>JAPTHN010000004.1:36386390-37691505 GCA_026936325.1 Platynereis dumerilii
GCCATTAGGACGCACCCACACAAAGCCTGCATAACATCACAATTTCTGCTGCTGCTCAGCATCTTTTCTTGTAATTTTGACAACACAAAAAGAAAAGACCAGTCTTTTTCAATTTGAGAGGGATTTATTTGGATTACAGAAGATTAAATGTTTTAAAGCATAGAAAAATGCTGGAGCGGGCTGTAGATGTAGAAGTTCTAACTTTATATCTGTAAAAGATAATTTCCCAATGTGATTTTCGGTAAAATTTGTTTGCCTTTTTCAAAATGACTTTGTTAATTGTACAAATACTGATTTATATTAATTTCCATCTGGATGAGGCCCCTTTTTATTTAGTTACGGTATATTGTTTTAGACAACATGACAAAGTAATAATGCTAAATTCTGTAAACTGGTATTGTTTCAGCACTATATATAGTTCTTTGATTTCACTTTTTCAGAAACGTTTTTCTGATTTGCGCTGCCATTTTATTTTATATCTCTGGATCTAATAAACCCAGAAGTATAAAATTAACACAGAATGTTATACATACATTGTAGTATGGGTTACAAATCCAAAATTTCAAGACGATATCTCAAAAACTCTTTTCAATACCACTAAAGAAATATAATTGATGATATTTCATAACAATTAATACATGTGGGCATATTAAAGATAGTGGATGCTGAGGAGACCAATATTCAGTTTTATTGGCAGAAGCAGTAATATTGGTCAAGGCCATTCGCCAAGATCAATATTACCTGCTGAGACCAATAGAACTCAATATTGGTTGACTCGATCAACATCCACTAGGCCTATTTGTTATATTCTGCACCAACATTTTCAGAATTATAAGTAAATAAGCAAACTCATTCCACTTTTTTCATATGGAATTTACTTAGATTTTCTCCTTAATTACATTGGTCATATTTATAAAATGATAAATTGCCATTTCAAGAAGTTACATTTCCTCCTACCCCAGGCCTTCCCGTAAATAATGGGCAATTAAGTGCATGGTTGCTGTTAACAGCATAGGGGCACGTCAATATCACTCTCCACTAGCCAATAACACTTTTCAGACACCAATATCATTATATATTCTGCATCAAAATTTTAAGGTCAATCATGTAGCAGGAGATCAGTCACATGACACGCCAATAAATAACGATATTGGTGTCTTAAAAGTGTTATTGGTGTTTGGAGAGTGATATTGGTGTGCTCCTATGCTCCCAGCAGGAACCATGCACTTAATTGCCTATTACTAAAGGGAAGGCCTGGGTAGGAGGAAATCCAACATCTTGAAATGTCAATCTATCATTTTATAAATATGCTCATTGTAAATAAGGGAAAAAATTAGGTATATTTCATATAAAAAATTATGTATCTTTAGAAAAACCAGTATTTTACAAATATGTATAAGTCTGAAAATTTTGGTGCAGAATATAACAAATAGTGGATGTTTAGTCGACCAATATTGAGTTTTATTGGCCTTAGCAGGTAATATTGGTCTCGGCCTATGGCCTCGACCAATATTACTGCTTCGGCCAATAAAACTCAATATTGGTCTCCTCACCATCCACTATCTATATATTATTCGTGTGCCACGTGACTGATCTCCTGCTACATGGTTGGCCCAACAATTTTGGTGCAGAATATATCTGTGCATTGGCCAATATACTCGTTACTGAGAGTCACTGCACATGTGTGTGTGTTTTCATGTGAGAGTTAAGCAGATTTTTCTCATGGAATGTTCTACCGCAAGCTGAACACAGATAGTTCTCCATATGTTTTTTTAAGTGCCTCGTAAGATCTCTTTTGAGGCCGAACCTTTCTTCACAAAATTCACATCCGTAAGATTTCTCTCCATGAGATTTCATGTGCTCCTTCAAAGAACGATCAGAGAGGAACCTTCGGTCGCACACAGGACATCGACAAATAGTAATCCCACTCGGCTTTTCTCGATTGTGCACCAGATTCACGTGTCTGTCGAGGTTCGCTTTCCGAAAGAACTTATCCCCACAAGTAGAACATTCAAATGTTTTTTCTCCATGGATTTCCATGTGTTTCTTAAGGTAATCCTTGTAAGAGAAGCTTTTCCCACACAGTGAACATTCAAATGGCTTCTCTCCACTGTGTGATTTCATATGCCGATTAAGGGTGCTCTTCACCTTAAACAGTTTATCACACACTGGACATCCATAGTGACTTTCTGCACTGTGACTTTTCTTGTGTCGATTGAGGCTGCCTGATTGAGTGAACACTTTGCCACACACGGAACATCCATACGGTTTTCCTGCTTCGTTGTTTTTTGTCTGATTTCTATTTTCACCTTTAGTGGTATGAAGCCTTTTCACATTGCCACTACCTGTCGGAGCTGATTCTTGTTCAATTTCTTTGCCAGAAAGACCAGAAAACCTCTCAGTATTAATGCCACACTGACGAGACTGTTCTGAAAACAGTTCAGCTGGATGTTCAATTAATTGTTCAGCTGGATTTTCAATTTGATGTTCAACTGAATGTTCAACTGAATGTTCAGTTGGCAGTTCAGCTGGATATTCTGTTGGCTTTTTAGCGATTATATTGGTAACATATTCATCATCCACACAAGTTCCGAAGTGGTCTTGTCCAGTTTGCTCTTCAGCTGGATGTTCTGCTCGACGTTCATTTTTAAGCCGATTACTTGCTGTTACAATTTCATCTGTTTCATAAATTTCTTTGTCAGCCATCTCTCTTCATATATATATATGTCAATAGTAGGCCTACTCAGCACCTCATGTTTATTTCTATTTCTTGCTGCTATGGTGTACCCTGAAATAAAAAAAAAACACAGATCTATATATTATAACTTTCAAGGATCTGTGAAGCACTTGAAGGATTGGGAAGGTCGCAGTGGGGAGGACGGGGGGGGGGAGGGGTCCTCCAGCAGATCACCAGATGTGATTTTAATAATTTTACACACTAACTATATATATATCATAGCGGAGTCAAGTTATGTTGAGGCCTTAGGCCTATGTAATGTATGCACTAGGCCTTTGCATTCCACGGCGCTATAACCAAATAGACTTCCCCTGCCAAAATTTTGGTTAATATGAAGATAATTGGCCACATAGGTGTATTTCATGGGGGTTCAGGCCCTTAGAGACCTAAGGAGTCGGAGTCCCTTTTCAGAAAGTCAAAGGAGTCGGGAGTCGGTTCACTTACTAGCCGACTCCAAAGCCCTGATGTACCCTTACACAAATATTGCAAGGATAAGCCAGTATAATAATTAAAGCCTGGAACAGATCCTTGCTTTCTTCAAGGATAATGCAGATTATTATATTAATCTAGTTATTTTCCAGACTGACTAGGAACATTTTTGGAAAAGAGGTTTATATACAATCACAGCTATAGGCTGGTAGAATTACCTTGGCAGAAGTTAATACAAGGCCTGTGCAGTCAAGGAAATAACCATCTTTATCCCATGTCTAGGCACATTTTGTCTGTATATGTATAACGTCACAATCTCTGCTGCTGCTCAGCATCTTTTCTTGTAAATTTTGAGAAAAAAATCAGAATACGGTCAGCTGACCTGTATACGAGGTAATTTGAAGGGAATATACAGGAAACAGCCAATGAGAGAGCTGGAGCTCAGCATCTTTTCTTGTAATTTTGGCAACACAAAAAACTGACCAGTCTTTTTCAATTTTAGAGGGATTTATTTGGGTTACAGAAGAATGGTTTGAAGCATTAGATGCGCAGAAAAAAGCTGGAGCGGGCTGTAGAAGTTTTGACTTTTTATCTGTAAAAGGTAATTTTCCAATGATATTTTCGGCAAATTTGTTTACATTTTTCAAAATGACTTTGTTAATTGTACAAATACTGATTTATATTAATTTCCATCAGGATGGGGACCCCTTTTTACCCTCGGCCATGTTCACATGGCCTGGGTATTGCAGAGGGTAGCGGCGTCCGTCTGTCTAGCTGTCTGTCCGTCTGTCTGTCCACCATCCTTGTGTACACGATAACTCTATTTGTATTGATCCTAGGATCATGAAACTGACAGGGATTGTGTATGACTGTAAAATCTTGGATGAGTTCTGACATGAGTGACCTTGACCTACTTCTGTGACCTTGGCGGCCATATTTGTGAAAAGCTAGTGTACATCATAACTCCGCTAATATTGATCCTGGGATTATCAAACTCAGAGGGATTATGTATCACCATAAGACCTTGGGCGAGTTCTCACTTGTGTGACCTTGACCTACTTCTGTGACCTTGGTGGCCATATTTGTGAAAAGCTAGTGTACATGATAACTCCGCTAGTATTGAACCTGGAATCATCAAACTCACAGGGATTATGTATCACCATAAGACCTTGGATGAGTTCAGACATGAGTGACCTTGACGTACTTCTGTGACCTTGGCGACCATATTTGTAAAAAGCTATTGTACATTTAAACATGATTACTCCACTAACATTGACCCTCTAACCGTCAAACTCTCAGGGATTATGTATCACCATAAGGCCTTGGATGAGTTCTGACACAAATGATCTTCACATACTTCTATGACCTTGGTGGCCATATTTGTGTCCCATTTGGGTGCATAAATAACTCCATTTATATTGATTTTAAGATCACCAAATTCACAGGGATAAGGAGAGAGAGAGAGAGAGAGTTTATTTTTCAGTATCATACACAGGTAATTACAGTACATAAAAAATCATTATTACAAATCAATGACACTGAGGAGTCCCAAAGGAGTAATATTACTCGTAAGACTTGGGCCCTTGGTGATGATGTAATGAGATGGGGGATGAAGATGGTATACTATGTGATTACATAACATGACAAACTAATTTATAACATAAAGTCAAGTATATTAAGATGACAATCATGTTTACAGAAATTTTTGATTCAAATAATGTCAGAAAATGTTTTATAGTAATAATTAGGTAGTTAAAGGAGCGTTGTATGATGGTAAAACCTTAAAATGAGTTCTTGCATAACACGAGTGACCTTTACCTCCATATCTAAATCTTGGCCGAGGGTAGCACTTGCGTAAGCAGGTATTTTTACTTAGTTATATTGTTGTGGACATGACAAAGTAATAATGCTAAATTCTGTAAACTGGTATTGTTTCAGCACTTTGATTTCAGAAACGTTTTTCTGCCTGGCACTGCTGTTTTATTTTATATCTCTGGATCTAATCAACCTAGATCTATGTATAAAATTAAGACATAATGTCGTACATAGTATGTGTTACAAATCCAACATTTCAAGACGTTATCTGAAAAAATCTTTTCAATACCACTAAAGAAATATAATTACATCATATTTCATGATGCTTTGAATACACGTGGGCATATATATTAGTAGATCTATAGTGGATGCTGAGGAGACCAATATTCAGTTTTATTGGCCGAAGCAGTAATATTGGTCGAGGCCAATAGAACTCAATATTGGTTGACTCAGCATTAGGGCTGGCCCTTTTTCAACTTTTTTTGTAAAGTCCTGCTCCCTCATTCTAATATGAGGCCTTTAGGTCTTAGAAACCACCTAATACCAAAATTTTGCAGATTTGATGAAAAAAACCCAGGCCCCTGGGCCATTTTAGAAATTACGTTTTAGACAATAAGAAAAAACGCAAAAATACCCTCTATCTTGAGAACTAAAGCAGATAGAGACATGATATTGACACCAAAATCTCTGGAATCCCCTATTTTATATTCATCTTCAATACATTTTAGGGCCCTTAACTCAATACTTTTTGAGTTATTGGCAAAAAACCATATTTTTGCCTTTATTTTCATGAAAATCGTCAATAAAAATACAATTAATTGTGTAAATCATTGAATATAGGTACCTGCTGTGCCTCTGTTTATCTGCAGTATATACTACGTAATTTGAACATTTATTTATTTTGTTACTTGCACAAAAATGCTGTCAATTAGTTATTGTGAATGAGTATTACATGCATTATTTGCATCAAACCACTGCCTCGTTCTTGAAACCAAGTCACTCAAAAATTAAGAGGAGTTGCATTCTTACAAGAGTGACAAAAGGATCTGCCCTTGCTGTAAATTGTGTTTAATATGCTGCCTAAGCAGCTCTAGCTGTTATCAGAAATTATGTGTAAGTGTCTGTAAACCAATTTGTTAAAGGAGGTAGGCTTAGGTGGATGGTTTACTCAGGAGTGAAAAACTAAAACTGACACATTTTGATGACCTGCAATTTGATAGGGACTTGAAAAGGGTTACTAACTGAAGTCTATCTATCTATCTACTTAATGCAGTTTGCAGTTTTAACATTCCCATTTTAATTTTCTAATTGAAAATTTTTGAATTATTCCAAATAAATGAATATATCTTTCAAGTGATAGAATTGGCATGTGCAAAATTATTCTAACTGGTGAGTTTCTGTAATGATTCTACAGTCTACATGTATGGTATAACACTGAATTCCCACTCTGGTTAGGTTATCTTTCATTCAGTATTTAAAGATTTTGAATTTTATTACAAAACAATGCCAAGAATTGATGAACAGAGCTGACTCACAATCATCAGCCACTTTTGGCTGGATTGTTAATTATTTCTTTAGTTGGCAATTTTTTAATTCTCTCTTCTTGTGAACATCTAGGATATGATTGCTTTATCACTGACTGTCAGTACCTCATGGCTGAGTGCACCCTTTTTAAAATTACCATTCATTGGGACCCTCTTTATCTATAATCAATTACAGTATCTTCAGTTGTGCCATTACCATACTCATGCTTTGGATTATCGCATATGAAGCAAAGACTGTTGCTAAATCTTTTGTCAATTAAGTCTCTCTGGATTTATTTGTCATTGACCCCTGTTAAATGACTTTGAATTTGTAGTCCTTCCTGAAATACCCAATTTCATTCACTATGTTATCCACTACAGATAACAATTTGCTTTATTCTCATTCATTATGGGTTCATTGGCTTCATATTTCTTGACATTTCTCTAAATATTTATGGTTGGTCAGTCCATTCCTTAGATTTTACAAGCAGAAATTAATGAACCACAAGAACAACTTCAAAAGACTAATGGCATAACTCTTTGATGTTGTATTGCACTAATCTACCCTTCTCAAGTTCCATATCATTGTTGCAGGTCCACAAAATGTGCCAATTCTTGTTCACTGCCGACGGAAGCGGACTCCTGAGTCCTGAGTAAACCATCCACCTAAGCCTACCTCTTTAACAAATTAGTTTACAGACACTTACACATAATTTCTGATAACAGCTAGAGCTGCTTTAGCAGCATGTTAAACACAATTTACAGTAAGGGCAGATCCTTTTGTCACTCTTGTAAGAATGCAACTCCTCTTAATTTTTGAGCGACTTGGTTGAACAAGACAGTGGTTTGATGCAAATAATGCATGTAATACTCATTCACAATAACTAATTGAAAACATTCTTGTGCAAGTAACAAATAAAATAAATGTTCAAATTACATAATATACTGCAGATAAACAGAGGCACAGCAGGTACCTATATTCAATGATTTACACAATTAATTGTATTTTTATTGACGATTTTCATGAAAATAAAGGCAAAAATATGGTTTTTTGCCAATAACTCAAAAAGTATTGAGTTAAGGGCCCTAAAATGTATTGAAGATGAATATTAAATAGGGGATTCCAGAGATTTTGGTGTCAATATCATGTCTGTATCTGCTTTAGTTCTCAAGATAGAGGGTATATTTGCGTTTTTTCTTATTGTCTAAAACGTAATTTCTAAAATGGCCCAGGGGCCTGGGTTTTTTTCATCAAATCTGCAAAATTTTGGTATTAGGTGGTTTCTAAGACCTAAAGGCCTCATATTAGAATGAGGGAGCAGGACTTTTCAAAAAAGTTGAAAAAGGGCCAGCCCTACTCAGCATCCACTATTTGTTATATTCTGCACCAAAATTTTCAGACTTATAAATATTTTTTCATTTAAGTATATAAGCAAGCTCATTCCACTTTTTTCAAATGAAATTTACTTAATTTTTCCCGTTACTTTGTTCATATTTATAAAATGATAAATTGCCATTTCAAGAAGTTACATTTCCTCCTACCCCAGGCCTTCCCGTAAATAATGGGCAATTAAGTGCATGGTTGCTGTTAACAGCATAGGGGCACGTCAATATCACTCTCCACTAGCCAATAACACTTTTCAGACACCAATATCATTATCTATTGGTGTGCCACGTGACTGATCTCCTGCTACATGGTTGGCCCAACAATTTTGGTGCAGAATAAATACATTGGCCAATATACTCGTTACTGAGAGTCACTGCACATGTGTGTGTGTTTTCATGTGAGAGTTAAGCAGATTTTTCTCATGGAATGTTCTACCGCAAGCTGAACACAGATAGTTCTCCATATGTTTTTTTAAGTGCCTCGTAAGATCTCTTTTGAGGCCGAACCTTTCTTCGCAAAATTCACATCCGTAAGATTTCTCTCCATGAGATTTCATGTGCTCTTTCAGAGAACGATCAGAGAGGAACCTTCGGTCGCACACAGGACATCGACAAATAGTAATCCCACTCGGCTTTTCTCGATTGTGCACTAGATTCACGTGTCTGTCGAGGTTCGCTTTCCGATAGAACTTATCCCCACAAGTAGAACACTCAAATGTTTTTTCTCCATGAATTTGCATGTGTTGCTTAACGCAATCCTTGTCAGAGAAGCTTTTTCCGCACAACGAACATTCATACGGCTTCTTTCCACTGTGTCTTTTCATATGGGCCACAAGATTGTCCTTCCTTTGAAATGCTTTATCACACACTGGACATCCATAGTGACTTTCTGCACTGTGACTTTTCTTGTGTCGATTGAGGCTGCCTGATTGAGTGAACATTTTGCCACAAACTGAACATCCATACGGTTTTTCTGCTTCGCGGTCTTTTGTCAGATTTCTATTTCCATCTTTGGTCGAATGAAGCGTTTTTATTTTGTATCCAGTTGGAACAGGATTTTGTTCAATTTCTTTGTCATTATTTTCACCGTTCCACCTTGCTTTCAGACCCGAAAATGTTTCAGCACTAATGCCACACTGACGAGACTCTTCTGATAATGGTTCAGCTGGATGGTCAGTTAGTTGTTCACTGTGTTCAGCTGGATGTTCAATTAATTGTTCAGCTGTATTTTCACTTTGCTGTTCAGCTGGATGTTCACTTTGCTGTTCAGCTGGATGCTTCATTTGCTGTTCAGCTGGATGTTCACTTTGCCATTCATTGTTAAGTCCATCACTTGCTTTTAAAATGTCATATATTTGATAGATTTCTTTGGCAGCCATCAGATTATTCTGTCTTCGTAATGTGTATTCACAAATTCTTTCTTTCCTTGCTGCTATAGTGTACCCTGAAAATTTAAAAACCACAGATATAGATCTAAATTATGAGGACCTCAGAGCATTTTTTAAGGATTTTCGACTGGGAGACCAACGCAATTTCATAGCGTCGTGATTCGCGACATTTATCAGCGGCTGTAGATGTACATCCATTACAATATTTATAGGATGATTTGCTTGCCAAAGGATATTGAACTATTGAGCTGGCTGCTAATTTAGGAGTTTCACCAATTGCCACAGAAGTCTTGTCCAATTGTTTCAAAATCAGAAACCGGAAAAGTATCATTAGCAGAAGTGTACATTGTCGAGACTGTGAAGAATATTTTTGATATGAGAAGCAGAAACCTTTTCAAATGCCAGGGTACCCACTGAAATTTGGCGAGAAAATTCCCTGTATTTTCCCTGATTTTTCCCTGCTTCACCAGACGTTTTCCCTGACCTTACGCGGTCTAAGCGTCGAGTTATTTCGGCAATATCAGTGCTAATCGGGAACCAAAAACTATTACTTTTTGGCAGACCTCGTAGAGGAGCTGCCTATGAGATTGAAATTCTGCCATATCTTGTGGGTCAATTTTCTGCTGCCTGCCTTCTTCAATCATAATGCATTTACCATGTATCATGTGATGGGCCTCCAGGCGAAGTGATCAACTTTTGGTACATGTTAATCCCATAATAAACTCTCTGGCAAGGGAAATCCATTCAACCCAATGCTGTAGCAATGAATGATGTCATATGCATCCCCCCCTCCTGATCTCCAAGGGGGTTCCCCAAACAAGGCATTGGTCTGAGCAAAGTGTGCAGTCAGCTGTGACCTGTGCATTGCTGCTGATTGTTTACCAATTAGGGATCAATAACTTCATATTCATGTGTTGTGACTTTCTTATTTTTTAATTACAGTGCAATGGATGAATGATCTGATTATAGAAAAGCAAGCTTTGCAGGCATGAACAATGTGCAAAAGACATTCTCTAGCACTAAATACATAACAGCTATATCATTGTTCTGCAAAGGACGTTTAATTGGCTGACACATTGTTATTTTAATTGAGCAATTCATTACAAAATAAAGAAAACGTTTTCAAATGCAATTGTACAGAAAAAAGGGTATCTCTAGCAAATGGCAATCAACAGATTACAACAAAAAAATCCCGTATGCATTTCCCATTTACATTTTGGGCCATGGGGGAACATATAACTAAGTTTCTCACTATTATCTCATATTTATGATTTAATGGCAAATTCTCACTGCATGCCACGAGGTCTGCTTTAAAGTGCCATGTGCACGTTATGTTATGAATTTTTGCCTAGAATAGAGGACTTGTTTCACAAATTAACACATGTACAACCAAATTCCCTGTTTTCCCTGAAATTGAGGGCAAATTCCAAATTCCCTGATTTTTCCCTGCAGGGAATTTTTTTTACCATTTCCCTGTTTTCCCTGTTCGGTGGGGACCCTGAATGCGCCCAAGAACTACAAATTAAGACAACCAAATGAGAAATTGATGAGTCTCTGGAAAAATTGGTCTCCCAGTGATGCCAATTTGGCAATGACTGGGAGACCAAATCTGTCCACTGGGAGACCAAATGCACTGGGAAACACTTGAACATCTTGAAGCTGGGTAGGGGGAGTGAAAATATTTTGTATGCCAGGCTGGAGTGTGGAAAAACCCTGCAGACCTGTTATAAGGCGTTCGGTCGTCACGAAAATGCTCCAATGCTCCGACTCCATGGATTTTTTTTTGTGGCAAATACTGGCAATGGTATTTGTCTTTTTGCCCTTAAAAGGTCAATTTTGGAAAATTCAGATCATTAAGAGTAAAAAAAATTTACTTTATTTCAAATGGGGCGCCTTAAATGGATATCCACAAGGTGGCGCCACCATCAATGTGACCATAACGTCATGAAGAGTTTACTGTCAATGCACAGACTATGGAGATGAACTGGCACTTTTAGTCCATTTTCTCAGCAACCAGTGGACATATTGACAAAATTTAAAAAGTATCATGAAGCTCACCATTATGCCCAACACAGCCACTTATCAAAAGCATTGCAAATATAATAACTTTGACACCAAAAAAAACATAAACTTAAACATTTGTACCGAAACTGACTAAAATAAACATTTCAATGAAGTAAAGATATGCTACTCTCAAATGATTAGAGTCAGAGGAATGGTTTCAATGTCAAAAGATGCCTATATTAAAGGACAACTTTAGGTGAACATATCATGCTCCTAGCTGTATTGGTTTTCTTCAGGATCAAGCATTAAGTCGCCCAAAAATGGTGTTTTTTTTAGATTTTTTGAGAAATTCTATTTTCAGTGGTAAAAAGTCTGCTATAAAGTTTGAGAAAGACATGTTAAATCTTAACTATCATCAATGAATATAATTGCAGATTCTAAAGATGTAAAAATTATTTTTGAGAGTCCAATAGTTACTGATATATGATGAGATATGTTTCAACATGCACAAACCGAGTTATAACACCAGAATGCCAATTTTCGACTTTTATTTTAGAACTTCTTGCATTCAGTTCTATTAAGTTTGAAAAAAAAATCTCCAACCAAATCCAGCATCAGGGACACCATTTAACAATTGACACATTCTAAAAATGTAACAATTAATTTGGAGGGGCCAGTAGTAGCTGATTTATGATGGGAGAGGTTTCAACATGCTGCAAGATGCATGCACAAAGTTATGACGTAGAATGCCAATTTTCTCTACTTTTTTTTAGACACTCTTGTGTTCAGAGCATTAAAGTCTGCTTTAAGTTTGAAGAAAAATCCCAAACCAAATCAATCATCAAGGACAATATTTGTAGATTCTGAAATTGGAAAAATTATTTATGGGAGTTCAATAGTTGCTGATTTATGATGAGATACATTTCAACATCATGGCAAAATGACACAAACTGAGTCATATATCACTTTTTTTTGGCTATTGCAACTAAAGCATACTACTTGATAAATAAGGTATATCTGCAACAAAGAATCATATAATTAATTTATGTTTTTGTCCCAGTAAAAACTGGTAATCATATGGTGGCTTTTAACCATTTATACCATTTGACACCTCTGTCAGCCAATCACCTGCCAGTATTGCTGGGAAATAATAACCATATTCTTTGTTGTCCAGTTATCCTCTCAAGTTTGAATGTTTGAATGTTTGTCTCATGGTATAAGCCGGCTATTCACCATTGGATCAATCACATATTCCCTCTCCCGTGGTGAATAACCTATACATATATGTGGTGGAAATGAACATGCAATGTTTTCAACTGCTTTGTCACATGATTATCTGAAAGGCAGAAGAACACTTACACAAATGATATTGCGATTTTAGAAAAAAATCATAATCACAGTAAAACACAAAGCTATATTCTTGGAATTCTCCTTTCAAAATAATTTTGGAAATTTTGAATGTTATCAATAAGTAATATTCTATTCTATTCTTCTGAACTTTTCTTTATCAATTGACCAAATATTACAAAATGATTTATCATTTTCAAGAGTGTCTTGTTTATTCATACATGCAGGCTTACATGTATCTCTTATAAGACTCTTCCTACTTCTCCCCCATCTCTCTGTACTCCCTCCCCACATCCTACTCATTCCCATCTCCTCCTTCTTCTCCACCTGCAACCATTTCCTCTACCACCCATCTTCTGTTCCTCCTTCTCTAATTTCCTCCCATCTCCTCAACCCATCTCCTCTTCCACCGATCTCCTCCTCATCCTCCTCCAGCTCCTCCTTCTTTCATCTCCTCCTTCTCCCATATCCTCCTTTCCGATCTCCTTCTCCCATCTCCTCCATACCTCCTGTCCCCTCCTGTCCCCTCCTGTCCCTTCCTGTCCCTTCCTCCTCTTCCCTCCTCCTCTTCCCTCCTCCTCTTCCCTCCTCCTCTTCCCTCCTCCTCTTCTCCCTCCTCCTCTTCCCTCCTCCTCTTCCCTCCTCCTCTTCCCTCCTCCTCTTCCCTCCTCCTCTTCCCTCCTCCTCCTCCAATCTAGTTCTTCTCCCCCTCCCATCTCCCCTCCAATCTCCCATCTCCCCTCCCATCTCCACCACCCATCTCCACCTCTCCTTCTCCTCCTCCTCAATGGGCAATTATTTATATTTGACACCCAGACAGACAATGGATAATATTTGGAATGGCAACTTCCCAAGGGCACATACTATAAAGACAATGTTGCTTATTGGTGAAGGGTTGGTCTGTTGGTCATATAAAAATGTATGGTAGGAATTATGTTGCCACAATGTGAACACAACATTGAATTACACAACATTTGAAGATGTTGCCACAACGTCGCATGCTTCTGTGTAATTTTCACAAACATTTCGACATTGTCATAACAATGCAATGTAGATATGATCATTTGGTTCTAACTGGTTTTGGTCAATATTTTGGAAAAATATTTTCCTACATGTTGTCCTCACTGTGGGGAATTTATCTAAAATAGCCAGCCAGAATGAACAACCAACACCAGCCATTTTGACAGGAAAACGTCATCTCTTTTATTTTACCTTCAGCACGGGAGAGCAATACATTTTAATCCCACAGAGGGCACCACCTTGCAGTGAGAGGGCAGCACGTTACAGTGAAACAATTAATTTTCCAACAAACTCCCCACCTTGGAGTATTACTCCAACACAATCTAGTAAATTTCTAAAATTGCATAAGTACTTGTAAGTAAAATCCATATGTTCCACTGAATAATTTCAAATAATAAAGTACAAAAGTGAGTCCGAATAGAGACATTGTTTGAGTACAATATTTCGACCTTTATTTGGTCATCTTCAGGTACATAATGAGAGGGAATATTGATAGAGGAAGGTTATCACACAGAAAACAAAAACAAACATACATGAAAAACTGTGAAAACAATGATGGTTTACAGAAATTGTCAGGAAAACTGTTAATTACCTAAACACAACAAACTCTTTAGAGGCTTTTATTCCATGATTGAGGAGTGGGGCCTGCCTTCTGATGGCCAGAGCTTCTTTAAAAAGGAGCAGTGACCAATGTCTGGCACTGTCAATGATTTTTGTGTTTGCAAAGATAGTGCCAGTAAGACCAATTGGTTGGTTACCACAAAGTTTATCCGGAAGGTCCAAGAGGTCATGTACATGTTTGAAATTAACACAGTTTTGAACATGGTTAAATATTTCACTGTTACCTTTGGAGTGTTCATTGATTCTAGTTATAAGATTTCTGTCAGTTTTTCCAATATAGCTAGCTGGACAACCTGGGCATTGAAATTTGTACACAACAGAACTTTTGTAATCTTTACTAATAACATCTTTAGTACCAGTGAATAGGGCTACTTTGGTGGTCTGCCAGAGAAACTGAAATTTGACAGGCTTGGTTAACCATGCACCAATACGTTTTGTACATTTCTTGGCTATAACTTCACCTTGTCTACCAATGTAGGGGAGGGTCATGAAAATTTTAATGGTTTGAGGGGGTTGTTGTCTTGGACCATACACTGGAGCGAAACGTTTGATTAATTTGTTACAGGATGATTTTGAGTAGCCATTCCATGACATAAAAAGTTTAATTTTCTTGAGTTCACATCCGAAAGCATAACTATTAGAGCAGATTTTGAAAGCCCTGGACACCAAAGCTCTGATCCATGCTGTCTTAGTGAACCAAGGTTCCCAACTGTCACTGTGTACATACTGACCAGTATGTGTGGATTTTCTGAATACTGTGGTGCAATCAGACTTAACAAGTATATCAAGAAAATGGACATCATTAGTAAATTCATCTCTCGTAAATTTAAGTTGGGAGTTGAATGAGTTAAGAAGGGTTTGAATTGTATCGAAATCATTAGGCTTGGCAAGGACTAGTGTGTCATCAACAAAACGAACATAAAATTTTATCAAATTTTGTTGGAAAAGATTGTCAACAATTTCTTTCTCCAGCTCGGTCATTATAATGTTAGCTAGGACAGGTCCCAGGGATGATCCCATTGAGACACCATCTGTTTGTTTGTATAAACTGCCATTACATAGGAACGGAGTCTTTAAACATGTGTCCATTATAAGTTTCTTCATTGTAGTCTTTTTGAGACTAGTTTTGACAAGTTTATCCTTGTATATACGATCAAGGACAATGTTGACAGTCTTAGACAAAGGTACATTTGTGAATAGTGACTCAACATCAAATGATACAAAACCAAGGCTACCGTTTTGTATCATTTGATGTTGAGTCACTATTCAGTGTCATGCCAGCATCCTTCATGATGTCACTAGCTTCACCGACCATCTGCCTAGCTTCAAACTCGCTATCCGCACCAGTCAACCAATCGTCAACATACAAATTGGTGCTCAATTCATTGACTACTCTAGTGGGAGGATACCTTTCTAAATGATGCTTAATGGTAGCATTAAGAATGAAAGGGCTACTCTTGTTCCCAAATGGGACACGGAAGATACGCATGATGCGCAAATTTCCATCTCTTTCCCACAAAAATCTATGAACATCCACATCTTCCTTTCTGACTGCAATTTGGAGAAAAGCTTTCTTAATATCCGCAACTAACGCTACTGGCCATCTGCGAAATCTAATAACAATTTCCACCAGATTAGGCAAAAGATTTGGCCCAGTCTCAAGACAATCATTCAAAGACAAATTCCGGCTTTTTGCCGAGGCATCAGAGACCGGTCGAATCTTGGTGTAAGAACTGGATTCTCTCACCACTGGTCTATGTGGTAGATAGAAAACTGGTTCATCAGGAGAGACTTCCTCCGCAACTCCAGAATCCACCATATCCTGAATGGCTTTCCCATAACCTTCCTTCAAGACCGGATCCTTATCTAATTTCCGAGACAAAGACTTGAGTCGCAAAGCTGCGGCGTCAAAATTGTCAACTAATCTAGTCCCCTTCTCAGGAGAGTTCCAAGGCAGAGCTACTTCATACCTGTCTTCCTTAAATTCTATCTTTGACTTGAAGTCAGACAACATAGGTTCTAGAACCTCAGAATCTAATTCGATATCTACATCCCATATCCTCCTGAAATCTAAATCCTGAATACACAAGAGTGGATGAGTAACCTGAGACTTACAAGAACCATCAGTGACACCAGAAAATAGCCAACCAAACACTGTCCTTAAGGCTACCAAACCATCTCTATTCTCAGTAACTCCAGACTCAGGTTTGACTAACTGCCAATAAAAGTCTAAGCCGACTAGAATATCCACTGAAACAGTCTTATCTTCACTGTAGTTTTCTACAAAGTCTAGACGTTTGAACGAACTCAAGAATCTCTCAGGAACTGCCTTTCTACTCAATGGTACACAAATTACAGGCACTTCAATCACAGTGATCAATGCAAGACCATGTGTCGACCCAGAAAGTTCTAAAGAATACACATTCCTCATCTCCTCTCTGTTAGCCTCACCACTGCCAAATGCAGCATAAGAAACTAACTCAGATCTAACAAGAGACGGATCTAACTTCCTCACCAAGTCTTGAGGGACATAACTTCTATCTGACCCAGAATCAAACAGAATGTTGGCCTTAACCAACCCTTTTCTACCTTTCACATCTACAGACATTGTCTGCATCAAGACATTGACCTTTGACTGCTTCGCGGTCAAGGTCGCCACACCTGCATGTGTAATTTCTACTTTCTCATTCTTACTATCTGGACGTTTAGACTTAGCTCCAAAACAAAGCAAATAGTGATGAGATCCACTACAAGAGCTACACGTCTTGTCACAACTGTCTGCCATGTGACCCTTCTCCAAACATCTAAAGCATAACCCCTTTTTCTTCATCTTATCTTTCCTTTCAGAAATGCTACTCTTCACCAAATTGAAACATTTGTAAGTGGGATGAGATTTGTCACAAATATCACAAAGATTAGACTTTACAGCAGTTGCCTGTAAGGCTGTAGCAGAACCTGGCATTCTAAAAAATTTTTTCTAACATTGTTCTGCTTCATTTCACTTTTCACATACAAATTCTTAAAGGTTGTGCACCTTTCCTTGTTTTCTATCTCTTGGTTAACAAAGTCTAACAAGAAAACCAAATCATCTTCCCTACCCTCACTTCTCCTTGCCCACTCCATTCGGACATCGGGCGTCAATCTAGACAATACAAGAGGAGTCAGTATTACACCATACTGCTGACCTGTTACGCCTAAACTTTCTAAGCTACGAACATGGTTCCACAGTTTATCTTGCATCTGACGCAGTTCATTTACAGTAGCTTTTTTACTCAGTGGCGTCATGTTTAACAAATCCTGTACATGTGAGAAAATAATTTGCTCTCTTCTAGCAAATCGCTTCTTGAGAACATCACAAGCAAACTCATAATTTTGTTCGGTCAAAGAAAGTCCTGCAATAGCGTCCTTAGCATCTTTGTCCACAAATGAACGCAAGTACGTGAACTTTGAAATGGTTGGCATGTCCGACGCATCAATCACAACTTCAAATTGCTCCCAGAAAGAGGGAAACTCAAGTACATCGCCACTAAACGTGGGCAAAGTCAATTTCGGTAATTTAACAGAGTTTTCTTTAGTACTGCTCCGACTGGCAATACTGTTGTCGTCATTTTCACTCTTCTCCAGTTTGGATAAAGCTTTGACCGCTTTGATACGAATGTCACTGCACGTATCTCGATACGTTGACGCTTCTTCGATTTCTTCGTTTAGATCTTGTAGGTCGACTTCAAATTCGTAATCAACTTGTGTATTGTCCACAGTAACCAATCTTTGGTCAAATTCATTTAACAATTCAATTAATACAGTTTTGTCAGGATCTCGCTCCTGAGCAGCAGCGTCTAATTTCGCACAAGTTTTGTCCAACCAACGCCTAGCGATGGTACGCTTTTTCAAGTAATCGGCCTTTGTTTGATCAGCCATGGTGATTGTTTCAAATTGCAATTCAAATTCAATTGTCATTCACAAATAGTCAAGTTATTCTGACACACATATTCAACAATGACAATGTTCAACATTCACTGACTTTAACCCTTTCCAGACTGTGGAGAAAATTGCAAATGAAGGGTTTTTAGCCATTAAACCTACATTTTCTCAATGAAAACTTGTGAATTCATATAGATAACCATATATCAATATAAAGCTAGGACGGCGAGCTATACAATGCCATAATAGATAAGACACCTGAGCAGATATAAAAAACAAACCTGCCTTAATTACAGGTGAGATTATTAAAAAAAGATCAAAGACATTGGCATATTTCTTACACTGAGGCCTTTAACATGAAAAATAAGCAAACCTTTTGATGTACTCCAGCCCTAAAATATCACCAAATATGTAAGCAACAAATTATATGTAGTTCCATTTCGTTATAAAGCTAAGGTATGTGCAGGTAAGTCAATTATGAGCGGTCGAAAATCGGACTAATTTCTCAGGCTGACGGCAATTCATTGCATGGACCATTATTTCACTAGTAGTTGCCAGACATTGATCATACTTGGTGATCTTGTACAGGTGAAGTTACAGCATCCATACAACTGACCTGAGTTCCATTACCCCTTTACTAGTCCAGTCATTCTAGGAGAATAGGGGGGTCAACCCACCACAAATTGCAATAGTAATGATTCTGGTACCAAATTGATTGCCATAATCTAGAGCAACTTTCCTGAAGTTTACCCATAAATTTATGCATTGGAACATGATCTAATTAGCATAAATTCAAGATGGCTGCAGTGAAAATCATGTTTTCTGCAAATAACATGGAAACTATTAGGTTTAGGCCTCATATCTGTATGAATCATGAATATAAACTTGGGTATTACAGACATTTACACCATTTCCATGTCTCTATCTCTATTAGTTTCCGAGATATGGAATATTCACATATCTCGCATATCAGGAAATATCTGTAATACGGCCAAAGAACTTAATTATTGACGTTGATTCCAAATACTTGATTTATGATTTTGTTTTATCAATTGAGGATGCAAAAGGGACTCCTTGTGGACCATTTCACAAATCAATCATGTCTTTACCTCAATTCTATCCCCTAGTATCCCATCTTTTGCATGTCAAAGTCATGCCATGAAAATACATTATTTGTTGAAGATTGTCCATTTTACAGCTAAGAAATAACTTCTGTTGGGTCTATTTTTTTTGTGGTCATGCATCTTAACAGCTGTCTTAAGCATTTAAATATATAAGTAGTCAAGTGCATTGAATTCAGCCTATTTTGAATTACAACAAGCAAGATTAATAACTATAATACAAAGTTAACAGTGGAATAGATTCGGTTGGTATCCATTAAATATGGTAAATACTGCTATTGTTGAGGGCATTATAATCATGCAACTGCAACACTGGCCTGAATTCCACTACTGCTTCTCCTAACTCCTACCATTGGCCACCACAACTTTCTTCTGCCCATCATCACAAAACAGGACTGTCGTCAGGGAAGTTGTGTGGTGTCTCAGAACTGGGAAGAAGAATTTTCCATTATTGGAGCCTCTGAAAGGCAAGCACCATACAGTTGAGCAGTGCATGCCAGCAGATGGCTGTGATTAATTGTGGTCATCAACCTGGCAGATTTCAATCAACTGTTTGCTTGAACAATGTTGGATGTAAGAGAAGATCCGAGTTGGTGTCATCCTGCCATGGTCAGTAACATGGTATATTGTGGAAATTTATCAGGATAACATCTGAACTAGACCAGCAGCCTTCGACCTACATCTGAACCAACTCTTTTCTAATTATACTAGATCATAATAATACATTATAATCTCCCCCTCTCTTTAATGTTCCCCATGGCCTTATGGTTAAGCACACTTGTCCACTGGCTCTGATGGGTTCAAATCTAATCCCGGGAACTCACTTTAGTCCGAGCCCATCGGACATTAAATGGAGGCGAGTTTTATCTAGTATTCTATGCTGGTGCAACTGAAAGACCTTGTAGTCCGGCGGCCAAACCCCAGATTTCATGCGAACCTCGCAGTAGGGTCTGGACAATGTTTTTTTGTTGATTCTATATCTCTGAGATGTCCTCTTTCAGAATCTGAACGATGCCACTCTGTCATCGTTGGGCAATTTGCATAATATGCAAATTAAGGCGGCCATTACCAAAAATCTTGTTTTCGCCTGTATCTCCGTAACTATGCATGATATCAATATAATTTTGGTGTCTATCCCCATGTTTTGAGGGATAAATAATCCAACTAGGCCATTTCCATACATGTCACACCAATGGTTTTTGCAGAATTGACATATTGAGGTCACCATTACTGAAAATCTTGTTTCTGACGATATCTACGCAAATACAGGTGGTATCAAAATAATTTTGGTATCTATAGTCATGTTTTGAGGGTTAAAGAATGAGATGAAGCCATTCCAGTAAACATCACACCATTATTTGTATTGAACAGGCATATTAACAAAGCTGCCATAAATGAAAATCTTGTTTCTGACAATATCTTGTTACTACACATCGTATCAAAACACTATTGGTGCCTATCACCATGGTTTGAGGGATAAAGAAACATAAGTCATTATTTTAATAATGATCAAACAAATATTTTATACTGTACTTCACACTAGCCACTAGTAGCCTTGAAGTTCAGCTGAAAAACCATGTGATTTACACCATGTGGTTCATCGTTGTGAACTACATGAATAATTATCTGCCCTTGTCATGTACACAATGAGCAGTGAAGTGATTATGTCACTATGTTTGGGGCTCTGATTGGTCAGTGTGGTTGCCATGCAGGGATTTTCTTGGGCCTTCAAACAAAATAATGCCTCATGAAAAGACTCAATATTTTTGACCGGTGATTTTATTTTTGTTATGAGATATCACTTATTATCACTGATTATTGTATTCTTCTGTAACCTGACATTCACGAGGTTCACCGCTGTGAACCACATCCCTTTATGCTTTATCTCAGAATAAGCTTGTATTTCAAAATAATTGTTGGGAAACAAACTAAGCCATTGCCATTTCAGAAAGGACCAAGCAAATATGTTAGGAAAAAGGTGCGAAGTCATTACAGAATACTTCCTGCGCTGATGCATCTTGCCTTTATTGATTTTCTGTGTACAGAAACAAGTCACTTTCAACAATTTTGTCCCTTGGAACTGAAAACCACCAATTCTCATGTCCACACTTACATTTATTAATGGCCGCAGTATGCGTCCATTCTAGTACTGAGCTGCCTTTGATGTCTCAACATCGTGCATTATCGCTTGGGGGGTATTCTGCACAAGACTCAATGGGCTTAAAAGATGTGCAATTTATAACCACAGTGACTAAATCTTGCCGAGGAATACTTTCTCCATGTCTGAAAAGCTCCGTGTATTGAGTAATGCGGCATTTTCTTCGAGTCAAGCGACTGCTCTGTACCTCGTCCGCTATTGGTGTGAAATTGCACTTCGGCGCTGCCTAGCGTTTTGTAAATTTTTACAGCGCTTCATTGCGGAATCCCGTGACATCATAGTGTATACATTATCTGCTTGGGACGATCGCAGCGAACAAGAAGCCAAGATGACAAAGACACGAGGTCTGAGCGCCCGACAACGCAGTGCAAATACAGCTAAAATACGGCGTCTAAATGCATATACTTGTCGTTTCCCTTCTATCCTAGGTATGACTTGGCCTCCTCTCCCTCCCCCACCCCCTTTTTGTGGCCATTGCGTCCCTTGGATGCCTTCTAGTTTTGATTCAAGGCTAATTAAGTGATCAGGAAAGAGTTTGAATGATCCAGGCTGTGACTGTGAGCATATAATATCTTGAATGAAACAGCCAAATAAATGTTATATACCAAGTTATAAACACAGTAAATTATCTTTTACGAAGTGAACAGTGTTGAAGCTCTCGATGCCGGATTTTTCCTCAGGGCCGGCCTTGAGGTCATATTTGGATGGCCATGGCCTTGGATGCCCAATCCTTGGCCTTGGACTCGGTCTCGAGTGCATTTGGCCAGTGATTGAAGTCTTGGTACCTGCTTCGACGCCACGTTTTGATGGCCTTGGCCTTGGTCTCAGAGGCTCATGCCTCGGTCTGGGCTGCAGATGTCCCGGCATTAACTACAACACTGAAAGTGAACAATGTCGCTTTTTTCTACCAATCTTGCGCGACTAGACTTTGCCAACAACCGGAGCAATATTCAATGTCAATAATGGCTGTTGATCCCCTGACAGGCAACCATGAGTGTTGGCCTTCTCCAGTGATGTCAGCTACTGCATGGGAGTGTATAAGAACTTAAGAAGTGAACTTGGTCCTTCTATTGTCAGATGAGAGGTTAGGTTCAACTTCTATAAAGCATAAAAGTTAGGCAAGAGGAGAAAAGTTATTTCTGGAGCTGTCCTCCACCTGGAAGTAGACTCAGGTAGAATTGATATGAACAATATTATATCATAATACAATGCACAGGTTGAATAAATACTTGAATTTTTATTTTTACGGCTTCTTTCCTGTACCCTCAAGATCTTTCAATGGGAGGAATTAACATTGAAAAAGTAGTGCAATGGTCTGGTCAAAGCATGCGGACAGTTTCAGAACAGTTCCTATGGTTTATGATCACTATAGCTGGTCATTGACCAGCACAGAATTGCCTTTTCTCCACAAATAACTTTCCTTTGTGATATACAGTAACCTCATAATCCTATCATTTTGTCTAGGGAGATAATTATTTGCTAGCCTTTCAATGAGCTTTCAGTTGCCTGAATTGGTTACATTGAAAATTATTGTGGTGGTTTGAGGAGTTTTATTCATGCCAGATCGGTAGAAAAATGTGACAAAAGCTCCACTTTCAGTGTTGTAGTTAATGCCGGGACATCTGCTGCCCAGACCGAGGCATGAGCCTCCAAGGCCAAGGCCATCAAACTGTAGCCTCAAGGCAGGTACCAAGACTTCCATCACTGGCCAAAGGCACTCGAGACTGAGTCCAAGGCCGAGAATTGGGCATCCAAGGCCATGGCCATCCAAATATGACCCCTCGAGGACAAACCCAGCCTCGAAAGCTTCAACACTGTCCACTCTGTAAACGATAATTTGAAAGTGATGATGGTATATTTAGACTGCCATTTGGAAATGGCCTCCTACTCACAATTTCCTGCATTCAATCATGTCTGTTAAGGAAACAAGGTTGATGTAGTAAATGCTTAATCCAGTACTTATCATTGGGATGAAGCCACAATGTTGCTGTTCCGGAGGTGCTGGAAACGATAAGGCGTGATTTTGCTACAAATGCATCTTGTTCAATGGCTTACTTGACCAATGTTTTGCAGATTTCATGGGCAAGCACACTGCCGGAACAAGCATTCCTGATACGGTAATTACTGTGTCAATGTTTATAATTTGGTATAACATTAATTTGGCTGTTTCACTCAAGATATTATATGCTCACAGCCTGGAGCATTCAAACTCTTTCCTGAGCACTTAATTAGCCTTGAATTAAAATAAATGGAAGTGTGGACACGAGAATTGGTGGTTTTCAGTTCCAAGGGACAAAATTGTTGAAAGTGACTTGTTTCCCTACACAGAAAAATCAATAATGGCAACATGCATCAGCGCGTGAAGTATTCTGTAATAACTTCGCACCTTTATCCTAACATACTATTTGCTTGGTCCTTTCTGAAATGGCTTAGTATGTTTCCCAACAATTATTTTGATATACATATGCTTATTCTGAGATAAAGCGTAAAGGGATGTGGATGTCAAGTTACAGAAGAATACAATAATCAGTGATATCTCATAACAAAAATAAAAAAACCGGTCAAAAATATTGAGTCTTTTCATGAGGCATTATTTTGTTTGAAGGCCCAGGAAAAACCCTGCATGGCAACCACACTGACCAATCAGAGCCCCAAACATAGTGACATAATCATTTCACTGCTCATCGTGTACATGACAAGGGCAGATAATTATTCATGTGGTTCACAACGATGAACCACATGGTGTAAATCACATGGTTTTCAGCTGAACTTGACTGGCTACTAGTGGCTAGTGTGAAGTACAGTATAAAATATTTGTTTGATCATTATTAAAATAATGACTTATGTTTCTTTATCCCTCAAACCATGGTGATAGGCACCAATAGTGTTTTGATACGATGTGTAGTAACAAGATGTTGTCAGAAACAAGATTTTCATTTATGGCAGCTTTGTTAATATGCCTGTTCAATACAAATAATTGGTGATGTTTAGTGGAATGGCTTCATCTCATTCTTTAACCCTAATAACATGACTATAGATGCCAAAATTATTTTGATACCACCTGTATTTGCGTAGATATCGTCAGAAACAAGATTTTCAGTAATGGTGACCTCAATATGTCAATTCTGCAAAAACCATTGGTGTGACATGTATGGAAATGGCCTAGTTGGATTATTTACCCCTCAAAACATGGGGATAGACACCAAAATTATGTTAATATCATGCATATTTACTGAGATACAGGCGAAAACAGGATTTTTGGTAATGGCCGCCTTAATTTGCATATTATGCAAATTGCCCAACGATGACAGAGTGGCATCGTTCAGATTCTGAAAGAGGACATCTCAGAGATATAGAATCAACAAAAAAACATTGTCCAGACCCTACTGCGAGGTTGAGGCCCACCGCCGCCGGACTATTGGGTATCTCTGAATAAATAGGGCATTTGCAAGATTCCCAGCCTTCTCATCGCATCATCATACTTTGGTCACCAAAAAGGAAAGTGCAGATCAGTGCGCAAAGATGGAGGTAGAGCTTCCCCGGCAGATCCGGGTATACAAGCACAACAAAAGTCAGTCTTGTTACAATTTGTGAAATAAACATGCGATTTTGGAGCAAGCATCTCACACTTCTTCAAGTAATTGATGTTCAAAAGCATTAATTGAGCAATTATTGCAGTATGGGGGAGATTGGAGTACGTAGGTGTTTGCTTCATATTTTTCACCCTGGGGATGAGAGTTTCATTGGCTCAGTAACTTTCTGGATGTCAAGTTAAAGCAAAAATGTTGATTCTCTTCAATGACTGTCAATTCCTTAATTATGAAAAGGATATTCTGTGATTCTGAACACCAATCTGACTAAACCAGTTACTCCTTGGGGAAGATTGTCACTCAGAATGGAGAAAAGTATTGAAGACTTTTCTCGGTTACCTTACAGACGTACTTTAAGTCAGTGTTAGGGTAATTGTTGAAGAAAAAAGAATAAAATCTCCTGATGATCATAACTCAATTATCCTCAGAAATTTGGTTTATAGTTGAACCCGAGTCATTCCTTTATCACAGGGATCAACTTTGTCCTTTAAGAAGGGTTTCCATTACAGATCTTTCCAGATCCAAAGAGCTATGTCACTGGGTTTGAAAGCTGACTGGTGCTGTGGCTGACACGACAACCGAATGCACCAGTTGCAGTGATCAAATTATATAGCCATATTGATTGAATAGATGCTTGTTTAGTTTCACTTTTAAGTTGACTCCTTGTGCTCTAAAAAACAAATTTATCAGGTGAGCACCCCATCCACCAACTCTTGTCTGTTGACCAATTTGGAGAGTCTCATCCATGCACTTGTTTAATATGCAACCAAATTGGCAGCAACCTGAACATAAAGCAGTTTCACTTTTCATTAGTGAAAATATTTTTGTTTCATAAATTCATAACTTTCCTTATGAAACTCACAAATCTAGAATCGAGGGTGTAACCCTTATTCGAAAAAGTGTATGTCCTTCAATTTTCTACGGATCAATTTATTAGGGGATCGGCTTAGTCTGGGGATCCACTTAACCCATGAAGTCTCATCAAGATAATTGTAGTTATTTAAAATAGGCTGCATTGCATCACGTAAGGTATCATATCCTCAAGAGGCATGATAATAACCAGACCCAATTTTGGGTCTTTGCTGGATAAAATAATTCACAATTTTCAGCGAACGATGCATTTTCAAGGTATGTCTCCAGCATGCAATGCGTGGGATGCGGGGGGTATAGAATTAAGTTAAAGACATGGTAAATGTGTAAAATTGTCCACAATATTTCCTTTTGCATCCTCAATGGATAAAACAACAAAATCATACATTAAGCATTTGGAATCAAGGCCAATAATTATATTTTTTGGCCATTTTACAGATATTTCGTGAAATATGAGATATGTGAATATTCCATATCTTGGAACTAATAGAGATAGAGACATGGGAATGGTGTCAAAATGTCTGTAATACCCAAGTTTATATTCATGTTTCATACAGATATGAAGTCTAAACCTAATAGTTTCCATGTTATTTGCAGAAAACATGATTTTCACTGCCGCCATCTTGGATTTATGCTAATTAGGTCATGTTCCAATGCATAAATTTATGGGTAAACTTCAGGAAAGTTGCTCTGGAATATGACAATCAATTTGGTACCAGAATCATTACTATTGCAATTTGTGGTGGGTCAATCAGTAGAATGACTGGACTATACCTGGCCTAATTACAGGTGTGTTGTTTAGTGATAATTGGCAAAATATACGCAAAATCGAACATTTTCTGCAGAACTTGCCTCCGGGGGTCGAACAGAAGAGTATAAATATCAGGTTATGAACTAAAACCTTCTTAAAACATGGCAAAGAAGTAAAGAATAAAGATCACCAAGTATGATCAGAATTACTTACCTAGACATACCTGAGCTTTGCAACCAATGGAAACTATGTTTTATTTATTCATTACTTCTTTATTTAGAATTTTATTTCTGAAAGCTGCAATTCCTTGGTTCGCGTTAAACTTATCGGAAATATAGATTGTTGGTACTCAAATTGAAGCTTATTTACAGCTGAGAACGATGGTTATGCATGTCTAGTGAAAATTAAGCAAAATATAAGATACCGCGACTTTGCACCACTAAATGTTTGTCACTTCAGCAAAAAATTCATGCCCATGTAGCAATCATAGTTTTTGATGGACCATCATAGAATTCAAGGATATTTATCAGTGGTATTAGAGCAGCTTTATTACTGAAGCCATTGGCCTACAGACAAATTTATAATATTTTGGGGGGTATCTGACACGCCCCACTGAGGGGGCTTTACAAATAGGGGTGTAACTTCCAAAATAAAAGAGTGGGTGCATTTTTTTCTTGAAATTTGAATTCCTGAGAAAATTTTGCATAAGATGGGTGGAAATTAAAATCAATTTTGAGTAAGCTAGAAAGTGGTGAGTTTGGCAGTTAAATTCCTGACCAAGATCTTAAAGCCTGTCATACCAACGTTTACAAGATGTAAATATTTTGCCCTGATATGGCACAAATGTGACCTGGGCAGTGGATCTGCCCTGATATTGGTCAGGATTTGCCCTGATGAGCCATTTGCCCTGATGATGATGAGCCATATTTGCCCTGATGAGCCATTTGCCCTGATGCTGGATGGGGGGGGGGGGGGCTGCAGTTCCCCTGACCCCTGTGAAATACGCCTATGGACGCAAAACCCCATCTACAGCTTATCAGGTCAAGCTTTATGACCAGGGGCGTATCAAGCTGACGGGAGGGGCAGATTTAGCCAGATTTGGCCATGGCACAAGCTTGCACTTGGCACTGCAGTTGATCACACAAAGGACTTCACTGGGCAACATTCACCCCACATTCACATGCACAGGCCTACACTGGGCTACAGCAGGCACAGTTACCTTATATCTAACTGTTCCCAACATAGTTTTCTTAAAAGATAATTGGATTCTCCACTACTTACCATGAAGGCTCACAGCATCAGTTGGATACAAGCAGAGCATTCAGCATGTTCAGATCATGATCAGATGTAAACACACCTCTGCAGCTGACAGTTCAACATGGACCATTGCCAAGAGTGCAACCCACTGACAAAAGCCACCTGGTGTAAATGCCCGAGTCATCAGGGGTGTATCTAGAATTCCTGGGAGGGGGTTGGATTGATTCATTTATTTTAAGTTCATTTTATAGCGTGTTTCGTAATTGTTTAGTTGTTTTTTTTTCCAGTTTTTTCTATTTTTTTGTCTCCCTTCCGGTTTTTTAGTACTTTTAACTCCCTTCAAGTTTTTTAATAATTTTGCCTATGCTCTCAGCTGTTTTTTCTAGTATATACATGTGTCTTGATTGGCTGAAGATATTCATTTCGTTTATTGTAAGGTTACATTTTTTTACTTCTGGGCAATTTTCCAGTATATGAGTTTGGGTTTCGTCGGTCAGTCTGCATAGCCGGCATGTGTTGTCTGTGTATTTGTTTCTGTAGTTATTTTTTACGTCTATCATTCGGCATCTGGTTTTGAATATGATACTAGTATTTTCCCTTGTTAGGGTATCTGTGTAGGTTGCTTTTTCGTTCATTAGGTATCCCGTTGTTAGGTGTTCTATTTTGCTTTTTTCCCCAGGCATTGGTAAATAGTATATTTCTAAATTTTCTGTGTATTGCCTTTCTTATGTGTTTTTTGGCTTGTCCTTGGGTCATTGTGTTTAACCTTTCGAGATCAATCCTATATTTTCGGGCAGTCATTTTTATATTTTTCATCCAGTCAGTTTGGTCTTCTTCCTGTGTTAGGAATTTAGTTAGGCTGGTTGGGTTTTTCATAATGCGGTACATGAAATCCACAGAAATGTGGACAAACCAATGAAATATTAAAATACAGGTAATTGTCTGGAAACAGGTGATAAATGATAGATAAAAACCTATATTTTGGACTTCGGGCAATTTTAATCATTTTGGAGTATGGGATCCCCTGTTTTTGAGCCGACATTGTACATGACATCACACCAAAATCTGCACAATAGCAAAAGGGGATGGACACATCATCTTTCATGAAGGATAATTTAAGTTATTTTCACTTCTCCTGGTCACTCAGCATATCATTTTGTGGAGAATGACAATATTTATCATTTTTAAATATTTTGCTCAACCATGTCATGGAGTATAATGAGTTATTCCCACTGCAAAAAGGGTCCAGGATGAGTTATAGTCATGTCATTCCGTCACAAAAATAACCTTATTATTGTTGTCCTGTATAGCATGTATAGTTTAGAGATGTATAAAAGTTAAATTCTACAATGAGACCACAACAGAAAAATATTTCGGCTGGTTTCCATTAGATTTGTTGTCCGTTAGTCTTCCTAGTAACCCTGTACGGAATGACATTTTGGCTGTGACGGAATGACACAATACGTGACGGAATGACACCACAGATGAAAATTATAGGCCTGCTGTGGTCCATTTCTCCCATGGCTACTAATATTGCTTCAGCAAACTATTTCTGAAATGCCTGATTCAAAATTTAATGAATAAAGCTGACAGCAAACTTTATTTAAACACAACTCGGTCTGTGTGACGGAATGACACATTCTAATCATATCATTCTGCCACAATTGTAACCTTCTTTTTGTTGTCCTGTGTAGCATGCAAAACTTGGGGGAGTATCAAAGTTAATTTCTAAAATGAGACAAAGGTAGAAAAGTATTCTTCTCGTTTTTCCACATTTGTGGTCAAGTAGTATTCCTAGCTACTCCAAATGAGATGCCATTATGGCTGTGACAGATTGACACAATATGCGACAGTATAATTGAAAAAATGTTGTATACCTGCAATATAATTGCAGATTCCACTGATGATGACATCAATGAAATCTCCTATGATGTATTGTTTGATAATGAAATACATTTATGAGGTTGGTGGAACAGATTTGAGCCATAAACAGATAACAAAATTTCACATTTTTGACAATTGATGGAGATGAATTGACACCAAAATGTTGTTGTCACAAAACAACATGTAATAGTAGTTAGTACAAGTGTATGTATTGCATTGGAATCTTAATAGTTGTAATTGCAATTGAATTACTTATTTTGTCCCTTTGCAAGTGCAAAGTTATTCCTATTAATATTTGTCTAGTCAAGCCACAATCACCTGATAGGTCATTGCAACTGTCATTCCGTCACAATGCTCCTGGCTGGTGTACGTCTTGATACCAACACAAAAACTGTTGAAAAGTTCACAATTTTTGAATGACAGACAAGCTCACTTTATAGACTTTGTAAAACGTGCAAATCGATTTGGTAACACAAGTATTGAAAGAATATGTACAACAAATTCAAATAAAATTGATATTTTCTTTCAATGTCATTCCGTCACAGTGGCAGATACACTTTAAGCATATAGCAAGATATACAAATGTTTATATTGTTAAAATTTAACTTTTGAATATGTTCCACTACATCTATTATGCATGTATACCCAGTTTGGTGTGTGTCACCCGAATACCTGATGTAATAATATAAAAGATATACATGTTTTTATTTGTTTATTGGTCCTGTCATTCCGTCACAAATTAGATCTGGCAACTGTCATTCCGTCACACTACCTATGGTTGGTATATCTCATTGCTCTAACACAGAAACTGATGAAACTTCATCATTTCTAAATGAAAGACAAGCTAAGAATATGTGCTTTGAAAATTAACCAAGCTGCATTGTAAAAACACATAAGATAAGCAGTTAAAATGAATTATGTGAGATGAGGAAATTCTGATGTCCATTTCACTGTCATTCCGTCACAGCAGTGAATACGCATCATATCTTTTTTACAGCCCTTTATATGAATTTGCATTCAGCAAAAATGTCACATATCAAATGTGTCTTAATAAAATATGCATACTTATCAGCCCTCCCTCACGTTATTTTTTGTGTTTTTAAGGGAAGAAGATTATTGTTGTTCATTTTTGTCATTCCGTCACCATGGACTTCATGGGTAGTACATATTTATTTTCTTTTTATCTATGATTCTCTCTACGTCCAGTAGGTTAGTCTCAATATATAACGTCTCTCGGGGGGTGCTTTGTGGTGTCATTAGTATCCGTTTAATTATGTCATCTAGGATTTTGTTTAGAGTCAGCATTTCACTCTTCGTTGGTATCCATGTTTCACTGGCATATGTAATGACAGGTATTATGCATGTTTCTAGAAGTTTCCACACCATTTGCATTTGTATGTTTCTAAATGTCTTATCGTGTAACAGGTTCAGGATTGTCTGGTAGGCTGCTTCAGTTTTCCCTTTTATAGTTGTTATGTGGTCCTTTAGGTTTAGTTTTTCATTCATGGTTAGGCCTAGGTATTTGTAATGGTCTGTATAGTGTATATTCAATTTCCATGGTGCCAAGGTATACCTTTTTATATGGTCTGGTTCTTCGCGTCGTACCCTATTTTCAAAAGTTTCGATTTTTCCTTTCCGAAGCATATGTGGTATTTGTTCGCTATGTGTTCTGTGTTTGCTAGTAGTTTCTCTAGGTGGTCTAGGTTGTTTGTTATCAGAGCTACATCATCCATCCATAGTAGGGTGTTAATCCAATTGTCCGTTCCTGGTATCTTTTGGCCGATGTTATGGGTCTTGTTTTGTTTAGATATCTCGTCCATCAGTAGTGCGTATTGTATAACCGATAGTACTCCTCCTTGTCGAATACTGTCCTCGATGTGTATGGTTTCAGTCAGACCGAACTGGGTTATCACTTGTGCTTCCAGGTTGTTGTTTAGTTTATCGGTTATGTCCCATATTCTATCTTTTAGTCCTTCTTTGTGTAATACATACATTATTGCTTTTAACTACGCTTTGTCATAGGCTTTGGTTACATCTAGGAATACTACATAAGTTGGTTTTTTCAGCTTTTTATTCTTTCTGAAATTATGGATTTCAGTACATTTATATGATCGGTGGTTGCTCTACCCTTTCTGCCCCCAGCCTGTTCATCTGTTATATTTATCTTTTCAATTATCCTTTCGTTGATTATTCTTTCGAACAGTTTACCTATGTTACTGCTAAGTGTTATCCCTCTTTCTGACGAGCATTTTCTTTTGTCCCCTTTCCTTTGTAGAGTCTAGTGATATAGCTTTTTGCCCATTCCTTAGGGATGTTGTCATTTTTTAGTATTTGGTTAAATATTTCCCTCATTTTTTCGGTGTTTCGATTGTTCATGTTTTTGATTGCTTCGTTTGGTATGTCATCAGGTCCCGGTGTTTTCTTGTCCTTCATCTTTTTTATCGCTTTTCTCATTTCTTTTTTGTTTATTGGTTCCGTAGTGGGTAGGTTTTTCATTTCTTTTCTTAGTGTTTCGTATTGGTCATTTATAGTCTGTGTCCATCTTTCATATCCATTCACTTCAGGCCGTGGCTTGTACAGTTTTCTGTAGTACTTTGCTATTTCTTTCTTGGCTTCCTCAGGGTCATGTATCTTTTCGTCATTTTCAGTTATGAGGTCATAGTGAGGTTGTTTTGTTCCGTTGAGTTGGTTCCGTAGCTTCCAAAAGTATGGGGACTTAACTCCTCCGTCTTTGATGAGTTTCTTCGTGACGCTAGTTAGTCTTTCCTTTTCTTCTTTTTCTAATAGGCTCCTTAGTTTCTTCCTCTCATTGATATAGTTGTCGTACAGCTGGTATTTTTCGGGTCCATTCTGTTTGCATTCTTTGTCGAATTTTCTCTTTTCTTCCTTCATGATTTTGTTTTGTCTTTTGGCCATTGGTCCCGGTTTGTTTTTGTCACTTCTTACTAGTCTTTTCTTTGCTACTTTACTTAAGGTTTTAGTTATGGCGTGTGTCATCTGTTCATATGTGTCAATATTTTCGTCCGTTAGTTCGCGGTTATATCTGTACCAGTCAGTATCCTCCGTAATGTTCCATCTAGCTGTTTTGGGTTCTCTTTTATTTGCCTCTATTTTGAACTTAGCTATGATTGTGTTGTGGTCAGTTTCGTTTCTCCCTTTCGGTCGGTGGTTTCCATCCTCATCAATCGATATTTCTGTCATGCTATTTTTCATTCCAGGGTTGGGCAGGTATCAAGTCAACTAGTAACCATGCCAACTGGTAACCAAACCAACTGGTAACCAACCAACTAGTAACCAACCAACTGGTAACCAAAAACCCTACCAACTGGTAACCGTCCTTTTTTTGTGGGTTACCAAGTCGTAACCATGCATTTAAATTAATTTCATGACCATACCAACTGGTAACCACCAAATTCTTGCCAATTACCAAGTCGTAACCAAAACTAAATATGATTTTAAGCCAAGAAATCTCTGTAAATTTTTTAAATAAATGATAACATGTGTTTATTCAGGGATATTTTATCCAAATATAAATTGTATAATTTTAAATATTTAGAATTACAATGATAAAATAGCTGAAATACTGGTAATTATGATTTGGTTACGAGTTGGTTCATTCTGATTTTCCCTGGTTACCAGTTGGCAAGAGTCATTGGTTACGAGTTGGTATACAACTGTCAATTTTTGGTTACTACTTGGCCATGTCCTATTGATTACAAAATGCCATGGTTACTACTTGGTTGGGAAAAATCAAAAATGGTTACCAGTTGGTTTGGTTACCACTTGGCATGGTTACTAGTTGACCTGTATTCGTTGGTCAGCATATAATCAATCACTGATTTTTCTGCTGTTTTGTTCCGGTTATAACTCGTGTCCATCTAATTGTTTGTGGGTTTGTGTTTATAGCTTCTAGTCCTGTTACATGCATAGTTCGTGTTAGTATGCTTCCATTCCGGCTTTCTTGTTGCTGTACCTCCGGTGATTCTATTTTCAGTTTCGCATTAAAGTCTCCGGCTAATACAACTTGGCCATCCCTCTTTAGTCTCAATATTTGTGTGTTCAGCTGGGAGTATTCATGTTCTACTTCTTCTTTTCTTGCGCCTTCTTGTTTTCCATAGTAGCCACCTATGTGCAAGTTTCCCATTTTTGTTTTGATTTTTATCCATGCTATTTCCATTTCTTCGTCTTTTTCGACATCTATATCGTTGGCGTAGTTGGCGATGTCATTTCTGGCAGCTATTGCCACCCCTCCGGCATTGTTTGGTTTTACTTCTTTTATCCATGTGTAACCTCTTATCTTAGGGCATTTCTTAGTTTTTGTTTCAACTATTATTACAACATGTGGAGTATCTATGTCTAGTATACTTTGTAGGCTGGGGAGTTTAGAAGTTAAACCGTTAATATTATTGTACCATATTTTCACATATTTCGTAGAACTTTTCTGTCATTGTTATTCGTTTTTCTCCTGGTTCGTCCATCTCCATCTGTGTGTTCTTTTTCGTTATTTGGTAGCAATTCATTCATGTCCATGTTCATCTCTCTTCTGGGGTTTTCTGTTGGTTTCCGTTTCGTGTTTCGTTTAGTGTTCGGTATAGTGTCGGTTTTCTTTGCTGAAAGTTGCAGCATGATCAGTCCGAGCTTTTGCCTTTCAGACAGCCTACCCCCCCCCTTCCAGGAATTCTGTATCCACCCCTGGTATTCTTGTATTTTACACCAGGTGGCTATTGTCACTGGGTTGCATTTTGGGCAAGTGTCCATGCATGATTGTCAACAGAAGAGTCATGTTGTCATCTTGTGATATGGTTAGTAGGATAATTTATCAGGTCTACATTAGTGAAGTAAGCTGCATGTATGCACAATGTGAATGAATTTAACTGTATGGGTACTAATGTGAGCTTATGTAGGTTATCCAGAATAAAGTTGAAGGCCTGTCAAGCCTGTTCTGTGCAGTGCTGCTGCTGATTGAACTTCAGACCTATCTGTATACTCAGGGGCGTATCTAGAAATGGCCTGAGGGGGCATTAAATGGGGTGAATACGGGGTGCTCCGCGGCTTTTTGTATCTCTTCCATGTTCATTTTAGGCTGAGGGGGGGGGGGCATACGCCACTGTGCGTGCTTGAGTGCTGCTTGACTGACAGTGACAACCAAGAGCAAAAAAAGGTATTTTTAATTTTTGAGGACATTTTAAAGTAGCAATGTCTGTAGAATAATGACATTGTATATCCAGTTTTTATGGACTATTGGGTAAATAATCAGTATGAGTATAGGCCTAATTAGATGTGTGGATGAATTATAGTTATTCTATGGGAATTAATTTTGTACTGCCAATTGATTATTACAATACCTGATCTGATTTAGGTCATATTGATTATTGGGAACTATACAATTTATAATCAATGATAATGGAAAATAATAACCTGCTTACAGGGGCGTATCTAGAAATTGCCGAGGGGGCATTACATTGTTTGAATACAGGGCGCTGCACGGTGTTTCCTATCTCTTCCATGCCCCCCCCCCAAATACGCCACTGCTTGCTTTAACAGGTCGAAGTGCTCACACAGATCGAAGTATGTACCTAGAACGAAGTATGTCCCTCGATCGAAGTATGGCACAGACGAAAATGAGGCAGTTCAGCAAACAGCTTCAATTTAGAATTGACGTGCTTGCCTGTGAATCCTCCTGCGTGAAGTGACAGATGACTATACTAGAATTGATTTCAAGCTGAACAAACTTTTGAAAACATCACTGACATTATTTCCAGAGCCACTGCAAATGAACGTCGGACATTTCGATTCAAATAAACGACGATTTTAGCCAATTTAAGACTTTGCCTGTGACTGTCATTTTGCCGCATGGAATTGGTGGAAAAACTAGTACATACTTCGAACAAATTATGGCCATCCTTCAATGGAAGGATGCTTTGATGTTGCTTCATTAAATGCAATTTGCATGGAAATGCCCAAATAGAATTGCAAAAAATAGTTGCTCTCCAGCTAAACAGATAGGCCTATATATTTTCTCTAAATTCTTGCAGTAATTGACATGGCTTTTGATAATCCATTTTGTTCAGTGCCAAAGTTTAGTCCTGCTGAATTACAATGAATAAAACATTACGGGGGCAAATCTCTCGTCCGTGCGACACTATTGACAACATTCTTGACTTAGAAAAAGTTGGCACAAGTCTAGCGTCCAAAGGGAAAACCTATCATAACATAATATAAGTTTTCAAAAAGTACTTGCCCTGAAAATAATTCTGTTGCTATTGTTTGACCAAGTAGGGTTAATCTCATAATGACTATATTTGACTCTACCAATTTTCATTTGAGTGTGCTAGCATGGCTTTTTGATAAATCTTATAGAACTTAGCATCATTTGTTATGGATTTAGTCCAGAATTATTAATCATCAGCAAAATTAGCAGAAAACTATAGTATTTGATTGTTTTCTGTCATTTATAACTTTTTTTAAAATCTGTATATATATTATCAATGGAATTGATTTTATATTTTCCTGAAAATGAATATTTTGCATATTGACGATGTTTTCTAATATTTTGCCATAAGAAGCAATCACTCAAAGAAGCTAGAAAGCATTGATTGTTGAAATAATGGAGTGTCCCGATTCACCCCAAAGTCTGGGGTGAATTGGGACAGTGGTTTTTTGGGCCCTGAGCATTGGGAATATAACATATCCTACCAAGCTCCAGTGCGAACTTTGCCCTTGTGCTCGGACACAATTTGACACAATATTTCAATTTCTGAGTTGATTTTTGTCTATGCTATCACAGAAAAACTGCCAATTCTGTCCCTATTCACCCCATATTACGGTACTTCGTTTTAAGTACATACTTCGATATGCGGTTGCGATTCGACCTGTTTAACCATTTATCTTGATTAATTTCCACATTAAGCATGTTAAGTGCTCCCTAGGTCTGTTTTTTTTACTGTTTAATTATCTTTTTTCAGGGTCTGTCAATCAAGCAATGATTAAGGAAAATCCGGAGGCAAGAAAAATGGCTGCTGAAGAAATTCAACAAAATTGGAATGGCAGGTGACAGGCTTGTTGATAATCCGGCTGAACATCCAGCTGAACAGCTTAGTGAACATCCAGCTGAACAGCCACTGGAATCACCAATTGAATATCCAGATAAACAGCCAATGGAGCATCTGAATGAAGAGCCAACTAAACATTCAGCTAAAAATCCAACTGAACAGCAAACTGAACACTCAGCTGAACAGCCAAGTAAACATGGAGCTGAACAGTCAAGTCAACAGCCAAGTGAATGTCAAAGTGAGCATCCAGCTGAACAGCCAACTGAACATCCAGCTGAACAGCAAATGGAACGTCCAGCTAATCAAGCGAAAGAGCACCCAGCTGAACACACAGAAGAACAGCAAACTGATCAGCTGGCACAAAATGCTGCTGAACAGCCTGTTGAACACCCAGCTGAACAGCCAATGGAACATCCAGCTGAACAGCCAATTAAGGAACAGCAAACTGATCAGCTGAAACAAGAGGCTGCTGAACAGCCAACTGAACATCCAACTGAACAGTCAACTGAACAGCCAGCTATACAGTTAAATGCACACAAGAAAAAGTATGTCAAACGCGGCTTAAAGCAAGACAAGAGGAAGAATAAGGTACAACGAAAGAAACAGTATTCTAAAGAATATAAAAAAGTCACGAAAAGACTCGCGGCTGAAGCAGCATTAACTGAACAGCCTGTACAGTGTGGCATAAAATCTGAATCATCTACTAGTTTAACAGAATCAAAAGACAACCTCGTAACCCCTGTATATACCGATTATGACTTTGTTGTCAATATAATCTCGCAACAGAATGTGAAGGAAGAATTTGATGTCAAAGATATTAAACAAGAACCTATTCTGAACAGTGAGCTTGAGGCATCAGGAGCTACAGGAATCCCCAATATGCAGATGACCTGTGATACAATATTTCACAGCGAAACAGTTTCTGACGAAAATGGAGGAAATCATAAACAGTGTTCAATTTGTGGGAAAATCTTCCTCCAAGGGAGTTTTCTTGAGTTACATATGAAAAGGATCCATGGCGAAAATCCCAACGGAATTATTACAGAAAGTGTTGGACACGACTCTTCGCACGCTGCTGTTCAGGAAATGGTCAGTTTGACATCAGAATCAACAGGCATATCATCAGCAGCAAATGTAGTGTTCGGATGCATAATTTGTGATGATAGCTTCGAAAACGAAAAGCTGCTGAAAGTTCATATGAAAGCAACTCACTATGTTAAGGCGCCGTACAAGTGTCCTTCATGTGAGAAAAGTTACAATTGGATGGACAATCTGTTGAATCACACGAGAAGTCACAGTGGAGAGAAGCCGTACGGATGTCCCGTGTGTGGCAAAAGATTCAAGTCAAACACGTACACTCTTATGCACATGGCAATTCACAATCAGGAGAAGCCGTACAAATGTTCTCTCTGTAGCGCGACATTCTCTTTTAAGAATGGGCTTGATAGGCACCTGGAAAGGCACGGAGGAGAGACACCACACGGATGTTCTTTTTGCGATAAGAAGTTTATGTGCAAAGGAGACCTTAGCAGACATTTAAAGAGGCATAGTGGTGATAAGAGATTCGTATGTGATGTCTGTGGAACGAGGTTCCTAACCAAATCTGCATTGGATGATCATTTGATAACACACAGCGCAGATAGGCCTAACATTTGTGATATGTGTGGACTGACATTCAAACGTAGAGGTGATCTCCAAAAACACCAACGCAAAAGTCATGGAGACGGAGTGAAGGGAGATTTAATTGGTGAGAAGCAAACAATTTTCTCCAGGAACAATCGTACGACTTGCTCGGAGAAACCTGTCCTAGAAAGACATCAATGTCCGATTTGTGGAAGAGAATTCTCCTGGAAGAGAAGTCTAAAGCGTCATTTAGATATGCACAGTGGATCGCAGCGTGAATCGCCCGGTGAACAGGATTACACATGTACCATTTGTGATCATACGTTCGAACTTAAATGGAATTACACAGCACACATGAAGTCTCACAGTAGCAAGAATCCTACGAAAAAGGACGGGAGGCGATATGGATGTTCTGTTTGTGGCAAACAATTTCTCGCAAAAGCGACGCTTGCTGGCCATATGGTATCCCACACTGACGAAACGCCATGGGCGTGTAGTGTTTGTAACAAACGATACAAATGTAAATATAAACGTAATGCGCATGAAAAAGCACACTTCACAGAAAAGCCTCATGGATGTGATTTTTGCGAAAAGAAATTCAGAGAAAAACGAGACTGCAAAAGGCACATGTTAAAAAAACATCAGGCCAGCGGCGAAACACGAATAATATGAATGAACTGAGACGAATGTGTTTATTTGTCTCAGTAATGAATAAATGATGCTGTACATAGCCAATACAATAGCTATGGACAAGTCAAATGAATCATAAGTCTATTTGATTAAGGACTAATTGTTTACAAAGTTGTACCTAGGTCGGGAACTTGGATTAAATTATTCTGGATGCATTTAAATGAAATGAAAACTAGTGATTTTAAAATTAAAGATAAGTTGGCTACAATGTAAGGGGGCCACCATTTAATCTCAAGGGGGACGGGGTTGGAGTTTTTTTTAAATAAAGAATTTCTTGCTTAGTTTTGGTGAAATAAATTCTCTTTGGGCAGTCTTGAAATAAATAATTTCCTGCCGAGGAAAACTCCAAGCTCCTCGCCCCTGGAAATTAAATGGTCCCTTGTATTGTTTATAGGTCTGGAATTCTTCTGGATGTTTGAAGTTGAAATGAGCGATGATAATGCTATCAGTATTATTCTCTGTGGTTTTCTGATGCATTGTGAATCTATGTGATTTGATTAAGGACTAATTGGTTACAAAGTTATATGTCTGGGAACTTGATGAATTCTTCTGGATGTTTGAACTTAAAATGAGCAAAGGTTATGCTCTGTGATTTCAAATGAATAATATTATTGTGAATCTATGTGATCTGATTAAGGACTTGTTGGTCACAAAGTTATAGGTCTGGGAACTTGATGAACTCCTCTGGATGTTTGAACTTGAAACAAGCAAAGGTAATGCTCTGTGATTCTAATTGAATTGTGAATCTATGTGATTGATTAAGGACTAGTTGGTTACAAAGTTATAGGTCTGGGAACTTGATGACTTTTCTGTCTATTTATAGGTGAAATGAGCAAAGGTTTTGCTCTGTGATTTTCAAATGAATTGTGAATCTATGTGATCTGATTAAGGACTAGTTGGTTACAAAGCTATAGTTCTGGGAACATGATGAATTCTTCTGGATGTTTGAACTTGAAATGAGCAAAGGTAATGCTCTGTGATTTTCAAATGAATTGTGAATCTATGTGATCTGATTAAGGACCAGCTCATTGCAAAGTTTTAGGTCTTGGGAACTAGATGAATTCTTCCGTACATTTATTGGTGAAATGAGCAAAGGCAATGCTCTGTGATTTTCAAATGAACTGAGAATCTATGTGATTTGATTTAGGACTAGTTGGTTTAAAAGTTATAGGTCTGGGAACTTGATGAATCCTTCTGTCTATTTATAGGTGAAATTAGCAAAGGTTATGTTCTGTGAATTTCAAATGGATTTAGAATCCATGTGATTTGACTCCCACCCCCACCCCCCATTCATAAATTCTGAACGGTCCCTAAAGGTGTGAAAGACATCTGCTTTTCTTAGGTTCTTCACATTTTCACCAATTTTCACTGTACCGGTATGTAGACTGTAGTAGCACAGGAAACCTCTGGACCAGTGTTTTGGAACTGAGAACGGTATTGAAGAGGTGGTGGTGAGCGGTCCGGTTTGCAGTGGCGTCCCTATGGGGGGGGGGGCACGGGGGGCACGTGCCCCCTCATATTGGACCTGTGCCCCCCTAGGTGCCCCCCCATATGAACTTTCCAACTCTGGCTAAAATATACAGTTAGTATTGAGGGTGCCCCCCCAGAGAATTGCGTGCCCCCCCAGGAGCCCCCCTCTCGAGATCCCCCAGTTACGCCACTGCCGGTTTGCAATACTACCTACAATTTAACCCCCTGGGCCAGCTATTATCTTGCCATCTTGACCTCTGATAAGCAGTCAATGGCTCAATAAGTGTCCACTGTCCATGTTTTGCCATTCAATAAGACTGTCTGTTTCAGTATTTTGGCCATTCAATAGACTACTTTTTTTCAGTGTTTTGCCATTCAATAGACTGTCTATTTTCAGTATTTTGGCCATTCAATAGACTGTCTGTTTTCAGTATTTTGGTCGTTCAATAGACTGTCTGTTTTCAGTATTTTGGTAATTCAATAGACTGTCTGTTTTCAGTATTTTGGTCATTCAATAGACTGTTTGTTTTCAGTATTTTGGTCATTCAATAAGACTGTCTGTTCAGTATTTTGGCCATTCAATAGACTACTTTTTTCAGTGTTTTGCCATTGAATAGACTGTCTCCTTTCAGTATTTTGGCCATTCAATAGACTCTGTTTTCAGTATTTTGGCCATTCAATAGACTGTCTGTTTTCAGTATTTTGGCCATTCAATAGACTGTCTGTTTTCAGTATTTTGGTCATTCAATAGACTGTCTGTTTTCAGTATTTTGGCCATTCAATAGACTGTCTGTTTTCAGTATTTTGGTCATTCAATAGACTGTCTGTTTTCAGTATTTTGGTCATTCAATAGACTGTCTGTTTTCAGTATTTTGGTCATTCAATAGACTGTCTGTTTTCAGTATTTTGGCCATTCTATATAGACTGTCTGTTTTCAGTATTTTGGCCATTCAATAGACAGTCTGTTTTCAGTATTTTGGTCATTTAATAGACTGTTTTCAGTATTTTGGTCATTCAATAGACTGTTTTCAGTATTTTGGCCATTCTATATAAGACTGTCTGTCTTCAGTATTTTGGCCATTCAATAGACAGTCTGTTTTCAGTATTTTGGTCATTCAATAGACTGTCTGTTTTCAGTATTTTGGCCATTCTATATAGACTGCCTGTTTTCAGTATTTTGGCCATTCAATAGACTGTCTGTTTTCAGTATTTTGGTCATTCAATAGACTGTTTTCAGTATTTTGGTCATTCAATAGACTGTTTTCAGTATTTTGGCCATTCTATATATATATATAGACTGTCTGTTTTCAGTATTTTGGCCATTCAATAGACTGTCTGTTTTCAGTATTTTGGCCATTCTATAGACTGTCTGTTTTCAGTATTTTGGCCATTCAATAGACTTTTTTCAGTGTTTTGCCATACAATAGACTGTCTCTTTTCAGTATTTTGGTCATTCAATAGACTGTCTGTTTTCAGTATTTTAGCCATTCAATAGACTGTCTGTTTTCAGTATTTTGGCCATTCAATAGACTGTCTGTTTTCAGTATTTTGGTCATTCAATAGACTGTCTGTTTTCAGTATTTTGGTCATTCAATAGACTGTCTGTTTTCAGTATTTTGGTCATTCAATAGATTGTCTGTTTTCAGTATTTTGGTCTTTCAATAGACTGTTTTCAGTATTTTGGTCATTCAATAGACTGTCTGTTTTCAGTATTTTGGCCATTCAATAGACTGTCTGTTTTCAGTATTTTGGCCATTCAATAGACTGTCTGTTTTCAGTATTTTCGTCATTCAATAGACTGTTTTCAGTATTTTGGTCATTCAATAGACTGTCTGTTTTCAGTATTTTGGCCATTCTATATAGACTGTCTGTTTTCAGTATTTTGGCCATTCAATAGAGACTGTACTGTTTTCAGTATTTTGCCATTCAATAGACTGTCTGTTTTCAGTATTTTGGTCATTCAATAGACTGTTTTCAGTATTTTGGTCATTCAATAGTCTGTTTTCAGTATTTTGGCCATTCTATATATATATAGACTGTCTGTTTTCAGTATTTTGGCCATTCAATAGACTGTCTGTTTTCAGTATTTTGGCCATTCTACAGACTGTCTGTTTTCAGTATTTTGGCCATTCAATAGACTTTTTTCAGTGTTTTGCCATACAATAGACTGTCTCTTTTCAGTATTTTGGTCATTCAATAGACTTTCTGTTTCAGTATTTTGGCCATTCAATAGACAGTCTGTTTTCAGTATTTTGGTCATTCAATAGACTGTCTGTTTTCAGTATTTTGGCCATTCTATATAGACTGTCTGTTTTCAGTATTTTGGCCATTCAATAGAGACTGTACTGTTTTCAGTATTTTGGTCATTTAATAGACTGTTTTCAGTATTTTGGTCATTCAATAGACTGTTTTCAGTATTTTGGCCATTCTATATAGACTGTCTGTTTTCAGTATTTTGGCCATTCAATAGACAGTCTGTTTTCAGTATTTTGGTCATTCAATAGACTGTCTGTTTTCAGTATTTTGGCCATTCTATATAGACTGCCTGTTTTCAGTATTTTGGCCATTCAATAGACTGTCTGTTTTCAGTATTTTGGTCATTCAATAGACTGTTTTCAGTATTTTGGTCATTCAATAGACTGTTTTCAGTATTTTGGCCATTCTATATATATATATAGACTGTCTGTTTTCAGTATTTTGGCCATTCAATAGACTGTCTGTTTTCAGTATTTTGGCCATTCTATAGACTGTCTGTTTTCAGTATTTTGGCCATTCAATAGACTTTTTTCAGTGTTTTGCCATACAATAGACTGTCTCTTTTCAGTATTTTGGTCATTCAATAGACTGTCTGTTTTCAGTATTTTAGCCGTTCAATAGACTGTCTGTTTTCAGTATTTTGGCCATTCAATAGACTGTCTGTTTTCAGTATTTTGGTCATTCAATAGACTGTCTGTTTTCAGTATTTTGGTCATTCAATAGACTGTCTGTTTTCAGTATTTTGGTCATTCAATAGATTGTCTGTTTTCAGTATTTTGGTCTTTCAATAGACTGTTTTCAGTATTTTGGTCATTCAATAGACTGTCTGTTTTCAGTATTTTGGCCATTCAATAGACTGTCTGTTTTCAGTATTTTGGCCATTCAATAGACTGTCTGTTTTCAGTATTTTCGTCATTCAATAGACTGTTTTCAGTATTTTGGTCATTCAATAGACTGTCTGTTTTCAGTATTTTGGCCATTCTATATAGACTGTCTGTTTTCAGTATTTTGGCCATTCAATAGACTGTCTGTTTTCAGTATTTTGGCCATTCAATAGACTGTCTGTTTTCAGTATTTTGGCCATTCAATAGACTGTTTTCAGTATTTTGGTCATTCAATAGTCTGTTTTCAGTATTTTGGCCATTCTATATATATATAGACTGTCTGTTTTCAGTATTTTGGCCATTCAATAGACTGTCTGTTTTCAGTATTTTGGCCATTCTACAGACTGTCTGTTTTCAGTATTTTGGCCATTCAATAGACTTTTTTCAGTGTTTTGCCATACAATAGACTGTCTCTTTTCAGTATTTTGGTCATTCAATAGACTTTCTGTTTCAGTATTTTGGCCATTCAATAGACTGTCTGTTTTCAGTATTTTGGTCATTCAATAGACTGTCTGTTTTCAGTATTTTGGCCATTCTAAAGACTGTCTGTTTTCAGTATTTTGGCCATTCAATAGACTTTTTTCAGTGTTTTGCCATTCAATAGACTGTCATTTTTCAGTATTTTGGTCATTCAATAGACTGTCTGTTTCAGTATTTTGGCCATTCAATAGACTACTTTTTTTCAGTGTTTTGCCATTCAATAGACTGTCTGTTTTCAGTATTTTGGCCATTCAATAGACTGTCTGTTTTCAGTATTTTGGTCGTTCAATAGACTGTCTGTTTTCAGTATTTTGGCCATTCAATAGAGACTGTACTGTTTTCAGTATTTTGCCATTCAATAGACTGTCTGTTTTCAGAGCTGTATTCGAACCTTGGACCCAGCGATTGGCAGCCCAGCACGCTACCACTAGACCAACCCTCCTCCCCCCGGCTCACAAACAAGGTGAAACCATACCATTGAGACAGCAATGAGTATAATTTACTCTCAAACAAAACACCATACATCACAGCCCCATAATTACGATTATATTATTCTCAATAAGACAACAACACGGATATGATTCATATGAACTACACACGCATTGAATCATCCATTATAAGTTCATATAACATGTATAAATAACATTTAAATGAAAGAAGACAATTTCTGATGGTCACATCTCCACAAACTGGAAATGGCTAATTTTTATTCTATCCACAAATGGGCCACAATTTTCTCTGAATCAAATCTGCCAGCACAATATGGCCAATTAATGCCATTCACGCTGATCGAATCATAACCAATTACTAAAGTCACAACTTGACTGTCATTTACATATATGGGAACACATTGTCATGAATTAATCTGGCTCAATAAACAAACAGGTAAATTTATGTTAATTGACATGATGTTTGAAAATTTTACTGCGAAAAATGACATGTAGGCCTATACAGTTGCTTATTAGCATCAACATCAAGCTGTAAGTCAACGTCAGTGACCAAATCACTGAACACCAATGGAACACTCTTAACACTGCTTTTCATTTGTATCCAATTGAATTCCCAGAGAAAAAAAGAGAACATTATTTTGAAGCGCTGAAATTATTTAAATTATGCTTCATTTATACTCCCGATATATATCCATACGCTTCAAATATGCTCCCTCGTAGAAAAGAATATGAATTTTTACAGTTGAATTGGATTGCATTTGGTAATTTAAATAACTCGAGCGCTTCAAATGTACTCTTTTTTCTCTGGGAAACTTCTTAGTTAGGCCACACATAATTGATCTTTAGCTTCTCGGATCCTCTAAAGGCACTTTTTCTAGGGTCGGTCGGTAGGACAAAAAAAAGTGAAAAAATTTTTTTTTATAATGTCAAAAGAAAAAAAAAGTTTTTTTTTCAATTTTTTTCTTCCATCGGCAGGAAATCTATTGTGTCAGCGGGTCCGCGAAGCTAAGAATCAATTATGTGTGGCCTTAACACTGCCCTCTTTCCACGTGCTTTGTAAGTTGGTGCCTGCGTTTGAACTTTTTCCCACAAAGATCACATCCGTACGGCTTCTCCTGACTGTGTGACATCAAGTGTTGATTGAGGTAACCTTGAGATATGAACTTCTTATCACACTCTGAACATCCAAATGGTTTCTCCTCACCGTGCGTTAACATGTGCCTGACAAGAACACTTTTAAGAAGAAACCGTTTGCCACAAATAGCACATCCAAATGGCTTTTCCGGAGCTGGCTTTTCCGGAGCTGGCTTTTCCGGAGCTGGCTTTTCCGGAGCTGGCTTTTCCGGAGCTGGCTTTTCCGGAGCTGGCTTTTCCGGAGCTGGCTTTTCCGGAGCTTGTTCTACCGAGTTGGCCTCATGATTGAGCAGGTTGTTCTCCGGTTTATCTTCATTTTTAGCATCTTGTGCAGGTTTCTCATAAAGATGCCTCTGCACATGGATGTTTAGACTTTTTACTTGACAGAATTTTTCACCACAAATCGAACATTGGTTTTTAATCCTTGCACGTATTTTCAAGTGCTTTGTGAGACCGTCCTTGCGGCTGAAAGAATTATCACAAAATTGGCATTCGTAATACTGCCTCCTTTCATCATGGACTATCATATGTTTGTCAAGATTAGCTTTAGTTTTAAACCGCTGGTCACAAAGAGTACATGCATACGGCCTAGCTTCACTGTGCGATACCATGTGCTTAGTAAGGATCATTTCCAGGAAGAACTTTTTACCACAAATAGAACATCCAAATGGTTTCTCTCCACTGTGTGTTTTCATATGTGTTCTGAAATGTGAACCATCGCAGAAAGCTTTTCCACATAATGAGCATTTATACGGCTTATTTCCAGTATGAATCCTCGTATGTACTGTTAAATGCGACTTTTGGGTGAATCTTTTATGACACACATTGCAACCAAATGGTTTCTCCGCAATTTCCGCATTGTGCGTCCTCATATGCGTTCGAAGACTGCATCTCTGGCGGTACGTTTTCCCGCAAGTGGAACATAGATAAGGCCTTTCTCTGCCGTGCGTTATGATGTGTTGATCGAGCTTGTATTTCTTACTGAACGTTTTCCCACAAACGGAACATTGATGGTTCGTCTCTTTGCTGTGCACTTTTGTGTGGTCCACCAGACGGTCCATCCTTGTGAACCGTTTATCACACACTGAACATCCATACGGCTTCTCTCCTTCACTCTCTATTAAATGCACTTTCATATTATGTAACCTTTCCATGTGTTCCTCAAAAATTCCTTGTTGTCTGCTGCACTTTTGCTTACAAATGGGACACGTTTTAAAATTCATTGTTTTCTTTTTTTGAGGCACTTCGTCAAGAACTGGTATGTCGTCATTTTGCTGAGGACATTTTTGAACCGTATGTCCAACACTCTCTGTACGAAACCCATGTTGATTTTCAGTTGGTAGTAGTTCCTGAAAGACTGCATTTCTTGGCTGCGGATTCATTATATTGGGACATAATTTTGTTTCTGGCTCCTCCTGGCCACAGCTTGGAACGGAACGTTCTGTCATTTCTTTCTCACTGGTATTTCCTTCACTCCAGTCCTGTTCAGACATGATACTCATAACAATGTTATGTCCATCATAAAAAGGAGTTCCCATCAGGCCGTTTGATTCTGCTAAACTTGTAAACATTTCAGGACTGATGGCACACAATAGGTACTGTTCAGTTTGAAATGGCTGTATGCTTTGCTGTTCAGCTGGATGTTTAGGCAGCTGATCAGTGCATTTTTCAGTGAATAGTTGTTCAGCTAGATGTTTCATTGGCTGTTCAGTTGGGTGTCTCATTGGCTGCTCAGCTGGTTGTTCATTTGGCTGTTCAGCTGTATTTTCCATTGGCTGTTCAGCTGGATCCTGCTTTGGCTGGTCAGCTGGATCCCACATTGACTGTTCAGTTGGATGTTCCAATGGCTGTTCAGCTGGATGATCATTTGGCTGTTTTGCTGGGTGTTCAAACTGCTCATTTGGCTCTTCATCCTTAAGCCAGTCACTAGTTGCAATTTTGAAATTATCTTCAATGTGTTCCACAGACATGCCTATTTCTTTGTGACTTGTAGTCAGGAATCCTTTCTATATTCCTCAATGCAAGCACAGAATCTGAAACATTAGAGATAATAATTATCAAAACAATGTTTACTTATAACTAATTAGAGAATTTAATAATGTGCTTTCAACAATAATGTACACATTTAAAAAAAATTATTTCATCAAAACTGAGCAAGAAATTGTTTATTAAAAAAAAAAACGAAAGGCCCTGCCCTCCCGCTTGAGATGAAGTGGTGGCCCCTTTAGTTTATAAATGGCAATCATGCAATTAGACAAACCATTGGCGCCGGAGCAGGGATAGTGTGCAGTCCCGACTAGGCGACACCATAACGGTAGGGGAACGAGGGGCAAAACGGTGCGGCGGATCACATAGCTGCGTACCTGTAACGTTCTCATCAACGAAATTCTCAGGAAAAGTTGGTCATGTGTCCTATTTTATTTTCCAACCAAAAAATTAGAAGGCAGGTCAAAACGTTCCGAGAAAACTTAACAAGAATCCGAGGATTCAAACCCTGGGTTCTGTTGGGAATGAGTAATAGGCCTAAGCATAAGATCCATGGATATAACATCAAAGTAGCACTGCACTGCGAAGTGCAATCAGCTTTGACACCTGTCAGATTGCCTTCAAGTGCTGTTCCTCAATGGCTATTTGGTAAACTGAGGATAAAAATAGGCTTTAGAACTTGCAGAATTGCAATTAACATTGTTAGACTGCTTTGAGAATAGATGCACTGCAAAAAGCGAATGCTAAATGCATTATTGGCCTTCCTTGAAACGCATGGACGAATGTCATGTGGGCGATATTATAATGCAAAGTCAGCTTGAAAACAGTCCCTCAAGACTCAAACAATCTATCAACAAACCGTAAAAAAAAAAAAAATTTTTTTTTCAATAAAAAAAAAAAAAAAAAAATCAACTCAACCCAACTCAACCCAAACCTGAAACGCATTTTACTATAACATCATTAGAACATGAAGTGGCCATATTGGCTGTACCCACACCCCTATTCATGCCAGGACAACACTTCTCAGAAAACCTCTCAGACTGGTTTTTCAAAAAGAGTACCCTGGGTGAATCACCAAGGGCAAAAAACCATTTTGCCCCGCCGCTCCGTTTTGCCCCTCGTTCCCCTACATTTTGGTTGGCACCAACCTTCATCTATTTTGTGCTCTAATATGGGTTCTTTCGATTGAATGAAAGGTTCTTAAACATCTGTAATTCCAGTGCTGGGCAACGCAAACAAAACTGGACTTCCACAATCGCAAATCTGCAAACCATGATCGCAACTTCCACAAACGCAAATCTGCAAACTTTTTGAAATTGTACATTAATGTACAACAGCTGGTGCAAACGCAAACATAAACGCAAACCATAATCGCGATAAATATGCCCAACTTTAGCTATGGATATATGATAAAATTATATAAAATTATATAAAATGAAGAATATTTTTGGTGCCTTTTGACAGATAGACAGTCATAGACTAGTATATATATATATCTATATCTATCTCTCTTTCTGTTGATTCTAACAAAAAACCAATGTTAACAGGACTATCAATGTCCCATGGGGTTTTTATGGCGACCATTTTGAATTGAAGTTGATGGTATAAAAACGTCTCTTAGAAATTACAAGTTTAATTATCTCAGGAACTTGCAAGCTACATTCACAAATGGCACATCTATTAATAAATATTATGTTTTAGGACATGCAGAATCTGAAAATGACACTCATTTCTTCCTAAATTTTAAATATCATAATGGCCAAATAATTGCAAAAAATCACATCCCCCCCCCCCCCAGAGAATCGTGGAGGATTATATATAATTTCTTCTGCAGTTCTGCAAAAAACTGCAGAATTCTGTGAACAAATGCAGAATTCTGCAAAAAAATGCAGAATTCTGCAGTTCTGCAAAAATCTGTAGAATTCTTCAGTACTGCAAAAAACTGCAGAATTCTGCAGTTTCAATAACCTCTGTAACTTCCTCCAGTGTATTGCATCTGCCAAGTTCAGACCTCTTTGACATTGGGCTTGCCGCTAGCAAGGAAACATTGATTTGGGGGGTTGTGGTTTGGGGGGTCGGGGTTTTGGTAGTCCTCAGTCATTGCAGTGTTTCTGAAAAGTTTCTGCAGCAAAATCTGTAATTCTGTAGGAGTTATGCAGCTTGGGAGGTTTTATGCACTTCTGCAAAAATCTGCAGAATTCTGTAGAATTCTGCAAAAAAACTGCAAAAATCTGCAGAATTCTGCAAAAAACTGACTGCAGTTCTGAAAAAAACTTCAGAATTCTGCAGTTTCAAAAAAAATCAGCAGGAAGAATTCTGCAGTTCTGCCGCTCCCTGAATGATTTCTGAACCTCTGTTACTTCCTGTATGTTATTGCAATGCATATTCAAAGTTCAGACCTCTCTGACATTGGGCTTGCCACTACCAAGGAAACGTGGTTTAGGGGGTTGGTTTGGGGGGTTGTGGTTTGGGGGGTCAGGATTTTGGTAGTCCTCAGTCATTGCAGCTTGGGAGGTTTTATGTACTTCTGAAAAAATCTGCAGAATTCTGCAGAAAACTGTAAATAACTGCAGTTCTGCAAAAACCTCAGAATTCTGCAAAAAACCCTCCCATAATACATAATCTTTGCCCCCACCCAATGCTGAAGACCCCCCCCCCCCCAGTTACGCCACTGACTTTGCCCCAGAAACTCTTCTGATGGCTAACTGGTAACCACTGACTATAGGCAGATGAGACACGAACTTCATGATATCGAGTCAGGACGCCATATAACTGCAAGTGACAGTCTCTATTCATTTGACAATCTTTTAAATCTATGGAATCTGACAACCTGTTGCTCACCATATTAACCAGAAATCATGCCTCTTTACATGCTTTGTTGACATTCCTGCATGGCCCTTGGCCTGGAGTGCAACCCACCCACAAAAGCCACCTGGTGTAAATTGCCAGACTCATCAGGGGTGGATCCAGGAATTCTTGGAAAGGGGGGGGGCAGACTAGTTTCTGTCCATATATCAGTGGACAAGCAAGTAGTGAGTGACGTCACAAAGCAATTGTGAATGAGCGGATGTTGATTACATTGTTCTCTCGACCAATCAAATCACAGAAAGCGGTACTAGCTATCTAAGGTCATGAAATGCCGTGGATCCCAGATTGGGGGGGGGGGGGTTCAGAGTATTCAAAGCAACTGAATAATGTACATTTATAGTTTGTCACGTCAAGCAGAGGACAGACGTTTGGCCAGATATCTCAGCAACCAGAAGTTGTACAGCAGAAATACACCTACCTATGTATAGCTTAGCTCATTTGTAATGTGAATATCACATTTTCACAATGTTTTGGTGCCGTTTTTGTCCGATATTTGACAATTTAAGGAAATGGCAGTCAAATTTTGCAAAATGTTGACATTTGTGATGCTGCCAATCTGACACACAATGGTTGGTGACGTCATAAAAGTGCACTGCAGTGCCACCCCAGACTTAGTTCTTGTCAAATTAATATTCCCAGAACTTCCTATGTCATTGTGTTGATTTTTATGGACTGTACAAACAATGCTAAATTTCTGTCCCAATGCTTGACGTGACAAACTGTAATGTTTATTTTGTCAATATTTATCATGGGAAAAAGCATCAGCTTGAATTGTGGATTTTTCAGGCTGGAAAAAAAGCTGTTATATAAATAGTCAATGAATTAAGGATTAAAAATGTTAATTTAAATTGTCATTGCTAAGGGGCCGATCACCATCCATGGTTTGGGCTATGGATTTTTGGTTTGGTTCGCACTTTCAGCAGATGAAAAAAAAAAATTGTTTGCACATATACCATATACCTAGGGTATGCCTACCCTAATATGTTTAAATTGCGAAAAAAAGTTTTGTCGCTCGTCCGCATGCAAAAAAAAAATATATACCTTCCAAAAAAAGTTTATAACATTCATATTGGCATTTATTATTTATTTATTTTATTCACCCCAAAATATTTGGGGAAACCACAAAAGAATAACGGATATATAATATATACAATCAGATTCAAGATAGTAAAATCAGAATAACAAAACATAAAATATAATAAAGTAAAAGTAAGCACAGGCCATAACAATATATATTACAAGTACAAGACTTAGTATGCTCTAAAATGAACTTGTAAGCAGGTTTGTAAACTGTGTTCATCCGACTGCGGTTTGATGTAGTTGTCATGAAATAATAAGTGGCGTAAGGAGCCTACCACGCCTGCAATCTCATTACAGTACGTCATAGGAAATCTTACATTTAAACACAGTACCAGAAGCAATAGACATAGGGGAAAACCCGTTAGATATATAACCTTGTCTGGAATAGTGTTTTTATAAGTAGCCTACTACCATTTGTCAAATAATGTCGAAAAATTAATTTGTATCAATGGCAGGGGCGGACTGGCACCATTGTGGGCCCGCGGCAAAAGTTAGTCGATGGGCCCCACCGAATATGATGTCATGAAATAAATAGCCATACACTGCATAAAATTTGAACACCGAGGGCCCACACAAAACGTGGCCCAATCCTAGAAGTTGATTGTGCCATAAAATCAAAATGATAAAAAAAAGATTACTTCTTTGTTTTCATAATTTTTCTTCACATCTTGAATGACACAGCCCCCCCCCCCGAATGGTTGGGCCTGTGGCACCTGCCACATAAGCCTCCCCTGATCAATGGTGACTCAACATTAAATATTCAACAAATTTGTAATAGCAAGTATTATTTGCACATCAGCCTTTAAATTTATGGCTTTGTGACTTTTGTGAACTATTTGTATAACTAAAAGAGTCGTGAGTCACCAGATTGATTTTTTATTCCGAGCAAAGTGTATATCCTTAAGAAGAAACTTCCTATAACAAATAGAACATCCAAATTGCTTCTCGGGGGCAGTTAGACCAGACATAATTGATTTTTAGCTTTTCGGATCTTCTTGAAATAAATAATTTGTCAAGGTCGGTCTGTAGGATAAAATAAAAACTTATGAAATCCCAATTTTTATAATTAGGCCTAATGTCAATTCAATAAAATACATTGGTAAGCTCAATTTTTTTTCCGTAGGCTGATAATCTGTTGGTTGGGTCAATCTGAGAAGTTAAATATTAAATATGTTTGGCCTTTGAACTACCAAGACCATTCATTGTTCTCAGGTAATTTGAGGTAAATTAAAATTTTTGGCACATTTTGCAGGTCTAACATATACTTAAAAGAGTTAAGAACCCTTGTATTTGTGTGTCTGCAAATGCAATTTGAGACCTTGTTTGTGACAAAATTTTTCACCACAAATGGAACACTGATTTTTATTCCACGAACGAACGTGCCTTGTGTGATTGTGTTTGTAGAAGAAGACGTGATCACAAAACTGACATTCGTACAGCTCCTTCTTCTGATGCGTTCTCACGTGTTCACGGAGAGAAGGTTTAGACGTAAATTCTTTGGAGCAAATAGAACACGGATGAATTTCACGTGGATTTTTGCCAGTGTGGTTTATCATGTGAATGTCAAGGTGCGATTTCTGCGTGAAGATTTTCTCGCAAAACGAACACGGATGTGTCTCTTCGCTACTGTGCTCCTTCATGTGTCGATTGAGCGACTCCCTCTCCTTGAATGTTTTCCCACAGAGCGAACATCGAGCCATTAGAGTCTTTAATCCAATGTGAAATTTCAGGTGGTTCACCAGACGAGCCATCGCTGTGTATTGTTTATGACACACTGAACATCCAAACGGCTTTTCTCCATGCTCCGTTATGTAAACTCTCATACTGTGTACCTTCTCCATATGCATCTCAAGGATTCCTTTTTCACGGCTGAACTGCCTATGACAAACGGGACACCTTTTGTAACGAGGTACTTTTTTTTCTGGCTCAATGCAGTCTCTGTTTGGAACATCAGACTCACGTTTAATTCTTTTGATATCAGTATCTTCAAGAGACTCGTGTTTAATACCTTCAACATCAGAATCTTCATCACACTCCCGTTTAATTCCTTTGACATCAATATCTTCATCAGACTCACGTTTAATTCCTTCAACATCAGTATCTTCAACAGACTCACGTTTAATTCCTTCGACGTCAATATCTTCAAGAGACTCGCGTTTAATTCCTTTGACATCAATATCTTCATCAGACTCGTGTTTAATTCCTTCAACATCAGAATCTTCATCACACCGCCTTTTAATTCCTTTGACATCAATATCTTCATCAGACTCGTGTTTAATTCCTTCAACATCAGAATCTTCATCACACTCCCGTTTAATTCCTTTGACATCTATATCTTCATCAGACTCGTGTTTAATTTCTTCAACATCAGAATCTTCATCACACTCCCGTTTAATTCCTTTGACATCTATATCTTCATCAGACTCGTGTTTAATTTCTTCAACATCAGAATCTTCATCACACTGCCGTTTAATTCCTTTGACATCAATATCTTCATCAGACTCTTGTTTAATTCCTTCAACGTCAGAAACTTCATCAGACTGGCGTTTAATTCCTTCAACATGAATATCTTCTGGTTCCTCCTGTTGAGGGACTATGTTGATCACTACATCATATTCATCGTTAATAGGAATTCCGAGGTGATCTTTCGATTCTGTAAAACCTGAAAATGTTTCACAACCTTTGCCATATCGTAGGCACTGTTCAGTTGGCTGTTCAGCTGGAAGTTTAATTTTCTGTTCAGCTGGCTGTTCAGTGAACAGCTGTTCAGCTGGACATTCCATTGGCTGTTCAGCTAAATGTTCAGATCGCTGTTCAGCTGGATGTTCATTTGACTGTTCTGCTTTACAATATTCAGTTTGCTGTCCAGCTGGATGTTCCGATCGCTTTTCAGCTGGATGTTCGTCTGACTGTTCTACTTTACAACGTTCAGTTTGCTTTTCAGCTGGCTTTGCATCTTCAAGCCAATCTGTTGCTATTTCAATTTTGAAATTTTCCTCAATTTCTCGTGCAGCCATCTTTCTTTCTCAATATTCTCATATGTTGATGGAATTTCTTCTTTAGCCGTCTCTCATTTTTCCAAATCCCAGAGCCTGAAAAGTAGAAGACCATTCACATAGTTATATCAATTGTCATCATGAAAACTTTTTTTTCTAATTTTCAAAATTTATTCTACCATGATTAGAAAAAACTTTTTTTTTCCATTAATATTTTGTTTCCAGCATCTTTCTCGATGCTTCTGTCCCTGCTAAGAGGCATCTAGGGGACCCATGGCCGCCAAATTCACAGTGTACCTACATTGTTGGCCAGAAGGGACTGGACTACTTTTTTTCTAATTTCCGTTTTTTTTTCATCACATTTTTTGCTCCTTTTTTTTCTAAGTGACTAGTCCTTTACCCCAAAATTTACCAGCCTTTCTAGGCCAGAAAAGTGAAAAAGCTTGAAATACGAATAGAAAATGTTTCATAACATCCTACAAATATGCTGGTAAAACCTATCTGGTTGCCAATTCAGGGGATGGAAATGCTAAAACACTTAATCATCATCCTGAGGCATCTTCAGAAGTTAGTTTTGCTTTTAATTTTGTCTAACTTGATTTATTTCATCTGTATTTTCCTAGAATGGTATTTTAATATCTTGCCATCATAATCCGCTGCTCCTCACCAGCCAGCTTGAACAATGAAATATGCCAAAAAAAACCCATGATGAGAGCTGCTTATGATGATAAATGAGAAATATCGTGGCCATTGGATGTAAATTGAAGGAAGTTGAATGGCCTGTTATATATATTCCATGAACCAGTCACCAATGTTTGGGTTTTTTTTAGCCTCATCTTTCAAATTTGTTACCTTCAGTGCCAGAATCCATGAAACAGCTTCTATTCGTACTTGGCCTAGAAAATCAGCCAGAATTTCACAAGTCAACCCAGCAGCTGTTGTTTGCTGCAGTTTCATAAAACTTTCAGATATAAAAGACTGGTAAATTCCCTTTAAATTAAGTAGTTAAATAAACAACAACAAAAATATTGGTGCAAAAAGTCTGTGCACTAAGAAAATAAATGGGCGATAATAGTACTATCTGTTACCGAAATTGGTCATGGTAGTGACTGGTATCAACATTTTTCTAATTTTTTTTCTGAATTTTTGGTGCTATTGAGAATCGTGACCAACATCGGTAACACGGCAAAAAGCCATACTTCCTGTCTATTGACCAATCAGAGGGGGTTATTCTGGCAGGAAGCAGTTAGGAATCAGACTAAATAAACCCAACAAGGTGTTGCAACGGCCGAAATGGAACCATTAACTTTTCATAGTGCTGTGGTTACCGCCCCCCCCTTGGGCCTGTAGATTTTAATGTAATAAAAAATATTAATAATAAAACCCCGATATTTTTAGTATCCAAATGTAATCCCCCCCCCCTCCAACATTTTCTGGATCCACACCTGATCAAAATGCCCAATTTTTCCATGGGTATTTATTATGTGTGACTGGCAGGCTCGCTGCCATGGCAACTCAGTATTGGCAATAGGGATCAACATGATCAATAGGCTGATAGGGCAGAGCAGGATACAACTCTAGCTGCATTCACATTCTTAACGCCATGGGAACCTGCTGACACCACAACTTGTGAGATAAACTTAATTAACCCATTTACCCCAACTTCTACCTACCATGTAAACACTACATGCCTCTTATCATCAGTCTTAGGCCTATTTCATTCATGATCAGGAGCACTGTCCCTGTGTATGTTGACATTGCAGCATGGACACTTACCCAGAATGCAACCCACTAACAAAAGCCACCTGGCGTAAGATACAAGACTCATCAGGGGCGGATCCAGAATTCCTGGAAGGGGGTGGGAGGCCAGAATAAGGCAAGCACTGTACTAAACATGCAAAAATAGTGAAATTGCACCAGGATTCAAGATTAAAGACATCCTATTTTAAACAGCTTTTGGTTACTGTCTGAATCAGCAAAAGTCCATAATTAACCATTTGACATGAGTAGCCTTCAGTTTTGCTTTGTTTTTTCAAAGAAAATCACAGAGCATTGCCATTGCTCATTTCAGTTTTAAATATCAATTCCCGATGAATATAATTATGAACTTTTAATAAACTCAGATTCCAATTCCCTGTTAAATTAATTGGCCATAATTTTGAGTGTTATAATAGTCAATGAGTAGTTACTCAATCAATAATTACCATCAGTAAAAATATTAATTGTCACTGATTGCATGCTGACTTTCAAAACAATTATAATCTGGAGTTTAGGCCTATGTGCACATTAATTAATAATTTCCTAGATCCTTTATTGATCAATATTGTATTCTTTGTGAATTTAAATAATAAAAACAAGAATGATAATAGGCCTATATGATTCAATTTATAATACCATATGAATATGTGATGATAATTAAATTAAAACTCAGGAAAGTGTACAGGATTTAGAAAGGTAAGTATAATGGGGGACCATTAAATATGGGGCTTGAATTTTTTATTAATTTTGGTAAATAATTCCTTGCTCAATTTTGCTGAAATAAATACTTTTTTCTTTTGGCAGTCTTGAAATAAATAATTTCTGCTTGGGGCATTTCTTGCTTGTTTCAGGAATGAATATTTGGGGACTTTAAATGCTTGAAATTATTCATATACTACCGCCATTACTGCGAAATAAATAACTTCCTGCTTAACTCCCCCCCCCCTGGAAATTAACCTTTCAAATAAAAAAGTTAAATTTTGTCAGCAAAGCAATTTCTTGAAAGATTCAAAATGATCATCACTTGAACTTGTAAGAGAAAAACATATTTAATAGACAGACAGACAAATTCTTTATTGACCTGTGTAAATAATACCCAGCACTATATGGGCTTACAAGTCATCAAACAATCCATAATTAATTTAAACAAATTTTCTAGCAATTACAATAAACACTTATAATAATATTTACATGATTTAAACAACGTCATTACACAGACAGGAGAAAAACTATAAAATTAAGATATTTGATCCCACATAAGTATCAGTATAGCATACATGTATGTTGCAGAAATACAAATATCTATTATAAGTTATAGCAGATCAAATAAGCATCATAATATTACCATAATACCATTCATAGCACAGACAGAAGTTTAATCATGTTAATGTATGACATCCACTGATGAGCAAAATTTAATATTCATAAAGGCCCCATTTAAGCATACCTCCTGGAACTCCTTGACGTCCTAAAACTCCACGACGTCCCACTAACTCCTGCTAACTCCCACTAACTCCCGTAACTCCCGATAACTCCTGGTAACTCCTGGTAACTCCTGGTAACTCCGAGTAAATCCCATAACTCCCGGTAACTCAGAGTAAATCCCAATAACTCCAAGTAACTCCTGATAACTCCCAGTAACTCCTGCTGACTCCCACAACTCCCAGTAACTCGTGTCCACTCCCATAACTACCGCTTACTCCTGATAACTCCCGGTAAGTGCCGCCAATTCCCATTATAAATTCCCATAACTCCCTGAAGTCCCAAATGGAAGTTACGTTACATGTTTAAATGGGGCCTTCATAAATTTACTATTGTGCACTCATATACACATATATACATATTATACATACATGATATGCATAGGCCCATTATATTTGTCACACTTGGCTGCTTGTTAATGTTTACATGACTGCATGTTTTACAAGTTATTAATTGTACATGTATCTTTTTATCCAAATCCTGCTTCTCCTGAATGTACCTTTGCAAGTTGATCATCTGCATTGTCTGTCATGATGTGGCTTTTTTTAATATATATATAATTGTTCCCTTCCTTTTGAATACATAACAAGAATCCACGGATTCAAAGCCTGGGCGTATGTGATACAGGGTTGGGTTCAAATACAGATAAAAGTATTTAAATACAAATACAAATACTTTCAATCTTTCTAAATACAAATACAGTTGAGCTCAAAAGTATTCAAATACAAATAAAAATACTTTCTATCTTTCTAAATACAAATACAGATGAGCTCAAAAGGATTTAAATACAAATACAAATACTTTCAAAACTTTCAAATACAAATACAAATACTTTCAATTCTTTCAAATACAAATACTCAAATTTTAAAGTATTTAAATACAAATACAAATATATTTGCAAATAAGTTTGAAAATACTTTCAATGATACAGTCTTAGAACTTCAAACTTGTCTTTTAAAATTGTTTCCAATCTAACTGCAGCTAATGTTTATGAATACAACAAACTGTTATGAGTATGTAGGTTAATCATATACAGTTTTAACAAGTAATAATATAATGATTATTATTTAGTTTTTCATAATATTACATTGTGATACGCTTTTGCACTCCCCCAGGCTATTATCACATCAAGAACTGTGTTCCGGTACATTATTTACTATTTTTGTTTAGGCCTAATCAGGGGCGGACTGGCAACATATTGGGCCCTGTGGCAAAATAATTCAATGGGCCCCGAAGTCCCTACCGAAGGCGATATTTAAAAATGGAAAAGGCAATTACTACAGGACTTATTTGGCAAATTGTTAACATAGGGGAGTGGGCCCCCACATGAGAGAGTGCAACCCTTTTGTTGCAACACAATCATGAACTCTACCAAAAAAGTTGGATTTTTCGTGAAATATCATTTTTTTGGCATCTTGCATGGGCCCCCCTGAATGGATGGGCCCGTGGCAGCTGCCACTTTGCCACATAGGCCAGTCCGCCCCTGGGCCTAATCCAACTTTTCTTCAACTTTGGCTGCGTGACGCCGTGCCATATGCTTGGTTAGGTAACGTTTCAGAGTAAAATATTGCCCACAAACTGGGCACTCTTGTCGCTCCTCTGTATGTCTCCTCACGTGGAAAGAGAGGTTCTTCTGGCTTTTGAACTTTTTATCACAAAAATAGCATCCATAAGGTTTCTCCGAACTGTGCGTTTTCAGGTGTCCGCGAAGAAGATGTTTCGTTTTGAACCTCCACTCACACAGATGACACCCATATGGTCTTTCTTCACTGTGCGTTGATATGTGCATCTTCAGAGTTGCTTTGTCACCGAACTTCTTGTCACAAATAGAACATCCATGTGGTTTCTCTCCACTGTGTACCTTCATGTGAGTGGCGAGGCCAGATTTGAAGTAGAACGCAAAACCACAGACGGAGCATTTAAATCGCTTCTTGTCTGAATGGGTGTTTATATGAGTTGCGAGAGATTCCTGGGAAACCAATTTCTTATTACAAACATAACACTCGTATAACCTTCTCCTGTTTTCAGGTGTTGTGCCTGATCCATCATGATGAAGTCGTTCGTGATATATGCGTTCTGATTTGCGTTTGAATTTTTTCTCGCAAAAGCTGCATCCGAACCGCTTCACTCCAATATGCTTGACCATGTGTGAGTCAAGATAGGCTTGAGTTTTGAACTTACGGTCACAAAAAGTGCATGCATATGGCCTTGCGTCACTGTGAATAGCCAAGTGATTAGCAAAACTTGTTTTATTATCAAACCTTTTATCACAAATAGAACATCCATATGGCTTCTCATCGTTTTTCAACTTCTGCTGACCACTTTCAGGTGTTCCATGTCCTTCTTCATGCCTTTTGCAATTCCACTTGTGTTTGAACTTTTTACCACAAACACCGCATTCGTAAGGCGTCTCTTCACTGTGGGTTTTCATGTGTTTATCAAGATTGGCTTCAGAATCGAACTTCCAGTCGCATAAATTGCATGCATATGGCTTAACATCTTCCCCCTGTGTTTCTGCATGAATTTTCATGTGCGCTTTTAGGTTGTATTTTGAAGTGAGGCTTTTCCCACAAACAGAACATCCATATGGGGTCTCTCCACTGTGAGACTTCACGTGGGCCAACAGACGGCCCAACCCCGTGAACTGTGCTTCACACATTAAACATTCATACAACCTTTGTCCGTCACGCTCTCTTGTATGTATTCTTATACTTATATTATGTAACTTTTTCAGATGTCTCTCAAAAATTCTGTTTTGACTGCAGAACATTTTCCGACAAATGGGACATCGTATACGTCTTCTGTTTTTGTCAGGAAGTTTTTCCAGATCGGGTTCGTTTTGAATTAGCTGAGGTTTTTCCAGATCGGGTTCGTTTTGAATTAGCGGAGTTTTTTCCAGATCGGGTTCGTTTTGAATTAGCTGAGGTTTTTCCAGATCGGGTTCGTTTTGAATTAGCTGAGGTTTTTCCAGATCGGGTTCGTTTTGAATTAGCGGAGTTTTTTCCAGATCGGGTTCGTTTTGAATTAGCTGAGGTTTTTCCAGATCGGGTTCGTTTTGAATTAGCTGAGGTTTTTCCAGATCGGGTTCGTCTTGAATTAGCTGAGGTTTTTCCAGATCGGGTTCGTTTTGAATTAGCTGCTGGCCTTCTTGTGGAGCCTCATGTTTAACATTTCCTGAACTTGTTCCATATTGGTGCTCGCTATGAAACTTCTTCATATGTTTCTCAAGAAAACACTCTTGGCTGAACAATTTACCACAAACAAAACATCTTTTAGGTTTTCCTTCTTCGTTCTTAACAACAGATGTTTTTTCTGTGACAGTTTTGGCTTCAATTAGCTGTGGCCCTTTCTGAAAAACCTCATGTTTAACAGTTCCGGTACTTATTACATCTTGGTTTACGCTGTGAAACCTTGTCATATGTTTCCGAAGATATTCTTCGTTGCTGAATAATTTCTTACAAATGAAACACCTTCTAGGTTTTCCTCTGTCATTCTTATGAGATACTCTTTCCCAAACAGTGTTGTCTTCACTTAGACAAGGTCCTTCTTGCGAGGTCTCATGTCCAATGTTTCTCGTAAATATTCCAGCTGGATTTTTGCTATGAAATGTCCCAGTTGACACTACATTGGGACATAATATTGTTTCTGGCTCCCCATTGTCATTGCTTGAAACAGGTTCTTGTTTAATCGTGTTGACGTCAGTATCTTCCTCCCCGTCCTGTTGAGAAATAATATTGACAACAAAGTCTTGTCCTTCATAAACAGGGATTCCGAGGTGGTCTTTGGATTCTGCTGAACTCATTAAAGAATTTCTACACTGTATAGATGGTTCAATTGATGACTGTTTGGTGTGCTCCTCAGCTGGCTGTTCAGCTGGACATTCAGTTGGCTGTTCAGCTGGACATTCAGTTGGCTGTTCAGCTGGATATTCAGTTGGCTGTTCAGCTGGATATTCAGCTGGTTGTTTAGCTGGATGATCTGTTTGGTGTTCATTCTCAAGCCAATCACTTGTCGTTTTAATTTTTACTTCTTGAAGAATTTCTTCGGCAGCCATCTTTCTTTGTATTTATTCCTCGTTACCACAGGAGACCCTGAAAGAGGATAAGAATAATCTGACTCAGTTTGATTAAATTTAATTACATGGAATTTGAAGAAAATTTTTTTTTTTTGTGAGGCAACATAGGCGAAGGAACTAGGGGGAAGGGTGCCCTCTGTCACTGCAGTGTTTCTGAAAAGTTTTTGTAGCAGAATCTGCAGTCCTGTAGGAGTTATGCAGCTTGGGAGGTTTTATGCACTTGTGCAGTTTCTGTAGTTTCTTCAGAATTCTGCAGTTTCCCAAAAATTTCTGCAGAATTTTCTGAGAAACTGCAAAAGTGCAGAAGTGCTGCAGAAGGGCATTAAACCTCCTTAGCTGCATAACTCCTACAGAACTACAGATTCTGCGGCAGAATGTCTTTCAGAAATGCTGCAGTGACAGAACACTACCAAATTTTGTGAAAATCTGCTGCTTTTTACAGAATTCTGCAGTTCCCTGTGGAAATCTGCAATTGCCTGCTGCAAAATTATGTAGGGAATTTAGAATTCTGATGGTAGCTGCATATATTGTGAAATCTTGCAGGGAGAAATTCTGCAGCTTCCTACTGAATTCTTTAGATTCCTGTAGAAGCTGCAGAATTGCTGCTGAATTGCACAAAGAGATTACATACTCAATTCAATTTCAATTTAACAGGTTCCCAGATTTTTAGGGAGGCTGCTAATATCCCCCCCCCCCCCCCAGCAGGGTGCCCATCCAAAATCGCATAAAATATTATGGCAATATGCAGGAATTTTACAAATGGTAAAATATGGAAATATACAGAAGATTAACTACTTCAATACGACAATGTAGGAATTATTCAGCAGCGAAATCATCGGCAAATTACTCAGTCGCTTCCACCACAAGATGAAAACTTCACATTGCACACAAAAATGTGCAGAAAATTTCATATTTCAGGGGGAAAAGGATGCTAAAACTTTTGAGCTGCAGAGAAAAACGTGCAAATATATACGTCAGAAATATCTTGATAAACTACAAAAATAAAGGAATCTTTGGAATTTTCTAAAAGATAGGAAATTAATTATAGGAGGCCAAAAACATATAGGAAACATAGGAAGAGTGGACCACCAAAACAAACCCGACCCCCAAACTACTACTCCCCAAAACCAACGTTTCCTGGGTAGTAGCAAAAACTTGTCACAGAGTTCTGAACTAAGCTGGATCCATGAAGTAACAGAGGTTCAAAAATACTGCAGGGAGCTGCAGAAATGCAGAATTCTGCAGCTTCCTGCAGAATCTTTAAAGAAACTACAGAAATTAATTCACGGACCCCTTAGGCTACTCCTACCAAACTACTCATTGCTCAGTTATGAAATCTTGCAAGCACCTTTTCTAAATTCCCTACAGTGTTCTCGGCTTAGCCCGCTTTCAGGTTCCAAATTACAGTCAAAGAGATTGAAGTGATGATTTGTTAACATCTCACTTGGTCAATAGAGAACACCCAATGTTTCTCCTGCAATGTCTTCACGGGTGTTATGTCAGTGAGTTATAAACTGTTTTTATGGCACACATATTCAATCCTACACATTTAGACTAGTATTTGAGGGCGTTTTTTCAGGACTCCCAGTAGGGAGTTTCAGCCTTCAGGTGCCCCCAATATTTTCCGATCCAGCTTGACCTTGGTCTGGTATTGCAGTTTATATAGTAGAAATCACATGTAAAATTTTGGCCCATTCTTTGAATACTTACCTTTATCAGAATTCACTTGAAGTTTATAATGAAATTCCCCATTGGCGACTTGCAAATCCTGAAGATATTGCAAAGATCAATGAAGGAATAAATATTTTTTTCTCAATCCATAGTTTCTGAGTAAGTTTTGGGAGGGCAATTCAAATCTGGCATCAGCCATGTTACAGCAGGTCTTCCTTTTGAGTTAGAAAGTGTTGAATTTCCTAAAACTCTGCCTTTTACGCAGATTTTCACAAATTTGACAGCTTTTGGCAGCTTTGCAAGTGGAGTTATACAAAAAAAATAACACCAGATTTGAATTGCCCTTCCAAAACGTACTCAGGAGCTGTGGATTTAGAAAAAAATATTGATTTCTTCATTGGCTTTTGTAATATCTTCAGGATTTGCATGTTCGCCAATTGGGAATTACATTATAAACTTCAAGAGCATTCTGGTAAAGGTAGCCTAATATAGAATGGGCCAAAATTGTACATGTGACTTCCATTATATAAACTGCAATACCAGACCAAGGTCAAGCTGGATCGGAATATATTGGGGCTCACGAAACACCCTAACTCCCGGTCTCCAATGGGTGACGGCTCCCTCTAAAAACTGTATTCAAGGGGTCCTAAGTGCATTTGGGGGGGGGGGCTCAAAATGGTCACTTTTTGTGTCAATGACTTGATGCTTTAGGGAAAGAAGGTAGTTTTATCCCACACCCATGGAGTTATAAATCCTGCCCAGTTAAGATGTTTTATCAGGGACGGATCCAGGGGGTCCGGACCCCCCCCCCTTCAAGCTAAGATATTCAATCCTGACATAGGGTTCTCCCCTTTTCAAAATTCCTGGATCCGCCCCTGTTTTTTTTTTTTTTCAGGTCAGATATATATCAGTTTGCAGTGCTTTTCCAAGGACAACATTTTAGTTGGCCACAAAGGCCAAATTTGAGTCAAATGCATGTTTGTGTGGCTAATTTGCATGCAAATATGCAATTTTCCCTACTTTAAAGCCACATGGCCATGGAGGATGCATTAGTGGCTAAGCCTAATGGCTAGGAAAAGCACCAGTGGCGTAACTGGGGGGTCTTGAGCGGGGGGGGCACCTGGGGGGGCACACGATTCTCTGGGGGGGGCACGCGATTCTCTGGGGGGGCACCCTCTATCCTAATTGTATATTTTATAATGCCCCTTTCACACCTACAAGGATGCCTTCAAGGATCACCAAGGATGACCCAGGATGAAGGAAATTCTTCATCCTGCTCGATCCGGCATTGGAATAATTGCTACAATGTAACAATGCCTAATGTTACATTTTGAAGCAGGATGCACTATGGTATCAGTGAGGACTGAGCAAGGACCTACTATGGTCTTGAAGGACTGAACAAGGATACAGCAGGATTGAACAAGGATACAGCAGGACTGAACAAGGATGCAGCTGGACTGAACAAGGATACAGCAGGACTGAACAAGGACAATGCAGGATAAAACAAGGATACTGCAGGGTTGAACAAGGATAGTGCAAAACTGGGGTCTCTCAAGTTGTGTCGATGCCTGCAGACACTGTCTATGGCAATGACACCTAATTTGCCATTGATAAAATAAAAATTAAACGTATAGCATACAGCTATTGTTTAGTTCAGAGTGCAGTGGAAAACAATGGAAAATTGAAAGGAAAAATAGCTTGTATTAAGGTATTTAAGAAAACCGTGGAAATTCAAATTTAGTTGAATAGTTAAATTGCTGTAATATTTTTTATTGCTCATATGCAGAGAACTTCTCAAAACTTTTTACATAAACAGAGCTATGAGTGGTACGCCAGGAAAAAAATCTGAAGCCAGAAAGATCATTATTATCAAACAAGAAAAAGAATAAACTCAACTGTGACAATATTAAACAGGTATTCATGAAAAGGGGATATGAAGCTTGGGTTTTAACTGTGTGCATTGTCCACATTCTTACATCAGAAAGTGCACAAATTAGCTTGTTCATGTCCTCCTGCCAGTCAAGGATGTGCAAGGATGGCCAAGGATGGGTAAGGATGAGCCAAGGATGAGTAAGGATGAGCCAAGGATAGGTAAGGATGAGCCAAGGACCCTCCAGGATGCATCCTGGTGGCCACAGGGTCATCAGGGAAGTAACAAGGTGGAGCAGGATCCACTAAGGATAGCCCAGGGACAATGTAGCCATTTTTCCAGCCTGGGGGGGCATGGGGGGGGCACGTGCCATATTGGACCTGTGGGCTGTGGCCCCCCAGGTCCCCCCCCCCCCATTGGAACTTTCCAACTCTGGCTAATGTGGTGTTCACACCTTCAAGGATGCATCCAAGGATAGTCAAGGATGAAGAAGGATCACTCATCCTTGACATCCTTGACATCCTTGACATCCTTGTTGCATCCTTGTTGGGTCCTGGGCCATCCTTGACCATCCTGGAGCATCCTTCATCTCCACCACGGATCACAACAAAAAATTGAACATGTGAATGTCCTGAAGCTACATGTACATATGTAGTACGTACACGGTACAGAAACATAGTGATCATGATTTTTACCTTCAGCGAACTTGTTCGCAGAAGGTATTGTTATCACTAGTGTAAAATATTGTCCGTCTGCCGGGCGGGAGGGCGGATAGATCGTTTCCGGGCCAGTACTCGGCCCCTATTCAATGTACATGGATGAAATTTGGTACACATACAGCCTGTATGGTCTAGTTGTGCCTTTTGATGGTCTGATGGATAGATATTACATACTTTTTGAAATAATAAAAAAAACATAAAAATTATTTTTGTTCGTTTCCGGGCCAAGGCTCAGTCACTATTGCTTGTGCATGGATGAAATTTGGTACACATGTGGCTTATATGGTCTAGTTGTGCCTTTTGATGGTCTCATTGATAGACATTCTATACGTTTTGAACAAATTACAAAAAATGTAAACATTTTTTTTTTTTGGGTTTAGGGCTAAGACTCGGTCACTATTGCATGTACATGGATAAAGTTTGGTACACATATGCCTTACAGCAGTTTTCGAGCAGGCTTGGTCAGTTCACTGGGGAGATCACTGAGACTGAAAGTGTGCTAATGTCCACCCTGTCATCTGGGTAGACCCATAAACTACTCTGCTGACCTTAAAAGTTTACCATTTGCTGCCTAAAAACAAAGAAATCTCTCCAAGGTCAACCAGTTGCAGTATCTTGACTGATGTTTTAATGTGATTTTAATAGTTGGTCAATTTCTTGATAGCTTCAGTCTGGGCTATCGAAGTTTATGATCTGTAGGGTCTTCTCAGTGGACTGACCATGGCAGGTACCTGCCATGGACTGACCAAGCCTGCTCGAAAACTGCTGTATATGGTCTAGTAGTGCCCTTTGAAAGGTCTGATGGAAAATATTACATACATTTTGAAATATTGAAAACCAAAAAAGAAATTTTTTGTTATTTGGCCCAGGACCCAGTCAAAATTGCATGTACAATTGTGCATGGATTAAGTTTGATACACATAAGGCTTACATGGTCTAGGTGTGCCTTTTCATGGTCTGACTGATAGATAGTCTATACTTTTTGTTCAATATTGAGAAAAAATATTTAAAATACTTTTTTTTCGCATCAGAGTCAAAACTTGCCCACTATTGCATATACCGCAACGAAGTGTCCCACACATATCACCTATACAATGTAGCAGAGCCTTTTGATGTGTATTTAAAACTTTTTGAATCATTGGAAAAAAATTGAGAAAACTAGAACAGCATTATATTTTTTGGTTTCCAACTGAGAGCTCATAACCTATACTTTGTATATGCATGAAACTGTACCATATGGGCAAGGCTTCGGTGTCATGACATTTTTGGTTACATCATCAGACATCATGTTTTTGCTGATTTTAAGGGGTTTCTGATGTAGCAACTTCCATGGTGTCAACTAACATGCAATTTCTTGCCTCCATTTGATAATTTCATTGTGATTTTAAGTGCATAGTATGTATGTGTACTGGGAAAATTGCAGTGAAAGTGTTCGGGTAGGTGGACATTCGTGGTGTCCTACTGCTACTTTTGGGTATTATTATTTCTATGCTAGCTGTAAAATAGGCCCTATAATGCAGTTCTGGTAGGTTTTAGTTACTGAACAATCATGAGATGATAATGAATGACTTTCCACAGCCCATTGGTGGTGATGTTGGTAATCAGAACGAAATGAATTTTTACCCACTTTTCGTGTCTTTTCCGTTACATCATCAGTTACTGTCAATTGCTCCCATATATCTTGGCACAATCCAAGCATGAACAAGTTCAGTTTTTGCACCATTAGCATGGAAATTAACTGGAGAAACTTAAAATGGGACATACTCCCTTCAATAATCAACATAACCCTTTTATATAGTTGATGTTGTAACTAAGCCAAAATGATACATCATCAGATGGATATCAATTTTTGATATAATTTCATTCTCCAACATTTTACAAATAAATTTGAAGAAGTTTTGTGACATTTGATCATAATTGCTGACTTTTGATTTAGAATGGCTGTATTTGGCTAGACGAGTAAGAGCCAGTGAATCAAAATTGTTACTGCCCAAGTGGCTCTTTTCTTTAGTTACATCATAAGATATTCTCATACTTGACGGTTTACAGTAGATTTTCTCAGTGCACACTATCAGACACAGTTCATTGTGTGCAAGAATCAATGAAGAAAGGACAAATTTACCTGATTTCTCTACTTTTGTTGGAAAATGTTAAATGTGGATATTATAAAAACACATTGAACGTTCAGTCTGTTACAATACTTTGGTGTCATGTTACATCATCAGATTAATATTCCTGTTTGTCTGTTATGGTCTGTTCCAATGTCGTTCCGCATGAGACACATAACAGAAATGATAACAAGTATAATGTATAGCCTTTTTATCATTCATAAGTTAAATAACTTCCCTGATTTTTGGAATTCTTTCTAATTATGTAACATGGACACAATTCCATGATTGGCTGTTTTGTGTCATGGTTACATCATAAGGAAATATTACCGTTTTCCTTGGAAAACTACACTTCCGAAGTAGTTAATTTTTCTAAGAGACGAGTTATGAGATTGATATCTGGCATAGCTTTTTCATAAAGCTCCTGGAGGCAGATACAGCTGAAATGTCTTTTATAAATTTTCTTATGAGGTAACAAAGACACCACAAACCAGGTTATGATCTACAGATTTTTCTTTGAGCATCATTGCCTCAGCTACATTATGATATAAGTTTTAAGATCAAAGCTCATCAGAAAGCGGTACATGTCTTTTATTATCTGGACAGAATTCAGGCAGTTTCTATGGATTGTTTCTTTAAAAAAACTAAATTTGCGTCATACTTTCTGTTCTGATGATGTAACTTAGACACAAAAATTTTAAAATTGAAAATTAACCATGATGCTATGACAATCAAAAGTCTGTTTCAAAATAGAAAATATTTGCAGGTGCTACTTTAATCAAAAACAGCAGTAGCAAGTCATATTCAGTCCTAGATGAAGACACAGAAGCAAAATAAAATGGGTTTCGTGTCCTCGTTACGCTTTGCAACTTCTAACCTTCTTATACAGAAAGATAATACGATTTTAATCAAACTTGGATGTTGCTTTCGTAAAAACTCTCATACCCTATCAATTCAGACGCTGATTTGTAATATTAAAATGGTATTTATACTAAAAAAAATGGTTTTAGTTGAAATTTGTGTCCTTTGTTACATCATAAAAAATTTTGCTAAATTTTAATTTTACTTCTCTTCCAGTACATGTTCAGCCAAAGTGACGGTGTGAAAAAATGCCCAATTCTATAATTATTGGCATCATGCAAAAACAAAATTGATGTTTGCTACTTTAAATTGCAAAAATGTTGAATTTTGAGGTCTTATGATGTAACCAAAAATGTCATGACACCGAAGCCTTGCCCATATGCATAAATTACCCTAATAAGGCCTTTCCCTCGTTTTGCGAAGTGTGGCAAGCAGACAGGCAGATGGCGGGGCAGCGCGCAAATACACATTATTCAAGGCCTTGACTTGACCACTATTGCTTACCGATATGCAATTTGGTAAACACATCGATTTTATGGTGTAATTGTAATGTTCTGAATGTGTTATTCGCTGAAGGTTTGCTGCTGCGCAGCGCAGCCTATGTTTTTATGAGATAATGCTGGTCAAAAATTATTTGACAATTAACTTGCCCCACCCAGAAGCAAGTTGTCACATAAGTGCCCCCCCCCCCCACCAAAAAATTAACATGGGAAAGATAGGAAAAGCTGTATTAATATATCGCGCTGTATCCGCCCCATGTTATAAACTTGCACAATTTACCCTGGTCAACCACTAATAACAAAACTCATGCTGCCTTCTTGTGCATCATTTCTTCAGGACCCCGCTGGAAAAGCTATGAAGCTTTCGTTGGCCATCCTAACATTTTCATCACTGTATAGCCATACAGATACTTCATTTCCATTTCGATCATTAAGCCATTTCTGGTTATTTCATAGTATGCAGCACATTCGTTGTATATGCACTGATAAATTTTATTGAATAAAAAAAAACCAAATCAAAACCCCTGGCCTTAGGTCATTCTTGATACGCCCCTGGAGTCTTTTAGAAGTTGACACATGTGTATTGTCCACCTTCTGTTTCAGTGCATAGCTTTTGTTCACGGCTAGTTATCACAAATGCTAAAAAATCATGCATTTGTGATAACTGCCCCCTCTTCACCAGTAGGCCTACTACACAGTTTAATTTAGTCTACACCATGTACACTGCTGCAAAGGAACCAATTAAGGAATTAAGGGTGCAAAAAGCAGGTGCACCTGAGTCCTGAGAGAAAGGGGGCGGGGGGGGGGGGGTATACTAGCTTAGTCTAGTCATAATCAATGATGAATCTACTAATTACTTACCATGTAAGCATTCCTCTTGTCAGTCTGGACTCCAGTGTTGACATTCTAGGATGAACACTTGCCCAGGACACAACCCACTGACAAAAGCCACCTGGTGTAAAATGCAAGACTCACCAGGGGTGGATCTAGAAATCCTGTGGGGGGGGGGATGCTAAATCAGTGTTTGCAACATGATTCGCTCAAGCTGGGATTCAGGGGCATATATAATTTGGCATGGAATTTTGACCCTAGGCCAACCCGCGCAGACCCACTCCTTTGCTTCCACATACACGTGCAGCTCACCTGCGTCACCGCAGCCACTGTGTACAGCACATCCAGTCCGAGCCCATGGGACTTTAAATGGAGGCGGGTTGTATCCGGTATTCTATGCCGGGGCAACTGAAAGACCCTGGACATCCCTGAATCAATAGGGCTTGTACCAGACTCTCATTCTTATACTCAATTCCCACAAAACAATGCGGAAACACCTCTGTCTTAAATGCTCGTCCCACTCGAAAGCCCAGATACTGCTCTCTCTTTTCATTCTCTTTTCAGGAAAAACAAGAAGAACACCATCACAAGAACATCACAGCCTCCCTCCGGACCCCGCACACAGACGAAAGAAGAAAAAGACGCGAAAAAGCTGGCGACCCATTGGATCCCTTCCCAAGTGCCCCCCCCCCCAAAAAAAGACTATGAACTCACCCAGGTGGCCCATAAATCTGATCTTCGGAGAAGAAAAACAAGGCCACCTGGGTACAAAATAATGACAATTCAAGGCCACAGGGGCTTCGTGCCCATATTGGCCTTGGGCCTTCGGCCCAAAATGACACTATCATCATCTTGACCCTAGGGATATGAAATAATGAAATATAGGCCTATATTAAATGAAAACCAAGAAATGAAATATTTCAGAATACTGATAATTCAACTGTCTGCAACCAAAAAGTAGTACTTATCAAATTGATGCTGAACTATGAAGATAATGATGGTTGAAGAAATGGTAATGACATTGGGAATAAATTCAATAAAACAAGGATCATGCTCAAATGGAGTTTCATTGAAAAAAAAAACCTAGGGGAGGTTACCATACATTTAATATTAATTATAAGGGGGGCTTGGAGTTTTTGTTTTTGTTCTGTTTTTTTTCTCTTGCTCAGTTTTGATATAATTACAATGTAAATTATGTGATAAATTTATACTTTTTGGGCAGTCTTGAAATGAATAATTTCTGGGGGGATTTCTTAACAAGGTGTTGCTCCCTTGGATATTAAATGGTCGCCCCCTAACTAGTGGCAATTCAGTCAGATTTTAGGAAGGCTATCAATTTTTCTTATCTGAAGACAAAGATAAATTTTGTCTTTGTCATTGTTTATTGTTAAATGTTTATAAATGGATCAACAAAACATTTATAAGTCCCCATTGCAAAAACTTTAATTAAATATCTCACAGAGAAAATGAATGTGCCCAGGCATTTCTAGCGTGATTGCTTCATTTTTGTCTGAGCTAGCACACTATTATTAATCTCAGTGGTCTAGGGGGGGCCCGTGCCCCCTAGGCCCCCCTGTATCCGCCACTGACTTTGGGCATGCGAGTGTGATAAATATATCCATGATGAGAGGGCTAATGATGTGAACATTGAACATTTTTGTAGAATATGGACACTAGTTGATTTGTCAATTTATTTTCCTATTTATTCATTTGTCGTACAGAAGTACATGTACTTTGTGATGAGAAACGACGTTAAATAAATATTTACATACATAATACTGAAATTTCATGTAGTAATATTTAATCAAATTTAGTATGATTATTATTATCCTTTTTCAGGGTCTTCTATGGTAACCAGGCAGGAATAATGCGAAGAAAGATGGCTGCCAAAGAAATTATTAATAAAGTAGAAATCGAAACAACGAATGAATGGCTTAATAATGAACATCCAGCTGAATATCCAACTGAACAGCCAACTAAACTCCCAACTGGACATTCACCAACTGAACAGTCTCTGCATCGTTGAGGTTCTCAGACATTTATGAGTTCAGCAGAATCCAAAGAACGACCAGCTGAATATCCAGCTGATCAGCCAGCTAAAGAGCACGTCTCACAGTCATCAATTGAACCATCGATACAGTGTAGAAATTCTTTAATGAGTTCAGCAGAATCCAAAGACCACCTCGTAACGCCTGTTTATGAAGGACATGACTTTGTTATCAATATTATTCCTCAGCAGGAGGGCAAGGAAGATACTGACGTCAACACGATTAAACAAGAACCTGTTAAGAACAATGACCATGGGGAGCCAGAAATGAAATTATGCCCAATTTTCAGAAAACAATTAAACATTAAATAATACACTTTCAATCAAGAGAGAGCGGGTGTGGTGCAACGCAGCACCTGTGAGATGGGCTGGGTTGATCTCAAATTACATAATTGACGATGCCTCGACTACAATTATAATTTCTTCTTTCAAATAAATTTTGATAATGTTTCTTGTTTAATTGTAGCAACCAAATTCTTGGATTTTCTTTAAAGACAATGATAAGTTGAGCTACTCTTTGAAAAATTAGATTCAGTTAGGGTGTGGCTGTAATTAGTGTCAGAATAAAAGTGAGACACAGGACTTGGTTGCTTCTTTTCATCGCAGTTGGGCGCAATGGTGAGTGCAACAATGATATTTCGCTAAAATTATTATTAAATTTTTTCCATTGTTAATTAGCTAAAACTATGTCCGAAGTGAATATATGTTTTCGCATTCACTTTTAATTATGGGAAGTTGGCTTATTATTGATCGATTCCATTTTAATTGTGAAAAGTATGTCTGTCTTCTAGTAAAAAAAAAAATGAAAATGACGATTGTGTAAGTAACCACTGTCAAGACGAATGCCAAAAATCCTTCCAAGAGGAGGAGAGGGGACTCGGGGGAGTGAAGTTTATTGTCCTTTTGTGGTTAAGCTTATCTATATCTAAGACACGGGATTATTCACAACAAAACTCGGGTTGTAGTTTCAACTTTTTTTTTAAATCCTCAAAACTCTGTGCACCACGACCCCCCTAAATACGGCACTCATTACAAAAAGTACCTCTTACATATATACATTTAAGAAGAACCAGATGTTATGGTTTCTGCATGCACATGTGCTCAAATCGGAATAAAAACTTGCAGACCTATGCACAGCATATATAGGCCTAGGCCATCAGAGAATATTAATTTTAGCGATAATTGTGCAGCTAGATATATATCATGCTTGGTATAACTTTTGTTGAATCTTGAGTAATAAAATTAGATTAGATAATATTTCACCCCTAACCACAATGAAACAGACTTAGGGTTTTGGAAAGTCTTTGTGAAATTTGACAGCACTTTCTCTATCAAAAAGAATATCTACTTGATATACATGACTTTAGGGGGTGACCATTTAATAATCAGAGGGGCTTGGAGTTTTCCTCTGTGGGAAATTATTTATTTCACGGTAATGACGGGAGTAATTACTTATTTCAAGCGCTCGAAGTCCCGAATATTCATTCCTTAATCAAGCAATACCTTCTTAAGAAATATCCCCACTAGAAATTATTCATTTCAAGACTGCCCAAAAAGAATTTATTTATTTCACACAAAAAAAAGCATGAAATCGCCCCCCCCCCCCGCCAAGATTAAATGGTGGTCCCCTTACTCTAAAACTGCCAAGTAAAAGCACTCTAAAACTGCCAAGTAAAAGCACTGCCAAGTAAAAGCACTCTAAAACTGCCAAGTAAAAGCACTGTATCAGGAACTTGCCAACCCTAGAGGAATATCGTACCAGAGAAGAACCACCTGAGCGAAGCCACCTTGTGACTATATGCTGATGTACAAGCAGCTTTTTGAAGGACAACAACAACCTGTAATTAGCAGCAGTGATCCTGAAATCCCAGTATGTTTCTATTTTATTGTCCTGTAATCTAAATCTTTTTCTACACATAATCTTATCTTTATAAAGGCAGCTTTCTGGATGCCTCAATCCTTGGGTTGAGGTGTCTGAGTGATCCACGACCGCCAAATTCCCACAGTGTACTTGTGCTGTTGTTCTGAAGCAACTGGGCTACTTTTTTCCAATTAAAAAAATCCCCCCCCCCTACATTTTGTTTTTTTTGTTTCTCTGAAAATGTTTCTTACCTACTTATATTTCTTATATATATATGCAATGTAATTGTGTATGTGTTCTGACAGGATTTACTAGTTTAAATATAAATATTATTTTCGTTTTTCCTAAAGGATTCGTCGCTCATTTTGACGTTCATTCTCCTCTTTTTCAACACATCAATATTTGCTTGTGTGAGAGGAGAATTTCCACAGCGAAGGACAGAAGATGAAAAGAGGAAAGAAATAATTGATGACAAAACAAACACAATGGTCGGACAAAGTGACTCACATCCTATGATCATGGGACATTCGCAAGCTCCAGATGACTCTCATTCTGTAACAATAGGACATTCCCAAACTCCAGATGACTCTGAGTCTGTAACAATAGGACTTTCACAAGCTTCAGATGACTCTCACTCTGTAACAATGGGACTTTACCAAGCTTCAGATGACTCTCAGTCTGTAACAATGAGACATTCCCAAGCTTCAGATGGCTCTCACTCTGTAACAATGGGACATTCCCGAGGTCCAGATGACTCTCAGTTGGTAACAAAGGGACTTTCACAAGTATCAGGTGTGTCTCAGTCTGTAACAAAGGGACTTTCACAAGCATCAGATGACTCTCAGTCAGTAACAATGGGACATTCACAAGCTTCAGATGACTCTCAGTCTGTAACAATGGGACATTCACAAGCTTCAGGTGACATTCAGTCAGAATCAGTCTGTAACAATACCGGAAACAGGTGAACCACATGTGTACTTTGATGAAGAAAGAAGCTGCGTAGGCACTATCATTTTTGGTGTGGAGCGGTATGATTGTAAACTGTCAGGAGATTTCCCACTGTTTCCTGATCTTAAATATCAACAAGATGCGCGGTCTATCACAGTAACAATTCAGGGAGATGGCTCAAACGTTGTGGGAGTTATTCCAAACACTGCATTTAAGAACTTAAGACATGTGTATGGCATTTGGATGATACATTTCACAGTACTTAACTTTCAGGCAGGATGGAGTGAAAATATTGGGTCACTTTATCTGAAGGATGTTCAAGTGCAAAACTTGAGAGACATTTTTCCAGGGCCAACTGACTTGCTTCTTATTGAAATTCACAAAACAAATCACACGGTTTTAAGAAATTTTACGTTCAGCAATGTCCAAGCATACATCCTAAGTTTCATAGATGTTCCACTCAGTGTCATTGAACGCTATGCGTTCAAGGGTATGAAGTTGAAAGGTGCACTTGAGTTTCGGAATGCAAGACTTCACACAATCTATGGATTAAATAACCTTGAAATTTCTTCATTGCGACTTATCTATGAACAAGAAGACCAATTATCAAAATCCACTTTGGATGTTAAGGATTTCCTGGTAAACTTTTCCAAGCTTATTGAGCTGAAAATTATGAATATGTCTCCAAGACTGCTTCTGACAAATTATGCTATCACTAAGCCCAAAATGCAGTTTATTGTCTGGACACAGACTGGTCTGCAAGAGGTCCCAAAGGATTTGCTGGTCTACTTTCCTTTAGTTGTTAGACTTCATCTGGACAAGAACTTCTTGGGAAAAATCGAGAAATGCACCTTCATCGGAAACAGGGATCTGAGGTATCTGTATTTGGAGAACTCATTAATCTATTTCATCGAAGCTGGCGCGTTTGATGGAATAATAGCGCTGCAATACCTCAACCTTGGCAACAATCCTTTTCGCAGTTTGGACGCCTCCCTGACAAGCTCCTTGAGCAGACCATCTGCGAAATTGCTCCTGTCGAACATTACACTGAAGTGTGATTGCCATCTGGTGTGGCTCCCACTTGCTCAGGCAAATGTCAGAATACAGGGCAATGATCTGCGATGCACCAACTACGAACCATCAACATACAATCCCCTGACTTACCTGGCAGAGTGGCAGAACTGCTCGCAAGAAATGTACGGAATGCGCAAAACAGGTATATATGTCAAGCTATGTCATGATATCCAGTTGGAGAAAAAGAGGAAATCCAATTTTTGCGACGAAATTATATTATGATAATTTCACTAGAAATTTATTAGTCATGTCAAGATTGAAGCACCTGGTTCCATTATAAATTTTTTAAAATCCGTTATCATTCAATAATTGTTCCTCATTTCAACTATGGCGTTGTGGCTTGGGGCAACACTTGCAGGAAAGAGATAAAACCTAGAATCGCAACTTCGCAAGCGATGATAATATGACCGCCGGCGCTGCTGGACGCCTTTTGCTGGTCACGTGCAATCAAGTGTGACTGTGTCGATCCACATAAAATGGTTTTCTGTTAACGATCAAAAGGGCACACCTTGCCCAGATACAAGGGCAAGAGGGATTATTGCCCCCCCTGCCCCCCTTGTTCCGGCACCCTTGTAATAATTCCAAACCATAAAGTGAAATATGTATTGTTCATAAGTTTTAAAAATAGTTTTCCTAATGCTTTGATCTATTTGTACTTCAGAATCATGTGACTTGATAGGTGGACCCATGCACACAACTACTGAAGAATCTTCAACCTCTGACTTTGACAAAAGCACTTATTCTGGTTCGCCATATATGGAAGTAACGATGGTTGACTGCTGCTCCGGCTCGCCCTATTTCAAATCAGCTGTGACCTGGTATCTTTCAATTGCAGTGTTATATGTATACCAAAAGGAAGTAGTCTTTCTTCTCTGAAGTTGACACAAATCAATGTTCTCAAGGGAGTATTTGACGATGAGATCGGACTAAGTTTAATATGAATGTAGGACTACAATCGATACGGCGGAAATCGATGCATCAGAAAAGTTGTCCGAATCGATACTGTATCGATACAATACAGTAAATATCGAAAATATCATGTCCACAGCATTTGGTGAATTTGGGAAATATTGCAAGAAATCCAGTGAAATCCACGTTGTTCACATCAAAGTCATCATTGTTCTTGTGCACTCTAAAAAATTTCTGACAAAATTGCTTTTTTAGATTCAAAATGTTTTTTTGAAAAACCTTTTTTCAATGCAAAAAACCATTGAAATTTGGTTTTTCAAAAAACCATTTTGAATCTAAAAAACCGATTTTGTCTCGACATTTTTTAGAGTGTAAATGTGGGGACATCCTATAGAAAATTTCACTTTTCTGGTCACAAAATAAAAACTAAATTTCATCTTAGGCAAGATAACTTTCTTATTACTGTTTTAACAATCAACAGGCGCTTTGTTACATAAAAATAGTGAAGGCCTTATATTCATAGCACGGTCAATCAAAGTTTAAAGTTATGAAGTCTCCGGTTTTCAGATTATAATCAAACAACTCTAATACAGACGTTTACCGTGAATGCTCACAAAGCTGACATTGAAATAGATACGACTGTGTATTGCCAATGATGAATCTTTGGAATCACACTAATGCTTCAATATATATATATGTTGGAACTGTGATGCAGAATTGTAGTGTTAGCCCACTGGCTGTCAGACTTTGATGCGCTGTTCTTTCCAGTAAATAAGTTGTTGTTTCTAGTAAATGAGTAACTGTTGTTGTTTCTGGTAAATAAGTAGTTGTTTCTATATAATGAGTTGTTGTTCCTGTAAATAAAATGTTGTTTCAGGTAGATCACTTGTTGTTTCTAATGAATAAGTTGTTGTTTCTATTTTAAAAGTTATCGTTTCTTGTTTTAAACAATAATCATGTTGAGCTTGTAAGTCAGTTGTTTCTGGTAAATAAATTGTTGTTTCTGTAAATAAGTTGTTGTTTCTAGTAAAAAGAAGTTTTTCGTTTCTTGTAAAAAAAAGTTTATCATTTCTTCTTGGCCTAAATAACTGAGTTATTCTCTGGCAAATATGTAGATTCTTGTATGACAAGGGGTTTCACCGGTTATTTTAAAAGTTGTTCTGCATATGTGACAATGATACGGAATTCCTGATTATCAGCAGATGGCCGGTTTTCAGCTGGCCTATCTTCATACCTGCAGGTATTCTTGTGAAGTTGGATGAGCCAGCTTGCATACTGCGAATCATACTATTAATTCACGGACCCCTTACCCTACTCCAACAAAACTACTGATTGCTCAGTTCTGAAAACGTACAAGCTGCTTTTCTACACTCTCTACAATGTCCTTAGCCTGGTTTAATGTTCAAATTACAGTCACAGAAGCCGAAGTGATGTTTTCTCATAATTTAACTTTAGGCCATCACGAAACACCCTTTATTTTACCACTTCTCCAGTGGCGTAACTGGGGGGTCTCGAGCGGGGGGGGCACCTGGGGGGGCACACAATTCTCTGGGGGGGCACCCACTATACTATTTGTATATTTTAGCCAGAGTTGTTAAGTTCATACGGGGGGCACCTGGGGGGCACAGGTCCAATATGGGGGGGCCTGTGCCCCCCGTGCCCCCCCCATAGAGACAACACTGCTCTTCTCACATGCCTTTCTTCACAGGTTTTATGCTATAGTGTCTGCAATTGCCAATGTAAGTCTCAATTGAGAATTGCCCATTTCTCATAAGTGTGCTGCATATGCACCGCAAATCCCACCATAGTCCAACCACTGGATAGAAAAATGTCAGCATGGCTTGCTCTCAGCAAGGCATAATCCGAAACTTTGAACCTGACTTTCATTACAAGGAGGACGTAGTTGTTTTGCACGTGCTCCACAGTGCAGTTGTATTGGTCAGACTTCACCTTATCCTGAAAAGAGAACAAGTAGATAGATATATTATACAAAGACGGCATGATGTGAGTGCAATATGAAAATTTAGTTGCTCGAAGAAATTCCTATTGAACGAGGGCGTAGCTCGTGTTCAACATTTGTCAATTTATCAGTGCAAATAAATTTTTATATTGCACAATACTAAGTGCCGTATTTGTTTTATTACATGACCACTATGTTTCCAATATAATGTTCCATTCTGAAAAAAAATTTCAGAAAAAAAAAAAGTTGAATTAAAAAAAAAAAAAAACTCATATTGCATTATAACGATGCAATATTAAAAAATCTGAAAAAAAAAATTTTGATTGGCCCCCCCAGGCGCAAATAAACACGGAAGAGCTAGGAAACCCCGCGTAGCGCCCCGTATTCACCCCATGTAATGGCCCCCCTCAGGCCACTTCTAGGTACGCCCCTGATTGCGATAACTGGTGTCTTAGCAAAACACTGAGACTCCTCTTGTGAGATGTGACACATGGCTTGAACAAAAGTTTTTTGTTGTAGTTGCACACAAACAGTAACATTGCCTGGCAGGTTTGAATTCTATTGTCATGAACTGTGACGTCAAACTTTAAACAGGTTGAAGATTAGACCAATCACAATCACAGATACCCAAAGATTTCACGGTTTAACCGCAAAATGTACAACTATGAAACGATAATAAGCAAGAAGTGGATGACACTGTCAAAAGGAGATTTTTGTTTCTAACCCCCACACAAGACAGCCAAATTTTCCTTGCACAGTGCTGACACCTTTGATAGCTATGCACAAAGACCACAATATATTTACAGCTCTTCATTTTCAGACAAACAAACAAAAATGTAAAAATCAACTTTTTGTCATTAAATCAATGGTGAAAAAAAAATTAAATTCATTCCTTACCCCCTTTTGAGCTCTTGAAAGGAATTCAACAAACTCAGGAGGAAAAATGGGACACCTTGAGATAATTTCCCTTGTTCCAGTCAATTGTACTTCATTCACAGATGGGGAATAATGCACCTCCATTGATTGGCATGCTGAAATGGAAAAGTCACACAGATATCTTTTCAGTGTGTCACTATGGGGGGGGGGCACAGGTGGGCACGTGCCCCCCCATATTGGATCTGTGCCCCCCAGGTGCCCCCCCCATATGAACATTCCAACTCTGGCTAAAATATACAGTTAGTATCAAAGGTGCCCTCCAGAGAATCGCCTGCCGCAAAAGGTGCCCCCCCCTACTTGAGACACCCCAGTTACGCCACTGCATCTTTTTAAGAAGCATCACTCCACAGGTGCTTCGGTTCATATGCAACTTTATAAATTCTGGCCTGATTACAGTGACATAACTGGGGGGTCTCGCGATTCTGGGGGGGGCACCCATAATACTAATTATATATTTTAGCCAAGGTTTAAAAGTTCATAATTCATATGGGGGGCACCTGGGGGGCACAGGTTCAAAATGGGAGGCATGTGCCCCCCCCGTGCCCCCCATAGGGACAACACTGCTGATTATCTCTTATCTAACCCTTTGGACCTCAAGTTGTATCCCGCGCAGTCCATGTCATACATGAATGTCTGTATACATGTAGGTAGGGGTTGTCATTGACTAGATCATAGTCCAAGTCATGGACAGACTTTCTAGATATCCATCCAGAGTGAGGAGTTGTTCAATTAGTTATTAATGGCCACCTGGCTTTAAGGCACTGAACTAGAAAATAAACAATCATCACATTTACTTTTGGGTAAACAGTTGTGAAGTAGTGACCTGTTAGGTGTAAACATACATTGTAACACTTAAAGATTGCAGATCGTTTGTGTGTCAGATATATAAGATATTTAATATGGTCCATTTTCACAGTAATGTAGGAATAAGCATGTGCTGGCAGTTAGACTCAATATATATATTGCAATGTTTTTGGATCAAAATATTGGGCTGCTGCAGCAGGCAACATTTGCTAACAGTATACAGTGCAAAAATTATGTAAGATCAATACAATGTGTTTATTGGCATAGTGAGGTGTATCACATACTAACCTGGTTTTTCAGCCATGACTGAGACACTCCTGATATAAAAATAGTCCAAATTTATCAGTCATTCAATACATATGCAGCTTGGTGCTTGCAGTCCAGGTGCTCACACTGTCACACAGGTCTGCAAGTTACTCTGGCCTGCATACCGAGGAAAAAAGTTGGGAACCACTGGAGCATGCGAATTGGGATGGCTTTTCTAGGGCAGCGATATAGCCCTATTTTCACTGAAATCCTGCAGTCAGGCTCAAAGACAAGGCTCTAATACATTCTATACACTGATGAATAGCCAGGCTCATGAGCAACAAGCAAAATTAATATGAAGATAATGAGCATTATAGCTACTTACATTCATTTGAAAAGCATCTGAACAAGATAGGTAAGATATGACTTTGCAAAATAAAAGAGTGTCACTTTTTTCGTCAGTCTCAAAAACAGGGCTGTAACACCATCATATAGTAGACTTTCAACCACATTTTGTACACTAATGAAAAGTCAAGCTCATGAGCAACAAGGAACTATCACAAAAATGAACATTTCTAATCAAATAGCATTCGAACATTACAAGGCCCACAAAAGTTGCAAAAAATGTGAGGGTCTCACTTTGTCGTCATACTGAAGCCCTCACAGCTTCTAGTACAAGAGTCAAAGCTATATTTTGGAACTATTTCCCGAGACACCAGGTCATGAGCAAAGCATTGATGTATGAATATTGAAAAAATTATTTGATGAATGAAAGATCACATTGTCCGTTTTGGATTCGTTTGTGACACAACAATGTAATACCACAAAAGGTGTCATTCAGAAATACATAAACATAGCTTGGCCTTTTTTCTGTATTCATAAGATACCCAAATAACCAGGGAACAATACCCATTTGCAAATTTTTTTGCCAAAAAAGGGTAAAAATATTCAGAGCTTCCATAGCTCTGCTGTGCCCTTGCAAAAAACTTCAGTAATTTGTCAATGCCCCACCACTTTATTTTGATGAATTTTTATATATCTAATCAATGATTAATTCAATAAGGTAGTGCAATGTTGCTCATGAGTTCATACAAATGAAACAATTGGGAATGTTACAAAAGGTTGGATAATATAAGGACAGGAGGTACTCCTTAATTTTATATTTGGTGCTGTTGTCTTTTATATGTGGAGGGAGGTTATTCATATTCAATACTTGAGAAATCTTTACATTTATTAATTGCTTATTAAGTTCAGAACTAGTATTGAAAATACGGAGGTTGTTGCAATTTACACACTGATTTCACCAACTGCAATCGATTAAAAGCTATGGCCCAGGAGTCCATATTGTGCAGTTCCTTGTATATTTGTGGTCGATGGCATTTGTTTGTGTTGTGTTCCCATGTTTGAAATAATGGCAGTCATCTGTTCTGAGACATGTTCCAACACATTTCATGAAGAGCATTGAACCCAATTGGATTTTCTTGTAGTCATAGTTCTGAAGGTCATAGTTCATGAAGGTTCCAGTGAATCCTTGTTTTTCTACCAGTTTCATCACTTTCTCTGAAATATCAAAAGTGCTAGTTGTATTGTACTTCATAATTACAATTATATCAAAATTCCTCACCTGATATTGTATTTATGATATAGCTGTGTTTTGCATATCATTTCATGTAATCCAAGGGGTTTTCCAAAACTTCTGTCCAATAAGTCAGAACTTTGTAGTGATGCAGACTAGACCGCCTTGGACTGGTCCGATCCAAAATACCGGACCACCTACGAAAAACTGGTCCAGTGCCAGGCCAGACCGGTTGATTGCCGGTCCAGTGATTTTTGATGTCATGAAGGCTGTTACATGTATTTTGTCATATCTAAAAATTAAATTCATACCATATGGCTCGTTAAAACCCTTTTTTTAGCATGATTTTCAAAATGCCAATGAACCGCTTCTGAACCAGTCCAATAACAAAATCAGACCGCATTACCCTTTACCAGACCAGGACCGAGCACTTTTGTAAATACCGGACCACCCTCTTAAAGGTGATCCGGTCTGCATCACTAAACTTTTGTTACATTTCGTAAGGAACCCCAGTATTTGATCAGACAATATCGAAGAAATTTGCAAATGATCCTGAAATAACAGGTCATAGAAGTAAAAATAAAGGGTTGATAGAATCTTAAAGTCATGAAACAGGCGTACAAGAGGGGGGACAGATGCCTCATGTAAAAGTCTTCTGTAAGACGTTAGTTTTGTGTTATATAGTCTTCCTGTTCTTGAATTTTCTTTTTCATTGAGGAAAAGCTTGTAACATCTTCAAATGGTATGAATCATACTATCTTCTTTGAATGTATTTTTGAGAAGGCCTGTACGCTCTCCGCTATTTTTTCAATTAAATTGAAGAAAGTTATACAGCAGATCCATAAATACATTTGCCATCAATATATCAAAATATTCGCAAATCTCATTGAAAATTTAAGAAATTTAATGAATGATGGTAAAGTATATCAGATATGAAAATAATACTTCATTCCAATACTTCATTCCAATACTTCATTCCAATAAGTCAAGACACCTACACTGGGCAGGTTTCACAGTCCTCGGAGAAAGGCACTCCAGAGTAAAATATTTAACCAAATCTGACCCAGTTATATTATGACATTCACTCTCAACAAAAAGGTTTTATATGGAACCTTTAAGGGTTCTTTAGGCTGGCATAGATTATAAGGAACCCCAAAAGGTTCATTGCTCAACTTTAGAAATGTTTCAAGAGCAAACAAAAGCAACATTTCGATAATCCAGCTGCACTGAACTCCCATAATGAAACCCCTTCCTCTCAAGTTGGGAGCATAGGGTCATATCATGGTGCCCTCTTACCAAGTGTTGAACCTTTACAATTCAATTGGACCCTAAAAATAATTAGAATCTTTTTTCGGCTGTGGGTTCTTTATATATATCATCAAGAACCATTTGCGTTAAGAGTGTTGTATCGTTAAAATAGAGATATATACATACCAGTTGGGCATGGCAGATCATCCACCGTCACGTTAATCCATGGTTTTCCTGAGCAGCCATTATGTGTCACTTTAATAGAAGAGTTCATCTTGGCCCAACAGATGTACTTGTCACAAGGCACAGGGTTCGCCAAAAGTTCAATTGTCAGAGTTGTGCAACTCAAACCACGGCAGTAAGTGGAGGCATTTTTAACCCTTGTTAGTTGGTTATTCCTCAGGTTAATCGATCCCAATTGTGGCATGTACTGTATATTACTAATGTCAAAATCAGTGATTTGATTTGCATCGAAGTTCATATTGATCATTCCTGTTGCATTAATGAAGGTTCCTGCCGGAACATTTGTGATTTTATTTCCGTTCATAATAAAATGTTGAACAGAAGGTCCGAAAGATTGTGCGAATGTAACAGAATCAATTGAGTTCTGCGTGAAATCGATGTGTGACAGCTTGGAGAAGCCACTGAAGTAATCCGTTGGTAAGCCAGTGATATTGGGGTGGCTACCTATCCTTAAGGTCTGCAGTGAGTTTTCAATTTCATGTAAGTCCGGCATTTGACTGAATCTATTGCGTGAAATAAACAGATATGCCAATCTTTGGTTATTGACAAAGCTGTTTTTTGGGAGATGTTGAATTTCTTTGGTTTCGATATTAAGCTTCGCTAAATTTGGCATACCAGAAATATTGGGAAACTGGTCCAATGCATCACCGGCCAAGGTTAGGGTTGCCATTGCAGGCAGCTTGAGGCAACCATTTATATGTTTGAAATCAGTGTTGCCTGATACAGAGAGCCATATTAATGCATTGCATCCATCTAGTTTTGCTGCATCAAATGTTTGTATTTTGTTGGTTGATAGTTCCATAACTCGAAGGGTTGCAGCAGATTTGGTTACATTCGGCAAAGTTGTCAGTTGGTTAGTGTTCAACCTCAGTTCAAGCAGTTTAGAATAAAGCACAACATGGTTCCAGGTTGAGTTAGAAATCTGACATTCTGCCATAGAGAGGTATATCAGGGTCGAGTCAATCGCAGGAAAAAAGGGAACAGTTTTAATTGGGTTTTGTGAGAGATCAAGACGTTCCAGGGGCGTATTATCAAAAGCATTGGGAGAGATGCTGCTTATGTTGTTCTTATTTAAGTACAGATTCTTCAGTTTATCCAAAAGTGAGAAATCCACACTGGTGATGATCGTCAGGCTGTTCTCTTTTAGATTAACAGTAACTGAAGTTATAGGAATGTTGCTTGGGACGGCCGTCAACCCAGCATTGTTGTTAGTGTACGTAGATGCTTGACCATACACAATGAAGCAAAGTAGAAACAGGAACACCCGAGCCAGTTTTGCCATGATGACAAACCTGGAACAAAACAGATCTTCATCAGTAAAACACCGTGTGCAGAGGCTAATTTTGCACTAAAAACCTTTCATGCATATTGGTATGATGGATTTGTATAAAACAGCACTTATATAATTCTTATACCACACTTATATATCCTTTAGAAAGTGCCAATAAGTCAGTCTGTTTGCGCTACATAAAAATGGTTCCATGAACTGCCATTTGCCAAAAAAATACAAAATTTAAAAAAAAGCCAGATCTGACCTGCAGACTATCACCAAGGTTTGATAAAAGTCTCCCCATTGGGAGAGTTGTCGTCGAAACATAAAAGGACGGTTTTTAGAAGCACCAACAAGTTTGGTCAGCCATGATGCATTTATAAGATGATAAAAATGAAAATTGTGTTGTTTCTCAGCCCCTGTAATATGAAATTGTTGTAAATTGGCCAAGTCTTCCCTAAAATAGTTGTAATCTGCCAAATTTTGTCAAATTTGCTTCTACACCCTGTATATATGTGTACACATCACTTCATAGCATACAGATAACCCAGTAGATTTTCATCTTTAGTTGTTTGTGCCAAAAGATGGATTATCGGATGTGTCACCACTAGGGTGCATCGTCTGCCCCCTAAAAATGAAAAAATTAAAATATTCATTTGCACTTTTGCCATATTGTACCTTTGCCCATAGAAACACATTCTGCAAAATTTCAATTAGATCCGATGTGGCTTTAGGTTGGCATTTTTGTGTCAAAGTTGAGTCCAAAATTGTCAAAATATTATGCTTTGAAAAGTCGCGGTTAGAAATATCTAACTTATGGTTGTCTGTATGATTTCAATTCATATACCATTATTCTCAGAAGAAAATTGTCTTTAATTTGAATGGTAGAAAGCTATATTTCTGAAAATTTTGTCATGCCTAAGTTTTTTGGAAAGCTGAAAGTTTCTGACTATTATGACAGAATGTTTGGAAAAATCAACTTAAAAGCTCAACTTCTGCCTAACTGTGACGTAATTGTTAGAATAAAACATAAGGAACACTTTGCTGAAGAAACTAGGAAATTGAAAATTTTTCCAGATAGTTATTCATCAAATTCATATGTGCATATTTTCATAAATTACATGTAAATGTGAGAAATACAACAGTTCGTTCAGACACTGTTCTGCATCTCTTTTTCTTCTGACCACATCATAATGCAATCAAGGTTTTATCAGATGATGTAGTAGACCATGTTTCTACTTTGTAGACTTCTATGACTTCCCAAAGTTATATTGACATCCTTTTTTTGATTTATCACATTTTACCCGATAAAAATTAAAATATCTCCACTCAATTTTGACTTCTACTGAATGGAAACCATTGATGTTGGTATTCAAATTAAAGCTCTCTTTCTAGGGAATCTAAAGTTCTGTGCCATTCACAAATCATTTCATTTAAAATTGACAATATTATTTATAACCGCGAATCATTAAATATGACCTAATACTGAAATTTCAAGGCTGTTGTGCCACCCTTTGCCATTAGAAATTTTTCATAAAATTTTACAGGGCTTCTTTTATGATACAAGGGAACAATCATGCAAAAGTGCATGATGTTTTGAAGATATAGGGGCAGACGATGCACCCTAGTCACCACTGGCATATGATTGGCTCTCTGTATTCATTATTTTCAATAATTACTCTAATAATATAACAAACATCTAAATTAATAGTTTTAATTTTTGGAAATTTTGAAAATACCATTTGAGGAAAACTCGGCAAAGTTACACAAAATCCTGCTTTTTGCAATTCACAATTTGAAAAAAAGCAGATGTTTCAAAAAGCCAAATTACTATAAATCTAATTGTTGTCAGCAAAATAACACCACGCAGAACTATCTATGTAGTCGTTGTCACCTATATCTACACCTTCAGACTTCTTTAATACTGAATTAAATGGCTTCAAAATTGCTGGAGGTGAGTTGGCAAACATTTTCTGTGTTGACATGGTTCTATGAGAATTTTAATCTCTTAGCTTGCATTTTATAATCTACAGGGCTATATGTTTAATTTGCCCTCTCCTGGTATATCCCTTGCAATGAAGTTTAGTAAATAGATAGATTTTAAAATGTCCCAATTTAAGAAATCTTTGGCAAAAAGTCCATGGCTCCGCTCTAATATTTTCTGCTTTGAGAGAATTTATGAGGCTCTCTCAAGAAAGAGGTGACTGGATTTTAATCTTTTTGTGTTGTTTTACACTGATTGCTGGCTATAATATTATTTTAAAATTTATAAAGGTTTTCACTTATGGAAGAACACTTATGCAAATCAGAATTGCAATACTTTGTGTCTTGCTCTACCAATATTGAACAATGGTGATAAACCAACCTTGTTTATTGTGATAAACTCTCAATTGCTAGCCGTCAAAACAATTTCTAGTGGAAATTAAAGTACATTTTGGTAGAGCACACATAGGGTGTAAAATTCTATATCAATAAAACGTTCCTGGTTATCGTGCAGTCTTGGAATTTGAAAATGTAAAAAACTGTTCCATTGGACCAAGCATAAATATGACCCAATTTGTCTGAGCTGTGATTATTTGTCTTGGAGGTTCCACATGCTAATGACCATTGAATTGACTCATTTAAAGGTTAATCTTTCCTTCGATGCCAGTAACTTTCACTTATCAACAATTTTGGATGGATTTGTAACCCTACATAAAATTCATATTTTGGCCTTTTTTGCATCGTTTTTTCAATTTCCTCCAGCCTCCCAAGTTTTCAAAGATTTGAGTAAATATTCAAGTGAGGACTTCAAATAACTCTTCAGGAATCCACTTAAGTTCTTAAAAGTGAGATTTTAACAATTGGATTCAAATGGTAGCTACAATTCAATGGTAGTTTTCTTGTTTTCCAATATTCCATATTTATGAGCAAGAGTGTACTATTATGTGATATGTCAATTGTGTCCAAATCAATCTTTTTAAAAATGAAAGTGCAAAGCATTATACGTATCTATTCAAAACTAAAAGTTGAAGTGTAAAACCTGGAAGAAAGGTCAGTGGCCTAATGTACAGCGTACCTGGTCATACATTGACTGAAAACACTAAGTCCAGCTTTGCGTTCAGCTGTCAATAAACTGAGGGTTATACAAATTTTGCGATTCACTTATTAAACAAAGTTATGGAATGACTTAAATATCGCTTATTTGAGAGTAGTTTTTGAATCAGTGTGCAAAGAACCAGATTATTTTGTAGTTTTGTGAAAGAAAATGCTTTTGCCATCGATTTCGGCTCATATCAAACACTCTAGAAAAATTTGAGACAAAACATTAAAAAAACAAAACAAAATGTTTTCTTGAAAAATCCACTTTGGTTTTTGCATGGAATTTTGGTTTTTAAAATACCATTTTGGACTTAAAAAGCCAATTTTGTCTTGATTTTTTTAAAAGAACGTTTAGTTACTCACCTGCGTTTTACTCTAATCTGTTGTCTTTTGTAATTTAGCAGATGGAGCCTCACTCAGTAGATCAGTTGATAATTCCAGGGTGAATGTTAGATTTTCAAATCTTAAGCCTTAAATGTAACAACTGTCTGCCAACCTGAAGCTCAGATGATGTGCTTGTGAGTAACTGTTCGAAATGAACTTAGCTCTCCTAGTTCAGCCTCATTAAAATTATGAGGCTAATAAAATTGCAGGTTATGAAACTATTTGTCCACCCAATTCAAAGGAAAGTAATAACTTTGAAAAAAAAGAAGAGAATCAATCACTATTTGTCAGGCACTTTATCATTCACTAGCATATATGTTAAATTTAATGCCTTTTTCAATAAGTACCTTCATATTGTATGCCTACAATAAAATTGATTAGATCTATGCATTGAAAAATGTAGACAATGGCATTTCTGTCTTGCGCCATTGACTTAGGGGGGGGGGGTGATGATTCCAAAATGTTTGTGTGCGCACATTTTTGTGTCACGTGGACCTAGTTAGGCAACACGGTTGCCTCCATTTGTCAATACCGTATTTCCTCGATTAGAAGCCCGGGCGTTTATTGTTTTATAGGGCCTAATTACCCCGGCGTTTATACGAGACAGGCGTCTATTTGAGACCGGCGTTTATTGTTTTAAACAACATAGCAATCAATAAACATCTGGGTATTCAAGCATAGTTGGTGCCACGCACGCAAGTAAACCTTGCATGGAAACACCTGGGCTGCATGCAAGGCAGTCAATTAGGGATTACAGAGTTGCTGACCCGGCGTGTAATTGCATCAAACTATACTAAGTTGTTGTGTATTGTGTATAGATAATTAATGCCTAAATTGATTTGATCAGTGAGATACTTTATTTACTTATTACAATATCATTAATATTTAGTTTCATATAATTGCATTGTACTCTGTGTGGATTAATTTATGTAGCTTTCCTAAAAGTCTATAGGTTTACTGACAAGTTTTTGACAAGCTTATAAAACAAGTAAGATTCACATCACAATAATTCTATCTTCACATGTGAGACAGCAGTAATTGCACGAAATTAGCTTGAAGAGTATAAATATATATTTATACATTGTACTTGCTCCATTTCTAGATAAATTATGAATCTCTTAGTACTAACAGTTCAATACTGGAAAAATATGTCCCTGATGAACAAGTTACTCTCAAATTGAGTATTAATCATATCCATTTGTTTGCTATGCTCTCTTTTTAGCAATGATGTATATTACAACGTCAAAGAATGAAACAGAGGATTCTCAAGAAGAGAAACAAGAAGATGAGACAGGATCTAATCATCACAAAACAATTTACAATGTATTGACTGTGTCTGACATCTTAATGCACAAAATCAGTATCATGAATATTGGCCAATACCCTAAAAAATTGGGTTTGCATATACATGTAGCTCTGAAAATAAAGTAAGCTGTTTCTCTGAGGAGAGAATGATTAAGCTGACATCTACCTCTGCCAAGTGACCTTGCACCAATCCCCAGGACTTCTTAAGAGATACAGTCTCCCCCAAATACTTTCTTTCTTTCCTTCTCCAACACCCTCTTGCTTAATTGTGTGGTGCATGCCTTTTGTCTTTTGTGACATTGAATTTTCAAGCATCTTTTTGAACTGCTGTGTTGCTAGCATTGTTCATCTGATTTTACCAAGTTACTTCGACCATGCTGATTAAGAATAGTTAAACCAAGAAAAGCAAAGTTATACAGACAACACGTGACAAATGACGACAAGGAATAGTCTTACTTGGGAGCACAAGTCATTCAATTTTTTGATCAGAAAAAAATTCAGGCATGAAACTGGAACCCTGAGAATCTTTCTTCTCTCAAAAGTTACCAATGCAAGTCAAGACAAGGATTTGTCCAAACTCTCAATACATGTACTCTAACTGGAGGCTTTATCCTGCTGAAAGAGAATGTATCAATTGGGTTTAAGGAAACTGTATCTGAAGATTATAGTGAAAAAAATGGCCTTGATGCTAAATGGTCTGGATGCTCTATCAATGATAAGCTGGACAGAGAGGCAAAAACCAGCAAGAAACAGCCGGCAAAGTACTACTTCTAATTTACTAATTAAATCAGTCATTTTGTTGAAATTTTTGGATGCTCAAATTGGTCTCAGAGTGGTCTGATGCCAAAGCTGAGTTGGAAAAGTATGCATTGCTGAAAAATAGAGATGTTACAGGTGATTTCATTAGTACGCGATTCTTAGGTTCTAGACCCATCAAATACATGCCATTTTTAGTTCATCTGATTGGTTTAGAAACAACAAAACGTCACACATTTGATATATCAAACGTAGTAAGTGCTGGGTTAGCGTTGGTTCCTCACAGCCAAGTGTGAATGACAAGAATCACGTGGTAATGAAAACACCTGTACCAATCCTTGTAAAGAAGCAGAAACTTGAAATTAAAATAAAAAGTTTTTTTGGTCAGGTTAGGCCATTTATTAGGGAAATGAAGTCTATATAAAAAAATGTCTACACAGTAAACATAAAAAATGTTACACATAATTATAAAAAAGAATCATGTAAAATTTGAGATGCAAAGTGCCAGAAATACAAAATTATCAATTCCTAAAACTAGCGATATGTTTCCCTTGAAGGTGGCAAAGTATAAAATATATACTTGATAATGCTGCTTCAGTTTGCAAAGCCTTTCAGTGTCCTCGTCATTAAAAAAACACAACAAAAAGGTTAAATTTCCAAATATAGTGAAATGTGCAGCCCCTAGGAAACTCATTTAATTTTCTAATATACAAATGGGTAAACAAAATTTGGCCTACATTTCTTCAACAAACACAGACCTACTTTAAAACATGAGAAAATGACTGAATAAAGCTCTAGTCATTGAAGTGCTGACTAGGATAAAACCTGAACACATGCATCACCAGGTCATATAATAGAGACAAAGATAGACACTGTCACATAGAAAGACTGATTTGGCAATAACTGCAATAACTTTTAAAATGTTTTAGGATCACTTAAATTAAAGTGGAAAATAAATTTTCTTTAGCAGACTTCCTTTAAATCAGGCCCATAACCATAGGCGTACGACGCGCGCGATTTTTGGGGGGCGAGCGACATTTGCCCGAATTTCACTAAATTTATAAACATTTTAAATTACATTGCCTGGAAATCAATAATATTTAGTAGTTTTTTTTTAATCATCTGCCCAAATTTTTTAGCCTTTTTGCCCGAATCTTACTGATTCTCAAACTCCCCCCCCTACCCCCCCCCTCCGATACACGTATGCCCATAACATTCCAAAAAATCGAAAATATAAGGTTTTTGCTCAAAATTAAGGTTTTTTGGCTTTATCTTAAAAAATAAGGCAGATGATATATATTTACTACGGAAGACGAATATAAACTTAGGGATTGCGAATAATTTGAACCAATTTTGAAGTCTGTAAGTGCACTGGTCCTCGAGATATGGCATTTTCAGGTAATTTTGCCGTCGGCGCAAAAGGTGTTATCTTTAATGCCTCCCTCCATACAGGTTTTTAAAACCAAATAATGTGACCATCGGCTGGTGCCTTGGTAAGCTTTGTAATAAATGACACAGCAGTGCGTTGACTTTTGATAAGGTTTGTCCCCAGCATTTTGTGTGTCATTAGACACTTTTAATAATTATTTTGAAATTTATAAAGGTTACTTATGGAAGAACACTTATGCAAATCAGAATTGCTATGCTCGTTTGTGTCTTGCTCTACCAATATTGAACAATGGTGATAAACCAACCTTGTTTATTGTGATAAACTCTCAATTGCTAGCTGTCAAAACAATTTCTAGTGGAAATTAAAGTACATTTTTGTAGAGCACACACAGGGTGTAAAATTCTATATCAATAAAACGTTCCTGGTTATCGTGCAGTCTTGGAATTTGAAAATGTAAAAAACTGTTCCATTGACCAAGCATAAATATGACCCAGTTTGTCTGAGCCGTGATAATTTGTTTTGGAGGTTCCACATGCTAATGACCATTGAATTGACTCACTTAAAGGTTAATCTTTCCTTTGATGCCAGTAACTTTCACATATCAACCATTTTGGATGGATTAACAACCCTACATAAAATTCATACTTTGGCTTTTTTTGCATTGTTTTTTCAATTTCCTCCAGCCTCCCAAATTTTCAAAGATTTGAGTAAACATTCAAGTGATGACTTCAAATAACTCTTCAGGAATCCACTTAAGTTCTTAAAAGTGAGATTTTAACAATTGGATTCAAATGGTAGCTACAATTCAATGGTAGTTTTCTCGTTTTCCAATATTCCATATTTATGAGCAAGAGTGAACTATCTTTTTAAAAATGAAAATGCAAAGCATTATATCTATTCAAAACTAAAAAGTTGAAGTTAAAACCTGGAAGAAAGGTCAGTGACCTGATGTACAGCGTACCTGTTCCTACATATATTGACTGAAAACACGAAGTCCAGCTTTGCGTTCACTGTTCAGATGTCAATAAACTGAGGGTTATACAAATTTTGCGATTCACTTATTAAACAAAGTTATGGAATGACTTAAATATCGCTTATTTGAGAGTAGTTTTTGAATCAGTGTGCAAAGAATCAAATTATTTTGCAGTTTTGTGAAAGAAAATGTTTTTGCCATCAATTTTGGCTCATATTAAACACTCTAAAAATTTCTGGACAAAACATTAAAAAAACAAAACAAAATGTTTTCTTGAAAAATCCACTTTGGTTTTTGCATGGAATTTTGGTTTTTAAAAATCATTTGGAATTAAAAAACCAATTTTGTCCTGATTTTTTTTTCAATAAACGTTTAGTTACTCACCTGCAATTTACCCTAATCTGTTGTCTTTTGTAATTCAGCAGATGGAGCCTCACTCAGTAGATCAGTTGATAATGCCAGGGTGAATGTTAGATTTTCAAATCTTAAGCCTTAAATGTAACATGCACTGTCTGCCAACCTCACACACATATCAATCAATATGCTAGCGAGTAATTGTTTGAAATGATCTCAGTTCTCCCAGGTCAGCCTCATCAAAATTATGAGGCTAATAAAATTGCAGGTTATGAAACTATTTGTCCACCCTATTCAAAGGAAGATAATAACTTTGAAAAAGATAAATGAATCAATCCCTTTTGTCAGGCACTTTATCATTCACTAGCATATATGTCAAATTTAACGCATTTTTCAATAAGTAGGGGAAGCTTGGGAGAGTTGGGCCACTTTTTACATTCTTGCACCTCCTGCTAACAATAATGATTACATAAACATGCTAATTGCATGTTATGTCTCTTGAAACATTTCAGAAAAATATCTTTAGGTTTGCATTGATATTTGCCCAAGAACATATGAGCTACAGCCCCATGAAAATTGGAAAAAAATTGGCCCAACTCTCCCCATCAAGTGGGAGACTTGGGCCATTCAGGAGGGAGACTTGGGCCATTGCAATACATCAGGTCATAGAAGTCACTAATCCTGAATTGAGGCCTCTTGCAACTCTAGTTTGCTGTCAGACTTAAGCCTCGGCCTGATGGCCCAACTCTCCCAATCTAGATTTCCTGATATCTAATTTTATTAGATTATGAATAGTTACTAAGGCCTAAAAATATTCAATCTCTGTTTAAAATTGCTCTAGACAAGTTCTTCTGTCTTAATAAAAATAAATCTGGGTAAATGCAACACATGTGGGGAGAGTATTAGCACTGTCCCAACTCTCCCCCATTCCACCATTTTTCTCTAAATCCCAATTATGACAAAACCGGTTGTCTGATAATTTTCCAAAATATGTTAATAACAACTGAATAGTCAAGCCTACCAAGCACGCCATAGAAAATTTTCTCAGTCCTTGTTGTCTGACAGACATTTAAAAACTCGTAAAATGGCTCAGTTTTTCCTTTTTTCATCCAAATTTGAATTTTCTTCTCTCTAAAGATCATGACAAGCAAATTAGCCAAAAATGTTACATCCATTGAAAGATTTTTATTTTTATAAAATTTTGGTGGCTGCAGCTTTCTCAAAAATTTTTTAGTTTCCTCAAAAATTAGGGTGGCCCAACCCTCCCTGCGGCCCAACTCTCCCAAGCTTCCCCTACCTTCATATTGTTTGCCTTCAAAATAAAATAGCATGAAATGCATGCATAGGGTCCTTGGTCTATATCGACAATTTGTACCTCATTAATCTATTGAGATTTGTATAAAAAAGGGGAAAGATTAAATGACATGTTAACTTTGCATTTATATGAAATATTATTGTTTATTTATTGAACAAGAAACCCCACTAAACTATAAGCACTGAAATTCCTGCACAAAAATACCAAATAAGTCAAAATGGGACGTGGCAAGAAAGCTATTTTGTTTTGTATTTTTTAATGAAATGAACCTGCAGGCAGCTGTGGTATGCAGTGACTATGCACAAGAGGGCACAGTCCAACATTCAGAACCAGTTTTTGTGTGAAGTGCTGTTTGTATAACAAAGAATCTGTTAAATAAACATTTAAGCATGGGAAGTACAATATTGCAGCCAGGGATGCATAAGAACCATTTTGATGACCAGGGCACGTCAGTTGGGATTGTCATTTTGTCTTTGACATGTTTTAGTGAAAACACTAACTTTACCTGTTAACAGGAAATGAAGGTAACGACAATGGTCTTGGAATGAATTCCAAGGACCCAAAAATTGATTACGCATTGAAAAATATAGACAATGGCATTCTGTCTTGGGCCATTGTGCACTATAAACTGTCAGATTGAATTTGTCACTGTGCAATAAATGTAGAGTATTACAATGCATGCCTAAGGCCAATGTGTGACCACCTCCACTAAGCTGAGATAAGAGCAAGCAATCTAGATTTGCAAAATGTGTCAAATTATCACAATTTGGCATTTGCAGCTACTTTTTTTACAATTGACAAAATTTATCTTTCGACACTTAAAATATTTTTCCTTACAATTACTGAGTTTTGATTCACTCTGCCAAATTTGAACCTGCCTTGGTTTCTAGCTGGAAGCATTTACAAGACCCATTCTATCATTCTTAACCCGGGGGGGGGGGGGCGGAGGGTCCAGGGTTTGAATCCAGTTCTTGCCGGGTCACCTGGGCCTATGTTGGATGGCTGTTTCAATCATCCTTCTCCTCATTGCCGTGTCCTTCTCCTGTCCTAATTAGCCTATCCAGTGCATAAATACAGGACGTAAAGCCCCAATCATCCATCCATCATTCTTACCCCATCCTTTGATTGCGCCTGATTGTCTAACACTTGACCGCTGTTTCATTGTCAGTTCTTTTTTCTGCCTTGGCGGAACATACATGCTGCCTTGTGCAGTCGCCTAGTTGCTAGAGTGCAATTCTGTGAGCTCCAATGAGCCGTACACAGAAACTGAGTTTGAGGAACTCACACAACTTTTGTCTGGAAGTAACTGGGCTGTTTTTGAATGTGCTGATGGCCTTGTCCACTTCCTTAGAGAATGTGATTGCCAACAGAAACTTTGTGATAGTGCAGCAAAATTGGAACTAAACAGGATATCAAAATCATCTCTACAAATGCTAAGATAATGTTTAAATATAAATTTTTATAGCTTAGAACCCATTTCTTTTACATGCGAATTGTTCTCATGCCTGCTTGTAATATCAACATAGGCATAACTCAAAATCTGGATGTTCTGGAGAAATTCTGATTGAAGATTTGGAATCAGCACGCTCGAACACAGTTTATAGAGGTATTTTTCCTCAGGTGGCAAAATCAAGGATGAACAGTGTTATAGATGAACAGGTCCAAATGAACTTTGTCAGTTGGACATCATGCTGTGTTCTCATCATTAGGAGTTTGGATCATGAAAATATTATATAGGCTAAATAATAATATTGTAGTACTGCATTAGAGTATATTGACAATATCTTATCACAAGTAAATGAAAACAATACAATAAACTCTAACGCTGAACAAATCCCCCAAAGCCTTAATCAGCTGATTTGATGTTTTAATTGATTACTGACTAGTTATACAATTTGTATTGTGTCATTGTTTCAGTTAATCACAAGAAGAATAGCACTCAACATTAAAAAAAATTCACAAATATAATTTCTTGCCCATTTTTGATGAAGAATCTAAATATCTCCATAAAAATCCTTTTAAAAATTAATTTATTTTGGGTAATTTCGGATACTATATTGTTGTATAATCAAATTGTTAGCATGTTGCATCCCTGAAGTCCCAAACTATATAATTATGGCAGGCATTCTAAAGACATAAATAATTTCAATTCCATCAAGGACAATTCTAAGCTCATACAATTGTGTAAAACTGAAATTTCCTTCCAATTGGAGTCATCGTCTTAAAAGTTGTAACGGCGGACATAACCTGTTTTAGCTTAATATGTCATTAATTGTGACAATCATAGATTAAATGATGAAATAATCTCATGAACAAGCAACAAAATATACCTCCTCCGGGGGTTCATGTGGACTTTTAGCACTCCCCCCCCAGAAATACAAAGCAATGCAAAGAGATATTGTTGTATTAAATGTATTTATTCACACCTCTGACAATTCATCTAAGGATCTGGGCTGCTGCGCATTTTTGCTAAATTGTCCACTTAATATGTATGATTTTACCCAGTCACTTGATGGGGTATGTTGGTGGCTACCCACATGGTGAAATTGGTCATGTCGATTGGAAACATCAGTTTGTTTAAAACAGTGGTCATCTCACTCGAAGATTGCTGCCTCAGCCAGGAATAATGCCAGTGAGCTACGAATACACACATTTAGGGTTGATATGCAGGCATATAATTATTCAGCAAACTGTCACCAAAATCCGTAAAAAGGGATCTTTGAAATATTCAGGTTCGTTTAAGAGGAACTTGTATTTGTTGGACTATTCAAATGTTAAAAGTAAAAATTTATTTACAAAATAGCCAAATTTATCAGGGGTAACTTGGTACTTTGACCTACATTCAAATTTCACATGAAACATATATACAAATTAATACAATATCACATTTTTTAAATAAAAGAATTAACAATAATAAATTGTAGATTAAATAAATTCACATGTCTTGTTTTCGCCATTTATTAAACCATATTAAAGCTAATAGGTTAAAGGCCTGTATTTGATATTTGCATGCAATCTAATGATTCATTTGAAAGCTTAGAGTAAATGGAAAAACAATCAAATTATCTTTTTCAATTCATAACTGCCATGCAATGATAGGGCATTGCAAAAATTTGCTATCCCACAACAAGCTGTGTGCCCCTCAGGATGGGACATTAGGGTGGCCGAAAAAAAAGCAATTTCTTAATTTCAAATCGCGTACCCCTCAATTTTGTGTGGAATGGTAAAATAAACACACTTTTAAAATTTTATAAAATTCCTCCAAGTCTAAGTGGTCCCCCAAGACCACTCAATTTCAGCCCAAAATATCTGAAAAATGCCCGTTTGCGTAATCCCGGTTCTAAATATCTCGCTTATTATTTGACATACAATGATAATATTAATACCATTGTTTTCAGGAGAAAATTAGCTTCAATTTGAGTATAAGCAAGCCATATTTATGATAACTTTGACGTTGGCAGGATTTCAGAAAACTTAAAATTTCATATTGTCCAGCGAAACAGCTGAAATAAATTTTCTAAATTGTCAAATTTTCCCAAATTTATAATCCTACCTATGAAAAAGTAAAATTCTGGGATATGAAAATTCACAGTTTTATGTGTAACCATGAATGACCAAAGCAAGGCACATCTCAAAAAACTTCAGAGCTGCAGGGCCAATCTCAGACTTTGGAATAGTTTTCAAGCAATTTAGAGAGCTTTTAATGTGGCACAAGGGAATAACACAGCAAAAGTATGTGATGTTTTAAGAGATGAGGGTGCAATAACACAGGATGTAAAACCCTGTCACCGAAAGCTTTCGGTGACAGGGCTTTACATCCAGTATTATTGCACCAAGCTTATTTGGACAGGCAGTGACTACAGTAACGCGGTAATGTGCACTATTGCATTGAAAATCTTTTCCTTAAATTGCCAGCCAGGGTATATACACACTGATGGTGAACATAGATTTGAAGGAGAGAGACAGCATATATATAAACAATAATCCCTAGGGTGCATAGAATTACAAGCGTGGCTGGATTTCTGCAAAAGAAAACTTTAATTGATTGCCAACTTGAATAGTTTCTGGCAAAAATTTCTGGCAAAACTGACTGTGCACTGAAATTTCTGAATGGTGTTGTGAAATCTTTAAATTCAAAGATAAAATTTATATGTGGCACTGAGAAGTCTCCAAAGTGTTAAAATGTTTTTCAGGATCATAAAATACCACGTTGATTGACATTTGGTGTCGTCAGAAAATGTATTCTTAATTGCCACGTATCATGCGTCTCTGCTGCAAGGATATCCTACCATATGAACTCTTAAACATTCTAACTTTCTACAGCAAATTGTTCCTTATACTTTTGTTGCCGATAGGTTCTTTACGAGTTAAATGAAACCAAAGACATTCCGTGCGTTCCATTATTTATTTCACGAAGAAAGTTCACCAACCCAATTCAGTTCCATACCATATGGAAACCATACGAAAAACACCTGAAACATTGTACAAATAGTTAACAAGCGGTTCATCACTACTTTTCCTAAATGTACTAAGTTCATAAAGAATAATCACATAAATAACATTCAATAAACTGATTCTATTAATCAACATACCCTGTTTGGATGTTTAAGTTGAAGTATTGAACCAGCATAGAACCCGGATAAAGGGACAAGTTCCTTATCCATTCCAGAATACCTAAATAGATACCCAGAGTTACAATTGTGCCTAATTATTCTAAATGTGGCATATATTCCACAGAAATAAATGTGAAGAGTAACATAATATACATAGGAAATACAGTAATAACTATACTAAGTGTGTCTATTAATTAATTCCAAATGGAAGCATTGAATTAATAAAATGAGTAATTAAAGTAAACTTACATTTTAACCTGGAGTCTGTTGCATGTTAAACAGCACTGGGGACTCAAGAGAGCTCCAACCCCTTTGGCTGACTGATGTTCAATGATACCAGAAGATTTTGAAACTGAGTTGTTAGCAAAATGACCACAAGGTGGCAGTTATTGCATTTTGTGAAAAGCAATGCCTCACTGTGGCCTAAACTGTGGGAAAGCTATTTTTATGCCATCTGGTGGATGGACAGATAGTCAAACTTTTCCTAATTCACATAATTAGATTCTAACAGAATTCTATAGAAACTACGTAACTTTACGGCAACACATTATACTCAGTAGAATTTTTAAAATACAGCAAAATCTGACAATTTAGACAAATTATTTCAGCGGTTTGACCCGACAACTTAAATTTTTAGTTTTCTGAAATCCTGCCAGCTTCAAAGTTATCAAAAATATAGCGTCCTTATACTCAAATTGAAGCTAATTTTCCCCTGAGAACAATGGTATTAATATTATCACTGTGTATGAATTAATAAGGAAGATATTTAGAACCGCGATTACACAAACGGGCATTTTTTAGAAGCCTTGAGCTGAAATTGAGTGGCTTTGCGATTTGAATTTGTAAAATTCGTTTTTTTTAGGCCACCCTAATGGGACATCCCTTGGATTTTGCCCCCCCCCCCCGACATTTTACATGAAAATTACGCCTCTGGTACAAGCACTAATTTTGCAGTCTGGCTCAAAGACAAGGCTCTATTAAGTAACACTTGATTGGTTAGACTTAGGAACCGTTCAGAATTTATGACAAGGAGGATGGGAGTTTTGGCCGAAGGGGTACGAAGGTAACGCCCTCGCTGGATAAATCACATATTGCCTCTCCCTAGGTGAATAACCTATACGAATTCCATTAGAAATTTTACCAACTGAAGACATTGGACCTGTTTGATTTTGGAATTGGTTTAAAGAAGCCATATTCACTTTACACACTGATTTCACCAACTGCAATCGTTTAGAAGCTATGGCCCAGGCATCCATATTGTGCAGTTCCTTGTATATTTGTGGTCGATGGCATTTGTTCCTGTTGTGTTCCCATGTTTGAAATAATGGCAGCCATTTGTTCTGAGACATGTTCCAACACATTTCATGAAGAGCATTGAACCCAATTGGATTTCCTCGTAGTCATAGTTCTGAAGGTCATAGTTCATGAAGGTTCCAGTGAATCCTTGTTTTTCTACCACTTTCATCACTTTCTCTGAAATATCAAAAGTGATGTATTGTACTTCATAATTACAATTATATTAAAATTCCTCACCTGATATTGTATTTATGATATAGCTGTGTTTTGTATATCATTTCATGTAATCCAAGGGGTTTTCCAAAAGTTCTGTCCAAGAAGTCATATTTTTTGTAGTAATGAAGACTAGACCACCTTGGACTGGTCCGGTCCGCCATCCACCCAGACCGCCAAAATAGCGGACCACTTACAAAAAACTGGCACAGTGCCAGGCCAGACCGGTTGAGTGCCGGTCCAGTGATTTTTGATGTCATGAAGGGTGTCACATGAATTCTGTCATATCTAAAAATTAAATTCATATCATATAGCTCCTTTAAATCCTCTTTTTTAGCATAATTTTCAAAATGCCGCTGGACTGCTTCTGAACCGGTCCAGTAACAAAATCAGACTGCATCACCCTTTACCAGACCAGGACCGAGCACTTCTGTAAATACCGGACCGCCCTCTTAAAGGTGATCCGGTCTGCATCACTTAACTTTTGTTACATTTTGTATGGAACCCCAGTATTTGATCAGACAATATCGACGCAATTTGCAAATGATCCTGAAAAAATCAGATCATAAAGTAAAAATAAATGGTTGATAGAAACTAAAAGTTATGAAATAGGCCCCCCAAAATTTTGGGAAAAAGTGCGATTTGGGCAAAAAGGCTAAAAAATTCGGGCATCGGATTAAATAAAAACTATTGAAAATTAATGATTTCTAGGTAATTTCATTTGAAATGGTACTAAATTTAAATCTTTAAGTTTGGGCGCCCGGTATGCCTATGTAACTTCCTAAACTAATGACCTTGCTATTGCATTACATTTCCTCTTACTTTCTGTCCATCTAAAAAAAGGTGCCTCATATATAATACTCTTCTGTAAGGTGTTAGTTTAGTGTAATGTAGTCTTCCTCTTCTTGGATTTTGCAATTTGTGTCCTTTTATTATATTATTGATATATGATTTATTGTAAGTCCATTCCAACCAGATTGATAAACAGTCTGTGTGGGTCTTCTTGGTGTAAACTTTCCATCTGAGCGAGGAGTAGAGGAATTTTACATTGTACATTGTATGTAGCAAATTAGTACTAATATCATACAACATTGTCCCAAGACAAACACGTTAGTCAAGTAGTTTCCATGTACCACAGTTTCTTGTATGAACACACTTATATACAAAATCAATCAAATTTCGAGGAGTTATATATCAGAATAAAATTAGCCCCTCGGTAAATACTAATTGTAGCATTCACACTTACAAGAAACGATTGAAAGATTATCTTATGAATAATTTCAATTTAAGATAGTGAAACGTACACAAGTAAAAATATTTCAATGTGTCATTCTGTCTCTAATGAAAGAACAGATTACACAGCTGTCTCTGGATGCCTTTGCGGGGCTGTCAGGTCAGATTTCCCCATCCACCCTGAGTAGGGTGGCCTTTAAAAAACAGTTTGACATTTATATGGGCCAACCCTCAAATGATGCCTATTATGGTAAAAACAGGCTGTGCAAAATCTCATTCAAATCGGTTAACATTTAGAGGTTTCCCACGGGCCTTGAAGTTCTTGCATTTCAGTCATGATTCCGTATGTTCGCCGATTCGCGGTATTGTATTACTAAGCCAATTCAAATCATATAACAATATAATTAGAGTTTTTGAACAGGGATGAATGAGAGCTTCATTTTGAATACCAACTTGGATGATCTATGACAGTTATGTATGAACGCCAAGAGCCATACGTCACGAGTTCTTTTCAAAATTGTTTGTGTTGATACATGACGTCTCCAAATTCAGTGTGGAGGCAATAATTCTTTACCAGACCTTGTAAAATTGATTACCAATGACGCCATCTGCTTGTTCTGATCACTGTTTAAGGAAAATAATGAAACCTTTTATGGTCTGGGCTAGGAATAATTTCATGAAAGCCGTGATGATTTTGAAAATGTACATCAGCAGTCAATGTGTCTATTGTCAATGTGTTGGTTTTACAAAAAAATCACAGCAAGATCTTATTTTCCCATATTCTTTTATCAAAATTTTATGATTTTCCAACAGGACATTTGGTGATTCCTGTCCCATGGGGCCAGGAGGGTTACTTCTGTGTCTGATTTAACAGCGTTTCTTGTTAAACTGAACCAAATTAAAAATGCAAAACTATTGCCAGGGCTGTATTTTTCTGTATAAGCTTCAAATGGGCTGTTTAGTGCAAGCATATGTGTAGCCATATGTCAATGGAGCATAGGGTCATATCATGGTGCCCTCTTACCAAGTGTTGAACCTTTTCAATTCAATTGAACCCTAAAAATAATTAGAATCTTTTCTCGACTTTTGGTTCTTTATATATATCATCAATAACATTTTGCTTTATTAAAAGTGTTGGATTGTTAAAAGAGAGATGTATACATACCAGTTGGGCATGGCAGATCATCCACCGTCACGTTAATTCATGGTTTTCCTGAGCAGCCATTATGTGTCACTTTAATAGAAGAGTTCATCTTGGCCCAACAGATGTACTTGTCACAAGGCACGGGGTTCGCCAAAAGATCAATTGTCAGAGTTGTGCAACTCAAACCACGGCAGTAAGTGGAGGCATTTTTAACCCTTGTTAGTTGGTTACTCCTCAGGTTAATCGATCCCAATTGTGGCATGTACTGTATGTTACTAATGTCAAAATCAGTGATTTGATTTGCAATAAAGTTCATATTGATCATTCCTGTTGCATTAATGAAGGTTCCTGCCGGAACATTTGTGATTTTATTTCCGACCACAATAAAATATTGAACAGAAGGTCCGAAAGATTGTGCGAATGTAACAGAATCAATTGAGTTCTGCGTGAGATCGATGTGTGACAGCTTGGAGAAGCCACTGAAGTAATCCGTTGGTAAGCCAGTGATATTGGGGTTGTGACTTATCCTTAAGAGATGCAGTGAGTTTTCAATTCCATGTAAGTCAGGCATTTGACTCAATCTATTGCGTCCAATAAACAGTTTTGCCAATCTTTGGTTGATGACAAAGCTGTTTTTTGGGAGATGTTGAATTTCATTGGATTCAATATAAAGCCACACTAAATTTGGCATACATGAAATATTGGGAAACTGGTCCAATGCATTACCGGCCAAAGTTAGGGATGCCAATTCAGGCAGCTTGAGGGAACCATTTATATGTTTTAAACCAGTGTTGCTTGATACAGAGAGCCCTACTAATGCATTGCACCCATCTAGTTTTGCTGCATCAAATGTTTTTATTTGGTTGGTTGAAAGATCCATCATTCTTAGAGTAGCAGCAGATTTGGCTACATTCGGCAAAGTTGTCAGTTGGTTAGTGTTCAACCTCAGGTCAAGCAATTTAGAATAAAGCACTATGTGGTTCCAGGTTGTGTTAGAAATCTGACATTCTAACATAGAGAGGTATTGCAGGGTCGTGTCAATCGCAGGAAAAAAGGGAACAGTTTTAATTGGGTTATGTGAGAGATCAAGACGTATCAGGGAATTATTGTCAAAAGCATGAGGCGAGATGCTGCTAATGTTGTTCTTATTTAAGTACAGATTCTTCAGGTGAACCAAGTTTGAGAAATCTGTGCTTTTAATGGTCGTCAAGCTGTTCTCTGATAGATCAACAGTAACTGTAGTTATAGGAATGTCGCCTGGAACAGCTGTCAACCCAGCATTGTTGTTAGTGTACGTAGATGCTTGACCATACACAATGAAACAAAGTAGAAAGAGGAACACAAGATCCACTCTTGCCATGATGACAAGCCTGGAACAAAAAAGCTCTTCATCAGTGAAATATCCTGTGCAGAGGCTAATTTTGCACTAAAATTTAAGTTCAGATGACTTCAAAAGCAAAGGTCTTAGGACAATTCAACTTGAAGAGGATTTGCAAGATTTTATGCCCGTTGCTATGATTTACACAAGCTTGCATTTTATTATCTACAGTGCAATATGTTTAATTTGCCCTCTCCTGGTATATCCCTTGTAATGAAAGTTTAGTAAATAGATAGTCTGAGGTTGATATATCGACTGCTCGGCGCAAAAAAGGGACTTAGTGCAGGGGTGCCGGAAGGAATGGAGGGCAGCAGGGGCGGTCGGCCGAGAAAAGGCAATTGTAATTTGAGCGACAAAATTTTAATGTGGTATTAATGAAAATTTTTAATATATATATATACTAATACATTTTGTGTAAATTCACTGTAAATTAAGGCATAATAATGTTTTTTCTTTGATAAGAAAAGGGCAACCTTACCCCCCCCCCCTGCACTTCCTGGCCCTCCTGCCCTGTTCCGGCACCCTTGACTTAGTGCCATTATATTTCAATGGCACTAAGTCCCTTTTTGCGCAAGTGGTCGATATACAAATTTTAAAATGTCCCAATTTAAGCATTATATCTATTAAAAACAAAAAGTTGAAATGTCAAACCTGGAAGAAAGGTCAGTGACCTGATGTACAGCGTACCTGGTCATATATTGACTGAAAAAACTAAGTCCAGCTTTGCATTCAGCTCTCAATAAACTGATGGTTATACAAATTTTGCGATTCACTTATTAAACAAAATTATGAAATGACTTAAATATCGCTTATTTGAGAGTAGTTTCCGGAATCAGTGAGCAAAGAATCAGATTATTTTGCAGTTTTGTGAAAGAAAATGCTTTTGCCATCAATTTCGACTCGTATTAAACACTCTAAAAAATTTCTGGACAAAACTTTAATAAAAAATGCGGTATCTAAGGTAATTGAAAGAACAACCTGATGAATAATTTATGGATATATTTCACCCATTTCTATCTGCGTATAGAAGCGGTTACAGTTGTCAATCTGTGTTACTGGCACTCACTGAAGAATGGAGGAAGGCCTTGGATAGTAGCCACTATGTGTGGCTGCAATTCTAATGGACCTCAAATTTCAACTTTTGCCCACTTATCTGGCATTTTGCAACAAAGGCAACACCCAGAAACTTGAAAGAGTACATTATAGAGCACTCAAATTTGTATTCATGGATTTTGATTCCGATTATAGTACACTTCTTGACAAATGTGATACTTGTACTTTAGAGATTAGCAGGTTAAGAAAAATTGCTATTCAGACTTTCAAAATATTAACTAAAGAAGGACCATGTTACCTTCAAGACTTTGTAAAAGAAAGGTCTGGCAGATATGTACTTAGATACAATAGAATCTTGGAAAAGCCAAGAACCAAAACTGTACGCTATGGATCTAATAGCTTCAGATATATTGCTGTGGACTTATGGAACTCCCTACCTGATCATGCAAGGGGGGAGATTTCACTAAAAGACTTTAAAAATGTCATAAGCAAATGGAATGACCAAACATGTAAATGTGGGCATGTTGGTACTACCTAATTTCAGTTGCTTTTATTTCTTTTAACAGTATTATCACTTTTTATTTACTTACTCAGTATTATTGTTTTAATTTGTGACAATTTTTCAATACTCAGTTTTATCTCTCAATCTGTGATTCTAATTGATGACTAATTGTGTCAAAAATTTTAATTTCTGTCTGTTTTTACCTTGCATTTGTCCTGTGTTACATATCTAATTTATTTTATACTTAAGTTGTGTTTATAGTCGGAACACAAGCTTTCAGCTTGCGTTATTTTTTGTATATATATATCCGACTTAAAATAAAGATTACATCGACTTTGACTTTGAAAAAAACAAAATGTTCTCTTGATAAATCCACTTTGGTTATTGCATGGAATTTTAACCATTTCGGATTAAAAAAACCAATTGTGTCCTGATTTTTTAAATGAACGTTGAGTTACCCACCTGCAATTTACCCTAATGTGTTTTCTTTTGCAATCTGGCAGATGGAGCTTCACTCATTAGATCAGTAACTGTTGAGTCCACAAAGGTGAATGTTAGATTTTCAAATCTTAAGCTGTAACAAGTGTCTGCCAACCTGACGCACATATGATGTTCTTGTGAGTAACTGTTTGAAATGAACTCAGCTCTCCTAGTTCAGCCTCATCAAAATTATGAGGCTAATAAAATTGCAGGTTATGAAACTATTTGTCCACCCAATTCAAAGGAAAGTAATAACTTTGAAAAAAATAAAATAAATGAATCAATCACTATTTGTCAGGCACTTTATCATTCACTAGCATATATGTTAAATTTAATGCATTTTTCTATAAGTACCTTCATATTGTTTGCCTTCAAAAAAATTGATTACGCATTGAAAAATATAGACAATGGCATTCTGTCTTGCGCCATTGTGCACTATAAACTGTCTGATTGAATTTGTCACTGTGCAATAAATGTAGAGTATTACAATGCATGCCTAAGATCAATATGTGACCAGCTCCACTAAGTTGAGGTAAGAGCAGGCCATCTAGATTTCCCTGAAATTTGCAAAATGTGTCAAAATATCACAATTTTGTGTTTGCACCTCCCTTTTTTTACAATTGACACAATTTTTTTTTCGACACTTAAAAAGTTTTTCCTTGAAATTACTAAATTCTGATTCACTCTGCCAAATTTGAACCTGCCTTGGTTTCTAGCTGGAAGCATGTGATATTATGATTCTTTGAAAGAATGAAGTTGAAAACCAAGTACAAGACCCATTCTATCATTCTTAACCCGGGGGGGGGGGGGCGGGGGGCGGAGGGTCCAGGGTTCGAATTCAGCTCTTGCAGGGTCACCTGGGCTGATTAAGTTGGACGGCTGTTTCAATCATCTTTTGCCTCATTGCAGTGTCCTCCTCCTGCCCTAATTAGCCTATCCAGTGCATAAATACAGGACGTAAAGCCCCAATCATCCATCCATCCATCATTCTTACCCCATCCTGTGATGGTGCCTGACTGTCTACAACTTGACCGCTGTTTCATTGTCAGTTCTTTTTTCTGCCTTGGCGGAACATACATGCTGCCTTGTGCAGTCGCCTAGTTGCTAGAGTGCAATTCTGTGAGCTCCAATGAGCCGTCCACAGAAACTGATTTGAGGAACTCACACAACTTTTGTCTGGAAGTAACCTGGGCTGTTTTTGAATGTGCTGATGGCCTTGTCCACTTCCTTAGAGAATGTGATTGCCAACAGAAACTTTGTGATAGTGCAGCAAAATTGGAACTAAACAGGATATCAAAATCATCTCTACAGATTTTATTTTTTTATATATTTTTTCAAAAATATTTTACAAGAGTAGTTTGTTCAGTATTTAAAAACTGTTTTTCAACAAAGCCCTTTTAAATATTTATAACAATAATAAAATCACAGTTTTATAGATAAATGAAAAACACTAACCATTCACTTAAAGGTGACAAAACTAAAACATTGATAAAATCGATAAACAATAGATTATTTAAAGACAATCACAAACAATAAATGATATGAAAACAATCATGAATTAACGCTTTTGTCTTTTATGTATTTCTTTAACAGTCTTTTCAAAATACCAATATTATAACAATCTTTCAGATGGGATGGTAACTTGTTCCAGTCTGATGCTCCTCTATAAAACAACATACTTTTATGAAATTCGTTATTCGGTAAGGGTAAATACAAATTCATTGAATGCTTTCTGGTTTCTACATTATTAACATCAATATCCATAATCAAATTATTCATTAAATAATCAGGTGCTATTCCATGTATACACTTAAATATGAGAAGGATTTGAAAATAGAAGAAACGTTCTCTTACATTCATCCACCCTAATTTATGAACTAATTGTAAAACGCGAAGTTAATAATAATCAAAATGTCTTTCAATGATTCTTGTAGCATAATTTTGTAATCTTTGTATTTGATTGAGATTTGTTTGACTTGTACAGCCCCAAACTGAGATAGCATAATCAATATTTGGCTGGATCATGGAATTATAAATTTTCAAAAGTAAATCCTTTGGTAAAGAATTACTTAACCTGTATAGCTTAGAAGTCTTAAATGAGAGTTTCTTCTAATACCAAACTAAAGTAGTTCATTGATGCAACCTGAGCAATTTCACAATTATCTATAAAAATCTTAAACTCATTTTTAACAGGTTTCTTTTTTGATCGTACAACCATACAACAGGACTTTTCTGCATTAATAACGCTATTATTTTGCTTGTACCAACCGACAACTAACCGACAACTTCATTAACACAGTTTTGTAAATTTTCATTAAGTTCTGGTATATGTGAAGCCTCACAATAGATTAACGTATCATCTGCAAACCGATTTGCTGTACCTATACCAACATTCTGACGTATATCATTTATGAAAATAATGAAAAAAAGTGGCCCTAAGGTGGACCCCTGGGGAACGCCTACTGGTATGTTTCTTTTATCTGACAGCTTATTATTACACTTAACAACTTGACTTCTATCAGTTAAACAAGATCTAAACCAAGCTAATTCATTTTCCAAAATTCCATAATGACAGACTTTTTTCAATAACAATTGATGATCTATCATGTCAAAGCATTTTTTAAGTGTTATTACAAACATTGTCAGTCCAATCATCTATTACTCTGTGTAAGGCCGTTTGTGTACTATGGTTTTTAAAGATAATTTCTAAACCTAAATTTCAATAGCTTAGAACCCATATTTTTTACACAATTGCTTTCACACCTGCTCGTTTGCCAAATATTGACGTGGGCATAACTCAAAAATCTATATTTTCTGGAGAAATTCTGATTGAAGATTGCGAATCAGCCACTTCAGCAAAGTAGATTCTCTGGGTGGAATTAACACGCTCGAACAAGGTTTGTAGAGGTATTTCTCCTCAGGTGGCAAAATCATGGTTGAACAGTGTTATAGATGAACAGGTCCACATGAACTTTGTCAGTTGGACATTATGCTGTGTTCTCATCATTATGTGTTTAGATCATAAAAATATTATATAGGCTGAAAAATAATATAGTAGTACTTATGAATTGATGCTTTGATTGACTATTGACTAGTTATACAATTTGTATTGTACCATTGTTTCAATTTATCACAAGAAAAATAGCATTCAACATTAAAAAAAATTCATAAATATAATTTCTTGCCCATTTTGATGAAGAATCTAAATATCTCCATAAAAATCTTTTAAAAATTAATTTATTTTGGGTAATTTCGGATACTATATTGTTGAATAATCAAATTGTTAGCATGTTGCATCCTCGAAGTCCCAAACTAAATAATTATGGCAGGCATTCTAAAGACATAAATAATTTCAATTCCATCAAGGACAATTCTAAGATCATACAATTGTGTAAAACAGAAATTTCCTTCCAAATTGGAGTCATCGTCTTAAAAGTTGTAACGGCAGACATAACCTGTTTTAACTTAATATGTCAATAATTGTCACAATCATAGATTAAATGATGAAATTTTCTCAAGAACAAGCAACAAAATATACCCCCTCAGGGGGTTCATGTGGACTTTTAGTACCCCCCCCCAAGCCCCAGAAATACAAAGCAATGCAAAGAGATATTGTTGTATTAAATGTATTTATTCACACCTCTGACAATTCATGTAAGGATCTGCGCTGCTGCGCATTTTTGCTAAGTTGTCCACTTAATACATATGAAAAACAATTTTACCCAGTCACTTGAAGGGGTATGTTGGTGGCTACCCACATGGTGAAATTGGTCATGTCGATTGGAAACATCAGTTTGTTTAAAACAGTGGTCATCTCACTCGAAGATTGCTGCCTCAGCCAGGAATAATGCCAGTGAGCTACGAATACACACATTTAGGGTTGATATGCAGGCATATAATTATTCAGCAAACTGTCACCAAAATCCGTAAAAAGGGATCTTTGAAATATTCAGGTTCGTTTAAGAGGAACTTACATTTGTTGGACTGTTCAGATGTTAAAAGTAAAAAATTATTTACAAAATAGCCAAATTTATCAGGGGTAACTTGGTACTTTGACCTACATTCAAATTTCACATGAAACATATATACAAATTAATACAATATCACATTTTTTAAATAAAAGAATTAACAATAATAAATTGTAGATTAAATAAACTGTATTGTTCTCGCCATTTATTAAACCATATTAAAGCTAATAGGTTAAAGGCCTGTATTTGATATTTGCATGCAATCTAATGATTCATTTGAAAGCTTAGAGTAAATGGAAAAACAATCAAATTATCTTTTTCAATTCATAACTGTCATGCAATGATATGGCATTGCAAAAATTTGCTATCCGGTAAAGTCCCACAACAAATCTGTGTCCCCCGCAGGATAGGACATCTCTTTGATTGTCTCCCCTACATTTTACATGAAGATTACGCCTCTGGTAAGAGCACTAATTTTGCAGTCAGGCTCAAAGACAAGACTCTAATACATGATTGATTAGACTTATGACAACATTTTATACACTGATGAATAGCCAGGCTCCTGAGCAACAAGATGATGAGCATTCTAGCTACTTACATTCATTTCAAAAGCATCTGAACAAGAGAGGTAAGACATGACTTCACAAAATGAAAGAGTGTCACTTTTTTCGTCAGTCTCAAAAACAGGGCTGTAACACCATCATAGAGTAGACTTTCAACCACATTTTGTACACTAATGGAAAGTCAAGCTCATGAGCAACAAGGAACTATCACAAAAATGAACATTTCAGTAACGAGTTGTAATCAAATACCATCTGAACATTACAAGGCCCACATAATTTGCACAAAATGTGAGGGTGTCACTTTTTCGTCAGTCTTACTCAAGCCCTCACAGCTTCTAGTACAAGAGTCACAGCCATATTTTGGTACTATTTCCTGAGAGACCAGGTCATGAGCAAAACATCGATGTATGATTATTGAAACAAATAATTTGATGAATGGGCTATTTGATGAATGAAAGATCACATCATCCGTTTTGGATTCGTTTGTGACGCAACAATGTTATATTACAAAAGGTGTCCTTCAGAAATACAGAAACATAGCTTGGTCTTTTTTCTGTATTCATAAGATACCCAGCTAACCAGGGAACAATACCTATTTGCAAATTTTACTCTAACTGAATCTACTTTGTTGTATTTTAAAGTTTTACATGATTTTTTTCATGCAGTGTCCAGTGTGACACTAAAAAATGAGCCCACATGCAATCATATATCACTTAATATATCAAGACCAGTGGGAGTTTGTGACATTTTCTGCTATTCACATGAAAGAGGACATGATTGCCTCTCATATGATCTATAATACATGAATGAATTCCATTAGAAATTTTATCAAGACATTGGAGCTGTTTGATTTTGGAATTGGTTTGAAGAAGCCATATTCAATTTACACACTGATTTCACCAACTGCAATCGTTTTTAAAAAAGCTATGGCTTAGGAGTCCATATTGTGCAGTTCCTTGTATATTTGTGGTCGATGGCATTTGTTTCTGTTGTGTTCCCATGTTTGAAATAATGGCAGCCATTTGTTCTGAGACATGTTCCAATACATTTCATGAAGAGCATTGAACCCAATTGGATTTCCTTGTAGTCATAGTTCTGCAGGTCATAGTTCATGAAGGTTCCAGTGAATCCTTGTTTTTCTACCAGTTTCATCACTTTCTCTGAAATATCAAAAGTGCTAGTTGCATTGTACTTCATAATTACAATTATATTAAAATTCCTCACCCGAGATTTTGCATATCACTTCATGCAATCCAAGGGTTTTCCAACCGGACCACCAAAATACCGGACCACCTACAAAAAACTGGTCCAGTGCCAGGCCAGACCGGTTTAGTGCCGGTCCAGTGATTTTCTATGTCATGAAGGCTGTCACATGAATTTTGTTATATCTTAAAATTAAATTCATATCATATGGCTCATTAAAACGCTTTTTTTAAGCATGATTTTCAAAATGCCGATGGACCGCTTCTGAACCAGTCAAGTAACAAAATCGGACCACATCACCCTGGACCAGACCAGGACCAAGCACTTTTGTAAATACTGGACCACCCTCTTAAAGTTGATCCGGTCTGCATCACTAAACATTTGTTACATACCCCAGTATTTGATCAGACAATATCGAAGCAATTTGAAAATGATACTAAAAAATCAGGTCATAGAAGTAAAAATAAAGGGTTGATAGAATCTTAAAGTCATGAAATAGGCGTACAAGAGGGGGGACAGGGGGGGATGGTGGCCCCCCAAAAAGTTTGGGAATCAGTGAGATTCGGGCAAAAAGGCTAAAAAATTTGGGCATCGGATTAAATAAAAACTATTGAAAATTAATGATTTCTAGGTAATTTCATTTGAAATGGTACTAAATTTAAATCTTTAATTTTGGGCGCCCGGTATGCCTATGTAACTTCCTAAACTAATGATCTTGCTATTGCATTACATTTCCTCTTACTTTCTGTCCATCCGAAATAAGATGCCTCATGTAAAAGTCTTCTGTAAGACGTTAGTTTTATGTTATGTAGTCTTCCTGCTCTTGAATTTTCTTTTTCATTCAGAAAAAGCTTGTAACATCTTCAAATGGTATGACTCATACTATCTTCTTTGAATGTATTTTTGAGAAGGCCTGTACGCTCTCTGCTATTTTTTCAGTTAAATTGAAGAAAGTTATATCGCAGATCTATAATCACATTTGCCATATCTATGTATCAAAATATTCACATATCTCATGCAAATTTAAGAAATTTAATGAATGATGGTAAAGTAAATCAGATATGAAAATAATACTTCATTCTAATACTTCATTCCAATAAGTCAAGACACCTGAGCAGGTTTCACAGTCCTCAGAGAAAGGCACTCCCTAGTAAAATATTTAACCAAATCAGACCCAGTTGTATTATGACATTCACTCTCAACAAAAAGGTTTTATATGGAACCTTTAAGGGTTCTTTAGGCTGGAATGGATTATAAGGAACCCGAAAAGGTTCATTACTCAACTTTAGAAATGTTTCAAGAGCAAACAAAAACAACATTTCGATAATCCAGCTGCACTGAACTCCCATAATGAAACCCCTTCCTCTCAAGTTGGGAGCATAGGGTCATATCATGGTGCCCTCTTACCAAGTGTTGAACCTTTTCAATGCAATTGAACCCTAAAAATAATTAGAATCTTTTTTCGGCTGTGGGTTCTTTATATATATCATCAAGAACCTTTTGCGTAAAAGTGTTGTATTGTTAAAATAGAGATATATACATACCAGTTGGGCATGGCAGATCATCCACCGTCACGTTAATCCATGGTTTTCCTGAGCAGCCATTATGTGTCACTTTAATAGAAGAGTTCATCTTGGCCCAACAGATGTACTTGTCACAAGGCACAGGGTTCGCCAAAAGATCAATTGTCAGAGTTGTGCAACTCAAACCACGGCAGTAAGTGGAGGCATTTTTAACCCTTGTTAGTTGGTTATTCCTCAGGTTAATCGATCCCAATTGTGGCATGTACTGTATATTACTAATGTCAAAATCAGTGATTTGATTTGCTTCGAAGTTCATATTGATCATTCCTGTTGCATTAATGAAGGTTCCTGCCGGAACATTTGTGATTTTATTTCTGTACATAATAAAATGTTGAACAGAAGGTCCAAAAGATTGTGCGAATGTAACAGAATCAATTGAGTTCTGCGTGAAATCGATGTGTGACAGCTTGGTGAAGCCACTGAAGTAGTCCGTTGGTAAGCCAGTGATATTGGGGTGGCTACCTATCCTTAAGGTCTGCAGTGAGTTTTCAATTTCATGTAAGTCCGGCATTTGACTGAATCTATTGCGTGAAATAAACAGATATGCCAATCTTTGGTTATTGACAAAGCTGTTTTTTGGGAGATGTTGAATTTCATTGGCTTCAATATTAAGCTTCGCTAAATTCGGCATACCAGAAATATTGGGAAACTGGTCCAATGCATCACCGGCCAAGGTTAGGGTTGCCATTGCAGGCAGCTTGAGGCAACCATTTACATGTTTGAAACCAGTGTTGCCTGATACAGAGAGCCATATTAATGCATTGCATCCATCTAGGTCTGCTGCATCAAATGTTTGTATTTTGTTGGTCGATAGGTCCATATATCTTAGAGTTGCTGCAGATTTGGTTACATTCGGCATAGTTGTGAGTTGGTTAGTGTTCAACCTCAGAACAAGCAGTTTAGAATAAAGCACAACGTGGTTCCAGGTTGAGTTAGAAATCTGACATTCTAACATAGAGAGGAATCTAAGGGTCGTGTCAATCGCAGGAAAAAAGGGAACAGCTTTTATTGGGTTATGTGAGAGATCAAGATGTTCCAGGGGGGTTTTATCAAAAGCATTGGCAGTGATGCTGCTAATGTTGTTCTTATTTAAGTACAGATTCTTCAGTTTATCCAAAAGTGAGAAATCCACACTGGTTATGATCATCAGGCTGTTCTCTTTTAGATTAACAGTAATTGTAGTTATAGGAATGTTGCTTGGGACGGCCGTCAAACCAGCATTGTTGTTAGTGTACGTAGATGCTTGACCATACACAATGAAACAAAGTAGAAAGAGGAACACAAGATCCACTCTTGCCATGATGACAAGCCTGGAACAAAACAGCTCTTCATCAGTAAAACACCGTGTGCAGAGGCTAATTTTGCACTAAAATTTAAGTTCTGATGACTTCAAAAGCAAAGGTCTGAGGACAATTCAACTTGACAAGGATTTGCAAGATTTGATCAGCTTTCATGCTCGTAGCTATGATTTACACCATTTTATCACCTTTCATGTCCATTGGTATGATGGATTTGTATAGGATTTGGACATCGACTTGAGTGTGCCAAAAGGAAAATCAAGGATTCTTACAGCGAAACACTTTGATATAGAATTAGAGTGGACTGTGGCACTGTGAAAATGGCACTTTGTGACTCGTGATAGCTGATGAAGTGTCATCTTCTCTACTTTCAACATGGGAAACATAGAGGCTGCTTGATTAGTCATGATCAAGAGAAAGCTATTTGACTTCTCACAACGGATTTTAGTGTGAAAATCAGATGCATAATCCTTTCGTTTAGCTGTCACCAACAAGTGGGATAAGTCTCCTTCAATCAAATTAACATTGAAAGTATTGGGTTTGATCATGAAAAATCATCAGCATGATGACACACGAAGTGCCATTTTCACAGTGCCACAGTCCGCTCTAATTCTATATCAAAGTGTTTCACTGTAAACAGCACTTATAATTCTTATACCACACTTAAATAAAAAGGGTTCCACGAACTGCCAGTTGCCAAAAAAAATACAAAATTTCAGACTTCGGACTTTCACCAAGGTTTGATAAAAGTCATTATGAAAATTATTTTCCTGGCATATTAAGCAGGTCACCAAAACGTTCTCCAATGGGAGTGTTGTCGTCCTCCTGACAGTTATCACGAATCACCGAGTCGAAACATAAAAGGACGGTTTTTAGAAGCACCAACAAGTTTGCTGCAGACAATCTCTAAATCGTGCCCAATTTTACAATCAGACATGACTATTTCTCCTATTGGCAAACTATTTCAACTATTGGCAAACTATTTCTCCTTTTGGCAAAATCTTACAACCTTACCCAAAGGAGCAATTTGCTATTCTAACTATTGGCAAACTATTGTAACTATTGGCATACTCTGCCAAAAGGAGCAATAAGCTATTATAACTATTGGCACACTATTGTTCCTATCAGTTGGCAACATTTGCCCATCTCTAATATATCTTTTCAGGCCACTTAGATCATCAACAAATAGTTAAATCTTGCCCATTGCTGCAATTATCGCCAACTTTTGATATTAAAATGCAGGGCACAGCAGCGAAAATCCCGAAAATGCGGGATTCGGTTTTTTGCGATTTGCGTGACTTCTAGCAAAGGTAAGAACTTGATTTTTTTACCATTAAATTTGGCTTGATAACGTTAGTTTTAGAGGTCAGTTTTATTTCCCTAGCTTGATTAGAAAATTTGCTAGAATTTATCTGTTTTTACTTAATAAATTATTCATAGGCATAAATCAACAATCAAATTCTAATCTATAGGTTTATGACCTAACGGACAGCTCCACATACTCCATTATGGACTGCTAATTGATTTCAATAAAATTGATTATGCATTGAAAAATATAGACAATAGCATTTCTGTCTTGCGCCATTGTGCACTATAAACTGTCTGATTGAATTTGTCACTGTGCAATAAATGTAGAGTATTACAATGCATGCCTAAGAGGCCCCATTTAAGCATGTAACTCCCAAACGGAGCCTCCATTTGGGACTTCAGGGAGTTACGGGAGTTGACAGGAGTTACCAGGAGTTACGGGAGTTACCAGGAGTTGTGGGATTTAGCGGGAGTTACCGGGAGTTATGGGAGTTGACAGGAGTTAAATGGGAGTTACGGGAGTAATGGGAGTTAGCGGGAGTTAGTGGGAGTTACGGGAGTTAGCAGGAGTTAGCTGGAGTTACGAGAGTTAGCGGGAGTTACGGGAGTTAGAGGGAGTTAGCGGGAGTTATGGGAGTTAGCGGGAGTTAGCAGGAGTTAGTGGGACATAGCGGGAGTTGCAGGACGTCAAGGAGTTCCGGGAGTTACATGCTTAAATGGGGCCTTTTGGACTGCAGCGTATTTGAAAGGCATATGGAAAAGATGAAGGAAAATGCTTGGTAAGTGGCTGACTGAGTTAGCAGTGTGGTGTGCATTGTGCGCAAAGAAATGAGGCAGTGGGGAGGTGACCATTCAAAAATCAGGATGGGGGGCTTGGAGTGAATAAAACATTGAGGAAGAGCTTGTTAAGAAACACACACAGCAGAAAGTATTTTTTTCATGGCCAATGAGAAGAATTTATTAAAGGAAACATAAGGAAGACATTATCTATTTTTTTTAAAGTGGAAGCCCCCCTTGGATATAAAATGGTAATTCCCTAATCAAACATTTAAATAGATAGATAGATAGATAGATATATATATATAATAACTAGTAAATAGGTCATCAACTTTCGTTCAAGGAAAGGATTCCGGAAGATTCTGTATAATGTTCTTCCTTTCAAACTATCTATGTTATTTCCGTGACAGCTGTAGTGCATTATGTATAATTTGTTTATATTGTAGTTTATAAGACAAACAACTTTGTTATCGCGGTGCGATTGTCTGATTTTATTGAGTTAAAATTGTTACTCCTGTGATCTTGAAATCAATTCATGTATGACAATGACAGTGCGCCTGTAAGTTAGAGAAACGGGTGATATTTTGCCATTGCCGCAATGCTAAACATCCTTGACAAAACTGCTTGTAAAAGCATGAATTCTCGTCCGATGAGAGGAAATCATATTGGGTCATAAAGGCTGACGTTTGCACCCAGAGAATCTACCCTAAACGAATCAGTCCAGCGTCGCACATTATCATGAAAATTTACGTCAGAGCGTCATGGCCAATCAGCGAGTAGTATTCCTATCCACTACAAATGTTTAACGGCGATTTGCGTAAAAAGTATAAGCTTCTCAGTGACGTAACACCCATCATTTTAAAGGTCTCTGAGAGATCTCTCTATTGCAGTTAGAATCGTATCTGTACGCCAGACGGAAATGTGTGAATAGACGTAATCGTCCCCATTTGCATAACATGCTTGAAAGCCTGTTCATTGGTCAGTTTTGTGGGCGTGTCCGACTTAATCACTGAAGGCTTTGCTGAAGTGGACATTTGAGGCATGTAGATAAAAATGGCTGCAAATTTCCTTTACCGTATTTGGAGTTAAGTACGGGTCAAAATCATTGATAAGTAAGTCGATGGTGAAAGTGGGAAACCTCGTATGTAAAAAAAAGCCATTTTTTCAGAAATTGGAAAAAACTATCACCGATCTTTTTTATGGTAATGTTTATCAATGTGCGAGTTAGGCTCAACTTGATTTATAGAAAGTGACACTCTGTTTTTTTTTTCATAATTTTTTGTCAGAGGTCGTTGACCCCTAGCATTAATGTCACCTTCAGATATGATTGAAGATGTTGACTTTCAAGGTTTTGCACTTTCACTTTCTTACAAGTTTGTAAGCTGCAAAACCTTGTAACTCGACCATTTATCACATTTTAATGTAACTTGCAGCATTGAATGTACCTCTAATCTATAGGTAAAGAGTAAAAAATATAATGTGACCATGATAAATAACAACAGCTAATTTTAATTAGTCGCTACAATGACAAGAATGAGGAAAAGGACCCTTTTTTTTAAATTTTTGTGCACGGTCTTTTTCAATAGCCTATATCACGACAATAAATATAGGGAGGTAAAAAATTTATAAAAAGGAAATTCCTGTGAACCATGAAAAACGTACCACAATCATAATTTTTCAAAAAAGGTTGAAATATCCTAAATATGTGCAAAGTTCTGATTTTAGTTACGAGGTTTTGCACTTCACTTTTTGGAACAAATCGACATACAAGGTTTGGTGAAATCACTCTGTTACAGCTTCCAAAAATAGCAAAGAGGCAAGGTGACCAATTGACAACATGTAGTGGATATTGAATAAGTCATTCCACTCAAAATCTAAAAATAGCACAATTTTGATATACAAGGTTTTGCACTTCCACCATCGAAGAGAAACAAAAGCCCAATGTTATTTCAATGGGAAGGATGGTTCACTTATTAAAGACCTTGACCCATACTCCAAATAGGCAAAGGAAATTGTTATTAATGGCAGCAGTCGTTATCCTACATGCCTCCAATATCAACCTTTATGACCCAATATGATTTCCTCTCATTGGACGAGAATTTATGCTTTTACAAGCAGTTTCGTCAAGGATGTTTAGCATTGCGGCAATGGCAAAATATCACCCGGTTCACAAACTTACAGGCGGCACTGTATATTTCTCGCTCCGCCATTACTTGTTTGATATTGTTAACTATGAAAGAATATTCAGTACGTAAAATGTTGCAATACAGGTTTTCTCATGATCAATTTTTGATGTTGTAAATTTATATATCAATTGTAAAATTTGGAATAATGTTTTTGTAAAGTACTGTATAAAGATGAGTGATAGCATGTAAAGAGTAAGCATTTTTTAATGGCATGCCTGCAAGTTGTAAGCGGTATTTTTGGAAGATGAATAATTACAAATTAATGTAGTTTCATTAAAGGTGTATATATGTTTATGAGTGTTTGAAATAACTGTGGTAGTTTTATGTATCAAGTTATTCGCATCCATTAATTGAAAGTGATATACTTGTTGCAGTGTTGGAGTCAATCGAGGCCGGTCTCGTCCTAGGCCGGCCTCAAGCCCACATTTTGATGGCCTCGGTCTCGGATGACCAATCCTTGGCCTTGGACTCAGCCTCGGACCCTCAGGCCTCGGATATTTGTCCGAGGCATGTCCGAGGCCGGCCACATAAATAAAGTACAATTTGTTAGAACAATCAAACTAAATCCTGTCAGTTAGTATGATTATCAGTCAGTTTACCTTATCTATTCTTTAAAGACTAAATATCTATTCTAGGCTGAGTGGCATGTTACAAGGCGGCGTAATTTTTTGTGATACATATCCGGTAATGAAGTTATGAATCTCCAAAATTTAATTATTAGATATATTATATTTTAATTAGGCCCTATTAGATATTATATTAGACATTATCATACAGAAGATAGAGATGATATACAATATATATATCTGGACTGATATCCATCTATATTTTAAAACCTGTAGGCCTATAAATGTAATGTTCCTTTTTGTCATGTTTTCAAACAAACAGAGCTGAATAGAACAAAAGTATCAAATATTTTTTATTTTCCTTCACTAATTTAGGTGCATTGACATTGAACACTGATGCATGTAAATTTCCAGCATAATGATGGAAGTTCAAATTTTTTGAGATGCCTAGTACCTGATCATTAAAATCACACGCCAGAGTGTGTAACATATAACATAACTCCACAAAACAGAATGGGACAAATTTTTTGACGGATTCTCCCAAAATGCATCCATAGCTAAAAAAAATCCAAATATCTTTAATATACATGTAACGCAAATATACCACTGCCTAATAAATTACAACCGAGTAGCTCAGAGTATGTAATTCTATCTATATTATCTAAAAATCATAATTTTTAAGGCATTAATAAGAAAGTAAGTAATAAAACGGACAAGCTGCCTCAAAATTTTAGAAAAAACTATGCAATTTTTCTTTTCCGGTCATGCTGAATAAGATTAGTATCGTTATTCTTTAGCAGCATTCTTGAAATAAATTTCTGGTAGAAGAACTATCTCAGTCTACAATTTTCGATTTAGAAGTAAATAATTGAGGTTGTCAGACACTCAAAATAAATTTTTATTCTGTCGCGGTTTCCGTAAAAAATAAATTTATTCCCAGTGAGACCAATTCCTCACCTCCGTCCTTTAAAAAGTAATGATTGCTCCCTAAATGTTTTCAGTGCAGTCTTTTTACTTGAGTCACTGAGTGAAATCTATAATTGCAATGCTATAGCCTTATTGTATGCGACATGATGGCTAAATGTCGATAAGTTTCAGGCTAAAATAGTTTGGCAGTCAACCATAATTTATGTTCAGCTGGCCTCGGTCTCAGTCTCGAAAGCTGATGCCTCGGTCTCGGTCTTTGTCTCGGAGGGTCAATGCCTCGGTCTCGGTGTCGGATGCTCATGCTTCGGTCTCAGTCTCGGTCTTGGATGTTCTGGCCACGACTCCAACACTGACTTGTTGTGATGAAAATAAAATCCTATTTTTGAGATAGGATTTGAGTTTTCCTTTTCACATCCAAACCACATTTTGTTGGTGACAGAAAGGGAGTTGGACAAATAGGGACCATTTTAGAGTTGGTTATTGAGGGAGGGGCTTGGAGTTTGGTCTAAAGGAGCTCTAAAACTCTTCATGAAAGTTAAGAGAAGAACTAAAAATTCGAATAAAACCAAAGGGGAGTATCCAACTTTGACAGACTGCTCTGACAAAACTCAACTGTTTAGTAATAAATTGTGAATGCTCCTTAATTTACAAGTATGAGAAATGGAATAGAAAAAATGAAGAGTAGCTCGTGGCATAGCAAGAATGATATGAAAGTGTAGGCTCACATATAATAATGGAAATTATTATGGGGTTACCATTTAATTAATTTGAAGGGGCTTCCAGCCGGGAAATTATTTATTTCCTGATACCGAAGGCAGTAATTGTTTATTTCAACGGTACAAAGTCAAATATTCACCTTGTTCAGATTCGAAATAGTCCTAGCAGAAATTATTTGAAGTCTGCCCAAATAGAATCTTATTTCACCAAAATGGAGCAAGAAATTATTTAGAACAAACTCAAAGCAACCCACCCCTTCCTTGATAATAAATGGTTGCCCCCTAGGGTGGCCGAAAAAAATTCATATCGCATACCCCTTAATTTTCTGCGAAATGGTAAAATAAACATGCTGTTAAAATTTAAGAAAGATCCTTCGAGTCTAAGTGGTCCCCCAAAGCCATTCGGTTTCTGCCCAATATTTTCGAATTCGAAAAATGTCCTTTTGCGTAATCACGGTTATAAATATCTCGCTTATTATTCGACATACAATGATAATATTTATACCATTGATCTCAGGAGAAAATTAGCTTCAATTTGAGTACCAGGAAGCTATACATACAATGACATTGGAGCTTGCAGGATTTCAGAAAACTCAAAATTACATATTGTCAAGCTAAACCGCTGAATTGATTCATCTAAATTTTCAATATGAAAACCTAGGAATAGACACCAATTTTATTGAATTATCTCAACCGGTTCAGGAGATAGAATTATTTACTTAATTTATGGCATCCACGGCGGCCATATTGGATTTAACCACCAATAAAGCGCTGCCATGGCAACCAACCAACTGGATCATGTTGACTAGTCATTATACTAAAATTTTAGTGAAAAAAAAATTAATTTCAACTGATAGGGATCTCCCAGGTCCCATTTAATATATTTTGGCAGCCATTTTGGAAAGTGGTGGCTATCTTGGATATGAGGCAAAAATCAATATGTCCCAAGAGCCAATTTTGAAGAGCACACCTTAAACCACCAGAATCCACTGAGAAAGCCTTGAATGGAAAAATTGACAGTTTTTTCCTGGCCCGGACCTGTCAATATGGCACAAGGGAATAATACAACAAAAGCATGTGATGTTTTGAAAAATGAAGGGCACACAATAATCCTCAGGGTGCAGTGTCAGTCAAGTGTTTGGTTATAGGGCTTTACCTCCTGCATTACTGCACCAAGCTTACTTGGAGGGGCAGGGACCGCACAACATGTTTTTTCCTCAAATTGCCAGAAAGATCATAATGGCCCATATTTACAAAGATGGTGAGTATAAATTTGAAGAAGAGATGCAGTATCTGTACAATAATCCTTAGGGTGCATAGAATTATTAATAGTTTGCCTGGATTTGTGAGAAAGAGAACTTTAAAGTGAATTCCAACTTGATTATTTTCTGCCACAAAAACTGTGCACTGAATGTTTTTGTGAAATTTTAAGATGTGAAGATTAATATCAGTATGGCTCTAAGACTGAAAAGTATGATCCTAAGTGTGGAATTGGCTTGCAGGATCATAAAATACTACCTTCATTGAAATTTGGTGGCGTCTGAAAATGGCAATGTGAGAAAAATTTATATTCAATTGCCATATATATAGTGCAGATTTGTGGGTCTCTGCAGCAAGGCTATCACACCGTAAAAACCTGTCAATATTCTCACTTTCAACAGGAAATTGTTCCTTATGTACTTTATTCTTAGTAGGAATTTTAATTCAGCTAAATTTGTAAATATAGACCAATGGCATAGGTTCACCTTGAGTTGCATAGGACCTTGGATTTTAACACGAAAATTGGAATATTTCCCAATGTCTTACAATCATGAGGCTCTTTCCAAGTAAGTTTTTTATGTTATTCTTTTGGATTAGGTGACTGAAGGAGTTCAAAAATTCTTATTAATACGAATTTCAAACACACTGAGAACACTGTGACTACCAGACCATGACTGGAATTTCTTACTCTTCGTTGTTCATGTATCTATTGAATGTTAGGGGGCTCGTGGTTAATTGCCTTACTCAAAAGGCTCTTGATGTCGAAAAACAATCAGCTTTAATACAACCTAATGCATAGCACACAAACTCTCTTAACAAAGATCCAGGACATAATGTTGGATCTGAGTATTGAGGAGGCGACACTTCTTGTTTATTATCGTTTTCATAGCTACGTATTTTTCAAGTTTGCACTTTGCTTCATTCCAAAACTGTGATGTCACAGATTTAGTTGAATAATTTCTGTTATTACAAGCACAGATTTCAGTAAACTGACAAAGTGCAGTGACAAATGGATGAAAGATGCTTCAATGAACAGTAATGGAACCAACAGACTACTTAGCCTCAAAGGAGAACTTCGCAATTACTGACAAAAAAAGTTGTTTGAAATTTTTATGACTGGTGTCTTGTGAAAAGTAGCAACACATTTTGTTTGGAAAACAATGAGGTGCAACACTCAGCTTAGATATGTGTTGTTTGTTGTAACATTGCTTGACAGTTTTAAATTCCTTTGTCATTAATTGTGATGTCAAACTCTAAACTCGTATGTCACAGGTTGAAGATTAGACCAATCACATTCACCGATACCCTCTGATGTCACGGTTTGACTGCAAAGCGAAGTTTTCAGAAAAACACGTAGCTACGAAAACGATAATAAATAGACCTGTCTGTTGCATTTGACACTATTGGTCATGAAATTTTGCTAGACAGACTGCATAATATATATGGTGTGCACTGCGCAGCTCTGAAATTTTTCAAATCCTATATTTCTGAAAGATCATAGTGATTAAAAACGACTAGAAAATTTCAGTTATATTTCGGAATTCCTCAAGATTCCAAACCTCAAATCTATTTAACTCCTATGTTGCCCCAGTCAGTGAAGTTGCTCAAAGAAATCAAGTTAATGATCATCTAGAAGTATGCTGATGATGAGCAAAATATTCTTTTATTTGAACCAACCTTATTAGGTCAAGAACAGGAAAAGAGGGAATGGAAAATTGTACACATAGTGCTGAAATTCGAAATTTTCTGCATGACAACAGGCTGCGCTACAACGGAGATAAATCTGAACTTCTTCTGATTGGAGCACGGAACCAATTGAAGAAACTTCAAGTGTCATTTATCAATGTTGATAAAGATGAATCAAAATGGCAGACCACATCTGCAACTTAGTCTTGGGTTGTACTCTAAGACAAACATATGAAAAATGAGAAACAGATCAACAGAATGTGTCTGAATGCATACATCAACTTAAGAAACGTATCAAAACTCAGAAAAAAACCTTGGGAAGGAAATTGTTGAAACTGTTTCTAAATGCTACACGAGAAATGGGCTATTGTCCTGCGGAAACAGAGAAGCAGAATCATCTCAGAAAATTGAAGGAAAAACCTAACCTATCAAGAGGGACAAAGGACAAAAGAAAGATGATTAGAAGCCATCCTCTTAGGTCCAAAGTCTTTATAGTCAGCTTTAAAGTGGATAAAAAGTAAATTAATCCCATTTGGACACAATTATGGTGAATGTGACAGAAGTAAATTTTACAGCTAACATATAAAATCACTTGAATAAAAGGATATATTAAAAAAGCAGGTTAATCAAAATCGATTATTGATAAAATCAATTGAGTGGTTAAAAGCAACTCATTATATGAACTGGCCATTACATTTTCAGCTAAGTATCTCTTACATTTATGAAAGACTCTTGTGTTGAATGCCTGGGAGTGCGCATTGGAATGAGAAAGTACATAATAAAGAAGAAACAGGCACTTGCTTATTTACAATTTCGTTATGACTAATGAGATAGCACAATTCTTTGATTAATTTATCTTCACTAGAACTTTGAACAGTTGCACCATAATGTCATTATATATTTATATTATACACTATATATGGTTTTCTTAACTTACCTAAAAATGTGTGCCATGTTCCTCATGTAAACTGCAAGGATGGAATTTGGTCGTAAATGTCTTGACCCACTCCAATGACTTTGCGTGGAGGAAAATGGAAAGTCAAAGGCAGCTTACGTAGATGTCAGTGGCTCAAGTATGCCAGTTGCTGGTGAAGTGCAACTATAAAAGAATGTGCTGAAACTGGGTATGTTCAGAAGCTAATTAGTGAATCATGCCTTTGACCGAATACAAATATTACTAAGTGGACTTTTGACATTTTATGAAGCTTGTGATTCATTGCCCATTTTGTAGAGACAATAAAAATGACTCTAATCGATCTGGCGAAAAATGTCTGTTTTGAATCTAATTGAGTCTTGTGCTTTCTAGCTTCATAATAGTGTTATGATTGATTTCTTTTGAATTCTTCGTTGCATACATTGTATACCATAATTTAAACATCATCATATTGTGCTGTCTCGCAAGTCATTAGGGATAATGAATTTTTAATTCATTGCTAATGAAAACGTAGGAAAAGATGTATTACACAAGCCAATGGTATCATTATTGACCAAGCAATTGGCAAAATGGTTTCGGCGACCATCTTGGAATTCTTGAATTTGACCTATTAAATTAACAGAATGATTCAAAATTTACCGTAAGCCACTGTACTACTAGTTCTTCCCTCCTCCTTGAAAGATGTTCTTTTCTCCCTCTCCGCCTGACATGCATCATCTCCATCTCTGCTGTCCTCCTTTGCACACACTCATGAAATTCATATGAAAATGTCCGTTCGTAAAACAAATATAAATGGATTTCATACATGCTAACGTATGTAATGTACAGTGAGGAAAATAAGTATTTAACCCCCTACCATATTTTCTGGTTTGGGCACTTGTGCTTGCTCCAAAAATCTGAAATTTCTCAGGTAGATCTGTTCCACCAATAGAAGAAAGATAATTCACAAAAATTAAGTAAAAGAAGCATTATGTAATATTTTTGCATAATAACCCACAATAGTCTTCAGAAATAAGTATTTGACCCCTTCGTTTGCAAAGGGTTTATCTCCAGACTCTAGAAAACAAACTCTAGGAAAACTACCATAACTGAATTTACTGCAATCAAAACTTATTTCAATTGTTTCCCTGCACTGTATGGTCAAATTTTATAACTGGTAGAGATATAAGAAAACTCCAATGCATTCAAAATCGGGCTATGAGAATTATTTTAGAGTGTCATTTCAGAACTCATAGTGTTGATATGCTTGCTTCGCTCAAATGGCTGAATATAAAAAATAGACTCTTATTTAATACATGTTGCCTCATGTGGAAAATTCAACTCCAGAAGGTACCAGACTGTCTGGCCAACCTGGCTAACGAGGCACACAACGTCCATTCTAACAGACCGCACTCAGCGAGAGCCAACAATGTATTTGTGTCGAACTGTCATAATAAGTCTTTTAAATTTCATGGAACAAGGGCCTGGAATGCCCTCCCAACAGACTTGCGACAGAATTCAAATTTTAAGACTTTTAAAACTCTTTTGAGTACTTACATAAAATCTACATCATTGTCTTAATGTAATTATTGCTGATCTTATGTACGTTACCATTGATTTCATTTATCCACGTCATAACTGTTCTTATAATTGTTTACATATGTTAGTGCGGGCACCAAACTTATAACAGCATGTATCGCTGACTTGGTTTTCCCAATGAAACTTTTCAAAACTTGTCAAACTGCATTTCATTAAGCTTTTTGTGCCCTCAATTACATCTCCTATCATTTTATTGGTAATTTTTTCATTTTGAAGATGCGTGGTTAAAAAAAATATATCAGAGACTTGTTTTTTTTTACTGAAACTAGTCCGCAGTTGGTACACAGACCCTATGTAATGATCTAGGGATGAAAATTTCAATAATTCATGACATTGCGTGTAAGTAGGGGAGAGGCAGGTTAGTTGATACGCAAGGTTAGTTGATACGCCCCACCTCCTGGTCAGAGAAATGATAATTTGAGAAAGTGTTGCCATTTGTAAGAAGCGGAATAAAAAAACAAATCTTCTCATCTAGGTCAATGCAGAATCAGAATCAAGATTTAGGAGAAAAGCCAAAAAATTAAAAAATCACTGTCCTGAGTAAATTTGTGCTGAAAACTTAACATGTTTTTTTTTCTCTCCTTATAGTGAAGGATGATTCAGAGTTACTTAGAAGATGGATAAGGTGTGTGAAGACGGTTATTTATGAGCCATCAAAGATGACCTAGTTCAACTTGTGGTCCAGAGCCCTGTGGTTTTCTGAAATAATCGAGTGGATGGGTTTGTTGATACAGGAGATTGGTTAGGTTTTGTAGGCTGGCCTGGTCAAAATAACTACCCTGACCTATTAGTACAATCATAATGCTAGGTGTTACCCAGGAGTTTACATGAAAAAGAACTATAGATGAATCTTAGGTTGAACTTATCATAAGATCACTCCCTCCCAACAGGTCGACCATCAGATCCGACTCACAATGGAAGTAGATATACATCCACGGGAACAGAAAGTAGATTGGTGAAGGTGTATGGTTTTAAAGTATCCTACCAAGGCAAAAGAATGTGACTTTTTCGTTGCATGGTCCGTCAGGGTTTTGTGTATCAACTAACCTGCCTGGGTGTATCAACTAACCTTACCAGGTGGGTTAGTTGATACGTTTGACATGACCTCATTTGACACCATCTGGGGTAAAAACTATCCAACAGAGAAAGTCAAGTTTCCCAATATATTTGAACAATGTATTTCCCCATGCACACGGCTATTCATCATTCCAATATCACCGTCCGTTTAGCTTGGAGGCGAGATTTTCTGAAAAACGTCTCAACTAACCTGCCTCTCCCCTAAACAAAGGAAAAACTTACCACTGGGCGATCTTACTTACACTGGAGTCCATGAGTGCAAGAACCATTTGAGAAAGTCCTAGACTAACCAACGATGATTTAGAAGAAGTTCTGAAAGCAGTTTGCAACTCTACCACTAAGAGGAAATTACCAGTACAATAAGCCTTGGTAGGCTGAGATGATGCAGTGAGACCATAATACCTCTGTTGCTGAAGAATCATGCCAAAGCTTGCTTAGAATTTATAATTGATCATGTGGAACTATTTGCTGATGATTGGGGGAAATTCTAAACAAGCTTTGGCATGATTCTTCTGCAACAGAGGCACTACGACAGCAGTGCATCATGTCGGCCTACTGCGACATATTGTGCTGGTCATTACCTCTTATTGATTCATAAGACTAGCTACCTCAAATATTGATTAAAAGTCAAAAATAGCCTGCATGTATCATGTGAAATAAATCAGACACTTTCTGAACATGGAAATTTTAAAGTGAAATGTTGCAAAGAAAAAAATTCAACGGGAAAACTCAGATACTTTCTTAACATGGACATTTTTTTGGAAAGGGAAATTTCGTAAAGAAAACTGTCAATGGGAAAACTCATATATTGCTTACATTTTGTACAAAATATCTCAAATATCGATGGATTTTCAGAATTGTTTGTTTGGATTTTAGATAAATGAATCATCCACATGACATTGTATTGTATGCACATACACATAGAGGGTTCACGATATTACACTTAGGGCAATAATTCAGCAATGATCGGCAGAAATATTTTGAACAGTCAACTACAGAAGCCGATTGCTTCATGTCTATTGACCCTTTATGACACTACCAGTATTGCTGTCTGAACAAGGATATGGCAACCCAGGCAAGAATTTAGCTGCTTCATAACTGTATGTTATGCTGATGAATTTATGCACATGATTTTTCACAGAGCCAGAAGAAAATCTTGGGCCACCATAAAAATGTCAATAATTGTCTCCTTCAGATTCATAAAATTAAGACTTAAATTTCAATGATGCAGAATGAAAGTGTTTGTGTATACATCAATCATCACGCACCACAGAAACTGATGATACTATTTCACTTGTTTTGGTTTTAGTAATCTAACTTCAGAATAAATAATCAAAATGTTTGTTTCCGTTATAAGATCTAATCATTAGCAGATAACTCTGTTGTGGGATTGATGAACTAGAACATTTTTGGAGGAGTCAAAACTTTTAATTCAGGAGAAGCAGAAATATTTATTGCATATACTTTATTACATTAAATAGGTTTTTAAATTGTAAATTCATTCAACTATCTGTATAATATGACAATATTCTACTCAGTACTGGAGGTGCCACTATAATATTTTTCCTTCCAAGAAACTTAGTGTTGATCACTGCAATTTTACGTCCAAGGGGCAAAGTTATAGAACGATCTTCCAAAATAGATCAAAATATCAAACAGCAAAGACTCTTTTAAGAAACTAGTCAGGAAGTGGCTAAAAATTGTCAGGCACAACTGAGGTCAATCCATTTTTCATTTATAATCTATTTTGTATTTATGTTATTATCATATGTATGCCACCTAATTTATATAAAAATCTATTTATTATTTTCTAGTCACATGTCGCATTTGTTCATAGTCTCCATACTGCGTTTTTTTCTTCACTCCAGGACCGCACTGGAAATAAGTCTTGGGACTTTCGTGCGTCTTCCTGGAATTTCCTCCATCGTTACATCTTCATTTCATTTCTCGATCTAATTTTGTAAAATGTATGAATTTCTGAATAAATCAATCAATAAAAAATATAAAAAAGTACAATATTGTCCATATTCAACATGAGAACAACAAAGCAACCAAAGGGTGTTATACACTCTTGATCAAAATGCTGGAATAATTTGGATTTTCAAGGTGTCTGAACTTCAAAGTTCCTTAATTGGCGATTGAATGTGAGGAATTGCAAAGATTTGTTCCTCAGACGTTAGATTTATGTATAAATGATATTATAAACCATTTCTAGTGGCTGAGAATTATTTGAAAATGTTATTTTGGAGACCCGGAAAAATTGATAATTTTGAGTAAAAAATCATCAAAAATTTCATCATGGCTCAATAAAATAGAAACAAAATTTCAACATATGCAAAAAATGCCAAATTAATCTTGGTGTGTACAAGCAAAAAACATCAAAATTTCATATCAAATGCCATATGCATTGACCTCAGGCTTCACTTGACATGACATGGATTCCGCCAACATGTGTTTTGCTTCTTATTGACCAATGTGGCCATTCCTTAGTGAAAGTCTCTTGCACCTGGTCTGAATCAGTTGGCTGAACCTCCATTGTGTTTGCAATATGGTCAAAGATGTCCCTATAGTGTTATTTAGGCTCAAATCTGGTAAAGTTGCCAATAGCGAAAAATTCTCAATTTTCTCAATTTTCCAGGTTTTGACGCATTTGTGATGCCCTACAAGCTTGATAATAGTCATAAATGAATGAAATGTTTCAACTGAATTGTTTTCTACACTGAGGCACCATTTCCTCTTCCCAAGATTGTAAGACTCTTGACAAATATTTTGAGAATTTTTCAAGTAAATTCCATTTCAGTAAATATATCCTGCTACATGTTTCACAGAGCTGATGGAGGGATTTTTGTGTGATGGGAGGGTGGCCAGATACTGTCTGAATACTGCCTCATTGCCACAAGGGCACAGGGTGGTGGTGCAGTGCCTGTTTGGAGCGTCATCCATAATGACGGAAATTTGTGTCGGGTTGTGCAGAATGGAAACGTCCCGGCTGTCTCATATGTAAGTTTGGTGGAAGAGGAAATGGTGCCCATGTGTAGAGAACACTCCACTTGAAACATTTCATTCATTTATGACTATTCTCAAGCTTGTATGACATCAAAAATCCGTCAAAACCTCGAAAATTGAGAATTTGTCGCTATTGGCAACTTTACCAGATTTGAGCCTAAATAACACTATAGGGACATCTTTGACCATATTGCAAACAAGATGGAGGTTAAGCCAACTGATCCAGACCAGGTGCAAGAGACTTTCACTAAGGAATGGCCACATTGGTCAATAAGAAGCAAAAAACATGTTGGCAGAATCCATGTCATGTCAAGTGAAGCCTGAGATCAATGCATATGGCATTTGATATGAAATTTTGATGTTTTTTGCTTGTACACACCAAGATTAAGTTGGCATTTTTTGCATGTGTTGAAATTTTGTGTCTATGTTGTTGAACCATGATGCAATTTTTGATGATTTTTTACTAAAAATGATCAATTTTTCCGGGTCTCCAAAATAAAATTTTCAAATAATTCTCAGCCACTAAAAATGGTTTACACTACCATTTATACATAAATCTAATGTCTGAGGAACAAATCTGTGCGGGCTTAGCACCCGCTAAGGTTCATTGAACTGTGGACAAGAGCGGGGTTTGCTGTTGCACAGTCTATGTTTTTCTGTCATGTGTGTATTTCATGTATTTTCTGCCTTCACTCATGTTACTTCTTTCTTCACAGTTTTCACTCCTTCTCACCTTCTTTTCCCATTGTGTGTTCGCCTTCCTGGCTCTATTCTTAGACTCTGTTTCCTTCACCTCTCAGCTGTCACAAACATCTTCTCCACTATATATCTATCTCTAGTGCTCTTCCTTCTTGTCGCATCTTTTCCTTTCCCACCCTCCTCTCCCTTTTTTTTTTCTCCCCCCTTTTTCTTCTTCTTCTGCTCTCTGCCAGTGCAGAGCCTTCTATCTTTGACCTTCCAAATTTTAGGGGTTCTCCCCTCAAAAAAATTTTTTTCCTAAACATAATTTATCCTCAAAAAAATTTTTAAAATTTTTCCAAATTCCCCGTGGGGTGTAATTGGCCCTAGAGGGGCACGCCCGTGCTTCCCACTTTTATCTATTTATTTCATTAATCATTGTATATCTGTCTATATTATCAATCATTGTTTGTAATCATTATTTTTGATCACTTAGCTACCTTTGTCCTGAAGGTTTGTGTATATTCTTATTTTTATTATATAATCATTTGATACTATCATTACTGTATAAATTTATTATGTATGTCTAACACTGTTTCCTTCTACTTGTAGTACGGACCTTCGTTATGCCGGTCCTTGGGCAGTCTGTGTGTCCTTTATGTACTTCACTTCGTAACTTCATCCTTTGCTGTCTTCGTTACTCATCGGTGTTTTATGTGTTTGTCTTGTCGTGTGTCTGTGAGTGTGTATGTGTGTCTTGTCTAAAGCCATTAAACTGGCACAGCGGCCATTCCTATTATCTTACATTGTTCAGCGTTATTTGTCCACTGAGGTTCAAAGTAATTCTTTATGTTCAATCATCAGTTTTAAAACTTTGAAGTTCTGACATCTTGAAAATCCAAATTATTCCAGCATTTTGATCAAGAGTGTATATTATGTTTGTCATTTATTCATGCTCACAAAATAGGCATAGTGGAGACCTGGGCTGGTTGTCACAGGGGCAGGTTGTCACACTTTTTATTGCACTAAACTGGAGAATTATACAGCTCAACCAATCATTATTTACTGCTTTTATAACCTACTGGAGTCTTTTTGAGAAATCTTCACCCCTGGAAGGGATTCTGGTAGGCACACGGTCTGTGAAAAATTACCTTACCAAAAAGTAATTTTTTACCTGGAAATTGCATTGTATGCTCATGCTAGTCTTTATCAAATAGTAGTTGAAAAAGTTACAGTTAATACACTTACCATGTAAACATTTCTTTAAATCATGAGAAGAAGAAATAGCAGAAATTTTGATAATAGCAGCGTTGTTCACCCGTTTTTGGCATTTTTATCAATTTGGGCAAGTCGTCATAAAAAGAAGGGGGAGGTTGTCATACTTTTTGGAGCTGGTTGTTACCCATCACGACCAGGTTTTTAAACCAAAAAACTAACACAAGTATAAATTTGTTCTTTATACATGCTATTCATGACTGAAGTTATATGAAGATATTGTGTGGTGTCTGAATAAATCTATTTCAAATTCATAAAAGAAATTTGCAAAAACAATCCATAACCATCCTCTTCCTGATCAGAATGCTTTCCTGCCACTTGGTAAGCCTTCATTTGCAGCTCTTTACAAAATGTGCGACACCCTGCCCGAGTATGTGACAACCTGCCCCGAATGCCGAATTTTAAAAAATGTCAAATAAGACATCAAGATTTCGAATGAAATAGGTGCCTATTAGGGTGCATCGTCTGCCCCTATATCTTCAAAACATCATGCACTTTTGCATGATTGTTCCCTTGTATCATAAAAGAAGCCCTGTAGAATTTTATGAAAAAATTCTAATGGCAAAGGGTGGCACAACAGCCTTGAAATTTCAGTATTAGGTCACATTTTAGCGATTCGCGGTTATAAATAATATTGTCAATTTTTAATGAAATGATTTTTGAATGGCACAGTTAGATTCCTTAGAAAGAGAGCTTTAATTTGAATACAAACATCAATGGTTTCCATTCAGTAGAAGTCAAAATTGAGTGGAGATATTTTCTTTTTTATTAGGTAAAATGTGAAAAATCAAAAAAAGGATGTCAATATGACTTTGGGAAGTCATTGAAGTCTACAAAGTGGAAACATGGTCTACTACATCATCTGATAAAACCTTGATTGCATTATGATGTGGTCAGAAGAAAAGAGATGCAGAACAGTGTCTCAACGAACTGTTGTATTTCTCATATTTAAGTGTAATTTATGAAAATGTGCACATATGAATTTGATGAATAACTATCTGGAAAAAATGTTTGATTTCCTACTTTCTTCAGCAAAGTGTTCCTTAAGTGTTATCCTAACAATTACGTCACAGTTAGGCAGAAGTTGAGCTTCTAAGTTGATTTTTCCAAACATTCTGTCATATTAGTCAGAAACTTTCAGCTTTCCAAAAAACTTCTAATAAAGGCATGAGAAATTTTCAAAAATATAGCTTTCTACCATTCAAATTAAAGACAATTTTCTTCTGAGAATAATGGTATATGAATTGAAATCATGCAGACAACCATAAGTTAGATATTTCTAACCGCGACTTTAAAGCATAATTTTTTGACAATTTTGGACTCAACTTTGACACAAAAGTGCCACCCTAAAGCCACAGCGGATCTAATTGAAATTTTGCAGAATGTGTTTCTATGGGCAAAGGTACAATATGGCAAAAGTGCAAATGAATACTTTAATTTTTTCATTTTTAGGGGGCAGACGATGCACCCTAGTGCCTATTCACCAGATAGATTTAAGTCACTCCCCTTTTTACATTCATATGGAATGGCAGTGCTCCTGCATGCTTTAAATACAGAGAGACAGACATAGACAGTCAGAAATATTTATTTGACCAAATTAATTACATATTAGTACAAAAACATTTTACAATAATTTCAAGTACGGTCAAGGAGACATGCACTTCGGCACTGGCCGCTGGCGTGCATGCCACCTGAATTTTAAATCTAAATTTCTGTAAATGTATTAAATTTTATAAATATAAAGAGCTGCTATTACTATTAAGAAGCAATCAATTAATTATCTAAAAATTGGATACTCACTCTATCATGAGTATATGAACTATCGATGGGAGTGCAAACAATGGAATAGATTTATAATATAACTTTAAAAAAATATAATAATAATAATAATTTGAAAAAAATGTCACGCTTTCCGGGCAGGTTGTCACGCTCTCATGGATATTAAGTTGTCATATCCTTAGTACATTCTACTGATGATTGATGATGTAAGCAGAAAAGGCATAGCGTCTAAATAGATCTATTTCAAATTTTCAAAAGGAATTTGCGGAAAAATTCTACAATATAGTACTTAGGAGTATTTATTTCAATTACCAGGTTTGAGACATACAGCTGGAACTCAGTGTTAAGACCAGTGTGTAGGTGAATTGTTCACCAGTTACAATTGGAGTTCTAATGATCAGTCACTCAAGCTCCTAATAAAGGGTATGACTAATTATTTAATTATACAGTAGTTTTGGACTTCGCTCTGATCTCTGAATAAAACACGTATCGAACCAGCCTCCACGAGTCTGTCACAAATTTACATAATGAAAAATTTAGATTACAGCTAATATTATATCCTGACCCATGAAAATTAATCCCGAGACGATCCAAGAAGCTAAAGATCAGTTAAGTCTGGCCTTAAGTGGCTGTCACATCTCAACGTTTTAGAGAACTTACAGGGAACGTGCTAAATGTTGATATATGGGTTATAAATTGTTTTTGTTAACCTGGTCTCTACGAATGCAAAACGAGTTCATAACGTGTATAAAACGTGTAAAAAATGCATTAAAAACGAGTACAAAACATGTAAAGTACATGTAGAATGCGTGTATGACACTGTATGGAACGAATGCCTGGTTGTTGACTAATTTATTGAAAATTTCTATATTTTTTTGGATGAGAAATACACCGTATTTAGGACGTTCTGGGCGTGTTAGAAACGAGTGAGAAGCGTACAAAACGTGTGAAAAACGATGATAATTTTTTATAACTACCTTCTAACGAGCCTGTGACTTATGCACTCCTTACCAGGCTCACGTTGGTGTACGTCAATGATTTTTGAACATGCTTAATAATTCTCTGTCCTGTGGACGTGTGTCAACGTATTTCAATGAGTATCAACAATTTTATAACGTTTGAAAAACGAACCTATAACTCATTCGACTTACACAAAACGTATAGGTCTACCAGCGTGTTAAGCACGTTACAAACACGCAATCTAAAACTGCTAGGTGTGACAGGGGCTTTTAATACAGATACTCACTGTACACAAGTGCACATGCAGATACTTCAACAGCAAGCTGTAGACTGAAGTAGCAATGTAGACTGAAGTAGCAATGTAGACTGAAGTAGCAATGGTTGGCCTGACAGATACTCACTGTACACAAGTGCACATGCAGATACTTCAACAGCAAGCTGTAGACTGAAGTAGTAATGATTGGTGAACAGAGAGATTCTAAATTGCTGTGCTGCCTACGACATGTACAAAATTTCACTTTATTTTTAGAATAAAATTAGGGGAGGCTAGGGACTGAGGAGCCATGGGGCTGATAGGCAAATTTGAAAGTCGGAGTTTGTAATAATTAATCACTAGCAAGTTCAAGTTGCCCGTATATTGAGGGAACAGAATAGAATACAATGAAATAGATAGATAGATAGAAACATAGATAGAAACATATATAGATAGATAGGCCTATAGATAGATAGATAGATTCCGGACACTGTTATTTTAATAGTAACATTGGTTCAGATTATGTAATGCATCACAAATATGATTCGCAATCCTCTGCAGGGAGGAAGTCATGTTATCCGGTTGCTGTAATCATTCATGAAATCTAATATTGTCTATGCTTCATTATTAATAAAGAAAAATGATTAAAAATGTCCTAAGAATGGATCATACGCCGTAGGCCTTATTATGTCTCAAGCAGCCATCAGGTTCCCAATCTCACTTCCACAGAAGTAAAGGAGAGCCGAGAACAGTGAGAAATTTTTGTATTTTGAACCGAGATTTGAAATATTTCAGTTTTCCAGGGACTGGCCTATAAGTCATAACCAAAATCTATTTTGCAAAATCATTAAGTTTTATTGGGCTGAAAACCAAAATGTAGAATTTCACTTGTCTCATGTTTTGAAACTTTTCGAAATACAGGACAATATCTCGCTCACTTAAGTTTGATATATAGCATTGAATGAAGGTAGTTATATAAACAGAACCACTCGAATGCTATGTCTCACTGTACCCCGCATTCCCCTATGACACGCCTTGTTTAAAAATATGTTAGAGAATATGATCTCTGAGACATGATGTGCCAAACAATTAAGTCAAATGGACAAAGGAATGAAACATGCAACTGGTTTGTGCTCAATATATTATTGGCACTCATTATAAAGTTGCTGTATATTATTAAAGTGGCAAAGTTTGTTTTATTTTCAATTTAAAACCATTCAAACTTTCATTAAAGTAACATGATAATATGTCCAGTCATGTTAATCAATGCAGTGTTGAGCTATTGTGTTGCAAGATATTTCATCTTTAGGTTAATCAACTCATATTTAAAAGGCAAATGTTTTTTTCTTGTTGACATCTTTATTAAAAAATTTATTTACATTTAATATACATGTATAAAGTTATCCAACTCTTTGTTCGGACGATTATCAGCTTTTGTTGAATATTGAGATCAGAATATACCGAAAGTCGCATGGAATAACTCTCCTACATATTTCCTAATTGCTTACAAAACACCCAATTCATGAGTTGACATAACTCACCTGCCTGTCTTCCCACACCCTAAAATATTTCAGACAAAATAGTTTTTTTAGATTCAAAATCAAATTTCAATGCAAAAAACCAACATGGCTTTTTTTTAATCCATTTTCGTTTTGCATTGAAATTTGGTTTTTCAAAAAACCATTTTGAATCTAAAAAACCAATTTAATCCCGATATTTTTCAGAGTGCATTGGGCACATCTACATACCAGTAACCTCGTGACAACGTCATAATGTTCGTAAAAATTGCATAGAATGGCATGGTAGAAATGAGCAACGTCAAATATTAATACAGAGACTAACTCAAAGAAAGGCGCTTAGTTTTTGAGTTTGTTCACCCCGAGAGGAAATATCAACCAGTATGCCAAAATCATTCTGTGAGGTGAACGCTTTAAAATTAGGTTGCAGGTCACCCCTCAGGATGTGCGGCTGCCCCCTGGCGGCCATTTTGCGCAAAAATGAGCAAAATCATATGTTAAGCCAGTATTTGCCTCATATTAGGTCAATTCCACAGAAATGTACCACTTTCAGCTTTTTTTAATTCTTAGTGATCGTCAAATCATTCACAGTAACAAACCAGTATGGTCTCTACAGCCCAAAACAAGTTACATTTTTCTTATATCATGTTCCGTTTTGAAATAATCAACATTTTCCTCCAATCTGTTCAGAATGTTTATGCAAAAATCGCAATGGAAAGAAACAATTGCTTTTTATCTTCATACTGATCACACATATATCACAGAAAAGCAAAGTCATGTTTTTCAGGCCTGCAAAGGATAGGATAGGATATTTTATTTGCACAATGTAGTGTAAAGGTCATGTACACATGCCCTTTATATTAATGTACTTAAATTAACATATAACTAGTACACCTGTAATTGTGCACAATTACAAAGATAAATTCCCCCCTTCCCTTCCTCTCCCCTGCCCCCTTACATCCCCCTGCCCCCTTACATCCCCCTGCCCCCTTACATCCCCCTGCCCCTTCCCTTCTACCTTCCCCATCCGATGATTCACACAGAAATGTTATTGGGTCAGCATTTATTTCAACAAAGAAAATGTGCAGCCAGTGAAGTATGAGAAGTGATGAAATTGGCATATGGCCAGGAAAAAGTGTTTCCAGCCATGAGAAGCATTTGGGGAGGAAAAAAGTGAGATACAATTTTCAGGGTCTACCGCGATTTTTAATGCACCGCGCTACAGTAGAATGCTATATACCATGTGAAAGCTAAGAAACAGAGCTTTCTGATGGTGTTTTTTATTTTTCTGTAGCTTTAATAGCAGCCGAGTTATCCGCGCATGAAAATAGCGTTTTTTTTGCGTTTTTGTGGTGCTATAGCGCCGATTCCGTTAACGCTAGAAAGTTGAAATTCTAGTGGATTGTTACACTATAGTATGACTGTAACTGCATATAATTTCAGCTTGATTGGAGCATTTCTTCCTAGTTTTTGGAAAATTTTAGTAGCAATTTTGGGAATTCCCTTTTTTGAAAAATTCATATAAAAAAAACTTTTAGAGATATTGCCAAAAGCCGCCTTTCCGCACTGCGTATATCTTTAGAGATTATTGTGTTAAAATTTGGTGTAATTTCGTATTGCGGTTATTCCAGAACCGTTGACACAAATTTTTTATGAATTTTGGACGTAATTTCCAGAGTACTAGTAATTACGCTCTGTAATTACAGGATGTTAAAGTACTTTGCAAGTGCATTATAGGTATGTATTTTTATGAAGATATCTTAAATAGTTCCAGAAATATGAGCTCTCAAAAGTGGTGATGAAAAATAAGAAGAAGAGGAAAAAAGATGATGAAAAAAAAAAAACGAACAAAAACAATATAAATTCCCCTAACGGGGGAATTTATAATTAAAGGGGGGTTAAATTAATGAAGTTATGAGCAATATGTGAAAGTCTGTATTTCACAGTTCTGCTGAACGCAGGGAGGTCAGTCAAGAGACAAAGGGAGAATAGAAGGGAATGATCAGGGACCTGGGTCATCTGAGGGTACCAGGTCAGGGATAATGATGCTTCCCTAGAGATGTATCTGGATGGGGGGAAATGGAGATTCCCCATTTACAGCCATGAGACTAGGTGTGCAGAAAGGGGAGGGAAGTAAGGATATGTATCTGAGTGAAGTAAAGTAGGCCCAAGATTAAATAAGGGAGAAACATAAATCTACCAAATTCAATGAGAGGGCAGAAGTTCAGCCTTGAGGTAAGATGCAGAGGAATCGAATGGCATTCCTGATCTCTGGCTTTTCAGAAGTCATCTCATTGTAGATGCACTGATAATGTGAAGTGCCCATTTAGTGTTGGCAGAGGGAGGAAAATCTTGTAGAGGTACATTTCGCAAAGAGACTGGGACCTGGGAATGACCAGATGAGCTTAACTCAAACGGCAGAGAGTTTGGGAGCAAATAACAGTTATGTTTAATGAGAGCTGAAGTATTATAATAGAATCTCAAGAACCCCTCGGCTCATGGTAATCTATGTGTGTGATTTGAATACACTCTTGATCAAAATGCTGGAATAATTTGGATTTTCAAGATGTCAGAACTTCAAAGTTTTAAAACTGATGATTGAACATAAAGAATTACACAGATTTGTTCCTCAGACATTAGATTTATGTATAAATGGTAGTGTAAACCATTTTTAGTGGCTGAGAATTATTTGAAAATTTTATTTTGGAGACCCGGAAAAATTGATCATTTTTAGTAAAAAATCATCAAAAATTGCATCATGGTTCAACAACATAGACACAAAATTTCAACACATGCAAAAAATGCCAACTTAATCTTGGTGTGTACAAGCAAAAAACATCAAAATTTCATATCAAATGCCATATGCATTGATCTCAGGCTTCACTTGACATGACATGGATTCTGCCAACATGTTTTTTGCTTCTTATTGACCAATGTGGCCATTCCTTAGTGAAAGTCTCTTGCACCTGGTCTGGATCAGTTGGCTTAACCTCCATCTTGTTTGCAATATGGTCAAAGATGTCCCTATAGTGTTATTTAGGCTCAAATCTGGTAAAGTTGCCAATAGCGACAAATTCTCAATTTTCGAGGTTTTGACGGATTTTTGATGTCATACAAGCTTGAGAATAGTCATAAATGAATGAAATGTTTCAAGTGGAGTGTTCTCTACACATGGGCACCATTTCCTCTTCCACCAAACTTACATATGAGACAGCCGGGACGTTTCCATTCTGCACAACCCGACACAAATTTCCGTCATTATGGATGACGCTCCAAACAGGCACTGCACCACCACCCTGTGCCCTTGTGGCAATGAGGCAGTATTCAGACAGTATCTGGCCACCCTCCCATCACACAAAAATCCCTCCATCAGCTCTGTGAAACATGTAGCAGGATATATTTACTGAAATGGAATTTACTTGAAAAATTCTCAAAATATTTGTCAAGAGTCTTACAATCTTGGGAAGAGGAAATGGTGCCTCAGTGTAGAAAACAATTCAGTTGAAACATTTCATTCATTTATGACTATTATCAAGCTTGTAGGGCATCACAAATGCGTCAAAACCTGGAAAATTGAGAAAATTGAGAATTTTTCGCTATTGGCAACTTTACCAGATTTGAGCCTAAATAACACTATAGGGACATCTTTGACCATATTGCAAACACAATGGAGGTTCAGCCAACTGATTCAGACCAGGTGCAAGAGACTTTCACTAAGGAATGGCCACATTGGTCAATAAGAAGCAAAACACATGTTGGCGGAATCCATGTCATGTCAAGTGAAGCCTGAGGTCAATGCATATGGCATTTGATATGAAATTTTGATGTTTTTTGCTTGTACACACCAAGATTAATTTGGCATTTTTTGCATATGTTGAAATTTTGTTTCTATTTTATTGAGCCATGATGAAATTTTTGATGATTTTTTACTCAAAATTATCAATTTTTCCGGGTCTCCAAAATAACATTTTCAAATAATTCTCAGCCACTAGAAATGGTTTATAATATCATTTATACATAAATCTAACGTCTGAGGAACAAATCTTTGCAATTCCTCACATTCAATTGCCAATTAAGGAACTTTGAAGTTCAGACACCTTGAAAATCCAAATTATTCCAGCATTTTGATCAAGAGTGTATGTTAATGTACAAATGTTGATGAGCCAAAGGCTCATGTATGTGTAAATCCTATTCTTGAATAAAACCTGGGAATTGAGACTCCTGGGCTAGTTCTGGCTGAGCAGTGAAGCTGACTAGTAGCTCCGAAGGACCGTCTTTGTTTTATATACAGAGAATCATTGAAACTATATACTTTAATGGAATATGAATTCATGTAAGAGTCAGGACCTTACAGTAGGTACTGAAAAATTTACATACATAAATATATAACTAAAGTAAAATGAAGTACAGGAGGGCACCTGAGCAGATAACTGCCAAAGGATATGTGAGCCCCCTCCCGTTTTAGACGTACCTCAGATATACAATGATATGTAAATAAATAGAATATGAAGTAATTGTTCTAATTATATATACATATACATGTATATACACTTTCTAATACATTATACAAACAGAGATTAAAATATAATAGTATGAAATGAAATTACTGTGTACCTTACACTTTAAAGCAAAAGCATCCCAGACTATCCTCATCTGATACTTCCAATTATTATTGGACCCCAGGCAGTACTCAGAAGTTGTTTTGAAAACATGTTTACTAACACTTAATGTTGAAGGGGATTTGTGGGATTTAGTGGGAGTTACTGGGAGTTATGGGAGTTGACAGGAGTTAAATGGGAGTTACAGGAGTTAGCGAGAGTTAGTGGGAGATACGGGAGTTAGCAGGAGTTACGTGAGTTAGCGGGAGTTAGTGGGAGTTACGGGAGTTAGCAGGAGTTAGTGGGACATAGTGGGAGTTGCAGAACATCAAGGAGTTCCGGGAGTTACGTGCTTAAATGGGGCCTCGAAAGATCAATATGTGACCAGCTCCACTAAGTTGAGGTAAGAGCAGGCAATCTAGATTTCCCTGAAATTTGCAAAATGTGTCAAAATATCACAATTTCGTGTTTGCACCTCCCTTTTTTTACAATTGACAAAATTTTTCTTTCAGCACTTAAAATATTTTTCCTTACAATTACTAAATTCTGATTCATTCTGCCAAATTTGAACCTGCCTTGGTTTCTAGCTGGAAGCATGTGATATTGTGATTCTTTGAAAGAATGAAGTTGAAAACCAAGTACCAGACCCATTCTATCATTCTTAACCCGGGGGGGGGGGCGGAGGGTCCAGGGTTCGAATCCAGCTCTTGCCGGGTCACCTGGGTATATGTTGGACGGCTGTTTCAATCATCTTTCTCCTCATTGCCGTGTCCTCCTCCTGTCCTAATTAGCCTATCCAGTGCATAAATACAGGACGTAAGCCCCAATCATCCATCCATCCATCATTCTTACCCCATCCTGTGATGATGCCTGACTGTCTACAACTTGACCGCTGTTTCATTGTCAGTTCTTTTTTCTGCCTTGGCGGAACATACATGCTGCCTTGTGCAGTCGCCTAGTTGCTAGTGTGCAATTATGCGAGCTCCAATGTGCGGTCCACAGAAACTGAGTTTGAGGAACTCACACAACTTTTGTCTGGAAGTAACCTGGGCTGTTTTTGAATGTGCTGATGGCCTTGTCCACTTCCTTAGAGAATGTGATTACCAACAGAAACTTTGTGGAACTGCAGCAAAATTGGAAATAATCAGGATATAAAAATCATCTCCACAAATGCTAAGATAATTTCTAAATGTAAATTTTAATAGCTTAGAACCCATTTCTTTTACACGCGAATTGTTCTCATGCCTGCTTGTAATATCAACATAGGCATAACTCAAAATCTAGATGTTCTGGAGAAATTCTGATTTCAGACTTGGAATCAGCACGCTTGAACACGGTTTATAGAAACAAAGCTAATAGGTTAAAGGCCTGTATTTGATATTTCCATTCGATCTATTGATTCATTTGAAAGCTAAGAATAAATGGAAAAACAATCAAACTTTCTTTTTCAATTCATAACTGTCATGCAATGATATGGCATTGCAAAAATTTGCTATCCGGTAAAGTCCCACAACAAATCTGATATACTGATGAATAGCCAGGCTCCTGAGCAACAAGATGATGAGCATTCTAGCTACTTACATTCATTTCGGCAGCTGGGTGGTGTAGTGGTTAAGGTTCCCGCCTGCTCCGCTGAAGGTCTTTGCCTGCATGGGTTCAAACCCCAGGTGGGGAACCCGAAATTTTCAGTGGACCTTTACGAGCAAAATCCCAGCTGGATGTCGTTCGGATGAGACGTTAAATTGGCGGCCCCTTGTATCAGTGTCTGTGCTGGGCAAGTAAAAGATCCCTCACATGGGGTAAATGTGTAACATGTCGAGGACTCCCGCTCTCTCTCTCATCTCATCAATCAACCCTCGTGAGCGCCCAGAACTGGGCTTAGAGGGCTGCACTTACCATATCTATCTATCTATCTATCTATCATTTCAAAAGCATCTGAACAAGAGAGGTAAGGCATGACTTCACAAAATGAAAGAGTGTCACTTTTTTCGTCAGTCTAAAACACAGGGCTGTAATGCCATCATAAAGTTGACTTTCAACCACATTTTGTACACTAATGGAACGTCAAGCTCATGAGCAACAAGGAACTAAATGAACATTTCAGTGACGAGTTGTAATCAAATAGCATCTGAACATTACAAGGCCGGGAGGCCCACATAATTTGCACAAAATGTGAGGGTGTCACTTTTTTGTCAGTCTTACTCAAGCCCTCACAGCTTCTAGTACAAGAGTCAAAGCTATATTTTGGAACTATTTCCTGAGAGACAAGGTCGTGATCAAAACATTGATGTATGAATATTGAAAAAAATATTTGATGAATCGGTTATTTGATGAATGAAAAATCACATTGTCCTTTTTGGATCCGTTTGTGATACAACTATGTAATGTCACATTCAGAAATACATAAACATAGCTTGGCCTTTTTTCTGTATTCATAACATACCCAACTAACCAGGGAACAATATCTATTTGCAAACTTTACTCTAACTAAATCTACTTTGCTGTATTTTAAAGTTTAACATGCATTTTTTTCATGCAGTGTCCAGTGTGACACTAAAAAATGAGCCCACATGCAATCATATATCACTTAATATATCGAGACCAGTGGGAGTTTGTGACATTTTCTGCTATCCCCATGAAAGAGGATTTTATTGCCTGACATATAATCTATAATACATGCATAAATTCCATTAGAAATTTTACCAACTCAAGACATTGGAGCTGTTTGATTTTGGAATTGGTTTGAAGAAGCCATATTCAATTTATACACTGATTTCACCAACTGCAATCGTTTAAAAGCTATGGCCCAGGAGTCCATATTGTGCAGTTCTGTGTATATTTGTGGTCGACAGCATTTGTTCCTGTTGTGTTCCCATGTTTGAAATAATGGCAGCCATCTGTTCTGAGACATGTTCCAATACATTTCATGAAGAGCATTGAACCCAATTGGATTTCCTTGTAGTCATAGTTCTGCAGGTCATAGTTCATGAAGGTTCCAGTGAATCCTTGTTTTTCTACCAGTTTCATCACTTTCTCTGAAATATCAAAAGTGCTAGTTGTATTGTACTTCATGATTACAATTATATCAAAATTTCCCACCTGATATTGTATTTATGATATAGCTGTGTTTTGCATATCATTTCATGTAATCTAAGGGGTTTTCCAAAACTTCTGTCCAATAAGTCAGAACTTTGTAGTGATGCAGACTAGACCGCCTTGGACTGGTCCGATCCAAAATACCGGACCACCTACGAAAAACTGGTCCAGTGCCAGGCCAGACCGGTTGAGTGCCGGTCCAGTGATTTTTGATGTCATGAAGGCTGTTACATGAATTTTGTCATATCTAAAAATTAAATTCATACCATATGGCTCGTTAAAACCCTTTTTTTAGCATGATTTTCAAAATGCCAATGGACCGCTTCTGAACCAGTCCAATAACAAAATCAGACCGCATTACCCTTTACCAGACCAGGACCGAGCCCTTTTGTAAATACCGGACCACCCTCTTAAAGGTGATCCGGTCGGCATCACTAAACTTTTGTTACATTTCGTAAGGAACCCCAGTATTTGATCAGACTATATCGAAGAAATTTGCAAATGATCCTGAAAAAAAAAACAGGTCATAGAAGTAAAAATAAAGGGTTGATAGAATCTTAAAGTCATGAAACAGGCGTACAAGAGGGGGGACAGATGCCTCATGTAAAAGTCTTCTGTAAGACGTTAGTTTTGTGTTATATAGTCTTCCTGTTCTTGAATTTTCTTTTTCATTGAGGAAAAGCTTGTAACATCTTCAAATGGTATGAATCATACTATCTTCTTTGAATGTATTTTTGAGAAGGCCTGTACGCTCTCCGCTATTTTTTCAATTAAATTGAAGAAAGTTGTACAGCAGATCCATAAATACATTTGCCATCAATATATCAAAATATTAGCAAATCTCATGGAAAATTTAAGAAATTTAATGAATGATGGTAAAGTATATCAGATATGAAAATAATACTTCATTCTAATACTTCATTCCAATAAGTCAAGACACCTACACTGGGCAGGTTTCACAGTCCTCAGAGAAAGGCACTCCAGAGTAAAATATTTACCCAAATCTGACCCAGTTATATTATGACATTCACTCTCAACAAAAAAGTTTTATATGGAACCTTTAAGGGTTCTTTAGGCTGGCATAGATTATAAGGAACCCCAAAAGGTTCATTGCTCAACTTTAGAAATGTTTCAAGAGCAAACAAAAGCAACATTTCGATAATCCAGCTGCACTGAACTCCCATAATGAAACCCCTTCCTCTCAAGTTGGGAGCATAGGGTCATATCATGGTGCCCTCTTACCAAGTGTTGAACCTTTACAATTCAATTGGACCCTAAAAATAATTAGAATCTTTTTTCGGCTGTGGGTTCTTTATATATATCATCAAGAACCATTTGCGTTAAGAGTGTTGTATCGTTAAAATAGAGATATATACATACCAGTTGGGCATGGCAGATCATCCACCGTCACGTTAATCCATGGTTTTCCTGAGCAGCCATTATGTGTCACTTTAATAGAAGAGTTCATCTTGGCCCAACAGATGTACTTGTCACAAGGCACAGGGTTCGCCAAAAGATCAATTGTCAGAGTTGTGCAACTCAAACCACGGCAGTAAGTGGAGGCATTTTTAACCCTTGTTAGCTGGTTATTCCTCAGGTTAATCGATCCCAATTGTGGCATGTACTGTATATTACTAATGTCAAAATCAGTGATTTGATTTGCATCGAAGTTCATATTGATCATTCCTGTTGCATTAATGAAGGTTCCTGCCGGAACATCTGTGATTTTATTTCCGTTCATAATAAAATGTTGAACAGAAGGTCCGAAAGATTGTGCGAATGTAACAGAATCAATTGAGTTCTGCGTGAGATCGATGTGTAACAGCTTGGAGAAGCCACTGAAGTAATCCGTTGGTAAGCCAGTGATATTGGGGTTGTGACTTATCCTTAAGCCCTGCAGTGAGTTTTCAATTCCATGTAAGTCAGGCATTTGACTCAATCTATTGCGTCCAATAAACAGATGTGCCAATCTTTGGTTGATGACAAAGCTGTTTTTTGGGAGATGTTGAATTTCATTGGATTCAATATAAAGCCACACTAAATTTGGCATACAAGAAATATTGGGAAACTGGTCCAATGCATCACTGGCCAAAGTTAGGGATGCCAATTCAGGCAGCTTGAGGCAACCATTTATATGTTTGAAACCAGTGTTGCCTGATACAGAGAGCCATGATAATGCATTGCATCCATCTAGGTCTGCTGCATCAAATGTTTGTATTTTGTTGGTCGATAGATCCATATATCTTAGAGTTGCTGCAGATTTGGTTACATTCGGCAAAGTTGTCAGTTGGTTAGTGTTCAACCTCAGGTCAAGCAATTTAGAATAAAGCACTATGTGGTTCCAGGTTGTGTTAGAAATCTGACATTCTAACATAGAGAGGAATCTAAGGGTCGTGTCAATCGCAGGAAAAAAGGGAACAGTTTTAATTGGGTTATGTGAGAGATCAAGACGTTCCAGGGGCGTATTATCAAAAGCATTGGGAGAGATGCTGCTTATGTTGTTCTTATTTAAGTACAGATTCTTCAGTTTATCCAAAAGTGAGAAATCCACACTGGTGATGATCGTCAGGCTGTTCTCTTTTAGATTAACAGTAACTGTAGTTATAGGAATGTTGCTTGGGACGGCCGTCAAACCAGCATTGTTGTTAGTGTACGTAGATGCTTGACCATACACAATGAAACAAAGTAGAAAGAGGAACACAAGATCCACTCTTGCCATGATGACAAGCCTGGAACAAAACAGATCTTCATCAGTAAAACACCGTGTGCAGAGGCTAATTTTGCACTAAAATTTAAGTTCTGATGACTTCAAAAGCAAAGGTCTGAGGACAATTCAACTCGACAAGGATTTGCAAGATTTTATCAGCTTTCATGCCTGTTGGTATGATGGATTTGTATAGGATTTGGACATCGACTTGAGTGTGCCAAAAGGAAAATCAAGGATTCTTACAGCGAAACACTTTGATATAGAATTAGAGTGGACTGTGGCACTGTGAAAATGGCACTTTGTGACTCATTGTAAAATACATGAATCATAATTCATAACTATAACCACTAATCATATACTATAATACTTATTCCAAGGTATTGTCACTGCTCCATTGCTCCTCATACAAACCCACAGATTGCCTCTCTTAATCATTGTATAACCCAAGCCACTGAAGCAGCTTGGACAAAGCTCATTGTATATTTATGTTGGGATATGACTTAAGCATTAAGGGTAGGGCTATTGTAACTGGGAAGGGGAGCGTCAAGGGACAAGTTCTGTATGCAAGCACCTGGCTTGCATCTACACCTCTCAAAGAGGAGGCCTAATTAAAGGCTTGAACAATTGCATCCAGCACACCTAGAATGCTCTTTCATCTATAGAATTGTGTCACATTGGAATGTCTGAACCATGTGCAAATTGGTTGACCAAACCAATTTCCTGTTTAATTATGGATTGGCAATCTGCTGGGCAAACACCCCTGTCAGGGACAAAGGGCTAAGGGTTGTATAACTGCCTGGTCAACTATTGACCCTCATCTTAAACATAGGGGGTATTATATTGCTGGTGGACCACCCTACAGACTGTAACTGCCCATAGAGCAGAGGGGGGTAGGTGTGGCCACCATCTTGAATGCTGTCATGCTTGACTGAATGTTGCTGCCAGAAAAGTGCAGAATAAACTTTAGTAATACTCTGGAACTTGAATGAACCACATCCATGACTTGTGTCTCTTACTTATCCTAACTGAAATGGAATTACAGAGTCAGTGAATCAGCCTGACTTATTGTATTTTATTGAAACATAGTCTTTGGGAAACATATACCCTAAGTCAGAAGCTCAGTGTTATTTAAAACACCTGATTTACATTGGTGGCCTAACGTGAGTTGAGCATATCAACCAACAGGATTATCTTACACAGTCACACGGATCATTAATTGGTGCATCATGAACAATACCCAGAAAACAATCACATTACTCACATCATAGAGCATGCCATTTGGAATACCACCGTTTGGAAGACAAGAAAACAAACGAAAACGGTTAGACATGGCAAAACCAAGAGCTCAAGCACCAAGGGCTCCTGCACCGAACACTGGCCAAAACGCAGCCCCCCAAGCGAACCCAGCGGCCGCAGGTGGAGCCGGCGCGCTCCCCAACGCCCCCGTCATGGCTCAAAATTTTTGGAGTTACCTGACACAAGAAAGACAATTAAGACTACAAGACAAAGATGACTGGCTTGCATCTATGGAACGATCGAGACGACAAGATTACGAGTTCTATGTTGACAGGATCCAACAAGAACAGACAAATCTTGATCGACAAGAGGCTGACGCTGCACAAAGACTAGCAGTGGAAATTGCAGCCACAGTGCCCTTCTGCAATGGCGACCCCCAGCAAGCAGTGAGAGACTGGATCAAAGAAGTGGGCATGACCATTCCATACACTGACAAGACTGTGGTGGTAGCATGCAGATCAGCAAGAGGTGGCCTCAGGAAGAAATAGAGCAATTCTTGGGTACCAAGTTCCAACGTCGAAACAAAACTTGGGACCAACTCAAGGCGCACATTGAAGAAGCCTTCCTCACTCCCGATGAAGACGGTCGCAAAGTAGCAGAATTGGAAGCTATGAAACAAGGTCCATATGAGTCGACAGCATCGTATGGCCGACGCTTTAAACAGATTGCCGATCTCGCCTATCCCAGATATAATGGTGCTAACAGAAATGACACTGAGGAAAAGCTCCTCTGGAAACATTACCTCTCAGGCTTAAGAGACAGCCTCACAGCTGAGAAAATAGTCGCCTCAGGCCAGGCACAGGTCTACACCACTGCTATGGAACAGGTAACACGATACGAAACCAAGCAACATCGTGTGACCATGGCCAAGCAGAATGGATGGCTCAAGAGAGGACAAGGTCAAGCTGAGCGACAGGAAGAACCCATGGATGTCAACCAGATGGAAACCATGGAAGGCCAAAGCACCATTGTCACAGATGTCAGAACACTCCAACGTCAGATGTCAGGCATGACTCATCAAATGACCAAGATGATGTCAATGATGCAACGAATGGCCGTAACACAAGAGCAGCCCTTCCAGCCTCAGCAGCCCGCACCAGCAGCACACACGCCGCCTCAGCAACCACAGGATCACTTAGGACGGCTACCCGAGGACCAGTACCTCACGGATCCGGACTATCATTACCCCGTGGATATGCCCAGACGCCAGAAACAAGCCCCACGCCAGCAAGCTCCACGCCATCAACGAGCGGCCCCACAGAATCATCACACAAGGACGACTGAAGGAGCACCTGTTTGCACGTTTTGCCGACGCGTGGGCCATCTTGTTGCAGATTGTCGGACGAGGGCTCGACAACGCTTTGCTAAACAGCAGGGGGAACAATAAGCGCCATCACCACTAGCGGACTCATATATGTCAGATAGCACTCAGTGGATTAAGTGCTCTCGCATTACTTGACACAGGAGCTAGTAGGTCGATAGTAAGACGCAAGGAATTTATGAAATTATGCTCGAAAATTGGCCGTGTACCCATTCTCAACAAAGGAGTAGAACTTGTGGGAGTGACAGGCCACGAACTCACTGTATTAGGCAGTACTGAAGTAGCAATTGACAAATTAGGAAATGTAGAATTGATTGTTGTGGACAATATCAACCACCCCATCATCCTAGGTCGGGACCTCCTAAGGGCAGATGGGGCTGTCATCGATTACAAAGAAGGCGTACTACACTGGCGACGTCAAAAGCTGCCCCTCCTGCCTGAACGCATCACTGAATCAATTGAATCACTGGGAGACCGACCCCCCATCATGCAGTCAAATGACATAGAATAACTGGTCAGAGCCAACCAGCACCTGTTCTCGGCCAAAGGAGAAAACCTCGGTCGCCACCCAGAACTCATGATCAGGATCGAAACCGAGGGACGACCTGTCAAACGTCGGCCATATCGTATCCCATTGGCCAAACGAAAGGCCCTCGATGAGCAGCTCGACAATTTGCTGGATCAGGGAGTGATTGTCCCGTCGTCTTCCCCTTGGGCCTCCCCAGTGGTCCTCGTCCTCAAAAAGGACCCACTGGCGCCCTTAAGGTTCACGGTTGACTACACGCTGCTCAACAAGCAGACGAAAAAAGACTCATATCCCATACCACTCATCAGGGATATATTTGATCAACTGCATGGTGCCACAATATTTTCAACACTCGACTTGAAATCAGGGTTCTACCAAATACCCCTGCACCCAGATGATCAAGAAAAGACTGCTTTCGTCTTTACGAATGGACCCGAATGCCGATGGGATTGACGAACTCGAGCCAGCAGTTTCAAAGGGCAATGGAGGTCGTGCTCAAAGGTCTCATCGGAAAGACCTCTCTTCTTTATATCGACGATATAATTATATATAGCAAGACCCCTGAAGACCACATAGAGCATCTCAAAGAGGTCTTCAAGAGATTCGAACAGTACAACCTCAGACTCAACCCGGCCAAGTGCGTCTTTGGCCTGGCCCAGGTCAAACTGCTGGGCTACATTGTCAGCGCCCAGGGCCTCGCAGCTGATCCTGACAAGATCGCGGCCATCAAAAGAATGCAGGCCCACAGAATGTATCAGAAGTCCGCAGCTTCCTTGGCGTCACTTCCTATTATCGCTCGTGTATGAAGGACTATGCCAGGATGTCAGAGCCATTAGTCGCACTCACAAGAAAGAACAATAGATTCACTTGGGACCAGCCACAGCAACAGGCATTCGAGCTGCTAAAAAACGAACTCACCAGTGACAACGTCATGGCTCATCCACGCACTGACAGGCCCTTTTTGCTCTATACTGACGCATGTCAATACGCCGTGGGAGCCATATTATGCCAGGTCGATGACGAGGGCATTGAGAGGCCCATTGTCTACCTCTCAAAACAGCTGTCAGACACGCAACGACGTTGTGCTACCATCCAGCGTGAAGCTTATGGAGTGGTATACGCGCTCAAAAGTCTTCGCCAGTACCTCATAGGCAGTGAATATCGCACATTTTGCGACCATAAACCACTCAAGAGCCTGTTCACCAAGGATTTTAACAACACCAAGATCCAAAGGTGGGCAGTGCTACTCGCAGAATATGGTTGCAAGATTGAATATCACAAGGGCAAGCTCAACGTCCGTGCTGACATGCTGTCACGCATCAGACAGACAGAACAAGTGGAAACATATGACACCACCTATTGGCAGCTCGGCGACCAAACACCAGAGCAGGACCAGGATCCAGAGCAGGACCAGCAGACGGACACCTTTGGATTGGATCTCAAGCAGATAGCACAGCAACAGCGCCTAATGACTGAGTGGACTGAACACAGAAATGAATACAGTGATTATGAGATTGTGAATGGTCTGCTGTACTCCACAAGACGACCGCACAAACAAGCCCCACTGCATCATAGGCTTGTCATACCACCACAACAAAGACAGGAGATCATCGCCAAAGCACACGTTGAAGTGGGACACATGTCTGTGCTCAAAACGCTCAGGAAGATCCAAGAAGCATTCGCCTGGCCATCAATGAGCCGTGACGTCACAACCCACATCAAACGCTGCACGACGTGCATTGCCCACAGCAAGAGAGCGCCCAAGGCCCCAATGGGATCGATGCCCATTGCAACAGCTCCGATCCAGTACGTGGCAGCGGATCTCATAGGCCCACTCGTCAAAACAGAAGAAGGCAACCAGTACATACTGACAATACTGGATCACGCAACTGGCTGGGCAGAGGCTTACCCTATTGCCAACAAAACAAGCGAGGACGTCTGGAAACAACTCAGTCGCAACTACCTGCCCAGACATGGCTACATGGATGTCTTATTAACAGATAATGGGCTAGAATTCTGTGCAAATGCCATCAAGTCATATCTAAAAGAGCTGGGGATCGAACATCGCACAACGACTGCCTACAATCCACAAGCCAATGGCAAGTGCGAACGTTTTAATGGCACCTTAAAGCACATTATCACCAAACTGGTCAACAACGCAAGAGGCACGTGGGAAGACAAATTACCAGCAGCATTGTTGGCATACAACAACAGCGTGTCTGATGTCACAAACAACACGCCTTACTTCTTGCTTTATGGTCGAAGAGCTCGACTGCCACTCTCAGGCCTCGTACCAGAACAGCCCATGCTGGAAAGCCGCCTACAAGACGTAGCTGACGCATTGAGGACAGCAGCTGACCTGACTAAAAAAGCCAGACATCACAACAGAGAACGCCTGGCCAGACAAGCCAACACTGGCAAGGTGACAGTGGGCGACTACATAGTGATCAAGGTGAACCAAGGGCTGACATTGACTTCAAAATGGGATCCACAAATGATTGTCACAAAGATCAGGGGCAAAGTCATCTGGGCCACGCACCAACAGACAGGAAAAGAGAGAAAGGTCAACATCAACAAAGTTAGAGTTGTTGACCCCAATTTGTCTTGGGACGACCTGAACCCCAGGCCAATACGCAATCCTAGGCAGAGTGCACGCGTCACAGATTTGACAGCTAACCCTTCAGCTGTCAAACAGCCACAACAGAGTGCGCGCCACCCAAGCGTAAAAAGGGCGCGAGAAGAACCCCAAACAGGTGCGCGCCACTCGACCATGAAGCAGGCACGCATAGTCAGGGCTCCCAGAATCAACGCCCCTCGCAGAGCGTCAAGCGTCACAGCCAATCACAGCGATCCCACCAAGGCAAGCGAACCGAGACCACTGCTCATCACGCACGCGCAGCACTGGACAGACGCACTCAGCCACAAGCGAGACCAACACAGCAGCGATCAGTGAACACAAAACGCATTCACAGACAAGCCACTCGCAGGACAGCTGAAGCACTCAAGCCGCATGATTCCTCAAAGCTACCCAGACGCAGAGGCATCATAAGGCAGGCCAGGGCCCCACCACAAGACCATTGCAGGGACTATAAACGGGCTCGCACATACTTGCCCCGCTCGGCCAAACAGCCGCAAGTGAAACGTTCACTGCCACCAGACTTGGTTCCTGACCCAGAACAGCAGAAGAGGCACAGAGTGGAAGCCATATCATTCTTCAAGACGTACATTGCTTCATTTGACGTCAAACATGCTGTACACTAACCTACTCTGGACATTCATATACTACCTGGCTTATGCCAGTGCGCAGGGTAACAACACGGATGGCTCCCCATCTACCATCACAAGAATGCCTGATGGAGTGGCAATTTCAGGCGGCGAACCTTTAAGGAAAATTGTCGCCACTTGGGTCATATATGTTACCTTGGAGCCACCATACTACCCTGTAGAACTGGCTAAACAGGTGGCGGACCTGTTGGACCAACTCAACACTATCGAAAACCTGGGGAAGCAAGGACTGGATATAGACCTCACCACGCAACGTCTTAAACACCATCACATGGTGTCACAACTAAGGAGAACGCCGGCTTCCAGATTCAGACGTGGCCTACTAGATATAGGAGGCTCAATACTCAACACCCTGTTTGGCGTTGCAACGAGCGCTCAAGTACAACGCCTGACAGCGGCCTTGAAAGAAGTCAGCACTCAGAACACTGACATATCGCATGCCCATAATCACATGGCCACCATACTGAACCAAACAAGGACGTACCTGAGGCAACTAGCAGCTCGTCAAGACATCATAGACAAACACGTGACGCAGATCAACGCAGCCGTCAACCAAATCGCCCTTAAAGTGGACGCACACTCAAAGAAAATAGCAGCAATAGACGTCATATCGGACCTGGATCGCTATATAGACATTCTCATGCTCGCCACGAGTCAGTACCACGAACAATTAGGGATATACCAACGTCAACAGATGCAACTCGCTATGAACAAGCTGACTAGAGAGCTCCTCCCAGAACACATATTGATTGATGTCCTCAGACAGGCCAGCCTAAAGCATCATACAGTAAGTCAATTGAATTGGTATTATATGCATCTCACAGTCACTCCTCTAAAACAGCTAATGCACAGTGTCATTTATAGCATTGAAATTCCTTTGATAGAAACTAGGCCATACATGTTATACCACTTGCACGCTTATCCCACACCCGTGAAAAACTCTCAGATTTTAATCACAGTAAAGGTCGATCAAGCTTATGCCTTAGACACCATGTCAAGGTCCATGTTCAAGCCATTGGCCTGCGCAGGCGCAGAGCCGGCCGCGTGTTTTGCGGGCGTTGAACATAGTAGAGATAGCATGTCATGTGCACGAGGTCTCATAACAAATCGTCCTGAACTAATAAGCAAGTGCAAGGCCAAAATTGACAAGTCTGACGGGCAGCCCATAATTAAGCCAATAACAGTCAACCAATATGCCATCTCATCATGGGGTCAGCCCATTACAGTGAGATGCCCGTCAAGACCTGCAATCTATCATGACCTGTCAATTGGCACATACAACGGCATATGTAATCAGCCCTGTCAAATAACCGGTAAAGGCTGGTCGATTACATGCATAGACAGGCTATATCTGACACAAACCCTCTCACAACCCAGGGTAACAATCCCAGCTAACTTTAATTTTTCAAACAAATTAGACGCAGACAGGCTTGCTATGGTCATGCCAATGCTAGACCAACAAAGAGCGGGCCTGCCCTCACTGGAGGCGGATGTCTCGTATATCCTCAATCCACACAAAAATCAACCATTAGTCACGACCACGTGGACAAATGTGTGGATCAACACGGCGCTCATCGCCTGCCTGTGGATCATTTCAGCGGTCATCTGTCTAAAAGGACGCCATTTATTAGTTAAGCTAAAGCGCAGACTCGCAGGCCAACACATTGTTCCCACATTGCCCTCCAGCGCTGATAATGATTATGTCTCTAATGATGCCACACTAGCAATAGAGGCCCCGTACCACAACCCAGCCCCACGTGCGTTGCCCCCCATTGACAACAACAGAAGAATGTGGCCTATGATACCTAGCATCGCACATTGTATGCCCCAACCTTAAATATAGCCTTCATTAACCAACACAGTAATTAGTGAATCATAGATTAACGAGTTGACGTGCAGCCTATGTCAATCAGGAGGATAGCTGTGACTTGTATATTACCGCCGATTTAATTGCCAACTGTCAGAATGCATAATTAATTGTTAATTAAGAATATATTAATTGACAATTTATCACTCGTGTCAACATTTGACACAGCAATTAAGTAATTGATTATCTACATAAAGTTGGCATATAACCAATGCATTTGTTACATATTAGCAGATAGTTAACCCACAGGGAATGGACTTTGTAGGCTCACAATGTTGTTTACCTAAGGGATTAGTCAACATATTATAAATAGAAAATGCTTCCATTATGGAAGACCAAAAAGGTTCATTTAAGGGAGCTAATGGGAAGTGACAATACCACATAGACCATGTTAGTCAGGATGGGACTGAGGGGACAACACTTAGTTTAGCCAACTTTGTTCAGGCAGTGTCTGGAGTGCCTAACATGCCAAAATGTGGTGACCTAAATAAGCTATGACACATTGTTACAATTATCAACACATGCATTTTATAAATTTTTATAACACAGACGTGTGCTCCTTATACAAGCAACACACTACTCTATGGGGGGGGGAGATGTGTAAAATACATGAATCATAATTCATAACTATAACCACTAATCATATACTATAATACTTATTCCAAGGTATTGTCACTGCTCCATTGCTCCTCATACAAACCCACAGATTGCCTCTCTTAATCATTGTATAACCCAAGCCACTTAAGCAGCTTGGACAAAGCTCATTGTATATTTATGTTGGGATATGACTTAAGCATTAAGGGTAGGGCTATTGTAACTGGGAAGAGGAGTGTCAAGGGACAAGTTCTGTATACAAGCACCTGGCTTGCATCTACACCTCTCAAAGAGGAGGCCTAATTAAAGGCTTGAACAATTGCATCCAGCACACCTAGAATGCTCTTTCATCTATAGAATTGTGTCACATTGGAATGTCTGAACCATGTGCAAATTGGTTGACCAAACCAATTTCCTGTTTAATTATGGATTGGCAATCTGCTGGGCAAACACCCCTGTCAGGGACAAAGGGCTAAGGGTTGTATAACTGCCTGGTCAACTATTGACCCTCATCTTAAATATAGGGGGTATTATATTGCTGGTGGACCACCCTACAGACTGTAACTGCCCATAGAGCAGAGGGGGGTAGGTGTGGCCACCATCTTGAATGCTGTCATGCTTGACTGAATGTTGCTGCCAGAAAAGTGCAGAATAAACTTTAGTAATACTCTGGAACTTGAATGAACCACATCCATGACTTGTGTCTCTCACTTATCCTAACTGAAATGGAATTACAGAGTCAGTGAATCAGCCTGACTTATTGTATTTTATTGAAACATAGTCTTTGGGAAATATATACCCTAAGTCAGAAGCTCAGTGTTATTTAAAACACCTGATTTACATTGGTGGCCTAACGTGAGTTGAGCATATCAACCAACAGGATTATCTTACACAGTCACACAGATCATTAATTGGTGCATCATGAACAATACCCAGAAAACAATCACATTACTCACATCATAGAGCATGCCATTTGGAATACCACCGTTTGGAAGACAAGAAAACAAACGAAAACGGTTAGACATGGCAAAACCAAGAGCTCAAGCACCAAGGGCTCCTGCACCGAACGCTGGCCAAAACGCAGCCCCCCAAGCGAACCCAGCAGCCGCAGGTGGAGCCGCCCCGCTCCCCAACAGTGATGGCCCAAAACTTTTGGAGCTACCTGACTCAAGAAAGACAATTAAGACAGCAAGACAAAGATGACTGGCTTGCATCTATGGAACGATCGAGACGACAAGATTACGAGTTCTATGTTGACAGGATCCAACAAGAACAGACAAATCTTGATCGACAAGAGGCTGACGCTGCACAAAGACTAGCAGTGGAAATTGCAGCCACAGTGCCCTTCTGCAATGGCGACTCCCAGCAAGCAGTGAGAGACTGGATCAAAGAAGTGGGCATGACCATTCCATACACTGACAAGACTGTGGTGGTAGCATGCAGATCAGCAAGAGGTGGCCTCAGGGAAGAAATAGAGCAATTCTTGGGTACTAAGTTCCAACGTCGAAACAAAACTTGGGACCAACTCAAGGCACACATTGAAGAAGCCTTCCTCACTCCCGATGAAGACGGTCGCAAAGTAGCAGAATTGGAAGCTATGAAACAAGGTCCATATGAGTCGACAGCATCGTATGGCCGACGCTTTAAACAGATTGCCGATCTCGCCTATCCCAGATATAATGGTGCTAACAGAAATGACACTGAGGAAAAGCTCCTCTGGAAACATTACCTCTCAGGCTTAAGAGACAGCCTCACAGCTGAGAAAATAGTCGCCTCAGGCCAGGCACAGGTCTACACCACTGCTATGGAACAGGTAACACGATACGAAACCAAGCAACATCGTGTGACCATGGCCAAGCAGAATGGATGGCTCAAGAGAGGACAAGGTCAAGCTGAGCGACAGGAAGAACCCATGGATGTCAACCAGATGGAAACCATGGAAGGCCAAAGCACCATTGTCACAGACGTCAGAACACTCCAACGTCAGCATGACTCATCAAATGACCAAGATGATGTCAATGATGCAACGAATGGCCGTAACACAAGAGCAGCCCTTCCAGCCTCAGCAGCCCGCACCAGCAGCACACACGCCGCCTCAGCAACCACAGGATCACTTAGGACGGCTACCCGAGGACCAGTACCTCACGGATCCGGACTATCATTACCCCGTGGATATGCCCAGACGCCAGAAACAAGCCCCACGCCAGCAAGCTCCACGCCATCAACGAGCGGCCCCACAGAATCATCACACAAGGACGACTGAAGGAGCACCTGTTTGCACGTTTTGCCGACGCGTGGGCCATCTTGTTGCAGATTGTCGGACGAGGGCTCGACAACGCTTTGCTAAACAGCAGGGGGAACAATAAGCGCCATCACCACTAGCGGACTCATATATGTCGAGCTAGCACTCAGTGGATTAAGTGCTCTCCCATTACTTGACACAGGAGCTAGTAGGTCGATAGTAAGACGCAAGGAATTTATGAAATTATGCTCGAAAATTGGCCGTGTACCCATTCTCAACAAAGGAGTAGAACTTGTGGGAGTGACAGGCCACGAACTCACTGTATTAGGTAGTACTGAAGTAGCAATTGACAAATTAGGAAATGTAGAATTGATTGTTGTGGACAATATCAACCACCCCATCATCCTAGGTCGGGACCTCCTAAGGGCAGATGGGGCTGTCATCGATTACAAAGAAGGCGTACTACACTGGCGACGTCAAAACCTGCCCCTCCTGCCTGAACGCATCACTGAATCAATTGAATCACTGGGAGACCGACCCCCAATCATGCAGTCAAATGACATAGAACAACTGGTCAGAGCCAACCAGCACCTGTTCTCGGCCAAAGGAGAAAACCTCGGTCGCCACCCAGAACTCGTGATCAGGATCGAAACCGAGGGACGACCTGTCAAACGTCGGCCATATCGTATCCTATTGGCCAAACGAAAGGCCCTCGATGAGCAGCTCGACAATTTGCTGGATCAGGGAGTGATTGTCCCGTCGTCTTCCCCTTGGGCCTCCCCAGTGGTCCTCGTCCTCAAAAAGGACCCACTGGCGCCCTTAAGAAAGAACAATAGATTCACTTGGGACCAGCCACAGCAACAGGCATTCGAGCTGCTAAAAAACGAACTCACCAGTGACAACGTCATGGCTCATCCACGCACTGACAGGCCCTTTTTGCTCTATACTGACGCATGTCAATACGCCGTGGGAGCCATATTATGCCAGGTCGATGACGAGGGCATTGAGAGGCCCATTGTCTACCTCTCAAAACAGCTGTCAGACACGCAACGACGTTGGGCTACCATCCAGCGTGAAGCTTATGGAGTGGTATACGCGCTCAAAAGTCTTCGCCAGTACCTCATAGGCAGTGAATATCGCACATTTTGCGACCATAAACCACTCAAGAGCCTGTTCACCAAGGATTTTAACAACACCAAGATCCAAAGGTGGGCAGTGCTACTCGCAGAATATGGTTGCAAGATTGAATATCACAAGGGCAAGCTCAACGTCCGTGCTGACATGCTGTCACGCATCAGACAGACAGAACAAGTGGAAACATATGACACCACCTATTGGCAGCTCGGCGACCAAATACCAGAGCAGGACCAGGATCCAGAGCAGGACCAGCAGACGGACACCTTTGGATTGGATCTCAAGCAGATAGCACAGCAACAGCGCCTAATGACTTAGTGGACTGGACACAGAAATGAATACAGTGATTATGAGATTGTGAATGGTCTGCTGTACTCCACAAGACGACCGCACAAACAAGCCCCACTGCATCATAGGCTTGTCATACCACCACAACAAAGACAGGAGATCATCGCTAAAGCACACGTTGAAGTGGGACACATGTCTGTGCTCAAAACGCTCAGGAAGATCCAAGAAGCATTCGCCTGGCCATCAATGAGCCGTGACGTCACAACCCACATCAAACGCTGCACGACGTGCATTGCCCACAGCAAGAGAGCGCCCAAGGCCCCAATGGGATCGATGCCCATTGCAACAGCTCCGATCCAGTACGTGGCAGCGGATCTCATAGGCCCACTCGTCAAAACAGAAGAAGGCAACCAGTACATACTGACAATACTGGATCACGCAACTGGCTGGGCAGAGGCTTACCCTATTGCCAACAAAACAAGCGAGGACGTCTGGAAACAACTCAGTCGCAACTACCTGCCCAGACATGGCTACATGGATGTCTTATTAACAGATAATGGGCTAGAATTCTGTGCAAATGCCATCAAGTCATATCTAAAAGAGCTGGGGATCGAACATCGCACAACGACTGCCTACAATCCACAAGCCAATGGCAAGTGCGAACGTTTTAATGGCACCTTAAAGCACATTATCACCAAACTGGTCAACAACGCAAGAGGCACGTGGGAAGACAAATTACCAGCAGCATTGTTGGCATACAACAACAGCGTGTCTGATGTCACAAACAACACGCCTTACTTCTTGCTTTATGGTCGAAGAGCTCGACTGCCACTCTCAGGCCTCGTACCAGAGCAGCCCATGCTGGAAAGCCGCCTACAAGACGTAGCTGACGCATTGAGGACAGCAGCTGACCTGACTAAAAAAGCCAGACATCACAACAGAGAACGCCTGGCCAGACAAGCCAACACTGGCAAGGTGACAGTGGGCGACTACATAGTGATCAAGGTGAACCAAGGGCTGACATTGACTTCAAAATGGGATCCACAAATGATTGTCACAAAGATCAGGGGCAAAGTCATCTGGGCCACGCACCAACAGACAGGAAAAGAGAGAAAGGTCAACATCAACAAAGTTAGAGTTGTTGACCCCAATTTGTCTTGGGACGACCTGAACCCCAGGCCAATACGCAATCCTAGGCAGAGTGCACGCGTCACAGATTTGACAGCTAACCCTTCAGCTGTCAAACAGCCACAACAGAGTGCGCGCCACCCAAGCGTAAAAAGGGCGCGAGAAGAACCCCAAACAGGTGCGCGCCACTCAACCATGAAGCAGGCACGCATAGTCAGGGCTCCCAAGAGCGTCAAACGTCACAACCAATCACAGGGATCCCACCAAGGCAAGCGAACCGAGACCACTGCTCATCACGCACGCGCAGCACTTGACAGACGCACTCAACCACAAGCGAGACCAACACAGCAGCGGTCAGTGAACACAAAACGCATTCACAGACAAGCCACTCGCAGGACAGCTGAAGCACTCAAACCGCATGATTCCTCAAAGCTACCCAGACGCAGAGGCATCATAAGGCAGGCCAGGGCCCCACCACAAGACCATTGCAGGGACTATAAACGGGCTCGCACATACTTGTCCCGCTCGGCCAAACAGCCGCAAGTGAAACGTTCACTGCCACCAGACTTGGTTCCTGACCCAGAACAGCAGAAGAGGCACAGAGTGGAAGCCATATCATTCCTCAAGACGTATATTGCTTCATTTGACGTCAAACATGCTGTACACTAACCTACTCTGGACATTCATATACTACCTGGCTTATGCCAGTGCGCAGGGTAACAACACGGATGGCTCCCCATCTACCATCACAAGAATGCCTGATGGAGTGGCAATTTCAGGCGGCGAACCTTTAAGGAAAATTGTCGCCACTTGGGTCATATATGTTACCTTGGAGCCACCATACTACCCTGTAGAACTGGCTAAACAGGTGGCGGACCTGTTGGACCAACTCAACACTATCGAAAACCTGGGGAAGCAAGGACTGGATATCGACCTCACCACGCAACGTCTTAAACACCATCACATGGTGTCACAACTAAGGAGAACGACGGCTTCCAGATTCAGACGTGGCCTACTAGATATAGGAGGCTCGATACTCAACACCCTGTTTGGCGTTGCAACGAGCGCTCAAGTACAACGCCTGACAGTGGCCTTGAAAGAAGTCAGCACTCAGAACACTGACATATCGCATGCCCATAATCACATGGCCACCATACTGAACCAAACAAGGACGTACGTGAGGCAACTAGTAGCTCGTCAAGACATCATAGACAAACACGTGACGCAGATCAACGCAGCCGTCAACCAAATCGCCCTTAAAGTGGACGCACACTCAAAGAAAATAGCAGCAATAGACGTCATATCGGACTTGGATCGCTATATAGACATTCTCATGCTCGCAACGAGTCAATACCACGAACAATTAGGGATATACCAACGTCAACAGACGCAACTCGCTATGAACAAGCTGACTAGAGAGCTCCTCCCAGAACACATATTGATTGATGTCCTCAGACAGGCCAGCCTAAAGCATCATACAGTAAGTCAATTGAATTGGTATTATATGCATCTCACAGTCACTCCTCTAAAAACAACTAATGCACAGTGTCATTTATAGCATTGAAATTCCCTTGATAGAAACTAGGCCATACATGTTATACCACTTGCACGCTTATCCCACACCCGTGAAAAACTCTCAGATTTTAATCACAGTAAAGGTCGATCAAGCTTATGCCTTAGACACCATGTCAAGGTCCATGTTCAAGCCATTGGCCTGATAGGCGCAGAGCCGGCCGCGTGTTTTGCGGGCGTTGAACATAGTAGAGATAGCATGTCATGTGCACGAGGTCTCATAACAAATCGTCCTGAACTAATAAGCAAGTGCAAGGCCAAAATTGACAAGTCTGACGGGCAGCCCATAATTAAGCCGATAACACTCAACCAATATGCTATCTCGTCATGGGGACAGCCCAATACAGTAAGATGCCCGTCAAGACCTGCAATCTATCATGACCTGTCAATTGGCACATACAACGGCATATGTAATCAGCCCTGTCAAATAACCGGTAAAGGCTGGTCGATTACATGCATAGACAGGCTATATCTGACACAAACCCTCTCACAACCCAGGGTAACAATCCCAGCTAACTTAAATTTCTCTAACAAAGTTGATGCCGACAGGCTTGCCATGGTCATGCCAATGCTAGACCAACAAAGAGCGGGCCTGCCCTCACTGGAGGCGGATGTCTCGTATATCCTCAATCCACACAAGAATCAACCATTAGTCACGACCACGTGGACAAATGTGTGGATCAACACGGCGCTCATCGCCTGCCTGTGGATCATTTCAGCGGTCATCTGTCTAAAAGGACGCCATTTATTAGTTAAGCTAAAGCGCAGACTCGCAGGCCAACACATTGTTCCCACATTGCCCTCCAGCACTGATAATGATTATGTCTCTAATGACGCCACACTAGCAATAGAGGCCCCGTACCACAACCCAGCCCCACGTGCGTTGCCCCCCATTGACAACAACACAAGAATGTGGCCTATGATACCTAGCATCGCACATTGTATGCCCCAACCTTAAATATAGCCTTCATTAACCAACACAGTAATTAGTGAATCATAGATTAACGAGTTGACGTGCAGCCTATGTCAATCAGGAGGATAGCTGTGACTTGTATATTACTGCCGATTTAATTGCCAACTGTCAGAATGCATAATTAATTGTTAATTAAGAATATATTAATTGACAATTTATCACTCGTGTCAACATTTGACACAGCAATTAAGTAATTGATTATCTACATAAAGTTGGCATATAACCAATGCATTTGTTACATATTAGCAGATAGTTAACCCACAGGGAATGGACTTTGTAGGCTCACAATGTTGTTTACCTAAGGGATTAGTCAACATATTATAAATAGAAAATGCTTCCATTATGGAAGACCAAAAAGGTTCATTTAAGGGAGCTAATGGGAAGTGACAATACCACATAGACCATGTTAGTCAGGATGGGACTAAGGGGACAACACTTAGTTTAGCCAACTTTGTTCAGGCAGTGTCTGGAGTGCCTAACATGCCAAAATGTGGTGACCTAAATAAGCTATGACACATTGTTACAATTATCAACACATGCATTTTATAAATTTTTATAACACAGACGTGTGCTCCTTATACAAGCAACACACTACTCTATGGGGGGGAGATGTGTAAAATACATGAATCATAATTCATAACTATAACCACTATTAGTCCACTAATCATATACTATAATACTTATTCCAAGGTATTGTCACTGCTCCATTGCTCCTCATACAAACCCACAGATTGCCTCTCTTAATCATTGTATAACCCAAGCCACTGAAGCAGCTTGGACAAAGCTCATTGTATATTTATGTTGGGATATGACTTAAGCATTAAGGGTAGGGCTATTGTAACTGGGAAGGGGAGCGTCAAGGGACAAGTTCTGTATACAAGCACCTGGCTTGCATCTACACCTCTCAAAGAGGAGGCCTAATTAAAGGCTGGGACAATTGCATCCAGCACACCTAGAATGCTCTTTCATCTATAGAATTGTGTCACATTGGAATGTCTGAACCATGTGCAAATTGGTTGACCAAACCAATTTCCTGTTTAATTATGGATTGGCAATCTGCTGGGCAAACACCCCTGTCAGGGACAAAGGGCTAAGGGTTGTATAACTGCCTGGTCAACTATTGACCCTCATCTTAAATATAGGGGGTATTATATTGCTGGTGGACCACCCTACAGACTGTAACTGCCCATAGAGCAGAGGGGGGTAGGTGTGGCCACCATCTTGAATGCTGTCATGCTTGACTGAATGTTGCTGCCAGAAAAGTGCAGAATAAACTTTAGTAATACTCTGGAACTTGAATGAACCACATCCATGACTTGTGTCTCTTACTTATCCTAACTGAAATGGAATTACAGAGTCAGTGAATCAGCCTGACTTATTGTATTTTATTGAAACATAGTCTTTGGGAAACATATACCCTAAGTCAGAAGCTCAGTGTTATTTAAAACACCTGATTTACATCATGATAGCTGATGAAGTGTCATCTTCTCTACTTTCAACATGGGAAACATAGAGGCTGCAGTTTAGTCATGATCAAGAGAAAGCTATTTGACTTCTCACAACGGATTTTAGTGTGAAAATCAGATGCATTATCCTTTCGTTTAGCTGCCACCAACAAGTGGGATAAGTCTCCTTCAATCAAATTAACATTGAAAGTATTGGGTTTGATCATGACAAATCATCAGCATGATGACACACGAAGTGCCATTTTCACAGTGTTTCACTGTAAACAGCACTTATAATTCTTATACCACACTTATATGTCCCCTAGAAAGCCCTGATAAGTCAGTGTGTTTGCGTTAAATAAAAAGGGTTCCACGAACTGCCAGTTGGTCAATTCCACCGTGACTTTGGGACAATCAATGTATTTTCCACCTTAATAGTAGTCAAAATTTACTAGAAGGAATCAGAGGAAGGTATTGCTGTTGTGCCGTTTTGTTGCTGTGCCCATAAAGTTGCAAAAAGTTATAAACACTTCCCTGGAATTTGATTCTTACTTTTGATATGAGGTCAAATATGCTCTTGTGACTGATGGGACTTTTTTGACCACCGCTTTTTGTGAGTTTACTGAACTTGTAATTACTATCTCAGATCACATGTCACACCTTATTGTCATAGTGTATTGTAATTGTATTGAGATAAGCTTTCAAATCAGGCCCACATTTAGACTGGTTGATCAATTGTTCTCCAGCAGCACCTCATTCATTTTGTGACTGATGGGACACCTCTTTGTGACTGATGGGACAGTATCTCAGAAGTATTTAATAAAAGACTTTTGATTCATATTATTGATGAAATATGCTGTTATGGTAACACAATGATTCATCAGAAAAGTATACATTATCAATGTAATTCATTTTATAGGTTCAAGATAGCAAATTTTGAGATTTACAGACATGAGGTATCGTATATATTTGCAGTAATATATTTAAAAAAATTTGACCTTAACTTCATGAACCTGATGATATTTCACATCTAAAATAATAGTGATAGCCATGAACAGCAATATAAGATTGTTTTATCGGCCTTTCCGTATCCTTCACTCAGTTGCATTTATCGAATGAGCATCTCTGATGATACACTATAACATCGTACACGGTACAGGTGAATGACCAAATCTCATCTTGTAATTATGTGCTTGGTAGACTTATTAGGATAGGAGACTTGGGCAAAATTTAATGGGCGAGAAATGAGCGTGACTCTGCACCCATGCAGTGATCGGCAGCTCAGGGTGCTACCAACTGAGCTGACTAACCAACTTACAATATGAAAATCTGCACTGAAATAATTATTACCCTGGCATGAAAACATGATTTTATCTAAGCTGTACCAACTGATTTGAGTCTGTACAGTTCTTTCAGGCATTGTGAAACATTTGGTTGTTTTTATTATTGATGACATGAAATCTACTCTCAAAAATTTATATTTATGAGTTTTCCAACCTGTATTCCATATAAACTTACCTGACCGTTTTGTTCTTATATTTCTTTCAACATTAATAGACCCTGGCATACAGTTCAGTAACAAGTCTTCCATCATCAAAAAATTTACGATACTCCAGGTTTGATTTTTGTGACTTTGGGTATAGGATTTCAGTAATTTTTTTGTCCTAAGAATTATTGGAAATTAAAAAGGACAATCCACATTCATTTGTGTATAATTTTACAAAAAATAGTACTGATTAATATCAACAAGAACAAGTAATTAGCTGCTTGTGGTCAATTTATCATGTTTCAGCGTGACTGAAGGGACAAAGTTTACACACCATTTGTCATACAAACGAGTATGAATAACCTTCAAGACAATTCATGTCCTGTTTTCTGTCACTTTGTACTAGATAGCAATGACAAAATGTCTGCTGAAAACAAATGATTCACTGAGTGAGATCAATTTATCATGTTTGAGCGTGACTTCGGGACAATGTACAAGCAATGTCTTACATAAATGAAGTGTGAATCGTCTTCAACATGAGTGTCAGTAAATATGTTTTCAAAAGAACTGCCCAGAACCCTTGCAAGCCAGAAAAACATTACTTTGCTTTTCTGTGATGTATGTGTGATCAGTAAGAAGATAATAAGCAGCTGCTTCTTTCCGTTTGGTTTTGCCTAAAAATCTGAACAGATTTGAAGAAAATGTTGATTATTTCCAAACGGAACATGATATCTGCAAAATTTAACTTGTTTTGCGCAGTAGAGACCATACTGGTTTGTTACTCTGAATGAATTGATTATCACTTAGATTTTAAAAAATGCTATAAGTGGTACACTTCTGTGGAATTGACCAGTGGCCAAAAAAAATACAAAATTGCAGACTTCGGACTTTCACCAAGGTTTGATAAAAGTCATTATGAAAATTATTTTCCTGGCATATTAAGCAGGTCACCAAAAAGTTCTCCAATGGGAGTGTTGTCGTCCTCCTGACAGTTATCGTGAAGCATCCAATCGAAACATAAAAGGACGGTTTTTAGAAGCACCAACAAGTTTGGCCAGCCATGATTGCTGCAGACAATCTCTAAATCGTGCCCAATTTTACAATCAGACATGGCTATTTCTCCTATTGGCAAACTATTTCAACTATTGGCAAACTCTGCCAACAGGAGCAATAAGCTATTATAACTATTGGCACACTATTGTTCCTATCAGTTGGCAACATTTGCCCATCTCTAATATATCTTTTCAGGCCACTTAGATCATCAACAAATAGTTAAATCTTGCCCATTGCTGCAATTATCGCCAACTTTTGATATTAAAATGCGGGGCACAGCAGCGAAAATCCCGAAAATGCGGGATTCGGTTTTTTGCGATTTGCGTGACTTCTAGCAAAGGTAAGAACTTGATTTTTTTACCATTAAATTTGGCTTGATAACGTTAGTTTTAGAGGTCAGTTTTATTTCCCTAGCTTGATTAGAAAATTTGCTAGAATTTATCTGTTTTTACTTAATAAATTATTCATAGGCATAAATCAACAATCAAATTCTAATCTATAGGCCTATGACCTAACGGACAGCTCCACATACTCCATTATGGACTGCTAATTGATTTCGTTAATTTACTCCAAGTAAGATTTTTATTAGTTCATTAGACAATTGTGTATTTTTTCTGCCCTCCCTGGTCATGTTGGCAACCCATAGAAGGCCTTTTGTACATGCACTAGTTAGAGGCACATAGAAAAAAACTATACATAAATATGTATTTATGTAAGTTCTCATATATTCACCTCTGACTTCAAAAAGTCGATAAAGTAAAATTTAATTCAAGTTTAATTTGGTTGACTTAGTCAGATTAAATTTTATATTTTGATAGAATTTTTTTAACCAGGCAAACTGAACACCTCTCTCCAAGACGAATCTAACAGTGAATAAATTTCGGCTCTATCATTACTAGAAGTGCTTCAAATAAAGAAATCCAGACAGGCACTCCCAAGGCCTAATTCTAGAAAAGAATCGAAATTCTGCGATCCCGCATCCCGCAACCGCGTCCCGCATTTCTGAAAAGGCATTATTTAACTATTTGTTAATGTTCTAAGTGGTCCAAAAAGACATGTAATTAGCGATAATTACAGAGATGGGCATGGTATTTTCTTTGCCAATATCTAAATAAAGTCTTTTTGACTATTTGAGATATTTGGAGATTGGCAATTTAGAGATTTGCTCACGCAGCATGTGTAAAGTAAAATAAAAGGCCTGTTTTTTTTCAAAATAAAATCTTGAGCAAAACCTGCAGTATATTCAAAAGCGGTAGAGCAAATTTAAAAATGAAAGCTAGTGCAAAGCATAATATCTATTCAAAACTAAAAGTTGAAGTGTAAAACCTGGAAGAAAGGTCAGTGACCTGATGTACCTTGTCATATACTGACTGAAAACACTAAGTCCCGCTTCGCGTTCACCTGTCATTATACTGATGGTTACACAAAGTTTGCGATTCACTTACTAAAATATCGCTTATCTGAGAGTAGTTTTTAATCAGTGTGCAAAGAACCAGATTATTTTGCAGTTTTGTGAAAGAAAATGCTTTCGCCATCGATTTTGGCTCATATCAAACACTCTAGAAAATTTTGGGACAAAACATTACAAAAAAAAGTTTTCTTGAAAAATCCACTTTGGTTTCTGCATGGAATTTTAGTTTTTAAAATACCATTTCGGATTTAAAAAAACAAATTTGCCCTGATTTTTTTAATGAACGTTTAGTTACTCACCTGCAATTTACCCTAATCTGTTGTCTTTTGTAATTCACCAGATGGAGCTTCACTCAGTAGATCAGTAACTGTTGAGTCCACCAGGGTGAATGTTAGATTTTCAAATCTTAAGCATTAAATGTAACAATTTTCTGCCAACCTGACGCTCAGATGATGTGCTTGTGAGTAATTGTTTGAAATGAACTCAGCTCTCCTAGTTCAGCCTCATTAAAATTATGAGGCTAATAAAATTGCAGGTTATGAAACAATTTGTTGATCCAATTCAAAGTAATAACTTTGAAAAAAAAAAAAAAATGAATCAATCACTTTTTGTCAGGCACTTTATCATTCACTAGCATATATGTCAAATTTAATGCATTTTTCAATAAGTACCTTCATATTGTTTGCCTTTAAAAACATTGATTACGCATTGAAAAATATAGACAATGGTATTTCTGCATTGCGCCATTGTGCATTATAAACTGTCTGATTGAATTTGTCACTGTGCAATAAATGCAGAGTATTAGCCTACAATGCATGCCTAAGATCAATATGTGACCAGCTCCACTAAGTTGAGGTAAGAGTAGGCAATCTAGATTTCCCTGAAATCTAGATTGCCTGTCTCTGCTAAGAGAGCTCCCTGTTGTAATTGAAATCCTGAAGAATCTTATGGGTCGATTTATGGGCAAATTGCAGCTCCAATTGACTTCAAAACTTCACACATTGCATTATATCAGCCAAGAATGGATTGATCAACTTTACAGGGACATGCAGATAGTTTAAATACCATTTTTAGAGACCCAGGAAAACCGTCCCAGAAAAACTGGAAAGAGGGAATCCTGTGATGTCATTCAGGGGGTTTCCCACACCAGATCTATTTATAGCTCACTGAAAATTTGTCAAAACAACAAGAGGTCAGCAATTGGGACAAAACACCTCTGCATTAGGGTGTGGCTGGTGCCCCAACTTTCTCTGATCAAGCCTGACTTTTTTTGGAGCTGAGGCCAGGTCTTTATAGTATTCCGGTGCATTTTCAGCCAAATCGAATAATTTGTACCTCATGCACACTTCACTTTTCTGACGGAAGATCAAAATAATCGAAAAATTCCTCAAAAATGTCATAATTCTGGAACCGTTTGTCCTAGAGACCTGCAAATTGGCTCAAAATGACGGGAAACACCATATTTATATTCATCTTACATTGACATAATAGGTCAAAATCCAATATTTGTGGAGATATTTTGGAAAAACCGTTTTTCACATTGAATTTTGCTATCGAGCTCGACTACATTGCCGGATTTTGCCGTGAGACCGATTATGATATATTTCTTGGCTGTCTATGCCTTTAAATAGTTGATATTTGATTCAGTTATGACTGGTCATACCCACTGGCTACTCAAGAAGCTGGTAGAATTGTTTTTCACCCAAATCTCTGGTAGCAGGGGAAAAATTAAAAAACAGTGAGTGAGTGAGTGAGTGAGTTTGTGTTTTACGCCCCATCAGCACCAGAGTGGGCTATTTAGAGGCAACAGCTGAACAAACAATAATCATATACGACAGCATCAAGGCAATGAATGCTCAGAAGTGTCAGTTTTTTTTTTTACTGCCTAATAAAAAAAATCTTAAAGCCTACTTTGACTATGTGTAGTTTAAATTTAGACATTTGATCATCTTGGTTATCATCTTCAGATCCCCATTCCCCACACTTGAAAATGGGTGCCCATTGCTGTCCTTTGACCTTTTAAAAGACTTTTAAATTCATCATAATATCAGTTGCAGTGTCATGGATCGAACTTAATGCTGTCAGAGTTAATTTAGTATAAACCATAGAGTACTAATCAATATCTGAACATAGATAAGATACTTTCCATTGACAAAGAAAACAAAATCTTCAAAGCCTCAGAAATTTTTCCTTCCACTACTTGAAGCTCCTTAAAATTACTGGTATTGATTTCGGCGTCCAATCAGGCAAAGTTCAGATCTCCACTATTACCAATTGGTAAATAGCTAGAATTAGAATGTGCCCAAGCATACAAAGGTTTAAAGACTTTGGGCTTATAGAGCTGTATAAAACGGTTTATGCAGCTACAATATCATTCTGCAAACAGAGATTCCACTCCCCCCCCTCCCCCTGGTCATTCCATCTCTGCCACCTAACCGAAATATTTTCACCCCATTTGCATATGCCATGTGGTTTTGAACTGTCAATTGTACAGAGGGCAATAAACAGGGGTGACAGTCATAGATTAGACCAGCTACTAACTTGTTTTGCTGCTTATAACATTATCTAAATCTGACATACCAGGAATATAACTGTAATTTCAAAATAGACTCTGCTAAACTGTTGCTGTTTTGTAAACAAAATCCACATGGTGTAGCCATTGCAACATCCAGTGGCCAGTGCTGGCAAAAGTGGGTTGTGTATGAATTTGACCTACTGGGTAATCTGACAAATTTGAATGTCAGTTTACCCCCACATAGCAATGCTCTTGTGTGTTAGCACTGAATTTGTGGTGGAATGGGTGAAAATCTTATTTGAATACTACAACAAAGTTAATGGTTGATGGGAACATGTAAAATATGCTTATCTTGACTTGTTTTAAGCATTGTTATGGTCAGGGACTATTTGTGAAGATTCTGCACAGGTCTCAAGGTGTCTGATCCAGTGGTGGCAAGGGTGGTTTGCAAGCAGACACATGCACACCTTGGTGAGCAAGTTGCTACAATATATTTTGGTGGAAGCGATGATAGGGCCAAGGGCTTTACAATACATAAAAATAATAAATCCTGACATGGTTCGACGGGAAAGACAAGAAACAGGAAAATGTGAACTCTCTGCATAGAATAAAACATCCATCCAGTATGCATGATCAGGAATCAAACCCAGGTCACAGAGGTTAGCAGCCTAGTAAATTACTATTGAACTGGTCTCCAGGCCTTCACAAAAAGTAGGAAGCTAAAAAAAAATTATTCCTGGAAGAATGTTCGATGAGGATGTTATGTTATTGAAAATTTGGTGTCAGTAATAGTGGAGACTTTCAATATTCAAGAAAAGGAGTTAGATCATGAAGGAGAAAGGAAGAGGCATAGGAAATGTAGATAAGGAAGAAAGGGACCCCAGCAATTGCCACAATCTTTGATATGGATTATGGAGCTAATAAATACAACACTGGCCACTTGTATGAGTTATTTGGTTTCACAGCATTACCAAAACACAGCTGTGTACAAATACTTATTACAGCAGCATGTACAAACTCTTGTTGAATTGGGAAATGGGCATGCATGAATTCTATCCAAACCAGGAAATTTGAATCTACAATTGTGAATAAGAGGAATTTTTCTGTGGCCTGTACGGCTGTTTTGGCTAAATTGAATATTTACACCAATTATTAATGTGTTCTTACTGACTTAAAAATAATTCCAAATGTATAGTTGATTTCTGCAATTCCAATAGGTAGCTACTGTGAATCATCTACATCTGTTCAGAGATGAATAGTATAATTTTGTTCGCACTAGCCATGAAAACTATGAGTCACTATGAAGTGGTATTTGCAAATTAGCTTGTTTTGAGCCAAATTAATTGTGATGAGTCCCATGCAGTGACAAAGCTACTATACCAATCATCCTGTTGCAGTTCAACAAGTGAGATCCATTAAAATTTGCAAAAATGCAGGAATCAATAGATTATAGAGAGAAAAAGTAACAGAATTTGCTCCAGGTTGTTGAAATGTCAGGAAAGGCATATATCATAAATTTATTTTGTCTCAACAAAAGACCTGCTATCTATGTCTCTAACATGTAAGCCAAAATCAACTTTCTGTATACACATGCCTTTAGAGTGGTCCACATTCCTATGGGGAAAAATCAAATCTCCTAAAACCCCCTATTTGAAAGTGGAAATTGATGACCTCATTAGTAAAACAAATAGACCACGGGCCAGAAAGTGAAACCCTCCCCCCCCCGCAGGGAATTTTCGGGACCCCCCTAGTTTTCTTCCTGGATGTGTTAGGAGTTCATTTCAGGTTGTTTCCGCAATTTAAAAGCGTGTAAACTCCAGAAAAAATCACTTTTTCTGAATACCGCATGACGAATTTCGATATTTTTAGCGTGACGCATTTTCCTTCACCAAATTGGCAATGACTCCCTCAATAATCATCTTTATGACACAACAAAGGTGTCATTGGAACCACAAATAAGCAGGCTACATGATACAATGTTGTTTTACTCAAAAATAGGGACTGAAATTTGTTAGGAAGCCATTTTCCTGACCCTACCCCTACATTTTATTTAATAAAATGATTTCCGCCCATATATAATCACCATTTGAGGCTAAATACTATGCAAAATAATCATAAATTCAGCCTGGGTGAATTTAATCAATCAGTTTTAAAACAACTATCACTCTAGAAACACATAGTCACAAATAAATCCATAAAAATCTATTTATCTGAGCACCGCATCGGAAATTTAGTTGTTTTTAGCATAACAGACTTTCTGTCACAAAATTAGCCATAACTCCCTCAATAATAATTTTTATTACACCATTTAGGTGTCATTGGAACCACAAATAAGAAGGCTGCATGATAAAATGTTGCTTTAGTTGAGGAGAGGGACTGAAGTTTAACAGAAGGCCATTTTCTTACCCCTACCCCTAACATGTTATTTTAAAAAAAAGATTTCTGAACACTTATAATCATCAATTTCAGTTAAATTCTAAAAAAAAAAAAAAAATTAAGACTAGGTTAATTCTCTCCCATCAGTTTTATGGCAATTCAGTAAAATTACTAGCCTATCTGGTGCATATAGTATATATATTTTGGAAAAGGGGTCTGAACACCCCAGCCCCACCTTTGTTAAATTTGGACTATCGCAGATTTCTGCTAAAATTTGAACACTTCCTCACATTGAATTGGCTGTAAAGTGGTCATAGAAATGGCCAGGCATATTAAGTTTTATATGGTGATTTAGTATATTTGCCAGGCTATCTGATGCATATAGTTTAATTTTGGACAACGGGTCTGGACACCCTGGCCACACCTTTGTAAAATTTGGACTATCGCCGATTTCTGCTAAAATTTGAACACTTCCACTCATTGAATTGGCTGTAAAGTGGTAACAAAAATGACAAAGCATATTAAGTTTCATATTGTGATTTAGTATATTTACCAGGCTATCTGATGCATATTGTTTCATTTTGGACAAAGGGTCTGGACACCCCAGCCACACCTTCCGAAATATGGAATGTCGCAGATTTTTGCTGAAATTTGAACACTTCCACACATTGAATTGGCTATAAAGTGGTCATAGAAATGGCCAGGCATATTAAGTTTTATATGGTGATTTAGTATATTTACCAGGCTATCTGATGCATATAGTTTAATTTTGGACAACGGGTCTGGCCACCCAGGTCACACCTTTGTTAAATTTGGACTATTGCAGATTTCTGCTAAAATTTGAACACTTCCACTCATTGAATTGGCTGTAAAGTGGTAACAAAAATGATAAAGCATATTAAGTTTTATATGGTGATTTAGTATATTTACCAGGCTATCTGATGCATATTGTTTCATTTTGGACAAAGGGTCTGGACACCACAGCCACACCTTCCGAAATATGGAATGTCGCAGATTTTTGCTAAAATTTGAACACTTCCACACATTGAATTGGCCATGAAGGGGTAATAAAAATGATAAAGCTTATTAAGTTTTATATGGTTATCTAGTATATTTACCAGGCTATCTGGTGCATATAGTTTAATTTTGTAAAAAGGATGTGGACACCCTGGCCACACCTTTGTTAAATTTGGACTATCGCAGATTTCTGCTAAAATTTGAATACTTCCACTCATTGAATTGGCTGTAAAGTGGTAATAAAAATGATAAAGCATATTAAGTTTTATATGGTAATTTAGTATATTTACCAGGCTATTTGGTGCATATAGTTTCATTTTGGACAAAGGGTCTAGACACCCTAGCCATGCCTTTGTAAAATTTGGAATGTTGCAGATTAAATTTTGCTAACATTGAACACTTCACATTGAAATGGCTATAAAGTGGTTGTAGAAATGGCCAGGCATATTAAGTTGTATATGGTAACTTAGTATATTACCAGGCAATCTGGTGCATATAGTTTCATTTTGAACAAAGGATGTGGACACCACAGCCATAAGTGAAAGTGTGAGAGTATTCAAATTTTTAGCAAGAATTTGCGACAGTCCAAATTTCATAAAGGTGTGGCTAGGGTGTCCAGACCCTTTGTCCAAAATGAGACTACATGTACTAGATAGCCCTGGAAAAAATACTTAATTACCATTTTAAACTTGATATGCTTTATCATTTATATTACCACTTCATGGCCAATTCAATGTGTGGAAATGTTCAAATTTCAGTAAAAAATCTGCGATAGTCCAAATTTCACAAAGGTATGGCTGGGGTGTCCACAGTCTCCACACCCTTTGTCAAAAAAGAAACTATATGCACCAGATAGCCTGGTAAATATACTAAAAAACCATATTAAACTTAATATGCTTTATCATTTTTACCACCGCTTCGCAGCCAATTCAATGTGTGGAAGTGTTCAAATTTTAGCAAAAATCTACACCAGTCCAAATTTCACAAAGGTGTGGCTGTGGTGTCCAGACCATTTTTCCAAAATGAAACTATATGCATCAGATAACCTGGTAAATATACTAAACTACCATATAAAACTTAATAAGCTTTATCATTTTAATTACCACTTTACAGCCAATTAAATGAGTGGAAGTGTTCAAATTTTAGCAAAAATCTGCGACAGTCCATACTTCACAAAGGTGTGGCTAGGGTGTCCACATCCTTTTTCGAAAATTAAACTATATGCATAAGATAGCCTGGCAAATATACTAAATCACCATTTAAAAATAAATATGCCTGGACATTCCTATGACCAGTTTACAGCCAATTCAATGTGTGGAAGTGTTCAAATTTTAGCAAAAATCGACGACAGTCCATATTTCACTAAGGTGTGGCTAGGGTGTCCACACCCTTTGTCCAGAATTAAACTATATGCATCAGATAGCCTGGCAAATATACTAAATCACCATATAAAACTTGATGTGCCTGGCCATTTCTATGACCAGTTTACAGCCAATTCAATGTGTGGAAGTGTTCAAATTTTAGCAAAAATCTGCGACAATCCATATTTCACAAAGGTGTGGCTAGGGTGTCCACACCCTTTTTCCAAAATTAAACTATATGCATCAGATAGCCTGGCAAATATACTAAATCACCATATAAAACTTAATATGCCTGGCCATTTCTATGACCACTTTACAGCCAATTCAATGTGTGGAAGTGTTCAAATTTGAGCAGAAATCTGCGATAGTCCAAATTTAACAAAGGTGGGGCTGGGGTGTCCAGACCCCTTTTCCAAAATATATATACTATATGCACCAGATAGGCTAGTAATTATACTGAATTGCCATAAAACTGATGGGAGAGAATTAACCTAGTCTTAATTTTTTCTTTTTTTTTTAGAATTTAACTGAAATTGATGATTATAAGTGTTCAGAAATCTTTTTTTTTTAATAACATGTTAGGGGTAGGGGTAAGAAAATGGCCTTCTGTTAAACTTCAGTCCCTCTCCTCAACTAAATCAACATTTAATCATGTAGCCTTCTTATTGGTGGTTCCAATGACACCTAAATGGTGTAATAAAAATTATTATTGAGGGAGTTATGGCTGATTTTGTGACAGAAAGTCTGTTACGCTAAAAACAAATAAATTTCCGATGTGGTGCTAAGATAAATAGATTTTTATGGATTTATTTGTGACTGTGTGTTTCTAGTGTTGATATTTGTTTCAAAACTGATTGATTAAATTCACCCAGGCTGAATTTATGATTATTTTGCATAGTATTTAGCCTCAAATGGTGATTATATATGGGCGGAAATCATTTTATTAAATAAAATGTAGGGGTAGGGTTAGGAAAATGGCTTCCTTACAAATTTCAGTCCCTATTTTTGAGTAAAACAACATTGTATCATGTAGCCTGCTTATTTGTGGTTCCAATGACACCTTTGTTGTGTCATAAAGATGATTATTGAGGGAGTTATTGCCAATTTGGTGAATGAAAGTGCGTCATGCTAAAAATATCGAAATTTGACACGCGGTATTCAGAAAAAGTGATTTTTTCTGGAGTTTACACGCTTTTAAATTGCGGAAACGACCTGAAATGAACTCCTAACACATCCAGGAAGAAAACTAGGGGGGTCCCAAAAATTCCCTCCGGGGGGGGGGAGGGTTTCACTTTCTGGCCCGTGGTCTAAAACACACGCAAAATTTCAGCCAAATCGGTTAATTTTTAGAGGTGGCACAAAGCCTTTGAAGTTTATCATGTAATTCCCCATTCGCACATCTGAAAAAATTGTCAATTTCCCAGATCTCTCTCCGAAGTGAATATTTTTTTAAGGTATTTTAGTATATGATCAAGTTGGCATGGCAAAGTAAAATCTGGAGGTTATTTTTGATTTATTATTAATAGTAAGTGAAATATTTGCCTCTCTTTATTAAAAAATGCTTGATGATTGACCCATGTAATATCTATGCTGACCTTCTACGAAACTTTGTAAGTCATAAAGATATCAGGACTAGATTGGGCATCCTTGACATACTAAAAAAAAGTTATTCATCAAAGGAATGGGACATTATTGCAAGATTTGCAAATACCGATGATTTTGAGGTCTGCTGCAGGCAAATCGCATGTTAAACTTCAACGGCTTTGTGCCACCTCTAAATATTAATTGATTTTGCTGAAATTTTCACTAAATACTTACTGTAGATTTAAGATCACAATGCAAGATTCAAATTAGAGAAATTTAGAAGAAAGTGTTTTTGGACCACCCTAAATTGTTGATCAATAGTTTGTAACATGGCCGTGAAATATATGGAATTCCCTGCAGTGGCTTTCAAGGGACTTGTAAAGACATTTTTTATTAATTTTACAGAACATTTCGACTTCAATGACTTGTCACCTTTTACCATCTATAAATATTAAATAAGTTCATTTTTAGTTTTAAATGCACTATTGACATTATATAGGCACACTTCGAACAGCACATTCAAATTGACATATAAATAAATACAACTAGATAAATAATAATAATAACAGAAAATTGTATATTATGGGTCAGTGCTCCCAGAGAAAAAAAGGGTCCTTTCAAGAAAGTGTCTAAATATATAATGTATATTTACCCTGTTTACAACCATTGCTAGAATTCAAACTTCCTAGTTGACTCCAGTTTCATACAAACATGTCTGCAATACTCAACTGATATAGATACTCCAGTGTTATATACTATTATTGTTATGGCTCATCGTCTAATTTCAAGATTAGTATTGGCTCTGATTTTCATTCATTTTTCAGGTGAGTTTTAAAAAAATTGTTTTGGCTAATATAAAGTTGATACTTCATAATTTACTTGTTTTAGGCCAGACTTTAAAAAAAAAATTTCTGTCTATGAAAACAAATTTGCATAACTTTGCCAAACTTGCAAACTTGCAAACCATGTTTTCAATGAGATACAACGGTTATGTCTTTTCTCTCAACTCTAATGTTACCCGAACTATCATATTGATGGGAATGATATGATGAAGATGTTAAAATTAGACTCAGCATGAAAAACATTTGAATGCCTAAAAAGAATAGTTTTATTTAAAATTACACAATTTCAGCATTGATATACATATAACAGTGCATTTACCATGGAATGTATATCCAAAAGTGGCTAATTTGCAAAATAATTATTGATCAACAATTAAAATATCCCCTGCTAAAATACCTTGTTATAAGTCAATTTGCTTAATTTTTTTAAAAACTGCATATTTTCTATGTGTCGACCAGTTGAAAAACAAAAATTAATGCACTATCCACTGGAATTTCATGTCCTTATTCTGGTTACCGCATGAGTAAATTTGAATTTCAGAAGCTAGTGTGACAGTCGAAAAAGGAAGAAGAGCCATTCTGGAATGTCCAAGTTTTGTGCCTAATCCTGAAGACGGATATGAAAACTATGCTATATTCAACTGGTACAAGGCGATGTTGCTTGATAGACATACTGACAATAGAGTAGCAGTGTATGACAAATCTAAAGGTGCTTCAAGTGTGTGGGGTGATTTGCAAGGAAGGGCAACTGTTGATGGAACATCTGGCGCCTTGGAGATCACTGAAACGAGGGTCACGGATGATCACTACTACACATGCTCTTTAGACACAGCCAGTGGAACAGTTTTAAAAGAAACTAAATTTATCGTTACAGGTAAACATATTTCTTAATATTTTCTCTGCTGAATATAATACAAAATATGGTATCTTACTTCAGGTCATACTTTTTTAAAGCACATTTGTATTAGTAAATACATTCATACAAAATGTTAGAAATTAATTGTATTATTCACATTTTGATGTGCATTTATTTTTAAAACCATCCTCTCATGTTTATTTGTGTTGTTATATTACCTGGCATACCAAAGCAACATATCCTTGTACTAACATATATTTATATCAAATAACTAAATTTTCATACTGTCAAAATTACTTCTTATTCCCAATCGGTTTGAATAATAATGCAATAATTAATGTTATTATAATCATGTAACAGAGCCATTTCAATGTAAAAGTCAAAGTCAAAGTCAAAGCACCTTTATTTAAACAGGGTAGCCCAATTCAGCAAAAAACAGTTTTACAATGGAGCCCAGAGCTATGACAGGTGTATATGATTTAAAAGTAAATTAGAATAAATGTAAGCAATTAAAAACAAAATGTACATAATGATGAAACTGATAAAAACAGAAAAGGCATCATGTTCTATTAGATAAAATAAACTTAAAAATATTATGCTTAAAAGAGTCAAGACTAGAGCAGGATCTTAGTAGGTAGTGAGTTGCAGGCTTTCGCCCCTTTACATGCGATAGCAGGCTGTCCTTTGTTGGTTTTAAATTTTAGAACTTCGAGATTTAATGAATTTCTTGTATTATACACATGATGAATCTGCAGGGGGGGGGGTCCCGAAAATTCTGGTGGGGGAGTCTATCCGGCTATCACGTCCCGGAACGCATAGCTCGCAGGGCTGGATTACTAAATAGGCCGGAAAAGCTGCAGCTTAGGGCACCATGCTAGCAGGGGGCACCATGAGCCCTCCAAAAAAAAAAACAACAACATTATAATGACTGAAATAAATGTTCATTAAAAAATTGCCCTCACCCCTCAGGGTGCCCCCCTCAGGGTGCCCCCCTCAGGGTGCCCCCCTCAGGGTGCCCCAAACCCTCAGGGTGCCCATCCCCCAGGGGCCCCATCCCTCAGGGTGCCCATCCCTCAGGGGGCCCCACCCTTCAGGGGGGCTCTGCCCCTCAGGGTCCCCTCATTCCCGAGCCCTCCAAAAAACATTTCATTAAAATGACAAATAAAACATGAAAAAAATCGGGGGGGGGGCACTCATCAGGGGGGGGGCACTCATCAGGGACCCCCCACCCCTCAGGGTGCCCACCCTTGAGCTCTGCAAAACAAATTAATTAAAATGACAGAAATAAAACATGAAAAAAATTGCCCCACACCTCAAGGTGCCCACCCTCGAGAACGTAACATTTTTAATTTACAAATTTTACTATGTGGTAAAGTATGGGTACAGTTGCCAATGGGAAAAAACCGCCCTGATCCTGAGGCCCCGCCAGCTCAAGTTGAGCGCCCGCGAAAATCAGGTCTCATCTGGAAATTTGTAATGTAGCTTGGGTGGGGGGGGCACCAACTCGGCCGGCAGCTTAGGGCACCATAAAGGGTTAATCCGGCCCTGATATTAGCTCGCGACTGCGCGCTGATAAAATTAACATGTAAAAATATATACATTTTTTCTGCACGGTAACTGTACTTCAACTTTGTACTTCCCTACAGTAAAGAAAAGATGGGAACCAAAAATTGTATTTTCTGTAAAAAGTTAGGTTTGTTTGATTCCCTTGTCAGCTATAGGACTAGTAAGGTAAAGTACATTCGCTATTCACTGTACTTTATTTTGTTTTTAGTGTAGCTTGAATAAGCCTAATATTCACCATGGTACTCGAAATATATATTTATCACAGCTTGGGCGAAAGCCCTGGCTGGATAAACCGCATATTCCTATTCCCTAGATGAACTTAACCTTTACAAAATTTACAATTTCAGTGACTCCTTCACCACAGAACCTCAAAATATCTGGTGGTGGCCAAGTGAAAGAGGGTGAATCAATAACATACACATGTCAAGCCTCGGAAGTGAAACCTCCTCCACAACAAATGTACTTCAGGTTCAAGGATTTTGATAGTCCATTGACAACAGGCATAAAAGAAAAAACTACAAATGCTGATGGATTGACATGGGCTGTGACTGTTGAATACACATTGATCGCCAATCGTGCCTACCAAGGCAAGAAGCTGCAGTGTGTGTTTGTCACTTCAACTGGAGAATCTATCATATCGTCTCAAGAGACAGTGATACACGTCTTATGTGAGTAGACATCTATAATTTGTGACATTAAAACCGCATATTCAAAACAAATGCAATATAACACAATTTTTAGGAACATTCCCTTAAGACAAATCTCCATTGGAAATGTTGTCAGGTTATTGGACATTATTGAGAAAGAATTTGTTTAATCATGTGACAAGCTGCAGGATTGCAAGAGGAAAACAGATGCACAAGAAAAAGGAAAAAAATCGATAGTGCTCAGAGTGATTGGATTAACTTGTAAATCAACTGATAAGAATTTATTAAACTTATAAAAGATAAGATGGATATTGAACTGAAGTCATCTGATCCCACAATGAGTGTTATAGAGGAAAATGACAAACAAAATAGATCGCCACAGGAACAAAAGGAAAGACCTAATGTAATGCTAATTAAATTTAACAATATATGGAAACCAAAAGAAATATATTATCTAAGAAGCATACCGAAAGGAACTGGTGTATATATAAATGAAAATTTAAAGAAAGAAGAGCAGTATATTTTCTACCAACGAAGGACTTTAAAAATATAAGAAAAAAATTGCCGCCACATTGACAAAAGATCTGAAAATCACCTGTAAAACAAAGGTAAACGAAAAAATAACAATTTGGACTTTTCTAGATACGCTAATAAGTTGGAAAAATGCGAATCTACAAGTGCATCAATGAAATTTAGTACGTCAATGTGAAATCTTTTGGATACTTGGAAATACTTGAAAATGCAATTAATCATTTGTCTGTTCTTCAAAAATTATTGTACCCTAATATATATATATGTATATTACCCTTGCTTAATGTTAATATTAATTATGAGCTAATTATTATTCTACCTTTATTTGAGGTGATCTTGTCACATTGTAATAATGGTGCCAGCTCGATAAGCATTTTGCTTTTTCTGGTACCATATAATAATCAAACAAACAAACAAACAAAACACAATTTGATTTAAATTAAATAAGTCATGCTATCATAAAGTCAATTATAACTGTTTTATGTGAGGAGCAACAACTACAATATGGCAATTGATAGCCAGTTGCAAAAAAAATAATAAAAAACATACATATTATTATTCTGCAACGTAATATAATTTAACACTTTTACTGAGCTTTTTCTCTGAAATGATGTATAAAACCCTTTCATGCCACAGCTTTTGCTTATATTGTCCAAAATTCAATTGGTATCTTAACATTTACCTATTTTTTCGTGCATATTTATTAATTTTTGCTTAGGAATTGGTGGTAATTATAAATGTGGCAGATATATTTTCAGTGAACGTTGGCATAAAAGATTTGGAGAAAGTTGTTGTTATCGATTGAAAAAAATTCTTGCCATTATATTGCCGAAATTAATCCATTTTCCCCTCTTATGATAGATAAACTGATTGGAACTCCATCTATCCAGACTGATAAAGAATCTACAAGAGTTAACTCTGCAATTACATTGACCTGTGACACCGAAGGTTTTGATGGGATTATCACTTATTATCTATGGCAGTTTTCTGATGGGACAATAATAAAAAATACAACAGAAAGTACATTGGAGTACCAGACTGCATTTGCTTGGAAATTCAACTTCCTTTGCATTGCTGGAAATAGTTTTGGTGCTACAGGCAAATCAGTGTCCCTGGAAGTTGAAGTACTGAAGGCTGGTGAGTCAACTGTAATAATCTATACTTCGACCACAGTGACTGAGTTAAAAAAAAACAACGTTGTGATAAAAAAGTGATTTTGAGGAATAAGAGTATTTCTTTTGAACACATATTTTGTAATTTCTAGCTTGAAAAATATACTAATCTGATTTGACTGATTTGACTGATTTTAGGCTCAGCAGGTGACTTATTTATTCAATATAAACTGGCCGGGACTTTCTTGTGTCATAAAAGAAATGCGTATGAATAACACTATTAGATTTTGTTTTTCTTTAGAGCCAATCAATAATACAAAGATTTGGACATCAAAAATTAGGGTAACATTTCTTGATCAAATGGGACCACGGGTTGAAGGTAAAGATCCAAAGTGAGATACTGCAGGGAAACTAGCAATAAGGGCATGATTCATCAAAACATCTGGGTCTGATTTTATTAATGTTTGAGAAGATAATCCACTAGAATTGCCATCTGCAAACTGAAGATCAAACGGACACCAGAAACACGACAAATTTTAATTTTTATTTTGGCAACACCAATTTTAAGTTCCTTTCTGCGTAATAGCATAATTATACTCGGTCTCACTAGCAAACTTATGCTTTTTTGCTGCAGGAGTGATCAACCGAAATTTCTTTAGATTTTACAACAAATACTCATTTCTTAATGAATTAAAAAACACTGTTTTCCAATGAATTTATTGTAAAAAAAACACAAGCCAGGATATGACTGGGTGGGCTGTTGAGCAATTTTTTTAATGATAATTTTGCAAAATTTATTTGATTTAATTGCATGCCAGTACATCTACAAGATCTAATCTTTTGTTGCAGAAAACCCGACTGTTCTGGTCCTTGGCTCTTTACTGGGTATATCCTTGTGTGCCAATTTAACCCTGGCAATCTGTTTGATCTACTATTGTCACAGGAACACCAAGAAGACATCATCAAACCAGTCAACTACTCAAGATCCTCACCATTACTATGAGATAGATCTGCAGCAGCAATCAGCAGGACATCCAGTGGCACTAACTGATACAACAGGTGCCCCATACTCTTATGTAAACTCTCCTGCTCAAGAAAATGCTGTGTCTCAAGGCATTACAACAAGCGGCAATAGTCTTTATACATCACTGCAAAAATAAACAGAAATGACTTTTATAATATAAACTCTGACACCCAGAGAACAGAACCCAGACTAATCACTCAGAAGATCATAACTGACTTTTTCAACTTATTCTACACACCCCAGGGTCTTTGTGCTCCAGCAGAATTTGCCCAAGTAATAAATTTCTATGGAGATTGCTGAAGTTTTCATAATTATGAGCCAGGGTGTATTATCATTTGACTTGAACCAGGACCCAGATACATTTCTACTTGACCGCTTTTGGGAACTAGAGCTATTGTCTAACTTAATCAAATGATCTGTCTTTGAGTCACGAGCGGAAGTACCAGTCATTGATAGACATAGTATATCCGGGCTTGTAGATCGATTTAATCCATCCATATACTAGCATATGACCAAGTCCAAGAAATGCCTTGGACATGTGTTATGATATATTTATCATAGATTCTATCACATTTGACAGTTTACTATGAAAAACATTTTCTCAAGATTCCCAGTTATTCTTGGGTGTTGTTAGTTCTATAAGTTGCAAATTCTTATATATTTTTATCTCATGTCTAACTGTTAAAGAACACATTGTAACAAACAATGCATAACAGTTTGTGGTCACTGCTATGGTTGTATTCTAATTAGAATTTGTCATGTGACTTTGGAATAGGCTCCCACTTTTTTTGCATTTCTTCAAAATATGCAAATACTTTAAAAAAGAAAATATTTTGCATGGCAGAACATTATCAAAATAAGTGAGATGTACAAGGTCAACTATTGCATTGGCGCCATATCTGTATTTTATTTGCAAAATGACTCTGCTTCTGCAATCTCAAATTCGAATTGCATAAACTTGTATTGTCTTATAGGATATTATTGGTAAGCATTCGCTTGCTTTGAGTATGTATAATATAATTTGTGTCAATTAACAGTGATTTGCATATTTATACAGGGCTCATTTCGTAGCCTCTAAAGACATCTAGAAGGTCGACCATATAGGTGGCCTGTTTAGGGTCCTCTGAGACGTCTGTAAGGGCTCATTTTATAGGATATCTAGATAGTCCATAGGTGTTCAGTTTAGGTTAGATTGAGACATCAGTAAGGGCTCATTTTATTGGATGTCACCACCGTCTGTACATAGGCAACAGATAAATCAGTGATACAGACTCAATTTAGATACTAATTCACGATGTTCTGTGGTCTAGAGACGTCTGCATATCATGATTTTTAGTGGTTGTCTGGATGCCACAGGTTTGCATTATTTGGAGACGTCTGTAAAGGTTCTTAAAACTTCACACCAAAATGGATATATGTGACCCAAATTGCCAGCATCATGCCCACTGAGCCTACGTGCGTGAATTTAACTTTGAAAAAGTCCCATCAGTAACCATCTCTTATGGTTTATCAATGTATTTAAGGAGCAGTGTTTCACACCCCCCCCCCTCCCCATTCTTGGGAGTCCAGATGTTACAGAAAAAAAAAACAGGAAAGCAAAAAAGGTTATATCCTGTTGAAGGAAAAGTAACTCTTAACTAACAAATCATGGATAGTAAAATTAGCAGGCAAGTCAAAAGCAAACTTTAATTTTTTCGAAAAAAAAAGAAAAAAACCACTCATGTCTGCATTCCAGGAAGATAAATGCAGGGAAGCCAGCTTCTTTTTTTTGGGGGGGGGGAGGGTCGACCATTTAATATCTGAGTATCTGAGGGAGGGGGTCAGAGGTTTTTTTAAAATAAATTCTTTTTTGCTCTGTTTTGGTGCAATAAATGAATACTTTTGGCTAGACTTGATATTAATTATTTGCCAATTCGTATGATTGTTAAACTTACCCCAGATCTGAGGTATACATTTTTCAATATTTTGCATGTAGACGATTTTGTAAAGCTGCAAAAACGAACATATAGACGAATTTGGAATTCATGCAAGTGTCAAATATTGTCTTTCACGAATTTGTACAGGTGTAATTACGGACATCCTGAACCTGAACTTGCCTTAAACTAACTCTAAACCTAATTCTGACCCTAAAAGTGAAATCTATAGCACCTCCACGAATGTTAGAAATGGCAGGTCCACGAATGAATAATAAAGCACATTCACGAGTGTTAGTTATTACATGTCCACGAGGACTTATGTTCGTTTTATCATTTTCACAAAATCTTGTATGCTCGTTTTTACACCTCCACAAATTTGTGTAAATGCCAAACGATGAAAAATATTTACATGCAGATCTTGGGTGAGTTGAAGCAAATTTCTTCTGATGTCATTAATTTTATATTTGATTTTAAATCAACGCTATGGAATTTGTAAATTTATTTTGCCTACTCAATAAAGCACTTCTGTTGATATATTTTTGATTCCCAATCGAATTTGAATTTCTTGGAAGTTTTTGTCTGGAGCAAAGATCTTAATAATTATTTAACATATATGTATCCCATAATAGGAGGATTATTTTGATGAATATGCTTGTAGGTCACATGCCAATAAATAAGTTAATTTTAACTTTAAACTTTGTTGTAAACACTTACGTAGAGAACATTGAAATACTTATAAAAGCTATTAGATAAGTAAAAAATAGAAATATTATGGGTCAGCGCTCCCAGAGAAAAAATGGTCCTTTCATGAAAGTAGCAAAACATATAATGTATATTTACCCTGTTTACAACCATTGCTAGAATTCAAACTTCCTGGTCGACTCCAGTTTCATACAAACATGTCTACTATACTCAGCAGCTGATATACTATTTAGTGCTATATAATATTATTGTTATGGCTCATCGTCTAATCTCAAGACTACTATTGGCTCTGATTCTCATCCCCTCTTCAGGTGAGTGTTTTGTATTGGGGTGACCACTAACCCCTTAATATAAAGGGGGGCTGATGTTTGGAGTTTTTTTTAACATAATCAATTTCTAGCTCTACTATTAGAAATGCCATCACTATAGCACCACTGGGGTTTTGCACAAAAAATTTTTGTAGTTATACATTATATATATATAATTTAAAGGGAAGTCGCCATTTTATTTGGATTTGACATGGTCTTACATAGGCTGCTCCTGAAGTGACAATTGACATATAAACCTTATATCCACAAACGATGCAAAAGGCTAGCATAATACCTAGTCTTCGATATCTGAGCATTTCACGGATCTGCATCAAACAACAGCTATAAGGTCCACTAGTGTATTTTTAATATTTTCTGGGCCAAATACAGTATAATTGTCTCACGAATCTGCTCTCTGTGTGTTTCACCTGTACTGTGAAGCACCTGCACAAAGTCTACTTTTCTGTGTGTCTACACCTGTACTGTGTAGCACTTGTACCTGCTCTCTATACTGCAATCTCTGCTCTTTCTGTGTTTCACCTGTACTGTGAAGCACTTGTACCAAGTCTACTTTTCTGTGTGTCTACACCTGTACTGTGTAGCACTTGTACTGCTCTCTATACTACAATCTCTGCTCTTTCTGTGTTTCACCTGTACTGTGAAGCACCTGTACCTAGTTTACTTTTCTGTGTGTCTACACCTGTACTGTGTAGCACTTGTACCTGCTCTCTATACTAAAAGCTCTGCTCTCTGTGTGTTTCACCTGTACTGTGAAGCACCTGTACCTAGTTTACTTTTCTGTGTGTCTACACCTGTACTGTGCAGCACTTGTACCTGCTCTCTATTCTACAATCTCTGTCCTCTCTGTGTTTCACCTATACTGTGAAGCACCTGTACCAAGTGTACTTTTTTGTGTGTCTACACCTGTACTGTTGTAGCACTTGTACCTGCTCTCTATACTACAATCTCTGCCCTCTCTGTGTTTCACCTATACTGTGAAGCACCTGTACCTAGTTTACTTTTCTGTGTGTCTACACCTGTACTGTTGTAGCACTTGGACCTGCTCTCTATACTACAATCTGTCCTCACTTTTACTGTGGAGCAGCTGTGCCATTTGTACACCAAAAGCTGTAAATTGACTATACCAAAACTTGAGACAAAAAGACATGTCCAAACATCTGAAACTGTATTCTGATGTCTTGCGCATTGGCTTAAATAATCTCAAAAGCAGTTCTTCACACAATCCTGACTCTAGACCACATGTTCACCACAGGAACAACAACACAGAATCATTAAAGCTAAAAAACAGATTTTATGTTTTGAAGGACTTAGATAAACCTACAAATGTCGCACGCACAACTAGCAAAACCGAAAGCCACATTTTAAAAGCCTGTGTATGGAATGCTCAAAGTTTGAGGCAAAAAACTGAATTGGTGAAAAATTATAGAGATGAATTTGATCTTGACTTGTTTCTTTTTACGGAAACTTGGCTAAAAGCGGATGATATAGTGGAAATTGGCAATCTGGAAAGAAACGGAGAATATTTTTACATTGGTACTCCTCGAGAAGGAAGACCTGGGGGTGGCGTAGGTTGCATTTTAAGGTCAGGCTTGAAAGCAACCAAAGTTAACAGCATGAAAACCAGGACCTTCGAGCATATGGAAATTCAAATACTTTTGAGTGGCAAAAAAGTCACAATTCTTCTTGTGTACCGGCCTGAACCCTCAAATAGAAACAAATACAAGTTATCTGAGTTTTTCAAAGAATTCACACAATTCCTAGCCCATTATCAAACATATCACCACGAAATTGTTATAACTGGAGACTTTAACTTCCACGTGAATAAACCTGATGATGCCAGAGTCATGCAGTTCAATAGCATCCTTGAAATGTATGATCTTGAACAGCATGTGTCTTCTTCAACACACAAAGATGGAAACACACTAGACTTGGTTATCACACACAAAAATTCCGCTCTGAAAGATTGTACAGTGAGCGACCTGCTCTCTGACCATAGCTGTGTCCTTTTCAATATGGCAATTAACAAAGGAAAAAGTGCTCAAAAGAAAATCTCTTTTAGAAAGACAAGTGATATCAATCTCGTGAAATACAAGCAAGACATTGAAAAACACTTGTCACAGAAGGTGCAAAAGGAGAAATCTTCGCAGTACCTGTCAAAACTTGTCTCACTCTACAATTCATCAAAAGAGGTTCTTGACAAGCATGCACCCATTATTACTAAGCAGGTGACAATACGCAAACCAACGCCATTCACCAATGCCAATATAAAAAATCTTAAAACAGCTAAAAGAAAAGCAGAACGATCATGGAGGAGAACTGGTCTAGAAAAAGACTGGCAAGACTTCCAGTTGAAAAGAAATGCTTTGAATGATCAACTGAATCTGCTTAAATCTGATGATCTGAGAGCAAAGATAGAAAGCACCAAGGGAAATTCCAAAGCTATGTTCAAGATTCTGAATTCCAGCCTCAACAGGAAACAAGAACTTCCTCTACCCAATCATGACAGCAGCAAAGACCTGGCAAATGATTTCAATACATTCTTTGATGACAAAATTAAGAAAATAAGGTCGAAACTGGATTCCTGCAACGATAACATTACAGATGTTGAAAACTTCACAGGCCACAAGTTATTTCATTTCAAAAGCCTAAAAGAATCAGAAGTCGAGAAATTGATCAGAAATATGCCTGTCAAACACTGTCAACTTGACCCCATTCCTACATGGTTACTGCTGGAGTGTATTGACGAATTTCTTCCAATAATAACAGAAATAGTTAACACATCACTGTCTCTTGGGGAAATGCCCCTAGAACTGAAACATGCACTTGTCAGGCCACTTCTGAAGAAAAGGGGTCTTGATCTCATTAAGCAGAACTACCGACCAGTGTCAAACTTGTCTTTCCTTGGTAAAATCATTGAAAGTGCAGTTATCAAACAATATATGGATCACCTAATTCGAAACAGACTTGATGATGACAAGCAATCAGCCTATAAACAATTTCATAGCACAGAGACTCTCCTCACAAAAATCCACAATGATATCATGTTGAACATGAGCAAGGGTGAAGTAACCATGTTGGTACTCTTAGACCTATCAGCTGCCTTTGACACGATTGATCACAATATTCTATTGACCAGACTGAAAAACAGATACAGTTGCTCTCGAAAGTAAGTACACCCCATGCATTTTTTCAAATTTTTGTCTCTCAAAGGTACAAATTATGATATATTCACACACTAACAATAAAATAATGTCAACTTAATACATGTGCATACAATTATATCACTAATTCACTTATTCCGTCTCCCACTAAATTAATACAGTTAAGTATGGAAAAATGGTCATTGCAAAAGTAAGTACACCCTTCTAATTTCAAGCAGTCAATACCTTTGGTTTCCGAATCGGGCGGCCAAAATAGCTTGTAGATGCTTCCCTTACCCTTGAATAAGGTTCTAACATCTTTGCACTGGAACTTGCGGCCATGCCTCCATGCAAAATTGTGTCACCACCGAATGTCTGGGAGATTCTCTGCATTGGCCCCCTTTTTGAGGTCAAACCACAACATCTCGATGGGATATCACACCTGGAATTTGGTCAGATCATTCCAAAAGCTTGTATTTATCTTAATTTATCTTAGATTTAGTTGACATACTTGTGTGCTAGTGATTTTTGTCCTGCTGGAACATCCAAGAGCACTTAAAACCAAGCTATACTTCAGTAATTGGGCAACATTATCTCCTAGGACTTAATAAATCATATAAATAGAGCTTTGAATTCATGATTCCTTCTACATGAACCAGTTTTCCAGTTTCTGATGAGGCAAAAAACCCACTCTGCATGATATTCCCACCTTCATGCTTCACTATTGGTACCAGGTTCTCCTCTTGGAAAGCTGTGTTTGCATTGCAGCAAATGTATCGGTTGTTCATCTGACCTAAGAATTCAATTTTAGGATCATCTGTCCAAAGAATATTAGCCATAAAGTCTTCTGGTTTATCAAAATGCTTCTGGGCAAAGTATAGGCCTGCTTCCTTGTGTTTTTTTATCAGCATGGGCCTCTTTCTGGGTGTTCTGGCAGTGAGGCCTTCTTTATTCAAATGCCTCCACATAGTGAATGTGTTGACATGTATTGAAGACGATGTCAGTTACTCTTGTAATTCTGTGGATGTAACCTTAGGGCATTTTACTGCTTCCTGTATTAATTTCTTGGATGTTCTGCAAGACATCTTTGTTGGTATTCCCATCCTGCTTCATGAGTTTGTGTCTTTTTGCTCCTTCCATTTGAATTAAACTTCCTGATAGTAGATATGTGAACCCCAAAATGTGCAGAAATATTCTTAGATATCCTAATTCATCATAGTAGGTGTAAATAATAATATTTCTTTGCCTTTTAGGCAGATCCAAAGTTCTAGGCATGCCAACTGACCCATCGCTCACACCATAATGACTTGATTAACCAAATTTTAGGATAATCAATTGTTAAGTACTGCTAATGAGGATGGAAATTAGAATAAAGGTGCCAAAATCAACCAGGCGGAACAACAAACATTTTAGGGTTGCACGACAAAAGCAGATTGACCAAAAGAGAAGGAATAAAGCAATAAGCAGGCTAACTATTGTGAGGGTGTACTTACTTTTGCAATGGGTTATTTTTTCATTTGAGGTCAAAGGTCAAAATGACCTTGATATTTCAAGAAATCCATATTACATATTATGTAAGACTTCAAAGAGATACACTTTATTGCAAAAATGAGATAATAGCCATGACCCAATTTCAACTAATGAGCCAAATGCAATAATCCTGCAGGGGTGTACTTACTTTCGAGAGCTACTGTATGGTGTGTGCAACTTAGCTCTCAACTGGTTCAAGTCATACATCTCTGAACGATCTCAGTCTGTCTTGATTAATGACCAAACATCAGAGAAGCTGCCACTCAAATATGGTGTCCCCCAAGGTTCAAAGCTAGGTCCAGTCTTATTCAATTCATATATTGCTCCATTGAGTGAAGTTGCCGCTCAAAACCAGATTGAAGATCAAAAGTATGCTGATGACGAGCAGCTCATTTTATCATTCAAACCAACTTTCACAGATCAACAAGGTGCAATTGAGAAAATGGAGAAATGTATAACTGAAATCAGGAAATTTCTTCACGAAAACAAACTCTGTAACAACGGTGACAAAACAGAACTCTTAATGATCGGCACGCCACACAAACTTAATAAACTCAAAGTTTCATCAATAAATGTTGAAAATGTTTCAATCAAAACAGCAGAAAGTGTCAGGAACTTGGGTGTAATCTTTGACAAAAATATGACAATGGAGAAGCAAGTGAACAAGATGTGCCGCAATGCCTACTTTAATCTTCGAAACATCTCCAAACTTCGGAAGTCCATGAACAAAGATACAGTCAAAACAGCTGTAAATGCACTGGTCACTCCACACCTGGACTATGGAAATTGCCTCTTGTATGGCATTTCTCAATATCTAGAGAACAAACTGCAGGTGGCCCAAAACTCAGCAGTTCGTCTCATAGATAGACTGAAACAGCATGACAGTGTGGGATCTCACAGAAAGCAACTACATTGGCTGCCTATTCCTGCTAGAATACAGTTTAAGCTGATGACAACCACCTGGAAGGCATTAAACAGTCAAGCACCCCTGTACATTGAACAGCTGGTCCAACTTAAGCCAAATGGAGACCATAATCTGAGGAGTAACAGCAGACTCTTGTTATCAGAGCCAGCTTCAAACAGCCAAAATAAATTTGAAGATCGAGCGTTCTCCTTTGCAGCACCAAAACTCTGGAACAACTTACCAGAGAGTATACGCTCAACAAAGACCCTTGAGTGTTTCAAGAAAAACCTAAAAACCCACTTATTTAAAACATTCTACAAATAATCAATACCCACAAGCGCTTCTGAGCAGTTTACTGGAAGAGGCGCGATATAAATTACTATTATTATTATTATTATTATGTATCAGTGAGAGAAGTTGCCATTTCTGCCATTACGTAGGTTAAAAAAGTCTGCCAACTTTCCCCGGGCTTGCCAATTAAACCCTTTATAGGATATGACCTCACAAACCACTTATGAATCTCACAGAATGACATGGCAGGGATAGGGATGTGACCTCAAAAGAGATAATCCAGTGCTTTTCTGCAAGAACTTGTCATTCATCTGATGTAACCAGATGAGACACAAAAATGAATTCACAATTTCCTGGAACTTCCGAGTCACTCATTCCATTTAGTGCATGAGTAAACGTGAATTTCAGAAGCAAGTGTGATGGCTGAAAAAGGAGGAAGAGCCTTTCTGGAATGCCCTGGCTATTCTCGTTACAACATGAGTAAATTTAAATTTCAGAGGCAAGTGCGACTGTTGAAAAAGGAGGAAGAGCCATTCTGGAATGTCCTGGTTATTCCCGTTATAACATGATTAAATGTGAATTTCAGAGGCAAGTGTGACTGTTGAAAACGGAGGAAGAGCCAATTTGGAATGTGCTGGTTATTCTTGTTATAACATAAGTAAATCTGAATTTCAGAAGTAAGTGATACTGTTGAAAAAGGAGGAAGAGCCATTCTGAAATGTCCTGGTTATTCTCGTTATAACATAAGTAAATCTAAATTTCAGAAGCAAGTGTGACTGTTGAAAAAGGAGGGAGAACAGTTGTGGGATGTCCTGGTTATTCTCGTTATAACATGAGTAAATCTGAATTTCAGAGGCAAGTGTGACTGTTGAGAAAGGAGGAAGAGCCGTTTTGGAATGTCCTGGTTATTCTTGTTATAACATAAGTAAATCTAAATTTCAGAAGTAAGTGTGACTGTTAAAAAAGGAGGAAGCGCCATTCTGAAATGTCCTGGTTATTCTCGTTATAGCATAAGTAAATCTAAATTTCAGAAGCAAGTGTGACTGTTGAAAAAGGAGGGAGAACAGTTGTGGGATGTCCTGGTTATTCTCGTTATAACATGAGTAAATCTGAATTTCAGAGGCAAGTGTGACTGTTGAGAAAGGAGGAAGCGCCATTCTGAAATGTCCTGCTTATTCTCGTTATAACATGAGTAAATTTGAATTTCAGAAGCAAGTGTGACTGTTGAAAAAGGAGGAAGAGCCATTCTGGAATGTACTGGTTTTGTGCCTAATCCTGAAGACGGATATGAAAAGTATGCTATATTCAACTGGTACAAGGCGATGTTGCTTGATAGAAGTACTGACAATAGAGTAGCAGTGTATGACAAATCTAAAGGTGCTTCAAGTGTGTGGGGTGATTTGGAAGGAAGAGCTGCTGTTGATAGAATAGCCGGTGCCCTGGAGATTTTTGAAACGAGGGTCACGGATGATCACTACTACACATGCTCTCTAGACACAGCCAGTGAAACAGTTTTAAAAGAAACTAAATTGATCATTATAGGTAAATATGTTGTATAAATATTTCCTCTATTGAATTGAATACAAAATGTGGTATTTTACTACTGGTCTTATTGTTTATTGTTCATGTATATCTATGTTAGGGTGTTTCATATGCCCGCAATATTTTCTGATCCAGCTTGACCTTGCGGTTTATACAGTAGAAGTCACATGTAAAATTTTGGCCCATTCTATAAATACCTACCTTTATCAGAAATCACTTGAAGTTTATAATGTAATTCCCCATTGGCGAACTTGTAAATCCTGACGATATTGCAAAAATCAATGAAGGAATAAATATTTTTTCCTCAATCCATGGTTTCTCAGTAAGGTTTTGGAGGGCAATTGAAATCTGGCACCAGCCATGTTACAGCAGGTCTTCGTTATGAGCTAGGAAGTGCTGAATTTCCTAAAAATCTGCCATTTTACGCAGATTTTCACAAATTTGACAACTTCTGGCAGCTTGGCAAGTGGGGTTATACAAAAAATAACACCAGATTTGAGTTTCCCTCCCAAAACTTACTCAGGAACTGTGGATTGAGAAAAAAATATTGATTTCTTCATTGGTTTTTTTAATATCTTGAGATTTTGCATGTTCGCCAATGGGGAATTACATTATAAACTTCAAGTGAATTCTGGTAAAGGTAAGTATTTATAGAATGGGCCAAAATTTCACATGTGACTTTTACTATATGAACTGCAATACCAGACCAAGGTCAAGCTGGATCGGAAAATATTGGGGGCACCTGAAACACCCTAATATATGTCCATAAAAATTGTGTTCATAAAGAATGAAAAAAAATGAATTATATCATTCAAATTTTGAAAGGCATTTACTTGTAAAACCATCTTGCCATCTTTATTTATGTTGTTACCTGGTATGTAAAACCAACCATTTCTTTATTGCTAGATAATTTTATATGAAATAAATCAAGTCTTACTGTCAAAATGACTTCGAACACCCATTCTATTTGCAGCTACAATGGGGGAAATGACAATAGCAATATTATTATTATAATCATGTGATAGAGCCATTCAAATGAAAATGGTATACTTTGACCTCCAGAATGAATTAATAAATATTTATGCTACCCCAAAATCCAGCCTTGGCTCTGAATGTGGAAAAATTTGACAAATTACTAGCCTATCTTTCATCAAACAGAGTAGACCGCAAATCTGCAAAGATCAATAAAACGGTAGGCCTATACATTGCACTTCTTAGATATCGTAATAGAATTTATACTATTCAGTTCCTTTGTCAGCCAATTACACGCCAGTATTTCACTGCAATAGATCCCAAATATTTGTTGTCCTTGTCTACTTACACGTATTCTGCTATGTCTATACAGTAAATTTTAACAAAATAACGGTTGTTTTTCAATCAGGGTACGCTCTAGAAAGTCACATGATATCCAAAATACCAGAAATACCATGCATATATGTGGAAAAAACGTTACACAGAATTATTGAACATACTGAGACGGACCTACAGTAGCGAAAAAATTATTCAAATTGGTTGATAACTGCTCGAAAAAAATTTATTAGTGTCATTTTGACCAAAATTGACTGTATCATTTACAAATTAGGCAAATATCACTTCAGATTTTTTAGTCCTGACCTAACAGTATGTTTTAACCAATGTGCATATGCTTTCAACATGGTCCCAAGAGTTCAACATTAGAATTACATTAGCAGTGGTTGGAGGCCCAAATTGTGGCTGATACTGCCCCCGCTCTGCAACCTCACAAATTGTATATCAAATCGATCCTTATAACCCATACTTTGAAAAAAACCCGTCTGACGTGAAAAAATTAACGTGGCACTTTGCCGTCCAAGGGGTCAAAGGTCACGACCTCCATAGAAAAATGCCAATTTTCAAACACGGACACGAAATTCACTTTACAAGCCCTACTGTGTGATCTGTTTCAGATAGAGAGACGCATGATACATCGAATGAAAGCTCTCATTGTGCTCAATAATTTAAATACAGGCACTTGACCTTTGACCTCATTTGCATATCGCAGGAGTCACTAATATGTCAAAAATCAGTAAAAAATTCCTTATTTTTTTCAAACGGAAACAAAGAAAGTTTCCCTACAATGTTATTTTCATAGATCCAGTCACTAAATTCCATGTGCATGCATCGCACGACATTGTAAATTTATTCAAATGTATTCAATGTAGGTCACAAAAAGGTCAAAGGTCACTAACCCAAATATAGCTTCCATATTTCTAAAATTTTGAGCAGAAATGCATTTTTTCAGGCCAATTGTGTCATAGGCACTTTGTACTTGGTCATATTGTACACCATATGAAGGATCTCAATGAGAACAATAATTTGGTGATACTCAATTGACCTTTGACCTCATTTGCATATCGCAGGAGTCATAAATAGGTCAAAATCAGTAAAAAAATTACCTACTTTTTTCAAATGGAAACAAAGAAAGTTTCCCTACAATGTTATTTTCATAGATCCAGTCCCTGAATTTCATGTGCATGCATCACTGGACATTGTGGTGAAAATGTATTCAAATTTATTCATCATAGGTCACAACAAGGTCAAAGGTCACTAACCCAAATATAGCTTCCATATTTCTCAAATTTTGAGCAGAAATGCATTATTTCAGGCCCATTGTGTCAAAGGCATTTTGTACTTGGTCATATTGTACACCATATGAAGCGTCTCAATGAGCACAATAATTTGGTAATACTCAATTGACCTTTGACCTCATTTGCATATCGCAGGAGTCATAAATAGATCAAAAATCAGTAAAAAAAAATTACCTACTTTTTGTTGTTCAGAAAGTCCCGTGACACTTATCTTTGTTGAATGACAGTATGGTATGAGACCATTAGCATCCCTGGTCGTTTGTTGTTGAGAAAGTCCCGTGACACTTATCTTTGTTGAATGACAGTATGGTATGAGTCCATCAGCATCCCTGGTTGTTTGTTTTTGAGAAAGTTCCGTGACACTTATCTTTGTTGAATGACAATATGGTATGAGACCATAAGCATCCCTGGTCGTCTGTTGTTGAGAAAGTCCTGTGACACTTATCTTTGTTGAATGACAGTATAGTATGAGACCATCAGCAACCTTTGTTGTTTGTTGCTGTGACACTTATCTTTGTTGAATGACAGTGTGGTATGAAACCACTATTGTCCTGTCATACTTAGCTTTGTTGAATGACAGTCTTTTCTGAAATGGCACAGTTTGCATTAACCAAGTGCCAGCATACTGGGTTGTTTTTTGTTGGCATGATTTTGTGATACATCTTAATTCATTTGATGTGAAATGGCACTGTTTGTTTATTATTCAAGTGCTAGCATATCTGGTCGTTATTGTTGACATGATTTTGTGGTACAACCTAGTTGTGAATAAGCACTTTTTGCTGTATTATCCAAGTGATATTATCTGGTTGTTTATTGTTGTGATGATTTGTTGATAAAACTTAATGTAACTTGAAATGGCACTGTTGGTTGTATTATCCAAGTGCCAGCATATCTTGCATATCTGGTTGTTTGTTATTGATACATTTTTGTGATACAACTTAATGTAACATGAAATGGCACTGTTTATTGAATATTGTACTATCCAAGGGGGCCAGTCAAAATCTCCTTTTCTCTAAATCTACTTCTCCAAAATCTACGTCTGAAAAAATCTACTTTTGACAAAATCTCCTTTTTTCTGTCAAAATCTACTTAATTTTACAAAAATCTACTTTTCCCAAAATCTACTTTTGACAAAATCTCCTTCAAATTATTTATTTATTTTTTACTTAATTACTTTGATAAAGCAATGTTTTAGTGATATATAACCCATTAAAAACCAGAGCTCCTGGATAAGTCTTAATTACAACAAATTTATACTATGATCAGAAGAGCAAATACAAGAATATGATTTATGTGAATGATTACATTGTGAGTCATCTTTCATGTATTTTACAATTACTTTTTATGGTAATTGACGGAAAAACGTTAGTAGGAATTGCAATTTTATACATATATGGATTTTTTGGTTGGCCACTGCAGCGATTTCTAATCTTTGAGACGTCTTTTGTACCTAAACTTTTGAAACTTAATACTCCTAATGAGACATTACTTCAAAATATTTTGGAAATAAAATTCGGAGTCTGGGACATAAAATCGAAATTTGTCTTTAATTCACTTATCAGGCTTTTTCACCTGTATATTTGCCCATAAACTGATATTTTCATGACATAACTGTCACCCATTTTGAATTTGAATGCTAACTGCTGTTCTAACAATGGCTGTTGTTTTAAAATTGCAATTCAAACACTGGCCATTGTCTTAATTGCAATTCAAACACTGGCCATGCATTGTATATATTCTAAGAAATTGCAATTACTTAGACACATAGCATTCATATAAGGTTCAAGTAATATTAATTTGCTTGTAAAGTTTACATCTTTATTAAATTTCGATATTTTACTGCAAGTAAATAATGAAATGATAAATTCATCTGAACTAATAAATTTCAAGTAAACAGAATAGTTTTTCACACTGAAATTGTCTTTGACTTACTAAGCAAGAGCAAGGGTAAATCAAATCTAAAATGGGTGAAATGACAAGTTTCACTAATTTCGTATTTCGCCATTTTACCTATTATTTGACTAGCAGTTCACTTCAATCAATGATTTACTTAGTCATTTTACTTATTTAGGTATAGTCATTTAAATAATTTAGTCAGTCATTTAGTTTGTTAATTTAATTAAGTTTCTTTAAAATTGGAGAACAAACGTGAATAGACAACATGAATCATTTCAAAGAGCATAATCATTTCAGAATTTATACTTACAAATTTGGCATTTAAGCCAATGTGTCTGAATAAGTAATAACAATCATTTGAATGAGTTAAAATGCGGTATTATACCTAGAATTAATCACCCAGAGAATCTACTCAGTGGAATTATTTGGTTTATTCCGTAATATTTTTAAAATAAGCCAGATTTACCTGCAAAATATTTGTTTCAGTCAATTTAGGAATAAGATACTACATTCCTTAATATTTCAAACCACAATTGGGTTTGTATAATTATCAAAACATACTAACTTCAATGGATTTTAAGCAGGAACTTTCCAATGATATTATATGAAAAATTCAAATAATGTCATTTACTTGTCAAGAAAATGTTAAATTAGAGTCACTTAACATTGTTGTATTCAAACTTATTTTTATTGCATGGGATTGTATTTGTATTCAGTTACTTTTGGCTCAATTGCATTTCATTCATATTTCAATGCGTGTATCTGCATTTGAACCCAAACCTGGTCTTTAGAGTGTATTTTAAACTATTTTTAGCATAAAAAGATGTTAATTTTTGTATAAGTTTAAGAAAAGTTAAGTATTTTAAACATATAAAGGTAATGAAAACTAAATTTAACTAAATCAAGGTTTAAATAACTTTTTTTTTCTCAAGTAGATTTTGGAAAAAGTAGATTTTGGCAGAAGTAGATTTTGGCAAAATGAAGTAGATTTTGGTTTTCAAAAAAAGGAGATTTTGGTAGGAAAAGTAGATTATGGAAAAGTAGATTTTGGAAAAAGTAGATTTTGACTGGTATTCTTATCCAAGTGCCAGCATATCTTGCATGTCTGGTTGTTTGTCACTGATATATTTTTGTGATACAACTTAATGCAGCATGAAATGGCACTGTTGTATTATCCAAGTGCCAGCATAGGTCATTATTGTTGACATGATTTTGTGGTACAACCCAGTCTGCTCACTGACTCTAAACGAACAGCACAGCTGGAGAGTCTGCCAGAAATCGGATGACCTCCAGCTGACACATTCATCAATATGCAAGTAGGTCAGGTCATGTCCAGGTAAGCTCAGGTAGAGGGACGTCATCACCTGTGCTCATACGCACACCTGAGCTGCCAGCAGAAATAAACAAATCGTAATCAACAATGTTAAACGATCAATGAGTGCACATGCACTGCCAATGAGTACCATAAAATTCTGAAGTTTTCAAATCCTTTAACAGCTTTTTCCAGCATGATTTAAATGATAGTTTATGGTTTTCTCCTAAGAAACTAATTGAAACAACAAACAGACAACAATGAAACACTAAAGCATTCATTCAGTTGCTTTGAGAGATCTGAAACAGTTAATTATGTCTGTCACACTGGAGGAGAGTTAATCTTTTTATTTCAAGTTCACTTGTTGTGGTCAGGGCAAGCTTAATAAGCTTATACTGAGAAGTGAAGGTCTTCATGCTTGGCAATCTGGCTGGCTGCCAAACAGGGACGACTCACAATTCCCTGAGATGGAAAATAATGATTCCACCAAAAAAGTTCCATAACAAGTACCACTTTGCAGCAGTAGCAGCATTCTAACAATGAACTGGCCGATTAAAAGTTATTAAATATTCAATTCTACCTAATTCAACAGACCAAATTGTTACTCCATTTCACTTTAAAAAAGTGATAGTTACTGCATCTGAAATCTCTTAGAGCTCACTGACAAGAGTCAGATCGATTGTAGTTTCTGCTATGGATTCACGAGGGCAGCACATACACAATTTTGTGAACCTGTTGAGCTCTAAGTTTAGAGTGGGTACAACCTAGGTGAAATGAATAGCACTGTTTGTTGTATTATCAAAGTGATAGTATCTGGTTGTTTATTGTTGTGATGATTTGTTGATAAAACTTAATGTAACTTGAAATGGCACTGTTGGTTGTATTATCCAAGTGCCAGCATATCTTGCATGTCTGGTTGTTTGTTATTGATATATTTTTGTGATACAACTTAATGTAACATGAAATGGCAATGTTTGTTGTATTCTCCAAGTACCAGCATGGTTGCTTGTAGAGATGATTTTGTGATGAAACTTAATATAACTTGAAATGTGACTGTTGTTGTATTATACAAGTGCTAGCATATTTGGTTGTATATTGAAGTACCATAGATCGAAATAGAAAAGATGATGTTATTATTTTTACTTAATGAAGCATATTATAAAGCCTAAAAGTTAAGCTGCTCTTAAATCTTAATGGAAGTATCAAAAACAAATTCCGCCTGAAATATCAGGAAGTATGTGTTGTCTTTGTTTATGCTGTAATAAACATTTGTAATTACAACCATGGATACCCATATTTTTATTAAAGAACATGCCAATACCGTCAAATATAGAATTAATGCATAAAAATATTGTATGTTATTATATTATAAGTCAAAATTAGCAGTATGTCAAGCTTATAGGTAAAAAATGTTTGAAAGAATCACGGTGCTCATAAAAAAAATTAAAAGGCTGATTTACCAAATTTATTGATTCTTGCTATTTGCAGACTGGGGTATCCCAGCAATCTTTCATCTGTTGTACAAGAAAGCCAGGCAGAAAATGAATACATGTAACATGAAGGGCCTCAAAAATCAGCATTTATGTTTAGATTTAGAGAAATACCGTAGTAATTTTTGGGTCATGAATGCGACCTTTGACCTTGGTATGACATATGGTCAATTCCACGGAAGTGTACCACTTTTGGTGATTTTTGAGATAGCTCTAATTGCCAAGTTTTTAGCATAATTAAAAAATTTAAACTGGTATTTCACGAAGCTTGTTGAAATGCAGTAAATCTATGCTTCAGTTGCAAAAAGGCAGGATTTTCCATTTATTTGAAATTTATAATGAACAAAGTGGGTATGGGAGTTACATTTCGGTCATGTGACCTCTGACCTTTGTGTGACCAATATCAAATATATTTGCATAAATATAATTCACAGCATTCCATGTTGAATGTGCATTAGTTTAGGAGGTAAGATCAATGAAAATGATATGGTTGGGGAAACTTCCCTTCTTCAAAACGGAAAAAAAGAATTTTTAGTGACTTTTTACCTATTCCTAACTCCCGCAATATGCAAATTGGGTCAAAGGTTAAGTGAGAATCATCAAATTATAGTACTCATTGACACCTTCCATTTGTTGTATGACAAGTCCATACTGGAAATGCATAATTATGACACCATGGGCCTGAAATAATGCATTTATGCTGAAATGTTGAGAAATACGGGAGCTATGTTTGTGTTATGTGACCTTTGACCTTGTTTAGACCTATGTTGCATAAATTTGCATAAATTTGTATCACAATGACCTGTGATTCATGCACATGAAATTTAGGGCTGCAATCTATCAAAACAACATAGAAGGAAAACTTTGTTTCCCGCAAATTGAGAAAAATAGGTAAATAATTAGTGATTTTTGATCTATTTATGACTCCTGTAATATTCAAATGAGGTCAAAGGTCAATTGAGTATTACAAAATTATTGTGCTCATTGAGACCCTTCATATGGTGTACAATATGACCAAGTACAAAGTGCCTATGACACAATGGGCCTGAAATAATGCATTTCTGCTCAAAATTTTAGAAATATGGAAGCTATATTTGGGTTAGTGACCTTTGACCTTGTTGTGACCTATGATGAATAAATTTGCATACATTTTCACCACAATGTCCAGTGATGCGTGCACATGAAATTTAGTGACTGGATCTATGAAAATAACATTGTAGGGAAACTTTCTTTGTTTCCGTTTGAAAAAAATAAGGAATTTTTTACTGATTTTTGACATATTTGTGACTTCTGTGATATGCAAATGAGGTCAAAGGTCAAGTGCCTGTATTTAAATTATTGAGCACAATGAGAGCTTTCATTCGATGTATCATACGTCTCGGTATCTGAAACAGATCACACAGGAGAGCTTGTAAAGTCAATTTCGTGTCCGTGTTTGAAAATTGGCATTTTTCTATGGAGGTCGTGACCTTTGACCCCTTGGACGGCAAAGTGCCACGTTAATTTTTTCACGTCAGACGGGTTTTTTTCAAAGTATGGGTTATAAGGATCGATTTGATATGCAATTCGTGAGGTTGCAGAGCGGGGGCAGTCATGTCAAAAACTAAGCCACTTTTTGGCCTCCTGCCACTCTGCAACAACTATGATTAGTCTCTTCAGAATCGTGCATTGAACACATGCAGGTCAGTTCCGTCAAATATTGTCCTCTCCGAAATAGGGTCAGCAAAACAGCTATAACATTAAATTAAGTATTATTATTTTATCGAAATACTCCTTCAATAGATTAGACAAAGTTTTGGTAAGTGTTTCACTTCAGTTATATGAACTGCACAATGCTCGTAGCGGAAAACACCAAACACAGCTTTCGTCAAAAAACTGTCCTCTCCGAAAATATGCTGTCCTCTCCGAAAATTTCTATTTTCCTTGACACGCACAAAGTTCTTAGCCAAAATTAAGCAAGTAGGATGATTTTTCATTGTCATATATATATCTATCCACTCAGCACAAGCCCATACAACTGGGTGTTCTATACATCCAGTAATAGAGGGATGAGCAGAGTGTTGACCTTGGTCAAATTATCTACAACAACGCAAAAAGTCAAATAAGAAAAAAATTCAGAATATTTGTAGCCCTAAAATTTTCAGAAATCCACAGCTCAGTATTATAGCAACAGCAAAAAGTCAATTTGGCCAGAAAAAAAAAGACCTTTATTTTTGACCCCCCTGAGACAAAACTATGTACCCCGATTGAAATGCAACCCGTAACTGGGAGACCAAGTGGTCTCCCAGTGGACAGATTACACTCCCAGCCATTCCTAAATTGGTACCACTGGTAGACCAATATTTTTTTCCAAGATAATCATCATGCTACAGTTGGTGATGTTAATTTGTGATCCTTGAATGCATTCAAAACCAAGCTTCTTCTGTATCAAAAATATTCTCTATTGCCGTCACTTTCGCGTATGTCCTCTTTCCGATTTCCAATTAAAAAAAATGTATTATCAACCCATGTTGTTTTTGAGGCAATCGGCAAAATTCCTAATTTGGCAGTTAGCTCAATAGTTCACACTTCCTTTGGCAAGCATATAATTTTAGAATATCCGATGAATCCACATGAGCAGGCACTATTCTTTAAAAGTTGTGGATCATGACACTGCTTAGTTCTGTCTAGCGGCCCTCGGGAAAATATGGGCTGGCAGGTAGAATACTCGGGTCAATACTTATAGGTTATCCCATGGCTTGGACAGTATTTCCCTGATATTGTCACCAGAGACTCAGTATTTTCCCGAGACCCGAAGGGTCGAGGGAAAATACTGGTCGAGGGTGACAATATCAGGGAAATACTGCCCAAGCCATAGGATAATCTTTTTATCCTATGTCATATCTTCCCCCTAAATGTCATATCTTCCCCCTAAATGCCATATTTCCCCTCTAAATGCCATATTGTCCTTCGAAATGTCGTATTTTCCCTCTAAATTTAATGTCATATTTTCCCTCTAAATTTCATATTTTCCCTCTATATATATATCCTCCCTCATTTTGCCATATCCTCCCTCATTTTGCCATATCCTCCCTCATTTTGCCATATCCTCCCTCATTTTGCCATATCTTCCCTGATGTTGTCATATTTTCCCTCATATCTTCCCTGATTTTTTAAACTATGGCTGTACAGCCATATGTTTATTGTAATGCAAAATGAATTCCCGTAATCCTATCGCTCGACGTATCTCTTTTAATCTGCCAAACATACCATCAAAATTTGACCTACCCTTCTATTTTTACCCGACAAATATGCCCGGTTATATATCGTCCATCGTAGATGCCTCTTTGTTCTATTTGCCGACTCGCTTCGTAATCTTTTTGCGGCGTCCTCCAAAAACCGATAAACCATTTTATCGCGGCGTCAATCAAAACACAACCGTGACGTCACAGAAAAGTTCATCACTCAACAAAAGTTCCCGCCAAAACGCGCACCCTTGTCACTTTTGCGCCAACTTTCATACGGACAGGACGCAATGGCGACGGGCTGATCAGAGCTCGAATTTATGCTATTTTAAGTCAAATATGATGTTACCGCATGGATTAATGTTTCTACTTGTGCTTCTTCGCGAAATACACAGGATTTTGATTCGTTTTGGCTGCTGGATTCGCTATTTCGACGCTCGTAAAACCAGGTGTGTGTTTTATTTCTGTCAAATGAGAGAATAGAGTTTTGACAGTGAGTCTCCAGCTGTCAACGATTGAACTCACTTTAACACTGTTTAATTAGCCAGAGAATTCGGCGCAATGAAAATTAAACTAGTAGTACTGAATTACTTGTCAGAACTCAACGCCAAACTCAATTACCAGGTAGGCAGTCACAGAATTATTCGGCGCAATGAATTAACTTTTGTTGATCAATCATTAATTCTCTATTCAGAAGTTTGTAGCTCTTTTTGTTGCTGTTGTTGTTTTTTTTTGTTGGATGCTGTTGGTCGAAGAATCTGATGGGCTTTCTCAAACCAGAGGCGGAGCTCGCAGTCTGTCAATCATTTTAAAGCCACGTGCATAAAAAAAGTTCGACCTTAAAAAAGACTGACCCGTAATTGGATAATTGGCGTAAACTGTTACAAAGTAACTTTTCAAATTAGTTATGCCAACTATTAAGTTCGATGACTTCTTTGAGCTGCACTTTTTTATTTGAGTCTCACGTCACCATACATTAACAACACATACATATAAAAACAAATACATTAAATTGATCTATCTGGCAAAAAACCGCACATTTCTAAGACACACACAAGCAGAGATAATGCATTTTTTCCTTTTCTTATGACAATGTGAATTTAATCCAAATATCGATTAAAAAGCAATACAAGGTAATCATTTGATAACGTCTCACGAAAGGTCTCAGTTGAGTGCAACGAAATCCACTCCTTTTTCCAGACACTTAGTTGATGTCTGCAAACTATTTTTGCTACATTTTGTTGCGTTGATCATGTGTCTGGAAATCGTTCAGTAAACTGCTACATTTTGTTACGCTACATTAAAAGGTCATGAACTTGTCTCTCTCTTGATGATCATTACGTCTGGCCAGGGCAACGCGATGTGAATGAACTGGTTTACAAACAAATTGCAACATTTTGATGAGCTTTCATCATAAAATAGAAAACGTATTTAATTCAATGCCCAATCAATTCAAAGAAAAAATATATACTCACAGCATGGATGGATTTAATCTGAATCTGGTAGAAATTACCGGGCTTCAGAAGTAGGCCTAGCTTACTTTATTTTATTTTTTATTTCATTGATTTTAGAGGCAATGCAGGAAATATCGGGACTCACAAAATACTCTGCTTTCAAACAGGAATAAACAAGTAAAAGAACAAACAAATGGATACATTAGAAAAGTTTATTGAGGTTGAAGAGACGTCTAGACTTGCGATGTTGAATAGCGCCGTCATTAAATCTACTTAAATAAAAGTGTAATGCCAGTGGCACATTCGCCACTTGGGGTACCATCTCCGACACCATTGAAATCACCCCAATTTCACCTCTTTCGCATTCACCAACCTCAAACTGCATCAAAACATTTTTTACTTACCATATCCACATAGCCTACTCACCCGTACCACCCACATCTCATTTCAAGCACAGCTCTTTTTAGCCCCCTCCCCCAGTATCTAGATCAGCCTCTGCCTGGCTTCACAGTCCACTTTTGTCCATCACTTTCAAGAGCCCTGCCACTCCTCACACCATCTAATGTGCACATTTCCTCTTTTTTCAAACATGCCCTTCTGATGAATTCACAAGCTAATCAATTACTGATGCCCCTTTCCCTTCGATTCAAATGTCCATGTAATGATATAACAAGAAAGGCCACAGCAACCATACCATTCCCTTCGTGAGTTTACTTCCGGTCTGAAGAGTTTGTTGTGATCCAGGCTGAGGAGGTGAGGAGGGGAACAACTAAAAAACGGGCTGGGCAGTAGTGGGTAGCGGGTAGCGGGTACAGTTCAATTACCGCTGATACAACACAGTCTACACTCTCAGACAACACTGCCTATCACCTTCTCACAGCATGATCATTTGGTGTACAGAAATGGCAGACCCCATTTTGGAAAGCTGAGATTCTGTGCATTTTTATCCTCGCGCTTTTGTAGCTCTGTTTAGATTTTGCTGATTCTTTCTCATACATTAAACACAGATAGACAAAAAAATTCATGCAGACAAACTGCAAAAAACTATTGTGATTCTCTGTCTATTTATGTGTCTTATCCAATTGGCTGTTATAGTGTAAATACAAATGTAGGCCTACATAAATTAGCTTTCCCTGAAGCGCAGTTTCAATTAAGGACAACTATATTGACAAAATAACACTTCTAAAATGACATTGTGTCCTTCGTCAAATGTAATTTACCTTCATACCGCTCCACAGCCCAATACGAGCATTACGATTGTCCAATATAGATATAGTTAGACACACAGGTGGATATATAGATAGATAGATAGATATATATAGATAGATCAATAGATAGATAGACAGATACATAGATAGATAGATAGATAGATAGATAGACAGATAGATAGACAGATATATATACATAAATACCTAGATAGACACATAGATAGCTAGCTAGATAGGCAGATAGACAGATACATACATAGATAGATAGGCCTATTCAACTATCTAAGTTCCAATGTTCATCCCTGCCTTCAATGCCACACTGCACTTACGTCGCTGCATGTCCTGCCCATCACTGTGTATCTCAGCAACATAACTGCAGCCCCCCCCCCCCCCCCACAAAAAATCATTTACAATTGCAGTCCTCCCCCTTTATTCACTTATCACTGGGTAATTCTAGTTTAATTATATAGGCCTAGTGAAACTCTCCATGATCAATTTCAAGTTGTGTTAGCTATCCCCTTTAGTTTCTGTCTGTTTTTCTTCTTTCTTTCTTTTTTTTTCAAGTATGTTCAAATAGATTTATCAACACCATGATTATGAACACCAAAAAAAAAATTAACAATGCCATGAACAAATATCACACTGAGCAATAGAGTACAAAATTGATCTAACAAGCAAAAAAATAGAGATAGAGATAATGCACTCTTTCGTTTTCTGATGACGAAGTTTAATGATCTAAGGTAATTTTATAATGTCAAATCATGATAAAATATGAAATGTCGAAGTTGAGTTCAATGAAATGCAGACACTTTGTTGATGTCTGGAAAACATTTTTGCTACATTTAGTTAGGTCAAACTTAATAGACAACTATTGTGGATAAGTTACATTGTAACAATTTACGGGTCAAACATCCATCCATCCATCCATCCATCCATAGACTTATGTTGTTTTATCATGCGACCTCACCGGTCATGGCAGAATAGGTTGACGTCACAGCAACTACATTGCAGGTGGCGTCATGAACAGACCTTAGACCTAGCCTCATCTTCATAATCATGACGTGGGACATCGCAGTTATGAAAAATATGTTCGCATTGTCTATGTTCGTGTTGTTGAACCCATGTTTGTATGAATTCTATGTTCGCATTGTTGAAACAATGTTCACATTGTTGAAACAATGTTAGCATTGTTGAAACAATGTTCACGCTTGTGAATTCTTCGTTCGCCTTATTGAATTTTGTGTGTTGATGAATGGAATTAATTAAACTTAACAAACCTTAAAACGGAATTAATTCTACTTAAAAACTTCATTTAAGGTGACTCAAGCATGGTACAATGCACATAACTTCTGAGCAGCCTGGTTGCCTAGCAACATAGCGTCACCACTAGGGTGTACCAAAAAATGAAAAGGTTCTCTGATCTTAACACCTATCTGTCAAAAGATGAGGTTTGGTTAGTAGATCAATATGAAATTTTTTTTTTGAAAATCGTAGAAGTCCTTACGCCGGTCCAAGCCTCTTGAAATTCTCATGTCGAAAATTAGCAAAAAATCGCCATTTTCGCCTAGTTTTGAGCCTACAATGCCACCTACATCTATGACTACTGCCTATAAGTGTGTCTAACTACTCCTTTCTAAGTCATGACTTGGATAATATTTATGTTGGGTCAGTTCTATCATTTCTAACCCTAAAAATCTTTTGTCAGAAATAGTGTAAAAATGCTCTTTTTAGCCAATAAAGCACTGTATCTTGAGAACTAAAGCAGATAGAGACATGATATTGACACCAAAATATCCAGAATACCCACATTCATATTCATCTTCAATACATTTTAGGGCCCTTTACCCAATACTTTTTGAGTTATTAGCAAAAAACCAAATAATTGCCTTTATTTGCATGGGAATCGTCAGCGAATATACATTTAATAGCACAAATCATTGAAGATAGGTGCCTGGTGATCCTCTAATTTATATGCTATATATATTATAATAATTTTGACACAAAAAGTTATTTTAGTTTTATAGTTAAGGAGTATTACAATGCCATTGATTACTTATTTACATCAAAATATTGTCTAATTTTGAGAAAGGCATTCAAAGAAGTGAAAAAGTTTGATTTGTAGCAAAGGTTAGACATGTAATCAGGGAAAAAAAAAAGTTCTTTGGTGTGTAAGATGCTACTAAACCAGCATTGTTATCAACTATTATGTGTCTGAGAAACAATTGGTCAAAAGGGTAGGCTGAGGTGGATGGTTTCCATACGAGTGTGCCTCCTATTGACAATTATGAGGACATACAACAATGATATGTAACTTATGAAGGGTAGATAAATGCAGTACAACATGAATTAATATTTCTAGCAACATCAAAGATATAATAATTGCTTTGTCAATGTCACTGTTATTGTTTCATAGAGTGTACCCTTTAAATTACTGTTTATTGGGTTCCTCGGGCCTGCATTCATTATCTTCAGTTATGTCACTCGCATACATGCGCATGATTTTGATTATCTCTCACACATTTTGAAAGGCTTGTTGCTAAATTATTTGTCAATTTGGCCTGTCTGTAATTCTTTCTCATTGACATACATAAATTGTCTCAGTTTATTGTCTTCTTCAAATGACTGACTTTTGGTGTTATTCATTCATATCCACCTCAGCCTACCCTTTTGACCAATTGTTTCTCAGACACTTAATAGTTGATAACAATGCTGGTTTAGTAGCATCTTACACAACAAAGAAAATGTTTTTTTCCCTGATTACATGCCTAACCTTTGTAACAAATCACACTTTTTCACTTCTTTGAATGCCTTTCTCGAAAGTAGACAATATTTTGATGTAAATAAGTAATCAATGGCATTGTAATACTCCTTAACTATAAAACTAAAATAACTTTTTGTGTCAAAATTATTATAATATATATAGCATATAAATTAGAGGATCACCAGGCACCTATCTTCAATGATTTGTGCTATTAAATGTATATTCGCTGACGATTCCCATGCAAATAAAGGCAATTATTTGGTTTTTTGCTAATAACTCAAAAAGTATTGGGTAAAGGGCCCTAAAATGTATTGAAGATGAATATGAATGTGGGTATTCTGGATATTTTGGTGTCAATATCATGTCTCTATCTGCTTTAGTTCTCAAGATACAGTGCTTTATTGGCTAAAAAGAGCATTTTTACACTATTTCTGACAAAAGATTTTTAGGGTTAGAAATGATTGAACTGACCCAACATAAATATTATCCAAGTCATGACTTAGAAAGGAGTAGTTAGACACACTTATAGGCAGTAGTCATAGATGTAGATGGCATGTTAGGCACAAAACTAGGCGAAAATGGCGATTTTTTGCTAATTTTCGACATGTGAATTTCAAGAGGCTTGGACCGGCGTAAGGACTTCTCCGATTTTCAAAAAAAAAATTTCATATTGATCTACTAACCAAACCTCATCTTTTGACAGATAGGTGTTAAGATCAGAGAACTTTTTCATTTTTTGGTACACCCTAGTCACCACTGCTGCAGGCCCTGAAAAAGTTGTGACGTTACCATTTTCTGCTCTCTTTTTTTTAACAGCATGGCAGCCAGTAATTTGCTATTTAAATGAGATCTAATGCAGCTAGAAGCAGAATTATTTTTTTATTGAATGCAGTAACACCTACTCTATGCTAATTCAAAGTTTTAGCTTCCCGTCTTTATCAAAAGAATTTTCTCAACTAATTTCAGTCAACTGTGTCTAAAATTGTCTTTATTTCTTTAAATTGACATTGGCATAGTCATGGTACTGCAGTGAAAAAACGACTCGGTGAAATTTTTTTATTTTTGGACATTTGTTTGACAATAACCTGTTTATGATATACGCAAATTTAAAAAAAAAATCTGTATGATCGTTTTCCTAAAATTTGATTACTGCCAAAATTGATGCATGCAAAATCTGCAATTAATTAGTGTGTTTGTGCCCTTTGAGCTCATACAGAAAAAAGTATTTTAACCTTTTTCTTCAAATTTGTGGCAAATGTATTGGTTTACATCCATGGGAAGACATTTCTGACATTTTTGTGTGACAAATGCATGTAATGCTTTATTCTGTGGTACATAACCAAAAACTTAATCTATAACTTTTAAGCAGTCATCAGGCCAAACATGCTGTTACCATGGCAACCAAATGAGTCATTGAAATTTTTTTATTTTTCATTTTTGGAATGTATGGGTCCCATAGACTACCTGTGCAAAATTTTAGAAAAATCTGTATGATCAAACTACCACGCTTGAGTCACCTTAACGGAATTAATTAAACTTTAAAAACTTCATAAAAGTCAAAATTAGCATGTTTATACTAAGTAAGTATATGTTTCAATAGCAAGATAACCTGCATTGTTGTGACAGACAATGTGGCACCGAATGTCTGATGTCCTTATGTTGCTCTGAGATCGAGCTGTTAATTATTGTTCTTTGAGATACAATTGGCACAACAAAATGTAGCCTTTTTATTGGAGTTTTATTGAGTAAAAAATAGTATGTGGTTTTTTTGCAGATTAAATCCATTTGTGTCAAAAGAGCATTGTATCTATAGGCCTATTTCTGGATGCATTTTTCTGTACTTACTCCAAAGAATATAATCCCTTTTTAATGCCCTCTGACCTCTAACCTCACTTTCGCTATTCACTTACCGCTTGCAACGACCATGCTATATATTATGAAAATGCTCTTAGTGCTCAGCATGTCGCTCCTATCTCCCACTTTTTGACAACTTTCATTCTCACAAAAGTGATGAGATATTAGTCATACAATTTCTAAATGACGAAAAAAAAGTTTGACAGTAAAACACGCATATGAGTGTTAAACTAGTGAATGACCATCTAACTCTTTATTAACCCCTATGTAATTTTTCAACCAATTTTGTAATAGAGAATTTGTTCTGATATTAAAATTAGGAGAGACTGCATAACATTTCAATGAAAAAGATAAGATAAGCATTTTTCCATCCCTGTGAGTGGCTGTGACACACCTGTATAAATGCTTAATTTATAAATTTAGCTTTTAACGATTCAAATTTGATACTTCAACACCAATCAGGCTCCATGAATTTCTTTAATTGTCACACATCAATTGCAGAATAGAAGCAAAATGTATTCTGATGCCTATGGGAGTGATACAAAATGTAGGTAACTCTCTGACTGCCATTTATCACGGGTAAATGCTAGTAATGAAAATATTGTTCCCAAAATCAAAATGCTGTATCATTATAAACAGCTGTGTTTCATGAATCTAATTAAGAATCTCCTGAAAAAAGCTTGAGCATGTTGAGTTTAACAGCAGTGGCCTACTCCTTTGAAGTGGGACATGTCCTTTTTTTTTAATTGCCATTCTGATAAATTTGAAAAAGGCTTTTCAATATGGTTTATTTTTAAAAATCAAGATTCAAGAGAAGGTTTCTGAACTTCTCACCTGTGGTTTTACACAGTGAGATAACAGATCAGATTCGATAATCAGCCAATTAATAATAATTGTTATTCATACCAAATGTACGGAAGAAGGTTCAACTAACAAATCAATCAAGTCTTAAGAAGGAGCATTTTGTTTGGAGCACCAAATTCAGTATTTAATTAAGATAATCCATGTCTCAGCTAAACATTTTATGAAATACAGTTTGAATAATGTGTAGGCCTATTCACTGTTCGTTTCTAAATTGAATTTTTGGAACAATATTTTGCAAGCACCCATCAATATTCAAACTGAAATAGTTCACAAAAAGGGTAACATTGTATGGTTAGAAGAAAACGCCAACCTTCTAGGACCAACACAGCCAGAGATCCTGCAATTTCTAATTTTCTGATGGCACAGGTAAATCTCAATCAAGAGGTCACCGAGTTTAAGAAAGTTTTAAGAAAAGCAGGTAAGATGCAGGGAGGGGGGCAACAACAGTGTATGTGAAGCACTTCAGAGCAACAAAAACTCAGACAGTGTTTTGTTGATCAAGTCTGGAAAATGGTTACATTGCATTGCGCAACAATGCAGAGGTCACTGACTTGGCTGGAGTCAGTGATCTGTGCACTATGCAGATGATAAATAAGGGGAGGAGTCACATCATGGATTGGCCAGATAAGTTTTGATTGACAGCTACTGCTTAAGAGGAGGAGAGGGACATCTCTCGCCCAGAAATATAGATTACATAATTAATATTTGCAGCCTAAAATAATTAAGGGTCGTATGCAAGTGAAACTAATTGGTATTGTTTCCTTTCTAATACATAATTTGATATTATGTTGAAATCATGGCTTGAATCATTTGTTTATTGAAAGATTATGAAATGATAAACCCTTCAATAAGGGGCCGACCAGACGATAGTTGGGGGGGGGGGCTATGGATTTTACCCCGGGATGAACTTTTTTTTCGTTCGCGACGCGTCGATGAACAATTTTTTTCGCATGCGCACTCGCGACAAACTTTTTTATCGGAATTTTAACATTACGGTACCCTAGCTACAGGTGGAAACAAACTTTTATTTTTATTTCCATGTGCTGAACAAACTTTTTTTTTCAGTGTCAAGTGGGAAACAATCTTTTTTTTTCACCAAATATCCATAGCCCCCCCCCAAAGATCATCTGGTCGGCCCCTAATCACCATCAAACATCATGACATGTAAACTTCATTTTCTTGCAAATGAACCTCCCATAGGCGTACCAGAGGGGGGGGGGGCGATCCCCCAGGGTTAGATAGAATATAGATAGACATATAGATAGAAAGATGGATAGATATATAGAGAGATAGATAGATTGATAGATTGAATTGCATTTTTGTGAGCCCCCCTGTCAAGTCAGACCTATGGATAATGCACATGTGTAATTTCTACGAAGTAAATAAAAATTCAATTCAATGCAATACTACTATCTATCTATCTACCTATCAGGGGCGTATCTAGAAATGGCCTGAGGGGGGGGGGCATAACATGGGGCAAATAGGCGGCGCTCTGTGGCACTGCCTATCTGTTCCATGTTAATTTTTTGCCTGAGGGGGGCACAATGCCCCCCCCCCTAAATACGCCACTTTGCTGTTTGCCTCAATTTAATGTTAGGCTGCATTAAAAATCAATCAAATATGGTATGGCGCCAGTCAGTCTGCCGTTATGCAATGACCATTGTTATGCAGTGATAATTTACGCTTTTCCGAGCTAACGTTTTTGTCTTTTTTAATTATTTTCTTTTTTGGATGGATCCGAGAAATGGGATGAATAGCAAAATGAATATTATGCTTAGGGCCTATTTGTTAATATTTAAGCAGCAAAAAGTGGAAAAGAGTAGGTCCTACAATTAACGAAGTGTTTTAGTTCAGACTCCATGAGTCCCTCTATAAGCCGACGACACGAAGTGTCAGATGGTTTTAGTTTATAAATTTATAGGACAGCAAAAAGACATCAGACAATCGGCGCCTTATTGTCTGTGATAACAACTCAGCTTATTCTTGTTATCAAAACAGTAGATTAACTAACTATAAACATTGCAAAAATAAATAATTAATATATTAACTATAAACATTGCTTTATTTAAAACGAACAATGAAAGTCTGATTCAATAACATGCACGATCACAAAATATAATAAAGCGAAAGGATAATTCAATAACCCAAACATATTAAACTGGGATTGGCATACTTTCTTTAATAAAAGAAAAAGAAAAAATGAAAGTAGGAAGAAAATCTTCAATTAGGAATGGTTTGAAATCACTCATTGATCACATGGATATTCATATTCATTAGGCAGTAGGGGGAGGGGGCTTGCCGTTTGGTCCTTGACAGTAAATTAATTATTAAAATGTTTAAAAAAAACAAAAGTCAGTATTAAGAATTCCATCCCATAGAAATCATTTAAAGATATATATATACCTCGTCTTGATCTGCACACAATAGTTGAAGTCCCAATTAAAATCACAAGGCAAGTATGAACTATTTATTGATTCGGGCCTATACGTACATGGGCCTATACGTACATGTGCTGTGCGTACATGTAAGTGCGATGCATGTTTGAAGTTCAGAAAGGCCATGCAGCGCAAAGTTCATTGATCTCTTGACGTGACGTCATGATTGTGTTGCTGCCATGACCGGTGGGGGCGCTGACCTAAAACAACATAGTTGACGTCACATATAGTAAAATACTCGGAGTCCGACATCCATTTATTGTATGGGATCCATCCTACAGTTTGTCACGTCAAGCATTGAGACAGAAATTTAGCCCTTTTTGTACAGGCCATAAAAATCAACAAAATAAGATTGGAGGTTATCTAATACCAAATTTGACTGGAACTAAGTCTGGGGTGGCGCTGCAGTGCCCTTTTATGACGTCACCACCCATTGTTTGTCAGATTGGCAGCATTGCAAAGTCAACAATTCGCGAAATTTGACTGCCATTTCCATGAATTGTCAAATATCGGACAAAAACGGCATCAAAACTTTGTGAAAATGTGATATTCATATTACAACAGAGCTAATAGCAGAGTGGCAGGAGGCCAAAAAGTGGCTTAGTTTTTGATGTAACTGCCCCCGCTCTGCAACCTCACAAATTGTATATCAAATCGATCCTTATGACCCGCAGTTTAAAAAAACCCGTCTGACGTTGAAAAATTAACGTGGCACTTTGCCGTCCCAGGGGTCAAAGGTCACGACCTCCGTAGAAAAATTCCAATTTTCAAGCACGGACATGAAATTCACTTTATAGGCTCTCCTGTGTGATCTGTTTCAGATACAGAGGCGTATGATACATCAGATGAAAGGTTGCATTGAGCTGAACAATGTGATTACAGCCACTTGACCTTTGACCTCATTTGCATATCGCAGGAGTCATAAATAGGTCAAAAATCAGTAAAAAATTACCTACTTTTTTCAAATGGAAAGAAAGAAAGTTTCCCTTCTATGTTATTTTCACAGGTCCAACCCCTCAATTTCATGTGCACGCGTCACAGGACATTGTGATTCAAATTTATGCAAATTTCTTCACCATAGGGGCTGTTCAAAAATTACGTAACGCCGGAGGGGGGGGAGGGGGTATGAGATAGTGTTATGTTGTGTTACAGGGGGGAGGGGGGGTGTAAGACTAGATGTTACATAACACAATAACTTTTTTCAAACATGAAAAAATTGTAATCATAGCAATGACGTTCGGCATACAAAAATTGTGTTCTTGTTGTTTGTTGAATTTTTTTTGGAGCATGACTTATTAAAAGACCTGAAATTTGAAATGGTGTGAAATCTGGATCTTTGAATTCTGTTTAATATTGTGAGCCCTCCGGTCGCGGAACACCAGTGCGCGTGCGTAACTTCCGAGATTTTAAGGGGGGGGTATAGGCCTTGTTATGTAACAGGAAGGGGTATGGACTTGTGTTACAGGCTGTTACAGGGGGAGGGGGGGTGTCAAAAATGAGCTATTTTTGTGTTATGTAATTTTTGAATGGCCCCATAGGTCACAACAAGGTCAAAGGTCACATAACCCAAATATATCTCCGATATTTCTCAAAATTTTAGCAGAAATGCATTATTTCAGCCCCATTGTGTCATAGGTGATTTGTACTTGGTCATATTGTACACCATATGAAGGGTCTCAATGAGAACAATAATTTTGTGATACTCAATTGACCTTTGACCTCATTTGCATATGGCAGGAGTCATAATTATTTACCAGTTTTTTTAAACTTGTAAGAAACAAAGTTTCCCTTCTATGTTGTATTCATAGATTGTACCCCTAAATTCCATGTCCATTCTTTACAGGACATTGTGATACAAATTTATGCTAATTTATTCACCATAGCTCACAACAAGATCAAGGGTCACATAACTCAAATATGTTCAGATGAAATCAAGGCAAACTTATTCAAACCTTGCCCATTATATATGGCTGAGATGTTTTTGTGATACAACTTAATGTAACATGAAATGGCACTGTTTGTTGTATTATCCAAGTGCTAGCATGGTTGCCTATTGCTGAGATTATTTTGTGATACAACTTAATGTAACATGAAATGGCACTGTTTGTTGTATTATCCAAGTGCTAGCATGGTTGCCTATTGCTGAGATTATTTTGTGATACAACTTAATGTAACATGAAATGGCACTGTTTGTTGTATTATCCAAGTGCTAGCATGGTTGCCTATTGCTGAGATGTCTTTGTGATACAACTTATTGTAACATGAAATGGCACTAGCTGTTTGTTGTATTAGCCAAGTGCTAGCATGATTGCCTATTGCTGAGATCTTTTTGTGATACAACTTATTGTAACATGATATACAATTTGTGAGGTTGCAGAGCGGGGCAGTTTGGGCCTCCAACCACTCTGCTATAAGCTACGCCTACACATAGGTAAGTGTAATTCTTCTGTAGGACTTCTGGTTGCCAAGATATCTGGCAAAACGTCTGTCCTCTGCTTGACGTGACAAACTATAGTTCACGCCCGTGGACGTAAAATGACAGACTGTAAGCTCTGTCTCAATATATATCCAACAGCCAATCACATTCTCCGATCAGTGAAATGACAAGCTCAAGGTTTTCACAGCTAAAATGTATAATAAAATGTAATGTTATTGATAGTATCGGCGATTATGAAAATGAGAGAGACCTAGTCAAGCTTTCTCCATTAATCTTTTATGAATTATTAAAATGTTTTTGTCCTATACTTGTATCAATTTTTAAATACTATTGCTCACATATATTTCCTACTATACTACCAAATTCACCAGCGCCGAGCTCTCCTGTTTTGCGCCGAATTCACTATTTTCACCCTTGTTTTTTTACTTTCAAGAAGGTACCGTAATCACATTGGATAGGACTACAGGTAGGAAGGTCTGGGGGCATTGTCTCCCTGGGAAAATTTTCCTGGGAACCAATGGAATTGGTGGCTTCTCGGCCTTCTGACTTGACAGCTATGATCCCCTCATCATCTGTTTGCCAACTCACTTAAAATTGACACATACGCATGGACCTACTACAGAATCAGAATGTGTGCACAACATTTTGAAATTATATAATAATGCTTGTTAGGACAACTTCATTGGTCATTGGTAATCTGAAAATGACTAGATACTACCAGGTGACAGTGATTTGAAGTTTACCTTGCCTACTTAGCTCTAGTATAATACATATAAACTAGAGTAAGACCATAGGAAAAAACAAAAGATGTCTTTAAATCTCAGCACAATATGTATAGGCCTAATCCAAAAGGTCAATATGCTTATGGAGATACAGCATACGAATAACATCACATCTCTAGACATAGCAAGTAGAAATCATAACATGAGAATTTAACTAGCAATAGAAATAAAAAATATATAAACTTTTGATGCTAATTAAATTAATTAGTATATTACCTGTTAATTTGGATTAAATTCACCTAATCATTAGAAAAAGAATAAATGCATACCGGTAATCTCTGTTTCTGTCTGTCCTAGAAACATGCGTTTTTTTGCTGATTAGATAAATCTGTGTCATAGGAACACAGTACTTTATTACTTGATGTCTATTTCTGATAACTTTACTGGTGTGAATATAATTAGTTATTTTTCAGTTTAATTTCTAATGATGCACATTTGCATGAAGGTCACTTCATTCTCTGGGTGATGAAGGTGAATACAAACATGAAACCATTACTTTCAGGATTGTTCGATTAAAGTCATGATTTAAATCACAATTTGAATGCATTAAAATAATGATTTATTTAATTTAAATAGATTTGTTTGATTTAAATCAATTTATTTATACCTTTGATAGTTTCTATTTATTTTTTCTTATTCATAATAGATCTTCCCGAATAATACATAATGTCCACATTTTCATTTCATCAAATGAATGATAGTAGCAATTTTCGTAGTGGTTTATACTGTGATTGATTTAAAAAACAACTCGGTTAGAACTGTCACACTTACTATTTGTTATCCTTTAGGCCTGTGGACAACTCGCCAGGGGACTGCTCGCCAGTGGACTACTCACCAGTGGACTTGACCCATTTCCCGCCAGTCCCCCAACTCGCCAGGTTACCTGGAGCTGAGACGAAATGTAGGTAATTTTCGCTAAATAAAGCTGTTTGACAAATTGGGTAAAATTTAGTATAGCGCAGCCTTTAAAACTCACTCTTACCTTTTACTAGGCATGCGGGCCCATTAAAACGTAAAAAAATCATGAAAAATGAGTAAGTTATAGTGATGTTTTCATTAAATCTTTGTAAAATGTAATTGGGGGCGGCAGACCCAAAAATTAACTATGGAATAACAATTATTTACACTTGTCAATGTCAAATATGGCAGCCTGCTATACTGAATGTGCATGACCATATCATTTTGTGATAAAATATCACTGACAGCCAAACTGTTTAAATGATGCTATCAACAGATGACGGCAATGTTATTTTGCTTTTTTTTTCTAGGTTGGTAATTGTTTTCAAGACCTAGTGTTCTTTTCATGATCTTAATCAAATGAATCTCCTTAAATCAAATAAATCGCTTTAAATCAAATGCATCATGATTTCAGTGCCTTGAAATCAGGGTCCTGGATTCCTGGTCGTCCTATCGCCTGAGACACCAAGATTTGCCAGGATTTTACTATAAAATGACAAGCTGGGCTCCCTGCATGTGGTGAAGTACGCCCAAAATCTGGCAACGAATCTGGGACCCTGCTTGTAATCATCATTTAAACCGTGATTTAAATTGCCTTTCGTTTTTACTTTCTTTTCAGCAGGACAGCAGCAGAACTCGATGGTAAAGCCGGATGACATGCATGCGTATGTGCAAGCAGTTTTAAAACTGATGTATAACGCTAACTTCAAGATATTTCACATGACATTTTCATGGTATGTCAAAACAAAATTATATGAAGGTTTTAATCTTTTAAGTAAATGAAATAAATTATTTTTAAAGTACTGAACTGATCAGTTACAGACAAATGAAAATTACTAGTGTGTTATACTGAGGTTGTGCTGCATGATAAGTGATTCAAAGCAGCACTAGCAGCGTTATATGCAGCATGAGGAATGGCTTTCAGAACGCCCTTGTCCGAACATGTTGATTATTCATTTTTCAGTAAAATTTCACTTGTCCGAAGCTTTTTTCAGGTGGTCAGGATGACCGAACTGTTTGTCAAAACTAGTGAAAATTATCTAAAAATAATAAATTGAACTTTCTGTGATAATTTTATTGCATTACTTGATATCTTGATAAACAATACATTTTCTATCAATTGCAATTGTGCTGCCGTATAGTATAATTCATAAAATTAGTTGAAGGCCACTTCATACATTTAATTAACAATCATTCATCTTTCACTGTTTCAGGTGGACAGTGAAAATAACATTAATGGATATGCTGCCTTCAAGCATCGATTCCCCTTTGCATCTTGTACAGTCCAGTACAAGGTAAAAATTACTGCTGAGTATCATGAGCTTAATATCGGTATGATTGGGGAGAGCCCCCTGGATCGAACCACCTAACTTCAACGGCTCAGTGGGGAAAGTGTGTTAAAGGCATCATGTTAAAATCCCGTCAAAGAACAAAGACTGACTTTAAATATATTGTGCTGCAATGCAACTTGCCAATGCTATGGGCAAAGCTTGATAATTGTGAACGCTGCACCGCTGTCAAAAAAAGTCTTCAAATTTTGAAGTCACTGACTTACATTGTAGTTAGGGATGGACATCGTTTCACAATATATTGGTTGAACTGATCGATCGTTCGATTGGATAATCGAAACCGAATGATAAGCAATATCGTATCGAACCGATACTGCCTCAGCTGCACTCAGCTGCACTATTTTGCTTGAAAAAGTCATTTAGTTGCCAATTTAGGTTCAAAATGTAACCCAATTGTTGAGAAACTCATGAGATTGTTGCCAGTTACGATTCCTCTCTTGTGCAGGATCTCATTTTGACAGGCAAAATATAAATTTTGCGATGTGAAATTTCAGAAAAAATCTGTTTGTGGAACAATTTGCGTATCGACAATACGTATCGTATCAAGTAATCCAAGCTTTGTTTGTATTAATGTATAGTTAAATTTAATGTATTTATCCTGCTATTATAAATTATGACAAAGATGTCTCCAGGTGAGTATTAATGACTATTAATACATGCATATTGCCATCACCCATTCCATGTTAATCACTGGCCCTGAAATATAATACCAAAACGGCAAGTTTTGAATCCTCGGATTCTTGTTTTTATTAGATAATTTGATTTAATTAACATTACTTTTTCTTGCAGTGAGCAGAATTTTGTTTGTGAGTTGAAAGACTATAAGACACAGATATATGCCTTTCACAGAAACATGTACAGCTGCAGCAATTGCTTCAAGATGGAATGTTTTGGACCGTTGGATTCTTCTTTGGGTGCTCCCAGACGGAAAGAGTTAACATGGTTAACAGAGCCCTCTGGGTGAGTTGAGAGGTTTGTGTTGAAAATTTAATTCATTGGATTTTCAGTTATTCTTGATATATAAATATCATGTATTTCCCACAGCTAATTGTAGTGCTAATAAGGTAGTCACTGTACTCCTGTGAGGCCCGACAATTGATTGTTAGCTTCTTGGATCTTCTGAAAGCTTTTGAAGGTCAGTGGTAGGACAAGAAAAATCTGTCGTAAATCACGATTTTCATTCTGTAAACAAATAAACATTGTTCAGCACTTTTTTTCCTGAGTAGAAAGTCTTTTCGGTCTGTTGATCCGAGAAGCCAACAATTAAATATGTTTGGCCTTACTAATTGTCACAGACTCAAATCACAGAAAAGAATTTAGAACGGAATACTTATGGATAGATTGAAGATATATTACAACTTTATTGTCCCAGTTGTGAAATTCTTTGGTATGTGTACATTGTACAGGTATAATGAATCAATACATGCATAAATATTTATGTTATCTGCTGGTGTCATTTAAGAGTCGTATACTTTAGAAGATTGTTTGTGCCAAATAAAATTAATTTGATTGAAAAAAGAACCAGTATGATGTCCAATGATATACGTGTAGAGTGTAGACAAACCAGAGCTTGTACTGACATTGAAAACTGTACAATTTTTTTTAACTGAGCACTACAAATAATGTTTTTAAAAAAATCCTGAATGAGGATCACTTTTGCCACTGTGATCATGGTTATAATTTATTTATCATTTTCGTCTTACAGTGGATATAGGAGCTACGTTGAACTGGAATTGTACAGCTTGAAGTTGAACGTTCATGCTCGTCAGAGGTCATTGAAACTCTTATGAATCTTCATCACACTTAATTACATTCAATGGATCAATCTGTGAGTATATACAGAACTTATGCCGCTGATTAATATTTTGAAGCTACTGAATTCAGGAATGATTCTTATTTCTGAGGCCTTGGGTTTGACATCTTTCATTCTGATTTCTGAAGAACGTTTTTCTCTAACAGAACAACAGTACAAAGTTATCAAATGTAAAATCAACACTATTTTTTTGACAACTTTCTTTAGCTGTTCGGTATGTTTTTGGAGTCGATAAGATAAGACATAGGCTTAACAGTTTTTTCCTTGATTTCAGACCAGGAGAATTGTCATTAAGTGAACTCCAGCAGTCATTCATTATGATTTATTTCAATCAACAGTTGTGCATGAATAACACTTGTACATACAGATGATGTAAGAGTTCTTGATGCAGTAATTAAGCTAATTTCTAATGCTCAAAATTGTTTGTGGGTCATTCCTTTATTATAACATTCAGTAAGGTATCTCTATTTCGTTCATCCCCACAGACTTGCTGATCAATAACCATGATAATTCATTGGCAAAAGTCCACTTTTTGTCGGTCCGAGCTGATACTCCGCTTTTTTTGGGGGGGGGGGGGTCTTCACTCAAATAGATTAATCCTGACCCCGCTAGGGGGAGGATTCAAAATTGTTCACTTAATGTTCAGGAAATTCAGGGTTCCCACAGTCATGGAAAGTCATGGAAAATATTGTGGTCACGGAAAAGTCATGGAAAATCTAAATATTTTGAAAACTCATGGAAAATTGTAATTTTGACTACAATTCGCGCTCAAATTTAACAAATTTGGGTGCTTATGCAGGTCTGATCTCTTATGGCTGATCCGATGGCCGGACAGTGAACGATGGTCATCGTGTTAATTTGTTTTTGGGGTGAATCTCGACCTCAATGAGTGAAACATTGGTCATGGAAAATCCGAAATTTGGTCATGGTATTCCCGTCACAAGATTTTGTGGAACCCTGAAATTGTAGTTACTTTTGTGTATTGGCCTCAGAAAGATGGGTGTCCCACTTTGTGCATTGGGTAGCTGAGGCACATACATTTATTTAATTTTGTATAAATGGACCTTTTAACCAAGTTCTGACTGTTGGGGACGGAATCACAGAGTAATATGACTTAAATTTCATTAACTCTTGAAAATGTTGAACAAATGATATTGTTTTCTTTTCCAGCCCTTGAGATCACACAGATCAAGCCATTGTCCTGAACTAAAAAGAAGACTCTGTGCCTTGATTTGCTTGAATTGACGACGAGGATCTCAATTTCATCCGATGCTACCTCTTGTTACCTTTGCAAACTGGAATTGATTTTCAACTCAAATCAAACCAGCATCGATTAATCAGTTAGTTGCGAGAGCTCTAGTGTGAAGCCATTGATTAAAATTATAGTAAACTGAATCTGATTTATTAAATTCTGTGTTTTTTATTTTTGTGAGGATATGATAATTTTTAGCAACAATCGCATGTGAATTTCATCCAATCTTATGTATCAAAATAGAAGAGGCTAATATAAGCCGATTGTAAAATTGGAAAAGGTCTGTATTTGTGGCCTCTCTTCATGCAAATTACAATGATGCCGTCACAAAACAAACAAAACTTGTGCAACATTAGTGCTTTTCACCTCAGGCCAATCCAATTAGTTTTGGCTCTAACTGGGACGATTTGAGAAATTGTAAAATCGCACAAATGATATGTGAAACTGCACCATGAAAAATGCAAACTGCACAAAAGAAGGTATTTTGTAATTGTATTTAGAATAGAATAATAAATGTTGATATTTTAGTAAAAGTTTTAATGCCAAAGAGTTGAATTTTGTACCAAATTTAATTAATTGTAATCCAAAAAGTTGTTTGTTTGATGTGTGAAGTTTCCCGCGATTGATCAGTAAGGTTTTTACAAAATGGTATTTATTTCAATTTTGTAATTTTGTAAATGTTAAGTCTCAAAATGTTATTTACAAAAAAGAAACAGTCATCGATTTAGCTAGTCATTATAATAAAGTGCTTTCAAGTACAGAATATTTGTCAATGCTACTTATTGGGAAGTTAAATTGCTACATTTTTTTAGGCACTATCATTAGATATGGCATGTAGGCAGGTAAACTATTGGACAGGAGGTGTTATGCAATTATGATGAATTGTGTCTTTTGCGTGAGAATAGAATTTATAAAATGCTGAATTAATTTTTCATAATTACGACAGATCGTAAGTAATGAGAAAGTGGGATTATTTGGAAATATACTTTTGGTATGTAAAGCATAGAACTGCTTCCTGTACAGTCACTATCGATGTATAGATAAAAGTATGGAATAGCTTTTTTCACATGATATAAACTTTTATTGAAGATGTACGCATTTGTTTACAGCCTAAACATTTACTTTTTGTACGCACTTTTAAATGCGCTCAAAACGGGAATTTTGTACGCACATTAGTTGTTGAGTTTTTGTTTAAGTTGTCAACATTTAGTAATTTAGGCATTAGACACTTGGTTGTTTAGACTATGTACCTAATTGTTTAGGTATCGTTTAGTGTTCTAAACAAAACGCTAAAACTAAATGTTTTTTGTCATAATTGTTTAGGTTCTATCTGCGCAGTCGCTTACGCAGCTTGTTTAATTTGGCTAAACATAGTGTTTATAAAGAAAAAGCTAAACACCAATAAACGCGCTCAAAGCGGGAATGTTTAATGTTTAGGTTTTGTTTAGGTTGTACGCATTTCCAATTTAGAGTGCTTTGTAGGTCTGTTACTTCCCCAGCTGAGAGTTCACATGCTTTGCATGGTATTTTTAAATTTTTGTGAGGATATGAAAATGTTTAGCAACAATAGCATGTGAATTTCATCCAATCTTGTGTATCAAAATAGAAGGGGTTTATATTTATATAAGTAATTATATAAATTGGAAAAGGTCTAAAATATGTCCTCTGAATTTCATTCAGCGATTTTGATTCGGTGTGTTTGATTTGGCCATTCTGTGGAGCGGGAGCCCTATCTCCTGCATTCTCTGGTTCTGAGTCCCATCTTTTGACAAACTGTTTATAATTGTGCATAACCTAATCAACCTCTTAACATTTGGCATGTGAATTTCAATGAAGTGGCGCAGAATAGCATAACATCTAAATATCTTGATTGTTCAAAGTTTTAATTAATTTTAGAATTTCACCGGCAAAGATCCTTGTGTGAGAAAGCATGGAAGTCTTATAATATATTTTCTCATGACTTGCAGTTGTTTCTGGATGTATACTAGTCATGATTCAGTAATTTCAGTTTCAGATTTGGTTTCTTTTCATAATCTTAAGTTGTTAATGGTTTATTATTGTCAAAACCAAAATGCCAACCTCAGACAGCTTTGAGCCTCGATATAGCCCAATAAGGTGCTGCAGAGGCGTAAAACACAAATACACACACATACACACAGACAGCTTTGAATTTTCGTTAATTTTGGTTTGAATATTGGAAGTCGTTTCTCAAGGTTTGCTGGACAATGATGGATCCATAAGTTAACCACTTGTCAATGCAACATATTGAAGAATCAAGTTGGTGGCAATTGACCTAGTGTCTCCTACTCTCCTTCTCGGGTGCACATGGGATTATGTGCAAGCTGGCTTTGTTTAAGAAAATGTCCGAACTGGCATGTGACTCTCATCAAAGCTTAAGTGGTAGATTTGAGGTTATCTTTTGCAAATTGGCGTGACACTTCCACAATTTTTCAATGAATTTTGAATTGTTTGAATTTCCTGATTCACATTTTAAATATTGTTTATCCGTATTACTTCTGGATGGTAATGGTGCTTGATATAAAGGCATATGGTTGAAAGCTATAATGGAATAGCAACTTGCATCTGTATGGTTGAATGGAAATAGTATGATCTACCAGGGGCGATTTCTATACCTGGGCATTCTTTATTGAAAGAGCCCAGCTACTATGCTGTGGCATTATCATATTTAATTGCAAAAAAAAGTGTTAAATAGATTTAGTAAAAGTTCATCTGTAAATTACGGTGATTATATATTTCATCAAGCTACAATGCATATATTCTTATACTAGAGTTGATTTTAGAATTGGCACACGTGAAGCTATCCTGAGTCCTCTGTAGTCTGCACCCACTCGTGGGTACAGAGGACTCAGGATATCTTCAACTTGTGGAGTACATCTCAAAATGCCACCATACCCATTTGGTCTTATTATAATGTTGTCCTTACTGTTAAGTACCTGAGACTGTCATTTACAAGTGTTCTTCTTATGATCTCCTGCGGCATGAAATTGATGCTGTACCACCCACTTTAATTGCACAATGGGATTTTTTTGCTGTCACTAAATTAGGTCTTTCACTTTTTCAGCTTGGATTCATGTGTTTTGCATGTGAATCTTTTGAAAAAAAACGCTTTTATGGCACCTTAATTTTATCACATGTTGGTCTGACAAAGGTAGTTAGCGTTAGTGTTGCCTGCGAATCTTACCAACTAATCAAACTCGGTTGCTCGCTGAAGCAGAATAATACGTTATTTTGCTTTCCACATTCAACGTGTGGATTTGGAAGATGTTTGATTGCTCTCAGACCAATCAGGCAAGTTGAAAATGCTACGTAGACTGTGGTAAAACATACTAATTGAATTTGCTGTAAAACACATTTCAGACTCAGTTTGCAAGATAATTTATTGGTATCAATAAAACAAATTGTTCCATGATGCAGGTGTAACAAGCCTCCTGATTGGCCAACAAGCCACCTGCATATTGTGATGTTCACCTGTGTGAACAGACAGGTCAATATGGGAAGCGTTATTGGCCTCCCTGGAAGATGCATCAGCGCAAAAAAAAAAAGAAATCCGGAAAGAATAAAAAAAAAAAATTCCCAATCAAAAATTATTTTTAAAAAACAAATTAAGAAAACGTTAAGAAAAAGTTGCCTCTAGAATGAGAGCAAATTGCAGGTGTCTGTCCTGTCTGTCCATCCTGAGTGTAACAAGCACTTGTCTTTGCAATTTCCATATTTGGTTTTAATTATCAATTGTCAACTTGCAACCATGTATTATGTAACAATGTACTGTTTTTTCCCCAGCCGAGAGTTCACATACTTTGCATGGTATTTTTTTAAAACATTAAAGTAATATCTTTTGAGGTCTGTTAATTCCCCAGCCATAGTTTTACATGCTTTGCATGGTATTTTTTATATTTCCCAGGGAAAAACACCAGTATCAGGGAAAAAGGTGACCTTGACATGGGATAAAAAACAAAACATGTAATAATAATAGAATTATCACAGATAGGGTATAAAACAGTTATTCCACTTCAGCAGGTGAGTTATTCCTACTCCCTAGATGAATTTAACCTTTACAAAATTTACAATTTCAGTGACTCCTTCACCACAGGACCTCAAGTTATCCGCAATTATTCACCATGGAACAAGAAACATATCTATCACAGCTCAGGCTGAAGTCCTCGTAAACCACATATTCCCGCTCCTTAGATAGATTTAACCTATACAAAATTTACAATTTCAGTGACTCCTTCTCCCCAGGACCTCAAAATATCTGGAGGTGGCCAAGTGAAAGAGGGTGAAGCAATAACATACACATGTCAAGCCTCGGAAGTGAAACCTCCTCCACAACAAATGTACCTCAGGTTCAAGGATAATGATAGTCCATTGACAACAGTCTTGAAAGAAAATGTTATAAATGCTGATGGATTGACATGGGCTGTGGCTGTTGAATACACATTGATTGCCAATCGTATCTACCAAGGCAAGAGACTGCAATGTGTGTTTGTAACTTCAACTGGAGAATCTATCACATCATCTGAGGAAACAGGGATGCACGTCTTATGTGAGTAGACATCTATAATTTGTGACATTCCATTACCACAATTAAGATATGGGTGGAAAACTACAGTACAAAGTAAGTAATGTATTCTGATTTCTTTTTTTTTCTTTACAAATTATTCCAATAGAGTTTGATAGTTCAGATTTAATATAACTGATGTGTTCTTGACAACTTGATTTATGAGCTGTTATAACACCAAGACATTTTTAGCTCAAAGCACGAGAAAGTTCATAATCATCGATCAGTAAATTAACAGTTATATTAACTGATTTATGACCTGATTCAAACATATAAAGAGTTTTGGTAACATTCAAAGTCAACTTATTTATAATCAACCATTTACTTAATTTGCATTTACAGTGAGGAAAATAAGTATTTGACCCCCTACCATATTTTCGATTCGGGCACTTGCGTTTGCTTTGAAACTTTCTAGGATTTTATCAGGAAGATTTATTCCAATATTTGATAGGTTTTAGTTAAATTAGATGATTTCAGGCCATTTTCCATTTTTATGAAGAATGGTTGCCATGGTAACCAGGTTGAAAAGCTGATTTTTACTGCTTACAAGATTTGAAATTTCTGGAGTTATAGACATAAAGAAAAGCAAAACGCAGAGAATTACAGAGGGAGATTTTTTTATATTCCTTTTCACAATGTCAGAAAGCAGGGAAAAGTAGACAAAAATCACTTTTTTTAAACAATTGTTTTTTTCTATGGCTACAATGTCAAATAATTTTGTAAAGAAAAACAAATTTTAAAATCTGGTCTGTAAGGTCTGTCTCCATATGGGGATTACCACAGGTATTATCGGTAGGTGGCACGACAAAAACAGGGGAGGGCTATTTTTGACTTGGGGAAGACATATCATATGGTTTGTTTGCAAAGTAAGTGAAATCCAGTGACCAGCAGTTAATAATAATGTGATTGTTAACAAGTTACAATTCACCAATCTGTACGATAACAACATACTTTTCTGTTCAACTGTTATTTTGATGAATGATATTTTTTAAAAATTAATAAGAATATAATATGAAAAATAACAAAATAATTTACGAGTGAAGTATATTATAGAGTGAATATAATGAAAATTGAATTGGTAAAGAACAGCGCGATACATGGGATACAAAGCCAAAGCATCATATTATTAATATAAATCACAAATGATCAAACGAAGATTATATTCATATTCAAGTTATGAAAACTAGTGATATACTCAGCAATTTCTGATATAATGAATAGAAATCATAATATCACATAAACTATGCACTAAAGACCAACCATTTAAAAATTAACCCTTGATTAGGGTTATAGTTTCGAATTCGTTAAACACAGCAAGGGTCTTGAGATAGAGGAAGTGTTCTGTCCTAATTCTGTTGAGCTTCTACTTTCTGAGCATCACCAGTTGCCGTCAATTCATCAGTCGCTGTTGGGACTTGAGTCGTCAAATAAATAGACAATTTTCGTTTCAATTTTGTTCTGTTCCGGTAAACTGAATCTCTGATCTTGAACCAGGAGAAACGCACATAATAGGTCGAAGTTTTGAACCTTTAATAGCGATCCGATATGATTTCTCAATATCTGCGGGGACAAGTCATACGAAGATTGTTTCTTCACCTGTACTGTTCTTGATTGTCAATAGCATAGTAAGCAAAAAGCTTGGTCAGTATGGGACAATGATTATAAGGAAACTAACAAGACATAGCCTAGAAGGATTAATGGAGTGGGTTGGAGAGCACACATAATTTAACTAGGGGGTATATGTGGGTCATGAAATATTCTTGCTAGTATTGAAATATTGCATTGCTTTGATTAACGGAAGTTTAGGGAAAGTCTGGACTTCATTATTTATGCTGAGGCCACTGTGCAGAACCATTTCTATACATTATGTATTAGGGTGGAGTGAAAAATGAAAAATGTCAAAAATTAAAAAAACAGCAGGTCTAGATGCTTGTCAATTTGTCCAAAACCCACATTTTCAGTGATTTTTGGAAGCTGCAGTAAAAATTGACGGTGCACTTCAGGATTAAAGAAATCAGTTAAAATGTATTTTCGCCGAACTCGCGGTTACACATATCTTCGCAGACATTAAGTATACATCAAAATAGGTTGCATATTTGGAATCAGTGAAAAATTCCCCACAAAATGAGTACCAACATGATATACTTATCTTCTGTTTCAGGCCTGATCAATCCACTCAAATTTACATAAAATCGTCATAAATTTCTATCACTCATAAAATGATTCCACATTTGACTCCAATACCACAACAGACCATCATCCATTGTCAGAAACTCCCTTTTTGTTGCTCTCACTGTTTAAATATCCAGTGGCATAGTTAGGGGGGGGCATTGGGCCATTCCCCCCCCCTCCCTAAGGCCCAAAATTAACATGGGAGAGATAGGAAAAGCCGCAAATCGCCCTGCAATTACCCCATGTAATGGCCCCACCCCTCAGGCCATTTCTAGATATGCCCTTGTAAATAATAAACAAGCAAGAATGACGGGACTTCATGCTCTGGTGCTGTATTTTTCTTATTAATTGCGTAACAGACTGTCATTCTTCTTTCATCACACTATTATTATAGAATTGAATATATTGTTTAAGAGTAAAGCTTATGACAATACATTTACTTATAACTGGTAATTAGTCAACCATATATTTATGTTATGCTATGGGACTCATGGAACTTTCGTTTGTTCTTTTTTTTTTCAGACTTAAAAACAATATTTCTTTTTATGGGTGGCCCCTTGATAGCGGATAGCGGCCTACTAGCCTTAAAGGGGTCACCCTCAATAGAGAATTGTCAAACAAAAAAATACTGTATAATATATCAATAATTTATTTATCTTTTTCCTACCTATTTCTCTATTGAAAATAAATATGTCTTGAGTCTGAGTCTGAGTCTGTACCATTTATTTCCTTGCCCACTTGTTCTTGAAATATTACTTATAATGCAATGTAACCATACATAGTAAAACCTTTTAAAACACTGTCTGATTAGTTTGCATGATGACGGTGGTGCTATAGTTCATGTTGTTATATTACTATTTTGTATTTTACCGATATGATTATGCACTTTTAGAAAATGAGCTTTTAGAAAATGGGTCCAGTAAGGCTAATACGTCACAGTATACTATAACAAGGTAATAAATAATTTACACATCATTAATTTTATCTTTAAGTATTCGGCTGACATTCTTTTCAGAATTAATGGCAGATCTTAATGTACAACTTAAGTTACAATGATTCCATGTTCACTGCTGGATCAGGACAGTGCCATTACATGTGTGACTGTGTAAGAGGGGTCTGGGGGGATATCTCTGACTTCATCAAAGCCTTACCGATTGATCAATTGATTGAATGGTTACTACGCGAAGTACATTTGAAACAGGCAAATGTTAATATCATGACAGCAATATCTTTAAATGGACAGATCACTTCATTTGCACTTTACAGTATATGTACAATGCCATCTCTCATTAGGTTACAAAATATATCATGATTAACCTATCTTTTAATACCCCCCAAAACTATCTACACTTTAATATTTTATTTATTATTTAATAAAAAGAGATACTTATCTCTTATCTTTTGGTTGAATTACAAAATAAAGGGTACATAACAATATTAAGTGAAACCAACTCACTGAAACCTCTGTTTTTGACCTACTATTTTTTAACCAAGAGGGCAGTATGGCTGTGCCTCTCATCCAAAATGATTACTTGGATATCTAGCATGTTTTTTTATGCAACATGGAATATGATTCACATAACTATAATCAACGGTCGGTAATAACGGTACCAAGAAAGCAAATAAATCTTTATGTCCTGCTTGGTACTTACAAGATAAACAAAGGTCATCCAAGGTCACCAAGGTGTCAATGTGACTTACCAAAATACTTATATGAACACTTGTAGAAAGCTATCAAACAAAATTAAAAAATATTAATAGAGACTTTGGGGTGTTAGTCAATGTTGAAAGCACACGAAAACAGTTAAATATGTGTAATTTTAGTCACAGAGGGCACTTACCCCCAAGGACAATAAGTTGATAAGAGATCAAATTTAAAGTTTTTAAATATCTAACGCTTAAGTTCAGAGTCTGTAGAAGCTATCTTGAAAGTTTCAAGCTTTTTTCGTTACCGTAGAACGGGGTGACTTTGAACAGCCGAGGTGACTTTGAACACTTTTCTGAAAAAGATTGATCCTCTATGAATGCAAAACTAAATGAGATACTGGAAGTATTGGACTTCTGATTATATTCTACTAAAGCCTAGTTTCTTTCTACATGAAGTCATTGAGACTGGAATTTTTTTTTCCTGATTTTGATGAATAAACTTAGCATGCTTCTTTTTGCAAGATATCGTAGCCTGTTAAATTCTGTGCCCACAACAGTACTGAATGACCCTGGCCTTACAAATACTTGCCTTATTATAATGTCACTCAAATACTTCCAAAATCCACCAGAAAATTGTTGAAGGCTATTCAGAAAGACCGACAACAAAGAATATAAGTGGATGATGTTGAATTGTAACGAACTTCGGGGTGACTTTGAACATCACATTGTGATGGTGAGCGCAAGAGACCATCACATTTCCCTGTAAACTACATTCACAGATATATCATATTTCATAAGACAATACATATAATTCAATGTCTGAAGCATATTTCACTATATTAGGCAATCACTAAGCTCCAAAGGCACGGAAGTAGATCAAGAATAAAAAAAGTCATAAAACATAAAAAAAACCAGTGACAAAATTTTAGGGAAAGGCAATCAAGCCCTGCAAAATTCATAAATACAGATTAACATTTGTTTTCTGAAAATTGATGATTTTCTTTCATTGAAACTCACTCTGTTCAAAGTCACCCCGGATCTCGGGGTGAGTTTGAACGCCCATTTATCCACTGAAACAGGCATATACATGATGTCTATCTCAAAATGCTGATGCACAAGTTAACTACATGCCAGTGGCCAACATTTCATCCCATGAAATTCCACATAGATCTTATATATTTTTAAAGATAAGGGAATTGAGGTGAAAACTGTTCAAAGTCACCCCGTTCTACGGTACATGCACAATCCTTTCGGTTGTTTGTCCCACCGAAACAGTTTTACGCAGTTCTTACATTATTGACTGAGCACTGATAATATACATAGATATGGCATGTTGGTACTCATTTTGAAGGAAATTTTATTCTGAATTCAAATATGTAACTTTCATGACTATACCTTTAACGTAGGCCGAAATAAAGCTAACCGCGGATTTACCAAAACCCACTTTTATGGCATATCTTTGATCCTGAAGTGCACCGTCAATTTTCATTTCAGCTCAAAAATAAAAATGAAATTGCCAGTTTTATGCAAATTGACAAGTATCTGGAACTGCTGTTTTTTCAATTTCAATTTTCACTCCACCCTATTATGTATATACATCAATGTTTTACACACATTTTAGTAATTTGTAGCCCAATCTAATAAAAATTGACTTAAGTTTATTTTTTGGGGTACTTGAAATGCAGCTTGCTCCTGGTACCTATTTTATGTTGCACAAACTCACTGACTAAGTAGGATTTGTCTATATGACATATTAGTGCAATTTAAGAAGCTTTGAAAATTTGTTTTGACAGGACTTAAGTTGATGACCTGTCACATTGTTGCCCATTGTGAGAGGAAACCTGGTTCAAAATCCATCATACTAATGGTCATGGACGCTGATAAAACCCTTCTCATCCATGCCAAGTTCCATTACAGCAGATTCAATTGGTATGAGTTTCTCTGGCTAATTTCTCTCTGTCTACGTACAGTACAACTCAATATATTTTCTGAAATCCCTTGCCCTCAGGAAGCTGCCTTCACTTCCAACCACACACATCCATTCTACAGCACTCGCTTGCTCTTCTTTCCATGCCCCTCTGGAGAAACCCCCTACACTGCTGTCCTCTGGTGCTAATTAAAACAAACAGCAGTTATAGCAGTTTGTCGTGACAATTGCTTTTGATACATTTCACTATGATGTAATCAAACTACTTTTCATGTAATAAATGTCCTGTGTTTCATTACTGAAGTTATATTAGCTACGTTTTTTTATCAGTTTAGAGAAACTCATACTTACTGAATTTGCTGTAATCTCTGACATTTAAAGTAAAGTAAAGTAAAGTAAAGTATTTATTGACCATATTTACATATATGTACAATGCTATTTACATTTTCCATCACCAAAATGCAATATATATGGCAGGCTGACGCCAATGCAGGCGTATTTGCCTTTATCAATAAATATACGTAAAGTGAATATCATATTAATCAAGCCCTTGAAGTTCTCTGAACATAAAATATATATATACTATAAATAGTATCTATAATTTTTCTGATTTTCTCCCCCTGAACTAATACAAAAATTAATGCATTTCTTCCTCTTATGGCAGATAAACCCATGGGAATTCCATCTATCCAGTCCAGTAAAGCATCTACAAAATTCAACTCTACAATAACACTAACTTGTAACACCAAAGGTGTTGATGGAAGTATCACATATTATCGATGGCAGTTTGCTAATGGGACCGAAATCGGACGTACTACAGCGAGTATATTGGAGTACAGGACAACTTCAGTTGGAAAGGTCAACATCATTTGCATTGCTGGAAATAGTTTTGGTACTACAAGCAAGTCAGAGCCCCTCGAGGTAGAAATCCAGGATGTTGGTAAGGAAACAAACAAGTATAACGCTTGTAAAGGGTGACTAAAAAAAGAGTTGACACTTCTTAAAGTGGTCATAAAGTAACAAATTTTTGCCACAGGACTTTGATTTATGGCTCATTTTATTAGTAATCATCATCAAATGGCGCCTGAAGTGCAAAAATGACAGTTTACCTGTAGTTCTTCTACTATAAAAAAGTGTGAGTTGTCCTTGATTTTTGCCATGCCGGGTAGAAGAGGATGCATAAATGAGGTTGTTCAAAATGTCAATATGAGTGGTATGAAATATAAAACAACTGATTGAAATTTGATGACTGGTATGTAAAGAAGCTTGACACAGGAACATGTGGTCCTACTAAAATCAGAACCCTTAGAATAATGTCAAATGGTCACGCAGGGCATAATATGCCAGGTCTAGGAGAGATTATTTTGCATTAGCAGGAAATATTTGAAAAGTAAAGCCAAAACTGTCTTATAATAAAGTATGGAGGCCTATTAAGAGTCACTGTGAGGTCAGTTTTGCTACTAGGACAAAATAACTTCAGTGCTCAGTGTTTTGAGCAACATGACAACAGAACTGACTGCACTGATTACGCTACTGGTAAGTGAAATAAAAGAAACCCTCAACACAAGAATAGATCTGCTACATGAGAAAATCAACTTACAGATCGATGAAAACAAGAAACTAAGGACAGAAAATATGGAGCTGAAACAAACAGTAGAAAAGCAAAATCAAATTATTGAAGGTTTAAAACAGCAAGGAGGGAATGGACAATACGAAATAAGTACTGGGTCACAAAAACTTCAACAAATACCAACAGCAACAAAAACAAGAGGAATAAAATCACACAACCTGAAAAGAAATCATTGAAAAAATTTTAATCGAAAAATTTCACAGAAAACCTGCTATAAATACAATCCAGAAACTCGCTGCTGCAAATGCCACTCCAAATATCAACTCCACCACCAAAATTATTGTCACCTTCAATTCGGTATGGGATGCAAGATCGTTGTATCGTGATAGAATATGGGCTCTAAGAAACACTCGAACTTACATCGCAGAGGACCTCAATCGTCAGGACTCAAATACATTCTACATGGCGAGGAAATTGAAAAAATTGAAACTCATACATACTACATGGACAGAAGAAGGTGATACGTACATAGTCGAAAAACCAGGAGAAAATCCAAGAAAACTGAGCCACAATGACGAGATATTCTTGAAAATTGAAAAGCAAGAAGCACAAGCCAGAAGTACACAAGATGCAGAAAAGATTCTGAACAACACTCAAGAAGAAAAACAGACTGGAAAGAAAGAATTTCGAATCACGGAAGAGAAAGAAGCTCAAACAGCATCAAGTGAATCGACTGCTTCGTTGGGACAAGAAGATGATTTTTCTGATGAGTGTATGTCGCTACTACAGGGAGTCATAACAAGAGCTAAAGAAAAGAAAGGAAGAAAGAAGAATGATGATAGCAATACAGTAACAAAACAATAAATACTTTAATAGAAAATTTGCAGTTTGATAATGGTAAACCAACTCTCCAACACCCTAAATATTAAAATAATTGTGACATTCCCAAATTATTTTCAAAGTTACGAAGCCCCTTTTCAGTCTTAAGTCTGAATGCCCAAAGCCTTCCAGCAAAATTAGACCAAATCAAAATAAATCTGATTGATCTCCTGCAGTTTCAGAAACTAGGCCAAACAGCAAATTATCATCAAATATGATTCTCAATGTATATTGAATAACTGCTATGTTTGCAATTTATATTCTAAAGTAATTTCCTATCTTATTAAGATTTCATAGTATAATTGTAATTTGAATTTTAAAAACTATTATATAACTGTACTTTGGATTTGACACCCATACCAGCGGCCATGAGCCAAACTTGGGTGGTAATAAATATTCAATTCAATTCAATTCAATTAAAAAAAAAAAAAAAAAGTAGTTGATTTTACGTTATCAATGGAAATGAGCAGCATACATAGAAATCTCAGTTTATTTTTGATTATTTATTTCAAAATTTCTTTAAAATTCGTATATGCTGTATGTTTTCTCACATATTTTTAACATCTCTTTATTTATTTATTTTTATTTTTATTTCACATCTTTAAAAAAAAATTGTTTGTATGTATTATCATTTTAAAAACGGTAGTTCCCTCCAAGCGACCATTTTTGGTCTTTGGGAATTTCCTTAATAAATCTAATCTAATCTAATCTAATCTAATCTTTGTCAATATGTAGTTACATCTCTGTGTGTAATATCATGAAGATTGTGCACTTTTCAGCTGCAGTGTGCATTGCTGAAGTTCATATACAGAAGTTACAACTTTTTTTGGTCACCCTGTAATGTTGGAATGAATTTTCTGTTGGTTATGCATAGATTTTCAGAATACCCAACTGGGATTTAGTTCAAAGTATAACTTCAGTTGCAGTACTTCAAAATCAATCCAAAACATCTTAAGATTATTCCAAATAGATAAGAAAACAAGCCACCTGATTTGTTGACAATCGTGTAAAAAGTATGCTCACCATGTGTGACTGCATGGAAATCAATGCACTTTTTTTATTCAGGGAGAAGGACATTGCTGTTCGCCTAACAGACCTGCAGACTCATTCCAATACTTTCAAGTCTGATTTTGTATTGCAGACAGGCTAACATGTTACATGCACCATAGCTATCTTTGACTTGTTTATATTGCAGACAAATCGGACCTGATTGTTATCTCAAAATGGACTGTTGTGATCCTTGGCTCTTTACTGGGTATATTTGTGTGTGCCACTATCACCCTGGCAATCTGTTTGATTTACCATTGTCGCAGAAACACCAAGAAGACATCATCAAACCAATCAACTACTCCAGATCCTCACCATTACTATGAGATAGATCTGCAGCAGCAATCAGCTGGACATCCAGTAGCACCGACTGACACAGCTACAAGACCCCACTCTTATGTAAACTCTCCAGCTCAAGTGAATTCTGTGTCTCAAGGCATTACAACAAGCGGCAATGGTCATTATACATCACTGCAAAAATAAACAAACATAACTTTATATTTACTCTCACACCAGAGAACAGAACCCAGACGAATCACTCCGCATGCACGGATCGTAACTTGCATCACCACCGTCTAGTTCATGCGTCGCTCTGTATTACCCTCCACTTCAAATGTTTAAGGTGACTCAACTATGGTGGTTTGATCATACAGATTTTTCTAAAATTTTGCACAGTTACTCTATGGGACCCATACATTCCAAAAATGAAAAACAAAAAAATTTCACCGACTCGTTTTGTTGCCATGGTAACAGCATGTTTGGCCTGATGACTGCTTAAAAGTTATAAATTGAGTTTTTGGTTATGTACCACAGAATAAAGCATTACATGCATTTGTCACACAAAAACGTCAGAAATGTCTTCCCATGGATGTAAACCAATACATTTTCCAAAAATTTGAAGAAAAAGGTTAAATACTTTTTTATGTAAGGGCACCAATACACAAATTAATTGCTGATTTCGATTGCATCAATTTTGGCAGTAATCAAATTTTAGGAAAACGATCATACAGATTTTTTTTTAAAATTTGCATATATCATAAACAAGTTATTGTCAAACAAATGGCTAAAAATAATAAAATTTCACCAAGTCGTTTTTTAACTGCAGTACCATGACTATGCCAATGTCAATTTAAAGAAATAAAGACAATTTTAGACGCAGTTGACTGAAATTAGTTGAGAAAATTCTTTGGATAAAGATGAGAAGCTGAAACTTTGAACTAGCATAGAGTAGGTGTTATTGCATTCAATAAAAAAATAATTATGCTTCTAGCTGCATTAGATCTCATTTAAATAACAAATAACTGGTCGCCATGCTGTTAAAAAAAAGAGAGCAGAAAATGGTGACGTCACAACTTTTTCAGGGCCTGCAGCAGTTGTGACGCTATGTTGCTAGGCAACCAGGCTGCTCAGAAGTATGTGCAGTGTACCACGCTTGAGTCACCTTAAGTATTATGCTACATTCTCACGACGGCTCCCGGAGAACTATTTAAATCGGCGTCGAAGTATTTCCTGGTAATTTGGATGAATTTGGGTGATCCGCCGTCGACTTTTCACATCCCCCCAGGGGAAGTTTTTGTTCCCCTCAGCTGTTCCTAGAAATGGAAAAACTGCGCCGTGGATGTCAAAAAAGATTCAACAGGTACAAACTTTTTTTTCATGACGGCGGAACAGAGCCCAAAATTTTCTTGATTTTTGGATGTCCGGCGTGGATTTTTTCAGTGAGAACGCCTCAAAAACATCTCCGGCGGGATATTAGGACATCCCCTGCCCCTGAGGGGTCCTCTCCTGCCCCCGCGGGGACCTTTCCTGCCCCTGGGGGGACATTTGAAGCCTCGCCGGCAGTTTTTGACATCCCGCCGCGGTGAAATAGGTTCACTGGGGGGCAGTTATAGGTTCCCTGAGGGGTACTTTTTATATCTCGGGGCGATATAAAAGTATCCCTCAGGAGGAGGAAATTCCTTTCCCCGGCGAACTTTTGGGGACGGCGTACAACTTTTCTTCCCCGCAGTGAACAAAAAGAACGCCGCCGTGATATGCTTTTTATTAATTATGTAATGGTTTTATAAACATTGTATGTCGCCGAGATAGTCATTTTTTTCCTAGAATTCAACTCAAGCTACCCCTCAGTGGCAAAAAAGTTCTCCGTAACGTGCCGTGAGAACTGGGCATTAGTTAGACAACGATTTAGAGGGTTCTAACGTGCATTTTTGTCAGTTGATCATATATGTAGCCAAGCTAAGTCAGTGACTTGTCTCCAGTTGGGCCCACGGCACCTCCAATTTACGTCTGATGCGAACGACGATGTCGTGGAATGACATGATGGCCAGCCTGGGGATTGAACCCGGGTCCCTCGCTTGTGAGGCGAATGCTCTGCTGACTGAGCCATTGGGGCTGACAATTTTACATGTTATTACAGATCTCGTATAAGTGTGCCATGTTCCAAGTGAATATATGCACAGATGATGTCAGTATTGCAATACTGACATCACTATTGACACTCCAAGCTTGAGTGTTGATTCCAACTGCTACCAACAAGTCAGGCTTATGGGCTGTCTAAGTGTGAATAATAATTGATTAATCTGCATTCATTGGTATGGTTGTTTGATTCAGTTGGAGCAGGTGAAACTGATATGTTTGAGCCACTTGCTTGATCCATCATGGACATTCATGGTGTCCTGTTGTGAAATTTCTCCTTGAGGGTAGCACCTTGTGGCTTTTCAGCCTTTTAGGTGAGATCTTTGCCAAAGAAACTGTTCAGAATTGAAGACTGGAATGGGGATGATGGGGAGATTTTTTGGAAGTGAACATGGCGGTGTTGCATGGGCATACCAGAGGACGAGAAATGGGGGGGGGGGGGGGTAGTTGCTCCCCAAAAATTTGGGAAAAGGCCAGACAAGGAGGCTAAGAATTCGATCATCAAATAAACATTATTGGAAATCAGTGATAAGGATGCCCCCAAGCAATAATGTCCCATTCCTTTGATAAATAACTTTTTTTTTAGTATGTCAAGGCTGCCCAATCTAGTCCTGATATCTTTATGACTTTATTACATGGGTCAATCATCAAGCATTTTTTAATAAAGAGAGGCAAATATTTCACTTACTATTAATAATAAATCAAAAATAACCTCCAGATTTTACTTTGCCATGCCAACTTGATCATATACTAAAATACCTTAAAAAAATATTCACTTCGGAGAGAGATCTGGGAAATTGACAATTTTTTCAGATGTGCGAATGGGGAATTACATGATAAACTTCAAAGGCTTTGTGCCACCTCTAAAAATTAACCGATTTGGCTGAAATTTTGCGTGTGTTTGTTTTACTAATGTGGTCATCAATTTCCACTTTCAAATAGGGGGTTTTAGGAGATTTGATTTTTCCCATAGGAATGTGGACCACTCTACCCCTCCCCCTTAGGTCTGAAATTCTGAATGGTTTCTGAGTATATTATTTTTGCCAAGACAGAGCAGCACATGACAACCTCTCAGACCAACAAATGAATGTGAGAGTGAATGAATTTGTTTGTTGTAAAAGTGCTAAAACTTATAGCAGTTATACAAAAAATCCATGCATTATATATAGCTGGTTATTGTAACATTTGGATTTATTCAAAACATCAAACTGAATACTCAATGTTGAGCAACAATCTAACAGCTTATTGTGGATTTGTAATGGTGTGATCAGTATGGGTTCCAAGTGACACAGCTGAAACTGCAAATATACCAACTGTGAAATCATTATGCTGATACTGACATCACAAGAGCACTGTGGCAGTTGAAAAGAACATGGCACACTAATAAGAGATCTGTAATGACTGACAAAAATAAATGTTAGAACCCGACAAAGAGATGTCTAACTTACTTAGACTTCATACGCTTCTTCTATTATATATCTTAACTTACAATTTTTGAAAAATTTTATAAACAATAATCTGATTGTTTGTTTGCTGTTGTTAACAGTGTTAATCCTCAGCAGGGCACTAACATGCAAAATTTTCAGTTAGATACTGGTTTTTCCAATGGTATAGGAATCTTAGTGTTGTCTAATGGCAGTTAGCATAGAAAATATCAAGGAAGAAAAATAAGACCTACAAAAGCAAAGCCCTCTAAGGGTTCCATCTACCAAAGGCAATGTATCTGGAAATAACCTGGGGGGGGGGGGCAAGGCTGCCGGAAGGAAGCGAAGGCGGCAGGGGCAGTCAGTCGAGAAAGGGCAAATCTAATTCACGCGGCAATACTAATTTTGAATTTTTACTTATAAATTTTTGCATAAATTCACTGTAAATTGAGGCCTCGTAATGTTTTTTCTTTGAGATCAAAAGGGCAACCTTGCCTCCCCTGCCCCTCCTGGCCAAGGGCAGGAGGGGCAATTGCCCCCCCTGCCCCCCCTGTTCCGGCACCCTTGGGGGGGGGGAAGCCATAACATGCAATTGAAATTTTGTCACTCACAGCTATTCCTATCTTCTCCATGTTAAGGCCCATTGCTTCTCCCACAAAATGCCATATAGTGGATCATGGAAGTTTGTGAACCAGCAGTCGAGCAAAATCAGCCTCATTTGCATAATATGTGTGAAGGTCTGTTCATTGGCCAGCTTAAGCGGTTTGTCAGACCTATTCGCTGAAGCCATTCCTGAAATGGATACTCACGGCTAGTTAAGAAATAATGACGTGTATTATTTTGTTTTGACCCGGGTATTTCCCCAGCTAGCCCATATTCTCCTAAGGGCCACTGCAGGTTTAGTTATTTTACTAATCACTCTATGATAGTCCAAGTAATATTTTAGTAGTATTAATATGGACAGGTTGATTGGATGTGCCCCATCTTCAATGCCCCCCCACCCTTGAATTTTCTTATTTCTCACTGCTGTACATGTATAGCTCTGACTCTGTCCGTCCTCCCATTTGCAGGGCTCATTTACACTCACTCTACCAACAAGTCCTAACAAATTCTTAAGTATTCTAATATATCATGTAATTTAAAGAGTCGTTTGCGGTTTTATCAAAGAAATTTATACTTGAAACAACAAACGGACAACAATTAAACATTAAATATAGCTAAAATCAAAGATCAAAGTGTAACATTTAGACATACAGTTAATTGCTTTGAATCATCTGAAACTGGGAAACTTGTCTATCACGTCGTAGGAAGGTTAATAGTTTTGTTAAAGTAAGTAAGTAAGTATTTATTGACCATAATTTGAACATATATACAGTGATATTTACATTTTCTATTTACAACAACACAAATATATGGCAGGCTGACGCCAATGCAGGCGTATTTGCCTTTATCAACTTCGCAATTATTTGCAGTAAAATTATAATGTATTAAAAAAAAAAAAAATAATCTGTGAAGCATTATCCAAAAATTCATTCATAAACAAGCCACACATACATTCATTATCCACATCCAAAACTTTTCATCATCTAACACATCACATTCACCCATATTATATATTTGGGGATGGTTTCAGCCACGTCCCCGAAGAAAATTTCTTTTGAATAATTTTTAACGTAAAGCTGTTGACCAGATGGAGAAGAATGCTAGACAATGTGGAAATTGTTCATAAGATAATCTTTTACCCTTTTCTTATATGTTTGAATGCTGCAATTTGTATCAATAGCGTAACTTATCTGATTCCAATATTTTACACCTTGGAACTTGACAGATTTTTCATAGAGACGAGTCTTGCACAGAGGCACATGAAAGCTACTAGATTGACGCGTTTGTCTTGGAACAATGTCAAAATTAAGTGTGAACATGTCTGTAAAGATATCTGGTAGCAGGCCTTTCAGAAACTTCCACAGGAAAATCATTAAACGCTGGATGTATACATGTGAAAGTTTGAGAATTTTAAGGTTTTTAAAAATTGGTTCGGTGTGAGCGCAATACTCTGATGATTATTATTCGGACAGCTTTTTTTTTGCAATTTAACAAGTAACGATAAATGACATTGCGAAGCACTTCCCCAGACCTCTATACAATATATGAGGTGCGGATAAATCATGGAATAATACAGTATATTCAAAGTACTCTTAGGAAGAACTTTTCTTGCTTTACACAGGATCCCAATTCCTTTTGATACCTTATTCTTTATGTATTGAATGTGCTTGCTCCAGTCTAATTTAGGATCAAGGATTACTCCAATAAATTTGGTTTCTTCAACTTTTTCTACAGTGGGGCCATTTATCAGTTGTTCAGGTGTAATGGCTAAATGACGATTTTTTGGTTTGAAAATCATGTACTGCGTTTTAGATCAGTTAAGTGAGTTTGTTAGCATTCAGCCAATCAACAACCTTTGATGATATTTCACCGTTCATGACTTGAATTGCGCTTTCGACCGATTTTCCAGAAACAAAAATGTTAGCGTCGTCAGCAAATAGTATAGGCAATAATATCTGTGAAACATTCACAATGTCATTAATATAAAGCAAAAACAGCAGAGGCCCAAGGATTGATCCTTGTGGGACACCACATCTAATTAATTTTCTCTCAGAAATTACATTATCAAAACATACAAACTGTTTTTGATAGCTTAGATAGTCTTTTAACCATGCAAATGCACTGCCTCTTATTCCATACTTATCAAGCTTCTGTAAAAGGATGTCATGATCAACCGTGTCAAAGGCCTTTTTAAAATCAAGGAAGACACCAACAACAATATCACCATTATCAATAGCTGAAGATATCTTGTCAACTAAAACCATTAAGGCCATATTAGTATTATGTCTTTCACGGAAACCAAACTGGTATTTATATAGTATTTCATGTCTCTTGATGAATGAAAAAATCCGGTCGTACATGATTCTTTCGAATATTTTAGAGAACACGGGAAGTATTGATACAGGCCTATAGTTACTTATGTTCATGGCATCACCCGACTTGTACAAGGGAATTACTTTTGCAATTTTCATTTTGTCTGGAAAAAATCCCTGTGAGAGTGAGCAGTTTATCAAATGAGTGAGGGGATGTAGATATATAGAAGATGTTTTCTTAATAATGTCAGAATAGACTTCATCATAACCTGAACTAGCATTTCTTAAGGTGGCTCGATACTCGTGAACTTTCCAAGATAGGATTTCTTAAAAATAGTTTAGAATGATCCTAAATATAGTTTATAGCAAGGATATGTAAAAAAAAGTGGTCGCTACCAGCCTTTTTTTCATATTATTTGAGGTTATGCACAAGAAAGTCAGTTCACGCAAACCTGAAAAACACAATTTTTTTCTTAACTTTTTTACTGTGAAGTTTTGCCTGTCATTCAGTGGTCATGCATCCCATATCATTCAATGAAGCATGAAATTAAAGAAGATACTTTAATGGAAAAGCTGATTACAATTTCAAAGCGATATATTTAGTTTAAAGAGCTTTCCAATGGGCTCGGAATCAAAAAATTGATTTTGACAATTTTGACTTTTTTTATAAGTCATGGCGCTAAAAAAAATTGGCGAGATAGAATTTCTCATTTCTTTGCCATTTGTTTCCAAATATTGTGAGAAACAATAAAATGCATATAAGAGAAGGTTTCCTACCGCGATGGAATTTGCTATAAAATTTTTTTTATATATCCAAGTCAGTTTTGAGAAATTCGACTTGCTTGCCGAAAATCGCCATTAAAAATATTCCGTTTAAACTATAAAGCTGAAAGTCTCTCTGATTGCAGTCCTTTTCATAGCGCATCTAATGCTTTAAACCAGTAGTCTCTAACCCTGATAGAAGTGGTTCAAATGGCAATCGAAGCGACCGTCGCACGAAATTATCAAAAACCCAAAAAGCAGCTGACAGAGCTCAGAAGACTGCTGTTGCCATGGTGACGTCGCCATTGCTGCACCATGAGTAGCGAGCCACCTTAAAAGTGTGATTATTTTCTGAACTTCAGCTGAGTCAACAGGGGTAACAAACATAGACTCAGGGTTGCGTTGTTCTATATATGAAAGTGGATCAGTGCCCGTAGTTGGAATTTTCTTTGCAAGATCTGGCCCGATATTAATAAAAAACGAATTGAAAGCATTAGCAATTTGGTCTTTGTTTGATTCTATTTTGTTGCTAATATTAAATTGACAAGGTTTGTTAAGGCTTTTCTTTTTACCGATCACATCTTTGATAACAGCCCACATTTTCCTTGAATTACATTGATTTGTCTTCAAAAGATCATGAGTATGCCTTCTTTCAGCCTGTTTAATGAGGTTACTTAATTTTCTTTTGTATGTTTTGTATTCTTCTAACTTTTCATCAGAGGGATTCTTCAGGTAATCAATGTACATTCTATTTTTCACCTTAATAGATTTCCTGACACCATCTGATAACCAGGCCTTTCTTGTGTTATATCCCAATCTAAAGGATTTAACGGGAAATGACTGATTGAAAGCATTAATGAAATGGTCATAAAATTTTTCGAATGCTCTCAATCCATTGTTTTCGTTAGTAATCTCACTCCAATTTACACTTTTGAGTAGGTCACTGAACTTCTCAAGGTTTTTCTCTGAGTAGACTCTTTCTTTAAGAACATCGTTGGACTTATTTGGCTTTTTTGTGCAGACTAGAGAAAATATGGGGAGGTGATCAGAAATATGTGTGAATAATATACCAGATACCATATCTAAATTGTCTATTTCATTATGATATAAATTGTCTATCAGGGTAGAAGAACTGGGAGTTATTCTGGTTGGTTTTGTTATGAGGGGAAACATTGATGAAGCATAGAGCGACTCTACAAACTGTGAAGTGGGTTCATGATTACAATCCAATAGATTGATATTGAATCCCCCATTAAATATATATATTTATTTTCTTTATTTAATTTGTGTAAGACTTTTATAATTTCATCATTAAAGATTTCAATATTTCTGTTTGGGGGTCTGTACACCAAACCAATGATCACATTTTTATCCATTCCAATATCCTCTTTCACAACTTCAACAAACAGAGTCTCCATATCATCAGACATTATACATAGCTCATCTCTAGCTACAACAGATATATTCTGATTGATAAAAAGTGATACTCCTCCACCCCTCTTTTTCTCTCTGTGGCGATAAAAATGTTGATAATTGTCAATGGTATAGCAATGTGCTGTATCTGAATTCAGCCAAGTTTCTGTCAGACCAATTACTGTAAATTCTAAGTCTATGTTCTCAAGATAACAGATTAGAGAAGTAAGATTTTTTGGCAAACTGCGTATGTTTAGATGCATAATTGAGAAGCAGTTGCTGTCAACTCCAAGAGAATTACATTTCTTGTTAAAAGAGTGTTCTAAATAGTAATCACAATGTGAGGTAGTTGTTATGTATGTGGTATCATTAAAATATTGAAGGTCAGGATCAGTGTCATAGATTGGTAGATGTGACCGATCACTATTTAATTCAAAGGGGTTGAACACTAGACCATTCAATTCAGTAAAGGAAAGCGTATTTCCCAAGAAATTCCAACTTTCTGAAATTGCATTAGTGAAATCAGAATCATCAGATATATGATTAAATGGCAATTCATTTTGCAAACATAAAGTGCATATCCACTCATCTGAGAACCGGTTAATGTATAATAGAGTCAGTATGACTTATGTTAGGCAGGCAGTTAAGATGTGCTTTGGCTTTACAAACACTACATGATAGAAATCTAGAGTGACTCAAAACTCTTTGCTTACAGACATAGCAGTAACCTGTCATAGTAGGTACAGTCCTCGTGTATCAATACACATACAGTATAAATTGACATTATTGGAATTGATCTCTCAATGACATTAGCAGTTCTCCAAGCTTGTTCTTTCCCTGCCAGCCGACCAGAGTATCTGCCTTTCCCAATCCAACACCAGTCCCCCAGAATTTGTCGGTAGGACTAGCTTCAGCAAGAGTCTTATCACCGGTGGCCATCAGTAAATCCTTAAGTTTTTTATTTTGCTGGAACTTCTCCTGGAGTGCCTTTGTCATCACTCTGACCTCTTCTGGATTCCATTTCTTATAATCCACTTTGATATGTCTCCCAATCCATTTGCATTCCGCTGGAGATGTGGCGTCTTTTATCTTCTGTCTGGATGCATCATCATTGGCAAATTCAGCCTTTTTGGAGAAGAGGTATTCTTCCAACCATCTGAACTTCTCCTGTCCGACCTGAAATGGTGATGGGTGGAAATTGGAGAGTGGATGCAAAAACAGAGTCAGATTGCTCTGTAGTTACGAAGTCAGGATTCAAACTCTGAGGTAGTCTATGTAATGTTTTATGATCATAGACATTGTGATTACTGCGATCCTTGTTCATTACATGCAGCTTGTCATTGACTAAGTAAGCAGTCAAGTAGCGTTTCCATGCAGCCCGCATAATAGGAATCAGAGTCTTTCGTCTCTCAGTTGTCTCCTTACAAAAATCCTCTCTTAGGTACATGTCGGTTCCTTTCAGTTCCTTCCTGTTGTCCCAAACTTTCTTACGGTCACCATAGCTAAGAAACTGAAGGAATATAGCCCTGTGACGAACCGAAGAACCAGTGCCAGATGCAGTACTTGGCAGAGTACCCAGTCGGTAACAGCGAACAATTTTTATTTGCTTGGCATTGCTTATCTTGAGTGTCTTTTCCAGGAAATTGCGCACTTTTTTGAGGCAGTCATCTTCAGATTCCTTTTCATTGCCTGTCGCTTCTTGGATGCCCTGGACAATCAAGTTGTTCTGCCTCGAATTATTATCCATTGCAATGATCCTCTCATGCAGTTCATCATATTTGAGTGAAAGTTCGTTGTACTTTTGATCAGATCCTGTTAGAGTGTCACTGATATCACCCAGTTTCTTATTGATGTTTGATACCGTAGTGTTTACAGAATCACTGGATGAGGTGCAGTCTTCCAGAGACTTGCGAAATTCAGTCATTTCTTCTTTCATTTCCTTAACAGATTTAACCAATTGGTTCAGAGTATTTGACAACTCTGTTTGAGCTGTTTTAAGCTCTTGATACCCAGGCATTGTGAAAAGTTACACTCTAAGAATAGTGTTTAGATGTAAAACACAATCCTAAACACAAAATTTGTCCCCACTTTTTTTACGCGTTAACATCTGAACATGTTTAGAATCATTGTGTTTAGGCAATAGGTGTTTTGAATGTAAACATGTTGAGCCTCTAAACGCGTTTTATAGATCTTCTGAAATTTAGCTCTTGAATGTGCTTAGATCTTAAACATGTTTAGAATTTAAACATGTCATCCACTTTTGTGTTTAGATTATACATTTTTTCACACTGAAATAAGTTTGAAAGTTTATTAAAATAAACATAAGGTCAACATTGGCTTACAAGCAATCACAATAATGAAACATGTATACACTTTGGAAATAACAGTTCTTGAAAATAAAATTTTTATAAATATGTCTTAATTTCTCTGCTGAATGATAATTGATAAATCAGCATAACATAGTGTCCATTGTCCATTCATCGATGTAAAAAGTCAAAATAAAAGGTAAATTGCAGACAAAACAACATGCCATAAGTCTTTGATAAAGTCCAGTTTTTCTTTGTTAATAATTTCCGATCATCTTGTGCAGGCTTTGGTCAGTCCAGTTAGTCCATGGTCACACTAAAGCAGGTATTCGCTGACTCTCCAGATGTAAATCTGCAATCTCTGGTGATAATGATGAGGGCAATTGTATCCACAAGGCATGGGGTTGTATTCTTCAGTGGATCTCGTGTTGAATCTCGGTCATCGTGCAACTCTGAAAATAGAACACATTTATCAGAATAGCACGATGCATTAAAAAATAAATTGTACTCTTGTACGATGAATAAAATAATAATAATAAAACTTTTCAAAAAAAAAAAATTGTGATAATAATTTATTTATTTTATGGAGTTTCTCTTTTAATCGGGGAAAAACATGACTATCCCATGAGCATTCGGGATGACAGCCAATCCTGCCCCTCCTGTGAGGCAGGCAAGATGGCTGCTTCAGCTGATCATTTAGCCTAGATTTAGCCATGGGTCCACAATACCATAGAGCTAACATAACTAGTGCTCAAGAATCAAAATGTATTTCCTGACATCAGTATGTCTGGCCACAACAATGTACACTGCATTCTAACAGTCTGCATAAGAATAAAGTAAGTGATGAACTTAGCATTGTAAACACCATGCACATTGATCAGGTAAAATATTGTACTCTGTTTCCCCCTTCAAATAGTGTTCAACAACACATTGAACATCCTAAAACTGTTGTGGATATGTATGTGTATTTAAAACAAAACACTTACCAGTTAAAAAGCCAATATTAAATCCTGAGAGTGTCTCCAGTCCATCCCATGTAGGAGCAAGCTGCATCTCCTGAGGTCCACTTCAGTCTAATGACAGTTAATTTCAAAGTTGACCTGCATCTTCTCAGAATGAGGCTCTACATATAGGTCAGGTGTTTACATGCTAAACACCAAAATGCTAAACATGTTTACCCAAGAAAGTGTTTCATTTCTAAACACCAAATATGAGGTGTTTAGAAGGAGACATGTTTAGCTCACAAGGTGTTTTATATTTCAACACAAAATGCCGTGTGTTTAGACATATAAGTGTTTCATTTAGTAGGTGTTTTATTTCAAGACACAAAACAAGTTTCAGTTTTGTCTTATGGTATAAGCCAGTTATTCACCGCGGGATCGGCAATATGTGTTTATCACAGCTCGGGCTGACGCCCTCGCTGGATAAATCACATATTGCCTCTCCCTAGGTGAATAACCTATACTTATGTTTTGCAATTCAATAAATAAATAAATAAGTTTAAAAGAAAGGATAATGCTTCACTTCAAACTCAAGATAGCACCAGTTCCCCCAGTGAATTTAAACCATTTAATAAAACGAATGAATCAACACACAGACCTATATACAATCAGCAATTCAAATTGATCAACTTAAGTCAATCAAAGATCAGAAAATTACTTAAACAACTATTAAACAAATATACATGTGCTCTACGAGCTGTATGTCAAAGCTAATACAGTTTTTATACACAATTCATCAAAAACTCAATTATAAATGTATTTCTATGCTATGTGTATTGGTATGCAGTGTACAGGTGGGGGAGAGCTGTCAGGAGAGCAGTTGGCCACGAAAAAACATAAAAAACGTTTGTTTTTTCAAATTTGGGTAGGTTTGGAGCAGTCCAAACTTAAGGATAATAATAACAACGTACTTACATTTCTTGCAGATAACAAAAAAATACTTCAAATATTGGTAAACTCCTCGAAATATGCAATCATTGCAGAGCTCTCTCACACTAAAAACTTCACAAAAATGCAGCACTTGTGGCGCTTGGGTGGTCTTACACCAGCCGACCTGAGAGTTCGGATGGCTCTGTCTGGGATTAACTCTGAAGCATAGAGTTCTAGCTAGCTGTCACATACAGTTGAAGTCAGATGAATACATACAGTTGGCGATTTCCCATAGAAACCCAATGTAAAATAGACTTCATATGAATGAGTATAACACATTCCAAATTGAGTTTCCCATAAAATCAAATTGCACATAAGAAAATTAATGACATTAATTTTATTCAATATCAATAGCAGCATGTTTTCATGATTTCCCTTCCAATAGAGTGTGGGTTAGAAAAAGTTCATAAGTCAACATCCACCTTGCCAATGTTATTTTAATGGAGGCAGGTGTATGTGTACTTGTGAATTTTTACAACCCATACGACATTTGAGGGAAAACCACATGCACATGCTGTTATTAGTACTAAATAAAGTTAATGACATTAATTTTCTTATACATGTGCAACTTGATTTTATCGAAAATACAATTTTGAATGTGTTATACGCATTCTGTCTGTTGAATTCCTATGGCAAATCGCCAACTGTATCTATTCATTTGACCTCAACTGTCGTCTTGATCATAGATAGTAGTAACCATTGGACTGTCATGTGCTCCAGCAGAATTTGCCCAAGTTATCAATTCTGTGGAGATTTCTGAAGTTTCCATAATTATGAGCAAGGGTTTATTATCATTTGACTTGAACCATGACCCGGATACATTTACTACTTGACCACTTAAAAAATTTGAATTTGAGTTGTCTTAAGAAAAAGGTTTTTCTATGGAACATGAACCAACATACAAATGCTTGGGCTTCTGAATTGAAAGATCTTGTGACAGAGCTCAATGTGCTAAACTAATTTTATTGTATGGTACCATGCTCAACTGAAAGGTGCTGCAGAGGCGTAAAACACACATGCTCAACTGAAAGGGTCTAAGCTGTTTTACATGAGTGGAAAAACTCACTCGTGGGTTATCTAAAACTTCGCATATATATTGTATTTAAGGAGACTTTCTGTATTGAACTGTATGTAAATACCAACATGAATAGGAAATAAAGAAGTATTGTTGCACAAGTACGGACTGGAACTCTGCTCCTTTGAGATTAAAACTGGCAGTAGGAGAGGCATAGAGGTAGACCCGCGTATCTGTAAATTTATGATGCAATTTTAACTAAGTTGAGGATGAAGCACACTTTCTCTTTGACCGTGATTTTTATATTCATCGGAGGAATCTGTTCATATCAAGTCATTTGTAGGTCCAGGATTTTCATACCTTAAATAATGCTGCAAAATTTAAGTTCACTATGCAAAAATGCAACATACCAGAAACAGCAAGGTACATCAGCATAATTTATGAAAAAAGAAACTTTTTACATAACTTAGTAATTTATATTCAAAATGTTGCTTTTGATAGCCATCAGTAGCTCTGTTGTTACCCCTTGTTCCCTAATCATATGTCTTTCTATTTTCCTAGCAGTATCTATATAATCCAAGACCTATTTATCCACCTTGATCACCAGCCCTGTTAACTTTAGTTCTATTTATATCGTATAACTTAATTTTGACATTCCAAATTTTTGTTTCTTTTCAATTTATTATGTATCGGTCTATCTGACATGTAAGCCCAAGTTGGCTGGGTGCATTCTCCTTGTTCTTAAATTACCCATGTTATTTCAGTTGTAAATTATAGTAATGTGCACATGTCAATTAAAATCATACATACATACAAAAGTAAGATTAAATTAAAAGTTCTTTCCTCACAGCTTGCTGAAGGAATTGACTGACCATTAAAATCTTAAAAAACAACAACCATGGCTATTTGTCAGTGAAATTTGGTGGCTCTACTGCATGTGTAACCTTGTCAAACCAGTACCTAGAAAGGCATTTTTTTACACTTTTGTAGCACATTTTTCTGACAAAAGGCATTTTTTCTTGCAAATGGCATTACTTCATCAAAAATATGCCTTCTGTCAGTAAAAATGCCTTCTGTGAGATAAAAATGCCCTTCGTCAGAGATTTTGATGTTCTATTTTAGTGGGCTGTCTAAGAGGTCAAAACCTGCACTTCATAGTACAAACATGCCATTTGGCATGAAGCATCTTCATGCCCAGCACAGTATTTTAAAAGGTGGACACACATTCTAGATACATGTTTCCACCTTGTTTTGGAGGTTTCCATGGCAACGGATTTGGAAAAATACATGAAAGTACATTTTCTGTCATATCGCAACTAATTTTTGATGGAAATTGACAAATAGAGTGTCTATTCGAAGAAGAGAATAATTTCTACATTTGACTTTTGAATGTATTCAAATCAGCTCATTTGCATATCCCCAAATAAGGCCATTCATCCATTTTTGTTTAAAAATAAGTACATTTAATTGCAGGTAAATCATATCTACAGGAGGGTGATCCAAGTTATTGTACCGAAAAAGCATGTTAAAATGAGCATAATATTATCTTTATCAAAACAACATGCTCCATATGTAACTTTATTTCAGTAGTTAGGTATCCATAGCAACATACATACAAAAAATGCTAAAAAGTGAAAAAAGGCAATTTCCTTCATACCTGACCTTATTTTTTAACTATATTGTCAAATAGGGTGTCATTTGAAAGAGAATGATTTCATCTACCATTTTATCAAGATATTATGCAAATTAGCTCATTTGCATCTTGCCAAATAAGGAAACTGATTATTTTTTGGCCATGAATTTGAGTATTCAGTCACAATCAAATCACTTTAATGTCATTCTGGTTGGATTATTGTGAAGGAAAAGCATGTTTGAAGGTGCAAAATATTATTCAGCAAAGCAACATATGATCAACATGCCATAATTTTAATGTATTGGGTTTCCATGGCAACATATGTTGACAATACAGTAATTATGCAAAAAACATGCTCTCCTTGATATTTCATTCAATTTCTAAGCCAAGTTTATAGACAGGGTTAATATCTACAAAGGATCAGGTTTTCTGCATTTTTATCATAAATTTATGTAAATTAGCTAATTTGCATATTTCCAAATAAGGACATACATATTTTTTGCCACTAATAGTTTAGGACCCTAACTTTTTTTCATTACAAATGGTCCATTGTCATGAGTTGGTTTATTTTCAATTTTTGCCAAATGCTGGGTAGCTGAATGGTGGGAGCTGGTGTAGCTTGGTGTTCCAATTTGTCGATACACATATGTACGTCAATAAGGAATTTTTAAGCAAGGAATTTGCCCCACTTGGAGATCTAGCCTCCTTGTGGGTTCTAACCAATGCTGCCTTGAAGTTGGATGTAACAACAGAAATCCCATCGTCCATTTTGACTTCACCTGTCAGACGATAACCAATAACATAAAAGGTGTAACTAGAAATATGGAAATAGCCTTTTTTTCTGTATTCGTAAGACACCAAGCTAACTAGAGCACAATGTTGAAATGCAAAGCTTACTCAAACTACAATTACTTTGTTGTATTTCAAAGTTGAACATGAAAAAAATTCACACAAGAAAGGTGCCAACGCCATTCAATTGCAGAAAGGTTGACCCACCCTATTAAACTGTTGTAGACAGCAACTTCCATTGAATCTTCCAGCAACAAAGGAGCCCCAACCACGAGTGCACCATCCATCAACATAGAGAAGTCACCGACTGAAATCAATGTTATTGCAGCCAGTGTCAAGCAATCTCCAAATACCTCTTGCTTGCTGCAGGTGAACAGCTCTCCAGCAGGTTCTGTCACATCAAACAGCAGGTCCAAAATGGAATAGGCAGACAGAAAATTCGGAAAAGAGAGACTGGTTTGGATGGAAATCCCCGTATTGTATGCCTATATCTGAAGCTCCACATCCATCTGTCTCCAAAACAGCGCAAGACATCAAGATTACATCCCTTTACCACAATCAGACATTACACTCATCCAAACAGTTCATCCAGATGGACACTTGCCAACAACAACAGAAGGAGGAGGGCCTAAAAAATGGAAAAGTTGGGAGCTTGGTCAGCACCAACAACAGAAAATGAGAGACGTGACCAGCATGGAGCCAAACTTTAGAAAATGTTGCACCCTCAATGCTTAATGTAGGGACTTTGTCAACAGGAAACTCACCAGGTGCCCAGACCTTGAAGAGTCAACCACCACTGAACACTGGATATATCCATCTACAATGTCACCGCTAAACACTGCATGTAGTATACAGTCCTTACATAGCTATACTGGGCTAACCCAACCCCGCATCATTTATACATGTCCACATCTAATTTGGCTGTATGCAACTTATCGTCATGACTCAAGATCATCCCTCCCTCAAGCAAATTTCCATGCAGCACAGACCTTGCCACTGGCAGTACAGGCAAAACCGTCTTTCATCACGAGCATCTGCTTTACAAGGAAGGTGTCAACAGGATCCAGCTGCTTCACCATCAAACTCCTACTGGTATGATATAAACGACCAAGAAATTGATATGCCCCAATTTGCAGGCAATGTCTGGGAACAGGAGAACTATGAATTCCAATTCATGGCCCAGGCTCGATTGCACAAAAGTAATTATCGAGAGAAACTTTTATGGCTACAGGTGCTTATTTTATCATGCAGCTACCTATCTTTGAAACTGTCCAACAGACAACAGTTTTCCGTTGTCCCAGGAACTTTTGGACGTCTGTTTCCACAATGTCAAAACGAATGGAGCTTGAAACAGCAGAGCTACTTGATGTTGTACAATGCACAGGGGCTTCTGAACCATGTTCAATGTCGATATATCAATATAATACTTAACAATGAAAAATTGTTCAAAATTCCCTGTGGTACGATGTACAGCAAACTGACGAGAGTGTTGACCAGTACTATACCCAAGTTCTGATCTATGCTGCTTCAGCTTATCATGGATGCACCACAAAAATGTTGATGAATTGTGTACCAAACACTCTTGAATGCGAGCCCTCCAAGATAGTAAAACTGCCTGCAAGGTGGCCATCATGCAATGTCAGGGCAACATCCAAGAAGCGGGACAGTCTGTGAAGGATGTTATCGCCATGAAGAGGTCTCTTGGGTTGTTAAGTGAAAGTCAAAATGAAGTGGAAGAGCAACAGTTTGTGTATCATTGTTTATTCTTCTCTTGGTGACAACTCAAGTGTTGACATAGCATATCTCATTATTTGTGGTATATCCATGACGGAATTGTGAAGAAAATATCTGCATACTTGTGTGAAAGCAGGGTGCTTGTGGGCTACCAAAACTTTTATCAAATGAAGGCCAGTTTCCAAGATCAGCTGTTGATTAGTGTCATTGATAGTGGACAAGCTTTGTTGATTCCAAGGCGATTGAAGGCTTATTACTCAGAGAGAGAGGACTGAGGTAACTATGAGTGTTATGACACTAATCACACAACATGGTACATGTATGTATAGGCTGTGAGCCAGTACCACTTTTATGAGAAATGCAGTCTTGGGCATATAACATGGCAGGGATATGACGCCAGTGCAGCCTGCAAATCTGTAAGCACTCGTCATTTGCCTACTGTAAATTATTATTATGTGTACCTCATGGAAGTCCTACCATGATAGGTCATCATAGTGTGATGATGTCATCCTCAAAAGGAGCAAGGACTTCCTGAAGTTTCAACCAGCATAGTACCTGGCGCTTATGTATTTCCAACAAGATGCCATTTGGATGTGATGCACCTGCCATTCAACATGTTACCATCCTCCCGCGCTGTACATGAGATCCATGTCCTTGATTCCAATGGGCCCTGTGTTAATGTCCTTGAATCCGGTTGTTCATCAGGCAGATGTCCTGGATTCCAGTTGTCCGTCAGTGAATGTCTCCAGTCTTGTGTTTCTATGAAGAGAGTCGAGAGATCACGGTACCCATAAGACGAAGGTCTTCACTTCAATGCCCAGATGCACAGAGTCATGGACATCCACTGTAGGTACCCAGGAATTGGAGGAAGGCCTCAACTCAAAGACTGCAGTGATCAGTGGCATATTTAAGGGCCCAGGTTATGTTATGGCCCCGCTCAGACCATTTCTTGATACACCCCTGGCCTTGATCTCACAGACAGCACCATCTGCCAAGGATGAGGAAGGGGAAACTCTTTGAATCCGGCATCCAGAATGTCCGTGAGTCCATGACCGGAGGCTGCCCAACCCTCACCAGGAGTCACCACGGACTGTGTATGTGTTTTTGCTTAATAGGATGCAATCAAATTAGGGATCAAACAAATCTTACAATATTTAAATCAGTTTTAAAAATGTGAACTTTTTTGGATCATTTACAATGCTTGAGACACCTAAATTTGTACAATTTTAGACCAGTTGCACTGTTTCTCGGACCAGTTGCTATGGAAATAGCCATTATTCGAGCCTTGGCAACCATATTTACAGACACACGCAATTTCAATTACATGTAGTTGCTCAATGACTCCCAAAATTTGTCGCACGAATGGACAATTTGGACATGGTTTCCGGATCATTTAATAAGTAAGATAAGTTGTTATTTTACTTTAAGGTGGTTTCCATGGCAATCAAGAAAGTCCTGAAAAAAAGATATTCAGGTCCGTTGGATCTCAGTGCATGAAAACAAAATATTCTTTCTTTGGTGGTTTCAGCACGAGAAAAAAATTAACTGGTTAAAACCATCACAAATTTATTTTTGTTTGTATTGGTAACTGGTTGCTTAGCAACAGATTTGTTCAAATATTAAGATGCTGTCAAACCAGTAACTTTTGATAAAAAGTAAAGGAAAAAAGTCAATTCAAACACTAAATTACTGCATTAAATATATAATAAATATGTTTTTTTAGTCAATGATGCCAGTTATCACTGATCTTAGGTTCAATAATAGGTTGCCATGGCAACCTATTCTTAGCAAAAATAATTATTTTCCCTTTACAATATTATAGATTACCAATCTTCAATGTGTAATATCTTGCATTCTATTTGTTAATGGCTAACTAGTTGAGACACATTGTATTTACGATGGAGAATGTAATGATGAAGATTTTCGCTGCATGTTTCCATGGAAACATAATTTTTGAGACGTTCCACAATGCCGTGTCACTCAAATTCTTGATATTCTTATCTGCATGTATTTTGATGTTTCTTCCTTGAAAATGTTGTAGTAATCACTATTTCTCACTTCTACAAGCTCTTAGAAACATTTGGATCTGCCTTATTTCTGGAAAATATGGAGTTTTTTACCGAGGCTATGCCCAAATAAGGTAATAAAATCTGCACTAATTAGCATAATTAGAAAATAATAATGAAGAGCTCCCAATTATTCAAATTTCCTGAAAAAAGATTTCAAATACATGCAAAATCAAAGGAGCTATTCCAAAAAAGGGAATTTCCTTAATTTTCTACTATTTTGAGGTAGTTGCCATGGAAACCAGTGAAAATATAGGTGGAAACATGCAGCCTCAGCTTGTGTCCACCTTTTAAATGAACCCTTGGGTCCTGTAGTTGATTCATGCCAAATGGGATAATTGTACTATGAAGTGCAGGTTTTGGCCTGTTTTTGAGGCTTAGACAGCCCCCTATTTGTGATACAAATGCTTTTTGTCAGAAATATCATGCCTCAAAAAGTAGAAAAAATATAAGAGTTGATTACATAACTATTCTGTGTTATAGGAATTATGTTGCCACAACGCGCACACGACATTGAGATATGTTTTCAGAGCATTATTACAACCTTGCCAAAACATTATATATGCTATTGTCATATATTGACGTTGCTTCACAATGTTGTGACAATGAAATTGGGAGGTCTTTTACCGAAAACAGATTCTTGACAGACAGAGTGCTCACCTGTCCTTGGTCGCATGTCATAAGGTGGGCCACAAATGTGTGACATGGATTATTTTACACATAGTATAAACTGAATAACATGCCAATATCACACAAAAGGGTATTCAAGGAAATACATATAAGTTAACTGACCAGCTTGAGATTGACCCTCAACATGAAGAGGCTTTAACATTTCCTGATTCCTTTTACTTTTGATGGGGGGAACTGTTATAATTATTAAACTTCTCAAGGGCATGATGTACATGTATACGTAATCAATCACTTTTTTTTGCAATTTTTCAAAAAAGCCTCAAAACATTTTTCACAATCAATGGAGCTCTCAGCTAACATACTATCTAATCCTTTGTGTAATTATTGTCCTTTGATTACTGGATATATGAACGTTATTTAGGATAGTTGATTTGAAGTCTTTTCCAGTTTGTAAAAAAAAGTGCATGCTCAACACAGTGCTCCGATAATGTAGTGTATTCACTTGGAATGTATACTCCTTAAACCTGACAAAGGTAAAGCTACTTCATGACAAGTTGATGTACATATTGCTCACTGATTTGGAATTTCTTTTAGCATGTAGCCAATTGATGTGTATTTACTGGTGTGGCTTGATTCTGTGATTCAACAAGCGGTCTACTTCAAAGGTTTTTGTGCAGAGTTTGAAGTTCTAATAATAAAGCTGTTTTGGTCATTTATTTTTTATCTTTTTTCTTACTTAGAAATATTTACAATCTAAGAGTTACAAGTGTATCAATAGGTCTTCTACACAATACATACATTGTAGGCTACACATGAACATGTTCTCCCATGCTGCTGCTGGTGCAGAGACGAGAGTGATCACTACCAAAAGGGGTACAGCTGCTGCAGAAGGCACCTCCAACAATCTAACATTTTTGCATGAGTGCTGGGTCTTATAGATACGCTGTCTTTGAGGCCATCACACACATCAAATACAGAAAACAGATTTTCATTATCTTTATTTATAACTGAGATATACTCGTTTATGTGTAATTAATTAACAGCACTAAAAGCCTGATCTAAAAACGCATTTTTCTCAATTTGGACCCTTTTTTAAAAAAAAAAATCATTGCAAGGTCAAATCTCAATAGAATTGACTCTGGTCTATTTTAAATCATGGATTACAGAATGGATTATAAGATAAGACCAAAATAACCTGATTTATCAACGAATAAAGGAGTATGAATTGTGAGTAAAAAGTAGCAATAAATTGTTCAGATGTTCGTAGTAAATATCTTCTCAGCTTCGCTCTTTAATTATGACTCCTTTGATCCAATCATAGACCACAAATTATCTCAAAATGTTATTCTGAATGCCTTTCCAATGAGCAAGTGCCCCCTGACACACCTAATAATGGAAATAAGTGTTCACAAGGCTCTTTTAAGCACATTGTGTCCTAACGGTAAAAAAACAGACGAAAAACCACTCGTCTGTGCCTGTGGTACAATCAATTTCTTTTAAATATACAGATATTACAGCACCAAATATATCTGAAAGGCCTAGTAGAGACATTTAAGAAACTGAACTATACACTGAAACAGTATGTTCAGGTTACAGTCAAGTACTTCAGAGATACAGGCTTGATTACTGCTTTCACCTCCCGCCACCGCCTCCGCCACCAAACCACCACTGGATTTTTTCATTTACAGGGTAGCAGGACCCAAACTATTCAATCAATTTAAATGCACACACTCGTCAAAAGCCTACTTTTAATAAATTAATGTTCCCATGAAAGAATCAGGTGTTGCGGGTGCAGATAGCCAACATTTCCCAAAATCGTATTTCACTTTATTTTAGGAAAAAATTACGAAATTTGCATTTCAGCCCAATTTTTTGGACCTTCAGTCAGTTGCCCAATTTGATATGCATGACGTAGGGCTTGGTAGCCCCGGGCCCCTCTCTCTCTCCTCCAGCCCAGTCAGTGTCTGCTAGTTACGAATGACAACTGACCAGTCATGCATGTCAATTGTACCTAGATGTCAATTGATCGCTGATGGTTATGGACTGTAACGTGCTGCCATCTCTTGAATTATATTACCCAGCCTGACGTGGCATCTTGCCTATAGCTCACAAGAGGTCGCTTTTAATTGTGCCATTTCTCAGGCCAAAAATCGAGAATTAAAATTAGTTTATTGCACTTTATTTTGCACAAATATATGAGTGACTGTGTCAATGCCTTTAAAATATTATGTTGCATAAATTTATCTAATAAAAAAAGTGCATTACGGTTGTCCTTTAAATAAAGTTGCAGCCAAATTAAAGAGAACATTCAAGGCTACATTATGAGACTACAGCCACATTGATATACCTTTTAGTTCTTGTGAAATAGACAGTTGAATGACCAATTTCCTTGCAGAGTGTCACAAAACCACCTTTTTCAGTTACCCACCTCACGACATGTGACCCCTTGTCCATATCATCCTGTTAAATGGAAAAGTGCTGTGGTATCTTTTTGTTGGAGAATCTAACATTCCAAACACAACCTTGAAGATTTTTGAAATTATCTCAATACCGAATTAATTTTGTCTTGTTTCATTTTCAAGACCATTTGAATTTGTTGATTTTACACATTTATTATAAAATAAATAGATAGGGCGAGACATTTTTACACCAACAATTGTTATTAACATTTAATCACTAAACAAATAAAGTCATATAAAATATGCATTTGAAGTTTTCAATTACATGAATATTATTTCCAGCAGGCAATATTTTTATGTCCAGGATCATCGAAAAAGAATCACTATTGTCTTATAGATGTACTTGTGTGTGGGCATATTTTGTAGTAAAAGTAATTAATCAAATTAATAATATGTTTTGCAGTAGTTATGTTGTGTATAAGATCATTGAAAAAGACCAACATTATCTTATTGATGTATTTCTGGCAATTTAGTGTGAAAACTGTTGAGATTTTAGCAAAAAAATGCCTTTTGTCATAATTTTTGACTCATGACTCAGCTTGAAAGTTCTGACAGAAGGATCGTGATTATCTCATCAAATATTGAAGCATTGAAATTCGAGTTACCTTGTGCATTTACACATTAGTGACATACACATCCTTGAAAAATTCTGGGAGTGTGGGACAGATAGTTTTCATGCAGCATCGATCTGAATAGTTTTTGAGCTCTCCTGAAAACTTTCAATTTCTGAAAAAATGCCTTTTGTCAGATACCCTCGCGGACATTGAGGTTGATCTAATGTTGGTCAAACGTAGCATTTAACCTTCTACCCACATCGGACCCAACGTTACGAAACTACGTAATTTGTCGACACATGATTACGGCATTTTGATGCGTAAGTATTTACGTAAATATTGCCTATTTCTCCAACCTCCCATCACTGCGTACCCCCCACGTTGAAGCTACGCCTCTGGGGCGTCAGGCGTGGCAGGCCAGCCCAGCGCACTGTGTCTTGCGCATGCGCAAACATCCGACAAGAAGGACGCCATGGCGAGCGAGTGATGTGTATTCCGTCGTATTTCGGTCCAGAACGCCAGTAATTCCACAGAAATACATAATTTAACCAACCAGAAATGTTAGCAGGAGTGTTTTGGATATTTTAACCCATCGGGCGGACTGTGGCTGGTGTGTATGCTTCAGGATCACCCTGTCAATCGTAGATTTGCAACATGTTGATTTTTCATGACAGCGCTTGTATTTCGGAATTAAACGGACTGTATCTAGTCAAATATGACTCGTTGGACTGTGGTTTCCATGTATACATCAAGGAGACACCTGTATACGAGTGCTACGGTGGATTACTCGTGTTCTTGACTGATTGCTTTATGTGAACGATGTACATGAATTCGCCATGTCAACCAGCAAGCAGAGGGGTGCCGGCCAGGGGCGGAGCGCTCGGATGGGCCGGGGGACTGCCGCATTTCTTCAGGCGGACCCAGCCACCCGGCCTGCCCTGCCCCCTCCGAAAAAATAAATTTAATTTAATTAAATAAAGCCCTTGAATATTGGCCCTCATTATGGTTGAATAAAGAATGCTCTCATATGATTTTACTGCAGGAATTTTTTTTAGGGGGGGGGGATTTTTTTTTTTTTTTTGGGAGGTCTTGAGGGGATGGGAGGTTGGTCAATTGATTGTTGGAGATCTGCAAAGAGAAAACATAAATTAAAACAGTGAAGAGAAGAGAAAAATAGAGAGATAGAGAGAGCAGAGCCAAGCAGAAAGCACTGAAGTTGGCTCCAAAATTAGCAGACTTTTCTTCCTCGTTTTACCAAGCAGTCTGCAGTCCTTTAAGGACTAAAATAAAATAAGAATATTCACTTACCTTGTAAGGGATTAATGCTGCAACTCTGAAGAGTTGGAAAAATCCCAATCCAAATTGACCTGCTGGATAGGTGGCATTCAGTTGCAAGTGGGCTCAGTTCAGCGCCGGTCCTAACTGATTCTCTCTCGCTCGTTTGTGGGTGAGGAGTACTTTGCCTTTTTTTTTGGCCAATCTAATCTTTCGCCTGTTAAGAGATATATATTTTGAAATTTTTGGTACTGGTTTATCTACTATGTCTTCATGGCTTCATTCAATCATCACCAGCAAGCATCCTGTTGGAGTTTTTATAAACTCAAAGTTACCAGATAGATTGGAATAGGTATGGAATAGATGGCGCTACAAGGCTCTCTGAGAATCAGGATCCTAGGTTCCGCAACTTTGTGCAAACCTTCAACAAACCTTTGGCAGATACGTATGATCAGACGTTTGTCCTGAACATTACTTTCAAACGTTGTCCATACATATCAAAAACACGTAGGAGAAACCTTGGAACTTACGTATTGCCAAATGTTCGACCATACCTTTGATAAACCTATGAATCAAAGGTATGGTCATACGTAATAGTCTAAGGTTGTAAAAACCTCTCAAATGAATGTTCGACAAACCTATGAATCAAAGGTATGGTCATACGTAATAGTCAAACATTCTTCAAACCTCTCAACCAAAGGTATGACTTACGTGATAGTCTAAGGTTTTAAAAACCTCTCAAATGAATGTTCGACAAACCTATGAATCAAAGGTATGGTCATACGTAACAGTCAAACGTTCTTCAAACCTCTCAACCAAAGGTATGACTTACGTATGACTGACACGTTTAGCCAAACGTTACAACCAAACGTTCTTCCAACCTCTCAACCAAAGGTATGACTTACGTGTGACTCTAACGTTAGGCCAAACTATAAAACAAACTATCTGCCAACCTCTTACTAAGGTTGCGACCTACGTTTGGTTTTCCATCTGAGTGCAACGTTTGGATATTACCTTTGCCCTACCTTTGTCATACGTTGTTTGGCCCAACGTTTGATTCTAACCAAAAAAATTACGTAGCAAAAGGTTGGATTTACGTTGCTGCTCGGGAGGGTAAGGGCAGAATCTCTGTTTGGGACATCCTTGAAAAAAAAGGTGCATGGTTTCTGTAACTTTGATTAATTCTTTGAAAGTGGTTGACAGAAATAACTTTTGAAATATTTAAAAGTATTATGGATATCTGTATTGCTTCACTTTATAACCATGAGATAAACATGATTTGGATAATGTTTTTTGCATTTTACCTCAAAATATTGAGGTAAAATTAAAATATATGGGTTTGGGGCGAGAGGCCCCACATGACATGGGGGCATCAGGACCCCTTCACTGAGGCCTCGAAGCTGCTTCAGGAACCATTTAATAATGTGTACTTTACCTTAAATCTTGATCGAATAGCTAATTGAAATGGAAAAAAATTTGGTCGAAATTGAAATAGGCAAGGTTCCCACGCCTACCGGGAAATCGGGAAAACCGGGAAATTCGAGGTTACCTTTTCCCGATCGGGAAAAGCCTGGAAAATAGGATAATCTTGCCAAAAACCGGGAAAAAATCGGGAAAGTGGGATGTAGTGAAACGGAGCTCTAGCGCTCTCCCGTTGTCAACGCGCTCCGTAGCCACCTAGCGTGCATACTGCGTACTAGCGCTAGTGGGGACATCCAATGATTCAAATTAAGATCTGATAGTGTTGATGATAGGAAGAAGAGATTAAACTTGACTAATGGCAATTGGATAGGCCTATAACAGTTCCAGTTAATTGTAATTGGTTAGAAGGGGGTAAGTGAAGAGGTGTGAATTTTGTTAAGTGCAATTCACCATGCACCAATTAGGCCTACTGGCACTTAGCCATCAATAGATCAGTTGTGCCATTTGCCAGTCCCTGTGTTAACAACAATTAAAAAAATTTTAAACCCAATTGGGCCAATTATACGGAGAACAATGAATATTGTGTTTATGAACTATGATCATCTCATTATTGTCATAAATGTGGCTTTACTGAGATGGATAGAAAACATTTTATAGGTAGATGTGCAATGTACATATAGTATATTTGGCCCATATATATGTTTTGTATTTTTTTGAAATTAATTTAAGGCTCACCAATGGTATGGGAATTTGAGGCATTAAATTTTTTTACCGAACCAAAGCCTGGACATTGCAATTTTGACCTTGAAAATTGGCTTTGGCAGCCTGGAAAAACCTGGAAAAAACCTTGAAATTGATCTTGGTAAAGGAGTGGGAACCCTGAATAGGGCAAAAAATATAATAAAAATTAATGTATGAACAAAAAAATTCTGAAATTCAGAAAAAGTGAATAGAATGCCTTAAAAATGGCAGAAGAACCCCAAGCAATAACTTTCAAGCTGAATGCGCTCGCAAAAAATATTGCAATAGGATTATAATAGGGGGGCTTCTTAAAATTGATAGACATTAATTTTGTTTTACTAGTTATAAGTAGAGTCAAGTCATCCCATCTTGACATCATAAGCATTCAAATAATCGACCACAAAAATTAGGTCAAATCGCACCTCTAAGGTAGGAGGGGGGCTGCATGCCCCGCCCTACTCTACATGTAATTATTTGGAGCATACCAATGATCTCTGAAATGAGCATAATTCATTTGGTCAATTGAGACGTCATCAGTAAATTAGTGAAAAATCAGTTAGGCTACAAGCTTTTTTGGTTCATCATTGCACTGCTTTGTTAGTGGTACGTTTGGATTACGCATTGATGTGATTTTTGGTTGTTGAAATTGCAGTAGACCATTTTACAGCTTGAAATTGTGTAAGCTGTGTTTCTCATTGATATAACATTATATTCATGGCCTTTTGCCCTTATTCAGGATAGTAATTTGAGGCTCTGGAGCTGGTGAGTTTATATAACTCCATATTCCTTGGCTTTTGATTTTCTGGTCCACATAGGCCTGTATGGTTCCTCTGTGGTTAGTGCGCTTGTCAACTGGCTTTGAGAGCGTGGGTTCCAATCTCACCCAGGGAACTCACTTTAGTCCGAGCCAATGGGACATTAAATGGAGACGGGTTTTATCCAGTATTCTATGCTCAGGCAACTGAAAGACCCTGGGCATCCCTGAATTAATAGGGTATGTGCCAGACTCACAGTCTTCTCATTTCATCATCATACGGCGGTCACCAAAAACCAAAGTTCAGCTCCCTCCACAAAAAGGATGGAGGTTGAGCTGCCCCGGCTGATCCGGGGTACACCAGCACAACCTAAGTCAAGTCATGAGCTATGTATTACAAATTTGAAAATTTCATGTACGTTTTATGCATTGATCGATGAACATTTTAAACTTATTTAACTGTGAAAATGATGGAATTTGATCGAAGTGAAATTTGACAATTATAAGTTTACTAAGACTTTTTGATGAACTGTTAGTCATGTCCCTGCGGCAAATTCTTGCCTTGATAGCTCTTGCTAAAGTGTTACTTGTACCACATATTTGGTTCCATCAATTGAGCTTAAGGTTTTGTATTTTCAAAGATTAAAGCTAGCTTTAGATGTAGTTTGTGCTGTAATTGTAATTGTCCCTTTCTGTACACATTGTCCATTTTTGTATCTGATTCTTGCTCTGCGACAGGTCAAATTACACAATTACAGCAAGTCTGGTTTGTTTCTATTTTTGAACAGCACCAAAAAAATCTGAAAAAAAGAATTATAACAATTTTGATTTGCCCTTATAGTTTGTCATGCAAAGCATTTTAAATATGCAGCACAGGGATTACTCAGACTTCTTCTCAATAAAATTCCATCTAAAAATAGATTAGTTGTTTGTGGTTCTTGAATAACACACTGAAACTTTCAACTATACTTAAAAAGCCTTCATTTTCACTTCTCCGGCGTGAAATGTTATTCAATCATACTTTTTTTAATTGAAAGGCATTTCTGTTAAAAATAACCAAATCAACTGACAATCTACTGAAAAAAAAAAGCCAATCAACAAGTTCAAAAAATTTACGATTTGGTTTGGACAGCCACAGCGAAAAAAAGAACTTCTTAAAAAAATACCATTGGAATTCCACAAACCAACAACAGCACCAAACCCGACAAAATTGCGATAAGGTATAGGGAGGGAGGATGTATTTTTATTTGTCTAGCGACGGATATGTTTTTGCAAATTGTTTCATGTTTATAATTCTAATGATTGTGAGATCCTCTGTGGTTTCTTTATTCGTCCATTTAAGATATGGCTCAATACTCATGAACACATGAGAAAAGATTTTTTACAGGATAATTTGAACGTATCTACATGTATTACACAGTTTCTAGCATGAATATGTGACTGTAATATACTTGGATATTACAAAGATTCTTTCTCTTCAACTAACTCTCTTAAAAATAAGAGAAAGAATCTTTGTAATATCCAAGTATATTACAGTCTGTCACTTTGATACAGAAAAAATAAGGACCAGTTCACTAAGAAAAATGCACTTTGTGACTCATGATAGCCGATGAAGTGTCATCTTCAGTTCTTCACTACTTTCAACATGGGAAACATAGAGGCTGTTTGATTAGTCATACAAGTTTACAAGTTTGCAAGTTTACAAGTTTTATTGGGAATTCAAATTCGGAAACATACATTCTGTTGAGGCTTGGAGCCCGCATGAACATGACCAAACAGACATAATACATTTGAACATATTCAAGTATTACAAATTTGACAATTGTGATAAACCACTATATAGTGTTAAAAATATAGCGACAATAGTACATCATTCAAGTTCGCACCTAAGGTATTTTAGGTATTCAGTTTTAAAAGTTCGAATGACGACGCACTTCTGATGTTAGTTGGTATGGTATTCCAGCATTTGTGGCCATGTACACCGAGCGCTTTGTTGTGACCCTGTTCGATGAATAGGTTATTGCCCTTAGATGAGTGCGTTCCATGGCTGTGGACTGCTCCTGCAGTGCACACTGCATTGTTTAAGTATGGTGGCGTTTCTCGGTTTGTGATCTTCTAGATGAGGCATCCAGTGTTGTATAGACACACTGAGCCACTTTAGAGTACTAAGCATATGGGTCAAGCCATAAAGGTGCTGCTGTTACAGCCGATAGGTCTACATGCCCGATTTGCAAATTGGGCTGCCTTTTGCATGCCAGACACTAAAATAGGTCTTTGTCATAATATCTACTCCCCTAACCATGCTTTGCCAATATCCCTACAAAATATCCAAAAAGTGCAACCAAGCCACATTTTCTACTGAACTTTTCCATAAGTTCTAATGTGCTATGTTAGAAACTTTGTCATAATATTTTTGACAGCCATCTCTTCTACATCAAATAGTGACCAAATAGTGCCTCATGGTTAGAAACTATTTTGACACTATTTGTAGAAGAGATGGCTGTCAAACACTGCCAAATCTCCTACTACACAAGGGGGCAGCACTCCTCAAGTGCGCAGGCACAGGAGAGACACCTGGTGACAGGTGGTGAAATGATATCTATTTAGCCAAATTTGCTTAAATTAGCCTGTCTCATGAAATTCCTGATCTTTTCTCAAAGGAAGTCAAGTCATTGTCAATCTGAACTGCCAGGCATGGGTTGAGTTCTAGTTCCGTGAAGCCGATATTGATAATTTCTGTCCAGATTCAAAAAATTATTTCCCAAATGATGTGAAAATATTTTTTTTGAAGGGGTTGTTAATCCAATAGCATTGACCAGCAAGCAAACAAAAGGCACTGAAAACGCTTGCAAATAAAACAGTCATTGCAAACAAAGTGACATCAGGCCATGACGTCACTTTATGACGTCACTTGATGACGTCACAGGCTGGCCAGTTCATGTATGCCAAAAAGTTGCAAAACCGAAATATTCTTGGTGCAGAAATTATTTCTTAAAAAATCGTATTTTAATGCAATCGTCATGAAACTGCTACACAATGTAGCCAAGTGATGTCTGCATCTACGCTGCAAAGGGCGTGAAGATACATGGAACAAATTTTATTCGCCAGCCCTCTAAATTTAGACATGTGAAAAATTTGTTTTTCCGCGGTCAGAGTGCCGTATAATAAAAACAGTTTACCCGAAATTAATGCCGTGTTCAGCGAAGACGCAAGAAGTACCCAGGAAGGTGCTCTATCAATTTCAAGGCTTTAACTGCAAAATTGAGGGAGCGAGGTCATTTTTAGCTGTCATGGAAAATTTTTTTTCTGTCTTTTTTTCCCATGTCAAATGATGCTAATAGTTTTGGGATACCCCTGGGAATCCCCGTAAAAATTGGGATAATTGTCCCTCACAACAATAAAAAGACCTTAACCAGTTATTTGTTGATACAACACAAGCCAATTTTGTAAATCCGGTTAACTAACACAGAAATTCACTAACACAGGCTAGAGTTAAGTTAGTTAACCCACTCGTAGACACAATCTAGTACAGAAGTCACAGGTCCCTCTCCTTGGAGTAGATCTATATTGATAGTTTCAGGTCCCTCTCCTTGGAGTAGATCTATATTGATAGTTTATGTCCAGATTCATCAAAAAATTATTTCTCAAGTATTCCCTGGCTTTCATGATTTTTCTATTGATAGTCTGTGAGTTCCACGGCTCTGAACATGGTAGGCCTATATTTCGCAAAAGAGAAATAAGCTTTTTCGGATCAGAAATTCGCGATGTTTTGTGTTTAAACAAATGAAGTTTTCGGCTGGTATAAAATTTTAAACAAATTCTGAAAGCCAGGTGACATAATTCAAGTATTGACTCAAGCATTCCCTTGCTTCCATGATTTTCCTATTGATAGTCTGTGAGTTCCATCGCTCTAAACATGGCACGTTTTGAAACCGAGAAATAAGCTGTTTCGGATCTGAAATTTGCAATCTTTTGAGTTTATACAAACGACATTAGACGTTTTTGGCCACAAAATAAATTGTAGAAAATTTCTGAAAACCAGGTGATAAATTTCAGATATTGACTGAAATATTTCCCAACTTCCATAATTTTCCTATTCATAGTATTCGAGTTTCAGGTCTCTGAACATTGTATGTTTAGCAAAAAAGTCAGCAGCATGACGCACATGAAAATCGTGATCTTTTATGTTTAAAAAAATGGCCTCATTGACTGTTAAAAAAATTGTGAATAAATTCTAAAAACCAGGTGATAAAATTCAGGTGTTGACTGAAATATTTCCCAACTTTCATAATTTTCCTATTCATAGTATGTAAGTTTCAGGTCTCTGAACATTGTATGTTTTGCAAAAAAGTTAGCAGCATGACGCACATGAAAATCGCGATCTTTTATGTTAAAAAAAATAGCCTTATTGACTGTTAAAAAAATTGTAGATGAATTCTGAAAACTATAGGTGATAAAATTCAGGTGTTGACTGAAATAGGAACCAACTTTCATAATTTTCCTATTCATAGTATTCGAGTTTCGGGTCTCTGAACATTGTATGTTTTGCAAAAAAGTTAGCAGCATGACGCACATGAAAATCGCGGTCATTTGTGTTTATAAAAATGACCTTAGTGATTATTAAAAAAATTGTAGATGAATTCTGAAAACCAGGTGATAAAATTCAGGTGTTGACTGAAATATTTCCCAAATTTCATAATTTTCCTATGCATAGTATTTGATTTTCAGGTCTCTGAACATTGTATGTTTTGCAAAAAAGTTAGCAGTATGATGCACAAGAAAATCGTGATCTTTTGTGTTTAAAGAAATGGCCTTATTGACTGCTAAAAAAAATTGTAGATAAATTATGAAAAGCTGGTGATATAATTCAGGTTTTAACTGACATATTCTCAAACCTTCATAATTTTCCGGACAGTAGTAAGCAAGTTTAAGGGCTGCAAACATTGCATGTTTTTCCTGAAAAGACAAGCAACTCTACTGCATAGCATGGTAACGTCACAAAAATAGGACCCGTAGAATAATTGGCAGCTGCCAAAAGTCCATATGGTCAGGCAAAGCTCCATACGCTCAGCCAAAGCTTAAGATGGAATATCATCTGATGAAATAGGGTCTGATGAAATATCCAAATAGCATCTTGGGGGATATTTGACCTTTTCAAATATCCTCATAGTGCTATTTGGAATATCCAAAGTCTTTTTAAAAACACTTTTTGATATTAGACACAATGGCAGTAGAGACATTGTCACAAGCAGCTGCTTCTGAGCTGTAAAACATGTCCTCTTAGTTCAGAGGTGGCTGGCTAGAAGGGAATTTAATTGAGGCAATCTCAATGAATGCCATACTGAACTATACATATTAGAATAAATTGTGTGAAAATTTGAGGTGAATACCACACAAAATAAAGAAGCTGTAGAGTAGGTCGGGGCATGCGGCCCCCCTTAACTTCGAGGTGCGATTTGACCTACTTTTTATGGGCGATTATTTGAATGCTTATGCTGTCAGGAAGGGATCACTTGACTCTACTAATAACTAGAGAAACAAATGTCCACCAATTTTAATATAGGAGTTACGGCCATTTTTGTAAAAAAATTAAAATTGCCTTCTTACCCCACCCATCGGGCAAGAAGCCCCCCTATTATAATCCTATGGCAATTTTTTTTGCGAGTGCATTCAGTCTAAAAGTTATTTCTTAGGGTTCTTCTATCCTTTTTAAGGCATTCTATTCATTTTTTCTGAATTACAGAATTTTTCAGTTCTTACTTTTATTTTTTTATTTTTTTTGCACTGTTTAAATTTTGGACCCAATTTTTTTCTATTTTAATTTGCTATTCTATCAAGTTTAAATGTAAAGTACACATTATTAATGGTTCCTGAAGCAGCTTCGACCCCCCAGTGAAGGGGGCCTCATGCCCCATATCATGTGGGGCCTGTCGCCCCAAACCCTCATATTTTAATTTGACCTCAATATTTTGAACTAAAATGCAAAAAACATGATCCAAATCATATCGATGTGATAGTCATATAGTAAAGCAATGCAGATATCCATTATACTTTAAAAAATTTCCAAAGCTATTTCTGACAACCCCTTTCAAAGAATTAGTCAAAGTTACAAAAACCATGCACATTTTTTTCTTTCTTTAATTTCTACTATAGTTTGGTGCTGTCTGCCCTGAAAATTTGTGACGTCACCTAAAACGCCTCTAGCTTCAATCTTATCAATAGATAAACGCACCAAAAATGTAAGTTTGGATATAAGCCTGGGGGGGCCTCTCACCTAACCCGGGCTTCTTGCCCCGACCTACTCTACCACTTTTTAGTCCTGAAAATAGGCCAAAAATGACGTTTTTTGGCGTTTGTGGCATGACATGGCCTAAAGATGACTTTACTAGCTGAAGGAAATTCTTTCTTTGTCCATTTTTAAAGTTTAAAATGATAACCCATGTCTTGAACTTTTATTTCATGCACAGTGAACTCCTCAAAACCTCTTATTTGATGAGATATAAGTAAATCTCCTAGAGTAACATTTTTTACTGTTTTTCGTTACTCGCCATTAGATCCTGTTACACAGATGTCCTGTTACTGTTTGTTATTTTCATTCAATTGGTCAAAAATAACACGAAATATTAGCAATATAACTCAGATATAGATTGCATAACACATGGTACATATTTTGACCATTGCATGGCTGAATTATTAAAATTCTTCAACCTCCAGGGTTTTAAAGACATCTGAATGAGTCCTGTTACTGTCCTGTTGCTGTCCTGTTACTGTCCTGTTACTGCACAGTTAATTACTGTCCTGTTACTGTCCTGTTACTGTATGTTTGGCTTGAATTTTGAATTCTTTATAGTGGCTATAAAAAGGTTGTTTTACCTACAAAAATTGCATAGAAAATACCTATGTACGTTCTATGTGTAATAAGTACCTGAAGAGTTAACATCTCATCATTATTTCTTCAGCTACAGTGCTCAGAACCCTAATTGTCCTGTTACGTTTTTAAAATTTTGAATCATTAGAATATTAAATATGTGTGTATGGGGAGCTTTCAAAACACTTATAAGGTGACCCAGTGGTGTTATATTTTATTCTAAGCATTTAATTTTGAAGATAATAGGCACCTGGAAAGTTAAATATGTAAAAATGTGAAAATGTTACGTTTTTTCAATTTTCCATTTGTATGGCTATTCCTAAAAAAGTGGAAGGTTTAATCCATTGTTATTATATTTTTAGTATGGGTACATGTTTGCAGAGCATATATTTCACAATTTCGTATCAAAATTACAAGATTAATTTTTGACAGCTGTTTTCAGCTTTGGAGCAGCACCTTTGTGGCTTGACCCATATACTTGGTGTTAGTCATGCATTGCATTCTAAAATTATTCTCATTGCACATTTTTGTGGTCTTTGGAGTCTCTGAATATCACCCTTTGATAAATTGTTACGCCAAATTGTACTACAATAGTCCAAATGAGGAAGTATTATAGTCAAGGAGCTTATGGGGAAATAAGGGGTGGATTGTGCAGGTTTGTCTACAAGCATGAAATTTGGCACAAATGTTGCTGAGGGTATATAGATTCAAATTTTTGAGGGCGCCGGAGCGGGCGCTCGTCTTGGTTGCCATAGCAACAAATTCAAAATGGCCGCTGCTCGATATCTAATTTTGATTATAACTCAGTAACAAAAGGTCATAGGTTTGCAAATAATAGCTCTAAATATATGTTTTTGATGCCAGGGATCCTGATTCTGCCATTATTTTTAATGTCAAACACATATTTTGGTCTACAGAGCCAAAATTACCTGTATATTGGGGTTATAGAGCCTAGCTTATCGAAACTTCCAACATATTTTCAATTTACTGATAAAAGTTCGCTCTAACAAGAACCAAATTATCAATTATATATATATAATAATGTACATAGATACCAAAGTAGCCAAATGAATGTTGCAGACAAGGGTATTGTTAATGCAGCTGCTTCTATGCACTCCTTTTCTTTTGCGCACGCAGTTCCCGCCACTAAATCTTTCAAATATCACAGCACTACATGATGCTAGCCAAAAAGCTGTGTAGTATACCAAAAGAAACCTGTTGCTGTATTTGTGTGTTGGCCCTTATGAAATCTATGATGTACTTATCCACTTATGCTTGTCATCCCCATACTTTGAAATCCTGAATTTTTTTCAGATACAATGGCGGTTGATTCGAACAACGACTTTTTTTCAGTCACAACGGTAATACAACCTTTATTTGTGCTCAGCAATACATATAGATGTTGCCTGGGTATATATCTGACGGATACTATCACACTACCAAGATATTTGTTTCATATGTGCAGTGACATTGGAAAGATTGTCTTGTTTGATTAACTTCAGTCACATCTCGAAGTCTTGAAATTGATTTGACTTGGTTTCCTGCATGCTACAGCAGCCTGTTATATTGCGACGGGAGGGAGCGGGCTAAAACATTTCAGTAGAGGCATTGTATTTCATGTCCGTGTATGCATACATGAATTTTTGAGGCAGCCCAGCACAGTTCTGCGGAATTCTGCTGAGCGCGGACCTAAAAAGCAACTGCACTAGTGCCCCAGATGCCAATTCCATACCCAATTCGATGTGAATATCTTCAGTCTGCAGCCTTGCTAGTTCGCCTGCATCTACAGTAGACTGCTGTCAGTCAGGGTTTCTTATTATGATCCACATGTGGCACATGGACTTTGCTGAGAGCCTTCCAACAATGGCACTGCTCAGGGCAGCCACAGTGCAGTACCCATGGGTAGGGGACAAGAGAACTTTGCTCAAGGTTCCCTGCCATAGCACCTTCACTTTTGGTGATTGCTGTATGCATGGTGAGTGATGAGAAGACTAGGAGTCTTGCTGTAAAACCATTGGTGTCCAGGGTCATTGAGTAGCCCCAGAATAGAACACTACATCTAATATCTTATGGGCTTGGAATAAATTGACTTCAAGGGTTGGAGTTCGAACCTAAGCATGCACTATAAAGCACTCTAAACCTTTCGATCACAGGGAACTCATTAAATTGTTAATATGGTATGTCAAAACAATACAGAATTGTGATGGATCATTCTTCAGAAAGACCATGGTATTAGTAACTGGAGGGCAATTCTCCTAATCTGACCAACAGGCAATACCAAAGGAAAATCATGTCTCATCCAAATGAAGCATGAAGTACAATACTAAGTGACTAAACATTTAGCTTGGCCGAGCTCGGCACAAGTTTAATTTGCTGGGATGTCACATATGCTTCTGCAAGTTCCAAGAGAATTCAAGTACACGAGAGACTGCCCGACTCATGCAGAAGAAGCAGTCTTTTAACACAGAGACTGTTGTAGGCCTACCACTGTTTCACCGTCCGAAGTTCACACACTGGTATGGTAGGATAGCTGTTTTAATACCTGCTACATGTAGATTGTAGAAGATAACTTAGTTAAGGGAAAAGGGCTTTTGTGCCTAAAAGTGATAACTGGTGGGAGTTGAAAGATCCAAGAAAATTTTTTTGACAAGACAATCTTGAAATTAGGGCTGCCTAGCAGTGTGTTACCAAGATCTGAATAAAAGAAAAACTTTTGACTTCTATATTCATCAGGAAAATGTGTATCTCCTTTTGTTTATTGTCTGAAATATTGGCTTCGATTCCCACCATGCCTGTGTTTGTTCATCTAAAATGTAGGTTTGGAGAGTCCTACCAGTACATTGACAAACAAACATCTTAAAGCTGTCATAAGGGAAGTTGTCCTTACTACAGTGAACAGCATCCAAACAACCTCAGGACTGATTTGTGAAAGGCATTAAGTGTTTTTTTCAATAAATTGATGATTGTCCTTTCTAAATTATTCCAGTCACGTGAAATGGACCACCAATGTCTTGCCAAGGATAACTAAAATTGCATGTTCCAGCTCAATAGTGAACATTGAGGTTGCTCCTTTTTATCTACATGCAGCCATTGTGTGAAATGTTAAACAGTCGAATGGTGGTAAATGCTGTTGGATTTGCATTTGAACTTGGCCTGACTTAAATTTGAGTTAGTAAATTTTGTACTAAAACTGGTACATATCAAACTAGTGTCTTACTGAGCCTTGCCAGAGGAATGGCATTGGTGGATTAAATGTGTAACATGTTGAGGACTCCCACTCTCTCTCTCGCATCTCATCAATCAACCCTCGTGAGCCCAGAATGGGGGTTAGAGGGCTGCACTTACCATATCTGTCTAGTATTGTCCTTCTTCCATGCTTATCTACAGTGTGAGAATTTCCTTTTCCTTTGGTATTGGAATAGCAGCATTCTTGGTCACCTCACATGTAGGAGAATTACTGATTTCTTGGTCCTTTTGAAAACTAATCCTCCACAAGTGAATGTTGTCTTGACATTGCATGCAAATAATTTCAAGATTTGCGGGATGTGGGTTGGCTAAAGTCAATGAAACATGAGTCTGTTCAAAAGTAGAAACGAAAATCTCTTGGTAGTATCCCTTGAATACAGACTGTACCTGTCAGTCCCTTCCTCTGAATAACAAACCTCCACCGTCGGTCTGTTTTGGGTAAGCAAATAGACCAATGTATCAGAGGAAGAATACTATGCAATTGTCAATGAACCATTAAATCAGAGAGTGATACACCATACAAATGACAAACTTAATGACATGTAAAAAGCATTTAAGAATTTAAGAATAAAAATTAAAATAAAGGAAAATAAAGGAAAGGGTCATTAATTTGTCACACCTGTTTACAATTAAGCATTAAGATGCAATGAACATAGTCTGTTTGTCTTTCAACCATTCAATTATTACACTGATGAAAATAGTCCCCAATCTCACCCTTTGAAACAGAACACATCAGTTTCCGACAGTCAACTTGACAAAGTCACATTAATTCACTTATTCATTTGGCTTTCTATTTTTCCCTCCCCCCTCATAGGACTGCAATTCATGCTGAAATGTATCAGACTGCTTGCTACGTATCAGACTGCTTGCTACGTATCAGACTGCTCTCTACGCTTGTACAATAGTTTTATTTTTCTTCTGCCCATTGGACTTCCATCTGTTAGGAGCATTCCAAGTTTGAGTTATGATGTGGTGCTTTTGGGACGAGGCAGTCTGATCTCAAACTGCCTCAGATATATACCCAAGAGTCATTTATGCTTGAGCACAGATAAAGGTTGTAACTGCAAACAAGTCTTTCTTCAAATCAATCGCCATTGTATCTTTAGGAAATCCAAGATTTCAATGGAAGGGGATGGAAAACAGGAAAGGGTAAGTACATAATAGATGTAATACTGGCCAATACTTGAAACAGCAACACGTTTCTTTTGGTATACCATATAAATTATCTGCATGTAACATGTAGGGCTATGGATTTGAAAGATTTCTTGGAGAGGACTGCATGCGCAAAGAACCTGTAGATGTGCATAAGGCAGCTGCATTGACAATACCCATTTCTGCAACATTTGTTTGGTTACTTTGGTATCATCGTACAGATGATATGTTGATGTATTTCTATTACATAAAGCTGGTGTTTATATTTTTTGTCAAAACTTGATGAATTGCTACAAGGAACAATTTGCAATAATTTAAGCTGAAGATTTGTGGTGAATTTCGATAAAATTAGCTCTATAGCCCCAATATACAGGCAATTTTGGCTCTATAGACCAAAGTATGTGTTTGACGTGAAAAATTATGGCAGAATTAGACTCCCTGGCATCAAAAACATATATTTAGAGCTATTATTTGCAATCCTATGACCTTTTGTTATTGAGTTTTAATCAAAATTAGATATCGAGCAGCGGCCATCTTGAATTTGTTGCTATCGCAACCAAGACGAGCGCCCGCTCCGGCGCCCTCAAAAATTTGAGTCTATATACCCTCAGCAACATTTGTGCCAAATTTCATGCTTGTAGACAAATATGCACAATTATCCCCATAAGCTCCTGGACTATTAGGGTATTGTAGAGTGTTAGTCTTGTGGCTTGATTAACAAACCTGGAGGCTCGTCGGAGGACACCTGTTGCCCTGCTAATTTTGTTGACAAGTTCATTTAAATATACATCATATCTCAAATTACAGTCAATTGATAAGCCTAGATATTTCATAGAGTTCCTCCGTGGCCTGATGGTTAAGAGTGCTTGTTTGCACAACCACTGGCTCTGAGGGCGTGGGTTCGAATCCCACCCCGGAACTCAATTTAGTCCGAGCTCATGGGACATTAAATGGAGAGGATTGTATCCAGTGTTCTATGCTGGGGCAACTGACAGACCCTGGGCATCCCTGAATTAATAGGGTATGTACCAGACTCACAGTCTTCTCATCTCATCATCATACGGCGATCGCCTGCCTCTATATAGCCCACTAAGGTGCTGCAGAGGCGTAAAACAAAACAAACAAACAAACAAAAGATATTTCATAGAATCAGTTTGTTCTATTTGACACCCATCTTGTGTTGAGTTAAGGTCTTGATTTTTTAGATGGATTCTTTTTTTTCTACTGTAAATAAACAAGATGATCAAGAGAAGGCCATTTGACTTGTAATAATTGATTTTAAAATGAAAATCAGAAGCATAATCCTTTCGTTTGTCACCAACAAGCAGGGATAAGTCTCCTTAAAGTTAAATCAAATTAATATTGAAAGTACTGAGTATGATCATGACACATTATCAGTATGATGAGTCGGATTGATGACACATGCAGTGCCATTTTCACAGTGCGTAAGTCCACTCTTTTTCCATATCAAAGTGACAGACTGAAACAGGTGGACTTAATTTTATTGAACTGTTTAGATGAAACTTTAGATGAAACTTTCTCTAGTGTTACCGGTCAATCACACATTTACAATCTAAGGTGAATGAAGTAAGATAGTGTGCAACGCCTATTATTTTTGATTACATTTTAATGAGCAACACAGTATGCACAAACTAATGTTAAAATGTGAGAGTTAAGTTTACAAAGATACAACAATATGACAAATAGCAATCACAGGACATCCTGTGGGCATCTGATCCGTCCGACGTCAGCCAGACATGCTGATGTAACGTCTGAGTAGTAAATTGTATTTATAAAAATTTTAGAAATTTGAAACAGCACATTAATTTTAATATCCTTAGCAAAGAATGTCAATACACAATGATTCAAAGATGTGCAGGAATACATCTGTATATCCTTCAACTTGGAAATGTAACCAACATATAAAAATAAACTTTGCAGAAACACAAATATCATATAATGCAACATAATACAAATAAACAAATTTAATGTTGAATGGCACATGTGCAAACTCTAAAGGTGAAAATAAAAAAAAAATACTGTACTTACAACTTTCAGTGTTACAAATGTCTGTATGTACATATTCAGAAATATACTGCCATCTTTATAAATAATGCCTTTTTAAAACGAAAAAGGATGTTTATCAATAACAGCTATTTATTTTTTTCATTTCATTTCATCCCATCGACCCTCATATCATTTTCATTTATCCCCCTTCACCTTTTATTTATCATTTCACCTATCATCATTTATTTTTTTTTTAAATTGTGATTTTCAGTTTATTTGTCATAATGTGAAAATTCTGGTAATTCATTTAAAATTTAAATTGATATTTTCTTTTCTAATAGGTGGCATTCATGCTAGCGCCATATTCATGGCAAAGTGAATGTCTCCTGACATTTAAATAATAAAACCATGTTTTGTATTCATTGTAAAGTTCAGTGTGGATTCATGTCAAATAAATATTTCTGTCTGTCTGTTCTGTCTGTCTGAATATCTTTGTGCTGCCACCTATGTATGTATTTTTCAATGTAAATTATCTAAAGTGACAAATAAGCCCATTGGAGCCGGGGTGATTTTGCATACTAACCTCTGTTGCGACATGTATTATTATACTGTAAAATGTCATTTGTCACTATAATGAGATATCCTTATCACTATTCACAAATGCATGAGAACTGTGGTTAAACAGGCCATTTCAGATTTAATAATGAAATCCATTTTATCATATGTATTTTTTAAAGGCAAGAAAACTATTCAGGGGCGTCAGTTTCATTTTAAAAAGTGGTGATAATAAAATTGGACTGAAGTCTTCAAGAATAATGTGCAGGGAAAATCGTCAAAATGTTTCCCCATGTAACACCCATTTTTTGCTTTAAAATGCCCCACCAGCCTCACCTAGTACACTGACGCCACTGAAATTATTCAGCTATTTTGGATCAACAGACACAAAACATCTATCCAATAGATTTTTTTTAAAAAGTCACAACATACAAGACATTAGTGTGAAAAATTGCAAAATGTGTAAAAAGGTTGAAAAACATGCATGATAACGTGTATCACATCATAAAATTGTCCATGCCAAATACAATTCTTGAGTGGAAAATAGAAGGAGAAATCTGTATCACAGGATGCAGAGGGTTCTCTGTTATAAGCTGAGTACTCTAAGAAACTTCATATTGTTCTTCTCGCAGACTCTCTTTAATTTCATCCATTAAGACCTCAGACAGCTTCCTCCCAGTTTGCTTGTCATCTGAAAAATATCAAGTTGCCTTTCAATCTGAAACTCTCCATGCATATAATATTTGTTTTCATTTATTTTGTTTTAGTTGTGAATTTTTGTATTTTATCACCTGGTTGGCTGTGAATATCACTGTTTACAGTCAAAATATCAGGGCCTATGATATTGTAAAAAATACCACCCTTCAAGGGCGATATTTTTTTAACAATGGTTATGACATCACAGCATTTCAGCAGTCTGATGATGTCACAAACCAAACAGTTTCCAAAACAATGGGATTGTGACGTCATGACCATGGCGACGTCACATATTTGTAATAACAGAAAATAGTCTCTGTTTATAAGTAAAAATTTGAGGTAAAACCAGGTGATAGAAACAAAACTACCGCGCGTCAGGTCACTTCGTACAATATCACTCGCTGTTGACACATTTGACCTGCGGGCTCGAGTGATATTAATACCCACAACAGCTCGTGATATTGTTACTCAGTGACTCTGACTTGGGTTGTTTTGTTATAGTATCTTTGGGTAAACAATTATTAGACATTTTTATAAAAGGTAGTTAGGTAGACATTAGATCTACACCTTTAGAAAAATTTGACGAATAAAAAGTTAATTTAGGATCTTATTCCAAATGATCGTAATTGCCCAAGATCTGCTCACAGATTCTTTTAGATCCTGTAATCATTTTTATGTCATCTAAGACCTCATATTTTACCTCTTTTTTTTTATTGAAATTGTTTTATATCATTTATTTGAAATAAATATTTGCAGCTTAGTTATCACACTTTTTGAACTTACAAAGTTAATAGATTTGGAGGATCGTGTTCCAAATTAGCCGGTTGGCCAATATCTGCTTAATTTTTGTATCATCTTATCTAAATATGAATTGCTTTTTCTTGCCGTCATACATACCATCGTAGTAAACCAGCTTCAAAATCTGATATTTGTCTGGAGCAGAGGGCCTTGTGAGCAGGTAATTCAGGACCTCATAGAATATTCTGAGTTCTGCAGCTCTTTGCACTGGAGTCAGAGCAGCAATCTCTCCAGTCTCCATCTCATGCAGGACTTTGAGGTTGTAGGGGTATGCGGCACAGGCATAGTAAGTCTGTCAAAATAAAAATTATGTATCGTGTAATAATCTTAATCGAAATACACTTCAAAGCCCAAACTCATGTACCAACTACTTATTGTGGAGGAAAAGGAACACAAAAAGACTGTTGTGATGAAAAGGCTTCAGAAGGCTTGGATATGTCCTGGCACTACCTCCTGTACATATCTCTCGCTACGACGATTAGACATGTGTTTAGCAAAATATGCTCAAATGTATTTTTAAAAAAACAGCGAAGAGAAATCGGCCTTACACTTACGCGGCCTTACGCTTGCAAAATTTGTGGAAAACGGTTTAAGGCAAATTATATGATAACACACAGAAAGCTTCAGAAGGTTTTAATTGACTTTATTTTACGTCCTGTATTGGTGCTCTTGCTACAAGGATGACACATCTGTCCATAACAAAACAAAACAAAGTGCACACATGAAAACACGCTGGAGAAAGTCGTATGGATGTTCAAATTGTGTAAATTTATGTTCAATGCGTGTTCAGCACTTGAAAGCTGCTTATTTAGCATAGAAATGACTTGAGGATTGTTTTGGCTTACTCTAGCTGCTTGACCATTGGAATTTCAACAAAAGGCCAGTTTATTTTCGCGTCAGGTGCGTGCACATGTGCACTGTAGGCCTGTCAATTAGCCATATATTCGCAATAAAAAAAAAAAAAATCAGCGATGCCCTACAGGTCAATTGCAGGCACAGGTTGGGGTGTGCCCAAGGAAAAAAAGAAAAAGTGCTTAGTGGAAAAAATCCTGATTTCCGGTATTTCTGAACATGCTATATCACGCAAACTGACCCAGGTCCAGACCTATTCACTGGAAAACAAAAGCCTCCTTCTCCTCAACCTGAAACTACTGTAATTTTTTGGTGGTAAATTATTGAAAATAGGCCGATTTGGACACTTTAAATTATAGGAATTTTGTAAAATTTTCACACAATATATTTTAAAGCATTTGCTATCAAACCATGCATTTATTTCGGCTGTAGCTAGTCTCTTTTAAAGCTGTGACACGCTTTTGTGTCGCAGTTATATCATGTGAAATATATCCAGCGGTAACAGCAGAGAACTATATACCGGTATAAGCTTGTACTTTAAATGATTGTGATTGGACCATTGATGGTATACAGTTGTGCTTGAAAATTAGTGAACCCATAGAGATCTACCATTGAAGACAATGATACAGTTGTCTCACCGTGCTGGCCATAACATCAATAATATTGCACGAATCATTGAACCAATGACTGTATTGTACCATTGAGGTTTCCTGCTACATGTACCAGCCTGGCCATTGGATTTGTATCAGGGGTCTTTGTGCTGGATAGGGGTTATAATTGTGCAAAAGTAAGTGCACCCTAAGCGTAATGTTAAAAGATAGGAGCAGAGGGTGCACTTACTTTTGCACAGTTATAACCCCTATTGTCACCGCTGAGCTTTTAGCTTCAGAGGTGTCTTCATTCTTTCCTCTTATAGGAACTTTCCTCAAATCGCCATGAACCTCAAGACCTTAATTCTGTAATATCATTTTGTATTATTATTGTATAAAAGTAATGTGATATATTATATTATTGTGTAATGAGATTCAATGATAGCAACGGGGTAGAACTCACCCCATGTTTCCATGACAACAGTTACCCTGGTGTTTCTGCGCAGCCGCAGAACACCCTAGTAGCAATCTCTGGGGGCAAGCTTGTTTGCCCAGGCAGAACAGAGCCCGCTTCCCGCTGAGGCAGCAGGAGGGCTACCTATCTCCCTGACGGGGTGACGATTCGTCAGGTAAGGGTATTGTTGTTAGAGGTATGATCAAGGGTTACTCTTAAAGGAACCTCAGGTCATGGTTGATTGAGATGGCATTAGTTTATGATGTATGTAATTCGTTAAGATCGTTGTTTAATGTATTGATAAGTTGGTTACCATCGGTTCTTCGAATGACTCCTAATGTAACTGTTTATAAATTGTGTATTAAATGGATACGTGAAACTAAACTGTCGAGCCTCTGGTATTTCTTGAGTAAGGTGTTTCGTGGTGGCAAGTGCTAAGGTGTCTCCCGCAGGATCCCCGGCGACGAGTCCATCTACTCAATTAGCTACCTCTCACAGAGAACATTATATGGGGGGAATTAGCTAAAAGATGGCATGGTGAGAGAATACCGGTCTGCGGCTTCTTGGCGCTTGTCTGCTGTGTCACACTGTCTCTTGATTTACTACGTTTTTCAAATTTAAGGAATAGCAAACATATTCAGTTCTTGTACCATTACATGTATTGACTTATCAACGGTAACGTAGGCATCGACAACACACGTCGAACTGTAGAAGCAGAACTCTCTGAGATAGCATAGGGATAATTCTTTATATCTGTAAATGATCATACATAGCAACTCAATGTTTGATGTTCGTACGATGTAAGATTCACATTTAGTGACGTTTCTTCCCGAAACACTAGCCTTGCAATGCTATGGGCTATGGGCCTACGGTTTCTTCGCATGAAGAAAGTCCACTTCTTTGATGTGGAAATTCGATTATGTCACAACTTCATATCATGCATAGCGGGTTCGCCAGCTATGGCTAGAGAGCATTGGTTCAACGCCATGCCATTGGTCGCTGTTTTGGTCTCCTAATTAGCTATTGTTCTGCTATATCGTTAATTAAATTGATTAATATGCTCTACTAAACATGCAGAGCCCAAAGCCTAAAATTAAATTCATAAAGTTTTACAGAGCCATGTTATCCCACCTTAATTCACCTACTAGTATAGGGGGCGCAATTTTCTTACCAGGTAGCTCAGGGGCTTCGCCCATATCTTTATTTGGTTACCTATTAGCTCATGTTCAGCTTCGATATGCCTGCCTCTCATCTTCCACACCTCTCACAACTTTACCTACACACCTCATCCAGACCCGGACCAGACAGCGCACTCAAGTCTCTGGGGCATCTCTCGCATCATTAGGCCTTCCTGGCAACACAGCACATCTTCCAATACGGTAGGAGCTCATTTTGCAAACATTAATAGGAAAGGCACTTGATTCTTATCTCCTTCATTTATTATGTTTTCTTAGGCTATCTGTCATCTCCTCTTATACTTTAATTTTGCATTTTAACGTTACATTACCAATATGTCTGTCTGTTTTCAAACACATAGCATACTATTTAGATTTTATATACACGGCACTTAAGGTCTAATAGCCTGGTCCCATGGCCACGCTATTCTGCCTTCCTTTTTCCTCACTCTGCAACTTAAATATGTCACATTTCATTACTTTTAAAATTACAAATTCGCTATTGCCCGTCCAACGAACACTCTGGAGATTTTGATTATCACATACTGATTGTCATCCCATCATTGTTTTCTTGAGTAACAGCATGCTCTTCTTCATTTATGCATGTTTCCATTCATTTATTGCCGTTGTGCGCATTGATCATTGATAGCGTATCGTGTTGTATTTTGTTGTGTCAGGTCTACTGTTCTACTTTTAGCTAGCCAAAGTAAGTTAGTTTAGTTTCTTATTGACTTGAAGGGACAAGTCGACATTTTTTCTTCATGTGTGGTGACGTGCTACAGTTAATCCTGCATTTTATATATATGTATTTAAAGCAAGATAAGTGATTACTTATTTCATTATTGCTGATATATGGTTTTCAAGTGATGTCTTCATTCCCTTATTCTTCGGGTCGTCGGTTGATATGTGTTTTGAGTTACATCCACGTTTATTGCAAGGAATCGCTGTGGCACATTTTGTAGCCTTTACCCTTATTTTGATTTTAGGCTCTATTTTTATACGTAATCTCCCTCAAATTAGTTATATTTTTGCTCTGGTAAGTGCTAGTATGCACGGCACGCTTGCTCTTCTTACATCTATTTTTGCTCTGAATGTCTGTCCCGTTGACACAGTTGACACTTCAGCAGTGGTTACTTAAGTTCCGTTTGGAAGCTCAGACAGCGGTTGATAAGGGATATTTGTCTGCTCGTGCTTCTCGTTATATCAAACAGTACACTCCTACTATTCTCTTTAATAAATGGTTATTGTTGGCTGCTAATGATAAGAACACTCAATGGCATGTCTATGAGTCGATACTAGACCAGCTAGGTTATTTGTCTCTTCCCTTACCAGAACTTGCTCTGTTTCGTGAGGCTTCTTTTGCTCGTTATAAAACGTATTTGAGAAAACCTACCAATGTATGGCTTTACCCTCTTACCCTCATGATGTCAGAAATTGACTCATCCTCTGCTAGTACAAGTCAGGGCGATAAGGGACACCTCGATGTAACTGACGTTTACACTGACACATCGCTTTCAAGTGAACAGCCTAATACCTCGGGCCAACACATTGCCCAACAACCAGATAATTCTTCATTGACTGTTCCTTTACATGTAAAAGTTGGGGATATTATTGACGGGTCCCGTGTTTCCACACCTTCTCATGATAGCTTAAAATCTCGTGAGGAATCACCTGGCCGACACGATTCTGATTCTGACGAGGACCATTCACATCTTGCTCTCAAGACTGCTAGGGATAAGCTTGATAATTCCGATAAAAATATTTCTGCTGGCCATACTTTTGATAGTGATAACGCTGATAAACAGTCTTTTGGTAGAAATAGATCTCCAGCTCTTTCTGATTCTGGAAGTCACGAACATCCATCTAATATTGCTGGCATTCCTGCAAATTCCAATAACGCCGAAACAGGTGAGGATAATTCTGCTTCTCAGGCTGGTCAGTCTGACGCCTCTCTTATACATCAATTAGATTCTCAGCAACCTGGTGCATCATCATTTGATAATACTGGTCAACAAACGCCTATTTCACAGCCTGGTGCTACTGCACAAACCCCGCCTGTTACGTCTACTGTCAACAGCAGTGAACACCCCCAATTACCTCCTGTTTCTCCTAGTCATTCTTTACACGGCTCTGATAATCATCACCATCGCACCCCAGACGACAGTCCACGATCTTCCCCCCGCCATCAGACCCCTCCACGTGAACCTGCATCAGATTTGAGCGACGACCAAATTCCTTCATTGGGAGGTCTCCGTCAACAGCACCAAGTCCCTCCTCCTGAGGACCCTTCTGTGTTTGATAACGTTTCCAACAACGCCTATCAAAACCAGGAATTCGACCAGTCTCTTAATAACTTTCAATTTAATCACTCTTATCAGGAGCCTCCATCTCAACAACACCCCCCATTGTCTTCCCCGGGCCACGCACAACAACCTTCCCCGCGGACTGGCACGTCGCCCAGCACCACCCGGCCTGCTCCAGGACCCTCTGCTTTCTCTGTACCCCCCGTCCCATCTCATACATCTACTCAGGGAAGCCAGCCCGCATCTTTCACTTCTGCACAGACTTCTCTTACGAATACAGTTCAGTCTGCTACAATCTCATATACTGTAAATACTGTCACTAGACCACGTACAGCTAATACAACCACTCAAGTACTGTTCCCTTCTCACACTCCTCATTCTAGTCGTAAGCCAGTTATAGGTTACACTGATCCCAGCCATCAAACACTTTTGCATCGCCTCTCTGCTCAATCTCCCTCTGGCTCCAATATGGCTTCGAATAATCACAACCCGGGTGTGACCACTCCTTCTAATTACAATGCTGCATCGGGCGCTTTTTCTCATACACCTGCAGTTCGCACTGGTGATCAATTATTATTCGAACATGCTAATCAGCCTTCACATTTTTCTCAACAGGTTACCCAGTCTCAAGCCTCTTCAACCAATCAAACTTTTCAAGATCTCCCTAACTTTGATCCTACTTTTAATAATCTTAATTCCCAGGCTCGATCTCAGCCACAAGATCTTACTGGCTTGCGCACATCCCTGCCCTGCCCACCTTCCTATCAGGATTCCGAGATGCGTCTTACCGAGCTACTCAATCTATTCACGGTCCAATTTCTACGTCTCGTTCAGGTTCCCTGCCTTCTTCTTTTTCTGCAGCAGCATTTAACACCCAAATGCCTGAAACACAGCCTAGAACTAAGCCTCTTAATTTTTCAGAGATGAAACCTCCAGTATTTAATGGAGAATCTGATAGTTTGACACCACAGGCATGGATCACCAAATTCAAGGATCATGTCCAATTACATAATCTAAATGACCAGCAGATATTGCATCGCCTGCAGCTGTTCACTGAAGGACATGCTCGCAATTGGTGTAATGCTTTGAAGCCTATGACTTTGGCTAAACTTGAGAAGTTGTTCTTAGATAAATTTTCATTGCTTAGGAGTCGAGCATCTATCCTCGATGCTTTGTCTCAGAAACGTATCACCTATGGTGATAGCGTTGGCAAATACTTGGATGAGATTAAGGAATTGGTGTCACGTTTAGGTCTACCTGAATCGGTTGTGGCTTTATACTTCCGTAAAGGCCTACCCTTGACCTTGCAGCATTCTCTTCAGTTAATCGATGATAACAAACCTCTTGATGAATTACTTCCAATAGTCCAAAGCATTATGGAGCGCGAAGTCATCGCCCAGCACGTCGACGTCACTAAAATCCCTAGTTCAAAATTCGACACAGGTAATTCGCAGTCAACTTTGCTCACTTTACAGGAATCCATGGGCGCTTTGAATCAATCCCTGCAGCAACTGCCTCAAATGCTTGCACCTCGCGATGTTCCCATGGATGACACTCAACCCCAATATGTCTCTCAGCAAATGCCTTATGGTCAATCTTCTTTTTCTGGTCTTACTTGCTTCCGTTGTGGACTCCGAGGTCATATAGCTACTCATTGTCGTCGATTCATTCCCAATCAGCCATATAGTCTACCAACATCTTCTGATTACCAGCCTGCCGGACGTTCATACAATCGTGACAATTCTACAAATGACGCCTTCAATCAACGATATAATCGACCTAGCAGACCCTTTCCTAATAGGTTCGGTAATTCGAACAGGAACCTTCCAGCAAATGGATTTGCTAATTCACACAGATCTGGTAACAATAGGCCCTTCTCCCAGAATAACCAAAACTTCAATAATCGGCAGCATGACAATGCAAATCTCGCGCAACAGCAGTACAACAGTAATGCCCCTAATAACTCACGTGTTCAGCACCCTAATGGCATTAGAACTGCTTACCGCTCCCAGAGCGCTGGCCCTTTCCCTCGTAATCAACGACCTCCACCTCAGAATCGTTCACAGGGCCCACCACATCAGCAACCACGACATAATGGATCATTCTGACTGTGCACAGACACGGCCGTGTCTCGTCCTAACTCAACACCTGCCATTTCTTCCGATTCTCACCACTTGTCTCCTATCGAATCTAATGACCTTACCAACTTTGCTCCTTCCCAAACTTTTAATACTTCTGTGCAGACTTCTCCTTTTCATGATTTTTCTCATTCCGATACTATTGTTAGGGATGACTTCCCTGACATCTTATATGCAGTACTTCAGCCTCCTACTCCTCTTACTCCTTTATCTATTAAAATTCATGATTGTAACTTTATTCCATCACTTTTGCCCGATGGCACCAAATTCTTTACCCTGTTTGATACTGGCAGCTCACACAATTTAGTTAGCACGTCTCTTATCAAACGTAGTCCCTTTTTGCAGGGCCTCCTCGTGTTGATGCAGATCCAATCAAGCTTATGGTCGGCAATGGTTCTTCTATTTCCATTTCTCAATTTATCTATTTTGTCATTCAGTTTGGCGAGTGTAAAGTTCCTATTAAGACCTTTATTATAGATGTGGCTTCACCAATTGATTGTGTTATGGGCTTGGACGCTCAAATTAGATACAAATGCGTTTTTCGCTCAGCAGAATCACGCATGGATATTTCTGTCGACCAAATTTTACTTGTCGTACATAAGTCGACCACTATAACACCTAATACATCTTGCGATGTGCCAGTTCGTGTAAATCATTTGGCACAATATTTTAATGGTCCATTTGAGGTTAAAATATCTCGCATTATTTCTGAAAAGAACTACAAGGCACTTGTCGATTTGCGCAGTGGCTTTGGTTCAATCAGAATTAATAATGTGGATTCTGAAGATATACATTTGCCTGCTGATATAATTCTAGGAGCACTAGTTATGGATATTCCATTTACAACAGCACCTTCTGTGGTCCAACAGCCTGATACTAAATCTGTTGATGATAATTTACTTGATAACACTAATTACGTCATCATCGATAATGGCCCTAATGCTATTTCACAGCTTTCATACCCAGATTATGATGCTATGGATCCTGACACTCGTGCTCAGACTAGACTACGCAATTATCCATGGCTTCAACCTGACGATCCAACTGTGCGCATGACTGAATTCGATATAGTTAATCAGCAATTGAAGCTCGATAAGTGTGCACTTCAGCCTAACGAAGTAGATAAGCTTCGTGAGATCATTTTATCGCACACTCCAGCTTTTAGTTTATATGGTCAGATAGGAACCATCACCCGATACGTTTGTGACATCACCCAACAACTTATCACTGATTGTTCTTTTAAAGCTCGCCCTTATATCACTTCCCAAGCTGATATCGCCTACGTACGTAAACAGGTACAGAAGCTTTTGCAACTGGGAATTTTCAAAAAGGAACTCACACAAGCTACCAGTGCACTATTCTTAGTCCGCAAATCACGCACGGACGAAAATCCCCGCCTGGTCGGAGATATGCGTTCTGTCAACAAAGCCTTTCAGCTTTTGCAGAGGCCTTGTGCTAATATTGATTCCTTTAAGCAACAAATGGGCAGTCGTCCTTTTCGTTTCGCTACGGCCATTGACTTAAAACAGGCATTTTTTGCATGTCAAGTAACTCCTCAGTCTCGTCAGTACCTCGGCGTCGTTACATTCTATAATGCAGAGTCCATAACCTATACTAGATTGCCGATGGGGTATATCAATTCGGGAGCGCTATTCGCTGAAATAATGACTTTAATTACTGAAGAATTGCCACGAATTTATGCAGAATGTGTTTACAACTACTATGATGATTATTTGCTTCTTAGTGAATCCTCTGAGGAGCATCTCGCTCTCATTGATGCTGTTCTTGCTCTTTTTCATAAACACGGCCTGGTTCTTAACTTGGCTAAGTGTTCTTTTGCCTCTAATTCTACCTTTCAATTTCTTGGCTTTGATGTTGATTTACAGGGACCTAATGGACCTACTTTGCGTATCAGACAGTCTAGAATTGATGCTATTATGAACTTGCAGATTCCTCAAAATAGGAAACAGATTAAATCATTCTTAGGCTCAATTCAGTTCATTTCTTCGTTTATACCATCTTATCAAAAGACAGCTGAACCTTTGACGCGCCTGTTGCGCAAGGCTAACGAATTTCTCTGGACTGATGAACAACAAGTTGCCTGGGATGCCATTAAGAAAATTCTTACATCACCGCCTATTTTGTCATTCCCAAGACCTGAAGGTGAAATGATTCTGGTGTCTGATGCATCCAGAACCGCCTCCGGTGCAGCTCTTTATCAGTTGCAAACTAATGGAACTGATGATACACCTAAAAAAGTTTTGTTAGGTTATGCTAGTCGATTACATGGTAATATTGCTACCCATAATTACAGCATTTCGGAATTGGAAATGATGGCAATTTACTTTGCTGTCCAATCATTTAAATATTTTTTAGCTGGACGTGGTAGGTTTACGATCCTGACGGACCACGCCCCTATTGCTCAAATTCTTAAATCTTCCAGTCATTTTGTAACACCTCGCATAGCAAAATTCTATTGGAAATTACAAGATTACCCTTATCAAATTTATTATGTAAAACCAACCACTACTGAGTTGAAATTGGTTGATATGTTATCTCGTCATCATAACACCCAATGGCCAGCAGATGCTGAACCCATTATTCCAATAGCAGTGGCTGATAAGGATAGGAGCATTAATGACGAAGAGCAACATTCTTATTATAATTTCCTGGATACCACTACTCATCCCCTTTTGACATCTCGTCAAACTTACTATGAAAATCTCTATGCTAATTTTTCGGGTTATTCTCTATTTTGTGTTACAACAAGGGCCCAGGCCAAGGAACACTCAGATAATGGTATCTCCCACCCTACCCCACAGCCCACAAAGCCTATAAAACCGCTGTCACATCTTACCAGTGAATGCACCCATACCACTGGACCAGTCTTACCTATTACCGAAATGAAATACAAGACCATCGATAGTAATCAACCTACTATCTTGACTAAAATGCCTCATCAAGCTGACTTAGAACCAGCTATTCGTAAATACATCACAGATGCATTTCATTACGTCAAGATACCTCATGATAGAGTCCAGCTTATAAACGCCCAAAAGCAGGATTTGTATTTGGGACCGGTTTATAACTTCATAGCATATAGCACGTTACCAACTAGTAAGCAAGTGGCAAATCAAGCAGTTGTATTATCTAATCATTTTGCTTTAATCGATTCACTTTTATTCTATGTTCAATCTAGTCCTAAAAGGCATGACGTCATTCTTAAATTGGCCATCCCTAACATCTATATTTTCGACATCATTGAATTCTTTCACTTAAATTTAGGTGCTCATGTAAAGTCTAATAAATTGTATGATGTCATTACATCAAACTTTCACATTAAGAATCTCATGAAATACATTTTGGATTATGCCAGAACATGTTTGATTTGCCAGCGCTCGTCTCAGGTTATTGAAACAAATAAGCAAAGGGAATTCGTTCCTAGATTGCTTACTGATTGTACTCCCTTTGTGCATATACATTTTGATATCAAAACCTTTCCCCATGCTACTGCTCAAATTATCCATTGTCTCATCCTACAAGATGTTTTCTCCCGTTATGTCGTAGCCATTCCGTTACGCAGTAGAAAAGCTGATGAGATTGCTAAGAAATTTATCGAGCATTTTTGTTTACCATACATGATACCTCATAGGGTTACTTGTGATAAAGAAGCTTCTTTCGTCGGTAAAATTATGACAGCAGTGTTTAAATCGTTGAATGTTCAAGTTCACCTTGTCCCTACAATGATACATTCAAGCAATATGGCTGAAAGGGCTATTCAATCTGTTTCCAACCTATTGTTAACTATGATAGAATATAAGTATTCCCAATGGCCATCCCTTATTCCATATGCTTGTAAAACCTATAATTCTTTGCCTCACGCAGTTACCAAGTATTCCCCTAATTTCCTTGTTTTCCTTAGAGAAGACCGCAATCTCGTGGATATTAATCCCGAGGCACTTTCTGTGGTTGCTACTTCTTACGATCAGTATGTATCTTCGATTAGAGAGAAATTGCGGTTTGTCAGACAACAAGCTGTAGTTTCTCATAACAAAATTAAGATTAGACAGACCCAGCAACACGCAAAACGTATGCCAAAACTACATTCATTTAAAGAAGGAGACCTCGTCTTATTACTGGCACCAAAATATACTGGGGTGCAATATTCTACCAAATTAAGCATTAAGCTTATTGGCCCATTGTATATTGCATCGGAGCCACTTTTGAATCAATTTTTGCTTAAGACAATTGACGACCGTACTTTACCAGGTCTATTTCACATAGGTAGATTGAAGCATTGTATGGTTCGTTCTAAGAATGGTTCACCAATTTATAACCAGCAACAATTGCGCATTCAAATTCTGTCCGAAAATCTCAAGATTGATGATGTGGCTGCAGCCACTATGCAATTGCACAGCAACGAATCTCGAGGGCCTCCATTACAAGTCCCTACCCCATCTTCACAGGTCAACCCTGGCTCTTTGTCCCAATCATCGCTTGATTCCCATGACCTTTCCCACCCTTCGCATCAATTACCCCAGCCTTCTTACAGTATGTCAATTCCTAACCCTGACGCTCTTCTTTTATATTTTAAAACTCGGCAAGATGATACTCAACCAGGCCCTGGGTCTGCACTTCATGAATGGCCCTGTATTCTCGATGATGACAGTACAGTCACCTCAACTATAACATCAGCCCGTTGGCGTGAAGGTCATCTCCAAGTATATATCAACTATCCATCTCAGATATCTTGTGTATCTGCTTGGCATTTTGTGTTTCAGGAATATGGTCTGTTTCCATTGTTCGACTGCATTTCGAACTTGCGACCTACAGGCCGACCTTTCTTCCCTATGAACTAAGTTATTTAACCATGGTGAAGATGAGCTTGAATGCCACCGATATATGATTTAGTCTCTATTAATTGCCTATTGATGGTGCAGCCGTTGAATAATCTTCTCTTCTTTGCTTGGCTGTGGAGGTGACCGAGACCCTAGGACTCTCTTATCCCACCTGATACCTCCCCTATTGACCAATTGCTAATTTTATTAAACAAGGCAATCATCGTGTTTAATTTTTTTTTTCCTACACATCCATCTAATATATATTTTTTCTGTAATGCCGTTATGTTGACAATTTATTGTGGTACCATATTGTATGATAATCTCTAAACAATTAAGTCTCATTTTCAATATAACCTTTACCCTATTATGCCATAGCTCAGGTTTATAGCAAAGTAAAAAATTCGAGAAGGATAGTGACCTTTCTTCCTTCCTGTAAGTCATGAACATACCTAGAACTACTCTCTAACCTTTTAGCAAGGAATTTGCAGACTTTTCAGAATATGCTTACGTAAGTAAAAACACCACTCCAGGTAGTGCTCTAAAACGTTTCCATTGCTCTCCTTTCACAGGAACGGCACACCCTAAACAAGTTTATTCACCCCTCCTTCCAAAGTTGCTTTCTATTTATCAGATTTAGTAAGCTAAAACGTTTTCCTAGCCAAACCTACTTGAGAAACGTCTTCCCCCATTCCTCATGTTTACTTAAGCTAAACTTACTGTAGTTTCGTTTGTCCATTTACCAGACGATACTTCATGTCTTGCATTTTACCTCCTCCATGTGTTTATCCCACATGACACATTATTCTTTCCAGAACACATATCGGCTACAGACACACACTTTATAGTGTCTCACCAGTCACCCCCGCGGTATGTGAATAACACACCAGTCAGACTCCTCAGTCAACATTCCTCGCATAGTCAACTATAGTCGTTGTTATCTGTGATGCCACCTTGTGTTGGAATTACACATCCTTAAGAGTAATATTAAAGAGTAATATTAAAGTAAGTTTTCAGGATAAAATGACGACTATAAATTGCTTTATGTCTCATCAATGCTAAATGGCTGCAATGATTATTGTCTCCAGTAAAGTTTTTAATTGCCATTTCTGCATGTTTCCACATGCTGCCACATATGGTCTCATAAACGTCCAACATTTCTTCCATAATTCCTTATCTATAACTTATGTCATGGTCCCCCAGGCTTTCATTTTGCAATAATACCTAAGTAACGCCACGCGGTCTGATGCAACTTCAACTTTGCCTAATGAACAGGCGCTTGCATCACTTTCCTGGTCTGTTTGCAACTGATCTTTCCTTGGGACATATCAAGCCATATGGCGAATTCAATCACCATAGACGCATATCAATACGCACAGTTGCCACCGCACATGCCTAGGTGCACAAAGTCCATTATGACCACCAAAATATCAGTAACAACCACCGACTCATATGTAATCCTCCAATGACGATGTCCACCACACTACACATATACCACTGCCTCCGCCGTCGTTATCAAATATGATAATTAATGATAATGAATGATAACCTCTTAAGCCTCACCGCTGAACATATGAGTCATTTGCACACAACAACGATCTCCTAAAAGTCGCATCATAAAACCATGGATGCATTGGGTTATTCTTTCTTGTTTTCTCAAGGCTTATACGATGCACTCCTCCTTCCTTGTTTCAGCTTTTGAGTATGTAATGCATTGTCATCGTCTGGATTTTCCTTCATCCACGCTTGGCTTGGTCATCGTCCAAAAATTTCTTGTGCACTACTAACAAGACCTCAGCCTCCAAGCTTCATCAAGTAAAATATCCTCTTCATAAAGCTTCACTATAGCATTCTTCCATAGTTTTCCATTTAGAGATCTCTGACAATGATTTCCTTTTGGACCTGCCAGACAGGGCGGCAGTCATCCTACAGTACTTTCATCTTGTCTTTTGCCAATTTGATAATAGTAGTGAGATTGGATCCGACTATGTTCAATCAGTGATTGGAGTGCCTGACGAGTCCTTTGGGCAATCACACCGTTTCATCCTTTTCGGTATTGTCCTTGTTCTGATTGGAATACAGATTCACTCTCCTTTTGAATCGAATGCTTCCAAGTTCCCAACAAAACAAGTATACAGCTCTCCACCGATATAATTCAAGATCACGTTTAGGATCTTCAATTCTAGATTCGAAGAGAAATTAATTGAAATACAGTACTCAATATACGGACAGTCCTATATCGACAAAAATGATAACAGAACTGTACAATAACAGTGTTAACTTAGCCTTCATAGTCCTACTCTGGAATCTATGCACGGAACAATAAATGTATAGCAGTAAAGTGAAGTCTCCACGTAAGTACTTTCCCTCAATTTTCACAAGTTTTCTTTTGATTCGTCTACAATACAATACAGGTTCATATTATGTTAAATAGACTTATAAATATGAAGGTTAATCAAAACATTGTATTGTGGATTTACAGCTTCCCTAAAATTTCACAAGTTTTCTTTCGTGCTGACCATTCACAAATGTTCATGGTTACCAGCATACAAGAACAATATTCAGGTATTCTTTCCTTTCGTTACAAGGCTGACCATCGTGTTACCATTGTACATGAAGTACATCTTATCTCCTACCATTCAATAATCCTACCATTCAATAAATACATTATATTCCAATTCCAATTACAAGTCATTCTTTATATGAAGTTCATTGCAGTGTCCCTGCGATTCGAACTCGCGACCTCGCACATACCCTTTCTTCCTACAAAATCAAAATCTCAACGTTGGTGTCCGGACGCGCTGCCTATGTCGCCACCGAGTCCACTGATTTGTAGCTCTTATAATTGCATCAAATTAATTTCATCTTTTCTTCCGCATTCAGTGTTGTCATAAGCTGACAAATGCACGAAGTTTATTGTATCTTCTTAGCTCTTTTAATATCATATCGACCAACCTGTTCGCATTAATTTCCTCTCTTTTCATATAAATACAATATTTAGATCGTTACAGCACATTTATTTTGGCCACGTGCATGAATCATTACTCGCTATCTTCAGTGTCTATTTTTAGATCACACTCTCAATCTGAAATGAAAACGAGGCTCTCCGCCAGCTCAGCAGCATACATAGGTCACTAGAAGTCTTAAAAATATGCTGTTGGCCGGTTCGGCCTTGGTCTAGAGGTAAAGTCATCACGTGTGAATTGTGTGACTAGGACTCACGCATGACGAAGTTGAACTTCGTCGCTTCGAATCCCGTCGGGGACATGTCCAGATACTTTGTCAGGTTCTGTATAGCTAATTTCCAGAGCTCTTCTGGAATATCAGACATAAAGAAAATTACATCCACATTCACACAAGCAATGGCTCAGTGAGTTACGCTTGAAGATAAACACCTCCTATCCTCCAAAGTCCGAACCAGGCTTTTGTGTTCATTATTGTGTCTTGTTTATTTCAGTGACAATATGACAGAAGGTTTCCTTCTTTCGTTTCCTTCACTTTCTCTCGTGTAACACAATTGTTTGCATTTAAGCTTCTTTCCATTATAAAAGTAATGCAGTTCCATAGAAGAAGAAATTCACTTATGAATAACACTGCCTAAACAAATGGATCACTTATCATCCATAATAATATGTCAGACAATACAGGGGAATCTACAGGAAAACCTCCTGGCTCTTTCGTTGTTAAGTGTTGTAGCTCTGGCAATGATGTCCACCTTAGGCACTGTCTAAGCTAGTCGGCTCACGTCATTTTGCTAAATAGAAAATGACCGAGGTCACTTCATAAAGCAATCGACCCCCTCCTGATAGCACAATTCTTGAACAATTGTCACTTTGGCAATTATGTCCATTTGCATATGGCATATCCACATGCATATCTTCAATAGTTCGATTGGAATTTCAGTTATTATAGACATGTCAATAAATCGCTAGACACAAGACTCAATTTAATTTTCCTTGAGTTACTTCAAGATGATCCTAGGTACTCCAAATACCATTGAAACACAATCCTATGACATCAGTGTCTTATTTTGGTACTTTGATGCCTACTCTCTTCTGCACAATACTGACCTTAGGTCAACATGAATAAGAAAAAGAATTACAAGTCCTCTAATGTGAATTATGGATGATACCTTTGTATAGTGCATACCTGTATGTCAGCAAAATCATGCATGGGTTGCTTATTATCGCCAAATAACAACTGAAGGGATCACCTGCTCGTGGTCTATTTCCATATCACTGGAAAGTATCATCAGTAAGTGTCATAGTGACAGTGTCTTGCTTCAATAGTCCTAACCTTTATATTTTGTCCATACACAATTTAAAGGGTCGTCCGCAATTAGCATATTGGCTATACCAAAATGCCTAGTCTCTCGATTTCATATTTACATATATTCCATGATAATCTTTTATACACAATATACCGAGTATTCCATATAATGTCATTACAAATAATGCTAAGTTTCCTTGCTCCAAGCCTTCCTCTTGAGACGCACATATCTCTCAAAGATCTCCCAGGGATTGTCTCCTATCATAGGATCATCTCCTTCCTTTAGGACATGTTTTCCTCAAAAATCTCTTCCGTCAAGAAGTATCGGAGTGTGTCGTTATTGGCATTGTCTTAACCTGCTACATTACTAAATTCGATTGTGGCTCAGCATCCTGTGCATCTTTTCGACGTTTGGTTTCTTTGCAATGTCCTGTTTCGTCGACATCCTGCCTCACAAATCATCTCAAATAAATAACAGATATTTACTGACATGGATGTGGCTTTACGTGAAACATTTATGCATCCATTGGTCTCAAACAAATAACAGATATTTAATCTAATATCCCACATAATTTCACAAGCTTTTCTGTCCATAAATAGTTGGACTTATTTCAGTTGACTGTGGACTGATAACTTCCGTTCTCGTTGAATGAATGTTTCTTTAACATCTAAACGTTATCATTTCAGTATATTAGCTATCACCCATGAACCCATGGGAGCCCAACATCAGTTTCCCGTACCTCATCAGTCTTCTCTTAAGCTAATAATTAGTTTAATAATCACTTATGAATCACTTTCTCCTTATGCCGTATTTCTCTTTCGCACATATTCATGCCACATGTGTCTGCGTGATACTTCATGCGTTTCTCATGGACGAAATTGGTTATCATTCTCCTCTGTTATGCAGACTTGTACTTGCCTTTAAGATTTCATATGGTTTAATGAGACACATGAATTCTTGACATATGAATTCATCACTCCAACCGAGCTGCCAGCAAGCAGTGACGGTCACACACACCAAGGTGAAAAACACAGCTTTCCAACAACATTCAAGCAGTTTCATCCTGATTACATAACCCGAACACATGTGTAATCACTTACACCTAAATTAGTCAGACCTATCTTCACACCATCTGCGATTCCTCACTTATACCCCCCCCCCCCCCTCAGTGATACTCTACCCCTTGTTTATGGCCCCTCCATCATTTGGTATTTGTCTTCCGTTGACTCAACTACTGTTCCTCAGTGTATTTGCAACAATGCATCGAAGGCGAATGTCGTATCCTCCTTCACACAGTAATATGGAATGGTCTACAGCAACTCGTGTGAATGTTGCTCAGCTGCAGCAACTTCCTCAGTTCCAGGGACCTAAGCAGACGGTTTCTGTTGCTACTCAAACCGAGGCTACATGCATCTATCATTCACCTCCAACCCTCGATATTGATGCTTTTCGCTCTGCAGCCAATTATGTGGCTTGCACTTATGCTCAACAGAAACCTCTAGTCAATGGATGGGACTCGGATTGTCCTAGTCCTACACCGACACCGGACTCATCATGGTCAACAGACGAAGATCTCCCGGGCTATACCATGTCAGCCGAAGCAGCTGCTCAGCCTACACATTTTTTGCCACCATTGCGTCCAAAGCCTTTTCACCATCGTCATTTCTTTGACAATGAACAGGAAGTACGCATGGTTCCATCACTGCCAATGTATACGTCAACTCCGGTGTCATCACCCCCACTGTTGATGCTTTCTCAGCGTCTCCATTACATACAGGAATTACCCGAAGATTTCAATGACGCAGAAGACCAACAAACCGAATTGAAGTCGACTCTACAACAACAGTAATCAGGTTTTCCTTTAACCTTACGAACTAATGGACTCATTCAAATCTATTTACTTCTTTAAAAATATAGACTTCAATGTACCAAGAAACAGTTTGACCCATCGAATGCCTTTCTCCCTGTTAATCGAACAATTCCGCTATATGATGTGAATGCTATATAACCGACTTTTGTGTTACCTACAATGCTGATTTATAGACCTATTCATTAAATTTACAAATTTTACAGAATTATATTCTTCGTCCATTCTTCATAACCAAATAGTCTTCAAATATGTGCATTAGCACACCTTAACAGGCCTTAAACCTCAACAAGAGTTCTCGACCCGCACATTTTAACACATGTGCGATGATATCTTGCATTTGTTGCGTCGCCAACTTCTCGCTTACATGCCACCAGGAGGGTGTAGTCCCTTCATTTCGTTCCCAGACCAATACGGTTATCCACCGTTAAGTCTTTTCTGTAGCTCACAAGCATTCAGCCGGATTATTCATCTACTTTGAGCCCACCAACAACGTTCTTAAACCTTGCCATTCTTCGTTGAGAATTGTTTTCCATCTCTTATCACTGTGTTCCTTGTGATCAATCGATAGCATTTCCATACGTTGGCCACTGTCTCCTCGCAGCATTGACCACGTATTCCCTTGTTCTTTGCATTTGATTGCCTTCTTGATATAGTACTTTATTGGCTTATCATTTCATCCTCGGTAAACACCATTATTTGGTACGCATATTTCAGAGACAGAGACTCTCCACAGAGATCCATCACGATCCTTTCTTAGTAAATCTGGTTGCCATTCTGCCTTCAATTGCTTTTTATAACCTCTTGTAATTATTTAAGACTTGTTTCTTACCTATCTTTTAGTTCTGAAACTATTTTTATGATGAGATTTAACAAATATATATTCTTTGAATGGCGTGATCGTGACGAGACACAGTCAATCAACAGGTCAGACTTGAATGTCTGAGCAGCGACAGCTCAATCCCAGCATCACTGCCAAAGAAACAATGCACATGGCACAGTGTACGTGTTATTGTAACATCGGTTAACCCTTGTTGAATTAAGTCGGTTTCAGTTTCTTTCTTGAATTGTGTTACCCACAATGCTGTGTGATGATATCTTCCATGCCACCGATAAGGTTTTTGTCTAAGACTCCCCTCACGTGTAGTCTTCTCCTCTTCTCATCCATTAGCTTACCGCGTTCGTATCATTAGCATTTTGTACATATTCCATTCTGCATTTTGTAGATAGTCAGTAATATTCAAACATGGAATATGTTTCTTTTCTGCATTTCCTGCTCATGTTGTGAGTGTCGTTTATTGCAGATATTAGCCGTCAATCATCTTGCCAATTGAGAAGTGATTATATGCCATTGTTGATGGATTGTTTTCTTACAAATTATCCACTACCTTTTCCATCGTGACATGTCGGTACTACTTTGATTGAGCATTACTATAACTGCTCTGATACAGTATTATTTTTGAGCATCCTTTCTTATAATTATTGTGCAGCATATTACGTTGAGTAAGTATCTCAGTATGTTGCAAGTTCTCTGCCTGTCGGACTGGGAGCCCGACCATAATTTGGGGATATCTTGTGCTATTTCATGTGTTCCGGCTCATGCCGATGTAGTTATGTTAATATGTTCCGACAATGTGGTCGTGAGTTTAATCTTAGCACATAATTTTAAATGCGTTTCTGTGGATTTTGCTCACCCAGTGATTGTAGCATCGCTTCGCATTTTGGGGAAAGAAATTTTTTTTTTTTTGTAAATGACCAACTCATTATATACAAATTATAGCTAGCTAGCTAATTCCTTTTCCATAGTTCATTATATGGTATGGCATCACAACATAGCCCGGCAGGGGGCGCTTTCTGTGTTGCCATGGCTTCACCGAGACTGCCGTGGGAAGCAGTTTCTTGTTGCTTTGGTAGCACCCTTGCACCTTATATGGCACGCTACCTGCTGTAAAATTTTCGGCTCAGCCCACAGGGCCCAGCTCTTGCGGAGCCAGTAAAACCTTAGCTTACCTGCTCTAATCTTTACACCTGTAGAGAGGCAGCAGTCCTACATACAGCTTGCAACATTATGTAAGTACACCCTTTTCAGAGAGTCATTTACCGGTCATTTAGGACCACTAACTTGCATACACGTTTACTAATTAGTAAACCGGGAATTTTTATAGGCATTGAGTTTTGTTGATGAAATTTCAAGTTGTGTTATATTGAGATAAGTTCACAGTAATTATACTCCCAATTTTTCTTACACGCGTGTAATCGTGGGAAGGTACTTTATTAACTTATATTTCTTTGACGACAATTGTTATATTTTCAGGTCTGGTCGAGACTCTCGATTTCAGTAATTCAGTATGATCTTAGAGTATATCTCTTGCATTTTCTGTCGACATACACAGCATTCTTTCATATGATAGGCAAAGTAGTTGGAAAACTCGTCTTGCCTAATTGTTATGAATACTTATTTCCGTTGATAATTATTTGTGTATTGATAGTCGTATTCGTTTTACATAGGATATGTCGACCTGATTGATGAATTTTGCACGCTTAGTATGCTAATCGTTACCATTATGTCTCTTTGTGGATGAACTTCTTTTACCTGTAATCTTCGTTTAAGTGCATGTCTACATTCAGTTAATCATGTCTTTCTCACCACCTTATTTGTTAATAGTTATAGTAATACCTGATTTTACTGGTGATGCTAAAACCTTTTAGCCAATTATATACCTTGCTACCTCATTATAAACATTACAATGACGCTAATTGTCCTTTTTCCCTTCCTCCTCCTTCCCTTGGTTCCAGCTCAATCACCACCTCCATCTGATTTGCAACGAATTGCTGAGCAAGACGCTTTTCTTTATAAGAATTTTGGATTTACCATTAATCCAAACACGGCCGCCGTTTGGGCCAAGCGTACTTTGCTTCAAACACAAGATCAACCTATGGCTTCTTGTAGAGTTTCTATGTTTGGTGAATGGTGTTCTCGCAAACGAGACATATTTACATGTGATTTGGGAGCCAATTTTTCTACACCTCCATGTGTATGGCCTCCCGATTCACCTCGTATCACAAAACTGATTCTTTCCTCTGGCGCACTTACTAAGGACATTATCTCTTTCTTCACTACTATGCCTTTCATGAGATATCTCACTTTACAAAATCTTACTTCTGCAGTAAGGTTTCCTGATGTTATTGACTCATTTCCCGAGATCAATTTTTTAGATCTGCCAAACACTCAAGTTACTCATGTACAATACGTCCAAGCACGTTCACAGTTACATGCTATTACTAATTTAGTCCTTGATGACGCCTCAGTCTTCGCTCCATGGTCTTCCCTTTACCGTTTAAGACGTATACAACTTACCTTACTTAGAGATTTATCGTCTCCTGCCCTACCTTTATTACCACAAGCTCAATTAACTCATTTAGACCTTACCATACACGGTTCAACATCCTTTCAGTGGAACCATCTCGGCGTTTCACAAAGTAAGCTGATATCTCTTAGACTCCATCTACCAGATATGACCCGCCTCCCATCTTCTATGCCTTTCAATAATATACAACAATTAAAATTACAAGCTTCTAATGTTCCTTTCGAAGTTTCCAACCTCTTGCCCAATCTATCAGCCCATCAATCTTTTAATTTTACACGACCAAAACCATTTCTCCAAACACTTATTCTTCAGGGTTTCTATTTTCAGAAAACGCAACAATTTAATGTCTTAAATTTAGCTAAAATAGTTATACTAGACTGTATTGGCGGAATACAGAATCTTCATTATCCAACATCTCTTAGGGTACTTAGACTCAGAAATATTACTACTTCAAGATCATTAAGAGATCCATTAACAAACACGCCCAATCTGCGCACTTTCGAACTAACTCATTCTAAGCTAACACATATTTCCAGAGCATATTTTAGATATGTCGATCAACTTTACTACTTAAATTTATCCTATAATAACCTTCATACCTTTGAAATTAGACATAGAGATATCCGTCAGTTAGCTGTAATAGATCTTAGTTACAACTCCCTGTATAGAATTTCTGGACCTTTCTTTATTAGAGACCATCTGGAATATATATTTTTGCAACGTAACAATCTGCAGTATTTAGATGGCGTTAACAAACAAATTTACTTTCCTTCACCCGAAATGAAAGAACTTGACCTAACATCTAACCCCCTTAATTGTAATTGCGATTTGGCAGTCTTCCTGAACACGTTGCCTGATACCACTAGGATTTCTGGTACTTGTCAAAGTAACGTGTCTTTCCCAATTCAAAATATGACGTTCGAAGCATGTGATTCCATTCCCTTACTCCGTTCATCCCGTTCCCTTAGAGACCAATTACGTCATATGCAGCTTCTCGCATCTGTTAATCACAAGGATGCTCGCCCACTCACAAGCAGCTCTGGCCTTTTTCCACCAGACGCAGCTTCACGTTGGAGCTCTGCACCCGCACAGCTTCTCCGCCCAGACTATGGCGTTGGCTATAGTTATCGAGGACAAATTTTTCCCAGTGTTGAATTCTTTATCATCAATGCAAATATTTTCTATCCCGATTTCCATATTCCCACATTCACTTGGGACCTCACAATGTTTGAAGACATGTGTCAATCCCCTGATGATTTAATCGCTGCAATATGTTCTGATTTCGCTCCACTCTTAAAGAATACTATCGATAAAGTTGATTCTTATAAAACAGCTTTAAAGGCTAAACTAGCACACATATCGACTATCTTCACTCAACAACATTTTGAAGAATATCGTCGACCTCCTCCAACTCATTCTACCCCCATTGCCCCCCCTCCTCTTTCAGCAGTCCACCACCACGCTAAGAGGGCAGCTCCCGATCCACCTTTTGCGCATCCCACATTCTCATATTCCCCTCCACCTACCATGCCCCCCTTCTTTGATCAATACTCGCCACCCAGTCGTCCTAAACGAGCGGGTCGTACACCAACACCTCGAGATCCCCTTGCCTTACCTAATACCGATGATACATCTAATACAACTAAGCAATTAATGCAATCTACTAATGAAACCTTCCGTGTCAATATTAATACCCAGGATTGGCAATCCGAAGACAGTACCGCTTTCTGGCTTTCAGTTACTATCCCACAAGCCGGAGCAGGTATGTCTGCTAATATTAGACGACAGAGAGATCAAATTTTTGTAAATACTATTGAGTCTATGTCTGCACGTCAGAATCTTATGAGGGACGCTTTCCTTGAAATGCGTTCTGATTTAGTTCTCACCATTGATGTCATAGCCAGTACCTTCACCAACACCTCCAGAAACATTAAACTAATTCATACACTTTTAAATGAAACCAATCAGGAAATTATTTCCCAATTTGCTGTGGTTAGTAACGCTATCAACGCATTACAACGTAAGATTCAAGCCACAAGGATCCTTAGCTTGCTGACCTCTAAATATCTCAGGCTTTGGTCCCAACAAATACAGCAACTTCATATCCTCTTAAATGAAGCTGATAAATTAATTACAGCCTTCCACGACTTGGCTGCAGGTAAAATTTCTCCACATGTTCTTCCAGCCTCATATGTCCATAAATTAGTTCACAAAGTATCAACGGTATTATATTCATGGCACAACAGTTATCAATTAGCTTTTACGGATCTGGCTCATATCTATCAGAAATCACAACCAATCTTTATGCCTACTAGACATGGTTTCTTACTCCAACTCCTATGGCCAATCCAACCTAAGAATTCAAAACCCTACACTTTGTATCACACAGAGTCACTCCATGTACCTGTGGTAGCTACTCCTGCTTTCCAAGACCGCGAGTCTAACCATGATTACACTCGTATCTCTATCCCAAAACCTTTTCTAGGAGTGCAGCACGATTCCTTCTTGGAACTCAGTCTTGAAGAGCTCCAGGAATGTCTCAACATTGACGATCAATTTCTTTGCACAGAATCAACAATCCAAATCGATAGCTCGCAATTATCCTGCAACACTGCCATATACACGAATGCTACCGCAGACGTCATTTCTGAACTCTGTCAAGTCGATTACTTCTTTGAACCCTTTCGTGCAGCACCTCGTGTAATAGACGCAGGTAACCAGCTTTTAGTTACTGGCTTATCACTCCCATGGACTCGACGCTGCTCCAATGATCGTGTGGCACGTCCCGTTCCTGGTAGTCTTTACGCTGTGCTTCAGCGTGGCCAGTTTTGTTTTTGCGAATTCTCCTCCCCTTCAGGTTTCATTCCCAGGCGTATTACAGGATGTCCCGCATCCGAAAATAATCAATATAAACCTTTCTTAATCAACTATACGATTAATGCAATTGCGATGCATTCTTTTGAACGTGAATTCAACTTCACAAGTCTACCACCATATGAATCTTATGGCATGCCAAATTTCACCTTGCCTAAATTTGCAGTGGCTGCCAGAATAGCAAATACCTCACTTGCAAATATGACACATGGCATCATTAAGCTTAAAGAACTTAGTCGCCTTATTCAACAAAAGGGTGACGATTTTATGCTTAAATGGGCCGAGCTGGAAGCTTCTTTCTATCTTTCAGCTTGGTTCAGCCTTCGCCATTGGATCCGTGGATTTGCCTTCATCGGTTCCATAGCTGGATATTTGTCTCTAATTTTGGTCATATTTATGTATTGTCGTGGTAGATACCTTAGTGGCCTTTTATCCTCTATGGTTATGGCTACTCATTTTAAACCATCCCACGCCAACCCAGTCATTCCAGGACGTCCTCTGCATTGTGATTCAGTCAGTTATGTAATTTACCCTGTTTCTATAAGTCCTGTCAGTCTTATACATATCACTACCCTTCACCTTCTTACTATTTGTGTCTTTTACATGGTAGTGAGCTTGGCTAAGCGTTGTCTACATAAATGTTGTAGGGATTTCAGAGTGATGCATCGTTCACCCGAAACCCGCAAATTTCCACAGATCGAAATATTCATGGAATTGAATAGTGGACACCAGCGCTTACTTCTATATGTTCTTACTATTAAGTCCCACCTTTCTTCACTTTCTCTTAAAGGTGTCATTTGTCCTAATAGTTTCAAGTGCGACCATCATAGATTATACAGTATCCTCAAACCCAACTGGGATACTGCACTTTGCTCTTTGCAGATTGATTCACTTAACGTAGAACTCCCTAGACTCATTAATGTTCCATTATACAAGCAGAAAAAGTTACAGCAAATTATGCAAGGACAGTTTGCGGTGACTATGCTCGCATCTGACTCAGTTCACCTTTACAAATTGGGTCATAACATGCAAGAAGTTATTAATACTCAAGAGCTTAATCCTTACTCAGCTCTAATTAGAGAACTTCGTCAAAGGGAGATGGAATTTCGGTCCACCAATGTTATGGAACCAGATACTACCCATTCAGTACAGATAAAACCTTATGCCACCACTTCTGGCCTGGCCGCATCAAAGAAAATGACCCCCCCTACTCGCATACCGAGCCGTACAACTCCACCAAGGCGGACTACCCCGCCTCGCCGGTCCACCTCACCCCGGCAACCATCGGCCCCTCGCATGGGTACCCGAGTCGATACCCCCCCTAATCGCTCAGTAGTTGATATCGAGTTGGAACCACGCCCCACTCGTCCCACGTCACTGTTGCTCCGCCCAACTTTCCCCCCTCCCCTTCCACCACCCCCCTCTCCTGACGATACCAGTACCAGCGTCTGATTCTATTTTACTGCATGATTATGATTACTTATCTTTGCACTGCACTTTCGTGCAATAACTTTTCCTGTACAACTGCATTCTGACTGCATTTCTATTTCCCTTTTCTATCTGTATGTGTATTGTTGCATTTTAACCCTTTCATACTCACGCTTGCATGTCCTTATATTTTAGTCAGTCTGTGAAGAGTCACACCTTGTTCGTTCGATTGTATGGGTAACATTTTACTGACATATGCTTGAAGGTATGCATATATTCTGTGCATAAGCCTTACGCAACACTTTCTCATCCTAAAAATTTATAATCTTATACTCACGTTGCACAGTGATCTTCTTCCTTTATTGATGTGATTCATTTTGATCTTGGGGAGCTGATCACCATGATGATGCATCAAAAATTTTGCCGTGGTTTGCTACCTTTCTATCTACATTTAAACATCTCTTTTACCTTTTAATTCTACACACTTAACGACCAGCATCTTGCTGGGATTCAGATTATTTATCTAAACCAATTATGATATTCCTTTTATTATCTTTTATTTACATTATTTATATTTTACATATATATATCACGTGCCTTTTCTTACATGTTGTTTGCAGTAACCTTATTGGTCGAGCTCCTAGCCTGTTTCTTAAAGTAATTTCAGTATGACTATTGCATACCATTTTAATGCTGTGTCGTCACATAATTTGCGGGAATGTCTCTTTGATCACGAGTTGCTGGTCGGGCTGGTCGTCAAACATCAGTGCAAGACTTGCTGTGGGCACCTATGATCAGAGACACATTCGATGCATATGTTCTCTAATCTTTGATCTGAGTCAGTCGTTACAGAGCCTGTGCTTCCACTGTGATTTCTACTGTCACGGGCACCCTATCAAGAGACACATCCGATTCAACATTCGGAAGTCAGTCGATTGGAGCACCACCTCCTTGGGCACCATGCTTGCGTATGGGACCACGTTCCGACAGCAAGTACGACCACTTCGAGTCGGCCGTATTCCTGTCATCATCTCATGGCAATATGAAGAGGGCACCATTTCGGGGCGACCACTAGTGTGAACATTCCGTTACACTCCATTTCCGTCGTAACCACGGCAAGCATATCGTTGCCTTGACCTGGTTCCAACATGGGGCTACATTACTGCAGAACTTTCTTTGAACTTTTGTGTCTGGCTTGGCATTGTGCAGTCTTCGTCGCACATGTCACCATTCACAACCGAGCTCACATTGTATGATGATATGGTGATGTCATCTCCTGCTTGGCTTCTTAACAGTCGGCTAATCTGGATTGCCTCTGTTTCTACACAAGCATCAACGAACACTTTGTGCTTGAAGAGCATGGCCTCATTTTTAGTTAGTGACTAATATGGATTGTCTCAACTACCTTCCGGCCGGCATCTTCTTAATGACACTCTTTTCCTCTGGGTAACTACTTTATTCAGGTGGCTAACACGGATTGCCCCTGCTATCAGTTACCGTTGACAGACACTAATATGGATTGTGTCTAGTTCAGAAGAGTCTCCTCCCCACGCATTCCCCAGCGTTCTCGCACAAAGTTGTGCTCGCACATAACACATAATAAACATTGTGATCTCAGAAAGTGCATACACGAAAGACTCATGACGACGTCTTCTTCTCCATGACCCATCAAGGTCCACCCGATATTGGGATTGTCTGAATAAAAACATGAAGGTCGTGTCGAACGAGTCACGTCCTCCTTCGCCAGACCCCAACATAAGGTCTGAGTAACAGTTCAAGATGTAGATCAGTCCACCTCCTCCTCCGCCTGACCCTAACCTGGGTTAGTCACGCAACGAGGCCGGACTGGCAAATCTTCGCAGTACTGCAGCTATATCAGTCCCTCGAGTCTTCAGCATAGTTACCGAAATACCAGTTACTCGCTCAGAACGTTTCCTGTCTCCGCTAAAGTTGTCGTGCCTATGGCACCACATCAAGCTATTTCCACCACTCCGATTCGCACCTCGCCTGTGCTCCATTCACAGAAACAATATTCCTCCGAAATGACACTGACCGTCGTGTAATGGTTGTCTCCCATGGCTTCCATTCACTTCGCCACTTCGGTACAGCTGAGAATGGTGGAAGGACCACTCATCCAAGTTGACATTGTTGTTCTGTATCTGTTAGAACAGTAACAACCCCTCATCGTTTTGGGTGGATGGTAATAGGACCTGGAACTCTCGCAGCTCGTCCGTTAGGTCCACGACGTCCGGCATCTCTCACGTTGCCAGGTCGAACACCCCGTTCGACCCTGAGAAACACATCGCTGTCGACACCTCGTTTGCCCTTGACAAACACATCTCATGTGAACTTGGCAAGCCACTCGCTGCCAATGTCTCACCCTCTGCACCACGCACCGAGCGTCGGTGTTGCCTCCTTCGCCCTATATCAATGACTTATATAACTGACTCCTTCAATCAATGATTCTTCCAATCTTCTCGTCTACACGTATACAAATCATGTTATCTTTGACATCATGTATTGACTCTTGACGAGTATTGTGTAAAGCGCATCACTGATTAGACATTTATGCATCAACCAACACATTACAATTAACTTAGATTATATATTCCAAATTTTCATTGAAATTGATCAATTCAGTACTCAAACCTTTGCCACTAGGTTATGTCTCAACGTGTCCACGAACAGTTATCACAAGTCAACTCTTGCACTGAACTTTCTCTGTAAACATCTGATCTCATTTCTTATAAGCTTAACATCAAATAGATTTATGCTTTAATCTTATTTGCTAATTATTCTGGTCTATGCTTTATGCATGCCAGCCTTCTTATACAAGTTTTCTCAGGTGTATTAATATGTACCTCTGTTTTCACTATTGTTCCACTGCACCAGTATACTGTTAACCTATTTTCGCATTGTTTTCATTTTCTGTACGCCTTATGCCTACAGTTCACTCGGATTGTTTAGAGTGTACGTAACAAGTTCTACGAAACCATAGTCCACTATTGACTTCTTTATCTCCATACTGGACTGTTGTTTCATCATTTTGATTATTATTCCGCTACTTGTCGCTTTTAAATTAATAATTGTCACTTTAATCCATGTTATTCTTGATATTCGTGATTCGACTGCATTTGGTTTATGATTTAATTGTTGCTTTTAAAATTGCTTATCGCTTATATGTCATTTTACTTGCTTACTTTTGTAGTTTAGGGTATCGGACATACCAGCCCATTTAAACTTATAAGGCTGTCCTGTCTTAATGCACTTCATGCTTTTGGTTTAGCTCTATGCATATCCAATGACACGCAAGGGATGATACCCATAACTGCCCTTGATAAAAACGGCTACTTGACTCGCCTGGTGCTTGAGTCTCTTTTGCTGAGGAGCCATGTAATTAGCGGCTCTATTTCCAAAAATAACGTTGGCAGACGAACCAACGATTCATAAAAATTGAAAAATTTGGCAAATAGGTCATAAGAATAACTTGTCCTTTTCTGTCAATCATTAAAATTTAGTTTTCACTTTCCTATCTGAGCTCCCCCTTTCAGCATCTCATTGACACCATTAGAAGAACTGTCATTCAGTTCTTCTCCTTTCACGGATGCAAGTCGTATTCTTGCTTCCCTTTCAAAATTTTTCCTTTTTCCGAATTGTCTTTCATGGGCTTATTGCACACGCCCGATTTTATCTTAAAACTTTTCCCCCCCTTCCGCCTGCCCGGTGGTAGTGGTTACATCATCCTGATGTCACCACAACTTTCATTAAAGCACTCACAAAATTCAGGTGCAATGAGACGCGTTTCCTCTGTCCGTACCTAAAATTGGTATCATGTACAAAGTCGATTAACAACCCTCTCAATAGTTACACAAATCTATTTACGACTTTTACATCATTCTGTTAATCAGCATGAAGCATTCAGGCTTCTATCTTTGAAAAGAAATACCTTTGCTTTTAATGAATAGTTACGTTATTAGTCACAGTGTATATTAATTCGTTATTACGTGAATGTAATCCGTATTCGATTGTAAGTTTAAAATAATGTTTTCTTCAAACCGGAGAAAAACTATCTTATAAAAAATCCTCGATCGGTCGGGATGTCACCGCTGAGCTTTTAGCTTCAGAGGTGTCTTCATTCTTTCCTCTTATAGGAACTTTCCTCAAATCGCCATGAACCTCAAGACCTTAATTCTGTAATATCATTTTGTATTATTATTGTATAAAAGTAATGTGATATATTATATTATTGTGTAATGAGATTCAATGATAGCAACGGGGTAGAACTCACCCCATGTTTCCATGACAACAGTTACCCTGGTGTTTCTGCGCAGCCGCAGAACACCCTAGTAGCAATCTCTGGGGGCAAGCTTGTTTGCCCAGGCAGAACAGAGCCCGCTTCCCGCTGAGGCAGCAGGAGGGCTACCTATCTCCCTGACGGGGTGACGATTCGTCAGGTAAGGGTATTGTTGTTAGAGGTATGATCAAGGGTTACTCTTAAAGGAACCTCAGGTCATGGTTGATTGAGATGGCATTAGTTTATGATGTATGTAATTCGTTAAGATCGTTGTTTAATGTATTGATAAGTTGGTTACCATCGGTTCTTCGAATGACTCCTAATGTAACTGTTTATAAATTGTGTATTAAATGGATACGTGAAACTAAACTGTCGAGCCTCTGGTATTTCTTGAGTAAGGTGTTTCGTGGTGGCAAGTGCTAAGGTGTCTCCCGCAGGATCCCCGGCGACGAGTCCATCTACTCAATTAGCTACCTCTCACAGAGAACATTATATGGGGGGAATTAGCTAAAAGATGGCACTATCTAGCGCAAAGACCCATGATACAAATCCAATGGCCAGGCTGGTACATGTAGCAGGAAACCTCAATGGTACAATACAGTCATTGGTTCAAAGATTTGTGTAATATCATATATGTTGTGGCCAGTACGGTGAGGCAACTTTATCGTTGTCTTCAATGGTAAATCTCTATGGGTTCACAAATTTTCAAGCACAACTGTATTGGTTCAGGTGTGCTAGAGCACAAACAGGCAATCAACGAATGTAAGTAGGGTAAGGTGGGGGAAATCCGGCCCCGGGGCAATTACGGCCCCAAAGATTAAAATCAGAAACAAGTAGTTTAAAAACAGTAGCAAACAAACAAACATATGATTAGGGTCACTTTGTTAGATTGTTTGAAAACAATCAAACAATTTGACCTTGTTTTTCTTGTGCAGATACAGTTTAATCCTCAAGTTATGTTCATCACAATCAGTACAATTACTTAAACCATTAAAGGGCCGGATTTGCCCCGTGAATAAAAGGGGGCCGGATTTCCCCCACCTTACCCTACTCCTCAGATAACTTGCAGTTGCCCAAAATCACAACTACCTATTTTTGGCTCAATGAGACACAGCTCCAATCTCACAAGACTGTTTTACAGGTGAAGTTTGACTAGATGCAAGAAATCACACGTTGTAAAAATAATGTAACCTCTGAAAATGATGATTTAATGGAACAATAGAATTACTCGAGGCACAATTTTAAATGCCTTTCATTTGGAAATCATTTGACTGATCATCTTTAAATTTTCTACATAAAAAAATTCGCCAACACCTAATTCCATCAGTTTGACATGAGGGCTAGGACGATCCTCCCATTGCAGGGTTCATTGTCATTCACCCTGCCAACGAATCCCATAAAATTCTGAAGTTTTCAAATCTTTTACAGCTGTTTTCCGGCGTGATTGAAATAATTGTTTATGGTTTTCTACAAAGATACTCATTCAAACAATTAACAGGCAACAATGAAACACTCAACAATCCATTCAATTGCTTTTAGAGATCTCAAACTGTTTATTATGTCTTTCTGACCGGAGGAGAGTTAATCTTTATGTTACAAGTTCACAAAACAATATACCATGTGGTCTGGGCAGGTTCACCAGCCCACACTGAGAGGTTAGGATGGCTAGGAATATCTTTCTGCTTGAGTAATCTATTGAGATATTTTACCGGCGAACAAAAAACCAGAGAGGCCAGGGTTACAATTCAGGTTGTAGCGGGGTAGTCAAAATGTGAGCCTCCAAAAGTCATATGATCAGTGTTGTCAGTAATCCAATTAGGGGAGACCGGGGCTGGTTGTCACAGGGGCAGGTTGTCACACTTTTTATGGCACTAAACTATGGAGTCACACGCCTTAACCAATCATTGTTTACTGCTTTTATAAACCACTGGAGTCTTTTTGAAAAATCTTGACCCTCAGAATGGAGTCTTGTAGGCACACGGTCGGTTAAAAATGTCCTGTCACAAAAAGTAATTTTTTACCTTCAACTTGCATGCACTGCTAGTCTTTATCAAATAGTTGTTGAAAAATGTACGGTTATTATATATATATACTTACCATGTAGAAATTTCTTTAAATCATGATAACAACAAATAATTAAAATTTTGATAACAACGGCCTTGGTCACCTGTTTTTGGAATTTTCATCATTCGGGCAGGTTGTCACAAAAAGGCGGCGCAGGTTGTCACACTTTTTGGAGCTGGTTGTTACCTATTAGGACCAGGCTTTTAAACCAAAAAACTAACACAAATATAAATTTGTGCTTTACGTATGCTATTGATGACTGAAGATGTATGCAGACATTGCATTGTATTTAAATAAATCGATTTCACTTTTATATGTAAAATTTGCAAATAAATTGTAAAAATTATCCTCCAGATCAGAATGCTTTCCTACTGATTGGTAAGCCTTCATTTGTGGCACCCTTGTACACATTAGCGTGTTTGTTAAGGTCTTCACTGGGCAAGTAAAGGATTCCTCATATGTCCAAAATAACTTTTCTTGGTCAAGATCTGCCCTACAGAGTTCCACTTCCTGCATCTGAGCTCTTAACCAAAAGTGTGACAACCTGCCCCGAGAGTGTGACAACCTGCCCCAAAATTGTGACATCCTGCCCCGAATTCTGAATTTAAAAAAAAGTCCAATAGGACATCAAGATTTCGAATGATATAGGTATATATTCACCAGATAGGTTTAAGTCACTCCCCTTTTGCCATTCAGATAGAATGGCAGTGCTCCTGCATGCTTTATATAGAAATAGTAGCATGTTTAAGTTTTACACACTGTGACAACCTGCCCCTGTGACAACCAGCCCCGGTCTCCCCTACTGTGCGTAGTCTGTAGCACGAGTCAGCACAGGATTAGTATGTCTGTCATCAATATCAAAATGAGTGCCTCTAGAAGTCATATGATCAGTCTAACGTCCAAAGGGAAAAGCTAGTAAGTCACATTTTGGGCCAAATTGAGTTAAGGTCAAAATAGGACTTCTGAGACATTTTTCTATATATTTATTAAGCTTAGATTTTCGAGAAGTGGCCCATTACCCCAGAATGACACTGGCAAATCCCAATAAGTCTATCTCTTACTGCACGGACTGAAATTTAAAAGTCAATTTTCTTGGAATGTCCTAAATGTGACTTACTAGGTTTTCCCTTTGGACGCTAGCAGTGTTGTTATTAATCGAATTACTGTCTGTAGTCTGTAGCAGTAGTCAGCACAGGATTAGTATGTCTGTCATCGATGTCAGAATGTGAGCCTCCAAAAGTCGCATGATCAGTGTTGTTAGTGATCCATTACTGTCTGTAGTCTGTAGCAGTAGTCAGCACACAATTAGTAAGTCTGTCAAGTCATGAAAGTTGGATCATGTTAATAATCAATGCAAGAACATTTCCTTTCCTCCCAAGATAACCAATTAATTAGGATTTGGGCCGCAGGGAGGGTTGGGACTCCATGATTTTTGAGGAAACAAAACAATTTTTGAGAAAGCTGAAGCCACCAAATTCTATAAAAATAAATATCTCTCAATGGATACAACATTTCTGTCTAATTTGCTTGTCACAATCATAAGAGAGAAGAAAATTAAATTTGGATGAAAAATGGAAAAACTGAACAAAGGTTTAAAATGTCTGTTAGACAAAAAGGACTGAGAAAATTTTATTTGGCTTGGTTGATAGGATTGACCATCTAGTTGTTATTGACATATTTTGGAAAAATTATCAAACAACCGGTTTGGTCATAATTGGGATTAAGAAAAAAAAAGGGGGGAATGGGGGAGAGTTGGGACAGTGCCATGACTCTCCCCACATGAGTTTGTATTTACCCATATTTATTTGTATTAAGACAGAAGAACTTGCCTAGAGCAATTTTCAACAGAGATCGAATATCAGTAAGCCTAATTATTTTTCATGCATGGTTTAATAAAATTAGATATCAGGAAATCTAGATGGGGAGAGTTGGGCTATCAGGCCGAGGCTTAAGTCTGACAGCAAACTAGAGTTGCAAGAGGCTTCAATTTTGGATTAATGACTTCTATGACCACTATACTACAGGTTATGGCCTCAAGTACAACTTTTATTTACCGAACAAGACATATGGGTATGAATCTGAAACACTGCCAGCTCTCCCGAAAACCCAAATTGCTAATATTACCCAATTTCTTGTGAGATTCTTGTAAAACGTCCCTTTCTGCTTCTGACACTCCATTATTAGAGCACCTTGAGTCAGATTTTTTTCAGATTGGGCTAAGAAAACTTTTCAAATCTGCGTGCTACAGTTGTCCACACTTAATTTTTGAATGCTCCTTAAATAGTCAAAACTAAAGCAGTTACTCTGAAACTTGTTTTGCACTATGTTGTTGTTAAGTAATTTTTGAAAGTGCAAAAGTCTTTTTTGTAACCTGCATGCCCTTTATGTTAGAGCGCGTCGTTGATACATCGTGTTACGTGGACAACTTTTTTTGGTTTTTCTTATGCCATGAAAAATAACTGCAAGATAACCAAGTGAAACCTTTCTAGAAAATAATTCTTATTCATTTGGAAGTTTTTTCAGTAGTTTTGGGGAGCTCAGTTTCATGGTATACCCCATCCGCCATGTCAGCGTGTTGCAATTGTCCACAAGTTGTCCACAATTTAGCATTTTACACAAATTTGGTAAAGTTCAAGCTGAATTTATGTACTACAGGGAATCACATCATCATTAAGCCTATCCCTGTGACTGCTACTCTTATCAGGCTTTAAATAATTAGAAACTTCCTTCTTATATGTTCGTACCTTACCTGCATCTGGTGAGCTCTATATATACCAAGTTGCATAATGCACATGGGTTATCCATGAAAATTACACATTGATCTATTTTGATAAAGAAAAAGGTCATAAACTGTCCATGAAACTGAATTCAGACAAAGGTAACTGCAATTCAAAGTGTAACAGCATGCTGCTTGCCATTACAATGATATACTACAAGCCATTTTTAAATTATTATATATTTCAGTAATTTTCATACATATTGTAGTAAGTAAAAATTGTTGCATCAAATTACACTCTTGCCCATAAATATGGAATATAGGAAAACATGAAAACTACTGTTGCATTGTGGCTACCTCATTTGAATTCAAAGGTTAAAATCACACTTTTAAAGTTAATCACCCGGAAGTTCAAAAGTATTACCATATTTCTGAAATCACAGTATGATGTTACTGGGTCTAAATGCTTTAAATCCAGCCAAAAAAAAGTGTTCTATCCGTACAAACTTTTTCTGTAGGGCCAACTTTAGGGGATTCCTGAAGGGTTACCTGAAGTCCTTACTTGAATATTTGCTTAAACCTTTGAAAATGTGGGAGGCTGGAGAAAAGTGAACAAACGAATCAAAAATAGCCAAAATATGAATTTTATGTAGAGTTAGAGTTGCATCCAACAATGATGATTTGTGAATGTTTTTGGTTCCAAAGGATAGATTGACCTTTAAATCAGTCATTTCAATAGTTCAATCTTGGCAGCATCTGAGTGCTGATGAGCTCCGCTGAAGGTCTTTGCCTGCATGGGTTCGACTCCCGGTTGGGGAACCCAAAATTTTCAGTGGACCTTTATGAGCAAAATCCCAGCTGGATGTCGTTCGGATGAGACGTTAAATTGGCGGCCCCTTGTATCAGTGTCTGTGCTGGGCAAGTAAAAGATCCCTCGCATGGGGTAAATGTGTAACATGTTGAGGACTCCTGCTCTCTCTCGCATCTCATCAATCAACCCTTGTGAGCGCCCAGAACTGGGCTTAGAGGGCTGCACTTACCATATATAATATCTATCTATCTATCAGAGTACATCAGGATAAGGCTCATATATAAACAATGTTTTAGGCACGGACATCTGATGACATGCATTATTCATAACACAATGTGAAAGAAGGATATCTTAATCATCATAATGTTCATTCTTATCCATACTATGAGTGCACACGGATGGTGAAATATGTATGTTACTTACCCAGAAAAGTTTATACTAGTGTTATTCTATTATGACTTTAGAAGCAAAAGTATTGTTGGCAGAAATGCAAAATTTATAAAAGAACATTAAATGAATGATAAATCATGTCAGAAGAGATTATAATAGAGATTACAATAATTTTCAAATGAGTTGTGAAGTGATAAGATGAATAATGGGACTAATTAATTAGTCAACCAAGAGGTTAGTTTAAATTCCTGCAATAGAAAGAATAGGATTACCTCCTGTCCATTTTTAATCCCGTAGACCCAGTACCCATAATACTGCTCAACACGTTCAATGTTATACTTCTCAGCATCATTCACATAACGGTGGCTGAAATGACAAAAAGGATAGTTATATTTTTTCATCATAACATTTAACATCTATTTACATTTATGGTCCTCCAATTGAAACAACTCAGCGAGACTTAACACTACAATTGAAAAAATACATATCATAATGCAAAGTTACGCTTCCTACTGTTGCTTATTTGAATAGTGAATAGAAATGCAACCCCCAGTCCTTGTTGACTTTGATGACATACTACTTATTAATAGGGATGCACGGATATCCGGCAAGGTATCCGGTATCCGGCCGGATATTGGAATTTGCAGGATATCCGGTATCCGGCAAAATTAGGTGTCAGAACCGGATATCTTGGATGCTCAAAAATAAGTGAAAAGCTAAGAAAACTTCGATAATTATTAAAAGAATGTTACAGAAACAAAGTCAAAAACAAGATGTAACCATCTTCAAAATTTAAATTTATTTACAGAACATAACGAAAAACATTCCATCAGAGGAACAGTCCTCCTTTCGGACATGATATCTCTCGCCTCTCAGAAAAAATATTTATAATAATCCGCGAATGCTGAAAAACTTCCTTTTTTGTATGTTTATTATCCGGTTCCTACTATCCGGTTCCTATCCGGTATCCGGCAGTTAGTGTAGCCGGATTATCCGGTATCCGGCTATTTTCACTATCCGTGCATCACTACTTATTAACAAACAGAATTATTTGTTCATCATATGAGCCATGAGGGAATGGGAGGAGAACTACTAAAAGTACCGTCTCATTGTTTCCCATCATATCAATTTTACATGTTGGCTCTGATGACTGTCTACTTGTAATGAGTAGAATCATTTTTGTTTGACATAGTTATGGGAAATGAAGGAATGAGAGGAGAACTACTAAAAGCATGTCTCACTGTTTTCACCATGTTGGTTCTGATTACCGGCAACTTAATGATAAGTTGAACCATTTGTCATCATATGAGACATGAGTGAATGGGGGGAGAGCTACTAAAAAAAACCATTGTCTCACTGTTTCCCACCATATCAATTTACATATTGGCGCTGATGACAGATCAACATCCTAGGTTCATTTGCGTTTTTTCTTCTGATATGCTTTATCAAATCTCAAGGTCTCCATAATTATTTAATCACATGTACATTGCTGATTAACAGTTTAAGAGCAGTCATCAAACAGAATTTACCAACAATAATTGCAGGAGCATAATTATGACTTATAATTTTGATAAAATAAAGTCAATGATAAAACAAGAAGAAAACAATGACCAAACAAAGCTTCAAATTTTTTAACCTCCCTCTCCCCCCGCCTTTAGCAGTTGAGGCTTTCAATTTTGCCTGTGAAAGGTAACAAAATTATTTTGGTGCGCACCAAAATACAACAGTTATGCAATTATAGCAAAAACAAGTAGATTACATGTCAAATATACCTATTCAGTCAATTATACTTTAGATTCCAGAGACACATTTTTATAATATTTTTATTTCAATGCCTGTTCCATGGTGTTCTAATGTGTCATTTTTTGCTTCTTTAGTACGCGAGAGAAAAGTAACTGAAATTCCCCATAGGAGAACATGCGAATATTTTTTTCTCAATCCACTGTTCCTGAGTAAGTTTTCGGAGGGAAATTCAAATCTGATGTTATTTTTTTTATAACCCCATTTGCCAAGCTGCCAGAAGCTGTCAAATTTGTGAAAATCTGCATAAAATGGCAGAATTTCAGGAAATTCAAAACTTTCTAGCTCATAATGAAGACCTGCTGTAAAATAGCTGATGCCAGATTTGAATTGCCCTCCGACAAACTTATTCAGACACTATGGATTGAGGAAAAAATATTTATTCCTTCATTGATTTTTGCAATATCTTCAGGATTTGCAAGTTCGCCTATGGGGAATTACATTATAAACTTCAAGTGAATTCTGGTAAAGGTAAGTATTTATAGAATGCGCCAACATTTTACATGTGACTTCCACTATATAAACTGCAATACCAGACCAAGGTCAAGCAGGATCGGAAAATATTGGGGGCACCTGAAACACCCTAGCCTTTATGCATCTTGAGCTAATGTGGTTGATGTAAACAAAGCGCAGAGAGTCACATGATTGTCCTTGTTGAATAGGGACAGAATCACTGCAGATGCTCTCATACGTGTACAGTAAAATAAAAGTATTGAATATGGGGTGAATCGTTACAGAATTGGCCGTTTTTCAGTCACAGCATGGACAAAAATCAATCTAGAAATCAAAATTTGGTGTCAAATTGTGTCTGAGCACAAGGTCAAAGTACCCCTAGGAGCTTGATATGATAACTAAAATTCCAACTGCTCAGGGCCTAGAAAACCACTGTCCCAATTCACCCCATACTTTGGGGTGAATCGGGACACTCCATTATTTCCTCAATCAACACTCCCTACCTTCTTTTAATGATTGCTACTTGTGGAATGTGGATAAACATTAGAAAACATGTTCAACATGACAAAAAAATGTTTTCAGGAAAATATGAAATTAATTTCATTGGTAATATGAAGATTAAAAAATATGAGACAAATGACTTAAAACTAGTTTTTTTTCTAATTTCTCTAGTTATTGATAATTCTGGACTAAATCTACCGTAAATGATTCCAAGTTCAGTAACACTTATCAAAAAATCACGCCAGTACTCTCTAATGAAAAATAGGATGGTTATTTTGGTGAAATCCCGCAACTTTGCCATTGACCTAGATCTGAACCCAGGACCAAACACACACAATCCCAAATCCAGTCCTTAATTATAGTCCCCTAGAACCATATTAGACCAATTTTAAGGTTTGCTGAAAGTTTTATGAGTCTAGTATTTATACTTAGGAATTGGAATATATTTTTCTTAGAAATTCCTCATCCTCAAATATGACTTTGTCGTTACAGACGCTTCTTGGTAAACCAAGCGAACTAAACTGGGAAGTGTCAGCTCGGCTGCGACAGTCAGTGGTTAAATTCAACCGCGCCACTGACACTGACATCTAGCCAGCAACCACGAGCCAGATCACCAAGAGACACACACCAGAGAAGCTACCTGGGACCATATGCTGATGTAGTAGCAGCAGAAGAAGAAGAACAACAACAACAAGTAGAGTGGGTCGGGGCAAGGAGCCCGGGTTAGGTGAGAAGCCCCTCCAGGGTTATTTCTAAACTTACATTTTTGGTGCTTTTTCTAATTGATAGGATTGAAGCTAGAGGCTTTTTAGGTGACGTCACAAATTTTTAAGGCATTCAGCACCAAACCATAGTCGTAATTAAAGAAACAAAAAAAGGTGCATGGTTTTTTTAACTTTGATTAATTCTTTGAAAGTGGTTGTCAGAAATAACTTTGGAAATTTTTAAAAGTGTAATGGATATCTGCATTGCTTCACTTTATGACCATCACAGAAATATGAATTGGATCAAGTTTTTTGCATTTTAGCTCAAAATATAGAGGTAAAATTAAAATATGAGGGTTTGGGGCTAGAGGCCCCACATGGTATGGGGCATGGGGCCCCCTTCACTGAGGCCTCGAAGCTGCTTCAGGAACCATTTAATAATGTGTACTTTACCTTAAATCTTGATAGAATAGCTAATTGAAATAGAAAAAATTTTGGCCAAAATTGAAAAAGGGCAAAAAATATTAAAAAATAAATGTATGAACAAAAAAATTCTGAAATTCAGAAAAAGTGAATAGAATGCCTTAAAAATGATAGAAGAACCCCAAGAAATAACTTTCAAGCTGAATGCGCTCGCAAAAAAAATTTCCATAGGATTATGATAGGGGGGCTTCTTGCCCAATGGGTGGGGTAAGAAGGCCATTTTATTATTTTTACAAAAGGGGCGGTAACTCCTTTATTAAAGTTGGTAGACATTCGTTTCACTAGTTATAAGTAGAGTTAAGTGATCCCTTCCTGACAGCATATGCATTCAAATAATCGACCACAAAAAGTAGGTCAAATCGCTCCTCGAAGTTAAGGGGGGCTGCATGCCCCGTGCTACTCTACTGGCAAAGTTTTGACCAGCCTGCAAAAATACCATTTTTGCATCGCCAAGTTTAAGGTCCTGCAGCTCCTCACTGCCTGCAGTTAGAAATACACAATTTGGTTATAATATGCATGGATATGTTTAGAAAACGTGTACCAAAAATCAAATTCCTAAGTCAAGTAGAAGCTGGTGTTCTTTGAGCAAATAAAATGTTTCCCTGTTCTGTCCCGATTCACCCCAGTGTCCCAATTCACCCCATATTACGGTAGTAAAAAATTGATTGGCCAACATTCACAAATAAGCAAGGTGTCCCCTATTTTATTTTGACTTATTATATTTCGAAAAAAATTCCAAAGCAACATCTCTAAAAATGATAATACATTTTGAGTTTTTGATTCAGATTTGTAGCAATAGGCCTGGTTACATCATAATAAAATTTCTGTATAAATATACTTGCAAGTATTAATAGTGTATTGTACAAAATTTTGCAGAATCGCATAATTACCTATTATTATTTTGTTCATGCAACACAATGAGTGTTCTTTTGACTCATGCTGAATGCCAATGAAGGAGTTGAACAAACGAAGTCCAATGAAAGAGCACATGATCAAGGGTTCAAGCAAAATAAGGTATCATTGTTTGGATTTTGTAGTTGTCCCTTTTACCATACAGAAAGCCCATTCTTCACTTGTGATTCCAGGCGTCTTTTTGAAGTGATTCAGTCAAGCTACGTTTCATGCGCAGAGTTTGGAGATTATCTAATCTTACTCGTTGTTCATTAGCAAGATGCTTGTCAAATGGGGCATGTATTAAACACATGCTGATCAGTGGCGTATCCAGGATTTTTTTCCAGGGGGGAAAAACCACAAAGACATTTCCAAAAAATTTTATTGCTACCAATACCTCTCGCATGTCGAGCATTGTAACAGAATGCTGAAAAATTCTTACAGAATCTCACTGCTGTTGTGGTTGTCCCTTAATTAAGAATAATATTCAGTAATATGTCCGAAAATATTTTGAAAATGTCTGGATAAAAACATTTATATATACATGTTTATTCATACCATATTTGATATATCAGGTGCAGACAATTCCTGTCACCAAAATCAAATTGATAAATGTATTTAATAATTAAATTAAGTTAAAATTAAGAGTCAGGATATGCACAGAAAGTCTATCATACTCTTAATTTCTTGCTCCTCCCAATTGTTTATACTGCCTTTTCTCAATTCTTTAATTGCTTCGATGGTATTCCATTCTTCACTGGTACACTGGTAGATGGCAAGACTGCACATCTTGCTATGTTCCAACATTTCTAAAACAGGCTTCTCAGCCACACAATGGATGAGCTTGAGGTTTTTGCCAGCTATTGTATCAGCATTCAATGTCCCTGTGGCGGGCAATGAAATTGACCAGGGAATTGTCCTTATTGTGCAGCATACTTTGTATCATTTTGCAAAATCTCATAAGAATCTGTGACTTGGAGTGTTTTATCTCGTAGACTCAGAAAGCCTAATCAGATATTGCACATGGGTTTGACGATGCAATTTCAAAAGTCTTCGCAGGCATCGATTCCACATTCTATGGAATTGTTCTACACCCTTGTCCATAAAATTCCAGGCTTGGCTGCTTCATTTACCCAAGGGACTACTGAGCCATTAAAAAAATCCTAAAGGCGGGTTCACTTAAATTCCTCCGGGAGAAATACACACACACTGACTTGCGTGGATTGTATTCCATTCCAAATTGTTCAGCAAACATTTGGCATTCATTAATCATAACTTGTAATCCACTGAGACTTGGGCTGAGTAACGTAACATCGTCAGCGTAACAAATTGATCCCAAACGGTGATTTCCAATCCAACAACCATGTCCTTTGCTTTGCAGACTTGGTAACAGTTCATCTATTTAATAATTATACTGTATATAAGATAGGGGAAGCAACGCCACCTTGTCGTATGCCATTTGACGAACTAAACTGGCTTGAGTGTGCTCCATCCTAGACTGTGCTTGCTGTTTGTCTCGAATATAAATCCTTCAGTGCACGAAGGTCAATGGTGCTCATCTCTCTTTCCAAAGCAAGTCGAAGAGTTTGTCGTACCGTATTCTATCAATCGCTTTCATAGCGTCGAGAAAGCAGCCCGCAACCTCAGAGTCTCTTTTACTACAACAGAACACATCGTTGTTCCTAGTTTGCTTTTGAAAGCAAACTGCTGATCTGACGTCATCAGCTTGTTGGCATTTCGTGTGAGCATAATCAAATCCAGGAGTTTCCCAAGGCAGGATGAGAGGGCTATTCCTCTATAATTTCCTTCAGAGCCAAGATCACCTAGTGTGTCTTTGGGGATTGAGCTGATGGTACTTTGAAGAACGTTGAAGGATAAATATTTAATTTTGCAAAGTAGGGGAGGGCGGGGCATGATGGGCCCCCGGGGCATGATGGGTTTGGGCTTTAACTCCAAAGTTTCACACTGGAGGAAGTTCCCTGTCAGCATGCCTCGGCGGTCCAACGTCGGCCCGAAGCTGGTCCGATGCTGCTGACATCGGACTGACACTGGGCCGACGTTGGACCGCCGAGGCATGCTGACAGGGACGTTATTTGTTGTTTAGAATACCTTTTGCTAGCCTTTTTGAAGAAAAAATAGCATGGTTCAGATACCAATCCTTTAGCAGATATTGCCCTTTCTAGCATTTTTAAGCCCTAACAACTTTTTTTCCTGATTTTCCAAGTGTGTTGTGATTATGCGTATGTGATATTTTAACAGCTATCTTGTTTTACTTTCACAAAGAGATATCTCAACATTTTGCATGAAGACTCTTAGATTTGACTTTATTCTTGGAAACTGGTGTCTGAGGACATTTATGAAAAATGAAGTTTGGGGCATGCCCAGGCCCATCATGCCCCATGTGAACTAATCATATGTATTTCTTGCAATATAATAGTTAAGGATTGGCGAGAATTGACAATAATGCCTATTTCAATATCTATTGGTATTATATTATTTAATACATCAGGTATAGAATTAAGAACATAATTTGTGTGCCAAACCACCTTTTATGATGTAAAATTTACGTATTTGGATTGTTACGTGCATTTTTTAGACGAAAAAGTGATTATGGTTAGCTGAGTACCTACCATTTATCATGTAATGCAAGTTTTTTATTAAGAATATTGAAATTATTTCAGTTTTACAACTATAATGCCGTAAGTATTGACTAACATTTGAAGCTGCCAATCATGCCCCAACAAGGTGCCCATCATGTCCCTCCCTTGCGGGGCATGATGGGCACCTGTCGAAAAATTAAAAGTGCTTATAACTCAAACACTATTTCATTGAGCGAAATGAGATGTTCTATGCTTAAAGTAGATCCTAATGCAAAACCAGTCATCAACAAATAGTATTTTTTGTTGGCATAGTAATGACATGATGGACCTCAAAATTTAAGGTGCCCATCATGCCCCGCTCTCCCCTACATGTCTAACCTTTTATATGAACTCATTTTATGTCCAGAATAGATGCAGCACATGTGGCACGTATAAAAGACAAGCGAGAAACAAGGAAGGAACTACAATGCAAGTTGACAATCATCGCTTGAAACAATACATCATGAATGTTGCAAATTATTTAGATATGTTTGAATACCTTTATTTGTTCTTCATATAATTAGTCACCATATTATTGATATCATTGAATGGGCCCTTGTGTAAAGTCATAAGTCTTTCTCCCGTCAACCAAAATCTTTAATTTGAGTTAAGAATGCACAGAGTGACAAGGACATATCGTTCATCACGCCTTCACTTGCAAAGTGGTTGTCATGGTTACCAGCATTGCACAAAATTTTAAAGAAGAGATTCTTGGCATTCCATATCCACCATTCTCCTACCACAGAGCTTGACCTCACTCAAGCTCTGCTTGAATGGAGGGTGGGGTTAAAGTCCTTGAGACCCATCCAATAAGGTTAGCTGGTGATACAGGAAAGACCCATCTGCACCCCTCCTCACCCCTAGAAACCTGAAGGTACCCCATTTCCATCGCCCCTGGCAGGCTCCCAGCACCCCAGTGTTAGGCAGGGTCAGCAAGCAGGGCTTGGTTAGGAAGCCCTGAGTTATGAGGACGATTGCCAGCTTCCTTTCTCACAACAAGCTTCTCTTTGCCAATTATTTCCTTGTTCACGTAAGGGGTAATTCTAGTTGTTTGTCCAAAGGGGCAGAAAAAAGCAGTGTGTTGGTGACAATATACATCACATGTGGCACTGCAGTCTGCAAGGGATTGCAGGAAGCTTCAGCTATGAATTTTCTCTTGGCTCCAAAAGAACAAACCGCGCCACCATCCTGACAAATCTCCAAATTGCTTCACTGGTGTCACAACAAATCCAAATGCCCTGAAAACTTTTCTTTTAGGCTTGTTGACCCCAACTGGGAGTGTTTGAGCATTTATTCAAGCTGAAGTATGACTTAAGGTTTTTCATTCGGGCTTTTGTTTTTTGCTGTCACAGGTTTGTGAGATATTTCCGCTTGGCTGTGAGTTTGCACTGCTGAACTTGTTGGAGCTCAGAGGCTAAATTCTGAATTATATTTCTTCATAGATATTTAGGCTTTTCACCACGGAGAGGGACTATGTCATTTATCAGGCGGCGGCTTTGTCCGAGGTGTAATAAACACATATTCCCGATCCCATATATACCTTATAAGACAAACGCTCAGTCAAACATGAGACCATAAGTGGATGATAAGGAATATAAGGATTGTCACCCTGAAATTATGGCATGTGATTGGCTGACATAGGTGTCAAATGGTATAAGTGTATTAATCAATTTCCATGGGGCTTCCACACGATTGAGTGTGCAATTTTTGTTGGCCTTCGATACAATCTGGTGTCCAACTTTGCCGTCACTGTCATTCAAAATATGAATCTCATTGCATGTCATGCTTTGGCAATGGAATCAGTTAAAAAAAGAGTTACCATTCATCGGGAATAGGGGAATCTCAGCTTTCCTATACAATATCTTTTGGTTAACGTTTATTGTATTTTGAGAACTTTTACTAAGTTCTCATTAATTTTTTTTTTGACAGGGGACAGTCAGTGTTTGTCACTGGTTCCGTTACACACTGAGGCATTTGTAACATATTTCATGAGGGACAGAGAGATAAAGTTGTGAGACAGAGAGACTTACTTTTGCTTTTGTGTGGGATACTGAACTGTTTCTTTCTGGACACTTTGCCGTCTACTGGATAGCTTAATGTGAACTGTGAACTAGATATTGCAGTCTGGCTGGTGATCTTAGTGAGGCACACATTGAGACAATTGTTTTTATCTTCAGCGAACGATGTTCGAAGAAGGTATTGTAATCACTTGGGTAAAAACGCTGTCCGGGCGGGCGGGTGGGTGGGCCGGCGATCGGGGGATAGATTGTTTCCGGCCCAGCACTCGGTCTCTATTGAATTTATGTGGATGAAATTTGGTACGCATCTAGCCCGTATGGTCTAGTTGTACCTTTTGATGGTCTGATGAATAGATCTTAAATACTTTTTGAAATAATTAACAAAATATGAAAATTATTTTTTTTCGTTTCCAGGCCAAGGCTCGGTTATTATTGCATGTGCATGGATGAAATTTGGTACACATGTGGCCTATATGGTCTAGTTGTGCCTTTTGATGGTCTCATTAACAGATATTCTATACTTTCTGAAAAAATGAGAAAAAATATAAAAACATTTTTTTTTTGGTTTTTTGGGCTAAGACTCGGTCACTATTGCATGTACATGGATAAAGTTTGGTACACATATGGTCAATATGGTCTAGTTGTGCCTTTTGAAAGGTCTGATGGAAAATATTATATACTTTTTGAATATTGAAAAAAAATTAAAAATTAGTTTTTGTTTCTGGCCCAACATCCGGTCACTATTCCATATATATGGATGAAGTTTGGTACACATACGGCTTATATGGTCTAGTTGTGTCTTTTCATGGTCTGACAGATGGCTATTCTATAGTTTTTGTAATACTGAGAAAAAATATTTAAAAGAATTGTTTTTTATATCGGAGCCAAAACTTGCCCACTATTGCATACAGTAATACAATTTTCTAAACAAATCACCTATGCAATGTAGCAGTTCTTTTTGATGCATATAACACTTTATGAATCATTGGATAAACTTCAGAAAATTATAACAGTGTTATATTTTTTGCTTTTCAACAGACACCTCATAACCTGTACTTCGTACATGCATGAAAGTTGATGAAACTATACCATAATATGCATAATTTAGTCTAATAAGGCCCAGTGGCATAGCTAGGAAATTTTCCAGGGGGGGCAAAATATTCAAGTCAGCAATGGAAATGGAACATTTTTGTCGGGGGAGCTATTATCGCTTTCGCGGCAGAGGCGCACCATCAGCAAAATGCAACGTTTGATGACAATTTAATAATTTCTTTCCTGGTCAGGATGGAGCCAGGGGGGGGGGGGGCGACCGCCCCCCTGCCCCCCTGTAGCTACGCCACTGATAAGGCCTTTCCCTGATTTTACTAATCCTGGCAAGCAGATGGAAAGATGGCAGGGCAACGGGCAAATAGAGGTAATTGAAGGCCACAACTCGACCACTATCGCATACCTATAAGCAATTTTGTAAACGCTCCAATTTTATGATATTATTGTAATCTTTTAAAGATGTTATTGTGGTGCTCTTTTTCCAGACACCATCAGGAATAGTTTTAGGGGCAGTGCCATTTCAAAATGTTGTTGTTGTGGTTGCCATGGCAACCATTTCAATTTGGGACTGTCCACATACAATCACAAGAGATCAGAATAAATTATTTTCTTTCTGTCAAGCCTAATTTTTGCTAGTCTCAAATAAAATTAAAATTATGTGTATGTTAATGATAATGCTTACATTTTGAATTCATCGGTTGCGTTTACAGTTTGTTGCTATGGTGATAAGTGGGGTAAAAGTATACTTTTTTTTCTTTTTTTAAAACTAATTAAAGGTTCAGTTTCATCAAGAAGGGCGTAGAATGCTTTTACTGACCAAGTGGAATTAGAAGTCAAATGCATCTTTTTATATAGTTGTGTAGTTTTCAAATGTCTTAGAGCTCACAATTCAATTGTAGTTTCTATGAGATATGTGCAAGTCAGTGAACTGTCACAATGAAAGAAACCTCGCTCCATAATGAGAGTGAAGTGTGACACTGATACCAACCAAGCTTTATAATGAGAACAATTTCATTTCTAATACTGTAACAAAAGGCTTTTGAGACAATAACACATAGCATCAGGACTATTTTTTCAGGTGCTTTGTGGTCCATTTCATGACATGAGTGGTGTGTAATTGACATAAGCTGCAATTAATTCTAGCTCAAAAATTGCCCCAGCTGGAGAAAAATTGTTCTTACTAATATTTTAATTCCTTGGTACAGTATAAGGGCAACCACTCTTGATGTTCTATTTCATGGCCTTAGCATTGGAAAAGTGGTAAACATTCTTTTCTGAAATAATGACACACTTACCAACCAAAATCCATTGAAAAACTAAATGAAGCTGTTAGTCTAAACTTGTAACTTGATTTGACTTTACAACACTGGGGGAGAAAGAGATAACTTACCATATGTGTTATATTTAGTTTTGTAGGAAATATATGTAGATGTAGTGAAATTGAAAGGAAGATATGTTGTATGTGCAAGTCAGTGAACTGTCACATTAAAGGCACCTAGCATCATAATGAGAGTGCAATAATATGCCCTTGATTTTGGCTTAGGGGTATACAGAGTTTGACTCCTGTACAAATTGAAAGTTGGAGAAGTAGTATTGTGGAGAATTTCGTTACCTGTAGTAAGACCCTTGAGATCAAGGTGAGTAGACAGTATCGTATTTCATCAGAAAAACAAAATAGAATATCAAGGATAAGTGGATCCTTTAGATAGTGGGATGCCTGGTCATGTGGCCTAAGCTTTTTAAGTGTAATACATCTGTATTATAGAACCATTAATGGGTAAAAAGCAACACATTCATGATGCATACAATGTCAACATTCTATCCCACAATGTTCAGTTCCAAATAAGAGTAGGTTTTCAAACTGTGATAATGAATTCACACACAACACACATCTTGGAGGGAAGCCATAATGAGTGTTTATAATACCTCTGCTGTTTATTGTTGTATGATCAAGTGACATGACGTGACGTCACATGTTGTTAGGCATAGTTGCATTGTTATGCAACATCTGAAATTTAGGCACAATAAAATATAGAATTCTGCACTCAGCTAACAAGACGTTCCTTTCTTTTGTTGACACATTATGGTGGCAGCGGATTAGCAACTCACGCAAATAATGGTTACTGAAGCACGCAAACAACGGTCACTCAACAGGGGCGTAATTTGGTGGGGGATGGGGGGCGGGGAAACATTTTAGACGCCGGGGACATAATATGATATGTCTCCAGAGGAGAGCGAACAGTCATTGACAGACCAAAGATTGCATCTTATACACGCTTTTCATCCGTAGAGATCAGGTCAAACAACAATAATATATTACCTCTATGGTATATATATATCAACATTTAGCACATTCCTTGTAACTTCTCTAAATTGCAGAGATGTTAAAGTCACTTTCAAGCATTCGGGTAAATAGTATTCAGTTTTCTATGCTTAGGCAAATGAAATAATAAGGACTACTTTGGTAAGGACTCAAAGCTAACTACCTATCATAACATCTTCCTTACGTGGCCACTGCTCATATCAGCTTAAATAACTTCACAACCAGTAACAACATTGTAATGTAACAAGCAGGAAATAATTAAGAGCTATTCCATTTGTGATGTGGAGTTCACTGAGGAGGGGAATTCGAGCACCATCTTGTGAAAAGTTAAAACATGCCGGCAAAATCTCCTGTCTGTAGTAAAAAGAGTAGTGTGAGTTTATGTTTTACGCCCCATCAGCACCGGTGTGGGCTATATAGAGGCAATCTGTTGCAAAATAACAAATGGCCAAAAGCCAATTATTCTCTTAAAAATAGAATGTCATCAGATTAAGATGATGCAAAAGAAAGATTAGATTCATATTAATAAATTCCTTTATAAAGTAAATAAATACTACTCCCTTGCAGCCAGACAGAAAATGGTAATAACTTCTCCAATGTGCCCAACCCCAGGGGTCAGGGCTCATTAGGACAATGGGACATCAATAAATACTATTCTAACGCTACATATGCACCAGATATTGTATATAAAAATTAGACAAGGCTGTCTTCAATGCAAAAACACCTTTTAAAAGAGGTGGCCAAGTCATTTTGACAAAAAAGAAAACTGCCAGTGAAATTAGAATTTTTGCTGAATTGAGCAGAAATTGCTGTGAATCATTCATATGTTATATCACCTAAATTTAGAAGTAGTAATGGTAATCAAATAGCATGTTGTTTGGAAGGTGTGATCGTGTGAGTGAGCGGGTGAGTTTGTGTTTTATGCCTCATTAGCACCAGTCTGAGCTGTTTAGAGGCAAGTTCGGAAGGTGTGATAAAACACATTTTAAGAAGGGGTTTCACTGCCTCAAGTATACCGGTCGGTTTCATGGGGGATGATTATGTTATTTCTTTAAGCCAAATGTTCATTTTGAACTACTGCACAATGGAAAAATTGGATGTCATCCTTATAAGAGATTTCGAAATTGCATTGAGGTGGACACAACTTTGTATTTGGCTTCTGAAAGTGTAAGTGGACATCTAAATCACACAAAAAATAAAATCAAGCAATATGCCTGTACCCTAATGGATGGGTTACCAAAGGCCAACATATGAAGTCAAAACATTTTCAGCAGAGTTGGTATAACAGGAGATTCATTTGAAACCACTATCACTGGCAGAAATGTTGCTCTTAAAACTGATGGGACGGCCTATCTTAGGAAAAGTTTAATAAAATTGTCATAACTGTTGCGAAACATTTCATTTCATTTGGTTGACTGGGACACATACTCTTTTCCTCCCATTCAGTGAGACATTATTAATTGGTAACCAGGGTACAAAATCACACAATTCGGGGTTAAACTCACAGAAATTTTACAATGAAAATATTGCAAAAAAACCTGGTATACATATCTTGCCAAACTACGTGATAAGAAGATAACATAAAAATTTAATCCTAATATAAATACGAAATTGCATAGTGGAGAAAAGTCATGCATAGAGATATTTTCATAATTATGAAGAAATTATCAGCGAATAAACAAACACTTACTTGATAAGCCCATTAAAGCTCATGTATCATATTGTGAGTTTAAGCATTGAGTAGTAATTAAATTGTAAGTTAAATTGATAACAGAATAAATATAGAAACATGTTGTATTGTAAAGATACTGGACTTGCTGGAGACTTGAGTGTAAAGACATTGGATGAAGCAATTATCATTCATCTTAACCCGGAACTTGTGTTCCCTCAATCGGGACTTTCTGTGTGCGTAACAGGGAATCCCACTGATTCACTGTTACCGTATAAACGCCTGTCTTCCAGCTGGACAGTCAGTTTGATACAGTTTGACAGTTAGATTCAGTTGGATTCAGTTTCACTTTGAGTTGACTACATGTATGTTATGTTACTCCTTGGAAATATGAATGAACCTTTTTGTATCAACTTTTGGATTAATAAACAACACTTTATTTAACCTCTCACAAGCGAGTGCTGAGTGTCATTTCCCCATATAACATATGTAGTAGAAAATGCTAGATTAGTGCTGACATGATATCGGGTATAGGTAGAAAATGCAACACAGATATTACTTTGTTTTTTGCAGAGAAAAGGAAATATATATTTTTTACTATGTTTTAATCATCTTATTTATTTTGCTTCAATGGATTTAACATTTATATTTGTATTTGATCGATTATTATACATAGTGATTTTATAATGTGATTGATTAAATAATATAAGGTTGATGTTTGAAAAACGAATGATTAGCATCAGGGTTGCAAAAAAATCCGATTTAAATAAAAAAAATCGGATTTATTTGATTTAAATCGGATTTTTTTTATTTAAATCAGATTTAAATCAAGCAGTCTTATTTTTTCAAATATAATATTTTTCGAAGAAATTGAAGTCATAATAAATGATAGACTGTTCTTAATTAGGTCTTCTGTAATGGGAAAAATTTCTTTCACTCCCAAAAAGTCATGAAATCAAGTTGAAATTTTAAGTTGTAGATTGTTAATATTTTTTACTTTTCCCAGCTGCAATAAATTCCCTCAGAATATGAATTTAACGTCAATTCAAGTGTGGTATTTTGTCAACTTTTTGGACCTACTATTGGAATGACCGATGAAATAGGAAAAGTTTTACTTGGCTTCCAAAAGAGACTTAACAGGGTTTAATCCTATTCCGAAAACACAATTTTTTAATACTTGGAAGCCGCTGTCCATAGAATATCATACTTTGGAGCAAAGGAATGATTGAAATTAGGATGGATGACCACAGAATCAGTATTTTATAATTACTATTGTATGTTATTGTTGTTTTCTTGTTTATTGAGTGCTACTTTTGGCATGAGATTAGGAATTTGTCGCATGAGAGAGGATTGCTGTTTAAACTGGATTAAAGTAAGCCAAATCCACCCTGGCATCGCCATCGTAGCAGTGATTCCTTGCCAATTCAAGTGTGAAGGTGTCAACTGATCCATTATAGCATTTATATGCAAACTATTTGCAGTTTTCTAACATATAGTGGTTTTCAATAAAAATCATTGATTAAAATCACTGATTTAAATCACGATTTTAATCAAATGATTTAAATCAAATGATTTAAATCATGCAACCCTGATTAACATGCTGGCTCAGAATAAAAAAAGAACTATATTAATCAAAACAGGGATGATGTGAAAGGACGAATATCGCTTCAGGCCCGTCGCCAGGGGGGGGGGCAGCGACGGGTGCGAACGCACCCCCCTCCCCCCACGTCCGAAAATAGGTCCAAAAGGTCCACTTTTTAGGTCTAATAAGGTCCCAAAATCAAGAGGACATTACTGGCTTCATGTCACTTAATTCAAATGGCAATTAGGTGTGTCTGATTTGCCCAATTTACCACAGAATTTCACACCATTGCTCAATTGCAATTCACACCTTTGATTTGATTGATTTTGATTTTATTTTATTTAGCCTCCATTGGAGAGAAGTATAATAAAAACAGTAAAGTACATCATAAAAACAAGTGTATAATACGTATAATAATGTAAAAACAGTGGTAAAATGCAGCTAAAACATTATTAACAAATAAAATATTGTGACTGGTATATAATGCAAATTCCACACTATCTGCAATTCCACATTGAGATCGGAATTTTATCGTCCTTTTACATTTAAAGAAGTAGGACTTTTCAGCTAACAATCTTGCAAGAGATAGCTCATACTTATCACAGATACTGATCACAGACGATACAAGATTTTTTCGACTAGAAAAACTACCTTTTAGGATACTACTCAGCAAATATTTATACAGCGAATTTGTTCTTGATGAAGATGTAAACATCGATTTAAAAAGAGACAACTTTTGAATATCGAGACTAGAGCATACTTTATCACTTTTTAGGGCTTGTAACAGTGGTGATGTTTTACATTTAGATTTTATACCCAATGCTGCTTTGAGAAATTTAGATTGAGTCACTTCCACTTTACTCATTATTGTACTGCCCTGATACACACACTCTAGACCATATGTCAGAACTGGGCGGATGGCTGTGGTATAAATAATGCCCTATAGTCTCCGGACGGCAGCCCTTCACACAAAGTCCAGCACCTTGAAGGGAGTAGAATGCTCGTCTTGCCGCTTGAATTCTTGCTTCAGCATGACTCCGGTTGTCATTGGCTAGGATGACTCCAAGATGTTTCACCTCTGAGGTCTCACTTAGCTGTTCGTTCTGGAGGAACCATCTTCAGTGAGGGAAGCTGCTTTTCCCAAAGGTCACCCAGGAAGTCTTCAAGGGATTGAAGCGTAGACCATGCTGGGTTATATATTTATCTGCAGCATCAATAAGATGTTGAAGTCCAGATACTGTCAAGCTGCACAGAAGGAGATCATCAGCATAACAACACAAGTTGTACGTCACATCACCAATAGAAACACCACATTTCATGTCTGACAGTTCTTGGACGAGATCTTGGTACAACAAGTTGAAGATGAAAGGAGAGGACAATCCACCTTGTCTGGTTCCTTTTCTGATGTTAATAGGATCACTAAGTTTTCCTCCCCATCTGATAAACACAACTAAGCGGCTGTACCAATGAATCAGAAGGCGCCAATATAACATTGGAACCACACCGAGGGCCTTTGAGAACATGATTGAATGGGGTATCCCGTCAAAAGCCTCTTCAGCGTCAAGAGCACATACGTAGACAGGGGATCCATTGCTGACACAGTAGTCAATAACATCACTTGTCATAGCTGCTGCCATTGCAGTTCCACGACTGCTAACAAAACCAAATTGTAGATCGTGAAATTCATGTTCACCACACATAGCCAGTAAATGAATCTCCAGCACTTTGGAGAATGTAGTAGAAATCACAACTGGTCGATAATGCTTGGCCACAGAGGGATCTATATTCGGTTTCTTCAGAAGTGGTATCAGTAGGCCTCTTGTGAAGGATTCTGCTACTATCCCAAATCTAACACACAAGGTCAACATGTCACACAGGGATGTGATGATCTGGGTGCCTTTGGACCATCTCAGATGCTCAGCCGATATCCCATCTATTCCAGCTGCGCATCCAAGTCTGAGCCGGTCAATGTATGTCACTAACATTTCATCAGTCATCACAAAGTCTCTATCAACATGGGATCTTACTTCGTTGTATCGATTTTCAACTTGTGATTCAGCCTGTCTCACTGTAGCTGTGTTGTTACTATTTAAAGCAAGTTTGGTCTCTGAAAATTAAACAATATTGCTGATTTATATGAATCACAAAATGCTGGTTAGCCCTTACTTGCTGCTTCAAGCATATTCCTCCGTACACCTTCAGTATTTGGGGCGGGTTTTTTCAGGACCCCCTCTGGGTCCTTCTGAAAAATGTATTTGAGGGGGTCACAGGAGCATTTGGGGGGTCAAAACCCCCTTGATCCCCCCTCATTTCGAACACTGAATTATTCGCAGAACATGAGCTCACAATATAACACCTTATTGGCTGTGAATGTCTTGGCTAGTCTGAAACCAAAATATCAGGGCAATGAGGGCATGACATTTTGATATTCTTGAAGATATCACCATGCACAGTGATAAATTAAAGCTTTTGAAACTCATCTGAACACATAGTTAGTTTTCTCATGCAAAAGTCATTTTGCAACTGTCAAGAGGATAAAATTAATATACTTTGCCACCACAGATCAGTGGTGTTCCTATTGGGGGTTGGGAAGGGAGGCATATGCCCCCCATATTGGACCTGTGCCCAAAGGTGCCCCCCCATATGAGCTTTTCAACCTTGGCTAAAATACAAAAATTAGTATTATGGTTGCCCCCCCCCCACCCCCCGAGAGTCGCATGCTCAAGCCCGGATTGCCCGCCGCCTGCTCGACATCCCCTAGTTACGCCACTGCCTATTGATTTTATGATACTTTATTTTTAAAATAATGTGCTATTTTAAATGTAAGATACTTGTCAAAGCGCACTTGCTAAGTGGCACATGTCATTTCTCGCCATAATTAAATGTTCTCAAACTTCTATTTGCTAATCAGTTTAGTCACTGAGGGTAAATCTATTATTTATCCCATGTCTGCTACATTAAAGTTACTTCTTGATAAAACATTGATCTCTGGTCAATACATTACAGGCAAGGAAATACATAGTAAGTAAGAGGGAAATACATCCAATTTGATTACCAAATTCTATATTCTTTATTGGTAGGCCAGAATTAATATGAGTCTATTTTTAACCTGATACAATACTTTTTCTGATACTCGAAAATTCTTTCTTTGACAGCAAAGTGGTGGAAAAGATGTTCATTGCAGTTGGACATCATCTATAGGAGATTTTGCACTTATTAGGGCTGACAATTAATTTCCAGTGAGGCTTCCTCAATGGGAAATTATTTATTTCACTTAACAGCAGAAGTAATTATTTAATTAAATCTATATAATGAAAGGACACTGAAGAGAACTCTTTCTATTATCAAGGACACTCATCACCCTGCAAAAGAAAACTTTGAATTTTTAAGATCTGGGAAAAGATTAAGAACTTTTATTGGCAATAAGCGTTTTACAAACAGTTTTTATCCTTCTGCTGTACATGTTTTTAATTCTCACCCATAAGTAATTTATTGTGTATTGCTAGTCAACCTAAATTTATTGTTTTTACCTTTTACATGTATATATTATTTTTGTACCCTTTTATTGTGCTTTTAATTGAACTCTGAGCAGCAAATTGCATTCCATGTATATTGATATATATTTGGCTAAATAAATAACTTACTTACTTACTAGAGTTCGCTAAGTCACCGAATATTCATTCCTAAATCAAGTAATACTTCTGGAGTTGTTTTTTTAAATAAACAATTTCCTGCCCACTTTTAGTGAAAAAAATAATTCTTTCTGGGCAAAACTGAAATATATACATGTTATTCCTGGTGGGGGCATTTTTTAACATAACAAGGTGTAGCTTGATTTAGAAATGAACATTTGAGGATGTCACATGCCAAAAATAGATTATTACTGTTGCCTTGAAATAATTAATTTCCCATTGTGGAAAACCATTGTGCCCTCCCCCATAATCATCTAATGGTCTCCCCCATGATCATCTAATGGTCACCCCCTAAGTGTTGATATTGCAATTTTATAGGAATGTTCACAGTCTTTAGGTTGTGACCTTTTCTCATAGGGACAAACATTTTGAAAACTAGATTTTTTTTTTTAAATCAAAGAGAAATAACTTACAAGATATATAATTATGACCCTATAAGGGGGCGACCATTTAATTTCCAGGGGGGCTTGAAGTTATCCTCGGCAGGGAATTTTTATTTCACGATAACCGCAACAGTAATTATTTAATTATTTCCAATATGCAAAGTTGCCGATGATTCATTCCTAAATCAAGCAACACCATTTTAAATTTAGGCCTTGTCACAAGTAGCTACTTTGGAATTTGTGTTTTAACAGTGCTTAACACATTAGTATAAGTTCTTTGTAAGTTTAATAAGTTATAGGTAGGCCTATGTTATAAACACGATGATACATGTTGAAATACGTCGTCATACGTCCAGAGAATTGACCCGTTTTCAAAATTGTGAACGTACATGGACGTGTGGAGAATATAGCATATAGTATTTTCATGCTTCTCAGTCTTTTCTAACAAGTCATATTTTGTCCACTTCAAACCAGCTAAATGTTGCAAAAAAATGATATGGAGAAAAATTTAGCAATCTGTGCAATATTAGAGATCACCGAAAATGGAATACTGATTTATTCATTTCCGTGGAATTGACCTGAAGCAACAAATCAGAATCAATTTTGTTGTCTGTTTGTAATTACAGAGAAATCTGATTGGTTTGGAAACTGTCCTTCACCAAAATTATTGGGTCACTATTCAATTTAATTATGCGTACATATGAGCATTTAAATGCCCTTACAAGATGTGAAAATACCAAAAAATGTGGGATATTCACCACGAGTGAGTTCCTTTACCAAGCAGACCAAACCAGACCATCGAACTGACCTACACTCTGAGTGGGCTTTATTGTAAAACTTCCCGCAAAGTGCTTGATAGAAGGCTAAATCTAAGTCATGTCTGTTGTGCCCACCATAAATGTAGTTAATGGGATAAGATACAGAAATGTTACAATGAGACTGACAACATCAGAATACATCGCCCGCCGGCAATAATAAGGTCATAAGTGCAAAATCATAGTTTTGAGATAAATGCAAAAAACCATTTATGGGCTCTCCTGAAGTAGCCAAAGTGCAAAACTGCAATCTCAAAGCATGAATCTTTTGCTTAATCACAAAATAGAAATGTGGATGTGAATATATCATAAATTTATCAATATCCATGCAGCTATGGCAAAATAATCACTTATGACCTTTTAACACAAGGCCAAAATTATTGTACTTAAAAATTAAAAAGTCATAAGTGAATTTTCATTTGCAGTTTTAGGCAATTTATTCATTGAGATTGCATTTGATTTAGATCTAGATGAGTTCCTCTGTGAATTAGCTTCAAAATGATATGCCTTGCAACAATGTAGCTTGCTTCCTTGAGTTATGACTTTTTACCGCTAATGAAATTCTGCATTAAAACAGCAAAATGAAGCAAAAAAGTCATAAGTGCCAAAATTGTAAAAGGTCATAAGTGAACTTTTCCCCCTGTTACGGTGTCAAAAACATGATTTTATAGGTTATGGTTATCCAACTAAGTTTTATTTATTGTTTTTATAAACCTTGAAAGATTTTGATGAACAAACTGCCCCAATAAGAGGTCTAGATCATACTTACAGCTTATTTCATGGTTTGACCTACATTTCAACGATATTTTCACCAGAAACCCCATATTTTCCAAGACCCGTTTGAATATCAGGGAAATACACGTCCAAGGCATGACATAACCTATTTAGGGTCTCCTAGATAAAGTGCTCTTCTTTGTCATTGTCATTATCCCATGTCAGCTTGATGAGGAACGCCCAGGAATCAACAGTTCATTGTTGACGCATTTTCGAGCTATTGAGTACTGTAAAAGGTACTAGGTACAAGTCAGAGTGGGTTCAAATATAGGCTTCTAGTACTGTACACCAACTGAGATGAGCCACAGGCCATTGGGATTTATTCACAAGAAATTACTTTTTAAATCCCCTTGTGATGCAATGGTCTTTGTTGAATGCATCTTGGGCCTGTCCATGATGTGCTGAAATGAAGCATACTGGATCAGGTGGATCCCCTTGAGAGATCAAACAATATTTCGGGATTACAGCTTTGAGATAAATGTATATCAAGGTATGATAGCTCAATGCTGTAAGTTGTCCAAACGAATCATAACATTAAGCTGTGAAAACATGAAAGCTTCAGTTGTTGCAGATAGCTTGACATCTCAGTCATGCCACATATAGCGCCATCTATAACAAGTACTTCTCATAAGACTGCATTTAGTTTTAGATAATTATTTACTTACAAGAAAAAAGAACATTTATATTACACTATCCCAGAGAAAAAATGAGTAGCACACCACTTTAGCTGGTTACTTTTTTATTTTTATCTCTCTTAAATTAATTTGTGGGAGTAATTAGATGCATGCTTTCACACGTCAACCAACATTTCCAAGTCAGAGTGTGTTCAAATATAGGCTTCTAGTACTGTACACCAACTGAGATGAGCCACAGGCCATTGGGATTTATTCACAAGAAATTACTTTTTAAATCTCCTTGTGATGCAATGGTCTTTGTTGAATGCATCTTGGGCCTGTCCATGATGTGCTGAAATGAAGCATACTGGATCAGGTGGATCTAATCCCCTTGAGAGATCAAACAATTTTTTGGGATTACAGCCCATATTCATAAATAACTTTATAAGACAGGTCACACAAATATAAATCAAAAACATCTAAAAATAAGTCAACACAGCTCAAAATTTTGAGTTGTGTCAGCTTGGATCAATAAGTCAACAAAACTCAATATTTTGAGCTGTAAGTCAACACAGCTCATTGTTTTGAGTTTTCTCAGGTTGAATACCTCAGTCAACATAGCTTAGTATTTTGAGCTAACTCAGCTCGGTATTTTGAGTTATCTCAGCTTAAAACATTAATCTATGTTAGCTCAATCAACTTGTGCAACCATCTCACTCAATCAATTGAGCTGAATCAGTGCCTCCGATTTTCACACGATTGTGGGGCTGACTGTCTCTGTTTCCTGTTCCAAGAACGTCTAGGTTGTCTTTGTTGCTTGTGGGTCCACTTCTGGTTTGATCTTTGGGGCCGCTTCCATCGGGATTCCTCATGCTGCCTGGCTTTTTGGGACTTGTCAGCCCCTGGGGCACGAAAGGGCCGAATTTGCAGATCCTTTGACCAGTCGGCATGACTACAAACAGTCTGCTCTTTAGATTTGGGAACTTTAGCAACAAATGATTTCCAATCTTGTTTGTCAGACAACGTTCTGACATTACTGATGTCAACATGCACACCAATTTTTGAGAGTTCAAACTGTACATCCTCACAAGTAACAGTTCCCACTGCACCGCCAATATAGATCTCTGCATCAGCTAGGTTCATTGCGACTCTGTGTTTCGGGCTGCTTTCACATGAGACAGACTAGAGGAGCTTACCACACTCGCTGGAAGGGTCGCAGTAGTCGTGGTAATGGCACCTGTGCTGGATGATGGTGCAACTGTCAGGCTTGGAGAGGAGGACACATCTAGCCTAGTAGAGCTGGGGGGCTGTGAGCTTTGAAGAACAGAGTTTTGAGGGACCACAGGAGGACTGTCAGTTGGTTGATGTTCTCGTTCCGTCAAGGTAGATGGTGCACCAGCGAGTATCTGGTAGTTGACGGTTGCTGCCACATCGCTGTCTATCGAGACATTGGTATTGCTCTGGGTGACCAGAACTGTGCTTTTGGACTTCAAATTGCGAAGCTCAGACTCAACAGACTCCAAACGTTTAGCATAGTTAGTCACCATATCCAACAGTTCTACATATTTACTGTAGATGTCATCAGGCATTTGTGTAGCAGCACCCTTCAGCCTTTCCAGAAAGATCTTATCAAGGTCTTGATTAACCTCACCAGTCACCAAACACAGACCCAGATTGATGACATCAGTCGCAGCCATAGAAATACATAGAATGGACATGAGGCTCTGGCAGATGAAGCAACCAAATCCACCATCTTGGAACTGCCCTGTATCCTGACACAATGTAACCGTGACGTCACCAATAACAGTGATGTCACTTATAACAATGGCATGATGTCACATCACAATTAGTCTATTGTGACGTCATGTCTCAGGGCAGTTCCAATATGGCTGATTTGGTGACCTCATCTTGAGGTGGCATCATACAGCCTTATGTCCGTTCTATGTATTTCTATGGTCGCAGCAGTCCTCACAACATTCCTTTTTATAATACGTTGGCCCTGGAATGCTTCATGAGCTGCACTGACTTTGGCACATAGTACACTGTGTAGTTCAGATAAGGCACTCAATGGAACTTCAGAAAGCACCTTATGTATATCTTCTGCACTGTATTGATGTATTTCTTGCATTGATTGGACATATGCCTCTGGTAGATCATTTTCTTGCACTTTCAATATGTCATCCAGTGTGGTTATTCTGTTTAATTCATCAGTGCTTGGGCAGAGGGTGTAAAGGGCCCTTCTCCAGAAATTTTGAAAGCTGGATGGATTCAAGATAAACTCAGCTGGCGCCTGGAATAAGTAGGCAAGCCTCACGGACATATGAGTAGTGAGCCTCAGCAAGTGGACCCAGTAGATCAGTTGACTTGACAGGTGGGCAGCCTGACCAGCTAGCTTGTTTACATTGAGCGATGATAGACCACGATATCAACACACTCAAGAGTTATTTATAGGGGTTCAAATGGCCCAAGTCTTTTTAAATGTTCAGCACAACACTGTAACATTTCTGAGGAGGAGCTGTTGTCTGTTCTGCGTCTGGGATCCAAGAGAGAGCAGGGATCAAATAGGCCCCCACAATGCAATGGGAGTCCAGGTGGCTCTGTGAACTAGCCACTGCCTTGTGCTGACACCTTGATATTTGCTACACTCTTCCCTTCTTTATTTAAAGGCATTGGAACATGTAGTGAAAATATACAACAAAGGGCGGAATTTGAGTGCCTGCACCCATTAAAAATCGACAAATTATACCATTAAATGTCTCTGAAATGCAAATGTTATGGATGGCAGAGATACTGCGATTGTCTCTTTTCAGCAAATAATAGTAAAAATGTCACTTTTTTAGCATTAATGTCACAAATTTATGTCGAAAATGTCACTTTTTTGGGCATTAATGCCATAGTAATATCATGGATGGCAAAATATAACGTTTTAAGACACTGTTCGTCTATCTCAAGGAAGACTCAGTCAAATCAATTTGACTGAATTTTGAAATATATCTGAAAAATAATCTCGAGGATTTCTAGCACCAAATGGCAATAGAAATAAGCCCAATGGTTCCATTTATTACCATACACTACTCCTTCAAACTCTCTGTATTTTGGGACATTTTCCCTCTGTTTTATAGCAATTTTCCATGAAAAACTGACATCTTTCATGGCTCATCTGACTCAGCCCAACTGATTTGACCTAGTCTTCCGTGATACAATGAAAGAGGACAATCAGTCATGTCAACCTACAAATTGAGTTAACCTTTTATGCTTATGCATCATTCAAAAAATAGAAAGATTAGTCTTAACACTGTGTACCGTTTGCTCTATGCGAAGCGACCCAGTTAAGGCTTCGGTTTGGCTTCAGTCAACGCTTTAGACAGTTTAACAGATGTTTTTTGTGCCTTAAGTGAAACTACATTATTCAGGCAAATTCAATCAAATGTTAATATAGCCAGTATGCTAGATTATATTCTCACCTATACAGTGCATATTTTTATATATCAAAATATTTTTTGTTGTCAAAGATTACGTGATTCCAATAAGAGGGACTTTGGAACAACTGGACAATTTTGTGCATTTTATGATAAAATTGGGTACTTATACTACGTTTGAGGCTGAAATATTCTCCAATGTGCTTCACTATGCTGGTATGGATATATTTGTAATGTATTCTAAAGCTTGCAATGAAAAAATTCTACTGAAACATAGTGTTTTAGTTTAGGTTTGGCTTAGAACTTACGGGTTTGGCTTTTTTGAACGCAGGTGTTGTAAATATGTGGGGGTTTTATGCTTACAATTTTTTGGTTTGGCGTGTCAATAGTAACTGACCTCTTTTGTTGCATTCAGTAATATGTACAAACCAGTAAAGCCCATTGAAAGCACAGAAACGGATAATTAAAGAGGAAGGAAAATTGCGATTTTGAAATGATTTTATGAGAAGAAGGAGAGGATTAAGGAAGATTAGGTGAAGGCTGTGGCTTTGAATAATGATACGGGCCTGCGATAATAAAAGTTTGTATGAAGTCTGCAAGGCAAACCTAGTCTATGCATGTACATAGAATGTAACATATTGTACTAATGACTGAAGTAATCAGCTGATCAGGCCTGCCAAAATTGATTGAGAGTTGAGAGGGAATTGTGAATGTGGATTGCGTTTAAAAGATAAAGAGCAATTGATATAGCTTATTATAGGTATACACATTACATTACACAATTGAAAATGAAAAGCAACTTGTCTGAAGTCTAATTATTGATACCTTCAATTGCTGTTAGAGCAGTAATCAAGGCTATGTGCTTCGACTTGACCCAAGATGGCAATAAAGTCATGTACATTTGACTGGAATTTGGCTGCAGTAGGTAGTAAAGAAATGTTGGACTATTATGGGATGGCAACCACAATGGGAAAGAGAGCTGAATGGAAGAGGAAACTGTAATAGAAACATGTCGAAGGCAATGCAAGTTGTTGGTATTTGGATAAAAAGGTAAAAAATCAACATGAAATGAACAAAAGGTGTCAGACCAATGTGCCAGACCCAATTGAAATATGTCAATGGTGAGCATGTGGTCACATGACTTGGCTGTAATATAATGTACGGTGCAGAATATCTAGATGCTGCCAACATTTTCAATCATGGGCAGGATGGATGGACATGAAGACAGTAAGTAAATGTGCACAAAACGGAATTCGTCAATTTTTTCCTGTACAGCGTGTCAGCTGGTATTGTTGTCATTAGTGGTTGTTTCACTCAGTTTCAAAGTGGGCAAGAAAATGGAACTCTGTTAGGTTTGAAACTCCAACTGCATCTTTCTATGGGCCTTCTTGAATGAAATGTCAGAAGGCGCTGGCTTGAGAACTTGGAGCCACACACTTCACACAGATGTTCTTGTGGGTCATGCTTCTCTCTTCTGTGCCTTGCTAGGGATGATTTTCTCGAGAGTACAGGTCACTACATGATTTATGGTGATTAATGCAGTTGTGATATTTGAATGATCTTTCACACATGTTTGATAACTAATGACAATACTACAGCAAGCATGTCTTGAAAATTTTGATAAAATATGATAATACCACTTAATTCCAAATATACATGCTGTATTTTGTAATACTTATCACTTGTGAAATTACATGCAGCTGTAAAATCACAATTTGTTATAAAGCTTGTATGTCGCCCGAATAAAATGCTGTCCAAAAGAAAGATAAGAGTCATATCAAACCTATCCATACAACCAAGTTTACTTAACTGTCATTCAAAGCTCAATATATGAAGATATATTCTTTCAAAAATGTAAATAAACAGTTTTTTATGCTGTGAAAAAATATTGTTATTGTGTACTGATCAAGTAATACAGGGCTCTCCTTAAGTAGTTTAAGGCTTCACAATCACCTAAACTCACATAGTTATGGAAAACATGTAATTCTTTTGATTGGAAGTGTATACTTAAATCTATCAGTTTATGATCTGTAAATGCATGTTTGATGTTACATAGAATCGGGGGACTTACTACCTTTAATTGGAGATGATGATTAGTGATGTTTAATGCTCATTGGTATTAATAAATTCATTTATTTGGTGGCATTTGTGTTGAAATTAAGGTACAGGGATTAATCGTGTCATTGTGCCGATCCTAAGGTATCTGGTGATATTGTAATACATGCTCCAAAATTAATGTGAAGTGATACAGCATTGACTGTATGATTAATTTCCAAATTTTACATTTCATAGCCTATACCCCATGGTATGTGGTGGAAACTATGGTAATTGGTAAGGGTAAAAGTGATGACTGTACCAAAAATGCAGATTTTATTTTAATGTACAGGAAAAAACTGACAAATTCCGTTTTTTGCACATTTTTGTTGTACTTGCTGTCTGCGTGTTAAATTTTATTCCACAAACTCTGCACTGATGTTCAGCTCCTTTTCCATGGGCTTTTCCGCTTTCATGTCCATCCATCCTGCCCATGATTGAAAATGTTGGCTGCATCTAGCTATTCTGCATTTGTACATATTGCTAAATGCAACAAAAGAGGTCAGTTACTATTGACACGTCAAACCAAAAACAATTGTAAGTGTAAAACCCCCACATATTTACAACACCTGTGTTCAAAAAAGCCAAACCCGTAAGTTCTAAGCCAAACCTAAACTAAAACACTATGTTTCAGTAGAATTTTTTCATTGCAAGCTTTAGGATGCATTACAAATATATCCATACCAGCATAGTGAAGCACATTGGAGAATATTTCAGCCTCAAACGTAGTATAAGTACCCAATTTTATCATAAAATGCACAAAATTGTCCAGTTGTTCCAAAGTCCCTCTTATTAGAATCACGTAATCTTTGACAACAAAAACTATTTTGATATATAAAAATATGCACTGTATAGGTGAGAATATAATCTAGCATACTGGCTATATTAACATTTGATTGAATTTGCCTGAAAGATGTAGTTTCACTTAAGGCACAAAAAACATCTGTTAAACTGTCTAAAGCGTTGACTGAAGCCAAACCGAAGCCTTAACTGGGTCGCTTCGCATAGAGCAAACGGTACACAGTGTTAAGTAAAACTAGGTTTCAGTGGTTTGACTGAGTCTTCCATAACAGAATCTGAGTTGCACAATGGAAACTTTTGAGGTAAAAAACAGTTAAACCTGCTTTGACTGAGTCTTCCATTGACTTTTTCTATCCAAAAAGTCATTTGTTGTGCAAGCTAAAAAGGTCAAAGTGGTTTGACTGAAGCCGACTCTATGAATCGGCACAAGTCTAGTGGAAGACTCAGTCAAAGCTATGCTTTGGCTGGTTCATCCTCCATTTTTTAGTGGAAGACTCAGTCAAAAGCTATGTTATGACTGAGTCTTCCACTAGAAAATGGAGGATGATTCAGCCAAAACATATCTTTGACTGAGTCTTCCACTAGATTAATGGCAGATTCACACAGTCGGCTTCAGTCAAACCACTTTGACCTAGTATGGAAATTAAAATAATGAAGCCACTGCCTTGCAGCTTCCTGGAATAATCAGTCAAAATTACTTTATTAAATAAATTCTACATTTTTTAAACATCATTTATGTTTCTGCACGATCACAGCACCAAGCCAAACACAATGATATAACTCTCAATGAAATCAGTGGGGGGAATCAGAAGTTATCTGCTGATGTGTTTAGTTTTCAGAATTTCAGGTCTGCTGAAAATTGCAAAATTTGCTATATCTGAGTCTTCCATGAGATAGACGTGTTGTCTTGGGTGACACGAAAGTCATTGATGCACACAACGAAATGCATCTTGTACAGCTATAGGTATCTTCGCGATGTTAAAGATGTCTTGTGCGAATGAAGATGTCTTAAACGAGCGTCACCAATAAAGTTGAGGCATCTTCACGATATTAGAGATGACTTGAGCTTGATCCAAGTTACAGATGTCTTGTCAGATCACAGTTGACTTGAACGATCAAAGTTACAAATGACTTGAACTTGATCCAAAGTAAAGATGTCTTGAACTTTGCCACAATAGAAACGTCTAGAAAATGGCCAATATTAAAGATGACTTGAAACATGGAATCACAATGGGGCCGTGACAGGTGGAAGTACTTTCAGAATGTGCCACCTAGTGTCATCACCATGCAACGGAGCGAAGCAGTAATTCAGACTGACCAGGTCCAACAGGTTACAAGGCAGGTCTGGACGATGCAATTAATCTTCATGAAATGCTGACATCACACTTGAACATACGAAACCTTCTTGTCAGGGATGGCGAAACGTATTAAAATGGCACTGCATAGGATGTCAGGCACAATTTTCACTTTTCAGAATTCGCACACACAATGGAAAATCTGTCTTTAAACATCATCGAAACACATAATATCAGTTCATTCAGATGATTCATTCCCTTGCGCCGGTGTGAAGAAACTTCAACTTCCTCTTCTAATGGCGCCTTGACCTTGAAGGAAACCTCAACCTGGAACTTGTTGTCCTGATGACCTCTAACATCGCTTGACACTGGACTGGGTCTTGATTGTAGCTTGGTGGTATCTTCACAGTTACGACTAAAGATGACTCGAATCAATAACCAATAGAACCAGCAATTCCAGACAGGAACAGCCGATAAATAGGGCCTGGGAGCCCCTCAATAACATCTACAGGTCATAAACATTCATCACCAACTCAACATTCCATTTCAAGCCAAAGAGATCAACTGGCCCTGGATAACAGCAAACTTCCAGCCTGATTCATCAGACTTCCAGCTTGACTCATCAAGGTTGACTCATTAAACATCTAGCTTCACTCTTCTTCCTTCTATCTTAACTCCAGACTCGGTTGTATAGCTCCACAACTGATGAACGCAATGAATTACAGAGGGACAGAACAGCGATTCCAGAAAGGAACCGATTATATATCTATATGGAGATCTTGAAGATCACTGACATCAAGAAGTTCACCAACACCAAATTTAATTACTCAACAATATTCATATACTTTATCTGACCCAGACCTGAAAACATTCATACAGCCAGATTTTATTTGGCATTCATTGCTCAAGGGTCAGACAAAATCTGTCACAATGGAGGTGGAGGGCGGTCAACATGGCAACCGTGGACAAAGATACGACCGCCTATCATCTTTGCCCTGTAGCTTTTGGGTGGTTGCCGAAGAAGAGATTACACACTCTGTGGAGAAACTTGGCATCACTGAAGGGAGAGTCTTGGTTGGAAGCTGCAGCATCTTTCCGGGAGAAGGGTGTTTCATCTGCCGCTTCTCGCTGAACTTCCAGGGAGAGTGACATCACAATTTTTAACACATCTTGGCCATCGCATTATAGAAAGTTGTCATCATCATCCAGCAAAGCAGACAATGAAGCAGACAGGACCTCACACAATTCATTAGGCAGACCATCTTGTAGATGATGCATCGAATCATCCGTCGAATCATTAGGTGGTCTAGGCGGATCTCCAGGAGGATCTCCAGGTGGAGCATCATTTAGATCATCTTGTAGCTTTCCCGTCACAGTCAAATCCTCCAGATCATCAGTCGAATCATCAGGTGGATTTTCTGGTGGATTGTCATGCAGATCATCAGGCAGATTATCAGACAGAACATCAGTCCGGTCAGCGGGTGGATCATCAGGTGGACGGCCAGGTACATCATCTTCCAGATATTTGGACTCATGCTGAACCTTGTCTATAGGGCTGGTCCAAGTGTTGGTCGCTCTGCGGTCTGATGAATATCCCAAATTACCAAAGGCATAATTTTCTGCTGATAGTCTTGCATCACTGTAGATGGCGGAAGACTTCTTCCTGTTGGCACTTCCACAGCCTGGGTTGGTAGGGACTGCTGAGCTAGCAGATGGTAGGATTGCCAATTCAACATAAATTGGAGTAGGCTCTTCAATTAGGATGCTGGCTACCGCAGCAAGCTTCTTCTTGGCCTTCCATTTCCGGTCACAACTGGAGTTGCGAAGCTTCGACCAATGCTGATTCAGAGAACTTGCAATGTTGCAGAGGCTTGTAGATACCTTGGTCCTGACTTGTTGAAGTTCTTTCTTCACCTTTGTCAATGAAAGTTTATCACACACCACTGCTGTCGATGGAGGGTCTGGCAGAATACAGGATGAAGAACTGCAGTTTATGGAAGGCTCATCAGCTGGTCTTTCATCTGAGAAGTTTGGCAGATCAGCTTGCTTATGTCTGGTGGAAACTTTGGGCCTCCGAGAAACAGAGACTAAAGACTGAAGGTTGAAATCTTCATTCGATGACAGGCGTGAAGAGGGAGTTCCTTCAGACATCTCTTGCCCACAACCAGATATTTCTAGGGGATCAAAGAATCCACTGTCTCCGAGACGATCATCAAAATTACTCAAAGATGACATCCAACCATCCCCAACCCCTGATTTTTTCGGAAGATCATCTGCGGTCAACATTGCAGTTGCTGAAGGTGGGCTTTCCAGGGCGTTCATATTGGACAGCTGGCTTGAAGATGGTATCCCTGATGCCAGGGAGGCACGAATCTTCTTGCAACTTGGTCTTCTCTTCATCGGGTCATGATGCTCATCATTCTTCCGACATGTATCAGATGAAAAGGCAAAGTATTTCTGATCCTTAGAGGGGATGGCACCTTGTGCGAACCTTGAATCTGAATGTATAGTAATTCCAGGAACCAAACAATCACTATAAAGTCTATCTGGAGACACACAACTGTCCTTCAATTCTTGCGACGGATCCACAATTTGATGCTGGCATTGTTCGATTCCAATCAATTCCTCAGATGAATCTGACAAAAGACAATTCTCAAAGAGCTTCTGGTACATCAAGTCAATGTAGTCTTCGCACTTCATTATCTTCTCCCTTGTTGGTGTTTCACCTGTCGAAGTGATGTGAGAGGCACACTGATCATCAGTTGGGTGCGCTTGCAGATAGACTGACAACTGACATTCAAGATAGTCCAAATCGCCCACTGTCTCATTTAACTGGGGCAATCTGGACACATCAGGAAGACCAGGAAGTTGCCTCGGGTGTCCTCTGAAGTTGACACTGCAGGATGATCTGCTTTCAGTGGAGTCTGAAGAATCGGAGACTTCAGAGATCTCAGGTGAGGCACAATACGCCAGTGTCTCAGGATATGCTTCAGATGACATCTCTCCAAGATGAACAAAGGGACCACAAAAATAATCAATATTTGGGTCACCAAAGTTACTGATGCATGCTGGTGATTGTTGCTCTCCGTAGGTACATGAAAAATGTGATCTGACAGCATTCACAGCTCAGACCCCAGTGTAAAGATCAAGGGCTACTCCACCATCTCTCGCCATGATCACACCCCATCCTCCGATGGTATTGCCAAAGGTGGTACAGCCATCATTATAAAAGACAATCTTCCCTCCCAATCCATTGAAATAGACAACTCAATCCTAAACTCAGGTTATTTCTGCTCAGCAGTCCTAGTAACACTCCCCAAAGTAGGAAACATAGCCATCATCTCACATTATGTAAATCCATTTTCAAACTCAATCAATAATCACATGTTCAATTACTTCCTATCTAAATTCGACAATTGCCTATTCTTAGGTGATTATAATGCTCATCATCCACTCATTGCCCCCACTCAGAATACAAACACTCAAGGCACACAACTGCTTCAATCCCTTACGGATAACCATTTACTTGTTCTTAATGATCTAGATTCCCCCACTAGATATCCCTCCGGGGACCAAGCTCACACTCCCTCTCTTATAGATCTAGCCATCACCAATGAAAAACTTCATCCGCATATAGCAGACTGCTATGTGGGCTCAGATGTAGGAAGTGACCACCTCCCCTTCACATAGATTTCAAACCTGGCACTCAAGTCAACTATCCAATAAAATTCATTAGAAATCTCAAAAAGGCCGACTGGCCACTTTTTAAAGAAAAAGTCTCCGAGAACTTCTCATACATTCCCTCTCCAAATCTAATCAAAAATGAAAATGACATGGATACCTATATCAATGTCATCCATGAATCAATAACAGATGCTTTAGATTTAGCCTGTCCTGAGAAACCCATCCGGGCAAACTCCTTTAACATATCTGAGGACACTCTTAAAATCATTAAACTTAGACGTAAAGCCAGGCGGTTACAAACTAAAAATCCATTTTGTCCCATACTCAAACAGTCCATTAGGGACCTCACTAATCGCATTAAATATGCCATCAAAGAGGAAAAGAAAGCCAAATGGAAAGACATAACTAGTAAATTAGACTACAGAGATGGGACTTCCTTCTGGAAGCTCTTTAAACAGCTATCTGGAGGAGGCAAATCTGCCAACTCCACTCCCAAATTAGTCAATCCTGACGGCACAAAGACAGCCACTGAAGCTGAAGTTGCCGACTCCTTTGCCTCTCACTTAGCTCGCGTTCACAATACTCATAAAGGTCCCATCTTCGACGATGTCCACAAAGACAAAGTCGATCAATTCATCTCAGATCATTTAAGCCTTTTTAAGCCCGACTTCTTTCCTGACCCTAATGAATCCGTAGAAGATCATCCTCTATCAATGCCCATAACCTGGGCCACTTTAAAAGCCACCCTCTCTAGAACCACCAATAGTGCCCCTGGAGAAGATAAAGTAGGCTACATAATCCTTAAACAGCTCCCTGATCCAATTCTCAAATTCCTCACAAATCTCTTTAACTACTTAATCAGCGTAGGTTACTTTCCCAAGCCTTGGAAATCAGCCATTGGCGTAATGATTCCAAAGCCTAACAAAGACACTAAACTCCCCTCAAACTATCGTCCCATCAGTCTTCTCAAATGCGTAGGTAAACTCTTTGAAAAAACCATTGCCAATCCTCTCATCGACCATCTCACTCTAGAAGGACACATAAACAAATGGCAAAGAGCCTATCTCCCCCAAAAAGAAGCTAATGAACATGTATACAGACTCTTCCATCACATGAAAACATCCATCCACTATGGCTGGAAAGGCTCAGCCATATTTCTAGATGTAGAAAAAGCCTTCGATTCTGTCTGGCATAACGGTCTCAAACTCAAACTGCTCACCTTTGAGCTCCCCCTAAAAATCATTAAAATTCTCTCTTCATTCTTAGATTCCAGAACCATAAAAGTTAGAGTCCAAAACACTATATCCCAAGAAGTACACTTGGCAGCAGGAACACCCCAAGGCTCTGTACTGAGCCCCATCCTATTCAACATGTTTGTAAATGACCTCCCTTTCTCAGAGGAGTCAGAACTCCACATTTCTCAATACGCAGATGATCTTGCTCTCTGGACATCAGCCAGAGGCAAAAATGCCAGAAAGAAAACAAGCAAAATCCTTCAAAACTCACTTAATGAGCTAGAAGTATGGTGCTCCAAATGGAGAATCAAAATTAATGCCTCAAAATCTCAACTTATCCACTTCCCAACAAACAGAATTAACAAATATGCTTCCAACTTCACCCTTTTTGGCACACACATCCAAACTGCTCCTACAGCAAAATTATTAGGCTTAACACTCAATCCATCTCTGTCCCTAATTCAGCACTGCAAAGAGAAAAAAGCCAATGCCATCCGCAGAATAAACCTTCTTAGAAGGCTGCGAGGCACAGATTGGGGAACCGACATTCAAACCCTCCTCCATCTATACAAAACTTTCATCCGTCCTGTTCTGGAAACAGGCCATGTAGCCACTGTCTCAGCCTCGAAGACAGCCAAAAAACAACTAGCTATAGCTGAATGTAAAGCCCTTAGAATAGCCCTCAAACAATTCTACATTCCTGGTCAAAGTAGAACAACTAACAAGGCTCTTTATGAAATGGCAAACATCAGAGATATCAATAGTCGTAATGAAGAACTCAAAGCAAAAGCCCTTGTCAGATACCAAGACTCCGAGCTTCTCCTGGAGCTCCAGGAATCTCTCAGGCCCATCCGCAGGCTACCCTTCCCATTCACCAAACCTCGCACTCAATATTCAATTACCTAAAATCTCTCATCACAATCATCAAATCATCCCACAAAAGCTCAAAAAGCAGTCAGGCTGAGGCCCACATATCATGACTGGCCCTATGCCAGTATGTACGGTGGGGCGACGCCAACCGACTGTGGGTGGGAGCCCTGTTGCCAACCCGCCCAGACCCACTCCTTTGCTCTCCAAATACACAGCCAAAACTGCGCAGACGCAGCCTCTTACTGTGTACTGATCAATGTATCAATCACTCTCATTCAACTTTTTCATCAATCTTCACCACTCAAAGCTCAAAAAACAGTCAGGCTGAGGCCCACATATCATGACTGGCCCTAAGCCAGTATGTACGGTGGGGCGACGCCAACGACTGTGGGTGGGAGCCCTGTTGCCAACCCGCGCAGACCCACTCCTTTGCTTCCTAAATACACAGCCAAAACTGCGCAGACGCAGCCTATCACTGTGTATGAATCACTCTCATCAAAAATTTTCATCATATTGTTCACCCAACAAAGCTCAAAAAGCAGTCAGGCTGAGGCCCACATATCATGACTGGCCCTAAGCCAGTATGTACGGTGGGGCGACGCCAACCGACTGTGGGTGGGAGCCCTGTTGCCAACCCGCGCAGACCCACTCCTTTGCTTCTAAATACACAGCTCACCTGCGTCACCGCAGCCACTGTGTACAACACATCCAGTCCGAGCCCATGGGACTTTAAATGGAGGCGGGTTGTATCCGGTATTCTATGCCGGGGCAACTGAAAGACCCTGGACATCCCTGAATTAATAGGGCTTGTACCAGACTCTCATTCTTACACTCAATTCCTACAAAACAATGCGAAAACACCTCTGTCTCAAATGCTCGTCCCACTCAAAAGCCCAGATACTGCTCTCTCTTTTCATTCTCTTTTCAGGAAAAACAAGAAGAACACCATCACAAGAGCATCACAGCCTCCCTCCGGACCCCGCACACAGACGAAAGAAGAAAAAAGACCCGAAAAAGCTGGCGACCCGTTGGATCCCTTCCCAAGTGCCCCCCCCCCAAAAAAAAGACTATGAACTCACCCAGGTGGCCCATAAATCTGATCTTCGGAGAAGAAAAACAAGGCCACCTGGGTACAAAACAATGACAATTCAAGGCCACAGGGGCTTCGTGCCCATATTGGCCTTGGGCCTTCGGCCCAAAATGACACTATCATCATCAGCATTTACAGCCCATCTGACCCTGCAAAGACCAGAGGGCTGCGAATCCATCATAGACATTGCTGCAGCACTGGATATCATGTGGACATGTTGATCACCACACATGGAATGAGCCCTTGAATCCACAACCTGGGATTTCACTGTTGCATGGACTGTAGGTGGCACACAATTTACAGATGAAGCAGGGGAGAAGACAAGCACCTTTGAAGTTCCAGTCTCAACTGCAACATCTGAAACACAGTCAACATAATCACAAACAAGCGAAATGTCTGAGCACTCGGTTGTCTTCTGCACTTGTTGATATTGGTTTACCTCTGCTGCAAACATGTCCATGGTAGTTGGTGAAGAAGTGAGAGGAGCCCACTCAAAAGGCAACCAAGATAATTTCTCAAGGGCCAGAAGAGAGGCTGCCTTCCTAAGTGGATCGCTTCCTGTCATGGGCATATTCTTGGGTGGCTGGCCACAGTTGGTAAGTATCAATTCAGCGGATTCATCTTCCTTCATGTTGCAGGTGAATCTAGGAGAGTCTGTGACATCACAAATCTTTATTTGGTCGGTTGTCAATGGTGCTGGTGAAGCAGACGAAGTCTCAGACTGGGTCTCTCGGGTCTGCTCGTTGAGTGACCACAAGTAACCACAGCCATCATCAAGCGCCACATTGTGTGATGACTCCACTGTTGGTCCACTGGTTGACTGGTGAAGAAGTTTCCTAATCACTGACAAAGGGGTCTTAGGGGTTAAGTCATTGACTGACCTCAAGTTACCCTCATCATCAGCTAACTGAACATGGCGAATACATCCAGACTGCACAATCTTGATGGCCTGGGCTTCTCTTGAAGATGGTCCTCTGCTGTTGAACTGATGACACATGTCGATGGTTCTTCATCCACCGAATTTGGATGGTGCACAGATGGGAGCTGCAAAATAGCATCATCACAAACAACAGCATCATAATCGGTGGCATCTTTGTGTCAAGAGCTGAAGAATTTCACCTTATCTTTATATGGTGACCAATAAATATTATGTTATGTTATGTTATGTTATCATTCAACACTCCAGCAAGAACACAGCATTGTTTAGATGTTTTATTGCAATACACTTCAGGTTCTAGTTCTAATATATCTTCCTCCTCTGTAGTTGCCACAATCTCTTGAGGTGTGGGGAATCCTTGAAGAGGCTCAGCTGCCAGTGGCAATAAGTCATCGGGATTATATGAAGAAGGAACCTTTGGTAGCTGAAAGCAACCATCAACAAGAGACTGGCCCAGTGATGAGTCCATGTCCGTGGCAGCTTCATCCACTTCGTGTTTCAGTGAAGCTAGGCTGGTCGTTGCAGTAGACGCTGATAACGTCCGCTGGAACTTCTGATATGTTCTGTTGATACTTTCTTCACAACGCTGAAGGACGGACTCCTGGAGCAAGAGCTGAGCTAAGGCTCCTGATGGTGAAGTTTGGCTTCATCTGGATGACTTGCAGGACTTCCTAACCATGCGAATTTGTCCTCGTGTGTCCTTAAGAGCTTGCTGTAACAGGGCCATCTGCTGCAGAAGTTCTTGGCTGCCCACGACAGGTGAAGATTCACTCCCCTGCAGGAGACTTGCAGTGGCAGGGGCAGTCTTCTTTCTCATAGTCTTCTGAGTCTCCACAGTCTCTTCAACTCAGAAGGCTTCTTCTGGAACATCCTTCTGCACATCGTGGGTGGTTGCAGGGTTGTCTTGAAGGCTGATTTCTTGACGGTCTGAGTTCCTTGAAGGTCCTTGGTCCAGGCTGACGATTCCCTGCAAGAGCCACTTTTGCCATATAGACAAGGGCACTCGAGTCATCGCCACCAAATGGTCCACTGTCACTTCATGAAGTCCTCTTGCTTCTACTATCCTAACAGCCTCAACAGGTCCGATGCCAGGCAGCAGCTGAAGATCTTCAAGACTGGCAGCATGGATGTGGACAGTCTCCATCTTCTTCAAAGTGTGACAGACTTCACTTATGACAGACCTGAAACTCAATCTCCAAAATCAAACAATTCGTAAACAGTACCCACTCTCCCCCACTAAAAAAGAGGGTGTAAGGCACAACAAAGTTAACTTCTTAACTACCAACTGTAACACAACAAAGTCTAAGTAACTAATTTAAGTAACACAAACTTGTTAAAAGATACCTAAAACTAGCTACCTAAAACTAGCTTCTACCACAAAGGGTAGTTGTAGCTAAATTTTAATAAGACAGACAAAGCTGATGTGCGGGCTCAACTATTCAACAAAGCCCCTCACACCAGAAATGTATGCCCACAAGCTATGGCTAAGTGTTAATCAATTAAGATCAGGAATCTCAAGTGAGGGGGCAAAGTTAATTATATAACAAAGCCCTTCAACACAAGAGAGCCTAATCAAAATCTAAATAATTAGACAATAACTTGGTAATAAGTTACTATTAACTAAATGTGAAAAGTCACAACTACCAGTAAATCAAGTGAGCGGGCCTAGTTACCCGATATGGATGACAGAGCCCAGCACACAAGAAGAACCAGTAATGTAACAATTCGTTAATACTAACTAAACTTTATCCAACAAAGTTAGAGTAACTAACTTCAAAAAGTTCCAACAACGTTAAATTAACAAAGTGAGAACTAATTAACACTAATGTTAATGTTAAACTCCGAAACAGGGTCTAAACTCAGTAATAGAGTGTAATCTCAAGTAATTGTTATTCACCAACAACAAACTTATTGAACTAAGTTAAACTTGAGTCACACTGACAAATTATGAAGTGAGAAATCAACTGACAAATTATCAAGTGACAAATCAATTAAGTTAAATTTAAACTAAGTTCGCTTGAACTGACTGGCCAAGCTAAACTGCCAGATAACAACTTAACCAATTGATCAATAAACTGATGCGATTCAACTCAACCAAATCAAGACACAATTCAACTCGAACTAATCAATCAAGTTGATTTGACCAACTCATTAAGTTGATGTGACTAACTGACTAAAGTTGATTCACCCGAGTGACTAAGTTGATCTAAGTGATTACTGTGACCGAAGTGACTAACAACCCAAGTGTGCGGGCCAAAGTAATAATGGCCCAGGTCTCACACAAAGAAAGCTAGCACCAGACCACACTAAAACTAGTCACTAACTTTAACCAATGTAAAATTAATTGAATAATTGACAATCTAAATCTAAGTAAACTAACCCAGAAATAAATGACAAATCTAAGTATCAACTAATTCTACAATTCACAAACTTGAATATCAACTACAAAGTATAAAATTATTCACTAACTAATTAAGAATACCAACAGGCCAAGTGAGCGGGCTGATAATTTCAATATTTGAACTGCACAGCCCAGAACCCAAGGTTAGCTGATAAACTCAATAAATAACTGTATAATTATGTTAATAAATTAGAAATATAAAGCTAAATCTCACACTAGCGAATCAGGTGCGCAGGCTGAGTTATAAAATATATTGGCAAGGCCCTTCACACAAGACAAGCTAGCAGCGTACTGCTTTGTAAGAGAATTAATAAATGGTTAACTGCTAAATGTTGCACCAGCAAACCAAGTGCGTAGGCCGAGTTCAATATATGGACAAGGCTCTTCACACAAGACAAGCTAGCGCACTACAACTAAAATGCTAACTGTAAATTTAACTATTAATTTAACCAATTGAATTAAGAAATTATCAATACCACCAGCAAGTCAAGTGAGCGGGCTTAGTGACCAAACAAGGACAACAGAGCCCAGCAAACAAGACAAGCAGGCAAATGACTGGTCAATAAATCATGATAAATTAAATAATTAGTAATTGGTAAAACGACAAGAAATTCAAGCGTGGGGGCCAATGTTACTCGGCCCACAAACACAAGAAAGCTTGCAATTCACCAACCTTGAATAATTGAACTTCGGGATAAAATAACAAGTAATTCAAATGAGGGGGCTGATGTGACTCAGCCCAACACACACAAGAAACTTGAAATTACCCAAATTCACACAATTGGACTAAATTACAAATCAACATAACACAGGCCCTCCCCCACCAAAAATTTGGAAGAGGGCAACAAAATCCAATAAAACGAAACAAAACAACAGACTGACTACGAAACAACAATGATGATTGTCCCAAATCCACCAAAATGAATTGACACGACAATCAACCACAAAACAGCAATGAATCAGACTAGATGTCAAACAAAAACAAAATTCACAGTTGTCAATTGTTTCCAGGACACAGAAAATGCCCTCAACTGTAAATAACACAGTAACAAATACACAAGAACTGCACACGAATTCCACAAGGGCTCCACACGTATTCCACAAGAACTCCGAAAAAACTTCACTGGAACTTCCGTAGATCTTCACCAGAGCTTTACAAGGAGAACAAAACTGATCAAATTCCAGAAGTCAAAATGAGCAAACTGCAATTTGTACGAAATGGACAAATTACCCAATTTTGGAACAATTGGATTTTGGGATGAAGTAAGTAATTCAAGTGCGGGGGCAAATGTTACTCAGCCCAACACACACAAGAATTCCTGCATTCACCCAAAACTCAAATTGGACTTATAAATACAATTGACCACACAAAAAATATTCCAAAATATCCACTGTTCTCAAAAAATTAAGACCAAATGGCAATGGGAACACACATGGAATGTCCACACACAAAAAACGTGACTCAAACCAATTGACACCAAAAATTGACTAATCTGAATCACAGTCCAACCAGTTGAGAAACCAAAAAAGGTATTCCTCCAGGCACTGTAAAATTCTCACACTTGAAGGGAACGACCTGTGTGGAGCACTCAAATGGACAAATACAAATTCCACAATTAACACAAATTATCTAAAACGGTAAAAACACAATTTGACCAAAAATGGCACAAACACCAGAACTGACTACAAACAGACAATAACAAGCACAAGTTGTTTCAATATGTGCACTATTCCTCAACTGTGACAAAAATATGAAATTCTACGAAGCAGAATGCAGAATCTACAACAAAAGTAACAAAATGTAACTATGTGCTACGACCCCACTCTCCCCAACTTCACAAGAAGAGAATGAGAAACAACAAACAACAATTCCGAAGAGTTATTCAATCTCAGAAAATGTAACTAATTCTCATCTGTGACCACACTATGTGTAAAATAGACACATGCTATCAAAGCAGATATAAAATTCTAACACACTGAGAAAGCAACACAAATGACTCTCAGAAGAGTACCAATTGACCAACAAGAAATAGCAAACCAGAGAGATTACTATGTTTGTCTACTTATCAAACTTTATATTAACTGGAAACAATCCAGTTAATCTCAACAGCACTAGCCTTAACTAGCACTGACTGAGCATTCACTGAGCAAGCAAAGACTGCAACAAACAAAACTTAAGTGACAATCAACTTAAGTAACAATCTATCACTTTAAAATAATATTCCAGCAATCTCAAAAAACTGATGAAAATTTATTACATGAAAGAGTTATGAAATGGTTGCTGGAACTTCAAGCAAGCGGGCAATGTCAAACATGTGACCAAGTGACTAGAAGCCCATCAAGCCAGAAATGCAGTGCTACCAAAGCCTAACCTATCCAATCCCTATAAAATAATAATTTAAAAAGAAGTAATACCAACAATATCAGGCATGCGGGCAAAATATCAAATGTCAAACATGTGACTTTAGCCCAGCATACAAAAATTGCCAGCAAACTTCCCAGCTAAACACTAAATAGATTACTGGAAATTTTCTGACCGTAAGTAATAGATAACGCCCTCGTTTGTGACAATATGCAATATATCCGAGGGCTTTAGCCCGAGGATTATTGCAGATTGTCACAAACAAGGGTGTTATCTAACTTATACCACTAAGTACAAAACAAATTAATTTAAATCCCTTTGTTTGCCTTCAATCCTTCTTGTTTGACAACATTTCATTGTATTTGTTGCACATTCATGTTCCTCAGTTCATTTGAAGGTTGGCAGCCCTGAAGGCAACAGGTCAGAATTCTTTGTTCTCAGGAAATAATACAATACGTTAATTTTGTAGATAGAAAGATAGATGGAAAGATAGATAGAAAGATCGATAGATAGATGGAAATAACACAATATATTAATTTCATTGATTAATTTTACAGATAGATATGGATAGACAGATAGATTGATAGACGGATAGATAGATAGATATATAGATAGATAGGTAGGTCGATAGTGCAGCCATCTCAGCCAAGGTCACTTTGGGGTGGTTGATTATAACAGTCGCTTAGCAAATGTTATTTTTAAATTATGAAAGACATTTGAAAAATAAAGATAAAGGAGCAGGGGTTCGGGGGCGGCAGCCCCCGAAATAAGAAGAAGCAGGGGTTCGGGGGCGGCAGCCCCCGAATTAAGAAGAAAAAATAATTCTTTGAGCTTGCCAAATGGGGCCAAAATTGTTGGTCTGCTGCTCCGCTATATTTTTTGCAGCTTACATATCCCAAATGTACTATTTTATCAAGTGACCTTAAATTTGATCATTATTTCAGATTATGGTATTTATAAAAAAGAGTGAATATAGCCTTTTTATTGAGACCAGTTACACTTGATACAATCTTCCTCCTTGTTTACTGTCTGTGTTGTTCAGTTTTAATCCTTTGTTGGTCAGTTTTGTTACAGTGTTTCCTTCAATTTTGTCAACTTGTAGTCAGCCAAGCATGCAATATCATGGTCAGGTGTATGAGCTGTGATATGCATTATATCAGAGCGAAATCCTGCCTTCTGATTGGCCAGAAAAAGCAAACAGTGGTATAAGTCCTCTTAATCCCAGAAAAACTCTTATCAGCAAAATGACAACAAAATAATCTAACTTTAAGTATAAACACTAAGTCTTGCAATTAACGCACCATCAACCGTGAAGCGCATGTGCTTGCCTAATCACATGCCAATTAAGTTGCAAAAATCACGGGCGGAGGTATCAAGAATGAGACAAAAACACTTAAGGGCATGCGATTCCATTGCTGAGTCGCCCGATTCAGTCAACAAAATGCTTCCCTTGCAGTAGTGGCATGGTTTTCAAATATGTGCAATAGTGCATTCTGTTAAAAAAACTTACCTTGAACACCTGGGCCTTTCATAAATACTTCAAAGTCTCCCACTTTTGCATAATATTTTACTATTCTTGTGATTTTCGTCAACTTGGTGGAGCCTATGACCAATGTCATTTCCTGTAAAACAGGAGTCAGTGAGCAGGTCAGGAAGTGGGTCAGGAAGAGGCAAATTACTTATTAATTTTTTTTTTAAAGCTCCATATTTTTACCTTTTCATATATTGAATATATAGATTAACAAATTATAAATTGCCATAGGATAATTTTAAGCAACTATTGAAAATTGTACAAAAGCTTCACTTTCAAAATTTGCATACTGGCTACAGTGCTGCCACACCCGTCAAGCATGATTGAGGATCATTTGATCCCAGCATGTCAGGCACTGAGAACATGCTGGTCAAATGCAAGAGTACCAGTGGACACAGCATTCCTACTATATATAATGTCAAACCAGTACTGGAAATAAACCACATTGTTGAGGAAGGTGAAGAGGCTATGGGAAATTATGGAAAAAAAATGTTACAGTAAGTGGTTGTTGTTTTTTTTTGTTTATTTTTAAAGATTTTAATGGACAGTAAATTCCTTCAGCCAGCTGTAATTTAATCATGCTTTTATTTCTTTGTGAACCTGTTGTCATAGGTATATATATATAACTGCCTAAATTTCTATGAAAAATGCTTGAATTTTCAATTTTATTTCTCAGGATGATTGAGCATATTTAATTTACAGTTATTGCTAATCAGCTGACATTTCTGCTCTTGTGTAAGCTGCTTCAAACTGTTTTGTTGATCTATCCAACTAACCAGTAGCTGTGACAAACAACATTTAACAGTCTAACCTGGCATTAAGAGCACAGCATTTGTCTTCTAATTGATAAACTGTCAAGATTTATTTCACATTTCTTCTGTTTTATTTACAAACAGATGCAACAATAGCACTGGCTGAAAGACAGAACAAGTTGAGTCTCCACCTTTTGAGAATGATTTGTACATTTAGCCTGCACATTGCCATGACGGATCAATTTCAGTGAGTATATCAACATGATCAACTGTCAGTACGATATAATTATACAAAAAATTATATTTGACAATGCCAAGTTCATTCATAAAGTACAGAAAACACAAATATTACCCTTGGAGGTTTTATAATTTTAATAATGGTCTTTAAATCAGAAAACCCACAAACAAAACTGTTTTATCACAGTGATTCCATCCAACCGTTTATATCCCAAATATTTTTTAATGTCCGAAGTTTATGTTTTTCATGTTTTTATCACAGCACGTATGTGACAGGCATTTTGTTAGTAAAGTTTGGTAGAAAATTAACCCTAGCATATATTGAATATTATTCATGTTTTGCAAGTGATTAAGTGATGCTTTTAATTTCAGCCGGATTTCTAACAACATGATTTTCTGTGAGAAGAGACGCGCAATGCAAATTAGGGCTATTGTGAAAGGGGCATTTTCTGACAAGCGCACACCTTCTTGACACCATCAAATATAATGATGGATACTGCGGTATGGTTTCTGTTGTTCCTTAAATGGATCATTCTATTTTTTTAAGTCTCATAAATAAAACAAGTTCCCATTTTATGTTAAAAAAAAGCAACACATTTTTTAAAAGTATCTATCATTAAAACATAAGAACAAAAGATAGCAAATTGTAAACCTGTCATACAGAATGATTCATTCTTTCGAATGACTGATAAATTTCAATAAGCTGTTATGAAGCATTCAAAGCATCACAACCAAATTTGTTTCTCTATTGTTTGTTTTTGTTGGTGGTGTAGTTTTAAAATTGCTTTTGCAGATGTGACCATGCAACATACATAATTTGGTTTGGCTGCACGTCATTGATAAAGCCTGGAGATATTCGCAGCAACCACAATGGACTACATGCTCATCAAGTTGACATAGGTAAGGGATAAAAAAAACATGTGAGTATATTGCCAATTATGCAGGGGCGCCTGAGTGAAGATAGGATTGGGGGGGCAAGATCAGTGTCAGGGGTCACCTGGGCGAGGCCCGTAGGGCCGACGCATATACGGCAGGGGGTCTGGGGGCCCCCAGAAGCCAACGGTTTTTGCATTGTTGGAGATTGATTCTGAGCAGTTATGAGGGTTGTTTGTCACACATGGAAGGTCTGATATAAACATGCTATAAAAGTAAAAATTGTTGTTTTTTTCCTGATTATTTCTGTGAGTTAAAAAAAAAGCAGTAGGCTACTGTTATTTCTTGTATAAAAAAGAACGAACTTCATGTAGAGTGGTGATAAAGGGAAAACCTTAATGTTGTTCTTAAAGTGGAGAAGTGTACAACCTGTAGCGCAATATGAATAAATTAAAGATTTGTGGTGTACAGGGTGCGGCAAAAAAATTTGCACCACTTTAACATCTCTAGCAGATCATACAGAACATTTCAAAATAAGTTTTGAGTGATGGCATATCTAACCAAACATATTAGCAGTTGGCTAAAAGTTCAATTAGTGTAAAATTAAAGTTAGAACACTGGCTATTCTCAATAATGTACAGCCTCTGCAAAATCTTGCTTGCCCAAACCAAAAGAGCCTACAATACTTTGGCGACTGCTAGCCTACTGATCATTCCTGAATGCTGTGAATTTTACATCATAAGGTGGTTTAAAGAAAGAGAATAACTACAGTGAATATTTGGCATAATATGACCAGTTTCTGTGGGCTGGTGATGATTTTTGCATTGCTTGCTACTGATAACAGAACGATTTACAGTGGCGTAGCCAGGATTTTTTCCAGGGGGGGCAAACCACCAAGACATTTCCCCAAAATTATAATCACTACCAAGGCAACACCTTACCGCGTGTTGCGCATTGTAACGCAATGTTAAAAAATTGTTTCAGAATCTCATTGCCATCGTGGTTGTACCTAAATTAATAATAACTTAGTAATATGTCTGAATAATATGGTGAAAATGTCTGGATAACACTTTGAAAATGCTAAAAAGTTGGGAAATGTTTAAAAGAGCTAAAGAAATTACTTCTTGGTTGGCAATTTAGAGAAATTTACGGAAGATATAACTGAAAAAATTAAGCATTTCTTTGCAAAAATAGGAAAAGGGAAATAAAAGTTGAAAGGAGAATAACCAATGTTGTAGAATTCTATGCTTTCTTTTCAGATAAAAAAATATTTGTAAACACCTCAGGTCTTGCACAACTTCCTTTAATCACAAAAAGTCCTATATGTGCACGTTGGTTAAACATTTTTGGAATTTTTTTGCGGCTGCATGTCATTCGGGGCCAGAAAAATTGGGAAATTGTGAAGAAAAAATGGGGAAATGTGAAGAAAAAATGGGGAAATCTGATAAAACCCTTCGTAAAAATCCCCTTTTCTTTCAATTTCTTTTTATTTATTTCCCCATTACTTTTTTGCATTTCCCTCAATTCTGGTCATTTCCCCATTTTGCTTTTAAATAACATTTCCCCATTTTGCTTATCATTTCCCCATTTTTCTTACTATTTCCCCATTTTTCTTCCTATTTTGGGCAATATATCTGCAAAAATTTCCCCAAAATCTTTTCAGGGGGGCAAGTTGCCCCCCCCTCATGCCCCCCGCTGGCTACGCCACTGACGATTTATCATCATTTCCATATAACGGTAAAAAAATTAACCTCGGGGTTTATCAATAGCGTACTATTCTGGCCAAGACGAACCCACTGTGTAAGCCAACAATATAGAGCAGTTTGGTGGCTGAACAATACAATTTCAGGCCTGCTTTGCTGAAGGTTTTTGATTGCATGGGTTCAAAACTTGGGAGATGGACACAAAAAATTTCAAGTGGATCTTCCAGAGCAAAATGCCCGATGGATGTAAATCAGATGCGATAATAAATTTTTGGTGTCCAGCAACAGTTTCTGTGCTGGGCAAGTAAAACATCTCAACATGATGGGGTGAATATGTATGTATAGGACCCCCACTCTCCCAGCTCATCAATCAAGCCTTGGAGCACAATGAAATTGCCTTGGAGGGCTGCACTTACCAAATATGTCTGTCTATGTATTGATCAACTGTAATGTGATATTCTGACAAGATTTGGTATAGTATGTTCTGCCACGAGAAGCCTAGAGAGGTCACAAGTGTTCAAGTTTATCCTCGAGTCCAAAATCAAAGACCCCCTATATTCATCAGAACTCAAAATTTCAAATGTTTTTACATCGGCAATAGAAGAGAGAGGTGTCTGAAGCACCCCCAACATTTCAATAGCTTGATTGAACTCTGGAATTTGGGTATACTTGACAAAAACAAGATGCACCTGAAAAAAAACTGACGTACAATGTATTTAGACCTAGAACGTGAAAAGTAATTAATAAAAATGAAAAATGCTTTGACTTAGTCAATTAAGATATACATGGCTTGGTTGTGTCCGAATTTCATACTTATAGAAGCATTGGTTAGGAAATTATAGCAATTATGATTCATAGCTATTGCTGGTGCAAGTTTTTTTGCCGCACCCTGTACCATGAACCACGAGGAGACCGTCAATCAAATTTGTTATGCCTAATATTGTCTATATTCATTTCCCGTCTTGGTAAGCAGGCGCTCAGTCAAAATTTGTGTTTTTGATACATGAGGCGGAGATAATTTTCAGCATGGTCGCTGCATGCATGATCGTAGTAGGATGGTAGATTTAGCTACCGAAAAAGGGTGCTTGGGGCCCTGATCACATTTTTTCCCAGTAGCAAACCCTGACACCTGCGCCCCAGAAAAGTTTTGGCCAAATTATGGCACGGAAGTGCTTTCAGCTGTATGAGAAAGGTCACAAGAAGCTGAGAATATCCCATATTGGTGTATTTTTTTCCTTATTTTTTGGGCTAGGGGGCGCCTATTGGACATTGGGGGGGGGAACTGCCCCCCTGCCCCCCCTCTCAGGCGCCCCTGCAATTATGGCTACAATTCGATAACATGACTACTGCATGCTTCAAAATCAGAAAAGAAAGTACTCTCAAGTCTTTTAAAGTTGTAAAGTCAAACGGCATGAAACCTGTGTGCTGTATTCAAACTGTAGAGTGGTCCAAAAGTGCAAGTAAAATATTATTTTACTACCTCAAATACCTGATTTGAAGGACCAAAACAATTACCACATTATTACAACAGTCACATGTAAACATTTGGTTATTTGTATAAAAGTTTGCTCAAAGCCTTTGATAGGTCGGACAAGGTTAAAATCAAGAAATATTGGAAAACATGTGTGAAAATCGACCTGATAATAAAAATACTTTTTGGGAAATTTTGAGAAAACACTCAATTGGGTATATAGGCAAGTCCACTTCCAAAACAAGGAATATAACTGGTGCTGCTGAAATTAGGGTGACAGCCTGCAGGGGCAGGAGGTAGGCCGCTGCCCCCTAGCTGGCCCATCCCAGAATTTGGTCAAGAAAGGTGCACAATATAAAAATATTATTGAGCCTTATGAATTTTCATGACTAAAATATTAATAAAATTCAAAGCAAAACTCCGTAGATAGACATTTTTCTGCCAACAGATATGTGCATCTCCCACAGATTTGAAACCTGTACTTTATTCCATTACCAGGCAAATTTAGCTCAATTTAAATTAATTAATTCAAAGTCGGGCTGATATGGGGCAAGGTAAAATTAACACCCTCAAAGGCAGATCGAATTTATGCTTTGAAGCACACAAGTCAGCTTCCATGCCTAAAAAACAGGTGACATCTGCCTTTTTACCAATGTGGCAATTTTCTCCATTAGTTCTTTCTTTGAATTTTTATAAATTTAGACCATCTGATATTTTGTACAAAACTTCAGAACCTATGTCATCATTTCCTGGGTGACACTCAGTGATGGAAATGGCAGAGCTGAGCTCCCTTAAAAACAAATTGGGGAAGCTCTGCCCTGCTACAGCTGACCAAATGATCAGTGGTGAAATTAGTGATCATGTTCCCTCTTTCAGTCCTCCAGCTCTTTTTGGCCAAAATTATGCTCCAGTAGCTGCCAATTTCAGCTTTAAAGATTTGGAATCTCGTGCTGCTACCGCTGCAGCAAAGAGCCCCAGAAGAAGATTTTCTTTTTCCATCACTGTGTTGTATTGTTGTCTGTCGTAGAGTTGGTGTGGTCATTTCTTAGAAGGATATTTTTATATACAATTACTTCTAATGAATTTTTTTAATGAATTTTGTACTTTTAATGTTGTAATCTACTGAGATGGCACATATCTACTGTTCATTGCGTTGTGAAAAGTTTTTGTCATTCTATTTTAGACAAAACAATCTTAAAACTTCTTTCTCAACACCAGCAGAAATCATCTGAATCAATCTGGTGCTGCCATCTGGTGGAAATGCCTTGAAATGTGCCTCAAAATTAGAGTTTCTTCTTAACTTTGTTATTTTCATACACTGCAACCAACTTCAGATTCTTTCATGTTCACCATTATTTCCTACAAATAAAATGATTGCAATATTAAGGAAATTTAGTCTATTTTAATTCCTAAACTGTCATACTGTGTAATTATAGTAGTATCAGCTGCACATCTATAATTTTTTTAAATATACCTCAACCGGTTTAGGAGGAGATATATTTCAGGTTTAGAAAATCTGTATCATCGTAAAGTCAAACTGATTTTATAGAGGGCTTTGGAGCGCCATGTGATCAAGTGCACCATTACCAATTACGACTCAACTGAATAATTTTTATGCATAACAATTTCCCAAGGGAAGCCAAACATGTTAACTGTGTCAGTCATGCCTAAATTGTTCCATAAGCATATTTTCACACATGTGTATTTCATATTACGGAATGATGTAAATTGTATACAGATTGATTAGATTGTAGATAAAAGAAGACCAACTTCAGAATTTTGTCTTAATACATGAATTCCATTATATCAGCAGATCCTGTATAGATCTTCAATCTGAAGTACTTGTATGTGAAGGTTTACACTTGAAATAGATTTAAAACACCATTGCCAATGATTTAAATAGATACCAGGTACATTTAAAATGTTTATATACACTTTTTTCTGTCAAATATGATTATACTAATAACAATACACACACAAAGTTTTTTAAAAAGATATACACACTCTGTTAACTGAAACAACTTGGTTAATTCAAGAAGTGAATTTTTATTATTCATGCAATTTAATCTGATGATGTGTCATGTACAAAATTAGTAAATATTTATAATTATTATTTCCAGGATGATGTCGCCATGGATCTTAAAGTGGACACAGTGATAGGGCTTTGGAGATGTGTAATAAGTGGAGCGACTCTCGACTCCTTTGGCGTAAAATTAGAAAAGCGACTCCCGACTCCTTAGGTCTCCTGAATTACAACTCCGACTCCCCACTCCGCTTATCGACATTATTGCGCACAAATATTATGTGGTTAACAGGGGAGAGAAATTAATTCTACAAAGTTTTCACGGGATTTTGCACTTGTTGAAATAGTTTTGTGTAAAAAATGGTATATTTTTCATGTTTTTGTAAAATTGTTTTTGTAAATTATATTAATTACATTAGGAGTCATGAATCCCCTATTAAATTTTCAAATCCGACCATGACTCCACCTGGAAATCTTGACTCCAACTCCGACTGCAACTCCACCAAAAAGCCTCCAGCTCCACGACTCCGACTCTTGACTAGAATCTAAAGCCCTACACAGTGGGATGTGACATCGCAGCATTAGACAACAGTGCCCTTTTGATATTGATATTCATCATTCAACCTGATATAAACAGTCTGATATACTGATGAACTCCACATAGTGGGTGCAACAATACATAATTCCAAGACTGTATAAATTTGTATGATTGGAAACATCCAAAAGAGTATTATTATGGGTCTGTCAATAATGCTCAAATTGTATCTTGCTCAGCCTATTGTTTTATGGCATCTTATTTTTTGCAAATTTTTCCATTATCAGCAATCCGCATTTATTTCAGCTTTTTTGACATCAAAACAGTATTTTTAAAGTAACGTATATACATAATTTTAATTAGTATAATATGTATAGTAAGAATCAATAATTGTGATTAAATTAAAATAGAAATATATATATGTCACTACAATTAGCTGGAATGTTGCTAATTCAAATATTTAGATTTATGCTGAAAATTTCTTTTGGCCTACTTGTGAATATATCTTGTTACGGGACAACATTTTTTCTGTTTCGTGGTAATATATAATAAATTCCTATAGTGATTGCAACGCCAATAAAGTTATATTTCCTGTGAGTGACTGAGTGACTTATTTTTTCTTTGTCACTTTTATGGTTGTACCAGCTATCTGAAGTGAAATGGGCCGACCTGTGGAGGCCAAATTTGAAGTGGCTCATCCATCAGCATATAATTGGCAAAAGTTTGTTTTACAGACATTGATGATCATGAACTAAAAATGCGCCACCAACTTAAACTAAAAAATTATACTCTCAGTACTCAGTACTCACCAGGAGGTTTCCTTGCTATAGTATTCTGCCTCGGCCATCCTTGCTTTAGTTTAATGTCCTCATAATCAAATCCAGAAATTACCATCTGATCACGAGCCTTCATACGGTCATACCTCTTTGTCTCATTCTTGATACCTCCGCCCGTGCATCTGATGCAGATCTGTACATCACTCTTTTACAAAAAATAGCACGGTAATGTGCATACTATGTGAACATTAATTAGGAAAAAAAAAATTAATAATTTTCATAGTAAATGTCACCAAAGTAACTATAAATTTAAGTACAGAAATTAACTCCACTAATGTAACTTTTATGTTTGATTAAATAAATTCAAATTAAATAAATGATCCCTCCGGATCCTCTGACTGCGGGGTCATGTGACCTTTTAAAATTTCTTCTCCTTATTCCTACATTTTTCTTCATTGTGAATGTCACCAAAATAAATGTCAATTTAAATGCAGAAACAAACTGAAGTAATATAATTTTTATATACTCAAAATATAGAAGATTCATTTTGCTCATTTTTTGGTGCCTGGACCTGATGAGTGCGGAGCTATCATTATTTTCATTTTCAGCAGATCTTGGTCATAGGCTCTAGTCAGTTGCATTGAAGCTTGGATTTTAACATGAAAATTGGATTACTTCCCAATGTCTTACAAACACAAGGCTCTTTCCAAGTAAGTTTTTTATGATATTCTTATGAATGAGGTGATTGAAGGAGTCCAGAAATGCTTATAAATATGAATTTCCAACATGCTGAGTACACTGTGACCACTAGACCATGACTGGAATTGCTTACTCTGAAGTGTTCATGTCTATCAATTGAATGATCGGAAGGCTCGTGGCAAAAATCCTTAAGTTCAGAGAACAAACTTCAAACAAAGTTTATGAACTTAACACACAAACTGTGAAAAATCAAAGTCTATCAACTCTTAAATAGACAAATAACTGCTGATAAACATATCAACCTCTCCTCCCCTAAGAAAATAGAGAGACAGGCTCAACTGGCAAACTCAGCCAAGCCAAGCAGAAAACAAAGCTCAACATGGCAAACTTAGCCATGCCAATACAAAAATGCAAAACTCTCACTGCCACAAGCTGTGACAGCAAGAAACTGAGGAAACTCAAATGACCAACCTAAAGTCAAACAAGTTGAAGTTGAAGCTTGAAAGCCCAGAACATCTCAAACATATAAAGATGAACAAGCACACAAACATTTCAATACACAATCCGGTTTCCAATTTCCACTGATCACTTCTGATACCAATTGTAACATTTCTGAGGAGGAGCTGTTGTCTGTTCTGCGTCTGGGATCCAAGAGAGAGCAGGGATCAAATAGGCCCCCACCTGTGGTGGGTCTGTGAACTAGCCACTGCCTTGTGCTGACACCTTGATATTTGCTACAACACACACACCTTTCTCACATAATGTTTCTTGGGGGCCTTAGTAACTATATCCGTAGAAATAGCTGATTTTTCTTCAAATATCTTCAGAGCCCATGGATGAAGATGTTCACCGAGACGCCACCTGGTATCTTTGAATGAATTCCTCATTCCTAATTGCAATTATTCCCTTCTGGGTCTATGCAGGATCATGACATCGTGTTTGCTTTAATTCCAATCTATATAATCTACATTGACCTTATGGCTTTGATTATTTGCAAAAGGCCAGCAGAGGAACATCATGACAACACAGAAAGAATTGTTTATATATATAGGCCACAGGGGAAGTGTACATACAGGTATTGGACCACCTATAACTTCATTGTCCTTTTTCTGAAATTATTGGTCCTGTACGCTGGACAGGCCAAGGCCTTATTAATAAAGTTAGTGTTAGACCAGATTGAGAGCTATTGAGGCTGTAACATTTGCTATATTTTGCATAATATGCAAAAATACGTTTTTTTCCACTGGTCCAATTTGCATATGAGGCACATGAAACTTCTTTTGGACCATCTGCTTCCTGATAATGGACCAGTGGTCGAATATTGGGACAAGGTGTTCCAATCATGGGCGGAGGTATCAAGAATAAGACAAAAACACTTAAGGGCATGCGATTCCATTGCTGAGAGTCGCCCGATTCAGTCAACAAAATGCTTCCCTTGCAGTAGTGGCATGGTTTTCAAATATGTGCAATAGTGCATTCTGTTAAAAAAACTTACCTTGAACACCTGGGCCTTTCATAAATACTTCAAAGTCTCCCACTTTTGCATAATATTTTACTATTCTTGTGATTTTCGTCAACTTGGTGGAGCCTATGACCAATTTCATTTCCTGTAAAACAGGAGTCAGTGAGCAGGTCAGGAAGTGGGTCAGGAAGAGGCAAATTATTTATTAACTTTTTTTTAAAGCTCCATATTTTTACCTTTTCATATATTGAATATAGATTAACAAATTATAAATTGCCATAGGATAATTTAAGCAACTATTGAAAATTGTACAAAAGCTTCACTTTCAACATTTGCATACTGGCTACAGTGCTGCCACACCCGTCAAGCATGATTGAGGATCATTTGATCCCAGCATGTCAGGCACTGAGAACATGCTGGTCAAATGCAAGAGTACCAGTGGACACAGCATTCCTACTATATATAATGTCAAACCAGTACTGGAAATAAACCACATTGTTGAGGAAGGTGAAGAGGCTATGGGAAATTATGGAAAAAAAATGTTACAGTAAGTGGTTGTTGTTTTTTTTGTTTATTTTTAAAGATTTTAATGGACAGTAAATTCCTTCAGCCAGCTGTAATTTAATCATGCTTTTATTTCTTTGTGAACCTGTTGTCATAGGTATATATATATAACTGCCTAAATTTCTATGAAAAATGCTTGAATTTTCAATTTTATTTCTCAGGATGATTGAGCATATTTAATTTACAGCTATTGCTAATCAGCTGACATTTCTGCTCTTGTGTAAGCTGCTGCGAACTGTTTTATTGATCTATCCAACTAACCAGTAGCCGTGACAAACAACATTTAACAGTCTAACCTGGCATTAAGAGCACAGCATTTGTCTTCTAATTGATAAACTGTTAAGATTTATTTCACATTTCTTCTATTTTATTTACAAACAGGTGCAACAATAGCACTGGCTGAAAGACAGAACAAGTTGATCGAGTCTCCACATTTTGAGAACGATTTGTACATTTAGCCTGCACAATGCCATGATGGATCAATTTCAGTGAGTATATCAACATGATCAACTGTCAGTACGATATAATTATACAAAAAATTATATTTGACAATGCCAAGTTCATTCATAAAGTACAGAAAACACAAATATTACCCTTGGAGGTTTTATAATTTTAATAATGGTCTTTAAATCAGAAAACCCACAAACAAAACTGTTTTATCACAGTGATTCCATCCAACCGTTTATATCCCAAATATTTTTTAATGTCCGAAGTTTATGTTTTTCATGTTTTTATCACAGCACGTATGTGACAGGCATTTTGTTAGTAAAGTTTGGTAGGAAATTAACCCTAGCATATATTGAATATTATTCATGTTTTGCAAGTGATTAAGTGATGCTTTTAATTTCAGCCGGATTTCTAACAACGTGATTTTCTGTGAGAAGAGACGCGCAATGCAATTTAGGGCTATTGAGAAAGGGGCATCTCCTGTCTACCGCACACCTTCTTGACACCATCAAATATAATGATGGATACTGCGGTATGGTTTCTGTTGTTCCTTAAATGGATCATTCTATTTTTTTAAGTCTCATAAATAAAACAAGTTCCCATTTTATGTTTAAAAAAAAGCAACACATTTTTTAAAAGTATCTATCATTAAAACATAAGAACAAAAGATAGCAAATTGTAAACCTGTCATACAGAATGATTCATTCTTTCGAATGACTGATAAATTTCAATAAGCTGTTATGAAGCATTCAAAGCATCACAACCAAATTTGTTTCTCTAGTGTTTGTTTTTGTTGGTGGTGCAGTTTTAAAATTGCTTTTGCAGATGTGACCATGCAACATACATAACTTGGTATGGCTGCACGTCATTGATAAAGCCTGGGGATATTCGCGGCAACCACAATTGACTACATGCTCATCAAGTTGACATAGGTAAGGGATAAAAAAACATGTGAGTATATTGCCAATTATGGCTACAATTCGATAACATGACTACTGCATGCTTCAAAATCAGAAAAGAAAGTACTCTCAAGTCTTATAAAGTTGTAAAGTTAAACGGCATGAAACCTGTGTGATGTATTCAAACTGTAGAGCGGTCCAAAAGTGCAACTGCAAGTAAAATATTCTTTTACTACCTCAAATACCTGATTTGAAGGACCAAACCAATTACCACATTATTACAACAGTCACATGTAAACATTTGGTTATTTGTATAAAAGTTTGCTCAAAGCCTTTGATAGGTCGGACAAGGTTAAAATCAAGAAATATTGGAAAACATGTGTGAAAATCGACCTGATAATAAAAATACTTTTTGGGAAATTTTGAGAAAACACTCAATTGGGTATATAGGCAAGTCCACTTCCAAAACAAGGAATATAACTGGTGCTGCTGAAATCAGGGTGACAGCCTGCAGGGGCAGGAGGTAGGCTGCTGCCCCCTAGCTGGCCCATCCCAGAATTTGGTCAAGAAAGGTGCACAATATAAAAATATTATTGAGCCTTATGACATTTTTCTGCCAACAGATATGTGATGTGCATCCCCCACAGATTTGAAACCTGTACTTTATTCCATTACCAGGCAAATTTCGCTCAATTTAAATTAATTAATTCAAAGTCGGGCTGATATGGGGCAAGGTAAAATTAACACCCTCAAAGGCAGATCGAATTTATGCTTTGAAGCACACAAGTCAGCTTCCATGCCTAAAAAACAGGTGACATCTGCCTTTTTACCAATGTGGCAATTTTCTCCATTAGTTCTTTCTTTGAATTTTTATAAATTTAGACCATCTGATATGTTTGTACAAAACTTCAGAACCTATGTCATCATTTCCTGGGTGACACTCAGTGATGGAAATGGCAGAGCTGAGCTCCCTTAAAAACAAACTGGGGAAGCTCTGCCCTGCTACAGCTGACCGAATGATCAGTGGTGAAATTAGTGATCATGTTCCCTCTTTCAGTCCTCCAGCTCTTTTTGGCCAAAATTATGCTCCAGTAGCCGCCAATTTCAGCTTTAAAGATTTGGAATCTCGTGCTGCTACCGCTGCAGCAAAGAGCCCCAGAAGAAGATTTTCTTTTTCCATCACTGTGTTGTATTGTTGTCTGTCGTAGAGTTGGTGTGGTCATTTTTTAGAAGGATATTTTTATATACAATTACTTCTAATGAATTTTTTTAATGAATTTTGTACTTTTAATGTTGTAATCTACTGAGATGGCACATATCTACTGTTCATTGTGTTGTGAAAAGTTTTCGTCATTCTATTTTAGACAAAACAATCTTAAAACTTCTTTCTCAACACCAGCAGAAATCATCTGAATCAATCTGGTGCTGCCATCTGGTGGAAATGCCTTGAAATGTGCCTCAAAATTAGAGTTTCTTCTTAACTTTGTTATTTTCATACACTGCAATATAACAACCAACTTCAGATTCTTTCATGTTCACCATTATTTCCTACAAATAAAATTATTGCAATATTAAGGAAATCTAGTCTATTTTAATTCCTAAACTGTCATACTGTGTAATTATAGTAGTATCAGCTGCACATCTATAATTTTTTTAAATATACCTCAACCGGTTTAGGAGGAGATATATTTCAGGTTTAGAAAATCTGTATCATCGTAAAGTCAAACTGATTTTATAGAGGGCTTTGGGGCGCCATGTGATCAAGTGCACCATTACCAATTACGACTCAACTGAATAATTTTTATGCATAAAAATTTCACAAGGGAAGCCAAACATGTTAACTGTGTCAGTCATGCCTAAATTGTTCCATAAGCATATTTTCACACATGTGTATTTCATATTACGGAATGATGTAAATTGTATACAGATTGATTAGATTGTAGATAAAAGAAGACCAACTTCAGAATTTTGTCTTAATACATGAATTCCATTATATCAGCAGATCATGTATAGATCTTCAATCTGAAGTACTTGTATGTGAAGGTTTACACTTGAAATAGATTTAAAACACCATTGCCAATGATTTAAATAGATATCAGGTACATTTAAAATGTTTATATACACTTTTTTCTGTCAAATATGATTATACTAATAACAATACACACACAAAGTTTTTTAAAAAGATATACACACTCTGTTAACTGAAACAACTTGGTTAATTCAAGAAGTGAATTTTTATTATTCATGCAATTTAATCTGATGATGTGTCATGTACAAAATTAGTAAATATTTATAATTATTATTTCCAGGATGATGTCGCCATGTATCTTAAAGTGGACACAGTGATAGGGCTTTGGAGTGTAATAAGTGGAGCGACTCCCGACTCCTTTGGCGTAAAATTAGAAAAGCGACTCCCGACTCCTTAGGTCTCCTGAATTACAACTCCGACTCCCCACTCCGCTTATCGGCATTATTGCGCACAAATATTATGTGGTTAACAGGGGAGAGAAATTAATTCTACAAAGTTTTCACGGGATTTGGCACATGAACACTTGTTGAAATAGTTTTGTGTAAAAAATGGTATATTTTTCATGTTTTTGTAAAATTGTTTTTGTAAATTATATTAATTACATTAGGAGTCATGAATCCCCTATTAAATTTTCAAATCCGACCATGACTCCACCTGGAAATCTTGACTCCAACTCCGACTGCAACTCCACCAAAAAGCCTCCAGCTCCACGACTCCGACTCTTGACTAGAATCTAAAGCCCTACACAGTAGGATGTGACATCGCAGCATTAGACAACAGTGCCCTTTTGATATTGATATTCATCATTCAACCTGATATAAACAGTCTGATATACTGATGAACTCCACATAGTGGGTGCAACAATACATAATTCCAAGACTGTATAAATTTGTATGATTGGAAACATCCAAAAGAGTATTATTATGGGTCTGTCAATAATGCTCAAATTGTATCTTGCTCAGCCTATTGTTTTATGGCATCTTATTTTTTGCAAATTTTTCCATTATCAGCAATCCGCATTTATTTCAGCTTTTTTGACATCAAAACAGTATTTTTAAAGTAACGTATATACATAATTTTAATTAGTATAATATGTATAGTAAGAATCAATAATTGTGATTAAATTAAAATAGAAATATATATATGTCACTACAATTAGCTGGAATGTTGCTAATTCAAATATTTAGATTTATGCTGAAAATTTCTTTTGGCCTACTTGTGAATATATGTTGTGACAGGACAACATTTTTTCTGTTTCGTGGTAATATATAATAAATTCCTATAGTGATTGCAACGCCAATAAAGTTATATTTCCTGTGAGTGACTGAGTGACGTATTTTTTCTTTGTCGCTTTTACGGTTGTACCAGCTATCTGAAGTGAAATGGGCCGACCTGTGGAGGCCAAATTTGAAGTGGCTCATCCATCAGCATATAATTGGCAAAAGTTTGTTTTACAGACATTGATGATCATGAACTAAAAATGCGCCACCAACTTAAACTAAAAAATTATACTCTCAGTACTCACCAGGAGGTTTCCTTGCTATAGTATTCTGCCTCGGCCATCCTTGCTTTAGTTTAATGTCCTCATAAGCAAAGCCAGAAATTACCATCTGATCACGAGCCTTCATACTGTCATACCTCTTTGTCTCATTCTTGATACCTCCGCCCGTGCATCTGATGCAGATCTGTACATCACTCTTTTACAAAAAATAGCACGGTAATGTGCATACTATGTGAACATTAATTAGGAAAAAAAAAATTAATAATTTTCATAGTAAATGTCACCAAAGTAACTATAAATTTAAGTACAGAAATTAACTCCACTAATGTAACTTTTATGTTTGATTAAATAAATTCAAATTAAATAAATGATCCCTCTATCCCTCCGGATCCTCTGACTGCGGGGTCATGTGACCTTTTAAAATTTCTTCTCCTTATTCCTACATTTTTCTTTATTGTGAATGTCAACAAAATAAATGTCAATTTAAATGCAGAAACAAACTGAAGTAATATAATTTTTATATACTCAAAATATAGAAGATTCATTTTGCTCATTTTATGGTGCCTGGACCTGATGAGTGCGGAGCTATCATTATTTTCATTTTCAGCAGATCTTGGTCATAGGCTCTAGTCAGTTGCATTGAAGCTTGGATTTTAACATGAAAATTGGATTACTTCCCAATGTCTTACAAATACAAGGCTCTTTCCAAGTAAGTTTTTTATGATATTCTTATGAATGAGGTGATTGAAGGAGTCCAGAAATGCTTATAAATATGAATTTCCAACATGCTGAGTACACTGTGACCACTAGACCATGACTGGAATTGCTTACTCTGAAGTGTTCATGTCTATCAATTGAATGATCGGAAGGCTCGTGGTTCCAATATAGGTTGGTGTGAACATCACACACACCTTGCACATTACGTATTGGAAAAAAATAATTTCAAGTCTCACCTTTCCCTTATATCTTGTGGTGGCTCATAACATAGCCAAAATGAGATTCAGGCAATGATAATCCTTTGTCCCTTCCCTTTATTATGCTTTTTTGGACCACAAGACTTAAGTGGTCCAATATTGGACCCCTGGTCCAATCTCTAAAAATTGGCCCTTGTCAAATTACTGTAGAGTTGTGGCACATATTCTCAAAAAGAGCAATAGCATTCTGTCTGCATGCCATCAGTTTGTGCAACAGTGAACACAATCAATCTCAATTAAAATTTCCCCTGATTTTCCATGCATGTTTGTCGCCTAGAAACTTTCTGCACCAACAACACAAATTTGTGTTTTTGAAGTGTCCAGTGTTTTGACTGTTGTCTCATCTGTTTACACTAGACAAAAAACGAGTGGTTACAGAATTGGACTGAAATGTTCATTGTGAGGTCATAGCCCTATCAATGACATGTTGTTCTCTTTGAGTCACAAGCAATATATAAGGTCATATATCCTATACTTGCAATGCTATCAAAACGAGTGACCAACTGAGTATCAATGAGGTCACAAGTTGCTCAATGACAAGTTGACAGCTTATTTCAATGTGTTTGATAGGGCTTGTTGTGAGGTCATTGATGGTCACCAACAGCTTTTCTGTAAGCACTAGTTTTTCGTCTACTGTAAGTACATCTCCCGGCTAGGAGATATATGGCTGTGATCCAGTCTAAGAACTCTTCCAACACATACAGTTGCAGTTCCCGTATATTTCTATGCATGTATGTAAGGCCCCATTTTATCGCATAAGTCCTGCAGGTCCTGTTAGTCCTGTAAGTGCAAATACGTCCGAATATGTCCCTTTTAAGTCCAAGTAATTCCCATGTTAGTTCAATATGCACGACCGAGTCCCATAAGTCCAAATATGTTCAAACAGGTCCGGTAAGTCCATATACTCCCTACAAATCCTCATACATCCTGTGTGTCCTTGTACGTCCTGTATGTGTCAATAAGCCCAAATACGTCCCGAAAGGTCCAGATAAATCTCATTATGTCCTGCTATGTCCCAGTATGTCTTGCTATGTCCCAATATGTCCTGCTATGTCCAAGTATGTCCTGCCAGATCCCAGTATGTCCTGCTATGTCCCAGTATGTCCTGCTATGTCCCAGTATGTCCTGCCATGTCCTGCTATGTCCTGCTATGTCCCAGTATGTCCTGCTATGTCCCATTAGTCCAAATATGTTCAAACGGGTCTGGTAAGTCTATGTACTCCCTACAAATCCCCATACATCCTGTCTGTCCTTCTACGCCCTGTATGTCTCAATAAGCCCAAATATGTCCTGATATGTCCAGATGTATCCAAAAAATCCTAATATGTCCAGATAAGTGCATGTACATCCTACAATTCCTCATACAATCTATTTGTCCATATAAGTCCCAGTATGTCCAATTGTCCATGTAAGTCCCAGTATGTCCAGCTATGCCCCAGCATGTCCAGCTGTGTCCCAGTTTGTTTTGTTACAGGCCCACTGTGCTAAACCATCAGTAGCAGATCCGGGGGGGGGGATTTAGGGGTTCAATCCCCTCCCCAGGGGGGGGGGGTTTAGGGGTTCAACCCCCCCCCACTTTTGGCCTGCACATTCTAATGTAAAAAAAATCAGGATATTTTCAGTACATTTTCATTCGTAAACCCCCCCCCCCCCCCGGTCCAACATTTTCTGGATACACCCCTGACCATAACACAACATTGCTATCATGCCAGTTTGTTTGTTTGTTTCTGCAAACATGAATCTTAGCTGTGAAACATAACAATAGTCTAGACACTTAAATGTAATTGGTACTTAAATCTGCCTTAATGATACTTTCTGTCAACTTAAATGCCACCCAGTTTAATGCTGAGAATTTGAGAAGACACATGACCTGCATTCACAAGGTAATTTTAAGTTTGAAGGTAATATAAACCTACCAAGAGCATGTAATATAGATTGAATTAGTTGGGATAGGCTAACTGTTTTAACAAAAATAATTAATTGTATATTTGTGTTATATATATATATATTTCCTGTGAAATTATGCATTACTCATATGAACATTTCCAAGTGCATTAATATGTTAATGGCACTGCCATGACATTCGCGCAGCACTTTAAAATGTTAAAATCTTTTTTGTGGGAATTACAGAGTTACCATAAGTTCTTTTATTTTTATTTCATATTCAATTTATGAAAGGCAGTTATGTAACTGTTTAATACATAGAAAGTCAGTTAAATTTAGAATATTAGAGAGATAAAATAAACAAAAAATATAATAGACAGATGAATAGAAAGATAAATAGATAGATGGATAGATAGATAATAGATAAATAGATAGATAGATCGACCCACAGATGGATAAATAAATTGATACTATTTGATAGATAGATATATATATATCACATGGCTAGCGAAAATACTCGCTTCTCATTGGCCAACAGCCGTGCCATATTATACAATTATGGACTTCGGTTGAGGTCAATATCAGGTTTTATGGACCTGACCGGCGATATTCACCGAGGCCGAAGGCCGAGGTGAATATCACTAGGTCAGATCCGTAAAACCTGATATTGACCGAAAGTGAAGTCCATAATTGTTTTGTTCCATGATGATTTTTTTTTTGGGGAAATTTTTTTTTTTTCTGGAAAATTTTTTTTTTTCGGAAAAAATTTTTTTTGTGGAAATTTTCTTTTTTTTTAAATTTTGTTGTGTAATTCGAAGTTGTTTTTTTGGGAATTTTTTTTTTTTCAGGAATTTTATTTTTTTTGGGGAAATTTTTTTTTTTTTGGAAATTTTTTTTTTTATGAAAATTTTTATTTTTGGAAATTTTTTCCAGGGAGGTCAATAGCAAATGTTATATTCACTGATCAGTGAATAACACTTTTGTTATAGACCTGCCTGTCACACACCACTGCACACAGTGACGGGGCCCAATTCTAGAAGTTGGTTGGGGTTCAGATTACATCAATTTGCAGACATCTGAATATGCAAAACAGGTGAATATCACATTATGCAGGTGGGTTGTTGGCCAATCAGGGGGCTTGTTACATTGGGGTCATGGAACAATATACACCTCGGTGACTAATATTGCACTCAGGCTGCGCCCTCTTGCAATATTAGTCACCTCGGTGCCATAAAAACTGATATTGCACTCTGTGCTGTGCGATAACTGTATAATATTTAATAGATAAATAATATTGATAATCAGCTAAATGGTAGAAAGGTGGATAACACTGAAAGCTGTCAAAGTCAAGTCTATGTTAGATTGTTGATATTACATAATAGTGTAATTATATACTATACAGCAATACAAAAACAATAACATGATCTGTTTGTGGATTAATTGCTCCCTGTTACATAATCATAAGCTTATAAAGACTAGGCCTAACTAACTTTAATATTGTTATGTTTTCTTGTTATTTGCATTGAAATGAAATAAGTCATGTGTTAATAATTTAATTTAGCTTGTAAAATTCCCTACTGTGGACTGTTGATGTTCAGACCATCACTGCAAATAATTTTGAGTCCTCCATTGTGCTCGATTCGCTGCAGCCGTTTCGCTGGCAAATATTATATTGTTTTGTAAATCATTTGTAAGCCTTTTAGACTTTTTTATGTCTACGAGTCAACTTGGAGATACTGGGGTAAATTGTGCCACTCACTGAAAGTCTTTTTGTGAACAGTAGGGAAGACTGGGGTAAGTTGTGCCACGGGGTTAGTTGTGCCACCCAGTGTTGGGGTGAAATGAAGAACTGGGTAAAGAAGACAATGTCATCCATGTATACACACTTAGTCTACATTAATATACACCTATAAAATATAATGCTGTGAAAAGCTACACTCGTAAATTCAATTTTTTTAATGAAAACTTGAAGTGACGAGGACTGAAATTCTTGTTACTTGGTAATTTGGTGTTTGTAATAGGGTGATGTTCCTCTGGGTAGGATGGAGTTAGGAGGCATATCTAGACATTTTTGTTGTCAGATTTAATCTTGCATTATTTTTTTATTTTTGACGACCAGTTTTCTCCAGAAAAGCAATTTGGGGTAAGTTGTGCCGTTTTGATTGGGGTGAGATGGGCCAATCGTATAACAAAGATGAATTTTTATTCATCTATTTAGGTCTGAATTTTACACAAAGCCTCAACATGTGAAATAACTTGCACTGAGAAGAACATGTGTTAAAAGCGTTATACCACCCTCTAAATATGTAATAATTTTAGTTTTTGCTGGATTTCGAATTTTTGCATAAAATGGCTGATAGTTTTTTTGTAAAATATCAGCCGTATGCCAAGCACATGATACAAATTATCTACCTGAAGAATGGATGGGTGATTTGGGCTTTACGTCCTGTATTATGCACTCAGTATGCTAATTGGGACAGGAGGAGGACACAGCAATGAGGCGAAGGATGATTGAAACAGCCGTCCAACATAGGCCCAGGGGACCTGGAAAGAGCTGGATTCGAAGCATGGACCCAGCAATAGGCAGCCCAGCATGCTACCACTTGACCAACCCTCCACCATCTATCTGAAGAAACAGGTGAAATAAAAAAAATTTTTGGAATAAACTAAGTGGAACAACTTGCCCCGACATGCGGCACAACTTACCCTGGGAGCAGGGCAAGTTCTGTCACTTGACCTACTTTTCAAATGCCTACCATGATGGGCCAAATGGTCCAGTTGTCCTGCTACTTGGCTCGATTCTGGCAGAGGTATTATATTTTGACATCTGATTTTCAGATTGCACGAATTAGCTGAAGTACAAAACGGCACAACTTACCCCGGTCTCCCTATTTGGCTCAATGTTATGCTCGGCTTTGACCTATCTGGGTACTCCGGAGTACTACTCCGTGTAAGCCTTTCATAAATCATTACCCTACATTACATAATAGTAATGATAGGAGACACTTGGACAAGCACAGGCAGTCGCCTAGACTGACTGTACTGCACAGTCTGTTTAAGATTACTGAATATCAATTGACAGATACAGGGGTGTGCCTGTGGGGCAAGTTATTATAATTTTCTAGCCATGAAGGATAGGCCTATTTTGTCCTGGTATAAAACTAATTTAAAACCCCATTTTTAAACATGCCCTTTTTCATTGTACAAAAAGTTGATAACAAGTGTTGGCTTCATGCTGATTGTCAATGCTAGGGTAAGATTCCTTGAGTGGGACACTGACAGGGTGTAACATTGAGTCTGACACTTTTTGATGGGTTATATTGGCCAATTGAGAGCTCCTATACCTATATATTTGGCATCAATCTTTAGCTTAAGACCTCCTTTATCTGTACCCAAAATATCAGCATGATACAAACAAGCATAATGAGTTTTTTTATGGCCCCACAGATGGGGTAAAAAACAGCTTTTCTCTCAATTTTGTATCAGAAATTTGTGAATTTTATTAGAATATTATCCTGTTTCAATAATCTGTTGCTGGCCTATGGCATTGATCTGACTTCTGTTTCTTTGTCATTAGTTATGAATAAGATTACCCTATCCTGTGCTCTAATTTTGATTTTTTACCGCCTAACAGCGGAGGCCGGTTAATACAGGAGCTGTAAATGGATCAGGTGAAACCATAAACAGTAACCACAAACCAGTAACCACAAACCAGTAACCACAAACCAGTAACCACAAACCAGATGTAAACCACGGTTTTTCCCCATTGTGACCTTAATATTTCACTTACAGTTATGAAATTTGATACAGGTATGGGACTCTGGGTATGGATTGGGAACATGTCGAGAAACCCAAGATGGCTGCCGTTTTGTGGCGGCCATTTTGGCAGCCATCTTTCTTCATTCTTGAACTGCCCATTGTGACCTTAATTTTCACTTATAGTTATAAAATTTGGTACAGGTATGGGCCTCAAGGTATGGATTGGGAACATGTCGAGAAATCCAAGATGGCGGCCATTTTGTGGTGGCCATTTTGGCAGCCATCTTTCTTCATTCTTGAACTGCCCATTGTGACCTTAATATTTCACTTACAGTTATGAAATTTGGTACAGGTGTGGTACTCTGGGTATGGATTGGGAACATGTCGAGAAATCCGAGATGGCGGCCATTTTGTGTTGGTAATTTTGGCAGCCATCTTTCTTCATTCTTGAACTGCCCATTGTGACCTTAAAGACGGGGGACCACCTATAAAAGGACCCAATCCAGGTAGCCTTCATTCTGATTCTGGCACTCAAACAGTCAACATGTCCCATTTTCCTCAGGTAAAATCATCAATACCAGTTATAATACTGCATGAAACACCTCCAATTTTCAACCACATCATAATTCGTAACGAAGGAATACATTAATGTAGTTTTGAGCAAATTGGGGCATTGTAAGACCATAAAAATAGCATTTTAGTGAAAATTTTAGCTAAAAATTGAACATGTTCTGCTGTGAGCTGATTGGTTATGAACATTTACAACTTGAGGGTCATTAGGACTGTCCACTTCAAAGGAATTCCGAATTACATTGAAGTTAGAAACCCTAATTACAGTTTAATTGCCCTTCATTAGCAGCAATCAGCAATTCTTAAAAAACCAAAAACTTAGAATAATGCAGATAATAATGTTTATTTTTAAGAAAACTGTATGATATGCCACTTAACATATATCCTGAAATTTTCATTCATATCGGAGCATTATTAACAAAGTTATGGTATATTGACCACTACACTAGAAATATAGCAGCGATTAGAGCCATATGATTGGTCAAAACCCAATCCTAGTTATCCAATGAGAAGACGAATCTCATTTAATTGCTGTACCCGGGTATATTGGTACCCCCTCACCCCCCGTCTTTAATATTTCACTTACAGTTATGAAATTTGGTACAGGTATGGTACTGTGGGTATGGATTGGGAACATGTCGGGAAATCTAAGATGGCGGCCATTTTGTGGTGGTCATTTTGGCAGCCATCCTTCTTCATTCTTGAACTGGCCATTGTGACAATAATATTTCACTTACAGTTATGAAATTTGGTACAAGTATGGTACTCTGGGTATGGATTGGGAACATGTCGGGAAATCTAAGATGGCTGCCGGTTTGTGGCGGCCATTTTGGCAGCCATCTTTCTTCATTCTTGAACTGCCCATTGTGACCTTAATTTTCACTTATAGATATAAAATTTGGTACAGGTATTGGCCTCTGGGTATGGATTGGGAACATGTTGAGAAATCCAAGATGGCGGCCATTTTGTGGTGGCCATTTTGGCAGCCATCTTTCTTCATTCTTATATCCCACAATAGGCAGTGTAGTTCTGGCAAAAAACCATGTGATTCAAGCCATGTGGTTCATCGTTGTGAACCACATGCATCTCATTATCTGACGTTGTTATGTAAACAATGGGCAGTGAAGTGATGACGTCACAATGTTTTGACGCTCTCATTGGTCGATGTGGTTGCTAGGGATCTTTTTGTGGCCATTAAAACAAAATGGTGCCTCTTTAAATTATTAATTATTATCACTGCAGGTCTGTTTTTATTGTGGGATATAAATAAAACTCACTCATCTAAGGTCTGCTGCAGAATAAACACTCGTCCTTCTGACTCGTGTTGTATTCTTCCGCGACCTGACATTCATGAGGTTCATTGCTGTGAACCACACTCCCATTAAGTTTTATTATAGAACTGCCCATTGTGACCATAATATTTCACTTACAGTTATAAAATTTGGTACAAGTATGGGATTCTGGGTATGGATTGGGAACATGTCGATAAATCCAAGATGGCGGCCATTTTGTGGTGGCCATTTTGGAAGCCATCTTTCTTCATTCTTGAACTGCCCATTGTGACCATAATATTTCACTTATCGTTATGAAATTTGGCACAAGTATGGCACTCTGGGTATGGATTGGGAACATGTCGAGAAATCCAAGATGGCGGCCATTTTGTGGTGGCCATTTTGGCAGCCATCTTTCTTCATTCTTGAACTGCCCATTGTGACCATAATATTTCACTTACAGTTATGAAATTTGGTACAGGTATGGTACTCTTGGCATGGATTGGGAACATGTCAAGAAATCCGAGATGGCTGCCATTTTGTGGCGGCCATTTTTGCAGCGGCCATTTTTGCAGCGGCCATTTTTGCAGCGGCCATTTTTGCAGCAATCTTTCTTCATTCTTGAACTGCCCATTGTGACCTTTATATTTCATCTACAGTTATGAAATTTGGTACAGGTATAGTACTCTGGGTATGGATTGGGAACATAAATCCAAGATGGCGGCCATTTTGTGGTGGCCATTTTGGCAGCCATCCTTCTTCATTCTTGAACTGGCCATTGTGACAATAATATTTCACCTACAGTTATGAAATTTGGTACAGGTATAGTACTGTGGGTATGGATTGGGAACATGTCGAGAAATCCAAGATGGCTTCCATTTGTGGCGGCACTGCCCATTGTGACCTTAATATCTCACCTACAGTTATGAAATTTGGTACAGGTATGGGACTCTGGGTATGGATTGGGAACATGTCGAGAAATCCAAGATGGCTGCCATTTTGTGGTGGCCATGTTGGCAGCTATCTTTTTTCATTTATTGAACTGCTCATAGTGACCTCAATATTTCGCTTAGAGTTATAAAATTTGTTACAGGTATGGGCCTGTGGGTATGGATCAGGGACATGTTGAGAAGATGGCCGCCATTTTGGCAGCCATCTGTCTTCATTTCTTGAACTGGCCATTGTGACCTCAATATTTCACTTAAGAGTTATGAAATTTGGTACAGGTAATTCAACACTTCCTAGCTCATTAGGAAGACCTGCTACAAAATGCTGATTCCAGATTTGAATTGCCCTCCCAAAACTTACTCAGAAACTATGGATTGAGGAAAAAATATCTATTCCTTCATTGATTTTTGCAATATCTTCAGGATTTGCAAGTTCGCCAATGGGGAATTACATTATAAACTTCAAGTGAATTCTGGTAAAGGTAAGTATTTATAGAATGGGCCAAAATTTTACATGTGACTTTTACTATATAAACTGCAATACCAGACCAAGGTCAAGCAGGATCAAAAAATATTGGGGGCAGCTGAAACACCCTACTGTGGGTATCAGACGGGAACATGTTGAGAAATCCAAGATGGCAGCCACTTTGTGGCAGCCATTTTGGCAGCCATCTTCCTTCATTCTTGAACTGACCATTGTGACCTTAATATTTCACTTACAGTTATGAAATTTGGTACAGGTATTGGCCTGTGGGTATGGATGAGTAACGTGTTGAGAAATCAAAGATGGCGGCCATTTTGACAGCCATCTTTCCTTTTTTTTAGAAATCTGTTCAAACTGCATTGCTTCTATACTAATAGTCTAGCATCTTCCAATCAACTATTTCTCCTATCTTCCAATATCAGTTGCTCAGTGGTTTAAGCAATGGCACCTTCAATTTCATTGCGCTAGGTCGGTTTTGAATCGGCGGATTCTTGTTTTTTATTGAAAAGAAGACACTAAAGCTCCTGCATCTTTGATGTCATTTTTAACCGGCCTAACAGCGGAGGCCGGTTAATACAGGAGCTGTTAATGGATCAGGCGAAACCATAAACAGTAGGCATAAACTGCAACCACAAACCAGATGTAAACCACGTTTGGCGTTTTTTCCCCATTGTGACCTTAATATTTCACTTACAGTTATGAAATTTGGTACAGGTATGGGACTCTGGGTATGGATTGGGAAAATGTTGAGAAATCCCAGATGGCGGCCATTTTGTGGCGGCCATTTTCGCAGCCATCTTTCTTCATTCTTGCACTGCCCATTGTGACCTTAATATTTCACTTGCAGTTATGAAATTTGGTACAGGTATGGGACTCTGGGTATGGATTGGGAATATGTCGATAAAACCAAGATGGCGGCCATTTTGTGGTGGCCATTTTGTCAGCCATCTTTCTTCATTCTTGAACTGCCCATTGTGACCTTAATATTGGAGCCCCTATACTCTGTATAGGGGGTTCTATTGTTTCGAACGTGTGCGTCGTAGAATGAAAATCCCAGCATGGTATTTCTGACATCATTTTGTTACACCATTTCCATCAAAGTGTCATTGGTTTTTCCATCAAAATTGATTTCAGTATTTTCAATGTCACTTAACTTCGGTTCCCGCATATATTTGATACATGCCTACTCATTTCAAACGCACAAACAAGCCATTTTATTTCCGAGATTGCAGGCACAGCCTCACCTTGCCATGATGTTTTCACTTCTGCTTGAATCGGCAAATTGCATCGCGATGCGCTGCAAATCCACTAGGGCCAAAATTGGCACTGCAGACTGTCTATAGAGGACGCCACGAGGCAGTGCTTGGGCCCGACAGCATGACAGCTCTGGCAGGGGAGCTCAAGCAGGAGAAAATAGACAGGGACATTTGTAGCAACGGCACACCAGTGACTGGTCTCCTTAATAATATGTAAGCTTTGTAGGCATCTGATAGACTTTCATGTATCAAGAAGAATCAGCAGGGGGAAGGCTTGGAGTTTTTTTTGCAGTGAATATCTTCACTTCCTCACTTTGATACAACTTTCGTCCTTGTGGGACAGCATTCCATGCACCAGACAATCCCTTATCATATGCTGCATCTACTTTTTACCTTCAGCGAACGAAGCTCGAAGAAGGTATTGTTATCACTTTGGTCAAAAGTTGTCCGTCCGCCGGGCGGGCGTCCGGGCGGTCGGGCGGTCGGGCGTCCGGGCGGCGGGCGGATAGATAGTTTCCGGGCCAGTACTCAGCCCCTATTGAATGTATATGGATGAAATTTGGTACACATGTAGCCTATATGGTCTAGTTGTGCCTTTTGATGATTTGATTGATGGAACTTTTGTAATTTTTGAAATATTGAGCAAAATATAAAAAAAATTTTTTTTTTCGTTTCTGGGCTAGGACTCAGCCCCTATTGCATGCACATGGATGAAATTTGGTACACATGTAGCTTGTATGGTCTTATTGTGCCTTTTGATGGTCTCAGGGATGGATATTTTATACTTTTTCCAATATTGAGAAAAATAATTAAAAATTTTTTTTTTTCATTTCCGGGCTAGAACTCAGCCCCTGATACATGTACATGGATGAAATTTTTTACACATGTATATATAGTCTAGTTGTGCCTTGTCATGGTCTGATTGATTGATATTCCATAGTTTTTGGAATATTGAGAAAAATGTACTACAATTTTTTTTTTGGCATTTCGGGCCAAAACTTGGCCACAATTGCATGTACATTGATGAAATATGTTACACATGTCACCTATATGATTAATTTGTGCCTTTTGTGGGTGTGATTGATGGATATTCTATACATCTTGAAATATTGACAACAAAATATTAAAATAATTATTTTTTGTTTCCAGGCCAAAACTTGGCCATCATTGCATGTAGATTAAATTTTATATACATCACCTATATAATATTTTAGTGCCTTTTGTTGCTCTGCTTGATTATTATTCTTGATGCTTTTTCAAATATTCTGACCCATACCTCACAACTTATTCCTTGTTTATGCATGAAACTGGTCATTATATGTACATTGGTCTAGTAAGGCCTTTCCATCATTCAACATACCGTGGCATGCAGGCCGGCATATGGCGGGGCGTATAGATAATTTCAGACCAAGATCGGGCCACTATTGCAAATACTACATGCAATTTGGTTCACATCACTTTTATGGCGTAATGGTGTCCTTTTTAAATGTTGTTTTTTCTCTGAAGGTTTGCTGCCACGCAGCCTATGTTTAATAACTAAGTTCTTGGTCAGTTTTGGTGAAATAAATTCTTTTTGGGCAATAGGGGCGACCCCTTCGTCCCTGTGGGACAGCATTACATGCGTTGAACGATCCCCTATCCCATGCTGCATCTAGTTTCACTTGCAGTTATGAAATTTGGTACAGGTATGGGACTCTGGGTATGGATGAGGAACATGTCGAGAAATCCAAGATGGTGGCCATTTTGTGATGGCCATTTTGGCAGCCATCTTTATTCATTCTTGAACTGCCCATTGTGACCTTAATATTTCACTTGCAGTTATGAAATTTGGTACAGGTATGGGACTCTGGGTATGGATTGGGAACATGTCGAGAAATCCAAGATGGCGGCCATTTTGTGGTGGCCATTTTGGCAGTCATCTTTTTTCATTTATTGAACTGCTCATAGTGACCTCATTATTTCGCTTAGAGTTATGAAATTTGGTACAGGTATTGGCCTATGGGTATCGATCTGAAACATGTTGAGAAATCCAAGATGGCAGCCACTTTGTGGCAGCCATTTTTGTCATTCTTGAACTGACCATTGTGACCTTAATATTTCACTTACAGTTATGAAATTTGGTACAGGTTTTGGCCTGTGGGTATGGATGAGGAACATGTTGAAAAATCCAAGATGGCAGCCATTTTGGCAGCCTGGAGCCATCTTTCCTTTTTTTTAGAAACTACATTGATTCTATACTAATAGTCTAGCATCTTCCAATCAACTATTTCTCCTATCTTCCAATATCAGTTGCTCAGTGGTTTAAGCAATGGCACCTTCAATTTCATTGCGTTAGGTCGGTTTTGAATCTGCGGATTCTTGTTTCAGAACAGAGCTGTCTGACTCAAAGATACCCTCCTCTGTCGTTTTTTATTTCAGAAGATGTTCTTATACACTAGGAGGAATAGAGAGCATAAGTGTTAAATATAACCATGGCTGTTCCTTGGCTAGTTTCTCTTCCTACCTCTAAACAAGAAATTTAAAAAAAAAATAGAGGCGATTTTTAAGGCAAATTGACCTTGTTCTGCACATTTCACGCCATCCACATTTTATTACCGCTGATCCCTCAAAAGCGTCCCGTTCCGCAGATTTTCTGAATTCCAGAAATAAAAAGCCTCCTGTTGGGAGGCCAGAGGCCATCTATACAGAGGCGAGTGGCACTAAAAAGAGTAACTAAGAATATATCAGCTAGGGGCTGATGCATCGCCTCAAAAAAAATTAATCCATTGATTCAAAGAAGGCTGTCAAGACGGCTGAATCATAACACTTACTTCAGCCTGAAGGAGGGCTCATTGACATTGTCGTCATTTGTCATTGGATGAAGATGGCTGAATGTTTGCATTAATGGTAGATAAGACTGGTTGAAGTTATGTTTCACCCATTTCTTTATATAAATCCTTCAGATCATGCGCAATTTATGTTCTGAATATATAAGCACTTAACTTTAGCTTGATATTTAAATTAGGGACCAGAGAAATGGCGCAAGGTGCACAAGTAGCGCAAGATGAAGCATCTGTCTAACATGGGTTGGGTTGCCTGGATTGGGAATCAAACTTGTGTCCCATTGGTCAGTAGGCCAATGTATTGGCACTGAGTCCTTTAAATGGGTGAAATTGCCTTCTTTACTCTTTACAAGTTACCCCCTGACACGACTTACCCCAGTATCTACCCAGCTTGATTTACACACAAATATCTTCTATTTACATAAATTGACAATTTTGCTTGCTGATTGTTTGTTGTTGAACTTGCCTCATGGAATCTATAGTTGAAACAAAAAGCGCCACAAGAAATGTGACACGATGTTGATCAAGTAGAATGCATTAGTACCGTCAGAAACAAAATTATTCAACCCCCGAAGTATTCCAAAAGTGACTAAGTCTTGCAAAACTAGATGTGTACGGACCACAGTGTGGTGAGTGAAGCACTGCGCTGGTAAGTCACATTCATGAGGCTATTGGGAATCTGTCTGTGTCTGTAGCACAGTAGTAACAAATTATGCATAGAAAATAATATAATTTTATTCAAAAAGAAATTTATGCAATATTTTATTCACAACAAATACATGTGACTTGGCAACCACTTTATGGTAATGGTTGCATCCCTTCCATGTTTTGAGGATGGGTTTTTCATTAATTGCACATTTTTGTCCCACCATGTGATGGGACTGGGGTTTGTAACCAGTTTATAGTAATTGTGGCAATCCTTTCCATGACTTTAGGGTTAGTTTTTAATGGTGGTGTGTACCTCCATTTTTGCAGTCCCATTGAGAGAATGGGGAGTTTTGGCGGGAAATTCAAAATTTGAGCATTTTCAGAATGTCTTTTGGCCGTAACTTGGCCATTTTGTTTGGAATCATTTTGGGTCAACTGAGCTATTTAACTTGATTATAGAGCATCCTTCTGGTATAGGAATTAAGAGTAGGCATGTTGTAATTTAGACAAGACTTTAGCTTTATTTTTGGCACATTATTGTATTTTTTATCCTAGTTATGACTTTTTGGTGGCCAGTCCACATGACATTATTTCTTTTCTCAAAATTATTGAAAAACGTGAAAAAAACAACAACTATTTCTGGCATATTGGGCAGTAATGTCAAAACTATGCCATGTGTTTTTTTTATTTTTGGCGCATTATGTCTAGTCCACATGACATTAATGCTTTTCTCACCATACTGAAAAATATGAATTTTTTTTTTCTTTTTTTCCGGAACTAAACTCAAAAGCTGCTGTGCTTATGATATTGAAATTTGCATATATAATATGTATTAAATACCCAAGATGTGCATTATGACAGTCTAAATGTTCTGAAAAACAGGGACAGATGAAAATTCATCAAAAATGTGAAAAAAAAATTAAAATATGTGATTCAGTCAATCTTGCAATTGCATCTAAAAAAAATTCCAGATAGCTTCCCTTTAACATCTCTAGTTGGAATGTTAACCCTCTGATTTTTTTATGAAAATCTAAACACTAGGGTAATGTTCTTTGAGTCAGACACTTTAGATTCTAGACATTTTTAAAAGTGGTATCTTGTTTGGCCTATGAGTTATAGATTGGCAAACAAGGCCTCAAATGAAACGTTTTCACTAAATCTAACAGATAATTGAGAACTTGCACAACAGAAGAACTAAATTAGTGGTTAAATTTCTGAAATAAGAAATGAAATAGGGTATCTTTGAGTCGGACAGCTGGGTTCTAAAAACATGGCATCAAACATAGAGTTTCTTTAGATCCTTCCCTTCAATTGAAAAAGCTCATATTTGATCAAAACAAGCGCAAAGCTTCTTTCTAATTGAATAACCCGATAACTGATGTCAGATCAACACTATAGCCAGTATAGGCCAGCAAAGTATTCTTCAAATATGGCTAAAATTCGCTAAAATACATGATTTTATGACAAAAATTTGGGAGAAAAACGGGTTTTTACCCCATCTTTATAGTCTTGAAAAACACACTAAAAATGTTCATATCAAGTTACTTTTTGAATGGGTAAAAGAGATCTTGGTCTACGCATTGGTACCAAATATACTGATGGAGAAGCTCTTAATTAGTCAGTATAGCCCCACTAATAGTGTCCGACTCAAGGTGTCACCCCCAAAGTATCCTACTCAAAGAGCATTACCCTACAGTCATCATCACGTCACTCAATCTGGGATCCACGGCATTTCATGACCTTAGGTAGCTAGTACCGCTTTCTGTGATTTGATTGGTCGAGAGAACAATGCAATCAACATCCGCTCATTCACAATTGCTCTGTGACGTCATTTACTACTTGCTTGTCCGCTGATATGTGGACAGGGACGAGTCAGCACGTCACTCGTGAACTGTGAACTAAATGGTGGTGGCGCCACTGTCCACTTGTGGTGACGTCATAGCTACGCACAACTAAATTCTTTGGTTACGTCACAAGTGAAATGGACTGAAAACAGATGAAATTTTCTGTAATTTCCAAAAAACGAAAAAAATCACGAAAGCGTCGCAAAAATGTAAGAGGAACTTATAAACGGTCAGCAGAAGCATGTAAGTGAAGGAATTTTGTTCATAGGGCTGCTGGTTGCTGAGATATCAGCAAAAACGGGTGTTCGCGATGATGTTGATGATCACTGTAGAAAAAATAAGGATTTTGCCTTATTTCTGACATTTCTGTCTGAAATGCCTAAAATGATAAAGGTTAAGTGGTTAAAATTCAAGCATATCACAGTTAAACATACTATGAAGGAATAATCAAGGCCGTTGCATGAGTTACTACAAATTTCTACATTGAAATTTAAGATTTAAAATGTAAAAAAAAAAGGTTTAAAATGTCTTATTTCCTCCCTATTTTTATTATGCTTGATACCAGGCTTTGGAATATTTAGCAAAATAAACATGACAGTGTATCACATCAGTATCATGCTAATTTTGAGCAATAATAAATTTCTTATTTAATTCAAAGGTCAATATTGGAAAAAATTAAATGAATATTATGGATTTTCAGATAATCGTATATCAGTCAATTTTTGGCCTGGTGTATCAAACAAACAAGTCTGAATTTGACTCTTTTATACCACTCTTTGTCAAATTTTATCAACTGGAAATAGACTCTACAAGTTAGCTGGTTGTTGTATGGCGATTGACAGGCATACAGAGCAGCATATTAGTGAGTAAGATCTTGATTAACATGATAGTAGAGAACTAAGCAGTAGTTACTGTGGCAGCCGCGTGGTCAAGTATTTTCAGTCCAAACTTCTGAAGATATTAAAATTTTGTTCATCTGGGTTCAAACTCAGGGAGACCAATTTAGAATATTTTCAGTGGACTCTCAAGATCAAAATTCTAGGTGGGTGTCAATCAGATGATATTTTAGATGGGTGTTCATTTTTGATCACTTTTCGACTCTGCTCTATACACCACACCTTAAGCAACCCATGGCACTGCTCCACCACTGAGTATGGTAACATACGTTACTGTCTCCAGTCATAAATAATCCTAGAACTTTTTTTTTCATTCGTGATCTTTTCATTGTTCATCCATGTTACATGGCAAGTTAGAGTCCTAGACAACATTTTACTGCTTGTAATTCTTGTTAACTTATCACTTCATAAGCCTTAATAATGCCCCAGTCTCACGGGAGATGACGGTAAGCTTTTTGTTGCCGGCGGCGCAGAGGCAGACGATTTCTTGGAAGATTTTGAGTTAGGACGGCGCGAAGGGCAATTATGTAATCAATTAAGGCTAATCGATAACCATGCAACGAAAGGCCCGGCGGGGTTCTTTTTGTTCCCTGCGGGGAAGAAAAGTTGTACGCCGTAACCAAAAGTTCGCCGGGGGGAAAGAAATTTCCTCCTCCTGCGGGATACTTTTATATCGCCCCGTGATATAAAAAGTACCCCGCAGGGAACCTATAACTGCCCCTCAGGGAAGCTATTTCACCGCGGCGGACTATATTTTCACAGCGCCGGGGGTTGCTTTTACGACTGCGGGAATGGTTTTGTACTCCACGGGGATGTCTGTAGGCCCGAGGGCATATCACCGGGAATGAAAAGCATCCCGCCGTTGTCAAGGGCACCGTGGCGGAGGAGGGCGCTGCGAAAAGCCAATAAAAAGGGCCGCAGTGGGCCGCCTTGCTTCACTTGCTGCTTGACCTTTGTTGAGGACACTCCTGGATGCTGGAGAGACATGATGGCTGATGAAGATGCTGGGGAAGACCTTGACATTGCTGTTGTTGCTGCTGTTGCTGGTGCTTATTATCTAAGAAGAATGAGGAGGAGGAGGAGGATGAAGAGATGGTGGCTGCTGCAGAGGGAACAACATGGCCATTTCTACCAGCTGCTGCCTGAATTGGCCAACAATGATGTCTCTGGCTACTACAACTTCTGCAGAATGCCTCCTGAAATTTTTTCTGAAATCCTGGCTGCTGTGGCTCCTGCAATTACAAAACAAGACACCAACATGAGGAGGGCTCTGGAACCTGGATTGAAGTTGGCAGTCACCCTACGGTACATGGCGACAGGAGAGAGCTATACAAGTCCTTGGCCTACGGTTTCAGAGTGGCTCCCAACACCATCTGCAATTTTATCCCCAGTGTCTGCATTGCCATCATGCGAGCTTACGAACATCTGCTGACCCTGCCAATGGATCCAGCATCCTGGAAGGAAGTTGCCAAGGGCTTCGAGAAGAGGTGGAACATGCCCCATTGCATCGGAGCACTGGATGGGAAGCATATTGGCATCAGATGTCCTCGGAAAGCTGGGTCAATCTACTTCAACTACAAGGGCTTCCATTCCATTGCATCCTCCCCACGCAAGCCCTGCTAAAATGGACAGGGTTTCTGCTATTTCCAACCTCTTCTGTGATTGGCTGCTTATTTAGGTCATAAGCATTTTGCAGGCAGATTTAGTCCGATTATGGACACTTAGAGGACTACTGGCAACTGAGAAAAACAGTGTAAAACAAGCAAACTTTCAAACAGTTTCATTTCAGAACTGTGAAAATACATAATTCAATGGAATTTTCGGAACTGTGATAGCACCTTTCAACAATACACAATTTCTCCATTTGTAACAAAGTGAAACAGAAGCAACAATTTCAAACTGTGATGTAGCTGAGCCAAAACTGGGTCAGTTAATTAAGTATTCATGAATTAGCAAAGGTTATGGGCCATTTTGTCATGGTATGACTTGGGATGATGTTCCATTGTGCTTATGGCTTTGGTGGATTCTGACTACAAGTTCCTCTACGTGCAGGCTGGATGCCAAGGAAGCTCATCGGATGGAGGAGTCTTCCTGGACACAAGGCTGAGGGACCTGCTGGAAGAAGAAGGACTTGGGCTACCCCCTGCTGAACCTGTACCTGGCACAGTTGGGAATCCTTTTCCATACTTCATCGTTGGAGATGAGGCCTTCCCCCCTGAAGAGCTGGTTGTTGAAGCCTGTTCCAAGAAGAAACCTTGACATCCCCTCCAGAGTCTACAACTACAGAATTTCAAGAGCCAGGAGAGTGGTGGAGAATGCCTTCGGTATCCTGTCCCGCAGGTTCAGATGCTTCCTAACTACAATGCCCCAGAAACCCGGCAGAGTGGCAGCCATCACTCTGGCAGCCTGCACTCTACACAATCTTCTGCGAGACAGAATAGGAATTCATCGAGCCATGGACAACTACGTAATTGACAGAGAAGATCCTGCAACCCATGAAGTCACTGAAGGACTGTGGAGAGGAAGACCCTTGCATGACCTTGGATTCGCTCCAGCATATGGAAATGCCACCAGACAAGCCAAGCAGTACCGAGACTACCTACGAGACTACAGCCCAGCAGGAAGTGTCCCCTGGCAGATGGAAAGAATTTGAAGATGAAGCAGAGAAGCAGCAGCAGCAGCAACAGCAATTCAATGCCCCCCTTAAAAAACCACAAATTAACCCAGCCCTTGTAAGGGCTTACCACTTCCTCCAGAAAGAGCAGGCCTTGTACACATCTTTATGTTGACAAACCCCCCCCCCCCAAAAAAAATCCCTCCCTGCAACAACTACATTTTTTGTGACGTACATAAAGTAGCACATTTTTAGGTTTGTCTCTATCTGTACAACCTATTTTAATCACTTTCACTTCCTGTCTATCAATCTGTCTATTTAGTTATCTGTCTATCTATCTATCTATCTATCTATGTATCTGTCTATCTGTCTATCTATCTATCTATCTATCTATCTATCTATCTATCTATACCTGTACTGGTGAAGCAGAAAGTGAAAATGGGCCAAAAACAAAGAAGGGAAATAGCACCTTGCTTTTATGAAGGGCCAGGACCGGATTTTTTTTTCGGGGAATTTGTCAACTTTTTTTTTTTTGGGGCTCTTTTCATTTTTGCTCTTGTTTGTCATTGCAAGAGTTTTTTTAGTCAACATAAGATGTGTACGTGGCCAGCTCTTTTGGGAGGATGTGGTGGCCCTTAAAAGGGCCTGGGTTGTTTTTTTTTTCTTTTTTCAGACGACTTGAACAGGCATCACTTCCTTGGAGAGGGCAGGTTGACTTGGCTCCATTGGAACGACAATGGAGTTTGCTGCTGGTGGACAAGTGTCGGCTGCTGCTGCTGCTGTAGAGACTGCTGCTGCTGCTGTAGAGACTGCTGCTGCTGCTGTAGAGACTGCTGCTGCTGCTGTAGAGACTGCTGCTGCTGCTGTAGAGACTGCTGCTGCTGCTGCTGTAGAGACTGCTGCTGTAGTGGTGGCTGCTGCTGCTGTAGAGACTGCTGCTGCTGCTGTAGTGGCTGATGCTGCTGTAGAGGCTGCTGCTGCTGCTGTAGTGGCTGATGCTGTAGTGGCTGCTGCTGCTGGCCAAAAGAGGGTCCGGGGAAGCCAAGCTTCTGGGGGCTGTCAAGCATCAGCTGGGTGAAGCTTAAAGACGACTGCTGCAGGGCTGGAGTCTGGCTTCGAATTGGCTGCAGGGACTGGAACAGGCTGCTGCTGCTTGGCTGGGACTGCAACTGCTGGCGTGGAGGCTGGGACTGCATCTGAAGACTTGTCGAAGGCCTTGTTTGCTGGGGCCACCGCTGAGTTGTTGGAGGCTGCTGCAAGTCCTGGTTGACAAAGGATGGAGCAGGACCAGGAGGAGGGATGTATTGCTGCTGCTGCTGCCCTAGGACCATCTCCACATTCTCTTGCTGCATCATCAGGATTTTATCTTGGACGGCCGCCTGTACAAAGTAGTTGTCCGTCTGGCTCAAGGAGTGCAGGAGGCGAAGTCTCAGGGCACGGTTCATGTTCTTCCCAGATGTGAAGATACTCCTGCACATGTTCTGCAACTGGTGTACTTCTGGATCCAGCCTGTCAGCAGTTTGTGGGCACATGTCACAGAATGGTCCTGCCGGCTGAGGTGGTGCTTGTTTCCTGGGCCTGTCCGAAGTGTAGTGACCAGCAATTGACGTGAGGGCAGAGGCCATCTCCTGGTCTGTGTCCTTCCTCTTCTTGGATGGCTTTCGTCCTGGGAAGACCTGGGACTGCGGCTGGGACGGCTGGAGGGACTGCTGGGACATCTCCTGGGATGACTGCTGCTGGCTGGCTGGGAAGCTGTCATCCAGATCGGGCATAGGATTGTAGTCCATGGGGGCATCAGAATCGGACGACAGGCGGTGACTTCCTCCTGGTCCAGTGAAGCTGGAGATTTCCACGGCACCCTTCGGAATGATGGAGGCCCTCAGGAATTTGCACTTCGCCAGGATGTACTTGTCTCGCTCGGACATCTTCTTTCTGCCAGCTCCAGAAGCTTGAGGTCTGATGATCTTTCCGAAGGTAGTCCTGATGTTGCTCCTCCATTTGTTGACTTAAGCTGCTGTGATTTCTTTCCCCACTAGCAATGTAAGTTCTGCTGCTTTCTCTGCATCCAGTCTGTCCTTCTGTGCACTCTTGAAGGTGGTGGAACCCTTGGAGTACAGGTCCTTGTTCTCCCGGTACCAGTCGATCAGCTCATCCTCCTGCTCTTCTGTGATGCCCAGTAGGTCCCTGGAGTTTTTCTTTCTGAAGCCCTTCTTCTTCTCCTTGTGGACAAACTGGCCATCGGAGTCCTGGATCAGCTCAACCTCAGATTCAGTGTTGTCAGAATTTTCCGTCGCCTGGTTCTTCCCCTTGTTGCCCTTGGACTTGGCAGCAGTCTTCTTGGGAGTATCTTCCTCTGTGGTGGCATCGTACTCGGACTGCAGGGTCTGCTGGTGGATTGCAGCTATCAGATTTGGTACGGAGTCATCATCATCAGCAGGAGTATCATCTGGAGGTGGAGGTGGAGGCTGGACTGCAGTCTTGGCTCGGGTCTGGGCTGGAGTGACAGGCTTGACTGGAGGCTTGGCTGGAGGCTTGGCTGGAGACTTGGCTGGAGACTTGGCTGGAGACTTGGCTGGAGACTTGGCTGGAGACTTGGCTGGAGACTTGGCTGGAGACTTGGCTGGAGACTTGGCTGGAGACTTGGCTGGAGACTTGGCTGGAGACTTGGAGGTGGCTTGACGCTTGGCTGAAGGAGACTTGCCAGGAGTGCGAGGCCTTCCCCTTGGAGCAGTCTTGGTGGGAGACTTGAAGACAGCAGCATCAGCCGACTGGGTGCGCTTGGTTGGAGACTTGACAGAAGCAGCAGCATCAGCAGGCCTGCCACGCTTGGTTGGAGACTTGACATCAGCATCAGCAGACTTGGGACGCTTCTTCTTGACTGCAGCAGCAGTGGCAGGCCTGCCACGCTTGGTTGGAGACTTGACAGCAGCAGCAAGCTTGGCCAGGACTTGATCTTCATCTTCATCATCATCATTATCTTCATCCTCATCAGGTTGTTGTTGCAGCACTTTGGGTGGTGGGGCGCCCTCGAAGATGGTCTCACTGGTCACTGTTGATGTAGCAGTGGTCACTGCCACGATGCTGTCCGGCAAGCTGAACATGCTTGGAGACAATGTAACAGCTGCGTAGTCTAGGAAAGGAGTTGGTGAACCAACTGGTGTTGAAGATGGAGTGGTCAGTGGAGTGCTGGCTTGAATGTTGCCCTTGGTTGGTGCCCTCAAGGTCTTCTTCCCTCTTCCTCTGGGTCCCATCTTGAAGAAGGATCAATCAGAAATGAAGCAGGATGAATCAGCAATGAAGCAGGATCAATCAGCAATGAAGCAGCGATTCAGCAATGAAGCAGCAATTCAGTAGGCTGTGAAGCAGAGTGTTATGGAGTTTAGATGCGTTCGTCTTGAAGTTCAGAGTGGTTATGGTGCTCTAGTGGCTGCTCTTCTATTTATATGCCAGGCGCTCCTGGAGGGGGTCCAGACAACGGCGCGAAGGTTTTGCACACGTCCCGGAGCATTTTCCTTGACGGCGGAGTGCAGAAGAACCTCGGCGTCGACCTTTTTGGCGCCACGCAGAGAATCCCGCTCGTTTTACAAATCAGCGGGAAAGTTATTACCCCTCAGTGGCGCGAAAACTTCGACGCGGTCTTGCTTTTCTGATCGAGGCGTCGAACAATTTTTCTGGTCTGCTCCGCTGCGGATTTTTAGAAAATTTGTACTAGTTGAAACTTTTTTTCTGCTCCGTGGCGATTTGAAGTGACGGTAAGGAGCGGGTTTCTCGACGGCGCGCAATCAAAAAATGTCCGGCGGGAACCTAAAATGCCCCTGCGCGATACGTAAAAAGAGGAAATATTTTTCCGTTTCTCCTGGAAATACTTCGACGCCGATTTAAATAGTTCTCCGGAAGCCGCCGTGAGAATGAAGCATTATTGGGATCACGGTATCGTCATTTTGGTGGAGACGGTAACGTGAAGAAAGCACATGTTCACGCTACCGTACTTTTGATCTTGGATTTACATACAAATTTCAGCTTTCTTAAGTCGTATTCTGGACTTTGCAATGGCCCTATATTATAACAAAACAACAGGGTATAAAATAAGAAAATTTGATAACTGCACATATTGCCTCGTGCGAACTTGGGGTGACCAATCGGCGTTCTCAAGTGCCAGCGTTCATGCATGGCTCAATTGAAAAATGAAATATCATATAAAATTGTGGAATTAAATATCATGTGTCTAAATAGCTTGTTGATGGGCTTATACAGATCTTTTTTTTTTAATTGTGTCTGATTGAGGTCTGCTTCTTACATTTCTATACTTCTGAAGTAAACAACAGACTGTCTTTCTTCTGCAGTTAATTAAATGCCCGTCCAAAATTGAACATGACAGTACTTTAGTTGAATAATTTGAAACAAAGTCTATTGATCACCATTTGTTCCTTTAAAAATTGAGGAGATACATTTATTTATGAAACTGTTTGGAAGCTCAGAAAAAATAACAAAATATGTTACCGTAATATGGGGGTGAATCGGGACAGTTTTGGCCGTTTTTCTGTGATAGCATGGACAAAAATCACCTCAGGAATCGAAATATGGTGTCAAATTGTGTCCGAACAGAAGATCTAAGATTCCATAGGAGCTTGAAATGATATCTTAAACTGCCAATGCTCAGGGCCCAAAAAACAACTCCCAATTCACCCCACAGTTTGGGGTGAATCGGGACACTGCATTAATTCTACAATCAATACTTCCCAGCTTCTTTAAGTTGTTGTTTCTTGTGACTAAACATTAGAAAACGTCTTCAATATGCAAAATCTTTATTTTGAGGAAAATCTGAAATAAATTCCCTTGAAAAATGCACATTTTAAAAAATGTCATAAATAACAGAAAACTATCAAAAACTTTAGTTATCTGCTGATTTTTCTGGTGATTGATAATTTTGGACTAAATCCATAATAAATGATGCCTAGTTCTGTAATATTTATCAAAATGCCACGCCAGCACACTCAAATGAAAATTGGTAGAGTATATTTTTGATTAATTCCGAAACTTAGCCATTGACCTGGATTTGAACCCATGACCAAACATGCATAATCCCATATTTAGCCTACTCTCCTGATCTCCTGAAACCATTTTAAATTGAAAAAAAGTTTACTGTGAACTTGATGGTTCTGGTATTTATACTTTTTACGATACAAGGAAAGTTTTGCCAATTTGCGAGAACTCAATTTCTGCAGGGGCAAGTTAAAAGTGCTTCAGCTCCTCACTGCCTGCAGTTAGAATTATAAAACCCGACCACAATATACGCTATAATGCCTGCCAGAAGTGTGCCAAAAATTATGAAGCTGGCTTAAATAGAAGTAGCTGTAGTTTAAGGAATAGAACACATTCCTATTCTGTCCTGATTCATCCCAGTGTCCCAATTCACCCCATATTACGGTACTGGAGCCATTGAAAGACTATTGGTAATTCTGTGTAATCTCATCAAATTTCATCAAATTTTCCCACTTGACTGATTCAGAATGCCGCGAAAATTTACCAGAACCAAGGTTTCTCAGCAGAAAGCACGAATCCCAAGTTATACAGTGATATCTTGAATAATTTCTCTGAAAAAATTTAGATTTTTGTGAAATTTTTATAATTCCAGATATTTGAAGGCATGTAACTCAAACAGTGTAAAACCTAGAGACTTGCAATTCTAAAGGAAAAAACAAGTTTTAATGTAACCCAAGTGTTATAAGGCATTGTTTCAGCCACCTCAGTGCATTTGCATCCATTCCACAGGTTGTCGAAAAAATCTGAAAATTTCAGTATATTCACAATTTTGAGGTTTGAGAAACCTTGATTCTGGTAAATTTTCAAGGCTTTCTGAATCAGGAAATTAATTTTTTATGCCTACCGAAAGTTTCAGTAAAATTTCATGTCTGGTAGCAATTTAAAATTGCAAAATGTCAAGTGATCAAACATTTTTAGGGGCAATGTGAGGTCTGTCTCAACATGGCCAAATTTTGTCACAATTTAAATTGATTTGGGATGAAGTGGCCAACTAGGCAACCGGCTTTGGTTTGTGAGGCTAAAATCTGCTGTCAATACAAATTTTCAACAAATGCAGAGAAATCACAATTTTGTGTCACATGAAGTTGTGTTGAGGGGTCTTAATTTTTGATATTATGCAGAACCCTTTGATACGTTTAGCTTGCCATGTTGCCCCTCAGCTGATCAATAAGAAACAATAACGCGGTTGGCTAATAACTATTTTCAAATTCATAAACTGGATGGTTTACTCTCAAACGCATAGTTTTTAGGAGTATGGTTTCAAAGCAGTTACACCTACTGAACCAGAATCAGATAAAATTATCTGGGGAAAATTTCCTGTCGCCTCTCAGGCACAGGCATTCTGACCATTTGCCAGCCCTCCCGCTCTATGGCTTGCATGATGCTTACCTCCTTAAACAATGAAAGGAACGTGGGTAAGTCTGGGCAATTAACAACTCTGCATGGCTGTACCCCAAAGCACAACATTACAGCAGGGTGATCGTTTCAGGGGATTTGCCAACCTTGATGTGTCTGTAGTGGTGATGAGCACCAGTTACTGGAGTCTGATGCCCAATTACCCATGTTTTGTGAATAATTTTAATGCCTGTGCTCTGGGGCAGTGCTTCAAGATTTATATATTTAGCTATCCATGAGCAAGAATATATTCTTCTTACATCATGACATTGTATCTGGAAATCTAATGAATGACAAACCAGTGACTCAGGACTGTCTTTGAATTATCAATCAGTACAAATTGCCAAAAATATCAACAGACGGGCAGTTCACCATAATTTAGCATTAAAGGGTGAAATTGATCACTGCACAGACTTAGATTGATCACTGCACATTTCAGATTGATCACTGCACATTTTGGGATCGTTGCACGCTTATTCTATACCCTGCGATACAGCACTTTTCCCGACGATCGCTCTGCTCATTAATTTTTTTATTTGTCAGAAAAGATATTTAGGGCAATTAGACATGGAATAAATAGGTTATGACATGGGTTAGACCTATATTTCCCAGATATTTTCACCCTCGACCCTGTATTTCCAAAATATATTAATTTTTGTCCGATTTGCCGTTATTTCAGTTATCTTTTACTGGTTCACAGCATTTAGTTAACTTAAGTTTGCATGACACTTCGTTAGGACTGAGTTCAATCTGTTTTGTGCTGTAAGGCCACGGTTTTTTGATTCCTTGTTACTCAGAACTTCTCGAAGGCAAATGGACCAGTCGGTCGGTCGGCAAATAAATAAAAAAGTTGCATGGTGCCAATTATTTTATTTCCATATTTTCGTGTGAGAGCAGTCGGTTGGACTTTAAAAAATAAAATATTTTGTGTACAAAAAATGTAAGTCAATGAAAAAATGATCAGTTATCAAATTGTGGGTTACATCTATACATGTAACTTGCCATGTTATATTTTGATGTCTGATATCCTACTATAAATTCATGGACCCCTTCGTCTTAACCAGCCAAAGTATGGGGTGCCCATTCACAAAAACTTGCATGCAACATTTTCTCACCCACAAGAAGGACATAGGCTGGGTTTTATGTTCGAAATTAGTATTTAATATTTTGCCCCTCTCCCACCCCCATTTCAGCCTGATGTTTCAAGATATCCTGAATGAACATGCACCCGTTAAATCTAGAACTGTACAGAGTGGCAAAGTCCCATATATGCACTCTAAACTAATGCATGAAATTTATAAGAGGAACCAGCTGAAAAATGTCTACTATAAAAATCGTAATTCACATAACTGGGAAAATTATCGAAGGCAGAGAAACTTTGTAGCCAGTATGAGAAAGACAGCTATAAAAAACTATTTCATGAAAAGATGTGACACAAACAAAGCTTCCCCTAAGGAATTTTGGTCTACTGTAAAACCATTCTTGTCTCAAAAGTGTGCATCAAACTGTGGTACCATTAACTTGAAAGAAGGTGATGATATAATAACTAGTCAAGATAAAGTAAGCAATATACTTAACGATTACTTTGTTACTATTGCTGATGAAATAGGATTCTCCCCCTTGACAAGTGATGTAGATATGTGCGACATCTTAGCTAGGTACTCCGAGCACTCGAGCATCAAGAAAATAAAACAAAATGTAGTATTGATTGGGAATGACAAATTCAATTTCAAACCTGTAACTTCAAAATAAATGTATGAAAAACTAAGAAAAATAGATGCTGGCAAATCCACCGGGTTTGATATGATTGCTCCAAAATGTATTAAAGTTTGTGCAAATGAACTGGCTGCCCCTCTAACTAGAATCGTAAACAATGCTGTAAGCAGTAATACATTTCCACATGACATGAAAAAAGCAGAAATTGCTCCTATATACAAAAAGAAGGATCATCTCAGCAAAGAAAATTACAGGCCTATCAATGTAATTGTTGTCTTGGCAAAGGTCATAGAATCTATAATAGCTGAACAAATCCAAGACTACATGTCCTCACACTTTAGCAAATTACTTGGAGCCTACCGCAAGGGTCATGGATGTAGTCAAATATTAATGTATGCTATAGATATGTGGAAAAGATCTCTAGACAACAATGAAGTTGTTGGAACTTTACTTATGGACCTGTCAAAAGCCTTTGACAGTATTCCACATGATTTACTACTGTGTAAACTAAATGCATATGGTTTTTCAAATGATGCTTGCCAATTTATGAAGAGTTATTTAATGTGCCGGCAACAGCGTGTAAAGCTTCAAAATGTCCGTAGTGAATGGAAATCAACAACAAGGGGTATCCCCCAGGGTTCTTGTCTTGGGCCCCTATTATTTAATGTATTCCTCAATGATATTTTTTGTTTAACCAAAGAAACACATCTATTCAACTATGCCGATGATAATACTATTAGCACCAGTAATGTGAATGTCGAAAAAGTTGTTGAAATCTTAATTAAAGAAGGAAATATGTTCATAAATTGGTTTAATGAAAACTCAATGAAAGTCAACTCAGAGAAATTTCAAGTAATGTTTTTAAAACCACACAGAAAGCAGGGAAAGTTACCTGAAAAACTTACAATCAATGAGAGTGTTATTGAAGTAAGCAACTGTGTAAAGTTGTTGGGAATCAATATAGACGAAGACCTCAATTTTGACAAACATGTGCATGAGATATGTTGTAAAGCAAGCAGACAACTTAAAGTCCTATTTCGATTCAAAAATGTACTTGGTAAAAAAGAAAAGATGTTAATGTTTAAGACATTTATTCTGTCATGTTTCAATTTTTGCCCTGTTGTGTGGCACTTTTGTGGCAAAGTATCAACAAGAAAAATAGAGAAGGTGCAAGAGAGAGCACTGAGGTTTCTGTTGAATGATTACCAAAGTAGCTACAGTAAATTATTACAATTGTCAGGAAATTGTACCATGTATGTTTCAAGGTTAAAATCAATTGCAATAGAAGTGTTTAAATGTGTTTATAAATTGAATCCAATGTATCTAGACCAAATGTTCAGAATCAAACAAGTAATGCACAATCTCAGAGATCCATTGTTACTGTCAGTTCCAAAGTTTAATCAAATGAAATATGGAAAGAACAAACTATCTTATCATGGGGCTCATATTTGGAATATGTTGCCCAACTGTTACAAACACACAATTAAATACAAAGAATTATGTTCTCTTACCAGAATGTGGCAAGGACCATCCTGTAAGTGCAATATATGTGGATTGTCATGATAACATGTTATTGTTTTTAATTATGTTGTTATTGGCTGTTAGTGGATTTTATTGTTATGTTTTTACACATTATAGTCGATTAATAGCCCTTGTGCTAATGTTTTTGTATTACTCTTCGACTTTAAATAAAATTTTATTTTATTTTATTTTATTTTTTTTTTACGGGTATGCTAGTCTAGTTATAATTAAGTGATGTGTTATGATTTTGAAGTGATGTGTTATGATTTTGAAGTGAGTATATCCAGAAATATTTAAGTGATACCATATCCTGCACATGCCATTTTATATTTCATCATGCCATTTTATATTTCATACTCTGGCACATCCAGTCATCGAGTAATTGAGGTCATATATACTTTACTTGCAATGCTACAAGCCCAAGTCAGTGAATTAGTCATTTATAACTCACCAGTGAGGTCACATGTGTCTCCCAATGACAAAATTATCATTCATTTAGGATGTGACTTAAAATCATTGATGTCATCAAACAGACAAATGTAATAATTTATCCTTCACTGGCTGTAATGCTGTGTAGGCCTACTCCAACATTTGTGTGGCCAATGCTGGCTTGAGATATCTTGCTGCAATATTCATCCTACTCTTAAAACTCTAACTCTTCAACTTTGCTGTCACCTCTACTCCTCCATCTCCACTCTACCCACACTCACAACATGGTGCATGAAGGTTCCTACTGACATTGCCTTTGTTTGTGGCTGATAAAATCCCAAGAAACCCTTCCTTATTTCTTTTAAATCTGCTTTTTCTGCGGCCCTTTCCACGAAATTCCTTCATTCACCTCTACGACGCCATTAATTTGACACTCTCTTTACTTGCACTCACTCCCCCTCCTCCTCTCAGTGCACCAATGTATTTCGGGGGGAGGCACAGCCACTAAATCAACAGCCTCACTTACCCTCAGCCATTTTCGCGGGCTTTGGCCTACGTAGTTTTACTTAGGTACTAACCTGTCAAATGTACTGTCTATGACTTGAATCGCATATCTTAAAAAGAGAGAGAGATTGATTTCAAATATCTTACATGAAAATAATTTCTAATAACCTACAGGTCAAGTTAAACATTCCCAATACACAAACCAGCCAGCTGAACTCAATCACTGTAAATCATAATTCCATGATGACAAATAAACTATTCAATATTTCCAGAAATATGCTCTACATGCTCCTATACAAGTTATAGGACTGTCTTCTATGTATCAAAACATAAATCATTACATTCATAGAATAGGCCCTACATGGAATCTCCCTCGCATTCTATTTCTTTTCTGAACCCAACACAAACACCAAATTAAATAGTCAATCAATAGCTCAAATGGAATGATAGTCAAATTGTCTCAATATTGATAAATATTCACGCACGAACAGACTTTCTATCTCATCTGTACAATATCCTCAGCTGCTGAAAAAAATCTGTATAATCAATCTAATCTTCGCGCAGCGAATTGAGCCCAAGAGAGGTCTCAAAAATCTGTGCAATAATGGATCTATACAATGCAATTGCGAATGAATAGATAGATGTAACTTATACCATGAGACAAACACTCAAACATGAGAGGATAACTGGATAACAAAGAATATGGGAATTATTCCCCTGAAATACTATAGCGTGATTGGCTGACAGAGGTGTCGAATGGTATAACAATAGATATATCTTCATAGATACATAGATTGATAGATAATTGATGTCTACATAATTATAGACCTATAGATAGATACATAGCTACATAGATAGTCATACATATACCAATACATAGATAGATAAATAGACACATAGACAGCTCATTAGTCTGTCCGACCAATTAACATTGAAAATCCCCCCCCCCCTTACAACATACAACTGAAGCCACCATCTCATATTCGCGCAGCGAATTCAGCCCAAGAGAGGCCTCACAAATCTGTGCAGTAATAGTCTCAACATCAACAGTCCACAGCAGGGAATTACGTCAACTGGGTCCAGCTTCTTATCAATGATTTACATTCGTATTTAACAAAACATAACAAATCCACAAGTGCCTTACAAGTGCCTCACAAATCGGTTTTCCAGCGGGTATTCTAGTATAGATTTATCTATCTATCAGGGTCTTACCATGACAGTTACCATATGTCTGGTAACTGTCATGGCCTTACATCCAAATCAGGTATCTATCATTTCACTTTCATATTTATCTTGAACTCTGCATTCTGAAATTAATCTTATATACTTTGACCATGGAGCAGGGAGCTCCCAGCTTTGACAGTCAATAGACGTAGTGCATGTAGAAATCAAATTGAGTCAATGATAAACACTAATTTGCCAAGTAGTAATAGACTAGTAACATTTTATTTAATTAAATAGCTTTAAATGAGCAATTGATGCACTGTGAAAGTGGAAAGCTGCAAATTCAGAATAGGATTAATTCAAATCACTTCAAGTTCTAGTGGATTGGTATTAAAGTTCAACATGTCTTTCAGTCAGGGGCAATTCAAGACTAAGATGACAATTAATGGCAAGCTAAATGGCAATTAAGCCTAACACTGGGATACAGGGTATGTGGTTCTGCCTATGATTGCCAAATTGCAATTAATACTCTATAACCCGTAGGAAAACCATAATACTAGTTTACCTCATAAAATGTATTGGAATTCGGCTGTCCGACTTAAAGAACATCGCCATAGAGGCCTACACTTCTGTACTGCACAGTCATTCGGGTTATAAGGATCTTGCCAGATCTGATATGGCCAGTCTCATGCATAAACAGTTCTTCAGTTTTTTTGGTCTCTAATGTTAGTTGCTGAAGCCTGATGAGGATGTTTCCATGACAACCACAAAATAATTTTAAAATGTCCAAATTTTCCAATACTTGAGAAATGCATTTCAAAGATATTGTTCTGTGAAGAATTCATAATGATACATCTAACATAATATAATTTTCTGGATGCCCCTCAAACAAAATATGTAAAATATGTTTTAACATTTTCATTCATTCCTGCTAATTATTATATAGTCGTTTTTATAAACTGGCCTGAGAGGACTGTGTTATTTTTTCTGAGAATGAGGAACAACATGCAAATGAACTGCATATTTTATTTGTTAAATACTTTACTGTAATTATTTATTTACATTTCAGAATCCAGACAACAGGAAAGAGAGAATCATTGCTTCAAAGTTTGGAGGCAAACCATGAGAAGAAACTAGATCCAGTCTGACCAAGAAAAGATCCAAATGCCAAAAATTAAATTTCATATCAGATAAATGCGATTTTAGACTTTCGATTGAATGAGAAATGAAATAAATGTAAATGTTACTTCAATAATTGTTGTTTGTTTGCATGTGTATCAGCCAATAAATGTGTTCTGATGAAAAGCTTCCTTTGTCTTTGATTCCTGTCTCAAATGACCATTTTGCAATATATTATGAGGCTCTATGATCAATGCAAAATGCTCATCAAAAACTGAGATTTGACGCCTCCATTGCCAGCATAAAGCAGAAATTCATGGTAATTCCCTGAAAGAGCATGCTGGATTATATGGTCTTGTGCCTGCTTAAAGGTTACCGGATTTGTATTTAGTTTTGCACCAAGAATTACAATTGTAAGAAATAAATCATTAAAAGCGTCCCAATTTTACCCTTCTGAAGTGCCTATTAGGCCTACCAGTATATCAGTATGTATGTAAATAACTTTTGCTAAGTCTCACTTTGTTCTGCCTGTCCAAAGTTAGTCCATATAAATCCCTCTCATCCAGCTTGTTTAAATCCCACATTTTACTGTTGTGTGCTTAGTTTGTCCAGCAAAGTCCCAGTTTGTCCAGCAAAGTCCCAGTTTGTCCAGCTAAGTCCCAGTTTGTCCAGCTAAGTCCCAGTTTGTCCAGATAAATCCCAGTTTGTCCAGATAAATCCCAGTTTGTTCAGCTAAGTCCCAGTTTGTCCAGCTAAGTACCGGTTTGTCCAGCTAAGTCCCGGTTTGTCCAGCTAAGTCCCACTTTGTCCAGCCAAGTCCCACTATGTCCAGCTAAGTCCTGGTTTGTCCAGCTAAGTCCTGGTTTGTCCAGCTAAGTCCTGGTTTGTCCACCTAAGTCCCGGTTTGTCCAGCTAAGTCCTGGTTTGTCCAGCTAAGTCCCAGTTTGTCCAAGTAACACCCCATGAGTACTTGTTGCATCCTGTCAGTCCCATTTTGTTCTGCATGGTCCCTCGAGTCCTCATTACCCCTTCTAAGTCCTGTGTGTCCTGATATTCCCAGAATGTCCAGTAAAAGTTTCTTTGTCCCTGGAGTCCAAATTGGGATTCCCATTCTGGACTTATGCGATGAAATGGGGCCTTATGTACAATAATGATAGTGTTGGGAGTGTTTTGGCCCTGTCTGTGAAAGCTGGATTGGGGTCCACTTGGCTCCTTTTTTATCAGCAACGATTAATGACAAGAATCTGTATATTTCTATAATTTATCCAAAAACAACAATAACAAAAAAAACAAACTAGGAATCAAATGAGAGACAGAGACAGAAAGAGTGCCAGGGGGGGGGGCAGAAAGCACAAACATATAAGAGGGACAGAGGAGACAGACAGACAGACAAACATATTTATTCATAATAAAGAGACATAAAGATGGATTACATACATGAGTTATGACAAAAGAGCGAAAACAATATTACATATTTGTTGTCTCTCTATTATGGGGAGACCTCTCTAAGACAATAGAGCCGCTATCGAGAGGCCACCCCAGAGGCAAGAAAGCAATCCAAGTAACCAAGAGCTACATTGTAGGAAGGACACAAGAGCAGGAGCCGGAATGGGAGAAAGGAGAGAGGGAGGAGACAGATGGAGGAATCATAGAGGGAAGAGGCAGTCAGGGCATGGGAGAGGGGAGAGGCAAGAACAGTCTGAGGAGCCAAGAGCTACATTGTAGGAAGGACACAAGAGCAGGAGTCGGAATGGGAGAAAGCAGAGAGGGAGGAGACAGATGGAGGAATCATAGAGGGAAGAGGCAGTCAGGGCATACTAACTTAATACATGTATAATACGGAAACTAAAACTATGTGGTATTTCTATTTATTGAAAGACATTTGGTAAGAAAAATACGTAGCATGTCATTTACACTATATACCCCGGAGCCGTCGACAAAAACAGCTGCACCAGTCACTGCTGTCCGAAGTCAAGTCAAGTCAATGATAATCAAAGTTGTCAGTTGTGCATGTTGCCAGCCGGCCATCACACACTCTGCGCCCAGTGGCATCCCTATGGGGGGCAGAGTGGGGCACATGCCCCCCATATTGGACCTGTACCCCCAGCCCCCAGGTGCCCCCCACATGAAATTTCCAACTCTGGCCAAAATGTACTATTAGTATAGTGAGTGCCCCTCCAGGGTATCATGTGCCCCCCCTGGTGCCCCCCCCCCCCTGCTCGAGACCCCCCAGTTACGCCACTGTTTGCGCCCCATTATATTTGGTATCATTGGATTCGTCTTGAAAAGAAGAGAGTATCATTGGATTCGTCTTGAAGAGACGATTCCAATGGATTCCAAAGGTGCTAAAATCACATGACACTCGACCAATCTGTACTATTGTGACCCATTTGTGGGTTACATTTCATCAAAGCCAGCTTACATAATTTTTTCGAGATTAGTCACATAAGCAAATGAGCATAACCAAAAATGTATTTCCCATTTTTGCAAGTTTTCTTTTTCATTTAGTTGCCTTAGCTGACAAAGTCAGCCAACTTCATGCTAAGCCAAGTCAAGTTGCAGATGATGACTTAAGTCAACTAAGTTAGTCAAGTCAGTGAACTTTAAGTCAGTCATCTTACATGTAGCGTGACTTGACTGACTCCAGGGTCTACCCTACATGTGATTAATTAGATGCATAAGCCACAAACTGGAGTTGATAGAACTGTTACAGCATATAGCACAGGAGTTCTCAAAATGAGAAAAAATTATAAATGTAAGACATTGAAACTTTCTCTCCAAGCTTATACAAAGGCCATTTTTACCTTCAGCGAACGAAGTTCGAAGAAGGTATTGTAATCACTTGGGTAAAAATGTTGTCCGTCCGCCGGTCGGTGGGCGGGCGGGCGGGTGGGCGGGCGGTCGGGCGGATAGATCGTTTCCGGGCCAGCACTCGGCCTCTATTGAGTGTACATGGATGAAATTTGGTACACATATAGCCTGTATGGTCTAGTTGTGCCTTTTGATGGTCTAATTGATAGATATTCAATAACTTTTGAAATAATTGAGAAAATATAAAAATTATTTTTTGTTCGTTTCCGGGCCAAATCTCAGTCACTATTGCATGTGCACTTACGAAATTTGGTACAGATGTGGCCTATATGGTCTAGATGTGCCTTTTGATGGTCTCATTGATGGATATTCTATACTTTTTGCAAAAATTTGGAAAATAGAAAAATATGTATTTTTTTAGTTTTTTGGGCTGAGACTCGGTCACTATTGCATGTAAATGGATAAGGTTTGGTACACACATGGCCTATAAGGTGTAGTTGTGCCCTTTGAAAGGTCTGGTGGAAAATATTAAATGCTATTTGAAATATTGAAAAAAAAAGAGAAAAAATATATTTTTTGTTTCTGGCCCAAGATTTGGTCACTATTGCATGTACATGGATAAAGTTTGGTACACATATGACTTATGTGGTTTAGTTGTGCCTTTTCATGGTCTGACTGATACATATTTTATACTTTTCGTAATATTGAGAAAAAATATTAAAAATACTTATTTTCTTATAGGAGCCAAAACGTGCCCACTATTGCATATACAGCAATGCCATTTCCTTCACGTATCACCTATAAAATGTAGCAGTGCCTTTTTGACTTGTATTTAACACTTTTTGAATGATCGGAAAAAAATTGGTGCATGCATCAAACCGTACCATAATATAAGTAAATTTGTATAATAAGGCCTTTCCCTGCTTTTACAAACCCTGGCAAGCACACAGGTAGATCGCAGGGCAGCAGGCAAATAACAGATAATAGAATGCCATTACTCGACCACTGTTGCATACCTATAATATACGGAATTTGGTAAACACACCAATTTTATGATGCAATTGTAATCTTCTAAATGTGTTATTCGCTGAAGGTTTGCTGCTGCGCAGCCTATGTTTCTATCTAAACTTAGTCATGATACAAAGGAACACCAATTGGTTTTGCTTCGCAGCTTAGTCTAATAGGTGGCGCTCCAGACTGTAAACACAGAGTGAAATCAGCTGTGGATATTTTCATCTTTTAAACAAGTTTTGGGTATATTTAACTGCTGAATTTTTGTGTGATTGTCGGTAAAGTGCCTCCAATACGTTTTTCGCCATATTTGTGCTCTTTCCAAGTGATTTTAGTCCAAATACTTGCTGTTTATGTGACTCTTCATTTCAACATCGCTATTGGCTCCAATACACATTCATTTTGCCTCAATTTTCGCTCATTTTACGATCGTTTTTGCATCTATTTAAGGGTCTAATTTGCATTTTAATTCATCTCCAGTACTGCCAGTATCTAACAAACACTTTCCACATCACCAATCAGCATTATATAACAGGAATTTTCATTTTCTAATCAATAACACTGCCAGGAACTCTACTCAATTTCCAGCCTTCCAGGAAACATAAGCTGCAGGACAACATACCCTCAACTCAACTGCCAACCTAGTCACCCTTCCACACTCTTTGCTACCAATTTGAATCAATAACCTTAAACTCATTTACTATTTTTCAGAAAATTACAGTCCTGTGAAGAACTTAGCAGTGTTCTGCAGCAAACCCTCAGCAACCAGTCACTCAGATACTTTCACAAAGCACCTGTGAGGTATCATAGCAACCAGTCACTCAGATACTTTCACAAAGCACCTGTGGGGTATCATAGCAACCAGTCACTCAGATACTTTCACAAAGCACCTGTGGAGTATCATAGCAACCAGTAACTCAGATACTTTCACAAAGCACCTGTGGGGTATCATTGCAACCAGTCACTCAGATACTTTCACAAAGCACCCGTGAGGTATCATAGCAATCAGTCACACAGATACTTTCACAAAGCACCTGTGGGGTATCATAGCAACCAATAACTCAGATACTTTCACAAAGCACCTGTGGGGTATCATAGCAACCAAACACTTGGATACTTTCACAAAGCACCTGTGAGGTATCATAGCAACCACTCATTCAGATACTCTCACAAAGCACCTGTGGGGTATCATAGCAACCAGTCACTCAGATACTTTCACAAAGCACCTGTGAGGTATCATAGCAACCAGTCACTCAGATACTTTCACAAAGCACCTGTGAGGTATCATAGCAACCAGTCACTCAGATACTTTCACAAAGCACCTGTGAGGTATCATAGCAACCAGTCACCCCGATACTTTCACATAGCACCTGTGGGGTATCATAGCAACCAATAACTCAGATACTTTCACAAAGCACCTGTGGGGTATCATAGCAACCAAACACTCGGATACTTTCACAAAGCACCTGTGAGGTATCATAGCAACCACTCATTCAGATACTCTCACAAAGCACCTGTGGGGTATCATAGCAACCAGTCACACAGATACTTTCACAAAGCACCTGTGAGGTATCATAGCAACCAGTCACTCAGATACTTTCACAAAGCACCTGTGAGGTATCATAGCAACCAGTCACTCAGATACTTTCACAACGAACCTGTGGGGTATCATAGCAACCAGTCACTCAGAAACTTCCACAAAGCACCTGTGGGGTATCAACCAGTCTCTCCGATACCTTCACAAAGCACCTGTGAGGTATCATAGCAACCAATCATTCAGATACTTTCAAAACGATCCTGTGAGGTATCATTGCAACCAGTCACTCAGGTACCTTCACAAAGCACCTGTGAGGTATCATAGCAACCAGTGTTTCACTCAGACTTTTGAAGCATTGTAGTGACATCACCATGACAAATAAATCAAGGCTGTACTCTGATGTCTTGCGTATTGGGTTAAAAGAATCAACTAAGGCATTCTCACTGGCAAGGTTTCAGAATACCAATAACTCCAGTTGCAATAACTCAATCAAAATTGCGAACCGATTTGGCATCCTATCAGATTCTGTTAAACATCCCAGTTCCTCAGACAATTATCCTCTTAAAACTTCAAACAATATATTAAGAGCTTGTGTGTGGAATGCCCAAAGTCTTAGACAAAAAACTCAATCTGTAAATGACTTCAGGAATGAATTTAACTTGGATATCTTTCTTTTCACTGAAACATGGCTGAAAGCGGATGATAAAGTTGAAATTGGGGAACTTGAAAGAAATGGACAATGCTACTTTCTAAGCTCACCCCGAGAAGGTAGACAAGGGGGTGGAGTCGGCTGCATCGTCAAATCAGGTCTATGCGCAGTTAAAATGGAAAGTGTGAAGACAAGGACTTTTGAGCATATGGAAGTCCAAGTGAAACTGAGTGGAAAAATTCTAACAATCCTGCTTGTGTATCGCCCTGAACCCTCTAACCAAAATAAGTACAGCTTATCTGAATTCTACAAAGAATTTACAAATTTTGTTGCAAGTTATCAAGCATGTCACAATGAACTCATCATAACAGGCGACTTCAACTTTCACATGAACAAACAAGATGATAGCAGAGCAATCCAATGTGGGAACATCCTAAAAATGTTTAACCTTGAACAACATGTTGCATCTCCAACTCACAAAAGTGGAAACACTCTTGACCTAGTTATAACCCGAAAAAATTCTAGTCTTAAAGATTGTGGCGTTGGTGACCTCCTGTCAGATCACAATTGCATCCTTTTCAATATGGAAATGTCCAAAGGCAAAAATCTAAAAAAGAAAGTAGCATTCCGAAAAACTCATGACATTAATGTGTCAGAATTCAAGAATGATATCCACTTACATTTTGCTCAAAATGGCCCACAACAACAAATGGCTAATGACCTAAGCAGTCTCGTGTTCCTGTACAACTCAACCAAAAAGGTGCTTGACAAACATGCACCAATGAAGATCAAGCAAGTAACATTTCGAAAACCAACACCTTTCACAAATGCTGATATCAAGAATCTAAAGACCAGTAAAAGAAAGGCAGAAAGAAAATGGAGATGCACTGGGCTACAGGCTGACTGGGATATATTTAAGGAGAAACGAAATGTGCTAAATGAGAGACTCAATCAACTAAAAACAGATGACCTGAAGTCAAAGATTGAGAAAACGAAGGGCAACTCAAAGGCTATGTTTAAGATCCTAAATTCTAGCCTTAACAGGAAACAAGAACTCCCTCTGCCACATCACATAAACGAAGCAGATCTAGCCAATGATTTCAACACTTTCTTTGATGATAAAATCAAGAAAATAAGATTGAGATTAGCCACACACAGCGCAAGTACACATAATGATGCTGAGACATATTCAGGTCTGAAATTTAGTCAATTCAAATCACTCTCGGAGATGGAAATTAAGAAAATTATCACTGATATGCCTGTGAAGCACTGTAACCTTGACCCAATACCTACTTGGTTACTGCTTGAATGCATTGACGAATATCTTCCTGTCATGGCTAAAATAGTCAATACATCACTCAGAGAAGGGAAAATGCCAAGCGAACTGAAACATGCTCTAGTAAAACCGCTCCTTAAGAAAAATGGCCTTGATCTCATTAAGAAGAATTACAGACCAGTTTCAAATTTGTCCTTCTTGAGTAAAGTCATAGAGGGTGCTGTCATCAAACAATACACTGATCACCTTGCACTTGGAAGCCTGCATGATGAAAAACAGTCAGCATACAAGCAGCATTTCAGTACAGAAACTCTATTGACAAAAATCCACAATGATGTCATGATTAACATGAGCCGTGGTGAAGTAACAATGCTGGTTCTACTAGACTTATCGGCGGCATTTGACACAATTGATCATGACATCCTTTTGAAAAGGTTGAGAGACAAGTATGGTATTGATGGCTCTGCTTTAAATTGGTTCAAATCATACATCACCAATAGATCTCAATCTGTACTCATAAATGACACGGAATCAAGCAAACTGCCACTAAAATATGGCGTCCCTCAAGGATCGAAACTCGGTCCGATCTTATTCAATTCGTACATTGCTCCTATAAGTAAGGTGGCTGAAGAAAATGAGGTTGATGATCAAAAGTATGCCGATGATGAACAACTAATCCTTTCCTTGAAGCCAACTTTTCTTGAAGAGGAAAAGGCAACAAAGAAAATGGAAAAATGCATCAAAGAAATACGCAATTTTCTTCACAAAAACAAACTCTGTAACAATGGTGAAAAGACAGAGTTACTTCTCATTGGCTCACCATTTCAACTCAAGAAACTTCACATGTCGTCAATCAGTGTGGACAATGTTGAAATAAAAGCGACAGATCATGCCAGAAATTTAGGTGTATTCTTTGATAAACACATGTCAATGCATAAGCAAGTAAACAAAATGTGTCAAAACGCTTATTTTAACCTTCGAAACGTCTCAAAACTGCGTAAGTCACTGAACAAGGAGTCAATCAAAACAGCTGTCAATGCATTAGTCACTCCTCATTTAGACTATGGAAATGGATTGCTCTATGGCTCCTCAAAACAAGTGATAAATAAACTCCAGGTAGCGCAAAACTCTGCTGTACGACTGATTGAAGGGCTAAAAAGACAAGATAAAGTTAGTCATTACAGGAAAGAGTTACACTGGCTTCCAATTCCTGCAAGGATCCAATTCAAACTTATGACAACTACATGGAAAGCGGTGAATAATCAAGCACCTCAGTACCTCAGATGTCTTATTCTACAAAAACCTGAAAATGACCTGAACCTCCGCAGCAATGGCAAAATGCTGTTAGAGGTACCTGCCACACAAAATCAAAACAAGTTTGAGGATAGAGCCTTTACCTATTCATCACCGATACTGTGGAATGGCTTACCTGAACATGTACGAAAATCAAGGACACTGGATAACTTCAAGAAGCGATTGAAAACCTATCTTTTTGCAAAATTTTATGGAGATATCAGCTAATCTAACCAAGCGCCAATGAGCAGTTTACTGGAATTGGCGCTATATAAGTACTTAATATTATTATTATTATTATTATAGTCATGCTACAAAATAACACCAATCAACTTCTTATCCAGATGTAAAGCTGGGGTTCTGTTTCATGGTGGAGAGAAAATATTTCTAATTCAGTAGAGTCGCTAACACAGAAATGAATTACATTCTATTTTTTTTTTTGAACAGTTTGGTAAATGCAAAAAACTAACTTTGTACACCGAAAACCAGTGAAGTGAAAGTTAAGTAGAAGATGGACAGAAATAACTCTAATTCAGTAGAGTCCGCCAACATAGAGATGAATTGCATTTGGGTGTCTCTTTGTGGGAAACAGTTCAATTAATGCATAAAGCTCATTTGTATGCAAATTACTCAGTATGATTTCCCTGTATATGCTATGAGAGGGCCAGCAATGCTGGTAGAAGACTTATTTATGAAAGCTTTGCATAGAGGAAAAAAATATTTTTGAAAAGGACTTCAACACGAACAGCAAGGAGAGTGTGAACGTGAATTGTGCGTATAAAAGTTTTGAAAAGATCAGTCTAACTGTAACATTATCATTCTAACTGTAACATTATCATTGTATAGAGAATATGCACTGGAGAGAAGGCATGTAAAATGTTCAGCAAATAATAATAATAATAATAATAACTAGAAATCGGGTAACCGCGATGCGGTGACAAAACTTCACCAATCATATAATTATTGGCAGTGAAATTAATGTGAGAAAACACAGAAATGATATTGTAAATGACATTGGACATGACCTTGAACATGAACATGAACTCGGACATGAACTTGCACATGTACTTGCACATAAACTTGTACATAAACTTGTACATGCAGTTGCATGCGTCTTGCACATGTAACATTACATGCAATATCACACACAATATCACATGTAATATTATGCAATATCAAATGTAAAGTTACATTTAATGTATTAAACATACAATATCACTTGCAATATCATGCAAAATCATATCACATGTGATATTAATTTATCACCTGTAATTTTGCATGTTACTGAGAATGTACATAGTGTGCACAGATATATGGAAGTACTTACAAACTATCCGTCCCTGGACTAGTTGTGATGTGATATATAGTCAGCAGACAGATAAACCCTTACTGTAACATGTCAATCGGTTTGTGGCCATATACTGACTGATTCACTGACCGATACACTGACTGATACAATGACTGATACAATGACTGATACAAAAATATTTGACCAAAAACATGTAATTTTGAGGGTTGGGCGTTCTTTTAAACCCTCAGAGTTACAAGAAAACATTCAGAGATTGAAAACTGGAGGAAAATTTGAGCTTGCCGAATATTATATACAGAAAATAACATGGACCAGTACTTGGACCAGTACTTGGACCAGTACTTGGACCAGTACATGGACCAGTACATGGACCAGTACATGGACCAGTACATGGAACAGTACATTGAACAGTCCAATGAACAGTCCAATGACCAGCGCATTGACCATGCGTCAACCTGTACATCAACCAGTGCATCAACCGGAACATCAATCAGTACATCAACAGTACATCAACCTTGGAATTTTAGGAATGCATTGGCTAAGATACTTCTAGTCCTGAAAACATGGAAATGACTGCAATTTCTGAAAACATACATTTTTCAGGGTCCGGCGATCTTTTTAACCGTCAGTGATACAAGAAATTGTTAAATATAGAAACTAGAGGAGAATTTGTGCTTTCCAAATCGATTTTCAGATTCTCCGTAACTTTATTAGGACCGGAGATACGGCCGATTGAAATTACGGTAAAATTCAGAAATGTGGACTTCAGAAATCTCTGAAAAAATGTAGTTTTTCACTTAAAATTACTCTAGAACCAAAACGGTTCAATGGAAACATATATAACTTGGCAGGATTATGTGAACGAAAGATGAAAGTATGCCCAAATAGCTTCATTAAAATAAAATGATTATTTCCTTGTCAAAATGATGATAAATTGTGAAAATTTGACAAAAAACATGAAATTTTCAGGGTCCGGCGATCTTTTAAACCGTCAGAGATACGAAAAAATGTTCAATATACGAAACCTAGGGGAGGATTTTGCCTTTCCAAATCTGTTTTCAGATTCTCTGTAACTTAATTAGGACCGGAGCTACAGCCGATTGAAATAACGCAATCATTGAGAAATGTGAAAAAATATCGTAAATTTTTCCCTAATTTTTTGACCTTGTGACCTTTACGGTCTAACGTAGGTTAATCCGCGGACCTTGAAAATTTTTGCAATGCCTCTAGACTATTTTAGCAAGTATGTGTGACATTTTTGTAACAATATTTTGATTCCTTGCCTGTGTAAAAAAATCTAATGTCAAAAAAGTAAAATTTTTCATCATGTTTGACCTTGAATTTGACCTTGAAAATAAGTTTCTAGGTCAAAAGAAATATGATTTTCAGAATCAGCATGTGAAAATGGGGGGATCAATTAATTATTGTAACTCTCTCTGATCGATATTTCCATGTCCAAAACGCAATAATTTGTCATTTTTTAACATTCTCCGGTTTGCGATATTTGGAATTTTGTAGAAAATTAAGGTAAAATGTTAGAGGAATTTGGGTTGCATATTCTAAAAGCATATATTTTTGTCTGTCTAGAGATAATATATCAAGGTGATATCATGAAAAAAACATAATTTTCAGAATTTTTGAAAATAAGCACTTTTTGCACTTTGAAGAGCCAAATGACCTTGAAAAATGAGGTCAAGGTCAAATTTGAAGGTGGTTATGGGGGTTTTAGGGGTATCTTTGGGGGGGTTCACTATACATTGTTATGGCCTAAAATCGATATTTCAGGGTGAAATTACCAAGGTCATTGGTTTTGATGACGCGGTTGTTATTAAAAAGTACATAACTCAAAAAGAAAGCATGACATCATCACAAAAATAACTTCTTACCATGCGCCAGACATTTGGGCATCACATTGCATCAATTTTGATACCTTGTGGCTTACAGATTTTGCTATCATGCGTGACAATCTCCGCACTAAATATGGACCTGTGCGACCTTGACCTTAACCTACTGTCATGTAATTGGGTCAGATTATGTAATGTACTTGTAGCATTTAGACACTAAGTGGAAAATGAAATACGCACGTAATTGCCTGTGATGTGCTCTTGAGAAACATATGAAAAAACGAACTTTGAAATGGCCTGTGACCTTGAAAAATAATTCAAGGTCACTGATACTAGGTCAGTGTAATGAGGTCATGTAATACTATATACCTGATTTTTTTGAAAAATTTTTGAAGAAATTTTTGTCCGGAAAAAAGAAAAATAAATAATAAAAATACTTACGAAAACAAGAAACTTCACCTATGTAATAGGTGAAGTTTAATAAATACTTTATATTAATCACAATAGTTTAGTCTCTATAAATTATGCAGATAACTGGTGCTTTGAGAAATATGAATTGAATTATAGAAAAATTACTTGTACATACACGACACAAGAATAGGGCAACAGGATAAAGAATTCAGCAGGCATCTCCTTCTGTCTGTCTAATCTAGTTTTCTTCAATTGTTTTTCCAAATCTGTCATGAAAGAACAAAAAGAACCTCAGCATTTTGTTGATCATACCTAAGTGTTATTACACAGATAATCAATGCGCTTGTAAAGCATTAAGCCAAAGCAAGAGAATGTGATAAAAGCCAGAGAGTGCAGCCAAAATCATCATAATCTGATCCAAAAGAAGATACCCTCAAGAGCAAATCAGCAATTACAGCCATACACTTGCATGAAAACAAAACGCAGGTGCTATTAATTTTATAATCTACCAAACATAAATAAATCAGTGCTCCAATTCAATATTTACTCAATGTATTTCTTTATATTGACAATTTTTGAAAGTGCCTCAATAGTGTGTCTGAAATCATTGAAATACTCAATTCTTGATACCTTTACATGTACTGTAGAATGGGGTTCATTTTGGCAAGTCTGGGGAAAGTTGGCCACCTCTTTTATTACATTTAATGGCAGAAATTCTAAAATTCCTCACTGACATAGGTTTTCCAGGAAAATTTGCCACCTCTGTAAGTGAGAAAACATGGCATTTCTGCCATTAAGTGGGTTAAAATTGGTCGCCAACTTTCCCCGGCTTGCCAACTTTACGTATTTCTATGGCAGTTAAGACTAGCGTGCGCAAATGAACAATTTTGTGATTTTATTCACTCACCTATCGTATACAAGGATCTTACATAATGATAATAATAGTTCCATGCAAGACCTTCTGCCACCCTTGTAACTGGAAAATATTAAAAAGAACAGTTGACATCATTCAATCATTAACTAGAATATTTTTTCTTTAATCTTTCAAAAAATTATTATTGTTGTTATTTTTCAACATTGACCATGGGTGGTGGCCCCTCAATCACTATGCCCTGGCATCTCCCTCTGTGTGTGAAAAGATGTACTAGAATTCTGTCAAAATCACTTTTGTAATGCTTGCAATCAGTTTATCTGTGCAGAAATATATGCGTATCTAAGTATGGAAAATTATAAAGCCATGTGTGAGTAATGTTTTTGGGCATTTAAATATTCATCCACTTATCTGTTCTTCTCTCTATGAATCTATTTTACAGCTATCTGTAAAAGCTCAAAATGAACTTCATCCCGCACAGACCTCAATTAGTACGTTAATATTTGACCAAGTGAAGTTAAGGGAAGAGACCTTCAATTTTTACAAATAATTCTGACACAGGAACAAAACTGTCCTTCTTGGATAAGTGAAATATGGTTGATTCCAAATCTGGTATTCTCTAGATTCTCAACCTTAAGCTTTTTTTAGATATTTTGGTTTCCATGGCAAGAATTTTGGTAATTTTGATATCATACTTATAAACACTTATTTGTCCATAACATTGTTAATAGTTTTTGGAAATTCGTCATTTTTACACAAGTTGTTGTTTGCAATAATGTCTCTCCAAAATGAAAATTTTTTACCAGATTTCACTTCTCACAAAGTTGCCATGACAACAGATAAGTCAAACATCAGAACTTAGGAAAATGGACTTCAGAAAGTTGTCTTCTATGCAATAGTATAAGGTAAATGTAGAAAATTACCATGGACCAACAAAGTCAACTCCATGAGAAAATGTGTTATTATGAAAAGTGGGAAACCCTACAGAAAATAAAGTTGCCATGGTAACCTCTCGTGTTCGGGTACTTCTTGATTAAGGCTTGTTGCTGGAATTCTTGCATTCTTGATATGATTGTCATGCTCTTGAGCCTGGCTTTGTATCAGTGTATAAAAAAGGGTAGAAAGTCCAATCCATCATGGCATTAGAGCCCTAACTTTGAGACCAGTGCGCGCGAAAATGGTCAGCCACGTCATATCAGAGATTACTGGCACTTTTTGCAAATGTCTGACCATTCTCAAATTCAGGTCAGACATATTTACTTGCCGAAAATCTCTACAGGAAATAGCCGTATTAAGTGTTAATCCTCTCTGATGATGCATTGTATTGTAAGACATCAAGAAACTTAATTGCAATGTCACAAACCACCTTTTAATATCAAAAAACAATATTCCATTGAAACACATTTCAACCATTTGAAAAGTTATAGATTAAATTTATAATGTTGTCTGACGTAACGTTAATTTGTCTGACCAGAACTATCTCTCCGTCAGAAAAAATGTCTGACCAAAGTCAATATGCTTTCGCGTGCACTGTTTGAGACTGACAAAAAATGTGACGCTCCCACTTTTTGTAATATTTGTGATGACCTTTCTTCTTTACACGCCCCTTGAAGAAGGCTAGTTGAAGGAAAGTTAACTTTTCTGATATGATTTTGTTGCTCATGAGCCAAGGTTTCTGTTGGTTTACAGAAAGTATTTGTAAATGTATACTATCATGATATTAGAGGCCTGTCTTTGTCACTGACAACAAATGTGGCACTCTTACATTTTGTAAAAATGTATGTTCAGACATGTCTTGTTCAAATGCTTTGTGATAAAGACTCATTGCTGGAATTTTCACTTGTTTGATATTGCTTTATTGCACTTGAGCTTAGCTTTCCATAGGTATGTACAATATGGTTTTTAGTCAAACCTATCATGCAGTGGCGTCCCTATGGGGGGGCACAGGGGGGCACGTGTCCCCCCATATTGGACCTGTGCCCCCCCAGGTGCCCCCCCATATGAACTTTTCAACCTTGGCTAAAATATACAATTAGTATTATGGGTGCCCCCCCCCCCCAGAGAGTCGTGTGCCCCCCCAGGTGTCCCCCCATTCGCGACCCCCTAGTTACGCCACTGCTATCATGGTGTAATGGCCCTGTGTTTATGGCTGATTAAAAGTGCAACACTTGCCCTCTGCTTTGCCTGCTAATTCCACCATAGAAGATACGATAAGGCAAAAAATGAAAAATCTATATTTTGTTTGTTATAAGCATATTATTCAACAGAACATGTGCAAGTTTCATAGTGATATCATAAAAAGTCCCTGCTGCAGAATTATTCGAATAGACCAAGGTTCGTTTTGAATAAACTGCATTTCAAGTTTGTATTTTCTTCACATTCATGTTTAAATTTACTGGAATAATGTGGCCTAGTCGCCACAAAAACGCATTTACAACCTCAAATGTTTGGATTTTGAATCCACTGATACATAGGAAACATATCAATGACTAATGATTTTTCGGCCAATTTGAACATAAATTCCAAATTTTACCAACTTGTGACACTGGACCTTGTGTTCTCTTAGCAAAATCTATAAACAACTCTTGGGAATATTTCCTTTCATTTGGTATCAAAAGTGATTGTTATCAGCATCATCTAAGTATGATTAGTTTCATGTAATTTTCTATCAGTCCAGGTTCAATTAGCTGATATTGTTTGAAGTCTCATTTTATAAAAATTGCCATGGCAACTGAAAATATTAGTGGCGTATTTAGGGGGGCCATTGGGCCATGGCCTCCCCCCTCAGGTCCAAAATTAACATTTGGAAGATAGGCCATTTTTAGATACGCCCCTGGAAAATATACATAAAATGAATCTGAGCAAATACTACACACAGAAAAAAACTTGGTTTTTGGGGGTTTTCTACATAATCAGTTGAATATTTGAAAAACCAAATTGATGTTAATGGTTTATTGAGGTTGTGTGAATAATCAAATGAATCATTGAAAATCCAGTCTGGTTAATATTGGTTTATAAGGGTTTTACAATAAATCACTTGGATATTTACAAAATCAGTAAAGATTAAATTGGTTTTATTGCAAACCAAGTGAATATTTGAAACACCATGTGTCCAGATTCACTGATCTTAAACATTGTTCACAGCTTCACATTTAAGGATATGCAGCACTTAATCTTTGTGTTTGACACAGTTACAGCTGTTTTGAGGCTAATCACAAGGTGATTTTGTCAGACTTGAGACACAATTCTATACCTTTTGTGAGAGTCAGTTAGACAGTGCAGTGACCATCTCTGACTGATTTGTTTATTGAATGAAGAGGCAAGCTCATCCTGGTTTACCCTCAGTTCCAAGGTAGGAATTTTATGATTCATTTTCTTTTGTTTATGAGCCGCATGGGAATATTAGCTAACATTTATTTGACAAACAAGTCACTCTATTTTATGTAAAGGTCTTTATTCAGAGAGTGTGCACATTTAAAAAAACTGGTTAGTCGCTGATGATCATTTATTTTAGGGAAGTAAGGATTATATGGTCTTTGATCACTTTCCAGAAATTATAATTGACATGTAATTTGATACATAATATGTCTCTATCTAAGGGGGCTACCATTTAATCTCAAGGAGGTGGGCTTGGATTTTTTTAAAATAATAATTTCTTGCTCAGTTTTGGTGAAATAAATAAATAACTTTTGGGCAGTCTTGAAACTAATGATTTGTGGTGGGTATATCTTCATAGAGTGTGACTAACTATTAAATTATTTGTGTTTCAGCTTCTACGTGAAATTTAGTTCATCCAACCAGTGGAACAGGATGAGCTTACCTCCTGAGCGGGTCTGGATAGGTCTCAGGAATCATCCGTGAAAAACTTATCTCTGACCCAGATTGGTGATGCCCTTGAGGCAGACAAATGAAAAGGTGGGTGTCTCATTTTTGTGTCATACTGTTTCTATGCTCAATTTTTATGTTGTCTTTCTCTTAATTCTTAAATGAAGGGCATTGCAAGTCACAAATTCTCTGCTTTGCATTTTAATGTAGCTAGCAAAGTGCACATACCATCATGAGCAAATGACAGCTGTTTTGTATTTCAGCTCTCTTTCCTAGCTTATTTAGATATTTTAATAAAACCAGTGGATCGCCTGCCATAAAATATGCAATAGAATTGTATTCTATTTCAAGTTAAAATGTTCAACTACTGTATGTGGCACAATTATGTAATGCTGTGAAGAGTGTTTCAGAATCAGGCAGGAAGTCAAAACTCATTGTTTCAATGTGTGCATGAATCCAATGCAATAAGCACTGTATAATATTTTGTATATGTACTTATGAAAAGTAACATTGTGATTGCTTGCATTTCAGGAGCGAAGCCAAGTGCTCAACAGCAAATCTTGAAGAATTATGGTCCATCTCGAAGTCCATTGGACACACGTCAGCTACAATCAGCATTGCCAAGAATGACAGTATGGGCCTTTACCTTGGTTCTTTCTTGCATCAATATACTCGTTACCACGTGTACGACATCCAGCGTTCACCAACATTTAATTTTGAAGAACATTTTCACATTTATGGACATTACATTGCATTCTTCATGGACTATTACATTAACAAATGTAACATATATCAGGATGGCAGTTCATTTTTGTGTTTTTACAAAAGTTATATTTAAATATGAAAAATATGCATTTCATTTGACTTTTATGTGTATTGTGTGTGTGTGGAGTTTATGTTTGAACATGTTTGAGTAGTAGCTATAGACATGTTATTTCTTCCTACACTTAAGTATATTTCTTTATACATGTCAATTTTATTTTGGTCTTGTATTTTGAAAGTTTCATAAATAGATACGAATAAATAAAGTCATATGGCTTCCTATTGTCTTTCTGCTTAGAAGTATTTTCTCCCTGTGTGCTCAAAAAAAAAAAAAAAAAAAGATGACATTTGTCTATAAACTAGAATTTTTTTTTTCAAAACACTGATGGTGAGGTGAAAAATCATTCATGGACATTTGAAAATCTTATCATATCCAGAAAACCAGCTAACTTTTATTTAAATTCTTGAAATGGTTATGAAAGCCCTATGGGAATGATGAAAATGTACAACTGATTACCAGAAAAACCAATTTTGGTTTAAAATGCACTCCATGATGGTCTAATATAAATCCAGTTATGGATATTTGTAAAACCCAAAAAGGGTGAATACATACTTCACTTGGTTTCTATAAAAACCATGGATGAATATGTGCAAAACCAACTAATGAAACATTTGATTATTCCATAAACCACAAATGGTTTAAATTAATAAACAACCAGAAAATCTGTGTTGAACAAAGAGTCATCGGTTTGTTGATAAACCACTGAAGGTTTTATATCATTCCAAAGTGGATTTTAAGATGGTGGTTTTTTAAACTTCCACATCGAAAGGGTTTTTTAAAAAACCAGAAGTGGTTTTATACTGGTGACAAGCCAAAAAGCCACATATGGATGTTTGTGTAACCTTTTTTTCTGAGTGTGTACATAATGATGCCAAGTTTGAAGTAGTTTACGACAATACTTGTCCAGATATAAACAATCTTAATATTTATCAATATTTTCAGAAAAATTGCCATTTGGGATGTGGTCCCACACAATTTTTTTCAAAATTTAGGAGCGTTGCGCTGTAGTCAGTCTTACTTGAGTCATCACAGCTTCTTGCACAATAGCCTCAGCCAAATTAAGTGATATTTTCCTGTCAGACAAGTTCATGAGCAATGCATTGGTATATCAAATGTTCCAAAATGTTTCGATCAAGGGTTTATCTGTTGCGTCTCCCGGGACACACCAATTGAAGATTACAAAAGGTGTATTAAAAAAGTATAGAAACATCCAATTGCCTTTTTTCTGGATTCATAAGATGCCCAACTAATCAGGGAACAGTAATGCATTGCAAGTGTGATCCTAAATTCATCTCTTTTCCTGTATTTAAAAGTTGTATGCAAAAATTTACATGCAGTGTCCAGGCGGGACACCAAAAATTTCCCTAACTGCAATCATGTATCACTCATTATTTCAAGACCAGTGATCAATGGATCCAGTTACTGCTATTCACATGAAAGAAGACATATTTGCCTTTCATGTGATCCATAATACTGGCAAAAATTCCCTCCAGGTGCTGAGATACGACCTAAGATGTACATATTAATTGGCCCAAAACTGAAATTTTACCAACTCATGGCACTGGACCACAAGCATTTCCATGGCGACTAATCTGAAAGAAAAGGCATGAACTCACAGAAAAACTTTAAAAGTGAATATCATTTGATGCATGCACACTATAAACATCGTTTAGTGGCTAAATACATGTTTTTAGGCATTGTGCTTCCAATGGAGTCTTCCCCATATTTTTAGGGGGTCACCCTCATTTGCATAGTCAACTTTCCTCTTAATTGCGAAAATAACAACATTTTCAACATATTTATGTCAAATTTTTCCGAACTCAAAATTAAAACTTAAAAGATTGAATATATAAAAACATTCACATTTGAAATTTTCAATTTCCATTAAATAGTGCCCCCCAAGGGTTAAAATTTACAAACTAAGATATCACCATGGCAAACAAACAAACCTATATGAATCATGCTACTGAAATATCAGGTTTCCTACTTTGAAAAGGTTGTAGGTATGTGCAAAACTAAAAAGAGAAATAGTAGATAGCTGTAGATAGTGTTAAAAACACACCTCTCCTATTAAATTGTTGTAGCACCTCAAGCTAAATTACAGCTCTCACAATTGATAAGTAGAAATCCCTTTTTTTCTTGGTGCCAGAGTGAACCTATGATGTCATAGGTGGGTAGGGGAGACCGGGCTGGTTGTCACAGGGGCAGGTTGTCACACTTTTTATCGCACTAAACTAGAGAGTTACAGATTTCAACCACACTGTCTATTAAAAATTTCCAGTCACAAATTTTTGCCTGCAACTTGCATGTTATCCTACTCTTTATCAAATAGTTGTTGAAAAAGGTACAGTTCATACACTTACCATGTAAACATTTCTTTAAATAATGATAGGAAGAAATAGTGAAAAATATGATAAGAACAGCCTTGGTCCCCCCCTTTTTTTATAAATTTGCGACAGTCAGGGCAGGTTGTCACAAAATGACGGGCAGGTTGTAACACAAATATAAATTGATTTATACATGCTATTGATGACTAAAGATGTATGCAGATATGGCATAGTGTCCAAATAAATCTATTTCAAATTTATAAAGAAATTTCAAAAAAAAAATTGTAATCATCCTCCTCCTGATCAGAATGCTTTCCTGCTGCTTGGTAAGCCTTCATTTGCAGCACCCTTGTACACAGTAGCATGTTCGTTGAGGTCTGCACTGGGCAAGTAGAGGATTCCTCAGATGTCCAACATAACTTGTCTCAGTAAAGATCTGTGTTACAGAGTCCCACTTCCTGCATTTGAGCTCTTAACCAAAAGCGTGACAACCTGCCCCCAGTGTGTGACAACCTGCCCCGAAAATGTGACTACCTGTCCTGAGAGCTGAATTCTGAAAAATGTCCCATAGGACGTCAAGATTTCAAATGATGTAGATATATATTAAGTCACTCCCCTTTTAACATTCATCTAGATTGGCAGTGCTCCTGTATGCTTTTAATAGAAATACATTGTAGTAGCATATTTAAGTTTTACACAGTGTGACAACCTGCCTCTATGAAAACCAGCCCCGGTCTCCCCTACCCCACTGCCTGGCACTGGAAGATATGAAAAATTGGTCCAATCAATGATACGATAGATCAAACTGGCTAATAGTTTTCATTGTGGACGGTTTCATCTTAGCCTTGCAGTCACATCATTGCCAGCATGGCCAATAATACCACAACAAGTCAACAACTGAGGTGCAAAGTTGGACCACTCCTGAAGAGGGGAACTCAGCTCAAAAGCTGTCAATTGATCCTTATGTTTGCATATTCACTTCAGGAACTGTGATAACCAACAAAGCAATACAGAATTAAAGTAACTGTTTGTAGATTTACAATGAGGTTTATTCACGATGGACCAAATGGTCAAAAGCACAGATTAATACATTTAGGTGTTGACAACAGCCTAATCACTCCCTCACATCAATGCTTTTCTTTTGTATTTGACCACTTTTGACTCAGACACCTCACTCACCAGCAAGTGGTCAAAGGCAATCCTACTCTTGGAGAAATAGTCCCCTATTGGCCTATGTATTAATGCAGAACTATGAGCTCAAAAAGGCATGGAAAATTTTTTCACAGTTACAACTACTTCAATGTGCATATTCATGAAATAAGAAAAAAGAAAAGAGCCCAATTAAAAAGACCACCTACATGCCTTTTAAAGTCTGATAACATTGTTTGAATTGGATGTGCGATGGAGCAAATCTCCAAACAATCATATTGTCCTGTAAGCGTTATGCCACAGTCTCACGGGAGATGACGGTAAGCTTTTTATCGACGGCGGCGCAGAGGCAGACGATTTCTTGCAAGATTTTGAGTTAAGACGGCGCGAAGGGCAATTATGTAATCAATTAAGGCTAATCGATAACCATGCAACGAAAGGCACGGCGGGGTTCTTTTTGTTCCCTGCGGGGAAGAAAAGTTGTACGCCGTCGCCAAAAGTTCGCCGGGGGGAAAGAAATTTCCTCCTCCTGCGGGATACTTTTATATCGCCCCGTGATATAAAAAGTACCCCGCAGGGAACCTATTTCACCGCGGCGGACTATATTTTCACAGCACCGGGGATTGCTTTTACGACTGCGGGAATGGTTTTGTACTCCACGGGGATGTCTGTAGGCCCGAGGGCATATCGCCGGGAATGAAAAGCATGCCGCCATTGTCAAGGGCACCGCGGCGGAGGAGGGCGCTGCGAAAGCCAATAAAAAGGGCCGCAGAGGGCCGCCTTGCTTCACTTGCTGCTTGACCTTTGATGGGGACACTCCTGGATGCTGGACGGACATGATGGCTGATGAAGATGCTGGGGAAGACCTTGACGTTGCTGTTGTTGCTGCTGTTGCTGGTGCTTATTATCTAAGAAGAATGAGGAGGAGGAGGAGGATGAAGAGATGGTGGATTCGGAATTGGCTGCTGCAGAGGGAACAACATGGCCATCTCTACCAGCTGCTGCCTGAATTGGCCAACAATGATGTCTCTGGCTACTACAACTTCTGCAGAATGCCTCCTGAAATTTTTGCTGAAATCCTGGCTGCTGTGGCTCCTGCAATTACAAAACAAGACACCAACATGAGGAGGGCTCTGGAACCTGGATTGAAGTTTTTTTTGGCAGTCACCCTACGGTACATGGCGACAGGAGAGAGCTACAAGTCCTTGGCCTACAGTTTCAGAGTGGCTCCTTACACCATCTGCAATTTTATCCCCAGTGTCTGCATTGCCATCATGCGAGCTTACGAACATCTGCTGACCCTGCCAATGGATCCAGCATCCTGGAAGGAAGTTGCCAAGGGCTTCGAGAAGAGGTGGAACATGCCCCATTGCATCGGAGCACTGGATGGGAAGCATATTGGCATCAGATGTCCTCGGAAAGCTGGGTCAATCTACTTCAACTACAAGGGCTTCCATTCCATTGTGCTTATGGCTTTGGTGGATTCTGATTATAAGTTCCTGTACGTGCAGGCTGGATGCCAAGGAAGCTCATCGGATGGAGGAGTCTTCCTGGACACAAGGCTGAGGGACCTGCTGGAAGAAGAAAGACTTGGGCTACCCCCTGCTGAACCTCTACCTGGCACAGTTGGGAATCCTTTTCCATACTTCATCGTTGGAGATGAGGCCTTCCCCCTGAAGAGCTGGTTGTTGAAGCCTGTTCCAAGAAGAAACCTTGACATCCCCTCCAGAGTCTACAACTACAGAATTTCAAGAGCCAGGAGAGTGGTGGAGAATGCCTTCGGTATCCTGTCCCACAGGTTCAGATGCTTCCTAACTACGATGCCCCAGAAACCGGGCAGAGTGGCAGCCATCACTCTGGCAGCCTGCACTCTACACAATCTTCTGCGAGACAGAATAGGAATTCATCGAGCCATGGACAACGACGTAATGGACAGAGAAGATCCTGCAACCCATGAAGTCACTGAAGGACTGTGTCCAGCATATGGAAATGCCACCAGACAAGCCAAGCAGTACCGAGACTACCTACGAGACTACGTGAACAGCCCAGCAGGAAGTGTCCCCTGGCAGATGGAAAGAATTTGAAGATGAAGCAGAGAAGCAGCAGCAGCAGCAACAGCAATTCAATGCCCCCCTTAAAAAACCACAAATTAACCCAGCCCTTGTAAGGGCTTACCACTTCCTCCAGAAAGAGCAGGCCTTGTACACATCTTAATGTTGACAAACCCCCCCCCCCCAAAAAAAACCCTCCCTGCAACAACTACATTTTTTTTGGCGTACATAAAATAGCACCTTTGTATCTATCTGTACAACCCATTTAAATCACTTTCACTTCCTGTCTTTCAATCTGTCTATTTAGTTATCTATCTGTCTATCTGTCTATCTATCTATCTATCCATCTATCTATCCATCTATCTATCTATCTATCTATCTATCTATCTATCTTTCTATCCAAGTGCATTCCCTGCATATATATATATGTAACAAGCAGAGTCGAGCATTGTGTTCCATCCATCTATCTATCTATCTATCTATCTATCTATCTATCTATCTATCTATCTATCTATCTATCTATCTATCTATCTGCCTATCTATCTGTCTATCTATGTGCCTATCTATCTATCTATCTATCTATCTATCTATCTATCTATCCAAGTGTCATCACTGCAAAATGACGATCTCTCGTTTTTCTTTGCTGCAGTGTGTATGCGACGTGCAAAAATTTTCTTCTATCTAGCTGTCTATCTGCCTATCTATCATGCTATCTATCTGCCTATCTATGTGCCTATCTATCTGTCTATCTATCTGCCTATCTATCTATCTATCTATCTATCTATCTGTCTATCTATCCAAGTGCAATCACTGCGAAGTGACGATAACTGCTTTTGTTTTCTGCCGTGTATATATGTATAGAGCATTGTGTTCCATCCATCTATCTATCTATCTATCTATCTATCTATCTATCTGTCTATCTATGTGCCTATCTATCTATCTATCTATCTATCTATCTATCCAAGTGTCATCACTGCAAAATGACGATCACTCGTTTTTCTTTGCTGCAGTGTATATGCGACGTGCAAATATTTTCTTCTATCTAGCTATCTATCTAGCTATCTATCTGCCTATCTATCTGCCTATCTATCTGTCTATCTATCTGTCTATCTATCTGCCTATCTATCTGTCTATCTATCTGTCTATCTATCTGCCTATCTATCTATCTATCTATCTATCTATCTATCTATCTATCTATCTATCTATCTATCTATCTATCTATCTATCTATCTATCTATCTATCTGACTATCTTTCTGACTATCTATCTATCTATCTATCTATCTATCTATCTATCTATCTATCTATCTATCTATCTATATTAATTAAAGTGGTGAAAAAACTTTAATTAAGAAAGCAGAAATGCCACCTGTACTGGTGGAGCAGAAAGTGAAAATGGGCCAATAAAAAAGAAGGGAAATAGCGCCTTGCTTTTATGAAGGTGTTTAAAATTTACAAGGGCCAGGACCGGATTTTTTTTTGGGGGAATTTGTCAACTTTTTTTTTTTGGGGCTCTTTTCATTTTTGCTCTTGTTTGTCATCGCAAGAGTTTTTTTAGTCAACATAAGATGTGTACGTGGCCAGCTCTTTTGGGAGGATTTGGTGGCCCTTAAAAGGGCCTGGGTTGTTTTTTTTTTTCTTTTTTCAGACGACTTGAACAGGCATCACTTCCTTGGAGAGGGCAGGTTGACTTGGCTCCACTGGAACGACAATGGAGTTTGATGTTGCTGCTGGTGGACAAGTGTCGGCTGCTGCTGCTGCTGCTGTAGAGACTGCTGCTGCTGCTGCTGACCCAGTCAACAATTTGACCTCACTGTGATATCTATGTGAGCTCTTCAATGATACCTTGAAAGCTCACAGAAAATACCTCACATCAACCTCATTTTGAAGCCAGTCAATGAGGGTGATTTGAGCTCAAATGTTGAGGTCACACTGTGAGCTCCCTGTGAGCCTAATGTGAGGTCTCATAGTGAGATTTGTGTGACCTTCTTGTGAGCTTCTTGTGAGCTTTCTGTGAGCTCTCTGTGAGCTCTCTTTGAGCTATTATGTGAGCTGTAAGTGTGAGCTCTCTGTGAGCCTTTTCTGGGGTCAATTCTGCAGGGTGAACTTCCTGTGACCTCTGAAGGGTGAACTACCTGTGACCTCAAATCACCCTCTTTGACCTCTTCAAGAGTTAGATAAATACACACAGAGAATAGCAAGTTTGTTCCTTCATTTTATTTGTAAAATCACATTGCTGGATTGGGGGGGGGGGGTCATTCAATCCTCTTCATTCCTGCAGTCCAACCTACAAATATCAACCATCAACCTGAAACATAACATAAAAGATAATACAAATAAATGTATGTGCTACATATATCAGCAGTTTGAATAATGTCCTAATAGGCTGTATTATCTTATACTATGAGTGTGGTTGATATATACCATCCAATTATTTAAAAGTACAAGGTCAATATACAACAGAAACAGTTTAAAATGGAAAATATTACCAGCACATACATATCAAACTGTGTGTTTCTTTAGTGTAATGGCTCCTGGTACAAAATGGCAGTTAAAAGATTGTGCCAAAATTGCTGTACAAAAACACACACTGCTGTCAATTTTTCCGAGGCATAATTTCAAGGCTGGTAGAATCACTAAATGTTTAAATCCATGCTAACATAATTTTCAACACTACAAACTTTGTAAAATCATACTTACATGCATTATTTCATCTCCCAAACTTCCCTGTTGCTTGTTGATTCAAAATGGTGGATGGAATGTTGTGATGGTCATGTGATGTTACTTCCTGTCACAAAGAGCTCACAATGTGAGCTCTCTGTGAGTTCTCTATATGACCTTTAGTGTTACCACTGTGTGAGCTCCTTGTGACCTCTCTGTGAGATCTGTTAGTGACACCGTCATTTGTGAGATCACTGTGAGCTGACAGTTAGCCCACATTTTGTCCTCAGTATGTGAGATTTCTGAGAGCTCTCCATGAGGCAGCAATTCATGAGGTCACAGTGTGAGCTCTCTGTGACATCTCTGTGTCAGCTCCTCGTGACCTCTCTGTGAGATCTGATAGTGACACCATCATTCGTGAGATCACTGTGACCTCACAGTGAGCCCACATTTTGACCTCAGTATGTGAGATTTCTGAGAGCTCTGCATGAGGTAGCGATGCATGAGGTGACAAGTTATGAGGTCACTGTGATGTCTTGATGACACCCTCCAACATGACATCACCATGTGAGTTTCTGGTGATCTCACAGTGAGTGCTGTGCAAACTCAAGTGCTGACTGGGGAGACTGCTGCTGCTGCTGTAGAGACTGCTGCTGCTGCTGTAGAGACTGCTGCTGTAGTGGTGGCTGCTGCTGCTGTATAGACTGCTGCTGTAGTGGTGGCTGCTGTTGCTGTAGAGACTGCTGCTGCTGCTGTAGTGGCTGCTGCTGCTGAAGAGACTGCTGCTGCTGCTGTAGTGGCTGATGCTGTAGTGGCTGCTGCTGCTGGCCAAAAGAGGGTCCGGGAAAGCCAAGCTTCTGGGGGCTGTCAAGCATCAGCTGGGTGAAGCTTAAAGATGACTGCTGCAGGGCTGGAGTCTGGCTTCGAATTGGCTGCAGGGACTGGAACTGGCTGCTGCTGCTTGGCTTGGACTGCAACTGCTGGCGTGGAGGCTGGGACTGCATCTGAAGACTTGTCGAAGGCCTTGTTTGCTGGGGCTGCTGCTGAGTTGTTGGAGGCTGCTGCAAGTCCTCGTTGACAAAGGATGGAGCAGGACCAGGAGGAGGGATGTATTGCTGCTGCTGCTGCCCTAGAATCATCTCCACATTCTCTTGCTGCATCATCAGGATTTTATCTTGGACGGCCGCCTGTACAAAGTAGTTGTCCGTCTGGCTCAAGGAGTGCAGGAGGCGAAGTCTCAGGGCACGGTTCATGTTCTTCCCAGATGTGCAGATACTCCTGCACATGTTCTGCAACTGGTGTACTTCTGGATCCAGCCTGTCAGCAGTTTGTGGGCACATGTCACAGAATGGTCCTGCCGGCTGAGGTGGTGCTGGTTTCCTGGGCCTGTCCGAAGTGTAGTGACCAGCAATTGAAGTGAGGGCAGAGGCCATCTCCTGGTCTGTGTCCTTCCTCTTCTTTGATGGCTTTCGTCCTGGGAAGACCTGGGACTGCGGCTGGGACGGCTGGAGGGACTGCTGGGACATCTCCTGGGGCGACTACTGCTGGCTGGCTGGGAAGCTGTCATCCAGATCGGGCATAGGATTGTAGTCCATGGGGGCATCAGAATCGGACGACAGGCGGTGACTTCCTCCTGGTCCAGTGAAGCTGGAGATTTCCACGGCACGCTTCGGAATGATGGAGGCCCTCAGGAATTCGCACTTCGCAAGGATGTACTTGTCTCGGTCGGACATCTTCTTTCTGCCAGCTCCAGAAGCTTGAGGTCTGATGATCTTTCCGAAGGCAGTCCTGATGTTGCTCCTCCATTTGTGGACTTTAGCTGCTGTGATTTCTTTCCCCACTAGCAATGTAAGTTCTGCTGCTTTCTCTGTATCCAGTCTGTCCTTCTGTGTACTCTTGAAGGTGGTGGAGCCCTTGGAGTACAGGTCCTTGTTCTCCCGGTACCAGTCGATCAGCTCATCCTCCTGCTCTTCTGTGATGCCCAGTAGGTCCCTGGAGTTTTTCTTTCTGTAGCCCTTCTTCTTCTCCTTGTGGACAAACTGGCCATCGGAGTCCTGGATCAGCTCAACCTCAGATCCAGTGTTGTCAGAATCTTCCGTCGCCTGGTTCTTCCCCTTGTTGTCCTTGGACTTGGCAGCAGTCTTCTTGGGAGTATCTTCCTCTGTGGTGGCATCGTACTCGGACTGCAGGGTCTGCTGGTGGATTGCAGCTTTCAGATTTGGTACGGAGTCATCATCATCATCATCAGCAGGAGTATCATCTGGAGGTGGAGGTGGAGGCTGGACTGCAGTCTTGGCTCGGGTCTGGGCTGGAGTGACAGGCTTGGCTGGAGGCTTGGCTGGAGACTTGGCTGGAGACTTGGCTGGAGACTTGGCTGGAGACTTGGCTGGAGACTTGGCTGGAGACTTGGCTGGAGACTTGGCTGGAGACTTGGCTGGAGACTTGGCTGGAGACTTGGAGGTGGCTTGACGCTTGGCTGAAGGAGACTTGCCAGGAGTGCGAGGCCTTCCCCTTGGAGCAGTCTTGGTGGGAGACTTGAAGACAGCAGCATCAGCCGACTGGGTGCGCTTGGTTGGAGACTTGACAGAAGCAGCAGCATCAGCAGGCCTGCCACGCTTGGTTGGAGACTTGACCTCAGCATCAGCAGACTTGGGACGCTTCTTCTTGACTGCAGCAGCAGTGGCAGGCCTGCCATGCTTGGTTGGAGACTTGACAGCAGCAGCAAGCTTGGCCAGGACTTGATCTTCATCTTCATCTTCATCTTCATCCTCCTCATCAGCTTTTTGTTGCAGCACTTTGGGTGGTGGGGCGCCCTCGAATATGGTCTCACTGGTCACTGTTGATGTAGCAGTGGTCACTGCCACGATGCTGTCCGGCAAGCTGAACATGCTTGGAGACAATGTAACAGCTGCGTAGTCTAGGAAAGGAGCTGGTGAACCAACTGGAGTTGAAGATGGAGTGGTCAGTGGAGTGCTGGCTTGAATGTTGCCCTTGGTTGGTGCCCTCAAGGTCTTCTTCCCTCTTCCTCTGGGTCCCATCTTGAAGCAGGATCAATCAGAAATGAAGCAGGATGAATCAGCAATGAAGCAGGATCAATCAGCAATGAAGCAGCGATTCAGCAATGAAGCAGCAATTCAGTAGGCTGTGAAGCAGAGTGTCATGGAGTATAGAGTAGGTCGGGGCAAGAAGCCCGGGTTAGGTGAGAGGCCCCCCCAGGCTTACATCCAAACTTACATTTTTGGTGTGTTTATCTATCGATAGGATTGAAGCTAAAGGCGTTTTAGGTGACGCCACAAATTTTCAGGGCAAACTGCACCAAACCATAGTAGAAATTAAAGAAACAAAATAATGTGCATGGTTTTTGTAACTTTGACTAATTATTTGAAAGGGGTTATCAGAAATAACTTTGGAAATTTTTAAAAGTATAACGGATATCGGCATTGCTTCAATTTATGACTATCACATAAATATGATTTGGATCATGTTTTTTGCCTTTTAGTTAAAAATATAGAGGTCAAATTAAAATATGTGAGTTTGGGGCGAGAGGCCCCACATCATGTGGGGCATGAGGCCCCCTTCAGTGGGGGTTCAAAGCTGCTTTAGGAACCATTATTAATATGTTCTTTACCTTAAATCTTGATAGAATAGCTAATTAAAATAGAAAAAAAAATTTGGCCCGAAATTGAAACAGGGCAAAAAATATTAAAAAATAAAAGTATGAACAGAAAAATTCTGAAATTCAGAAAAAGTGAATAGAATGCCTTAAAAAGGATAGAAGAACTCTAAGAAATAACTTTTAGGCTGAATGCGCTCGTAAAAAAAATTGCCATAGGAATATAATAGGGGGGCTTCTTGCCCGATGGGTGGGGTAAGAAGGCAATTTTATTTTTTTTACAAAAATGGCCGTAATTCCTTTATTAAAATTGGTAGACATTTGTTTCACTAGTTATTAGTAGAGTCAAGTGATCCCTTCCTGACAGCATAAGCATTCAAATAATCGCCCATAAAATGTAGGTCAAATCGCACCTCGAAGTTAAGGGGGGCTGCATGCCCCGACCTACTCTAGATGCGTTCCTCTTGAAGTTCAGAGTGGTTATGGTGCTCTAGTGGCTGCTCTTCTATTTATTTGCGAGGCGCGCGCCAGTGCGTCTCCAAGGCTGACCCCCCATTCGCGCCGTGGCACGAAAGGTCGACGCCGCGATGCTTTCAGTACCCCGCAGACAAAGGATTTTGCTAAAAATAGCCCCTGTGGCGCCACTCTGTCTGCTCCTGGAGGGGGTCCAGACAACGGCGCGAAGGTTTTGCACACGTCCCGGAGTGTGCTTGCAGTGTTAGGCTTTTTGCCATCCTGCCACCTCTGCCTCGTCTGATCTGGAGTTTTCCAGTCCTTATTTATTGTCTGGGCTCCCATCAGTTCTGAGTGCCTAGAGTGGTTTTGCAGTGTTAGGCTTCGTGCCATCGTGCCCCTACGCCTCGTCTGATTTGGAGTTTTCCAGCCTCTTATTTTTGTTTGGACTTGCACCAGAGCCGATTCCTCTCACCTGCTTTTGAGTCCTAGTATACCCATTTTTGGTCTGCGACTCTTTGTCCAGCCATTTTCGTTTGCCATTGTGCCTTTTTGTGAACCCTGATCTCGTGCCTAAGTTTCTATCTGCAGGTGCCTGTCCCTGGGAATGGAGATTTTCACCAAGGCTATCGATACCACCACCGGATCCTTCTCACCATGGCTACCTCCGGGCCCAATTAGGTTTTCAGCTGGGGCTGGACCTCCTTTGGGATTCCGTGCCAGATCATCCTCCCCTTGAAGGCCAGAAGTTCTACTCGGAGACTCCCCGGGAAGCCCTTGCACATGCGCTTGTCTGCCTACGAGTTTTCAGCTGGTGCTGGACTCGCCCAACAGTGTTCCGGACTTTCTGCTGATCTGCTCAACTGAAGACTCTGGAGTTTTCAGCCTGTGCTGGACTCCCTTTCTTCCCTTCTCCTCCTGCCGGCTGCGGTCCTGTTTGGGTGGGGGCGTTCTTAGAATGGTGGCGTGTTTTGCCCCCACCTTTGTCTGACAACTGTTATGTATCTGTCATCTGTCGTCATAATAAAAATTATGACATTTACAACTCAAGACATTTCGTTTGTTGTCAGCCAAACTGAGCTCCCAGGACCTCGCCAGCATCAAGCACAAATGAAAATTTCTAGGAACTAGAAATACGTTTGTGCGGTAGTTGGCGCCGCTAGTCCTTTCTGCTCAACTTTAGGAATCATGTCAGACCGACTGATTTGGAGCAGAAGATTTTTCCCACCCACCCAGGGTCCCTCGTTCTTCAGTGCTTGGACACTCTTTTCTTCAGCTGCCAGTGTTGTTCCTTTTTATATATTTTTTGTATTTGCCATAGTGCCATTTCTACTTTTTCTTTTTATGTATTCCATTTTTATTTTTCTGTGTATTGTTATTTATCTTCCCGTGCTATTTATTTCTTTATATGCACAGTTGTTATTTTCTGCTTTTCCTATTATTTGATTTTCCTAGTAATGACTCATTTTCATGTGTTATATATTTATTATTATGCTATTTGTCTATTTTACTGGTGGCGTGTTTTGCCCCACCTTTGTCTGACAACTGTTATGTATCTGTCTTATGAGTATTGAATTTGACAAGTTTTACAATCAAATGGTTTTTCAAAGTGACTTAGTTGTACCAATACTGATTTATATGAAGTTCCATTGGTATGACGACTTCTTTTTATTTTGTTATATCAATTTAGACAATATTTCGCAACATATGACTAAGTAATAATGTTAAATTCTGTTGACTGGTATTGTTTCTGCCATATGGATCTTTGATTTCAGTAACGTTTTTCCACCTTGCATTGCCATTTCATTTCATTTCTCTAGATTTAATCAATGTAGTTACATATGATTCACACAGTAGGTCGAACATATAGTATAGATTACAAATCAAAATTTTCAAGATGATATCTCAAAAACTCTTGCCACAAACAAATCATAACTGAAACACACCAGGATGATTTTCACTTTAAGCGTAAAATCACTGATTTGAGTCAACGTTTTTTTTAAGTTCCATGGCCGTTTCATTTTTTATCTCAGGACCTGAAAGCACCAGACCTATTAAATTCTCCAGTACTGTCGTACATAAAGTATAGATTACAAATCCAAAATTTCAAAGCGATATCTCTAAAACTCTTGCCACAAAAAAATCATAACTGAAACAAGAATTTTCACTTCAAGCGTAAAATCACTGATTTGAGTCAACGTTTTTTTTAGTTCCATGGCCGTTTTATTTTATATCTCAGGACCTGAAAGCACCAGACCTATTAAATTCTCCAGTACTGTCGTACATATAGTATAGATTACAAATCCAAAAACTCTTGCCACAAAAAAATCATAACTGAAACAATCATTTTCAGTTTCATTGTAAAATCATAGATTTGAATCGAGGTTTTTTTATTTAGTTCAATGGCCGTTTCGCTTAAATGTGCCCAGACATGGGATAAAAAGGTTATACCATGGGTAGGTGCAGTACATCCCTGGTATACTCCCCTCGACCCCAGTATATTCCCTCGACCCTTCGGGTCTCGGGATATACTGGATCTTGGGTGACTATACCTGGGATATACTGCCTCCACCCATTGTATAACCTCATAGTATTATATACCATTGGAAAGGTTTCTTTTTCTGCTGTAATCTGATGGGACATAAGGGGCCGACCAGATGATAGTTGGGGGCCTGGGGGCTATGGCTTTTACCCCAAAGATGAACTTTTTTTTTCACTTGCGACGCCTCGACAAACATTCTTTTCACAAGTGAATGCACAACAAACTTATTTAATTTAAATTTTGATATATTATGGTGCCCCAGCCACAGATGGAAACACAAATTGTTTTTAAATTTTCATGTGCTAAACAAACTTTTAGTTTCAGTGTCTCAGTGTCAAGAGGGAAACAAACCCTTTTTTGTACCAAAAAGCCATTATCTCCCCCCCCCAAGATCACATGGTCGGCCCCTAAAACACCAACAAACCAACCATGGCATATTCCTGTGTAAAGGTTGTATCCCTGTGTAAAAGTTGGGTACAGCTTCACAAATCTGATACATTTAGAGGTATAATGACGGCACTAATTACACCGGCACTTCGAGGTCATCGCATTGTTTGCTTATGATATTATCCATAGTTATGTCATCAATTGATGCAATGGTGTGTCAATTTTGGTTGTGAAGTCTCAGAGCAGTAGATACTGTGCCTACTTTGAACTTTAATAACTCTATTAAAAATGATCTCTGCATTGTACATACGCCACAATTATTTTCTGAAAGAAATGCATCCAGTCAGCAAATACATGCACTGTATTAATCTTGGGACTGTTACAAAAATATGGATTTAGCTTTATTGGGTCTTTCCACCTAAGATCAACCAAACTTAGGAAAATATCCCAACTGACCTTCTCATTTATTTTGCATATTAATAATGCAGGAAGACTACATGGAAACATGGCATTGTGCAAACCTAGAAAATGACAAGGCATCAATATTGCAGTCAAGTTAATACAGCAATTCCCTCAAAAATTTTGAAAAATAGAAAAATACTTGACAAAGATGATTTTTGAAATTCTGGTACAATTTCCATAATGTTATACACATTGAATAAAATTTACATTTATTCTCTGGATTGAGGAAAAGAAATTCCAGCATTTTGAATACATGATACTGAGGCCAAAATGTGCTGAATAAGCAGGCCACAAAGTATCAGACAATAACATCCTATAATAATATTCTCGGTGGCCATCTTGTGTGCTCATTTTACACTCACCCATAAGGCTTTCTCATTTTTCCACTTAGAGTTATGAAATTTGGTACATGTATGGGGCTATGGTTATGATTTGGGCAGTTGTCGAGAAATCCAAGATGGCGGCCGTTTTTGGGCGGCCATTTTGGCAGCCATCTTTCTTCATTCTTGAACTGCCCATTGTGACCTTAATATTTCACTTACTGTTAAAAAAGTTGGTACAGACATTGGCCTGTGGGTATCGATCAGGAACATGTTCAGAAATCCAAGATGGCGGCCATATTTGAAATCCAAAATGGCGTCCATTTTGGTAGCCATCTTCCTTCATTGTTCATTGTCAACTTAATGTTTCACTTACACTTATGACATTTGGCACAGGTATTGGCCTGTGGGTATGGATCAGGAAAATGTTGAGAAATCCAAGATGGCAGCCATTTTGGCAGCCATCTTTCTTCATTTTTTTAACTGCCCATTCTGACCTTTATATTTCGCTTAGAGTTATGAAATTTGGGACAGGTATTGGCCTGTGGGTATCGATCAGGAACATGTTGAGAAATCTAAGCTGGTGGCCATTACGTGGTGGCCATTTTGGCAGCAATCTCTCCTCATTTCTTGAACTGCCCATTGTGACCTTAATATTTCACTTATGGTTATGACATTTGCCACAGGTATTTGCCTGTGGGTATGGACCAGGAACATGTTGAGAAATCCAAGATGGCGGCCATTTTGGAAGCTATCTTTCTTCATTTCTTGAACTGCCCAATGTGACCTTAATAGTTCAGTTAGAGTTATAAAATTTGGTACAGGTATTGACCTGTTGGTATCGATCGGGAAAATGTTGAGAAATCCAAGATGGCGGCCATTTTGGCAGCCATCTTTCTTCATTTCTTGAACTGCCCTTTGTGATCTAAATATTTCGCTTAGAGTTATGAAATTTGGTACAGATATTGGCCTGTGGGTATGAATCGGGAACATGTTCAGACATCCAAGCTGGCCACCAAATGGCCACTTCAGAATGGCTGTATCCTTGAACTGCCCATTGTGACCTTGCTATTTCACTGTGGGTTATGAATTTAGGTTAAGTTATTGGCATGTGGGCATGGATCAGGAAAATGTCGATAAATCCACATAGATTGATAGATTGATAGATAGATACATAGATACATAGATACATAGATCTGAACCCACATTGATTGATTGCTTCATTCAGTCACTCATTCTCCACACTGCCAAAGTACATCCTTTATCACGGGTGAGTGCTAGTATATAATGATTGTGGTAATTTTGATGTAAAATTACTGTATGGGATATTATGTTGCTAAATGAAAATGGCCATCCTGACAGTATACATGTCATATCAAAACTGTTTTGTTTCTCGTATTCCTTCACACCAAATTTAATTACAAAATGGAACTTAATCTTGCATACATCACACTGAAGGAGACATTGAACCCTAACATTGTTAGATCAACTTTGTGTAAGACCAGAAGAATCATCCGAATATTTTTGCTTAGACCAAAATATGATGAGCTTAGAATGCAATGCAACTAGATTTCACAGGTCTGTTATGAGAGTCAGAAGTTGTGGTTTGATTTAATGTTGTTAATTCAAATTGCACAACATTTTTACTTTTGCCATTGCATAGGGCACATTTAGACCTTCCTTTTGAGTACCAACTTTAATGGCACCTGAAATACTAAGGATACCTCTACAGGGTGTCTACAGAAAAAGAGGAGAGTCAACACAATTGGATTTGTTTGCATTTTATTTTGTGCCAAGCTCATTATTCAACAAAACATGATTTATATATGAACAATTTATTCAGAACAGTCAAATTACCCATTATTCACACCCCTAGATGTGGTAACTTTCTGCAGATGAGACATAAATGATGCAAAAGCGTGTTTAATGCTCTCCACGAACATTTTGCCCCATGCAGACATGGCGAAGGCCTGTAACTTTAATGCGAGGGTTGCGATAACTTACTGGATTCTATCTCCCAATTTGCCCATACTGAACAATCCACTGGGTCCAGCTCAGGAGACAAGGGGTTCCACTCTACAGGGTGCGGCAAAAAAACTTGCACCAGCAATAGCTATGAATCATAATTGCTATAATTTCCTAACCAATGCTTCGATAAGTATGAAATTCGGACACAACCAAGCCATGTATATCTAAATTGACTAAGTCAAAGCATTTTTCATTTTTCTTAATTACTTTTCACGTTCTAGGTCTAAATACATTGTACGTCAGTTTTTTTTCAGGTGCATCTTGTTTTTGTCAAGTATACCCAAATTCCAGAGTTCAATCAAGCTATTGAAATGTTGGGGGTGCTTCAGACACCTCTCTCTTCTATTGCCGATGTAAAAACATTTGAAATTTTGAGGTCTGATGAATATAGGGGGTCTTTGATTTTGGACTCGAGGATAAACTTGAACACTTGTGACCTCTCTAGGCTTCTTTTGGCAGAACATACTATACCTAATCTTGTTAGAATATCACATTACAGTTGATCAATACATAGACAGACATATTTGGTAAGTGCAGCCCTCCAAGGCAATTTCATTGTGCTCCAAGGCTTGATTGATGAGCTGGGAGAGTGGGGGTCCTTTACATACATATTCACCCCATCATGTTGAGATGTTTTACTTGCCCAGCACAGAAACTGTTGCTGGACACCAAAAATTTATTATCGCATCTGATTTACATCCATCGGGCATTTTGCTCTGGAAGATCCACTTGAAATTTTTTGTGTCCATCTCCCAAGTTTTGAACCCATGCAATCAAAAACCTTCAGCAAAGCAGGCCTGAAATTGTATTGTTCAGCCACCAAACTGCTCTATATTGTTGGCTTACACAGTGGGTTCGTCTTGGCCAGAATAGTACGCTATTGATAAACCCCGAGGTTAATTTTTTTGCCGTTATATGGAAATGATGATAAATCGTTCTGTTATCAGTAGCAAGCAATGCAAAAATCATCACCAGACCGCAGAAACTGGTCATATTATGCCAAATATTCACTATAGGTATTCTCTTTCTTTAAACCACCTTATGATGTAAAATTCACAGCATTCAGGAATGATCAGTAGGCTAGCAGTCGCCAAAGTATTGTAGGCTCTTTTGGTTTGGGCAAGCAAGATTTTGCAGAGGCTGTACATTATTGAGAATAGCCAGTGTTCTAACTTTAATTTGACACTAATTGAACTTTTAGCCAACTGCTAATATGTTTGGTTAGATATCCCATCACTCAAAACCTATTTTGAAATGATGTGTATGATCTGCTAGAGATGTTAAAGTGGTGCAAATTTTTTTGCCGCACCCTGTACCTGGCTCAGGAGGCTTATTTTGAGGCACTCCTGTGTCTTCTTCGCAGTATGAACAGGTGCTACAGCTTGTAGGAAGATGATTTTGCCAACAAAAGAGTTTCTCCTCTGACGCCACGGCAACCCAAATTATTTCAGAATGTTATTATAAACATTTGCATTGATATCGGCACTCTGGTCAATGGTTTATTTGAGACATTTTTGTGATTTTCTTGTCATCAGATGACTCCATGTTGAAGACCAAGTGTTAGGTCCTGAATTGAATTATCGGCAGCTGGAGCATCAGCAAATGTCCCACAACTCACGCATGAATCATTCCTACTCTCACAAGCACCATAAATGGTGAAAAATTTCTCATCAAGAATGAGGACGATCTTTTTCAGCTTAGAGCAATGCAAGCACTTTTGCATATTATGCTTGCATTTTGCCTTTAGTAGTGATCTAATTCACAAATAAACACATTTGCAATGAACCTAACATGGCTGACTATCAAATCCATTCTTATGTTGGACTTATCACCAAATTCTAAGCTTATATCACCAAATTCTAAGCTTATAATTATGAACGTGAAAAAGAAGAAAAGTGACTGTCCTCTTTTTCTGTAGACACCCTGTATAGATTCCTCATTCATGCATGTCTTAACTGCCCAAGGGAACAGTGAGTTCATATTTTTTAGGAGCAACTTTTTCTGCATGCCATCCAATGAAATTTCAAAAGCCATACTGTAAGCCAATATTCACCTCACAACTGTCCTATCTATCCCATAAGGCACAAGATGAATTTAGGTACGGGACTACTAAAAGAATGGCTTGAAAATTTCAAGCGTCAGGAATTTGTTTTAAAAAAAGGAGTAATTGTTTCTTATACTACACAGAAGGGAACTGTTCCATGAGATGAAGTGCCATAGTAAACATGATTCAACAAATGATTGTTAAATTTAACTAAAGAACAGCATGCCTTATCAAAATTACCTGTGTTAAGGAAGAAGTTGGAACACAATTTAAGAAAATTATTTAAGGGGGGGGGGGGTTATTATGTCTCTGGGTTTAATGGCTGCCCTTACTTGCAAGCATGTAACATTGCTTCCCTCTTTTGTACTTTACTGTCATTACAGATACTCTCTCATTAGTGCAGCGTGTAACTAAAAGAAGTAAATACTTATCATTTACTTCACCTTGATACTTGGGATTGGTGTCCATTCGAAGTGATGGTTGCTTGTGCTGTTTCGTTATCAGATCGCAAAGGTCATCTGGCAGAGTGGAATAATCCGAGCAGTTTAAAACCAGTGCATGATTGTGGTGAATGGGATCACGTAGAATTGACTTTATGGCGTCTGCGCACAGAGAGTATTGTTTCTTCACCTCATCTCCGGTCAGTTGTCCAGATTTCAGTATACTAAGTATATCATAAATCCAAATATATTGATAACAGCAGTAATAGTGGTCACCCTGCAAAAGAAGAAGACATATCAATAGTCATAGACATATAACTGAAATAATCTTAAATAAAATAGCTATTAAAATTAGTATGACAACTAATTACTTAATTAACAATACATAGGTGTATCGGAGGGGGGGGCCAGGGGGGGCGATCGCCCCCCCAAAAGTTTGGGAAACAGTAAGATTCGGGCAAAAAGGCTGAAAAATTTGGGCAGATGATTAAATAAACACTATTGAAATGAATGATTTCCAGGCGATTTCATTTGAAATGGTATTAAATCTAGATCTTGAAATTCGGGCAAATGTCGCTCGCCCCCCCAAAAATCATGCGCGCCGTACGCCTATGTAACAATATACCATGAAATAAGACTACTTCTTTGCAACTGGGCCATTCCACGTCAAATCAGCCAATGGTCCCCACCAACACCATCTCCGATTCTAATGATTTTTTTTACTCAGTAAGTATATTGTGAGTAACTAATATATCCATAATTTCAAGTGGATATCTTCAAAATTGACTGAGCTAAGAATTTTTGAAAATTGGAAAACATTTGAAAATATTCAAAAGCAATTCATTTCTTAACGGGTGTAAATCTGGAATGGCAAGAGATATGAAAACAATACAATGCAAGATGACTGATATGTGTCATTGAATGAATATGTGAAGGTTATATATCCATGCCAATTGTTTGCATTTGGGAAAATAGAACAGAATGAAGACTTTTGTTTTGTGCTAAATTACATATTTTAGGATCCAGTTACTTTACTTATGAAGGTCAAAACGCTTTTATGGCAGCCGTGATGTTTCTAGCAGTTTAAAGCATAGCTTTTTACCTTTCGTTTGATATCAGATACAACTTGCCCCTCGGAGTCCTTTATTATGAAAAATCTACATACTTATTGCTCCATGGGGTGTTCTAAACATGCATTGAATTAAAGGTTTTATGTGCTCTTAATATTTCAAAAACAATTGAAGTTGGGACTCAAAATGAAGGTCTAATTGAGGCCTATCAAAAGTGAAACGAATGTACAATTTGAAGTGACAAAATTATACTATAGTCCGGATTCCGGTCTTCATAAAATATTAGCAAAATTGAATTACTCAAAAGTTTTCATTTTCATCTTCCAACTTTTTGTTTATATACATCTCCTTACCCAAAACAAAATAAAAGTCAAATATAAGGCTTGATATGGCAATATTGGTGCTGCTGCCTCTCATCCAAAATATGGAATATGGCAGATTAGGCTCAAATTTGATATGTTAAATGTAGCATGAAGGAATCCGAGGGCAAAACAGTTATGATTTGAAATGAAGCTGTTAATCAGGTACCTTCAGTTGGAACGACCTTGATTTTGCTACACCTTATCCCACATGGCACTTATGGACCCCCACAATATCCCACTTTCCATTTTTTCCAATAATTTAGGGCCTACTTATTGAATACAACTTGACCTACAATATTGAAACTGCTGAAATCTCTTCTTCTTATACCAGAAAATAAACATGAATAGTGATGAATGTCCTTCCCATTTTAAAGAGGAGTTAAGGAATGTTAAATGTTGACTTTCAGTCCATTTTATTTTCTAATGTTCAAAAAAATTCTGTGGGAGTAACTGTACTGTCCATATTTGATTAAACCCTATTCACTGGTATTTTTATTCAATATGAATATACCGAACCAGTTTTTATCCACGGCTTTGCTTCTAATCAGTTAAGAGATATTCTCCTTACAAAATATGTCAATATCGGCAGTTTTAAGCATATTGCGATATTTCCTTAGCTTGCCATTTTCAGTTTTCCACACAGACCCTTCAAATTTTGCAGTATACCATGTTTCCATATTTTCATTCAGTGTTAGGACTTTGGAAGAAATCTGAGACGGATCAGGTGGGAGATTTTCTAAAATTCGGTTGATTTGACATGGAATAACCCAGCTGACACTAATCTGATTTCAAGTTAATCTAGGTTCATGTGGTACTTACATACAATTTGGATCAATTCTGTATCTATCACATTTTCTTATACGTCTTATAAAAAAGATTTACATTAATTTTCTGAAACAAAATATTCTCTTGAGTAAGGCAGCAGCCTAGTTAATAAAATTAATATGCTACTGTCCTTGAGAGTAAAATGTTTACTCTGTCTCCCTGAAAATTTAACTCTATAAATAGGCCCCATTTAAGCAACTCCTTGACGTCCTGCAACTCCCGCTATGTCCCACTATCTCCTGCTAACTCCCGCTAAATCCCATAACTCCTGCTAACTCCTGCTAACCCTCCTAACTCCCACTAACTCCCGCTAACTCCCGTAACTCCTGCTAACTCCTGCTAACTCCCGTAACTCCTACTAACTCCCGCTAACTCCCGTAACTCCCATTTAACTCCTGTCAACTCCCATAACTCCCGGTAACTCCCGCTAAATCCCACAACTCCTGCTAACTCCCGTAACTCCTGGTAACTCCCGCTAACTCCCGGTAACTCCTGTCAACTCCCGTAACTCCCTGAAGTCCCAAATGGAGGCTCCGTTTGGGAGTTACGTGCTTAAATGGGGCCTATAAATCATGGCAATACATATTGTAATTCAAAAAGAAGTATTGATGTTTTGATACTTCAACTTGATATATCTTGTATCTTTTAATAGGAATGGAGATGGCCATCAAACTCAATGAATATAACATCGGAATAATCATGATAACACATTTTGATGAAAGACATCCATCACCCAACATTCTTGACTCAAATGTCCTAATTCTACTGTTGTACTGGGCTTTATTCACCACGTTTGACAACTTTGTACTTGAAAAGTTTAAGTTGAGTAATGCTTGAGCAATTCTTTTTTTTTTGACAACTTTGACTGCAAATAGTCCAGCAGAAAGTCATGACCACTAAATGACAAGGCAAACCTTACAGCAAAAAGGTTAAGAAAATAATTCAGCTTTTATCATCGCTTTCATAGCTGCGTGTTCTTCCACTTGGTACTTTGCTTTATCCCAAGACTGTGATGTCACAGATTTAGTTGCATAACTTTGTATATTACAAGGACAATTTTTAAGAAACTGACTAAATGCATTTGACACATGTATGGATTATGTATGTTTAGCTTGTTTGGCTTTGATATCTGCACTGGTTGATAGATGCTTCAATGGACTATACGAGGGGTTTTTCAAAAGTTCTGTCCAACTTGCTATAACTTTTGCAATATTTAACACAGAATCATGATATTTGGGTTAGATAAGATTGAAGTAATTTGGAAATGATCCTGAAAAAATTAGATCATAGAAACAAAAATAAATGGTTTATTTGTTGCCATGGAAACCAAAAGTCATGAAATGCGGCCCAGGGTACTATTAGGGACACATATTCATTATATCTTGTCAAAAAATGTAATTTTTACCAGGGTTACAGGACAAGAAACATATTAAAAATAATCCCAAACATTTCACAAATTCTTGTAATAATGAACTTGACAAAGGGTGCATTTCCTATTATACAGTTATCGCACAGCACCGAGTGCAATATCAGTTTTTATGGCACCGAGGTGACTAATATTGCACGAGGGCGCAGCCCGAGTGCAATATTAGTCACCGAGGTGCCATAAAAACTGATATTGCACGAGGTGATGTGCAATAACTGTTATATCATATGGTTTTTTTTTGGGGAAATGCTAAGAAAAGGGCCGGAATTCTGATGTCAAAACTCTTTTTGTGTTTCTTTGACCTGCATGTTTGAAATGTATAGGGCCTATCAATGACTATTTCTCTCACAAAAAATGTTTCACACTTTCGGCATCCATAGAAGGTATAATTATTTGATGATTGGTCTTCTTTAATTTTTTTTTTTCTCAAACTTTGTGGCAGACTTAAGACCTCTAAATTCAACAAAGTCACTGAAAAATGGGAGAAAAAAATTGTTTTTCGGTCACTTAATGCTTTATTCTGATTAAACAAATAACATACACAGTAGGCTACTAAAAGTTGATATCTACTTAGCCCTTTAATATACGCATCTTTTGGCCACAACAATCATTTTTCTATCTATTTCCATTGCTGTGCAGTGACTTTCTTTAACTATTTAAAACCAAAAAACGAAATTGTTGCTGCTGCAAGACTCAATTTGTGTTTCTTTTGAACCACATATTTAAAATGCATCTCACTAGAAATGGATGAATATTTCACTCACCAAAAAAAAAGTCACACTACAGGAATCCAAAAATGATATACTTGATGATAGAATTAATTTTCGATTTTTTTGAAAAACTTTATAGCAGACTTTTGACATCTAAACACAATAAAATCACCAAAAAATCGGCAAAAATACCGTTTTTCGGCCACTTAATGCTTTATTCTGATAAAACAAATTACATAAGCAGTACAAAAAGTTGATATTCAATTAGCCCTTTAATGGACGCATCTTTTGCCGCAAAAAACAGCTTTCTAACTGCCTCCGTTGCTGTACAGTGCACTTTTTACTAAAATTGGAAAACACAAATTGTTTGTCAATCTGTGGCTGCAGCAGCATTGAAACGTGGTGCTTCCTCTCAGGTCCGTCCAATCTCTCCCATGTTAAAATGACCCTGCAATATAATGCGTGCAATATCGTAGATTATTCCATGTCTAGCTACATTTCTTCCCTGATACTGACGTTTTTCCCTGGTGAATACAAACACATCAGGGAAAATACGAGGGAGAATACAGAATTAATGAGCTGCAGAGGGAAATACAAGAATTAATGAGTTTGACAGGAAAATACGAGATTCAACCAATCAGAGCAGGCCTGAGCGATGACGTTACCATGACGTCACGACGTCACAATACACATGGCAGTGTCAACAAAAAAAAAAAAGCTGAAAAAATTAGAAGACAGTACCAGACGTTTTGGGTCAGGGCTCGGTTAATAATGCTCCGAATTGAATTTGGTAAAGTGCTACAGGTAGGTCAATACTAGCTTTAAAAACTGACAGGATCAGATTTTGTCCGACGATCGTTTTTGACCCCGATACGGCACTTTTCCCGACGATCGCTCTGCTCGTAAATTTTTTCATTTGTCAGAAAAGATATTTAAGGCAATTAGACATGGAATAAATAGGTTATGACATGGGTTGGACCAGTATTTCCCTGATATTTTCACCCTCGACCATGTATTTCCCTCGACCCTGCGGGTCTCGGGAAATACAGGGTCTCGGGTGAAAATATCAGGGAAATATTGGTCCAACCCATGAAATAACCTATAAATATTGCACGGCTGTCGACCAATGGGAAGCGAGTATTTCCGCTAGCCATATGATATAACCTTATATTCCTTAAAAAATCAATGCCTCATAGTCCTTGTATTAAGATCACAGTTGGTGTTTCGCAGACTTTTTGTTCTTTACGATGGGTTTTTCATTAGTTCTGTCCAGCCTGTCACAACTTTTGCTAGATTATTAATATAACAATTATATTTGGGTCAATTGATATTTAGATAATTTGCAAATGATCTCCAAAAAGCAGATCATAGAGGTAAAAATAAATTGTTGATTTGTTGCTATGGAAACCAAAAGTCATCAAATGGGACCGAGAGCTTGTTAACAGACACATACTTGACATATAGTGTAAAATATGTAATTATTACAAGAGATATAGAACAGAATTTTTCCAAAGCATTTATAGTCATTTCACAACTTCCAAAAATAATGACTGGGACCTTGTGAATACGTTTTCTCATACTTTCTATCCTTTTCTGAGTATGATACCTCAGTCTTCATGTTAAGGTCACTTTTGGCATTTTCGAGTCTTCTTTTCTAAGGTTTTCCATTGTGTCTTCTCTTCATTCAGAAAAAGTTTGTACAATCTTTATTTGGTTCTGTCATTCATACTGTCTTCCTTGTATGTATGATAAAAGGTTCTTACACTCTCTGCTAGTTTTATCCAATTAAAATGAAAAAATGTAACAGGTACATATGATGTCATCCATATCCAAAAAATTGCTCATCTCGTAAAAAACTGAGAAACTGCATGAGTGATGGTAAACATAGGCGTATCGGAGGGGGGGGGCAGGGGGGCGATCGCCCCCCAAAAGTTTGGGAAACAGTAAGATTCGGGCAAAAAGGCTGAAAAATTTGGGCAGATGATTAAATAAACACTGAAATGAATGATTTCCAGGCGATTTCATTTGAAATGATATTAAATCTAGATCTTGAAATTCGGGCAAATGTCGCTCGACCTCCCAAAAATCGCGTGCGCGGTACGCCTATGATGGTAAAGTAACTGAGACATAACAAAAATACCAGTTTCCTGTGTTTTTTGATTATTTTACAATTAACTGATTATATTTCATGAAAAAATTATGAATATACTTCAATTTAATATGTCAAGACACAGATAATGCAAGCAGGTGTTCAGTTCATTTTTAGTGAGCACTACAAAGTCTGGGCCGCATTTCATGAACACTCTTTTTCTGTGTCAAAGTGACAGACTATAAGATCTACACTATACCACACAGTCCCTTTTATTGTTTTGACAACTGACCATATAGGAATTCAACTGATTTATTCAAATAGTATGCAGAATTCAACTCTAACTAGTTGAATAGATTACAACTGACTGATTCCAACTTAAAAAAAAAAAAATTCTTAGAAAAGAATTAAAAAAAGCAGTGAAAGGCAAAATTGACCAACAAATGATTTCTCAGTCCAGGCCCTTCCTAGACCACTGACTACGGGGCATTTTGAAGAAAATATGCCACGACACGGGCTTGCGAATGCCTGAAAATGCTCGGGACCCTGGTAGACAACCGGTATGGGTCAACCACAGGTTCGTTCTCACAGAACATACATGTGCCACATTTAGTGAAGGATTTTATCATTCAGGGAAACTTTAATTTATCTAACTCTCCCATCCATGGATCCAAGAAAAATACATGTAGATAATCCAACAGAAATTATCAAATTCAAGACTAGGCCTCACCATGATACTTTTATGATGGGAAAAGCTGGCATAATACGACTGATGTTTTTGCATGTAAACAACTTACTAGAGATTAGTAGAAAACAAAAAACCAGATTATTATTTATTTTGGAAAAATTATGACTTCTTTCATCGAAGGTCTGGCATAAAATATACGAAAACTCAACATGAAACATCTCGAAACACAGTACTACTGCAAAGTTATTTCGCATGTGTGACCTTGTGGTAATTGATGAAGTTACAACGGCTGATAAAAAGGTCTAAGAAGCTGTTGACTGTTCCCTCAAAGATATAAGAAAAAACAACAGCCACTTTGGGGGATGGCTGTTTTCGCAGGAAACTGGAGACAGATTCTCCCAGTTGTACGCATGGATTGTCGTGCCATCCTGAAGAACCACAACATATGGGTCCATGTACTACAGGATGGCTGCCATCCTCCCATAGCAGGGTTCTTAACACTTACCCTGCCAACAAGCACTATAAAATGACGGAGTCTTATGAATATGCTTTTTACAGCCTTTTTCCGGAGTTTAAAATCTGTGATTTAAATAATTGTTAGTAGTTTTCTACAAAGAAAATACTTAAAACAAAAAACAAGACAACAGTGACAACGTTCAAGCATTCATTCAGTTGCTCTTAACTATATCAAACTGTGAATTAGTATAGGTTATTCACCTAGGGAGAGGCAATATGTGATTCATCCCGCGAGGGCGTTAGCCCGAGCTGTGATAAACACATATTGCCAATCCTGTGGCGAATAACCGGCTTATACCATGAGACAAAACTGAAACATGTCATCACAAACAACAAATATCAAACAATGAAACAGTCAAACAGTTTAAAAATCCCATGTGTGAAGAACAAGACTGAGTTTATCGGATGAATTGTATGTGTAGCAGCATGAACATGTGAATGATTCTTAGAATATTGATCAATTCATACTTATAATATGGAGATATTCCGTAACTGGCCATGTAAAACCATCAACCAACAAAAATAGCTGAAAAGGTGAGTGATACTGAACATTTTTGTTAAGAAAAAAAAAATCAATAGAAAAGATGGTCAGTTGAGTTTTCAAACTTTGGATCTTAGATTTGTATTGTATACAATAGAATAAAATAGAATTCACCCATTTCTTATTATTTACTGAAATTTGACACCGATGTAGATAAATATCTTGAGATTGACAATATCAGGGCACCTCATGACAATGTGTTATTATAATTCCTATATCAGTGTAAGCTCCTGGTTGCACATCTTTTGTGACACTTAGATTATTTCTTTTATGCAACTGGGAGAAAATATCTGTTATGCTGCCAGCTGGGTTGCCAGCCAGCCCAAGCGTCATTCAGCACCTCCCAGCCAGCTGATATGAATCATTTTTTCCCAGCCAGCCGCCTCAACTGCTTTCTCGTTACATGACTACATATTTCATCGGTTGAACACAAAAAATTGACTCCCAGCTGACAACTTTGCCAGCTGGGAAATTCCTAGCTGACAGTCTGCCAGCCAGCTGGGCACCTGCTGCATAACAGATATTTGGCATAACAGATCATGGAGTGCCCCTGACAATATTCAATATTCCAACTGGACTTCATTTGGTTAACCCTATAAATTGAAGGTACCTTGTATCAGTGACTATGCTGGGAAAAAAATATGGTTATTGGTTTGTGCTCTCCTTTTTGCAAATTTTATCAGCAAACTCTAGTGAGCAAAATAGATTCAGCATTAGAGGGCTGCACTGTGTACACTGTACACCTACCCACAGCTACCTGCCCACATTGATTGGCTTTTAAAATGTTTTATTGGGGAACAAAATGTCATACAGTATATAATTATAAGCGCTAACTTTTACATTCATGTACTTAGGGTTCTTCTGGTTTTCCTTCTTTTAATTTTTCTAAATAGATACACTTTTTTGTGACATCAGAAATTGTTAAAGTTGATGTTGCTTTACTTGGAATTTAGAAAAGCAGTGCCAATTTGAAGATTTGTGTCTTTGTTGATTGCTGAAGTGAGACATTGTCTTTGCGCTAGATAGGGGTTATAACTGCAAAAGAAAGTGCACCCTCTGCTCCTATCTTTTAACATCACGCTTAGGGTGCACTTACTTTTGCACAATTATAACCCCTGATACAAATCCAATGGCCAGACTGCTATATGTAGCTGGAAACCTTAATGGTAAAATACAGTCATTGGTTCAATGATTCGTGCAATATTATTTATGTTATGGCAAGCACGGTGAGACAGCTTTATCATTGTCTTCAATGGTAGATCTCTATGGGTTCACTAATTTTCAAGCACAACTGTACATGTGGTCAGGGTAGGTTCACTAACCTTACACGGAGAGGTGAGGATGGTGGCTGCACCCATGCACTCTATGACTTCCCTTCCACTTGAAATGAGGATAATTCATGAACTTTATAGTTATAAAAAGTCATTACAGACTTCAATTTTAACTTTACACTGCTTTTAATACCTTAATTGATTTACTTCAATTTTATCTTTACATTTATATTTTCTTTGCTACTTTTGTACAGCGCCCTAGAGCATTATGTATGAATAAGGCGCTTTAAGTTTATGTAAATAAAATAAAATAAATAAATAAGGGAAGTAGAGCTGACACCATTGAAGCATGCTTCAAGAGTTCATCTTTGATGCCGGCTTCACCATGGATTTACTGGATGTCGGAGAAGGAAAGTGCCAGACCGAAAAAGAGCTTGGAGAGTTCAAGATAGCACTGCAATCTAAATACCTACTGTAAAATCACAACATAAGTGACCTGTGCAACTTCTTTTTTGACGGCCTGACAAATTTCTACAAAACACCAGAGTGGCTTTGTTCCCAGGCTGTACTGTGCCCAACAAACCAGGCAGCTGATGACATCAATAAGCACATGATATCTATTTTCCCAGGTGAAACACGAGACTACAAAAGTGCTGACAAACTACTCGATGACAACAACTGCCAATACCCTCTGGAGTTGTTAAATACCATCTGTGTGAGTAGCATGCCAACACATCTGCTGCAGTTGAAGGTTGGATCACCGATAATCAGTGGCGTCCCTATGGGGGAGGCACGGGGGGCACATGCCCCCCCTGTTGGACCTGTACCCCCCCCAGGTGCCCCCCCATATGAACTTTCCAACTTTGGCTAAAATATACAGTTAGTATTGTGGGTCCCCCCCCAGAGAATCGCGTGCCCAATGGGCGGAGGTATCAAGAATGAGACAAAGAGACATAAGGGCATGCGATTCCATTGCTGAGAGTTTCCCGATTCAGTCAACAAAATGCTTCCCTTGCAGTAGTGGCATGGTTTTCAAATATGTGCAATAGTGCATTCTGTTAAAAAAACTTACCTTGAACACCTGGGCCTTTCATAAATACTTCAAAGTCTCCCACTTTTGCATAATATTTTACTATTCTTGTGATTTTCGTCAACTTGGTGGAGCCTATGACCAATTTCATTTCCTGTAAAACAGGAGTCAGTGAGCAGGTCAGGAAGTGGGTCAGGAAGAGGCAAATTATTTATTAACTTTTTTTTAAAGCTCCATATTTTTACCTTTTCATATATTGAATATAGATTAACAAGTTATAAATTGCCATAGGATAATTTAAGCAACTATTGAAAATTGTACAAAAGCTTCACTTTCAACATTTGCATACTGGCTACATTGCTGCCACACCCATCAAGCATGATTGAGGATCATTTGATCCCAGCATGTCAGGCACTGAGAACATGCTGGTCAAATGCAAGAGTACCAGTGGACACAGCATTTCTACTATATATAATGTCAAACCAGTACTGGAAATAAGCCACATTGTTGAGGAAGGTGAAGAGGCTATGGGAAATTATGGAAAAAAAATGTTACAGTAAGTGGTTGTTGTTTTTTGGGTTTATTTTTAAAGATTTTAATGGACAGTAAATTCCTTCAGCCAGCTGTAATTTAATCATGCTTTTATTTCTTTGTGAACCTGTTGTCATAGGTATATATATATAACTGCCTAAATTTCTATGAAAAATTCTTGAATTTTCAATTTTATTTCTCAGGATGATTGAGCATATTTAATTTACAGCTATTGCTAATCAGCTGACATTTCTGCTCTTGTGTAAGCTGCTGCAAACTGTTTTATTGATCTATCCAACTAACCAGTAGCCGTGACAAACAACATTTAACAGTCTAACCTGGCATTAAGAGCACAGCATTTGTCTTCTAATTGATAAACTGTTAAGATTTATTTCACATTTCTTCTATTTTATTTACAAACAGGTGCAACAATAGCACTGGCTGAAAGACAGAACAAGTTGAGTCTCCACATTTTGAGAATGATTTGTACATTTAGCCTGCACAATGCCATGATGGATCAATTTCAGTGAGTATATCAACATGATCAACTGTCAGTACGATATAATTATACAAAAAATTATATTTGACAATGCCAAGTTCATTCATAAAGTACAGAAAACACAAATATTACCCTTGGAGGTTTTATAATTTTAATAATGGTCTTTAGATCAGAAAACCCACAAACAAAACTGTTTTATCACAGTGATTCCATCCAACCGTTTATATCCCAAATATTTTTTAATGTCCGAAGTTTATGTTTTTCATGTTTTTATCACAGCACGTATGTGACAGACATTTTGTTAGCAAAGTTTGGTAGAAAATTAACCCTAGCATATATTGAATATTATTCATGTTTTGCAAGTGATTAAGTGATGCTTTTAATTTCAGCCGGATTTCTAACAACGTGATTTTCTGTGAGAAGAGACGCGCAATGCAAATTAGGGCTATTGTGAAAGGGGCATTTTCTGACAAGCGCACACCTTCTTGACACCATCAAATATAATGATGGATACTGCGGTATGGTTTCTGTTGTTCCTTAAATGGATCATTCTATTTTTTTAAGTCTCATAAATAAAACAAGTTCCCATTTTATGTTTAAAAAAAAGCAACACATTTTTTAAAAGTATCTATCATTAAAACATAAGAACAAAAGATAGCAAATTGTAAACCTGTCATACAGAATGATTCATTCTTTCGAATGACTGATAAATTTCAATAAGCTGTTATGAAGCATTCAAAGCATCACAACCAAATTTGTTTCTCTAGTGTTTGTTTTTGTTGGTGGTGCAGTTTTAAAATTGCTTTTGCAGATGTGACCATGCAACATACATAACTTGGTATGGCTGCACGTCATTGATAAAGCCTGGGGATATTCGCAGCAACCACAATTGACTACATGCTCATCAAGTTGACATAGGTAAGGGATAAAAAAACATGTGAGTATCTTGCCAATTATGGCTACAATTCGATAACATGACTACTGCATGCTTCAAAATCAGAAAAGAAAGTAGGGGAGACCGGGGCTGGTTGTCACAGGGGCAGGTTGTCACAGTGTGTAAAACTTAAACATGCTACTATTTCTATATAAAGCATGCAGGAGCACTGCCATTCTGTATGAATGGCAAAAGGGGAGTGACTTAAACCTATCTGGTGAATATATACCTATATCATCGAAATCTTGATGTGATATTGGACATTTTTTAAAATTCAGAATTCGGGGCAGGTTGTCACACTTTCGGGGCAGGTTGTCACACTCTCGGGGCAGGTTGTCACACTTTTGGTTATGAGCTCGAATGCAGGAAGTGGAATTCTGTAGGGCAAATCTTGACCAAGAAAAGTTATTTTGGACATATGAGGAATCCTTTACTTGCCAAGTGAAGACCTTAACAAACATGCTACTGTGTACAAAAGTGCTGCAAATGAAGGCTTACCAATCAGTAGGAAAGCATTCTGATACGGAGTAGGATTTTTACGATTTTTTTGGAAAATTTTACATATAAATTCGAAATCAATTTATTTAAACACAATGAAATATCTGCATACATCTTAAGTCATCAATAGCATGTATAAAGCACAAATTTATATTTGTGTTAGTTTTTTTGGTTTAAAAGCCTGGTCCTAATAGGTAACAACCAGCTCCAAAAAGTGTGACAACCTGCCCCGCCTTTTTGTGACAACCTGCCCCGACTGATGAAAATTCCAAAAATGGGTGACCAAGGCCGTTGTTATCAAAATTTTCACTATTTGTTCTAATGATGATTTAAAGAAATGTTTATATGGTAAGTGTATTAACTGTATCTTTTTCAACAACTATTTGATAAAGACTAGCATTGCATGCAAGTTAAAGGTAAAAAATTACTTTATGTGACAGGAAATTTTTAACAGTCCTTGTGCCTACCAGACTCCCTTCCAGGGGTCAAGATTTTTCAAAAAGACTCCAGTGGGTTATAAAAGCAAAAAACAATGATTGGTTGAGCTGTGTGACTCCATAGTTTAGTGCAATAAAAAGTGTGACAACCTGCCCCTGTGACAACCAGCCCCGGTCTCCCCTACTCTCAAGTCTTATAAAGTTGTAAAGTTAAACGGCATGAAACCTGTGTGATGTATTCAAACTGTAGAGTGGTCCAAAAGTGCAATTGCAAGTAAAATATTCTTTTACTACCTCAAATACCTGATTTGAAGGACCAAAACAATTAACACATTATTACAACAGTCACATGTAAACATTTGGTTATTTGTATAAAAGTTTGCTCAAAGCCTTTGATAGGTCGGACAAGGTTAAAATCAAGAAATATTGGAAAACATGTGTGAAAATCGACCTGATAATAAAAATACTTTTTGGGAAATTTTGAGAAAACACTCAATTGGGTATATAGGCAAGTCCACTTCCAAAACAAGGAATATAACTGGTGCTGCTGAAATCAGGGTGACAGCCTGCAGGGGCAGGAGGTAGGCCGCTGCCCCCTAGCTGGCCCATCCCAGAATTTGGTCAATGAAGGTGCACAATATAAAAATATTATTGAGCCTTATGAATTTTCATGACTAAAATATTAATAAAATTCAAAGCGTAGATAGACATTTTTCTGCCAACAGATATGTGCATCTCCCACAGATTTGAAACCTGTACTTTATTCCATTACCAGGCAAATTTAGCTCAATTTAAATTAATTAATTCAAATTCGGGCTGATATGGGGCAAGGTAAAATTAACACCCTCAAAGGCAGATCGAATTTATGCTTTGAAGCACACAAGTCAGCTTCCATGCCTAAAAAACAGGTGACATCTGCCTTTTTACCAATGTGGCAATTTTCTCCATTAGTTCTTTCTTTGAATTTTTATAAATTTAGACCATCTGATATTTTGTACAAAACTTCAGAACCTATGTCATCATTTCCTGGGTGACACTCAGTGATGGAAATGGCAGAGCTGAGCTCCCTTAAAAACAAACTGGGGAAGCTCTGCCCTGCTACAGCTGACCGAATGATCAGTGGTGAAATTAGTGATCATGTTCCCTCTTTCAGTCCTCCAGCTCTTTTTGGCCAAAATTATGCTCCAGTAGCCGCCAATTTCAGCTTTAAAGATTTGGAATGTCGTGCTGCTACCGCTGCAGCAAAGAGCCCCAGAAGAAGATTTTCTTTTTCCATCAATGTGTTGTATTGTTGTCTGTCGTAGAGTTGGTGTGGTCATTTTTTAGAAGGATATTTTTATATACAATTACTTCTAATGATTTTTTTTAATGAATTTTGTACTTTTAATGTTGTAATCTACTGAGATGGCACATATCTACTGTTCATTGTGTTGTGAAAAGTTTTTGTCATTCTATTTTAGACAAAACAATCTTAAAACTTCTTTCCCAACACCAGCAGAAATCATCTGAATCAATCTGGTGCTGCCATCTGGTGGAAATGCCTTGAAATGTGCCTCAAAATTAGAGTTTCTTCTTAACTTTGTTATTTTCATACACTGCAATATAACAACCAACTTCAGATTCTTTCATGTTCACCATTATTTCCTACAAATAAAATTATTGCAATATTAAGGAAATCTAGTCTATTTTAATTCCTAAACTGTCATACTGTGTAATTATAGTAGTATCAGCTGCACATCTATAATTTTTTTAAATATACCTCAACCGGTTTAGGAGGAGATATATTTCAGGTTTAGAAAATCTGTATCATCGTAAAGTCAAACTGATTTTATAGAGGGCTTTGGGGCGCCATGTGATCAAGTGCACCATTACCAATTACGACTCAACTGAATAATTTTTATGCATAAAAATTTCCCAAGGGAAGCCAAACATGTTAACTGTGTCAGTCATGCCTAAATTGTTCCATAAGCATATTTTCACACATGTGTATTTCATATTACGGAATGATGTAAATTGTATACAGATTGATTAGATTGTAGATAAAAGAAGACCAACTTCAGAATTTTGTCTTAATACATGAATTCCATTATATCAGCAGATCCTGTATAGATCTTCAATCTGAAGTACTTGTATGTGAAGGTTTACACTTGAAATAGATTTAAAACACCATTGCCAATGATTTAAATAGCTATCAGGTACATTTAAAATGTTTATATACACTTTTTTCTGTCAAATATGATTATACTAATAACAATACACACACAAAGTTTTTTAAAAAGATATACACACTCTGTTAACTGAAACAACTTGGTTAATTCAAGAAGTGAATTTTTATTATTCATGCAATTTAATCTGATGATGTGTCATGTACAAAATTAGTAAATATTTATAATTATTATTTCCAGGATGATGTCGCCATGGATCTTAAAGTGGACACAGTGATAGGGCTTAGGAGTGTAATAAGTGGAGCGACTCCCGACTCCTTTGGCGTAAAATTAGAAAAGCGACTCCCGACTCCTTAGGTCTCCTGAATTACAACTCCGACTCCCCACTCCGCTTATCGGCATTATTGCGCACAAATATTATGTGGTTAACAGGGGAGAGAAATTATTTCTACAAAGTTTTCACGGGATTTGGCACATGAACACTTGTTGAAATAGTTTTGTGTAAAAAATGGTATATTTTGCATGTTTTTGTAAAATTGTTTTTGTAAATTATATTAATTACATTAGGAGTCATGAATCCCCTATTAAATTTTCAAATCCGACCATGACTCCACCTGGAAATCTTGACTCCAACTCCGACTGCAACTCCACCAAAAAGCCTCCAGCTCCACGACTCCGACTCTTGACTAGAATCTAAAGCCCTACACAGTAGGATGTGACATCGCAGCATTAGACAACAGTGCCCTTTTGATATTGATATTCATCATTCAACCTGATATAAACAGTCTGATATACTGATGAACTCCACATATTGGGTGCAACAATACATAAGTTATTAATTCCAAGACTGTATATATTTGTATGATTGGAAACATCCTAAAAAGTATTATTATGGGTCTGTCAATAATGCTCAAATTGTATCTTGCTCAGCCTATTGTTTTATGGCATCTTATTTTTTGCAAATTTTTCCATTATCAGCAATCCGCATTTATTTCAGCTTTTTTGACATCAAAACAGTATTTTTAAAGTAACGTATATACATAATTTTAATTAGTATAATATGTATAGTAAGAATCAATAATTGTGATTAAATTAAAATAGAAATATATATATGTCACTACAATTAGCTGGAATGTTGCTAATTCAAATATTTAGATTTATGCTGAAAATTTCTTTTGGCCTACTTGTGAATATATCTTGTTATGGGACAACATTTTTTCTGTTTCGTGGTAATATATAATAAATTCCAATAGTGATTGCAACGCCAATATAGTTATATTTCCTGTGAGTGACTGAGTGACGTATTTTTTCTTTGTCGCTTTTACGGTTGTACCAGCTATCTGAAGTGAAATGGGCCGACCTGTGGAGGCCAAATTTGAAGTGGCTCATCCATCAGCATATAATTGGCAAATTTTGTTTTACAGACATTGATGATCATGAACTAAAAATGCGCCACCAACTTAAACTAAAAAATTATACTCTCAGTACTCACCAGGAGGTTTCCTTGCTATAGTATTCTGCCTCGGCCATCCTTGCTTTAGTTTAATGTCCTCATAACCAAATCCAGAAATTACCATCTGATCACGAGCCTTCATACGGTCATACCTATTTGTCTCATTCTTGATACCTCCGCCCGTGCATCTGATGCAGATCTGTACATCACTCTTTTACAAAAAATAGCACGGTAATGTGCATACTATGTGAACATTAATTAGGAAAAAAAAAATTAATAATTTTCATAGTAAATGTCACCAAAGTAACTATAAATTTAAGTACAGAAATTAACTCCACTAATGTAACTTTTATGTTTGATTAAATAAATTCAAATTAAATAAATGATCCCTCGATCCCTCCGGATCCTCTGACTGCGGGGTCATGTGACCTTTTAAAATTTCTTCTCCTTATTCCTACATTTTTCTTCATTGTGAATGTCACCAAAATAAATGTCAATTTAAATGCAGGAACAAACTGAAGTAATATAATTTTTATATACTGAAAATATAGAAGATTCATTTTGCTCATTTTTTGGTGCCTGGACCTGATGAGTGCGGAGCTATCATTATTTTAATTTTCAGCAGATCTTGGTCATAGGCTCTAGTCAGTTGCATTGAAGCTTGGATTTTAACATGAAAATTGGATTACTTCCCAATGTCTTACAAATACAAGGCTCTTTCCAAGTAAGTTTTTTATGATATTATTATGAATGAGGTGATTGAATGAGTCCAGAAATGCTTATAAATATGAATTTCCAACATGCTGAGTACACTGTGACCACTAGACCATGACTGGAATTGCTTACTCTGAAGTGTTCATGTCTATCAATTGAATGATCGGAAGGCTCGTGGCGTGCCCCCCCACTCGAGATCCCCTAGTTACGTCACTGCCGATAATGTTGCTGCGAAACTTGGACGCTGCCAGAAGCCACTGTAATGGCACAAGATATGTTATCACAAAACTACTTGATCACACTCTAGAAGCTGTGATTTCCACTGGTATTTATGCCGACACGCACATCTTCACGTATCACAATTGCTCCATCTGATCTCATTTTCCCATTCTCCATGCAATCTCGCCAATTTCCCATTCGTCCGTACTTCACAATGACTGCCAACAAGGTGCAAGGACAAACCCTTTCCCCAGTTGGGATTTACCTGCCCAAGGACTTCTTCTCCCATGGCCAGTTGTACGTTGCAATGAGCAGGGTTGGCGCCAAAGACAATGTAGGCATCTTGACCAGGAATGGCTCCTTCCCAGGATAGATAGATAGATAGATATGGTAAGTGCAGCCCTCTAAGCCCAGTTCTGGGCGCTCACGAGGGATGATTGATGAGATGGGAGAGAGAGTGGGAGTCCTCAACATGTTACACATTTACCCCATGTGAGGGATCTTTTACTTGCCCAGCATAAACACTGATACAAGGGGCCACCAATTTAACGTCTCATCCGAACGATTTTGTTCATGAAGGTACACTGAAAATTTTGGGTTCCCCACCGGGGGTTCTAACCCATGCAAGCAAAGCCCTTCAGCGGAGCAGGCGGGCGCCTAAGCCACTTGGCCACCCAGCTGCCTAGATACGAAGCAACATACACTGACAATGTAGTCTACCGGAAATCTTATCCTAGATTCAGCTTTTATAGTTACTATGTACGAACAGTGGCCTTTGATGCTTTTTGCGAAATTGACTGGTAATTAATGGTCAAATGTTATTATTTTGTGTGTATATATAGGGATGACAGACCATTTCTAAATCTTGAACGAAAAAAGTCATTCTTTATACAGAGGGAAGCAGTATGATCACATAACATAACGGCAACTCGGCACTTTCTGGGAATCGTGACGTGCTTGTTTCGTGCGCGTATCACCAGGGGTCAGCATTTAAAGTTTTTTAAAACTGAACAGCAAGTAAGCTGTAAACTATGTCTTCATTACTACAATAAACTACGAGCACTGAAATGAAACAAATGAAAATTATTTACTTTGTTTATTAAATAAATGATGACAGAGACATCTGGCGCTACGCGCATCATTTAGAAAGTTTCGCGAAACTAGGTCAAAGAACTAGGTCACGAAACGTGACGTCACCAACAAGTAAGAAAGCACGTGCTTGCAGCACTGGCAGTAGGTGAGTAGGTTTTCTGTTTTTTTCCTATTTCAGCTTTGTTAAAGTGTGTTTACTGCTTTATTTGTCAGAGTAAGTGTGTAAGTGTTGTGTGCATCGCCTAGATTTCCATTTTGAGTTGACAGCTTCAGACAGTCAGACTGCAATCTTGAACAATATTATATTGTCGGTATACAGTTCTATTCTCAAGCTGTTTTAGGTTCAGTTCATGTCAATGTCATTTATTTCATTAACCGAGGAAACAAACGTGGCATGCAGCTAAACATAGATCTAATAGGCCTGGGATGATCAGGGGTGGATCCAGAAAATGCAGGACCTGGGGGGGGACCGAGCCCCGGGGTGGTGTTAACCATTGAAATGCACTCAAAAATATTGCATAAAATAGCTCCATCCAGTTAAACAAAATTAACTTCTGTTTGTTCAGCTCATGCAGCTGCCATGGACCCTACACTGCATAGGCGTAGGAGGTCAATTAATTTTGGGGGGGCTGCCCGAAAAATATTGGCATTATTGCCCAAATTGCCCAGAAAAATAAAAACTCCCAACATTTTCTGCCCGAAACTGCATGAAAAATCGACTTCCCAAAATTTTTAGCCCCCCCTGCCTCCTACGCCTATGCCTGCACTGTAGATTTGGCTGCAACTAATTGAGGGGCCGACCAGTACAGAAGCTGCTGATGATTCTTGCCCTTGGACCCTTTTTCATGGGAGGAAGGCCGGAGGGGTTGCACACTAGTACTGTACATTTTGGTAAAAAATAATTGGTTTGCGAGTCCCGTTCGGCACATTGAAAAAATGTTTTGACTTGTACTGGCTGTAGCTTGTAGCAGGGTCCCAGATTCGTTGTCAGCTATTCGGCATCCTTCCCCACAGCTTGTTGGATTCATATTACAAAATCTGGTTGTCATAGGCGTATTTCGCAGGGGATCAGGGGGAGCTGCAACCCCCCCCCCCCCAGCATCAGGACAAGTGGTATGTATCAGGGCAGATCCACTGCCCTGGTAACATCCGCGCCATGTTAAAATTTCAGGGCAAAATAGCGACAGCCCCCAGCGAAACATCTGTACCGTACGCCTATGCTGGTTGTCCATCTTAAAATCTAGGTGTCCTTCGGACTCCTTCCCAAAACCTGGGTGTCTCGGGCGATAGGACGACAGGCAATCTGGGACCCTGCACTCTAAAATATTTTGGATATTAGTGGTAGGGGAGACCGGGGCTGATTGTCACAGGGGCAGGTTGTCACAGTGTGTAAAACTTAAACATGCTACTATTTCTATATAAAGCATGCAGGAGCACTGCCATTCTGTATGAATGGCAAAAGGGGAGTGACTTAAACCTATCTGGTGAATATATACCTATATCAATCGAAATCTTGATGTGATATTGGACATTTTTTAAAATTCAGAATTCGGGGCAGGTTGTCACACTTTCGGGGCAGGTTGTCACACTCTCGGGGCAGGTTGTCACACTTTTGGTTATGAGCTCGAATGCAGGAAGTGGAATTCTGTAGGGCAAATCTTGACCAAGAAAAGTTATTTTGGACATATGAGGAATCCTTTACTTGCCAAGTCAAGACCTTAACAAACATGCTACTGTGTACAAAAGTGCTGCAAATGAAGGCTTACCAATCAGTAGGAAAGCATTCTGATACGGAGTAGGATTTTTACGATTTTTTTGGAAAATTTTACATATAAATTCGAAATCAATTTATTTAAACACAATGAAATATCTGCATACATCTTAAGTCATCAATAGCATGTATAAAGCACAAATTTATATTTGTGTTAGTTTTTTTGGTTTAAAAGCCTGGTCCTAATAGGTAACAACCAGCTCCAAAAAGTGTGACAACCTGCCCCGCCTTTTTGTGACAACCTGCCCTGACTGATGAAAATTCCAAAAATGGGTGACCAAGGCCGTTGTTATCAAAATTTTCACTATTTGTTCTAATGATGATTTAAAGAAATGTTTATATGGTAAGTGTATTAACTGTATCTTTTTCAACAACTATTTGATAAAGACTAGCATTGCATGCAAGTTAAAGGTAAAAAATTACTTTTTGTGACAGGAAATTTTTAACAGTCCTTGTGCCTACCAGACTCCCTTCCAGGGGTCAAGATTTTTCAAAAAGACTCCAGTCTTAGTCTTAGTCTTAGTGTTACTGGAAGCAGGCAAGGTTTTGCCTCTTTTTCCAGATCATATATATCCAGTTTGTGACTCATGTATGAGTAGTCAATGTGTTAAAAATCTTTTTTGTGGATATTAAGATTGTATAACTCAGGTGAATATAAAATATCCATTTGGCGTTGTTGATAAAAACCATGGTTTAATTAAAATCCATTGACTAAAAAATTTTTTAAAAACCAGGTTGCCCATGCGCATTTAGGCATCTTAATGGAACTGAATAAGATCTTTTTGTAATCCAGGTTTTATAAAATAAGTTTTGTATAATTTTTTTTGCTGGATATTGTCAAAATATATTTGTTTTTTTTTATATGAAATCCATCGGTGTGGAGATAAAAACATCAATAAAAAACGTATGGGTGGTCTCATTGTATAGTCCATTACCCATTAAAAATGTTGGAAGTGAGTAGAAGTTAGATTTTGTGTTACAGATACCAGGAGAATGAACATATAGTACCTTATGGTGCCCAGGCCGCTAATGCTGCCTCACACAGATATAACATCTACTTTAGATATATATTGGTCCTCTAGGAATTTGACTTTCATTTGTGGTAGTAGAACCATGTGCCCAGGCCGCTAATGCTGCCTCACACCGGTCAGTGAGTGTTTACTCTGACCATATACCACTTGTGTCAAATTTAGTATTCCCCCAATATTTATCAAGCTTATTTTTAAATGAGTTCAGTGAATCTGCCATGACCACTTCTTCCGGTAATTTATTCCACACGTCAGTTATTCTGTTGACAAAGAAGTTCTTCCTGATGTCCAAGTTGTTAGCTCTTCTTTTGAATAACTTTCTCTGGTGCCCTCTGGTTCGTGATGTTGCTATAGGCAGTGTTGGTGCACATTTCCCATCATAGATTCCTGTGACTATCTTGTAAGTTTCGATCATGTCACCCCTCTTCCTTCGATGTCTCAGTGTTGGTAAGTTGAGGATACTTAACCTATCCTCATAACTTTTTCCTTGCATACCATTTACCAGCTTCGTGGCTCTTCGCTGAACTTGTTCGAGTCTTCGTATTTCCCCCTTTGCCGAAGGGCTCCACACTGATTGTGCATATTCCAAATGGCTTCGTACCATACTAATATATAGTGGTACAAAAATGTCCTTCCTCAAATTTGTGAAACATCTTCTAATCAGGCCTAGGATCTTGTTAGCCTTTTTGATGATGATGCCAATGTGTTCTTTAAATTTAAGTTGACTGTCGATGTTGACTCCTAGGTCCTTTTCGATTTGCGTATTTGGTAGTTCTATTCTCACTCCCTGTCCATCGTCCATTAGGCTTCTCCTCTCTTGGGCGTTCTCATATCTGCTTGAAATATTCATTTGGACACATTTCTTCGGGTTGAATTTCGGTAGCCAGGTTTCTGACCACTTCTCAAGTTCTTGTAAGTCCTTTTGAATGGCATCAGAGGTTACATTCCGTTTAGTTTTATTGAAGACTTTGGTGTCATCGGCAAATATGAATGCTTCTGTACTAAGATTATCTGGCAGATCATTAATGTAGATCACGAATAGCAATGGTCCCAGTACTGACCCTTGTGGGATCCCACTGGTGACATCCATATGTTCCGACACATGCTCTCCTACTCCCACAAACTGTTTCCGCTCATTTAGGAAGTCCCCGATCCATCCATGAATAGGGTCGGATATACCATAATACCGCAGCTTCTCAAGTAGACGCCGATGAGGAACTTGATCGAAGGCCTTTTGAAAATCTAAGTAGATGACCTCAACATTTTCTCCATTGTCCATGGCCTCTGTCCACATGTCTAATACTTTGAGCAACTGTAACACCGTTGACCGTCCTGGTAGGAAGCCGTACTGCCTGTCGGAGAATAAATGGTTCTTCGTCATGTGCTCCATGATGGTGTCTCTGACGAGGGATTCGAGCAGTTTACAGGTGATACTCGTGAGGCTTACAGGCCTATAATTTCCACAAATGTGTTTCGGTCCTTTCTTGTGGATGGCAGTGATCCTGGCTTCTTTCCATTCCTTAGGTAGCTTCATCCTTTGTAAGGAGTTGTTTAGCAGAATGTTGAGAGGATTTGTCACCTCTTCCACTGCTTCTTTCAATAGCCAAGTGGTGATACCGTCCGGTCCGGCTGACTTCCCAGTTTTCAACTTTCTTATTTTCTTCCTGATTTTTTCCACTGTTACTACCTCTACTTGCTTGAAGTACTTCTGGGGTCCATGGTATAATATGGGTACTCCATCTAGTGGTTCCGTGACAAATACAGATGTGAAGAACTTGCTTAGGGCAGTGGGTTATAAAAGCAAAAAACAATGATTGGTTGAGCTGTGTGACTCCATAGTTTAGTGTAATAAAAAGTGTGACAACCTGCCCCTGTGACAACCAGCCCCGGTCTCCCCTATTGTGCAAAACCAGTATGTACAATAAAAAACCAGTTTGGTATTTTTCGACTATATTTGGTATTCTTCAGAGCAAGTGGTATTTTTCATGAAAATTGGTTTTGGTCATGAGGAATTATGGTATTTATAAAAACCAAACTTCTGAAAAAGCACCTTTATTATGATCCATTTTTAATATACTTGAGGAACAATGATTTGAGGTGTTTAAGATGTTAATGTTGTGGTTCATAATTTTAAAATTCAAGCATGTTACTCTATTTAGAAGTTTTAAGAGAGGTCTTACTGTGCTGCATATCAGTCATGGCTACTGGAATATCCTATTAGGTATTTTAATAATCTCTCAGGGCTCACTCACTGGTTGACCTCATCTAAGAACACAAAACTGTGAACATGTTGCCTGACAAGAAATTAAAGCTGTTTGTTTATCAATCAAGACTTAAGGTGACTCAACCGTGGTACACTGCACACACTTCTGAGCAGCCTGGTTGCCTAGCAACATAGCGTCACAACTGCTGCAGGCCCTGAAAAAGTTGTGACGTTACCATTTTCTGCTCTCTTTTTTTTAACAGCATGGCAGCCAGTAATTTGCTATTTAAATGAGATCTAATGCAGCTAGAAGCATAATTATTTTTTTATTGAATGCAGTAACATCTACTCTTTGCTAATTCAAAGTTTCAGCTTCTCATCTTAATCAAAAGATTTTCTCAACTAATTTCAGTCAACTGTGTCTAAAATTGTCTTTATTTGTTTAAATTGACATTGGCATAGTCATGGTACTGCAGTTAAAAAAGGACTCGGTGAATTTTTTTATTTTTGGACATTTGTTTGACAATAACCTGTTTATGATATATGCAAATTTTAAAAAAAATCTGTATGATCGTTTTCCTAAAATTTGATTACTGCCAAAATTGATGCATGCAAAATCTGCAATTAATTAGTGTGTTTGTGCCCTTTGAGCTCTTACAGAAAAAAGTATTTTAACCTTTTTCTTCAAATTTGTGGCAAATGTATTGGTTTACATGCATGGGAATACATTTCTGACATTTTTGTGCGACAAATGCATGTAATGCTCTATACTGTGGTACATAACCAAAAACTCAATTTATAACTTTAAAGCAGTCATCAGGCCAAACATGCTGTTACCATGGCAACCAAACGAGTCGGTGAAATTTTTTTATTTTTCATTTTTGGAATGTATGGATCCCATAGACTACCTGTGCAAAATTTTAGAAAAATCTGTATGATCAAACTACCACGGTTGAGTCACCTTAAGAAGGTTTAAGGCAAAGTTAATTAGTCTCAACATTGCAGTGGAAGAGTGTGCATGTCAGTGTGCAGAAGATTGAGAAGAACTTGGTAAGTTTTTTTCTTAAATTCCTTAATTAAACTCCCAAGAAATATGCATTATGAATGCAACTGTGTTTATTCAGCTGAGGTGTGCACAATGTCTGGTTCATAGATAAGATAATTAAATACATAAATCAAACACATGGATAGTGTTCTGATATAACAATGACCCAAGGCATTCAATACTGTGAATATTGCATTCTGCCTGTAAAACGATTCATGATAATTTTACGGCAGCATGAAACTGTGGTTTGGTATATGGAATACCCAGTTCCATAATTTTCACCAGTCTTTTGCCGTAGGGGAGACCGGGGTATTGTGCCACCAATAATTATTGCAGGTTTGAATTTTAAGAACCATCAAAATTACGAACAAATAAACTGCCAAATATGATAATGTGAAAAAGCGTCTATCAGAAATTTAGTATGTTTAGTTAAATGTACTCTGACGACCAGCATTATTGTTCTTCAATTGTGTAATCTGGCATTTACTGGAGTGACAGATTTCCACGAAAAAGAAGTATTTTGGGCAAGTTATGCATTGGTAAGCTGTGCCAATGGTATAATATTGGATTTTAATTCCCTTTTAAAACATTTTTGTTTGTTTCACACACAACCTTATAAATGTAGTGAAACAATTAAGGCTATTAGAAGAATTTATAATTACAAACATGTTCCAAAAAGCATATATTATACTTTTAAAGTTTTTGGAGGTTTATATGGGCCATCAATGTTCTGTGATAACCTTCATTTCATGTATCGGAGCATCAGAGCATCAGCCATAATTATGTCATACACATGACACATATTTCAAATTGAAGAAATTGGTGAGATTTGAGGTCCCACCGGATGCACTGAGCTGTACAACTTGCCCCATCATGTGGCACAACTTACATGCTAATGGTCCAATTGTGTTGACACCTATACTACATTAACTATGATAATAACGTTATCATTATTTTCATATCTGATATTCACGTTTTTCTGACAAAGGTACAGTCACCCACAAATTTTTACCCCGCATTGGGTTGAGTTGCATAGTGTTTCTAATATGCTTTACTATTCTTGAGGTGAAATGTGTTACATATGCCTGTGAATTATACAAAATTACATGCAGTACTTTTACTGATATTTTTAAAATCTTTGACATTTTAAAAGATAGTTTTTTACTTTCTGTTTCAGATGAAGAATGGCATGTTCCTACTGAGGCCCTTAATACAAAAAACTACCTTTGGAAGAAGTTTGCGCCATAAAGCAAGTTGGGAAAAATATAGACAATGCTTCTCAAGGTACGTAAGTTGAATAAAAGCTGCTCCTTATCTTTTCCAATTGACAAATTAATACTTACTGCATAGTATTCTAAAATCTCTTGTGTTGAAATGAGCTCATTTTGACCGATCTTCAGTCAAATAATGATTGAACAGGGGATGTCCGATGTTGCATAACCAGGGCATTGATTTAATTGAATGAAGTTATTTGATATATTTTTGCATTATCCTGCTTGCAGAAACTATGGATGTATCTACCTACTATTTCAGATCTCACCAGGAAATGGTTACCTTCCCCTGCCTAGAGTACCGAAGGAAAATGTCTACTTCCTTTTTGCAATATGGAGGTGAGTGCGAACAGTATGAGATCTTTTACTGGTAAGACACAGTGAGAAGACAAGAATTCAGAATTCATTTTCTGCCAGTGTGTAGGGAAACTACAAAATAATGGAAGTTTTTATAAATGTTGGTCAGTAATGAAATGTTGAGTTTTAGCACCAAAAGTTCCATTGAAGGTTTTGCAGATAAAGTATTTGATGTATAAATAATCACTACCTTGACTGAGTAATTTTTTTTTGCATAGAAGTGATATTTGGATACCAATGCTTATCCACTTTCTACTTTCAGGATCCCAATGATGCACACTGCAAGGTTCGATTCAAGAACAGTCGTTCACCTTTCATCCATCCAAATTGACCTAAAAGCGCATAATAGTGATACGAGAAGGAAAACTTCAACCAACAATTATACCATTCCAATACTTGTCATTAATAATGACAAAAAAATATCCTCTTGGCTACTGAGAGGGGAGGGTTGGTCTTGTGATAGCATGCCGGGCTGCCAATCGCTGGGTCCAGGGTTCGAATCCAGCTCTAGCCGGACTCATTGCTTTGTCCTCCTACTGTCCTAGTGGGCCTACCAAGTGAACTAATACAGGATGTAAAGCCCTGATCATCCATCCATCCATCCTCAACTGTAACTGAGTCTGAGTCTGAGTCTGAGTCAAGATTGGCTACTGAAGACTTTTGATACAAACTAATGACACTGACATTACGATTGACATTGCCACCCTGACTTGCCGCTTTTGGAAATATAACTCCAGTCATTAACAATATCGATGGTGAAAGTGCAAAACCTCGTATGTCAAAATTTTGCTATTTTTAGATTTTTGGTGGAATGACTATTTTAATATCCAATACACGTTGTCAGTTGATTACCTTGCCAGTTTGCTATTTTTGGAAGCTGTAACACACTGGTGACAGAATGATTTCACCAAACCTTGTATGTCGATATGTTTCAAAAAGTGAAAGTGCAAAACCTTGTAACTCAAATCAGAACTTTGAAGCACATATTGTGGGATATTTCAACTTTTTTTGAAAAACAATTACTGTGTTACTTTTTTATGACTCCCAGCAAGTTTCCTGATTAAAAAAATTTTACCTCCCTATATTTGTTTTGGTGATGTAGGCTATTGAAAAAGAGAGTGTACGAAAATTTGAAAAAATTGTCATTTTCCTCATTCTTGCCATTGTAGCCACTCAATAAAATTTGTTATTGCAATCTGTCATAGGCAGATTTCACGAAATTCTTCAAAATGACTTACCAATAATTGGTCCACAAGTTACATTAGCACAATGGCGACAATGCTAATCTTGCAGTTACATTAGCAGTTACATTAGCAATGAAAAAAACGGCTACCACTCCAAGCTGTTTATCTTTTCGGAGATCTGTATAGGTAAATAATACACATTTTTCAATAAAATTTCATAATTTCATATTTTAGATTTGCCTAGATAGCAAGAACACTGAGAAATTACGATGTGAAAGTTGCTAATGTAACATCAGAATCCAGTGAGACGGAATGGAGTTACATTAGCAATTTCTCTTATTTTTCCTTTTTAAAAATAGTTTATAGTTATGAAGGTAATTACAAATGGTGCCAAACACGTATTTTAGGTACATTTTATCAATCACATATCATTATGTTTTGCTAAAGTGTTTTCTGTTGATTCTACAGAGTGCCAAAGTTGGCATGTCAGATGACCAGTAAGTTTTTCCGTCCATTATTGTCCTTATGAGAGATTGAAGAAACATTTTTTGAGAGCAAAGAGCGGCATATTGGTGGATTCTTTTATTGATATTTATTCTTTAGCTCACTGATTTACTTGATGATGGGTTCACATGCTTCAGGAAGCAACAGATAGATAATAAAAAGGGTGGGACAGTTTAAGATACTCTGTGAGCACATTTTCGTGAAATCTGCCCATAGGCAAATTATCATTTTCACTGTATATACATAGATTGAAAGTATATTCAATGCTGCAAGTTGCTTTAAAGTGTGATAAATGATCGAGTTACAAGGTTTTGCACGGGTAGAAAGTGAAAGTGCAAAACCTCGTAAGTCGGCATTTTCAATCACATCTGATCGTAACATCAATGCAAGGGGTAAACGACCTCTGAGAAAAAATTTGCTACAACAGGGTTTCACTTTCTATGTATCTAGTTGGCCATAACTCACTTATTAATAAACATTACCATAAAAAAAGACACTTGACAGTTCTTTTCAATTTCTGAAAAACAGCTTTTTTTGACTTACGAGGTTTTGCACTTTCACCATCGATATAATGTTTTCTACATGTTACGTGTCTTTATTTCAACCAATTCATACTTTTGTTAATCTCCGCTTTCCTGTGTTTTGATTACCAATGACTGCTGTGATGTTTTTATTCCGTGTGTTTGGTTACCAATGACTGCTGTGATGTTTTTATTCCATGTGTTTGATTACCAATGACTGCTGTGATGTTTTTATTCCTTGTGTTTGATTACCAATGACTGCTGTGATGTTTTTATTCTGTGTTTGATTACCAATGACTGCTGTGATGTTTTTATTCCGTGTGTTTGATTACCAATGACTGCTGTGATGTTTTCATTTCGTGTGTTTTGATTACCAATGACTGCTGTGATGTTTTTATTCCGTGTGTTTGATTACCAATGACTGCTGTGATGTTTTTATTTCCAAGGCCAAAGTGTGATAAATGAGTGTCAATATTGGTTTTTCAATAAATTTTTATCTAGTAATATCAATATATATGCATTTATGAATTTTTGTGAGTGTGCTTATGTAAAAACAAACATGGGAATCAGATCCATAGAATATTTTTTTATTTACTTTTAACTACAGAATATTTTAAGAAAAGTTTGAACAAAATTGATTATTCATTGATACTAATGCTGAAATACTGGTAAACCTGCATTAAAAAAAATGGATCATAATAAGTCGAATTTGGTATTTTCCAGGATGGTTCTGGTAGCCTGATTTATCATATTTGATTCATTCCAGTACCTCGAATAGCACCAGTTATATTCATCCAGAAACTTTGAAATACCATTTTCATTGCAGTTTACAATTCATATTGGTATAAAGAAATTTCAATGAAATGATATCGAAAACCTGCATACGGATACCAATATGACCGTTATCTGTAGCGCAAAATTTTTTAAAAAGGTCTTACAAAATACCCTCCATAATGGGAGAATCAATTTTGATATTTTTAGAGATATGCTGGTTTTTGTAAGTGCAGGAAATGGTTTAATTTTCAATTAATGACAAACCCCAAAGACTTCAAAGTCAAGGAATAAAAGACCCATTGTGTTTTCTATTGTGTGCATGTAGGTATTAATGGATTTCTATCATGGAATTACAGTATCTGCAATTTGAAACATTAATATCAACTACTGACTTCCTGCAAATTAAGCAAAAATCCAATATTGATTTTTTCTTGTACAAATGCAACTGGTTTTTTAAAATATCAATTGTTAATGGCTTTTTAACTAATCAAAAGGTGTTCAAAATACGGGACAAGCTTAAATACCAATATTGGTATCTTATTAGAACTTTAGTTTTTAGAGTGTGGCTTGTAGGGGACCATAATGTTGAATTTGTGTTAAAAAAGTTTCCCCATGCAATGATTTGTTGTTGCTTTATTTGCGCACAAAATTAAAGTATATAGAAATGGCCTGAAGGGGGCCCATAACATGGGGCAAATAGGCGGCGCTCCGCGGCACTTCCTATCTGTTCCACGTTAATTTTGGGCCTGAGGGGGGGCCATGGCACCATGCCCCCCCTAAGTACGCCACTGACCTTAACCCCTAGTCCTCTGGCTGTCTTGAATAAGATAGAATTCTTCGATGTACTTTAAAACCCCATGTTTGGAAATGTCTGTCAATGATAAAATTTTGTTATAACTTTTCCCGGGTCAGATTTTATTTCGATAAGAATGGCCTTGCTTCTTGTTGTTTTTGTCATATTTTACTCCTGTAGGCCAATACACACTCCTGGATGTAAGCCATTGTGATTGAATAATTACTGAAAATTATACAGTGAATGGAAGTGTTTTATAACAAATTGAGTCAAATGATCAGATATTAATTGTCACTTTATAATTTATATACCCAGCCCTGAAGATTTATTAACAGTTAAATTGAATTAATATTTAACTCCTCTTGTTGCAGATATTGAAGTCTAAGCATGATGAAATGATGGTTCAATACTTGGTCTCGGAGCCCATAACAGGCAGAGGAAACTCCAAGCCAACCGATCTATAGGTCCATGTTGAGACATTCTTCAGTACTAAACTACCAAAACTTCATCAACGTCATCGCTGGCCTTACGCGTGGCGTAGCCAGGTAATTTCCAAGGGTGGGCAACAGGGAAGAGTAACTCGCCATATTGCAAAATTTTTGAAATTGTTGTGCGAAAGTATACTATTAAAAACAATGGAAATGGAAGCAATAAATATGATTTCCATTGCAGAATGAGACAGAAAACATAGAAATAAAATGCTGTGAAGTATACATGGACTTGTAGCATCATAGAAGTTATTAAGGGTTAAGGATAGTTGCTTGGGGGGTACCTGCCTCCTGCTGGCTATATGCTACCACGGTCAACCGGTCATATGAAATATTGTTCTTGTTGTTTTTGATGGTGCCAACAGTGCAATATAGTCCATATAGGCCACACATAATTGATTCTTAGCTTCGCGGACCTGCCGACACAATAGATTTTCCGCCGATTGAAAAAAAAAAATTTTTTTTGACATTAAAAAAATGTTTTTCACCTTTTTTTTTGTCATACCGACCGACCCTAGAAAAAGTGCCTTGAGAAGATCCGAGAAACTAAAGATCAATTACGTGTGGCCATATTTCACAATTATATCACCAGTTATTCTTCCATAATAAAAAACGATTTCTAGCTCCTATTACAAACCAGTGTTTCTTTCCCCTCTAATTGCCACAAAGGAATGCCACTGATTGTTTTGTGTGTGGTGAAGTTTCCGCTGAAGGTTTGCTGCTACACCATGTACACAGCCAATATGTTTACTTAATAATTGATATCAATGTTTCTACAAAGAAACCGATCTATGATACATGTATGGAACATGTTTCAGTTAGGGAAAGATGTCACTGACCAGGTGACATTACTAAAGCATAATTTATGTAATTTCAAAGCCAATCAAAATAAAATCCATTGATTTGATTTAGACAATGAGTTCATTTCTAGATGACTGACTTGGTACTGTCATTGATTAAAACTACACAATTTTTGTTTAATTTTTTTCAGACGCTGACTACAAGAAGGATTGGGAAAACGTGGCATGTGTAAAGATAACGACTGACATTAAGCCATTGGTCAAGATTTTTGATTATTTTTATTATGTAAGGAGGAGCCAAATATCCGTTCAAGCAAACTTTGAAGTCTTAAAATGTTCCACCTTAGTAATCCTATTGACAACTTTTAAAAATAAATTGACCATTGTTCTGCTTATGGACTTTATTTGATTCTCAAATTGACATGAAAATGGTTTTGGATTTTATATTCAAGACCCTGTGATTTTCATCAAATTTGGTTTTGAAGATTTCTGGTTTCTGTGTTCTGACTTTGGCTTTGATTTAATGAAAACTGGTTTGGGATTCATATTCCAAAACGCAGTGACATTCATCAAATTTGGTATGGAGAATAGAGATTCCTGGTTTTGAGTTCTGACTATTGTTTTGAATTAATGATAACTGGTTTGTTATTCATATTCCTGAACCCTGTAATTTTTATCAAAAACCTATATTTTTGACAATGTGATTATCTTTCTTTTGAATCTTTACGTTTGGTAACGTGACAACAGAGAGCATGCTTTCCTAGAATTTTTCCCAGTCTTTCATTTCATCCTTTTAATATATATGAGCAGCTCCCTCATGTTCATCCTGGGGCAGGAGAGACGTAACCCCATCCCCAACAGGATCTATTTGGCTGTTTATTGGTCAGCATTTTCTATATTTTTACTATTAAACATTCAGCAAAATTTCTAAAAAAATCACACATTCTTCCATAAGGCCACACATAAATAGTCTTTAGCTGCTCGGGTCCTTTCAATGCACTTTTTCTAGGGTTGGTTGGTAGGACAAAAAAAAAAGTGAAATTTTTTTTTTTTTTCCTTTCTGCAGAAAATCTATTGTGTCGGCGGGTCTGTGACTAATTCTATAGGGTCTGTGACTAATTCTATAGGACGTCCATGTACATGTATTAAAGTATTCTGCTGTATATTTTAAAGGCAGAAAACGTTGTGCTAAATTTTCTGCTTATTATAAATTATATAAATTTATTTACTATCGTTATAATTTTAGTTTATAGATATCATGTGTGGCAGATCAAGAATTTGTTTGTTGTTGACCAGAATCTTAGGAATTGACATGTATGGTGGCTCCATCTGTATTTTATGTGGGCCTATACAATATTTAGTTTAGTATTTTTGTAACATTTTTTTGATATATAATATATCTTGTTGATGCTAGAGTTTAAGAATAATATTTAAGAATAATTATTGTTTGTTATATATATATATATATATGTATGTATTATATTTGTTTTGCTCTATACAGCATAGAATGCCGGCTGAGTTAATAAAAACCTTGAAAACCTTGAAACCTTGAAAACCTTGAAGCTAAGAATAAATTTTTGTGGCCTAAGTCTGAAAATGATCATGTTTAGGCAATTTTTTTATTGTTTTTGCCGGTAAATCCTAGCCTTTCTGATGACAATCATAGGGTAACAGATTGAAAATTGAAAAAGACTCAAAAATATTTTGTTTTGGAAATAATAAAATCTGTTTGGATTTCATATTAATTAATGGCATAATATAATACACTGTACATTGGTCAAATAAAAATTATTCTTGATAGGCCTATGTAAAATCTGAATGAGAACAATAATAGGCCCTACACAAAAGGAATGCAAAATGGTCAGTCATGACCAGTGGTGTCACTAGAAATACAAGTTTGGGGGGGCTGAAGCCCCAAAGTTTAGAGGCGTTGTCAGAGGCCCAACGTTCCGAAGCGCCAGCTGCCCGAAAATGTTAAGATTCTGCAAATCTATGCACAAATTATGAATAGATAAACTGCAAAAATACAGACACATAGTGCACACCATACTATGTACAGTGTCTTTTTATGGGCTCTGGTTATTCATTCACCACAAGGAAATTCTTTTTTTCCCACAAAGACTTTTTGGGGGGCTCAGCCCCCCTAGCACCCCCCCCCCTAGTGACGCCACTGTTCATGACTCAATTTTTCAACAAGGGGCAATATAGGCAATACAAGGGCTGACGGGCAAGTGTAAGTACAAGCCATAAAGAATTTTTTTTTAGGGAAAACAAGGTTAAAAAAACATTGAATGTATCCCATCTTGTATAAAAAGTAGCTTACTTTTTTTACAGAGTAGCTGTTTACAAATATTGAAAAATCAACAACTTAAAAGACTAGTTTTGGCACTTCCCTCTTTCATAGGTGATTAGTGATGGAAATGGAAAATTTTCATTGTGGGGAGCTCTTACTACAAGTATGATGTGGCAGCAACGCGCCATTCCAAATTATCCAATGCACAGAAAAAGTGAAAATGATGATTGTTCATCACTGATTCTGTGGGAGCTGCAACAGAGCACAGAGCCTGGTTCCCAATTTCCATCACTGGTTATTATTGAGAACCAGCAAGGTGGTATTATAAATTTGCAGATCTGTCTATCACAGGCTGCCCACTCAAGAGAAACTGATCCAAAGTGAGGCTGCCTCTTGTGCTCACCATGGTAACGTCACCTATCTGTTCACTGCTCCCTCTGGGGATGTGCACAGGTAACGTCACGATAGTGGTTGCCATAGAAAGTATTGAAGCTGCGCATCTTTATGGGCCATTCCACGGAAAACAGGGAAATTTGTGTCTTCTCTAAATAAATAAATCTCATTGTGCTCCTGGAGGGATTGAGGTCTATTAAATTAGCCTGTTGCCTCAATTATACAGTCTATAAGATGAAATGATAAACCCAAATTCTCAAAAAAGCTACATGTGGAAAATATGCACTGTCCCATGTTTGGCTGAGTTGTCACAAAATGAATGTCTTTTTTTTTCATTTCCAAGTTTAAATGGCATACATATCTTCAAAAATGACTGTAACAAGGCAGTCAGTTCATTCAATTATTGCATTGGCTAAGCTGAAACACCAAATGGCATTATTTAGCTGTAGCACTAAATTTAACTTTAAAATTTTTCACCGAAAATGTGTCTTCTTATTTTGCATCATTTCTGTTACGTTTCGTTTCTGTTGCAATTGGCATAGCCCAGTTGATCCTACACTTCAAGTAATAACCCCCAGGTGTCAGCACTTGCAAGCTCTTTCCACAAGAAAACTTTCATTTGGATCAGTATCACCAACAATGGTCTGACAGTCGTCATCAACATAATTGTTCATGAGTAGGTTTTTGATGGATCGACGCTGTTACACATGTTTCGCATATATAAAACATGTTGAGCAAATTAGCAACCATGTGCTGAGTAGGTTATATGGTCATGATCAACTGGTGAGTAGATGGTTTAAAAGCCATTTGTTTCAATGCTGCTATTGATGTTTGAATGAAAAAATATCATTTCTGTTACGCATCATTTCTGTTACATTTTACACTTCAAATGTAACAGGAATGACAATGTCGTAACAGAAATGATGCCATGTCGTAACAGAAATGATGCCATGCCTACATTACCCATGCATAGAAATAACATAACTGGACAGAGATTAAAAACAATTAAGGATTAAAAATAAGTTCCATACAAAGTAATCAATTGCCTTTTATAGAACATTTTGGTGAGGTCACAACACGGCAATAGCAGAATATTCAAGAAATGAGTCGAGTGCTTTAAATGTAGACAGAGGATGTATGAAAATGCACAGTTGGCATTGAACCATTTTATGCATTCGCTGTAATGATTATGATGAAATTTGATTTGAGTTTAATCGTGTTCAGTCAAATATAAAGCTATTTTAACCAAGTTTACAACATTTGTGTTACAATATCATCATTTCTGTTACGAAACATCATTCATGTTACGATTATAGTCAGTTAAACCACCATGTAGCTTTATGTATTGCTCTGATCTGGACATGAATTGGCTTATCTTACAGTTTTCCAATAGTGCTTTGGAGTAAATATAGTCTTGTCTCATTTTATAAGATACCAATGTGGATTTAGTGCTTTAGGGGCTAGACTTAGCATCATTTCTGTTACTTTTCAATTTTCATTCATCCCAAATACAGGGGAAAACAGAAGTCATGCGTAGAGAACCAAAATATAGTGAATATAGGACACTTGACTATTTCTTTAATAAATGATTAAAACATGCAGGTTCATACATACAGGGTACATTGCACAGTAATTGTATCGTAACAGAAATGATGAATTTTAAGTTTTTGGAACTTTCCAGCTGTCGTCAGACGCTTATGGGTCAACAAACTGAATTTCAACCTGCAAAATATTCAGCTAAAATTTTAATACAAAAATTCTGCGTTTCAAGAAAACCGATAGGCAATGTTCGATAATCCCCCAAAATCAGTCTTATAATTTCCCTATTTTTCATGGAATGACCCTTATGTATATTATCTTTGATATGATTTTGTCATTATCTACAATAGCACAAAGTACACCATATCGGTGCAAAAATTATAGATTTGTTGAAAAGAAAAATTATGACCCCTGCTTGTACAATTAAAATTGGTTTGAATGGAGGGATCTTGATGAAACTTGATCTGTATTATGGCATTCGTGAACTGTAATCATATTAATTAACAAAAATAAAGTTTTGGGGATTTTTACCCCAAAAGAGGGTAAATAACTATAACTTTGATTTACAGGGACAATTTTCTAACCCCAAAAAGAGGTAATTGACTTCCATCAGTAATTGACTTGCCTTTCTTTCAGGAATCAACATTTTAAAGCCCACACATGTCTGTTGTCACAGCAACAGCAAATACGTATAACTTTAGCTCATCCTGACAAGAAGATAAAGAAAAGGTATCAGATGCTGGAATAAACAAGGCAAACAAAGAAAAAATGTTGCTTGTCTCACTCTAAAGAGTTATTTGCTACTGAATCTCACTCATTCTCAGATTGGACACCTTTACTAAAAGTGCTATCGTAGCAGTAAAAGAGTGCTGAGGTTGAGTCAAAAACGGCTGTGCTGACACTCTGCGGCCTCTAAAATTTCTGTGAAGGATACAGAATGTTTCTTAATTGGCTTACTTCACATACCAAAATGATGCATCTTTTTTAAATATTTAATTTTCATTCTCACCTCAAAAGTCTTAAACTTATTTTTATTTTTATTTTCATGCAACAATTGAGATAATGTAAACCAAATATTGAAAAAGAACCACTCATTTACCTAAGAAACAAATTCCATCAATTTTGAAAAAGTTTTACTTATTTTCAAATGAAAAAAAGGCCTGTAAAGTGAGACCACTAATACCACGGACTGAGAATTTTGGTGTCAAGAATTCTCGACAGCAAAACTACAATTAGCGCCAGTAATGGACCCAGAGAGCGGTTTTGGGGATTCAAACCTCCCCAATCCTTGGGCCTGTACATTTGAATGTAAAAAAATATAAAATAATAATACTTTTAGTACATTTTCATTTGCCCTGAGCCAGTGGCGTAGCCAGGATTTTTTCCAGGGGGGGCAAACCACCAAGACATTTCCCCGAAATTATAATCACTACCAAGGCAACACCTTACCGCGTGTTGCGCATTGTAACGCAATGTTAAAAAATTGTTTCAGAATCTCATTGCCATCGTGGTTGTACCTAAATTAACAATAACTTAGTAATATGTCTGAATAATATGGTGAAAATGTCTGGATAATATCGTGAAAATTCTAAAAAGTTGGGAAATGTTTAAAAGAGCTAAAGAAATTACTTTCTTGGTTGGCAATTTAGAGAAATTTACGGAAGATATAACTGAAAAAATTAAGCATTTCTTTGCAAAAATATAGGAAAAGCTAACATCTAAAATCCAGGGAAATAAAAGTTGAAAGGAGAATAACCAATGTTGTAGAATTCTATGCTTTCTGTTCAGATAAAAAAATATTTGTAAACACCTCAGGTCTTGCACAACTGCCTTTAATCACAAAAAGTCCTATATGTGCACGTTGGTTAAAAATTTTTGGAATTTTTTGCGGGTGCATGTCATTCGGGGCCAGAAAAATTGGGAAATTGTGAAGAAAAAATGGGGAAATGTGAAGAAAAAATGGGGAAATCTGATAAAACCCTTCGTAAAAATCCCCTTTTCTTTCAATTTCTTTTTATTTATTTCCCCATTACTTTTTTGCATTTCCCTCAATTCTGGTCATTTCCCCATTTTGCTTTTAAAACATTTCCCCATTTTGCTTATCATTTCCCCATTTTTCTTACTATTTCCCCATTTTTCTTCCTATTTTGGGCAATATATCTGCAAAAATTTCCCCAAAATCTTTTCAGGGGGGGCAACTTGCCCCCCCTGCCCCCCCGCTGGCTACGCCACTGCCCTGAGCACCACCTGCTGCCTACAGTGCAGTGAGGAGTCCTAAGGTTCAGTCAAATAGCAGGCTCTCATGGCACTCTACGGTATCTTACAATTCTACACAGGCAACACATTTTTTCTTGGGAATATTGGCTCACTTGAGGCACCCAAATGATACATCTTTTTCAAATATTTCATATCTACGCCCACCTGCAAAGTTTTAAATTCATTTTTGTTCACTGATGAAAGGTAAAAACGTGAATAGAATAGGAAAAAAGAGGACGGTCATTTATTTTAGATATTAATTCCATCCAAATTCATAATATTTTTTGCTGTTTTCAATGCAAAAAACCCTGTAAGGTGAGACCACTATGGACTGAAATTTTTGGTGTCAAAATTTCTCCACAAGAGGGAACACTGTTGTCAGAGCCCTCTTGTGAGCTTGGCATCCCTATATATACATATATATATGTCATATTCGCTGTTGTTCATTTGACATTGCTGATATATATGTGTCAGTTTGTAAATTTATCACCATGGGATAGTTTAGGTAATACTCTACCTGCAGCATCCTTCAACTGATTATAAAGACTGATCTATAAAATGTCCCAATGAATACGTTGCTTTGTGAAATGCATAGGCCTACATTATCAACATTTTATAAAATCGACTTTTTGTTTTATTTCGATATCGTTCAATTCAAACAAAATGTCAAAACAATTAGTTAAAATACCCTTGACAGGATGTTGCTATCATTAAATATCATAGGGGCCTAATGTGCAAAACAATTCACCAATAATGATTCATCAAAATGCTCTATTCAGCATGTGACTTTCATCCTATTCAAAACATTCTAGATACATGTACCAGCTTGAGAACTTTCTCATCATGCTATTCCATAGCGTTTTTTGAAGTTCTGTGATTCTATAGAACTTAGATTGATCTATGTCATTGTTATCAGCAGAAATAATTTCACCCAACTTGCGCAAATGCTAACTATCAATCTGATTACTAATGGCAAGATGGACAATATTTAAGCAACCTATCAATCATTTAGTCATAATATATTCCCACTTTTATCCATCATTACAATAGTCACACAACTTTGGAAAGCTTAGATTTCAGGCAGAAATAGTGTGGCACAAAATGCAATTTAAGTTGGTGTACCTTGGGGCTTCATATTACTTTCAGATAAAAAATTAAAATACTTTTTATAAAGGTCATGTTAACAGTTGGAATAGATGGCGCCACATGAGGCAAGACTAGCCATAATGCAATTTCTGTTTGACAGGAACCAATGATGCTCAGCACGGAGCACATCATGGAGCACAGCCATTCAGCTATGTCATGGTTGTGTCTTTTGTTCAAACAGAAGTGATGTGATCATTTCAGAAATCACACACGATGAAAGAAAATACATTATAACACTTATTTTAAAAAAGCAACATATTTTTGTTAAAGATTATATGAGCATTGTTGTGAGAATGAGCTGTGTCTTGTTAATCATAAGTTAATTAACTCATTAGAGAAAAAAAGACCATTTTTGGCTAAGAAAAGGGTCTATTCTATAGTAGGGCTGTCACTTTTGCAAATATTTTTAGAATGTCAAGGTCCTCATGCTTTTTGGGGGAAGCAGGGCCGGCTCTACCATTAGGCGATTTAGGCGGTCGCCTAGGGCGCAGAGCAAAGAGGGGGCGCAGAGCAAGGAGGCATGTACACGCGTAACCACATGCACTCACTTTTCTTGGCATAGTATTTAACATATAAAATGAAAGGCGAGAGAAATGTTATTTATTCAAGAAAATTAATGAGACTTGAATATTTGCAATAAGTCATGCAGTTGTGTTCAGAAGTACTGTGATGCCATTTTTAATTAAAACTTAACATTCCTGGCTATTTTAACTATTAATTTCTTCTTATTCTTTTTTTTTTCGAATTGCACCCTCCTTGCTCTGAGACCACCTCCAAGCTATGCGCCCCCTACTTTCCCTGTTACCCCTCCTTGCATGTGCCCCCTCGTTGCTCTGTGCCCCTTCATTGCTCATCACCTCCTCCTTTCTCTGCGCCCCCTTCTTGCTATGACCCCTACTTGTGCCCCCTCCTTGCTCTGCGCCCCTCCTTGCTCTGCGCTCCCTCCTTGCTTTCCACCTCCTAATTTTGCACCCCTTCTTGCCCTGTGCCCCCCCCCGTTGCTCTGCATCCCCTCCTTGCTCTCTGCGTCCTCCTTGCTCTGTGCCCCTTCTTGCTATGCCCCTTCTTGCTCTGCGCCCTTTCTCGCTCTCCACCTCCACCTTGCTCTGCGCCCCCTTCTTGCTATGAGCCCCTACTTGCACACCCTCCTTTCTCTGCGCCCCCTCCTTGCTATGTGCCCCTCCTTTCTCTCCAACGCCTACTTTTGCGCCCCTTCTTGCTCTGCGCCCCCCTTGTTGCTCTGCACCCCCTCCTTACTCTCCGCCTCCTCCTTGCTCTGTGCCGCCTTCTTGCTATTCGCCCCTACTTGCTCTGCGCCCCTTCTTGCTATGCGCCCCTCCTTGCTCTGCGCCCTCTCCTTGCTCTGCGCCCTCTCCTTGCTCTCCGCCTCCTCCTTGCTCTCCACCCCTCTTGCTATGCGCCCCTCGTTGTGCCCCTTCTTGCTATGCACCCCTCCTTGCTCTGTGCCCCCTCCTTGCTCTGTGCCCCTCCTTGCTCTGCCCCCCTCCTTGCTTTACGCCCCTTCCTTGCTCTCCAAACCTACTTTTGTGCCCCCTTCTTGCTCTGCGCCCTCCTCATTGCTCTGTGCCCCCTCCTTGCTCTCCGCCTCCTCCTTGCTCTGTGCCCCCTTCTTGCTATGCGCCCCTCTTTGGTCTGCGCCCCCTCCTTGCCCTGCGCCCCTCCTTGCTCTGTATCCCCTTCTTGCTCAGCATTCCCTCCTTGATCTGCATCCCCTACTTTTGCGCCCCCTTCTAGATCTGCACCCCCCTCGTTGCTCTGCGCTCCTCCTTGCTCTCTGCCTCCTCCTTACTCTGTGCCCCTACTTGCTCTGCACCCCCTTCTTGCTATGTACCCTCCTTACTCTGCACCCCCTCCTTGTCCTGCGCCCCCTCCTTGCTCTGCGCCCCCTTCTTGCTCTGCACCTTCCTTGTTGCTCTGCACCCCCTTCTTGCTATTCGTCCCTACTTGCTCTCTGCCACCTTCTTGCTATGCGCCCCTGCTTGCTCTGCACACCCTCCTTACTCTGAGCTGCGTGCGGGGGGGGGGGGCGCATCCGCATGGTGCTGCCTGGGGCGCATAATTGGCTGGAGCCGGCCCTGGGGGGAAGTATGTTCTTACTGATACAAAAAGTCTAATTTCATCAAAATCTGATGAAAAAAAAACCCCCAGGCCCCTGGCCCATTTTAAAATTTACTTTTTCCGATTTTAAACATCAGAAATGGGCAATATCTCTGGAACCGTTTGAGATACAGACATGAAATAAAGACCAAAAGATGCGCAATATTCATGTTTACATCCAACTTCCATTCATATTATAGGCCTTACTTTAGCAGATTAGGACAATTTTTACATGCTTATATGGCACTGCTGCGACTGTGTGTCAAGATCTTTCAGTCAAGGTGAAGAAAACTTGCATTGATTATCGTTGGAGTTCAGAGCTCTAGAAAAAGCCTTGAGGGACTGGAGGTCCTGTGACAAATGCCGAACAATTTTCTTCTGTGTGTGGCAGTGTAATTTGAAATGACACATTGGAGCACTTACTTACACCAATTGTCATCTTTTTCCATGTGTGAATCACATCATACTTCACATGATTCTTTTTTATTCCAATAGTCTTCTAATCATACATCTGAGGTCAGCAGATTATTTATCATTTGGAGGCTATTATGAAACCACTTTGATTTATGATCCTGGTGTTTTCGGGTTAATTATGTACTGGGTGCAGTTCTATTTATTAATTTAAGTATGTCTCTTGATCAAGAAATCTTGAGTAACCTGACTGGGTCATCAGCATATACACTTTCTACAGTTGTAGAAAATGAAATGTCTGAAGAAGAACCTCAGTTACTGAGTCATTCTCCATATATGGACAATGAAATGCTAGTTGATGTTTTGAGAAGTAAAACGAACGTGTTTAAATGTTTGAGCCTCAACACTCAGAGTTTTAGCGCCAAGTTAGATCAATTAAAAGTTTTTCTAGAACAACTATCCATAAATAACAGTACGTTTAAAATAATCTTTTTACAAGAAACCTGGGTTAATTATGGCAGGAATACTTCCATGTTTGAGATTAGCAATTATACTTTGATTTCTCAACCTTATAAGCTTACTCCCATGGTGGACTTGCCATCTATACTAGAGATGTAATTCCTTGTCAGGTTTTGAATATTGATGTCAGTCCATCAAAAACCTGGGAAGGACAATCTGTCAGAGTTAAAATTAAAGAAAAAAAAATTATTTTTGGTAATATATATCGCCCGCCTCGTGAACTCATTGAAAATTATGTCACCTTTATTGAAGAACTTAACTCTGTCATCTCTAACTTGCATGGAGAAATAATTCTTACAGGTGACTTTAATATCGACTTGCTTTTAAAAATAAATGAAAGCCATGTCATAAATGAGTTTTTTGAATCTATTCATAGTGCTGGTTTTATACCTAAAATTACTGTACCCACACGTTTGTCAAGAAATACTGGCACTCTGATAGATAATTTCTTTTGTAAAATATCACATAGTTTTTCTCAGACCACCCCTGGCGTGTTAACACACAAAATCTCTGATCATCAACCATATTTTGTATTATTTTGCATTATCTAAATCCCATCCAAATTATGTTACTATGTAATAACTAACTAAAATGACGAAGCAATTGAGGCTTCTAGGCATTATCTTACTTCTCAAAGCATAGTAGAACAACTTTACAGGGGGCAACAGCTGATCCAGATAGAAATTTAAATATAATGGCTAAAATTCTCTCATAAGGTATGCAAAAGAATAAACCAATGAGAACTTTAAAATTTTATAAACATAAATTTTAAAAAACTAAGTGGATAACCATGGCAATTTTAAATTCAATTGCATTCATGACAAACTGTATATCACATTAAATAAAACACCAGTATCATCAATCCTTTACAATCAGCTTAAATCTCAACACTTATAATAATATCTTGAAAAAGACAATCTGCACTGCTAAAAAACTATACTATCACAGCCAGTTCGAACAGTTCAAAACTGACATAAAGAACCCATGGAAAACTATTAAAGAAATAGTCAATCGAACAAAAATTAAACATAAAGTAGTTGAAAATCAATGGTACAAATGTGGCTGACAAAACAACAATTCGATGGTGAAAGTGCAAAACCTCGTATGTCAAAATTTTGCTATTTTTAGATTTTTGGTGGAATGACTATTTTAATATCCAATACACGTTGTCAGTTGATTACCTTGCCAGTTTGCTATTTTTGGAAGCTGTAACACACTGGTGACAGAATGATTTCACCAAACCTTGTATGTCGATATGTTTCAAAAAGTGAAAGTGCAAAACCTTGTAACTCAAATCAGAACTTTGAAGCACATATTGTGGGATATTTCAACTTTTTTTGAAAAACAATTACTGTGTTACTTTTTTATGACTCCCAGCAAGTTTCCTGATTAAAAAAATGTTACCTCCCTATATTTGTTTTGGTGATGTAGGCTATTGAAAAAGAGAGTGCACGAAAATTTGAAAAAATTGTCATTTTCCTCATTCTTGCCATTGTAGCCACTCAATAAAATTTGTTATTGCAATCTGTCATAGGCAAATTATAATTTTCACTGTATATACATAGATTGAAAGTATATTCAATGCTGCAAGTTGCTTTAAAGTGTGATAAATGATCGAGTTACAAGGTTTTGCACGGGTAGAAAGTGAAAGTGCAAAACCTCGTAAGTCGGCATTTTCAATCACATCTGATCGTAACATCAATGCAAGGGGTAAACGACCTCTGAGAAAAAATTTGCTACAACAGGGTTTCACTTTCTATGTATCTAGTTGGCCATAACTCACTTATTAATAAACATTACCATAAAAAAAGACACTTGACAGTTCTTTTCAATTTCTGAAAAACAGCTTTTTTTGACTTACGAGGTTTTGCACTTTCACCATCGAATTGCCAATGCATACAATACGTTTTTTTACTGAAATAGGCTCCTCCTAGACATCAGGTAGTGCTCTTCCCCCGTCACTTGATTTTAGTAAATATATATTTCCTCCGATAAATTCAACATTTCAGTTCAGAAAAATTTCAATTAATGAGTTAGATAGTTTGATGAACAAAATAAAATCTAAAACCAGCTTCGGATATGATTATATTTCTTCAATCCTACTGAAAAAGATTAAGGGTACAATTATTAAAACTCTACTGATAATGATTAATCAGACACTTAACAGTGGTATATTTCCAGACAAATTATAAATAGCCAAAATGACTCCGGTTTATAAAAAGGGTCCTGAATCAGATATAAAAAATTACAGGCAAATTTCTGTGTTACCTACCATTTCTAAAATTTTCGAAAAGGTTTTTTTTTGTTCAAATGCATGATTACTTAAAAATCTTTATTATGTTAGTCAATATGGCTTCAGAGAACTTCATTTCACGGAACTTGCTGCCTTAGAATTAACTGATCGTATTGTGAATGAAATGGATTCAGGAAATGTACCACTAACAGTTTTTACGGATTTATCAAAAGCATTTGATACTATTAATCATGAAATTCTCCTTGAAAAACTTCATTACTATGGTTTTAGTGGCACCGCATGGGCCCTCCTGTCCAGTTACCTCAGTAATCGCGTACAATACACGTATGTCGAATATCAAAATTGTTCTTCCTCTTCCTTCAAAGTCAACAAAAGGAAATTGGACCAGAGTGAACAGACATAACCCGGCTGAGAAGTCAGTAATTGACTACATCATACATAACAAACCAAGAGGGATGGAACACACTTGAGGGACTTGAAATAGATGAAGCTGGCACAAAAGACTCAAGAACCCAAGGAGCATTAGTGATCACAACACAATCACTGCAAAAGTAAGAGTAACCCCCTGTGAAAATAAGAGGATAACCATACACCGGTGGAAGATCAATGACAATACCGACTGGAAACTGTTAAACACGAAGCTGAGGGAACGTCTGATCAAAGAAAATAAGGACTACTCGTCCCTGGAGAAAGGCATCAGAGAAGCCCGGGAACAGAGCATAGGCAAGAAGACAATCACGATATATGAAAACAGAAGACCAAGAGAAACAGACATTGTCAAGGAAATGACGAAGAAGAAAAAGGAAAAGAGAAACAAGCTGCAGAATTCCAAACCTGAAGGAAGAAATCAGGCACTGGAAGAATACTACCAAGCCCAAAGAGACCTCAGAACAGCCATTGAAAACTCAGAAAAGGAGAGAGTGAAGAAATCCCTTGAAGAAATAGCAATATCCAAGGACAAGAACTACATCTGGAAAATCAGAAAGAAACTACTTGGGGGAAAAAAAGAGGTGAATACGACACACTAGACGAAAATGGACTACGGATAACAGATGCCCAGAAGGCCAAAGACCACATAGCCAATTACTTTGAAAACCTCTACCAGGCCAGAGAGGCGAGTGAAGAAGGGAAAGAATTGACCAACACCATCCTGAAAGAAAACCAGGAAACGCTGGGGAGAATAAGAGAAGACCTTCAGCTGAAACCCATCACAGCAAGTGAGCTGGAAAAGACTAAGAAGAAACTGAAGAGCAGGAAAAGCTGCGGACCAGACAACATCCCGAATGAAGCACTCAAGTACGCAGATGACCAAAACAGTGAAATGATCCGAGGGCACCTCAATGAAATGCTCCTCGAAGAGAAGATCCCTGAACCGTGGAAAAATGGCAGGATTATTACCATCTACAAAGGAAAAGGGGACAAGAGAAAATGCTCAAATGAGAGGGGAATCTCAATAAGCAGCAATATGGGCAAGCTCTTCGAGAGGATCATAACTGAAAGAGCTAAAGCGCACCTAGACAATAGCGACATGCAAGGAGGCGGCAAGAAAGGCTCAAACACAACAGACCATACACTAGCCCTGAAGGAAGCAATAAGGAAAGGCAAAAATGTGTATATCGCCTTCCTGGATGTCACGAAAGCGTACGATAAAGCATTGGCAGAAGACATCATGTATGTCCTTAAAAAACAAGGAATAAAAGACAGACTGTGGCACCAGATAAAGTTGTCGAGTGAGGACCTGACAGCAATGGTAGAAACCAAGTACTGGAACACCCGTGACATCAAGCTGAAGGACAACATAAGACAAGGAGGAGTATTATCAGTCATAATGTATGCAACCCTCATGGACGGGATTGCCAAAGAGGTCAGAAGAAGGAACTTGGGAATCAACATGGGAGGAGACCAGAAACTGGGATGCTTGCTCTAGATGGACGATGTTTCTGTTCATTTCCGAAAATAAAGACAAACTCCAGGAAATACTGAACATTTCTGAAGAGATGGGGACAAGATACAGAATCAAATTTGGGAAAGAATAAAACCAAAGTCCTGAAAATAGGAAGTAAACTACCCAAAACAGAATTCCACCTGGGCGACATGAAACTGGGATACTGTGACAAGTACAAGTACCTGGGCAGCATACTCACGAAGAAGAATAACATGGACGGCCATATCATGGAATCAAAAAGAAAAGCCGAGGCAGCGTACAATACTGCCATGTCAATAGCAGGGAGTGTGTACCTAAAGAACATTGAGCTAAAAGTGATGTGGGAACTCCTCAACTCCTGCATACTCCCGATCCTGATGTACGGATGGGAACCAGTTACCCCAAGGGTAAAGGACATTAAACTAATGAAAATTGTAGACAACCTGATAAAAACCGAGAGGCACACCCCGGGAGCCCCTATACATCGAAACAGGGCTTCTTGAAATTGGTCTGCTGATCGAAAGAAACAAGATGACCTACATGGACAATATAGAAGGAAGCAATAGCGCTATCCTCAGAATGATACGTGACAAAGAAGCATAACCAAAGAAGGACGGAAAAGAGAAACCAAGAAAGCCATCGAAAAATGCCTGAAAGAAAAAATCATGGAAGGAGTAAGCAAAACAAAAACCGGCTTCTACCTGGAAAATAAAAAAGAAATCACAGCGGGAAGGAGAGCAAAATACCTAGACAAATGCACCAGAATTGAAGCCAGCGTAATCTTCCGTGCAAGAACAAGGATGCTCAAAGTGAAGAGTAACTTCAGAAACATGTTCCAGGACTCAACCTGCAGGATATGCGAAAGGGAGGAGGAAAACCAGGAACAAATCCTTGAAAAATGCACAGAGATTGACAGGACCACAACAGGGAAGGTGACTACCCAGGATATCTTTGAAGAAGACCCAATGAAACTAAAGGACACAGCAGCAAGGATTGAAAAACTTATGGACTTGATCGAGTGCAGCTCCCCTGTGAGGGTAGAGCAACCTGGCAGATCCAGGCATGCACACCAACTGAACTGAACTGAACTCACTTAAATATTTCTACTGGTGTCCCACAGGGTTCAATCTTGGGTCCATTGTTGTTCCTCATCTATGTAAATGATGTTTTCAGATCAAGCAGTTTTTTCAAATTCATTATATACAAATTCCTTTATTATTGTTTCAGCCAACTTCAGAGGTGAATAACAAATGAAAAATGACAAATGACAAATGACAAATGATTTATTTCACTCAAAGACCACTCACAGGGGTACGCGAGTTACATAATTTGTATAAAACACTAATTTGGCAAGTGCGGAACATGGAAAAACAGAAAACAGATTTGGCATATATCGGAACATAAGTTATAACATTTAAAAAAAATTTTATAAAGAGAGCTTATATACACGGCATTTTCACACAATGACTATACTACAAGCAGGGGCTGAAAAATGAACGAAAATTCCAAATCTCTGAAAAGGAGCTGTTATTTATTCGTCAAGAAAATGGTTAGTGACTCAACCATGTACATTTTTTTGGCTTTAGCAGGACCAAATAAGTACTAGGCCTACCAATTTTTCAGATGAGTTTTACCTCTTAATATGTTGCTGTGACGTAATTTTGAAAAACAAAAATATTGTAATATATACAAAAGTAGGACTCTTCCAACTTTTAATATTTTATTTAAAATAATTCAAATTTAATTCAATTTTTTCGAAACCGACTTCAGAGATGAATAACTCTCCAAATAACAATTCCACACATTTTATATTCTCTCACTGGACCAACCTCCACCCCAATTTTTCATTTTTGGCATCAAATATCATGTATCTGACTTAGATGTGTTTCAGCAGGGGCTGAAAAATGGACGAAAAATTCAAAATCGCTTAAAAGGTGATGTTACTTATTTGTCAATTAGAGAAAATGGTTAGTGACTCAACCATGTAAATTTTTTTATCTGGCTTTAGCAGGACCAAATAAGTACCACCAATTTTTCAGATGAGTTTTACCTCTCAATATATTGCTGTGACGTAATTTTGAAAAATAAAAATAATGTAATATTTACAAAAGTGCCTGTTATTCTAACCTCAAAATGACCTGGTTGACCGTTAACCAAAATTTTCAAACTTACTTCATAGATTTATGTATATCTTGAGATGGTATTCACAAAGTTCCAGTTCCGGGAAAGGATGCGTTCTATTTGTAATAATTTATTAAAAATAATTAAATTTAAATCATTTTGTGTTTTCGTCCATTTTTAAATTTGGGTGGCGGTTGGTCCAGAGAGAGAAAATAAAATGTGTGGAATGTTATTTTGGGAGTTATTCATCTCTAAAGTTGGCCGAAACACAATTTCGAAAAAAAATTATTTAAATTTTGTCACAGAGCTACAATTTTGCAAATGTACGTATATCTGGCAAGTGAACAACTGTGAATTTCTTCATTTTTTCTGAAGGGGTCACCTGGGGCATTTTTCTGATTCTGGGTGATTCAACATAGATAGATAGATATGATAAGTGCAGCCCTCTAAGCCCAGTTCTGGGTGCTCACGAGGGTTGATTGATGAGATGAGAGAGAGAGCAGGAGTCCTCAACATGTTACACATTTACCCCATGTGAGGGATCTTTCACTTGTCCAGCACAGACACTGATGCAAGGGGCCGCCAATTTAACGTCTCATCCGAACGACATCCAGCTGGGATTTTGCTCATAAAGGTACATTGAAAATTTCGGGTTCCCCAACCGGGAGTCGAACCCAGTGATCTCTCACTGGTCGAACCCATGCAGGCGGAGACGTTCAGCGGAGCAGGCGGGAACCTTAACCACTACACCACCCAGCTGTCATGGAATGACCCTATAGGGTGTTTAATGTCCTGGTTCACTGGCCATACCCCAATGTGATAAACTCAAGCCACAGACTTGCAAATAATTGTCACACTTAAGTGATTTTATGCACCTTTGACACCTGATCACACAAATGCATACACTCGACATCCCATCTAAAGCATATGCTGAAAAATACAACCCTGGAAATAGTTTTGCGTTTTTAATTTGGTTCAGTTTACAAATTAAATAATACAATTGTTTGTCAAAATTATTGAATAAGTATGTAATGTATTACAATGTGTACAAACTAGGTTATTTTTTTGCACAGAATTCAAAATGTTATCTCTTATGATTATTTGACAGGGATTTGAAAGAGAAATGAATTTCATACTTTTCCATCGTCCAGCTTTTCTCATTCAGAAAAATGTATGTATATCCAATGAAAGTATAACCACACATATTATATTCAGAGTGATGGTTTAGTTGAAGTGGAAGCTTGAGCAATGAGCCCCCTAACACACCATTTAGGGATCCATGTACCAGTTACATCTGCCGTTCTTCCTCTGAGCCATTTGACAATGCAGCACATACAGAAGAAAATTGTTTGGCCTTTGTCATAGGATCTTCAGTCCCTCAAGACTATTTTTAGAGCTCTGAACTCCAACGAGAATCGCCACAAGTTTTCTTCACCTTGGCAGAAAGATCTTGATACACAGTCACAGCAGTGCCATATATATATAAGCATGTAAGAATTGTCCTAATCTGCTGAACCAACTGTTCTACTCAATATGAATTCAGAAATCAGTGCAGAAGTATTCATATGGTGTTTATCTGCTGTCAGTTTTGAGGAAGGAAGCATTTGACTGGCAAAACACAGTTGATACCAGGTCAGTGAAGTTCATTGGATAATGGATATTGGATATTGGATATTCGGCGGGTGAAGTTCATTGGATATTGGATATTTTGTAAATTATGCAAGGTCTCAAGTCTAAAATAGAAAATTGGATGTATTACCTGGTATATTCATAGCCAAAGTTGTAAAATTTGCATATTTCTGTGCTCAAGGGGGGCCCTAGACGAATATCCAACAGAGTAGTGAAGTTCATTGGATATTGGATATTCAAAGTTGCTGATTTTGCAAATCATGCAAGGCCTCAAGTCTAACATAGTAAATTGGATGTGTTACCTGGTATAAACAAAGCCAAAGTTGTAAAATTAGCATATTTCTGTGCTCAAGGGGGGCTCTGGCCGAATATCCAACAGAGTAGTGAAGTTCATTGGATATTGGATATTGGATATTCAAAGTTGCTGATTTTGCAAAAATTATGCAAGGTCTCAAGTCTAGAATAGTAAATTGGATGTATTACCTGGTATATTCAAAGCCAAAGTTGTAAAATTAGCATATTTCTGTGCTCAAGGGGGGCCCTTGCCGAATATCAAACGGTGAATCTAGTTCATTGGATATTGGATGTTGGATATTCAAAGTTGCTGATTTTGCAAATTATGCAAGGTCTCAAGTCTAACATAGTAAATTGGATGTATTACCTGGTATATTCAAATTTTGCAAACTATGCAAGACCAAGGATCTAAAACAGTTAAACCGATGATTTGCATGTAATTCAAAGCCAGAGTGACATAATTTGCACATCTTTGTTTTCAAGGGGCACCCCAGCCGAATATCCAATGGAAATATCATTGGATATTGGATATTCAAATTTGCTTGTTTTGCCTCTTTAGAATGTACAATCATTGAGTTTAAATTGAATCATTGAGTTAACTGCATGAAATATCAATTGGTGATTTATATATCTAGATTTGCATAATTTGTCAATTTGTGGTTTCCAGGATTACTCTTGGATAAACATCCAACGGGAGTCGGATGATAAACTTTAGGTATTCAAAGTTGCCAATATGGCAAATAGAGTAGAAACAACATCTAGGATAGTGAATTGGATGTATTACAGAAAATATTAAAATCCAGACTGTTAGTGGGTGAAACTTGGCGGAAACCATTGCCGTTTCAAGTTTATATTTTAGGATAAGTCGGACTCACTCAAGGAAGGTGCAACGTCTGCTAATTGCACAATACTAAAATTTGGTAAATTTTTAGAGGTACCGTAATATGGGGTGAATAGGGACACTGGGGTGAATCGGGCCAGGATAGGGAAGATTTCTATTTCTTCAAAAAACACCTATTTCTCCTTAACTCTCGAAATAGATTTTTGGCACATTTATAGCTGACATACCAAATTTTCATATAGTTTTTATATTTCTAACTGCAAGCAGTGAGGAGCTGCAGTACTTTAAACTTAGCATTGCGGAAAGTGAATTCTCAAATGCTGGTCAGAACTTAGCATGCACTGTGAAAAGTATTAATACTAGAGCCACCAATCTTATAGGAAACTTTTAAAACTCAGTTTCGGCCAGTTGGAGGACCAGAATAGTAGACTAGATGTGAGATTATGTAAATTTGGTCATGGGTTCAGATCCAGGGCAATGACAAAGTTCCGGAATTAACAAAAATAACCCTACTGATTTTCATTTGAATGCATTAGCATTGCTTTTTAATGAATATTATTGAACTAAGTATGATTAATAGTCGATTTAGTCCAGAATTGTCATTCACTAGCAAAATTTCCAAAAAACTCCTTTTTTGATAGTTTTCTGTTATTTAATTTTTTTTAATGTACGTATTAACAATGAAATTGATTTCAGATTTTCCTGAAAATACATTTTTGCCATGTTGAATATGTTTTCTAATATTTGCTCACACGTAGCAATCACTTTAGAAAACTATTACGTATTGATTGTGAAAATAAGGGAGTGTCCCAATTCACCCCAAAGTGTGGGGTGAATTGGGACAGTGGTTTTATGGGTCTAGAGCATTGGAAATTTAACATATCAGTACAAGCTCTTGGGGATACTTTGACCTTGTGCTGGAACATAATTTGACACCATATTTTGATTTCTGAGTTTACTTTTGTTCATACTGGGGGGAGGGTTGGTCTAGTGGTAGCGTACTGGGCTGCCAATCGCTGGGTCCAGGGTTCGAATCCAGCTCTTTGTTGGGTCAACCGGGCCTATGTAGGACGGCTGTTTCAATAATCCTTCGCTTCAATGCCGTCTCCTCCCCCTGTCCTAATTAGCCTACCAAGTGCGTAAATACAGGACGTAAAGCCCCAATCATCGATTCAATACTTTTGTTCATACTATGACCAAAAACCGGCCAATTCTGTCCCAATTCACCCCATGTTACAGTATTAACTTTTTCATCGGAAAAGTGCAAATAAATACATGCCAAGCTTCATTGATGTTCTTTTACTCTTTTACAGTTAGAGGGGTATGTGCGCTCGGGGTCGGCTAGCTCAGACAAAAATGAAGCAATCGACAATTACACAGGCATTTATATAATTGCCTCATAATGTCAATATACAGGCCTACAAATATAAGAACTTTAAACAAAAATCGGAAAAGAGGTCTTTGAGATATTCAAGTTTTCGTAAAGGGGCTTATTTTTGTTAATATTTATCCCATTAATTATTTTAAACCGTGTACATTCCGAAAATTAGCAACTTTGAATAACCAACATCCAATGAATTTAGATTCTACTTCGGATATTGTTTTGGGCTCAGCTTGAAAAAAAAATCTACCAATCATGCTACTTTGGCTTAAAAAAAATCCTACATAGTAGGCCTACATCCAGTTTACGATTTCAGACCTCTGTTCTGACTGAATTTGCCAAATTGGCAATATTCTATGTATTTCAAACATTCGTTATCTAATAAACGTTGCAAAAGTGACAGGTTTTTCAAGGTTGTAAGTCCATCGATTCTTTGTAAAATTAACCTTGAAGTTATGGATCATAAATTGATACATTTCTTTTAAAGCATAGCATACACAGAATTTGGTTTTCTGTAATTAGGGGAGTAAAATTGATTTGATAACTTAATATTACTCAAGGAGGGGTCTGTTTTACTTGAGATTTAAAACAAAATAGGGCTTTTTGTAGTTTGCTTCTCAGACCAAGAGCAGAACTACAGTATATGCTTAGTATATTTTTTTGCTACAAACTTATGTTGTAATCACTGACCTACAGAAATGGGCACTACTCAATGCTCTTTTGCATAAGATGTGCAATGTGCATGACATCATCAGTTCAGGTGCTGTTGCTTGTAGATGGGAAGAATTTTTGCGGAGGAAATTTGTAAATTTTCCCTCTATAAGTGCTATATATATTTTGAGCATGATTCCTCGTGAAACAGTGCATTTTTAACATAGTAACTGGGAGACTAAATGGTCTCCCAGTGGACAAATTTGGTCTCCCAGTCATTGCCAAAATAGTATTACTGGGAGACCAATTTTGTCCAGATATTCACATTTATTGTACATTTGGTTGTCTATTTTAAAGTTCTCGAGTGACATTTGAATATGAAGCTTCTTTCCATACCAAAAATATATTTCTTCACTGTCATTACTGTTTAAAAATACTATATATATTTCGGCTTACATCAACTTTTTCATACATTAAAAAATTTGCAAAACTCCTTTTGGTAGAAATTCGCCAAACTAGAATGTCGCGTATCCCGGTGCCACAAATAAAAGGTCATTCCGATGGTCTCCCAGTCCAAAAGTCCTGAAAAAATGCTCTGTCGTGAAATATATCTAATTGACATATTATAGCTAACATTGAAGAGTTGATCATACAAGAAACGACAAGAATCAGAAAATTAAATTATAGATGATAAGACAGGGACTGATCAAACAAGATTTGACAGAAAAAGCCATGTTTATCCAAGAGCAATCCTGGAAACCACAAATTGACAAATTATGCAAATCTAGATATATAAACCACCAATTGATATTTCATTCAGTTAACTCAATGATTCAATTAACTCAATGATTGTACATTCTGAAGTGGCAAAATAAGCAAATTTGAATATCCAATATCCAATGAGATTTCCATTGGATATTCGGCTGGGGTGCCCCTCGAAAACAAAGATGTGCAAATTACGTCACTCTGGCTTTGAATTAGTTGCAAATCATCGATTTAACTGTTTTAGATCCTTGGTCTAGCATAATAGACTAGCATAGTTTGCAAAATTTGAATGTACCAGGTAATACATCCAATTTACTATTTTAGACTTGAAGCCTTGCATAATTTGCAAAATCAGCAACTTTGAATATCCAACATCCAATATCCAATGATCTTCACTAGTCTGTTGGATATTCGGCCAGGGCCCCCCTTGATCACAAATTTTACCACTTCGGCTTTCAACATCCAATTTATTATCTCGGATATTTGTTTCTCCAGAATTTGTCAAATTGGCAACTTTGGATATCAAAAGTCTATCATGCAACTGCCGTTGGACCTTCGTACAATAGTCGTCCCGGTAGCAACAAATTTACAAATTATGCAAATATGGATGTATAAAACATCAATGTTTTATTAAATTAACTCTTTCCAAACATTGTACATCCCAAAGTTGCAAATTAAGCAAAGTTGAATATGCAATATCCAACAAGATTTCCATTGGATATTCATCACTGGTGCCCCTTGAGCACAAAAATTTTCAAATTATGTCACTTGGGCTTTGAAGAATGTATGTAAATCATTGATTTAACTGTTTTAGATCCTTGGTCTTGCATAATTTGCAAAATCAGCAACTTTGAATATCCAACATCCAATAACCGATGACCTTCACTACTCTGTTGGATATTCGGCCAGAGCCCCCCGTCAGCACAGATATATGCTAATTTTACAACTTTGGCTTTGAATATACCCCTGGTAATACATCCAATTTACTATTTTAGACTTGAGACCTTTCATAATTTGCAAAATCAGCAACTTTGAATATCCAATATCCAATATCCAACGAACTTCACTACTCTATTGGATATTCGGCCAGAGCGCACCTTGACCACAGAAATATGATAATTTTACAACTTTGGCTTTGAATATACCAGGTAATACATCCAATTTATTATTTTAGACTTGAGACCTTGCATAATTTGCAAAACCAGCAACTTTGAATATCCAACATCCAATATCCAATGAACTTCACTACTCTGTTGGATATTCGTCAAGGGCCCCCCTTGAGCACAGAAATATGCTAATTTTACAACTTTGGCTGTGAATATACCAGGTAATACATCCAATTTACTATTTTAGACTTGAGACCTTGCATAATTTGCAAAATCAGCAAATTTGAATATCCAACATCCAATATCCAATGAACTTCACTACAACGTTGGATATTCGTCTAGGGCCCCCCTTGAGCAAAGAAATATGCTAATTTACAACTTTGGCTTTGAGTATACCAGGTAATACATCCAATTTACTATTCTAGACTTGAGGCCTTGCATAATTTGCAAAATCAGCAACTTTGAATATCCAATATCCAATATCCAATGAACTAGATTCACCGTTGGATATTCGTCTAGGGCCCCCCTTGAGCACAGAAATATGCTAATTTTACAACTTTGGCTATGAATATACCAGGTAATACATCCAATTTACTATTTTAGACTTTGGACCTTGCATAATTTGCAAAATCAGCAACTTTGAATATCCAACATCCAATATCCAATGAACTTCACTACTCTGTTGGATATTCGGCCAGAGCCCCCCTTCAGCACAGATATATGCTAATTTTACAACTTTGGCTTTGAATACACCAGGTAATACATCCAATTTACTATTTTAGACTTGAGACCTTGCATAATTTGCAAAATCAGCAACTTTGAATATCCAATATCCAATATCCAAAGAACTTCACTACTCTGTTGGATATTCGGCCAGAGCCCCCCTTGAGCACAGAAATATGCTAATTTTACAACTTTGGCTTTGAGTATACCCTGTAATACATCCAATTTATTATTTTAGACTTGAGACCTTGCATAATTTGCAAAATCAGCAACTTTGAATATCCAATATCCAATATCCAATGAACTTCACTACTCAGTTGGATATTCGTCTAGGGCCCCCCTTGAGCACAGAAATATGCTAATTTTACAACTTTGGCTATGAATATACCAGGTAATACATCCAATTTACTATTTTAGACTTTGGACCTTGCATAATTTGCAAAATCAGCAACTTTGAATATCCAATATCCAATATCCAATGAACTTCACTACTCTGTTGGATATTCGGCCAGAGCCCCCCTTGAGCACAGAAATATGCTAATTTTACAACTTTGGCTTTGAATATACCAGGTAATACATCCAATTTATTATTTTAGACTTGAGACCTTGCATAATTTGCAAAATCAGCAAATTTGAATATCCAACATCCAATATTCAATGAACTTCACTACTCTGTTGGATATTCGTCAAGGGCCCCCGTTGAGCACAGAAATATGCTAATTTTACAACTTTGGCTTTGATTATACCAGGTAATACATCCAATTTACTATTCTAGACTTGAGGCCTTGCATAATTTGCAAAATCAGCAACTTTGAATATCCAATATCCAATATCCAATGAACTTCACTACTCCGTTGGATATTCGTCTAGGGCCCCCCTTGAGCACAGAAATATGATAATTTTACAACTTTGGCTATGAATATACCAGGTAATACATCCAATTTACTATTTTAGACTTGAGACCTTGCATAATTTACAAAATCAGCAACTTTGAATATCCAATATCAAAAGAACTGGATTCACCATTGGATATTCGGCTGAGGCCCCCCTTGAGCACAGAAATTTGCAAATTTTACAACTTTGGCTATGAATATACCAGGTAATACATCCAATTTAATATTTTAGACTTGAGGCTTTGCATAATATGCAAAATCAGGAAATATCCAATATCCAAAGGACTTCACCACTCCGTTGGATATTCAAAATCTGCAAATTTTGTATCTTTGAATATCTAACATCCATTGTCAAATGGCTGTTGGATATTTGACAGAGCCACCCCTGGTAAACAAAAAACTGCAAATTTTGAAGTTTGGATTCGAATATCCAACATCCAATATCCAATGAACTTCACTCGCCGAATATCCAACTCCAGTGAGTTAATGTAAAAATTTAGGGTAAATTATCATAAATCTTAATTACTCAATTTTCTGTGAACTTTAAAGGCACAAAATAATAATTTCCTTTAAATATGCATGAAAAATAATTCTTTTTTGTCTCAGGCTGGAAATATTTGTGCTTTCATGCAATTTCAGTCAATTATAGGCCTATAAATAGCCTATAAATAGCCATATTTGGTACCCACCCCTGGAGCCACGCTATGGCAACAGCTATAACAAAACTAATTTTTAATATTGTTTTCTGAGGCCTCCAAAAACAATTATCTGCAGGGACAATTTTGAGATAGCCCTTTTTTTGGCTAAAAACAGGCAAAACGTGGTTTTCAAGCCAAAAACGAGGCTGAAATTTTGGCGGGAAAACCAGTTTTTGGCTATTTTTAGCCCAATAAGGGGCTATCTCAAAATTGTCCCTCCACAAAATTGATTTTTTAGGCCTTAGAAAACAATATTAAAAATTAGTTTTGTTATAGCTGTTGCCATAGGGTGGCGCCAGGTGTAGGTGCCAAATATGGCTATTTATAGCCTATTTATAGGCCTATAATGCCCTTAAATGGCATTAAAACAAAAAATTTCCAGCATGAGACAGAAAATATTAATTTTCATGAACATTTTTGAGAAATAATCGTTCTGTGGCTTAAAACATCACATGGAATTAAATAATTTGGAATTTTGGCAATTTTTGCCTTAATTTTTACATTAAGTCACTGGAGAATATCCAATATCCAATGAACTTCACTCGCCGAATATCCAATATCCAATATCCAATGAACTTCACCCGCCGAATATCCAATATCCAATATCCAATATCCAATGAACTTCACTGACCTGTTGATACCAATATGAAACCCAAGAAAAACTGTTTTTTCAATATAACGCCAAAATTATTGGAGCCTATGATATGAATGGAAGTTGAATATAAACATGACTTTTACAATATTCGGAAAACGTTCATTTTAAAATGTGCCAGGGGCCTGGGTTTTTAAATCATATTTTGATGAAATTATACTTTTTGTATTAGTAAGAACTTACTTCCCCCCAAAAAGCATGAGGACCTTGACATTTAAAAAAAAATTGCAAAAGTGACAGGCTTATTCTACAGCATCCCTTTGATTTCAGTTGATTTCAGGAAGGGCACTGAGTAGCAGTCAACCTTGTCAAGAGGAGCAGCTGATAGTTGTCAGAGTGTCAGTGGCACATAGGAGGGTGCTACTCTCTGATCCTTGCCCAGCCCTTCTTCAGTGGAAGGGGGTAATATGATAGCCCATATATCACTTTTATTGACATTTCTTGATACAATGAATCATAATTGATACATTTGGCAAAAAATAAATACAATAGAAATTTAAAAAGTTAATAAAATGGGGATAGACATTATACAGAGACAAAGCTAATTTCATACAATGTAAAATATAAGCAGGTACATGTAAGATCAATATGAAAACTAACATTATAAACCTAGGTTCCAGCCACCCGATGATAAGCGATTCAGATAAAGAGAATTGCTTACTGACTATATATATCTATACACGCAATAAACAAAATTACTTCAAAGTCATTGTTTTATGGTTAGTAGAATGACTTCAGTTATTGAAACGTAAATGTCAGGTATTATTATCATTCTGCAGAGCGATTAAGTAGGCCGTTAACATTACAGTAGACGAACTTCGAGTGCTTACAAGTGACTGGTTTCAGAGCCTCAATGAGGTCACTGAAGCTGTTGCTTGAATCTTTACCATTGAAACTGGTGGTTCTTTCACTGACTCATAGGACTTCTAATGACGTGTATAGGTGCAGCAGTGACCAATACCTGACTTAGTGACGTGTATGAGAGCAATGCCAAATAGACCGGCAGCCCAGGGGCTCTAGCCCAGTCGAACGAGGTACCACTAACGGAGCATATGGGTATAAAGGGAATGATAAGGCGCACCAGAAAACCCATTTCTGGCGCGGCGTATCGGTCGCGTTTACCCCTGGCGGCCATTTTTCAAGATGGCCGCCACTAAAATAGGTGCATGCACTTTTTGGTCTAGATCTTTAATGGCTTATCCGATTTCGATAATTTTGGGGTCAAAATATATGTATTTCAATATTCCCAATGCAATGATGACATAAAAATTTCTATATTATAAGTGTTTCATGCTGTTTTTAAGGATCAAATGCAAAAAAAGTGAAAAATTTGGAAAAAAATCAAGATTCTCTGGCAAAATAAGGCATCATAGTCAATGAATGGTTGGTTTTAGGGTAAAAATAACATCATAAAAAACTTCCTGACATACAGAAATACCAGACACCATGTCTTATTTGTTGTTGTGTGACACTAAGTGATGCCGATATTCCTATTTATATGACTGGTCACGTCAAGTGAGAATTGTGACGTCACAACGTCACGTATTCACGAATAAATATGTCTAATTTGGCATAACTCTTCAACAGCTTATCAGATTTTTATAATTTTTGTGTCAAATTATATATTTTTTAATATGCCCAATCCAATGGTGATGCCAAAAAGAAGAAATGATGAGTATTTCATAATGTTTCTTATGATCATTTGTCAAAAATGTGAAAAATTTGGGATTTCCAGGCGAAGCAAGGCTTATGACTTGCATTATTGACTTTGACACACAGACAGACAGAAAAATAATTTTATTTCATCATCATCATTTGAATAACATTGTTTTATTATAAAAAGGTATAGAGTATGATAACGACAAGAGACAAGTTGTTAATACAGACGATGAGGAGACCCACCAAAGACAAAAATATTGTTGCTGCTGGATGGCCACTTGATGATTGTAATGTTAACTTTAGAGTAAAAATATGCCACCTTTAATCAATATCACATGTTCCAAAATATCAGCAAGTATGTCTGATTTGTTGCTTTGCGTGTCACTTTCGGAGATAAAGATATTTACATTTTTGTAAGCAACCAGGTCAAGTAAAATTGTGGCATTGTGACATGATATTTCCGCAGTGTTGCATACATTTGTCTTATCAGGTGTGAATCATTAAAACATATCAGGTATTTATCATTTTCAATTTAAATACGTATATTTAAGCATGCCATATTTAACAGTGTTAGGACAGTTTGTCAATTTTAAGTAGTTTATGCTGTATCTTTTTCCATGGTAAAATCCAACAAGAACCTAAATGGAGGTGGCGTGTTGTCTTAGTTCAAATCCTCTGAATCCAGCAGATAATTTGTCCAGCACTGCTAGAAGTATAACTATTCAGATAGATATGGTTCTGAAGACATTGATAAATAGATGGATAGATATTAGATAGATAGATATTAGATAGATAGATCTTAGATAGATAGATATTATATAGATAGATATTACTTAGATATTACTTAGATATAGATAGATAGATATCACATAGATAAATATGGTATGCACAATGTGCAGCCATTTAAGAGGAGTGGGTCCTTAGATTGATCAATGAGATGGCAGATCCTCTACACGTTGCATGTTTACTCCATTTGAAAAAGATTGAAAGGGTCAATGATTTAACACCCCCATCTGAATAACATCCACCTGGGACTTTGATCTTGAGAGTACACTGAAAATATTCCAAATTGTCTGCCCAAGATTCGAACCCAGGCAAAGGAAATCCTCAGGACTGAAAACTATCCTAAGACCTGCTTAGTTCCATACAACCATGTCAATAAAGATCTTTCTTTCTCACTGGGGCACCTAGGTGGCAGAGCCATTATGGTTCCTGCCTTTTCCGTTGAAGGCTTTAACTGGCATCAAAACCCCGTGTGGGGAACCAGAAAAACTCAGCGGACTTTCATGAGCAAATCCCCAGCTGGATGTTGTTCGCATCTGACATTAAATTGGCAATCGCTTGTTTCAGTGTCTGTAGGGCAATTAAAGGATCTCTCACATAGGGTAAAAGTGAAGCATGTGAGGACTTCTGCTCTCTCTCCCATCTCATCAATCAACTCTCGTGAGCGCCCAGAGCTGCACTTAGAGGGCTGTACTTACCATTATCTCTCCATCAATCTATCCATCACTAATTATGCTGGTCTATGCACCTGTAAATTTGTGTACCACTGCCAGCTAACTTGAAGACTGTCAATTTATCAATCTAGACTTTGCAAAGATTTGAAATCCCATGTCTGATTGGCATGGATATTTTGGACCGATGGAAGGACCATTTGAGCTATAAGTCCTGTATTTATGTGGGGTAATTACAGGGGAGGACACAGCAATTAAGCACAAAGGATGATTGAAACTCCTTTCCAACACAATTTCAGGGCCCAGTGACTGGCAACCCAGTGCATTACCAACTGAGCTGACCCTAACTCCTGGACATGTTTGACCATGTCACAAATTGTAACACAAGTACCAAATTGCATCCTATTGTTCTCGCTTACCAAACCCTTTTGACAAATCTGTAATCTATCTATCTGACTAGTGTAATCAGTGTAAGCTACCTATTTCATCTTTATAATCTATCTATTTAATTCATGCAATCCACTCCAGCACAGCCTCTGCTAAATACAGCAAACCACTCCCGAGACTGAACCAATCAGCACAACTCCATTTGATTTATTCATGTTTAACTGCCAGACTTATAGGAAAATAGCCGCTGAAGCTCAACCGTAAGGCCCAGAAAGTCATCACTTCTGGATAGATCCAGATCTGCATGGCTATCATGCTGATTGATGTAAAGATTGAGTGTGATACCTCAAAATTAAGGTCAGAAATTGGCTGTGAAGATGTGAATCGAACTAGAGTCTCTAGACATTGTTGAATCTAAAGCATTAGGTCAATTTATGTTAATTAATTTGACATATCGAAACCTATTTGTCTAGGGTGGATTCTCAGGGTGGTGCAATCTATCTAATTAATAAAATCCATCCATTCTATCTGTTCAGGGCTAGAAAAAGTATGAATTTCAAGGCAATTTGATGAAGTACAATAACATTGAATTTGAATTTGAATTTGAATTTATTAATTTATATAGCGCTCCTATTTGAAAAAACATTCTAGGGCGCTGTACAATAAATAAGGATTATGATAGATTAAAATATATAAAGAAATGTAAAAACATGATAATGACTAAAATAAATTAATTACTAAAAATAATTTTACCATGTTAAAAACATAAATTGGTAAGACGATAAAAACTAAGTTTATAAATAAATATTAACAGAATAATTGATTGAAGTGAAGGGTAGACTTAACACACATAATATGAAAACAGGGATGAAAATATGATAAACCCACTGGCCACGTTTGTTGCCTATGGGTCAGTTATTTATTAAAATATTCATTGAATAGATGAGTTTTTAGTTTCTTTCTGAAGGAGTCAATTTATTTACATTCGCGTAGTTCTGATGGTAGATTGTTCCAATGATGTGGGCCTGCGACTGAGAAACTTCTCTTTGCGAAGGTTGCTCGAGTTGTTTTTGGTACTATCAGTTTAATGCCGGTATCAGAGGAAGATCTTGTTATGCGTGCTGATGTTTTTTGTATGACGAGCAGGTTACTCAGGTATGATGGTGCAGTATCATGAAGACATTTGAAGACCATAAGGAGCAATTTGAATTTACAGCGCTGTCTAATCGGTAGCCAATGAAGGTCACGCAAAGCAGATGTCGCGCTGTCATGTTTCTTGCGACCGAGAATTACCCTTGCAGCATGATTTTGTATGAGTTGAGCTGGTTTTAGTGTGGATTCAGGAAGATCGCATAGGATCGTGTTGCTGTAATCAAGGTGTGAGATGACTAGTGCCTGAATTAGCGTTTTGCAGGAATCGACACTTAGATGTTTTCGAATAGATTTGATGTTCCTGAGGTTTAGTGATGCCAGTTTGCACTTTTGTTGAATATGGGATTTAAAGTTGAGTTCTGCATCTATATTTACACCAAGATATTTAATGCTTGTGGCTCTATCAATTTTTGCATCACCAACTGATAGAAATTAACTGTGACACTTCTTAAGCTGGGTTCTATGGCCACAGAAGATAAATTCTGTTTTATCATCATTCATTTTTAGACGATTCTCATTCATCCATATACGTATGTCCTTGACACACTTTTGCTGTTCATTTAAACATTTTGACTCGGCTTGTGTAGTACCAGACGAGAAACTGCTATAGATGATATGGTCATCAGCGTATCCACTGATCTTGGTGTCGTAATTAGCAATTACGAGTTTCATCGTGCTTGCATATGCTGTGTATAGAATGGGACCAGCAGCACTTCCTTGAGGGACAGAAAAGGGTAGATTGAGGAATTCAGATTTGGAATTTTTACATGCATAGACCTTGGTCGCAGATAGGAACTCATCCATTGAAGTGCATCACCTGTTATTCCAAAACAGTTCTGCAGCACTTTCAGTAGGGTCGAATGGTCGACAGTGTCAAAAGCGGCACTAAGGTCCATAGCAACCAGACTGGTTATTTTCTGATTCTCCATGTTCCAGAGGATGTCGTTGATGACTTTAATAATGGCTGTCTCAGTGCTGAAGTATTTTCTGTAGGCACTTTGGTATGATGGTAGAAGGTCGTTTGCCTCAAGATATGGACAGATCTGGGACAGGACAGATTTTTCGGTAATTTTGGAGAGGAAGCTTAGGTTACTGATTGGACGGTAATTAGAAAGAGTATTCTTGTCTAGGCTTGGTTTCTTTATAAGTGGACAGATGATGGCATTCTTCCAGCAGTCTGCGAAAGTATAAGTAGAGAGCGATGAGTTGACAATCCGAGTGATTGGTTGGGAGAAGATGTCAATGTATTCTTTAACTAGTGTAGTAGGCACTGGATCCGAATCACAGCTAGCAGGTTTAGAGGAACGTAGGAGATTTCTCACCGTGGCATCAGAAACTTTATTGAACTTTTCAAACGTATTGTTACATGACACTTTTGGATTAAAGAGATCAAAATGATCGAGCTTTTCACGAATATTAGAGATCTTACTAAGGAAGAATTTGCAGAAATCATTTGCAAGGTGTTCATCGGAGACTGCAGTTGGTAAAGTGACCTCTTTTGAAACACCCGTGAGTTGTTTCACAACATTGAAAAGTTTTTTAGAGTCAATTCCACATTGAGAAATGAGGCTGTTTAGATGAAGATCTTTTGATTTGTTCAGGTGTGTTTTGTAGTTGTTACAGGCGTCGATGTACAGATTTTTGTTCTCAGCGGTTTTTGAAACTCTCCATATCCTTTCTAATTTACGACGGTGACGTTTTAGTTCCAGGGCGACAGAATCAAACCATGGAACCTTTTTTCTTGTTGAAATCCTCTTACTGGTTACTGGTGCATGTTTATCGAGGGCAGCCTTGAAGGATTGATTGTAAGCATCAACCAGACTGTCAGTGTCATTGATGTCAGATGTTACAATCTTTTCAGCAGCAGATTTGAAGTCGATGGCGAGTTCTTGTTTATTGATGTCTTTAATCTTTCTGTATGTTATTGACTTGTTTACAATTGGAGGTCTTTCGATGTTAATAAATGTAGACACAAAGCAGTGGTCGGATATGAAGTATTGAGAGGTGGGAGGACTAATGTTAATTTTGCTGTTTTCATAAGTGATGATGTAATCAAGTATGTGTCCATTTATATGTGTCGAATGCTTGACATGTTGTGTAAGTCCAAGACTTTCCAAGTTTTCCTCAAAGGAGCGGGTTATGTTGTTTTGATGGTCGTCAAAGTGAATATTAAAGTCCCCAGTTATAATTAACTCATGATTGTATTCAGCTAGTGAAGTTGTAACAAATTGTGGAAATTCTTCAAGGAAGACGGAAGTAATTACTGGGTGTTGCCCATGAATTCTCACGAATCAAGCATCCATAATTCCAAGTCAGAAATTTGGACCTTTTTTCAAAAATTTCAAGTGAGATTTAGAGATTTCCAAGCAATGACATGCTCGAATTCCCTACTTTTCCAGCCATGCTATACATCTAGCAGTATTTATCTATCCATTTATCTAGCTAGCAATCTGTTGATAATTCTTTTATCCATCAATACATCCTACACTATATTGAACTGAAATAGTTGGAAATTTATATAACTATTGAAATCTCATCTCCTGCGACCTAGTTTTATGATAACATAAATTTCAAGGTCAGTAAACTGAGCGATAAACATCCAAATGTCACCATGACATAGTTCCAGGTCAGCTCATTTCATACACAGAAAACAATACACATGATTTACAAAATGGTGGACAGCTGATTTGCATACACAAACACAATTCACATAATTTTCAACGTTGCATCCAATCAAGATTCAAAGCAAAGGATGTCTTGTCCAAATTACTACTTACCTGCGATTCATTCCTGTGCCAGATACATGCTCTATAATCAAGTTATACTTATTTCTTAACTCCAAACATCTCCAAACAAAATGGCCACGTCAGGGCCCAAAAGACATTCAGAAAATGCTCAAATTTCAAATTTCCCACCACAACTTCCATTCTCATTGCGACTGCATAAATGGAGATGTGTACTCCCCTCCGCTAAAAATGTGAAACAAAGTCCCGGCCTGCCCCAGCCTGCACCGCGTGATAATTATCTGGCCAACAACAGCCACTCGCAGATACCAGGCCCATCTTTTTCTAATCTTACTCTATCAGTCTATCTGGGCACTATCAAGACAAATTATATTTTTAAAAGTTTACCAATCGCTTCTATTCTGTTCCTTCCAATCTACGGGTACTTTAACTGTTGATTGGGAAACGATACTCTCATTAAAAATCCCCATCTATCTGTTATCAGATTATCTCAGCCTATCTCGGCCCTTTCAATCAATAAATCAATAAATCAATTTGGGCTTATCTATCTATCCTTCTATCAAAGTCTATCTTTTCTATTGCATTCTATTCTGTGCCCTCCAAGCGGCGGGCAACTTACTAGTATGTATTGAATATAGTCCAGGCAAATACTCTCTACAGTTGGCAACATAATAATTCAACCCCTTGATGTTTTTCCATTGAATTCAATACCTGATAAATGCAAAATGAGTGTGGTGACATCAGCATATATATCAAATCATTAAAAGGATAACTTCAATTTGTATCAGACAACATAGTGCAAAACTGAAGGGCACCTGAACCTGGTAGGTGGTTTGTATTTTGCATAGGGGTCAACCATTTAAAAAATGTTTCAACACCCTTGCTGCCATTTGATTAGCATTGGAGCACAGGGTTAAATAGTTGTTCAAACGTTTTGACCCATTTGTGAAATGGAAACAGTCCTGCCAACTAGATTTAGTTATTCTCCACAGCTGATTTAGCATATGTTTGTCAGGTATGTGATGCTATCATACTTTTTTGTGATTTGAAACATTCTGATGTCACCACACTCATTTTACAAAACCTGTTTACTATTGGGAAAACATCAAAGGGGTTGAATAATTTTTCTGCCAAGTGTAAACTATCTGTGTTGGACCAATCTTGATAATTCGACTTGTTCCTTACAAGGAATTAAAAAATAGCTTGGGACCATTCCCAGGTGTTGCCGGTGAACCATTCATTGAAAAAGAAGAGATGGGGGATTGATTGCAATCATTGCATGGTTGGTTGTAGGAATAGAATGGAATAAGTAAGATTTTTTTTTATGGCTTGATTTTTCAGTCTGCAACAAATATGGCAATTAACAACGATGCCAATGATAATTATGCGCGATTTATGTGTTTTTTCACATTACTGTATTTGACAAATGAAAAAAAGCATAAAATTAATACTTATTATTGACAAATCAGCATAATAGCAGAAAATGCACCATGCTAATATGCAGATCCAAAAATTTGATAATGTGTTTAAGATTTACATCCAATTGCATCACTGTGGAAATATAACATCACAATGCCACAATTTTACTTGACCTGGTTTCTCACATAAATGTAAATATCTTCAAGACCAAAAATGATATAGCAACAAAATAGGCAGACCTGCTGATATTTTAGAACATGTGGAATGGATTAAATGTGGCATTTTTACTCTAAAGTCAATAATACAAGTCATAAGATGCCTTGTTTTGCCTGGAAATCCCGAATTTTTCCTAAATTTTTTAATTCTTTTACAAATTATCAGTAAAAAGAATATAAAATACTTGTGATTTCCTATTTTTGGCATCACCATTGGATTGGGCATATTGAAAAATATATATTTTGACACAAAAATTATAAAAATCTGATAAGCTGTTGGAGAGTTATGCTAAATCAGACACATAAGGTGCACCACTGCTGAAACGTGACGTTGTGACGTCACAATTCTCCCTTGACGTGACCAGTCATATAAATAGGAATATCTTCATCACTTAATGTCACAACGCAACAAATAAGACATGGTTTCTGGTATTTCTGTATGTCAGGAAGTTTTTTATGATGTTATTTTTACCCTAAAACCAACCATTCATTGACTATGATGCCTTATTTTGCCAGAGAATCTTGATTTTTTTCCAAATTTTTCACTTTTTTTGCATTTGATCCTTAAAAACAGCATGAAACACTTATAATATAGAAATTTTTATGTCATGATTGCATTGGGAATATTGAAATACATATATTTTGACCCAAAAATTATCGAAATCGGATAAGCCATTAAAGATCTAGACCAAAAAGTGCATGCACCTATTTTAGTGGCGGCCATCTTGAAAAATGGCCACCAGGGGTAAACGCGACCGATACGCCGCGCCAGAAATGGGTTTTCTGGTGCGCCTTATCATTCCATATGCTCCGTTAGTGGTACCTCTTTCGACTAGGCTAGAGCCCCTGGGCTGCCGGTCTATAATGAAGGAGCAGTAGAAGGCCCCATTTAAGCATGTAACTCCCAAACGGAGCCTCCATTTGGGACTTCAGGGAGTTATGGGAGTTACGGGAGTTAACAGGAGGTAGCAGGAGTTAGCGGGAGTAAGTGGGAGTTAGTGGGAGTTAGCAGGAGTTAGTGGGAAGTACGGGAGTTAGTGGGAGTTATGGGAGTTAATGGGAGTTACGGGAGTTAGTGGGAGTTAGCGGGAGTTAGTGGGAGTTACGGGAGTTAGCAGGAGTTAGCGGGAGGTAGTGGGAGTTACGGGAGTTATGGGGAGTTACGGGAGTTACCGGAGTTAGTGGGAGTTAGCGGGAGTTAGTGGGAGTTACGGGAGTTAGCAGGAGTTAGTGGGAGTTACAGGAGTTAGCGGGAGTTAGTGGGAGTTACGGGAGTTAGCAGGAGTTAGTGGGAGTTACAGGAGTTACGGGAGTTAGTGGGAGTTAGTGGGAGTTAGCAGGAGTTAGCGGGAGTTAGCCGGAGTTAGTGGGAATTATGGGAGTTAGCAGGAGTTAGTGGGAGCTACGGCAGTTAGCAGGAGTTAGCAGGAGTTAGTGGGAGTTAGTGGGACATAGCGGGAGTTGCAGGATGTCAAGGAGTTCCAGGAGTTACATGCTTAAATGGAGACCATACTAAAGTCGACTGGTGGAAGCACGAACTCATCCTACCTCAAATGATGTGAAAATCAAGGAGGAACAGACACTTATGTCCAGTTGACAACCGTGGAAATGAACTATTGTTTGGCCTTATTGCTAACAATCTAAAAGTCGCACAGTAGTTATACCTGTATACATACTAACTCACAGATTGATCAGTCAATTTGTGATATGTTAATCACACTTCTTGACATCATATCCCACCCTCGAGAATGACAAAGTGATATTCACAGCAGTTTTGATAAGCATGAGTTTTTGGGCTGCCGACTACAGTTCTGCCCAAAAGCTTAAATACTCCAATGCAAAATGGCCGATTTTTCTATTTCCAGAACTATTTTACAACAATAGGCAAATCTTATATGAATTACAATGCACTGCATGTGGCCGATCACTTCTGAATCATTGACACTTCAATATCAATGAAATTCCTTGATATTATTAATTAATTGCATTTTATGGCATTTTCAAAAGTTTACATACCCTCCTGTAATATTACATATTTCCCCCTTTAGGATCACTAACCGATTGCAGGATTTTACTTCAGTATTTCAAAAGTCTTCAGACTACATCAACAGTAATTTCAGCCCATTCTGCATCTCAGATTTTCTGTAACTCCACCTTCATTGTTGGTCTCCAATAGGGCATGGTCTGTCTCAGATTAACTCATAATTTGTCCATAATATTCTAGTCTGTTGGGTGTTAAACCACTCCAGGAACTTTTCCCAATTGTCCTGAAAATATTTTTGAACAGGATTGGTGGATGGTTTTGGATTGTTGTCCTGCCGAAGCATCTATTTTTATCGCATTCTTCACCCTGACACTGTTTCGTGCAAGTTTTCTTCTAAAATTTTCTGAGAATCAGTGACATTATACATTTCTTCAGTCCTGACAATGTCTTAGGTGCCATTCGAACTGAAACAGCTGCAAAGCTTTGACAGTGGATCACCCTGGTTCAATTTAGAAATGGTCTTCTTTTCTTTGTAAATCTGATTAATCTCCTTCCAAACACAATGCAAAGAAATTTAATGATATAACACCTGAGCTCAGTCTCATCCATCCAAAACATTTTGGCAGTTGACTTGAGACTCACTAAACTGCTTCTGGTATATTGCTGCTAAGTTTGTCTCATAATCACCCCCACTCTGTTTGAAGGTATGCAAGAAAAATAACACCATTCACAGGGTGAACCCAGGGTGGTGCACTTTTCATACATTGTGGCTATTTGAGTGCAAACAACACTGGAAAATTGGTCAAGACTTATGAACACTCCAATGCCGCTGGTTTTCAGAAAATTTTTGAAGAGAACTGACATGATTCATTATGAAAGTAAGGAACATGACTAAACAAGTCACTGCAACAGGACAACAATCCAAAGCCATCCACCAATCCTAGGCCACCAATCCTGTTCAAACATATTTTCTGGACAATTGGGAAAAGGTCCTGCAGTGATTTGACACCCTCCACACTGGAATATTAAGGACTAATTATGGGTTAAACCAAGACGGACCATGCCCTATCGGAGACCGACAATAGATGGAAGAGACTAGTTGCCTGAATTGGAGTTTAAAAACAATTTTTGATCGTCTTTCCGTGAAAACGATGCATTTTTTCCCAGCTGTTTTGAAATACTTTTTTGGAGGATTGAGTTTTGCAGACTGTAATGTTTTATATAGAGGTAAGTAATTAAGGACAAATTAAGTCAGTCAGCTGTTTCTATGACAATAGGATCAAGTGGTTGAAGCCAGGTACTGGTGGCAGAAGTTAGGTACATCCTAGGCTGAAGTTAGGTACTACGCGGCTGAAGTTAGGCACATGTCCCACTTTTGTCTTTGGATCACATTTGCACTGCCTTATAAGGCATATGGTTGTTTTTTAGGTCCATAGCTACATGTTATTCCCATGAATAGCCAGCCAGTGACAAGCAATCAAAAACCAAAGTAGGCTGAAGTTGGGTCAACTTGCCCTATAATGTATGATTATTTGAATAAACTCAAACTCAAACATTTCAATCACAGATATGCTGGCATGAAACTGAAAAGTGGTGAAAACACATTTATATACAGACATTTTGCATCTGTGCACACTTAACATTGTCACAGTTCAATGCCCTGGTGACCTACTTAGGAATGAGAGCCATATATGTTAGACAAGTGTTGTAAAATCAACCTCAAAAATTGAAAAACTAAAATTTCCCGCTTTAGTGATGCTGTCATAGTCCTCTGTTAATCTAACCAAGAAACTCTCATCCCACGTTCCTCCGTTCCAGAATAAGATTTGAGCTGACAGCTCTCCACACCCCTTCGCAATATCTAGGTCACAGTGACCACATTTGAGAACTAGACAGAGATTAGCACAGACAACTTCAGGAATGTAATATAAAGCTCTGCTTTATGAGATCTAAAATAGTATGATTCATGTAAAACAATCGCCCGGGTTGAGGTTAGGGTTTATGGTTGGGGTTTGGGTTAGGGTTGGGGTTGGGTCCTCAAAAAAGAAACATCAGATAGATGGCTGTTTTGGTATTGCAGTTGCCATTGGCAAATAATCTTAAATCTGCTTTGAATTTATATTCACAGTGCGATTTCTATTCACATGTTTACAACTGGAGCAACAGCCATATCTAAAGGGTTCATACCAGTATACTCCTCTGGAGGGAAATACTGTCCTTTGATTTTGGATTTGATTTTCCTCAAACATCGCCTAGAATAGCCCCTTCGATACAAGGCACTGAATAAAATACCTGTTGCTTCATCAAAATCTTTCCCCAATCTACAGATTCTGCCAAAATGTACCAGTTGAGATTTTATAATTCCTGAAAATGTATGTTGGGGATTCAAATGTTTATGTAGTAAGGCGTGAGAATCAGTTGGTTTGAAATATACCTTAGTATCAAAAGTCCCATTCCTTTCAAAGTAATCAAACCAAAACATCTAGGAATTCCCGTTCATTTTCTTGAATGTTTGACTTAAGTTTAATACTAGGACTGCCATTGTTAAGAATCTAAAAAAAAACCGATCAAAAGTGTCACGCGGATTTGGCCACTCCATGAAAATGTCATCTAAATATCGAAGATAAACAAGTGGTAGCTAAATTTTGTTTTTCAAAGTAGGCCACGCATATATCCGCATAATGAGGAGCCCACCGCTTAGGGTTGGGGTTGGGGTTAGGGTTGTGGTTGGGGTTAGAGTTGGGTTGGGGTTAGGGTTTATTGAGTTAAGTTCCTCAAAAAAGAAATTCATCTCAGCCCATTCCCCTAAAATCACAACTTACATTGTCTGCAACCCAGCAAATAGATGGCTGTTTTGGTATTGCAGTTGCCATTGGCAAATAATCTAATCTGCTTTGAATTTATATTCACAGTGTGATTTCTATTCACATGTTTACAAACGGAGCAAAGGTTATTCATACAAGGGTTCATGCCAGTATACTCCTCTGGAGGGAAATACTCGTTTAGGGTTGGGGTTAGGGTTTAGGGTTAGGGTTGGGGTTAGGGTTAGGGTTTATTGAGTTAAGATTCTCAAAAAAGAAACTTATCTCAGCCCATCCCCCTAAAATCCCAACTTAACCATGCACTGGCACAGGCAAATGGAAAATGTGGCTGGATAGCCTATTTAGATCCGCCTACAACTATTTGTAGGCAAAAAGTAGTTATATAATGAGGCATGTTGGCCTCCAGGCCCCATACATGTAGGGACTTATTTGAGCAATGACCTGACCAAAGTTTGAGACAAATTCTTGTTTTTAGCATTTGCTGTTATTAATGAAACTGGGTGTTTTTTGTATCTAGAGTTATTCTGGCAGAATTCTTCTAACCAATCTTTAGCAATATTTGTAAATTTAGTTGAGAGAGGATTGTACTGTAGAATAAAAGTACAAAAATCCTTTTCAGGGTTGCCTGCATCTGAATTCAGGCCTGACTGAAAAGTATCAAGTTTTGTGATCCATTGTCTTTCAAGTTTATCTAAAATTTCTTGCTTTTGTGATTTAGGAATTTCCAAAACTATTATAGTTGGGGTTGGGGTTTGGGGGAGGGTTAGGCCCACAAACGATGATGCACTGGCACAGACCGACGAAGAAATGGTTTCGGAGAAATCCAGTTGACTAAGCTGGATTCGAACCCAGGACCTCACACATACGACACCCATCGCCTAGCAATAAGATGCGGCTGCTCTACCAACTGAGCTATCTCGACCTCCAAAATTTCTTGCTTTTGTGATTTAGGAATTTCCAAAACTATTATAGTTGGGGTTGGGGTTAGGGTTGGGGTTAGGGTTAGGGCTCGTTTAGGGTTGGGGTTAGGGTTGGGGTTAGGGTTTAGGGGTTAGGGTAAACTTATTGAGTTAAGTTCCACAAAAAAAGAAACTTATCTCAGCCCATCCCCCTAAAATCCCAGCTTAACCATGCACTGGCACAGGCAAACGGAAAATGTGGCTGAATAGCCTATTTAGCTTTATATGAAAGTTGTGATTTAGGGTTAGGGTAAGGGCTCGTTTAGGGTTAGGGTTTATTGAGTTAGGATCCTCAAAAAAGAAACTTATCTCAGCCCATCCCCCTAAAATCCCCACTTAACCATGCACTGGCACAGGCAAATGGAAAATGTGGCTGGATAGCCTATTTAGCTTTATCTGAATGTTTTGATTTAGGGTTAGGGCTCGTTTAGGGTTAGGGTTAGTTTTAGGTTTAGAGTTTAGGATTAGGTTTAAGGTCTGATGAAGTTAAGGCTAGTTTTTAGGGTAATTTATTCATCGAGCTGGACAAGCATTGACCTGACTAAAGTTTGAGAAAGGCTCTTGTTTTTGGCAAAGGCCTGAATGATATTAGGGATCGTTCAGAATTTATGACTGGGTGTGGTGGGAATTTTGCTGGAACTTCCCGTCAAAAATTGATACCCCCCCCCTTGAGTTTCACGCAGATTTTTAGTACCTCACCCTTAGGTTTCACGCGTATTTTTAGTACCCCCCCTCGACATACAAAGCAATACACACATATATATACTGTTATACATGGCCATGCGTACTGATTCTCGTCATTTCGGGGACTTTTGTGCGTAGAAAGTCCATCCCCCCAGTCATAAATTCTGAACGGTCCCTTAATGGGATGTCTTTTTGTTGTGGATAGGTTATCCATTTTGAATTGGTCCCACCACTCATTGACAATTTTGGCTAGTTTGGAAGCCAGCGGTTGATACTGAAGAATGAATGGAGAAATGTCCCATACTGGGTTTCCGTCTTGCATGTTTAGGCCATTGTTCACTGTATTGAGTCTATCTATCCATCCCAATTCAAGCTTATCCAATTGTTTGCTTGGCTTGGGAGTTTCTCACACCGAAATCCAGAGATCTGCCAGGGAGTGATCTGGGCTTGAAAAGTGTTGTGCTATTTTGTGTTTTCTACGGATAGCACTGAAGTGAGCTATCACTCTGGCCCTAAAAGGGTTGGGGTTGGGTTGGGGTTAGGGATAGGGTTAGGGTTGGGGTTTAAGATAAATCTTGCTTTTCAAATTTTTACAGCTAGTTGACCACTGGAATTTCGGCAAATACCTGTTTATCATTGGCAAAAATCAGCATTTAAGGGGGGAGGCAACCATTGGATAATCACTGGTTTTCTGTAAGTGTAAAAGTAACGTTAGTAACACGGGTAGCTACACTGGTAGCTACACTGGTAGCTAGCAATATATCAAGACATTTCACCAGGATACCTCCTGGTTGATTCTGACTGGAAGGCCTGTTTTCCTATCTTTCAGCATGCAAATCTTAGCCCATGTCACTGCCATAGTAATGCTAATCTACTCCATTTTAACCAGTTTCCGTTGTAGTTGCTGGCCTGCAGCCTGTACTTCAAAGTTCACCTGCATTAAGTCAACCAATCAGAGCACAGCTGTCTATTTTCTCCCGGACTTAATCCTATAAAACCACTGTCGTCTGCTGGATATGTGCTTTCTGCATGCAGTTTAGCTCGCAGGTTACTAATGTAGTATATAGCAGTGATTAGAATTCGGAATATTTTGCATATCAGTTAAATGCATGTTCTTGCACTTTTGCCACTGTTTATATATATATTAAAAATGTTGCTTTAAGGTGGCTCGCTACTCATGTGAAATGGTTGTTAACGCACATTCACGCGCAGCCAGGCAGGCCCTATCTACCGTGACGTCACCACAGCAGCTGAGCTCTGTCCAGCATTTTTTTTAATTCTGAGAATGTCATGTGTCGGCCGCTTCGTTTGCAATTTGTGGCACTTCTATTGGGGCTAGAGACTTCTCGTTTGGAGCATTAGATGCTCAAAAAAGAAAATTTTTAGCGGTGATTTTCGGCAAACAGGTCTACTTTCTCAAAAATGTTTTTGTGATATAAATAAATGTTTATATCAATTTGAAGTGTGGTAGGAAGGCTTGTCTATATCATCATGCTGTTCCCAACTATTTTTGGAAATAAATGACAAAGAAATGAAAAATCCTATCTCGTCAATTTTTTTTAGCGCCATGGTTTATAAAAAAAGTTAAAATTGTCAAAATCGAAACTTATATTCCGAACCCCTTGGAAAGTCCTTTAAACTAAATATATCTCTTTGAAATTGTAATTACCTTTTCCATGAAAGTGTCTTCTTTAATTTCATTACTCATTGAATAATATGGGATGCATGACCACTGAATGGCAGAACGAACTTCACAGTAGGAAAAATAAGAAAAAAAATTAGTTTTTCTGGTTTGCGTGGACTGACTTTCAGGTACATAACCCCAAATATTTTTTTTAAAAGGCTGGTAGCGACCACTTTTGTTTACATATCCTTCCAATAAACTATATTTTGGACCATTTTAAACTCTTTTTAAGAAATCCTATCTTGGAAAGTTCACGAGTATCGAGCCACCTTAAGGCTTTTTTCTGTGCTGTGGATCCATCTAGGTGATTCAGAAGGCTTTGATTGGGTGACTTAAAAAAAAGTTTAACTTGAAAATGTCTTGAAACCAGGAGGTCTCAGTTGCTTGCTCAACGCCCATACCACTACAACACGGAGGATTGATGCTGACATGTCGCTCGGATTCCACATAATTTCAGACTTTGCCGGAATAAGTGTAAACCGGCTAAGCAAGGGGGGGGGGAGAGGGAGTAGCACTTTACATCCCTTATTTATGAAGTTACCTGGTTTTACGTTCTGAAAATATGTGTTTTTAGGTTAGTAGTGCAACCCTTTTTTTTCTGTTTTAGTTCCAGTTTACTATCCTTCCAGAAAGTATGTAGAAATTGAAAAAATCTTGCAAAATTGGTATGTGACCTCACACTGCTGGGGCATCGTGATTGGCTGTGGTTTGAAGTGTGATGCAGTATTGGTATATGATGTAGTATAGAGAATAGCCATATATGGTATGTGACACAGTATGAAAGTCTTACCAAGCATAACAAATGAAACACAATGAGATGTAGCCAGCAGGGGCATAGCTAGAAATGGTCACAGAGTCGATCCTCCCTGTCTTTCCTAGAAGAGTGAATCCATCCAACAAATAATCTGCAATAACAACTGTGTATCCCCTACTTGAGACATCCTAGCTGTGCCACTGACAGCTAACAGAAAGCAGCATTCAGATTAGGCAGTTTATGAGCAACAGTTGTTTATTGACTTACACAGCTTGTAATCGTCTTACTTTACTTGTACACACATAACATGAACTGCTATGCCAGTGTACCACCTCACAGATTTGATATGACATCCTTTGCAGAGTGAGCCATGATTGGCTGAACAACCTGTGACCTCATCTGGAACCCCTGGATTCCAATGCTAGTCTATGGGAATTGGCAAATGATGTCACACTTCCACATTGCAAGAAATAAAAAAACTTACTTTCCACATACTTTCTGGAAGGATAGTAACAAAACATAACAAAAAAACATAAGCTGTGCAGCAGCATACCCACGGCTATTCAGTAGGCTATTCCGCAGGTTGGGGGGGGGGAGGTTGGGCAGGGAGTAAGACAGGCCGCCCCCCCCCCAAAAAAATTTGGAGAACAGTTAATACGTGGGCACAGACAATAATTAAGGTGAAAAATAAGGCCATTACCAATTTAGGAATTCAGATTGACTTGACAGCTTATGATATTGCCACTAATCTCCATGGGAAACTTTTTTATCTGAATATATTTATCATTTGAGTTTTTTTCTCTATCAATATTTCCTTTTGGCCTATATGATTGAGACAATAAGTCAGTCATACCATGTAGTTGTCTAACAATAATAAGATGTTTAAAAAGGCCATTTCCATTTTGTCATGATTTTCACAACTGATATACATTGTATGTTTATTTTCATAAAAATATACTTTAAAAACTCATGAACATTTGCAGAATAAAGTAGATTTTAACTAATAAAAGGAGATTTTGGAAAATTATATATTGAAAGCATTTTTCTTCATTAAAATATCTCCATAATTTCATGACTGCTGCTTTTGAAGTGTTCTGCATATTAGCCAGCCACTTAACCACCAACTGTGACTGACATAAGATTATGTAACAATTACGCAATGCAGAGACATGGAGTAGCCAAGCCTGATATCCACTGTAGTTTTACCCCAGTGATCTTGGCTTCAGTCATTGAAAGGATTAGCAGGGAAAACAATTACCCAGTGACATAACATTACATAATCAAGACTTCACCAGTGCTCCATTCAACAAAAGCCAATCTGTCTGATTCATTCACATTTAATTTTCATGCAAATAACTAAATAAAAGGGGCTGACATTACTTAATCTTCTAAAATTTAAATCACTGAGTTTAGATATTAGCCATAAAGTTATAATTGGGAGTTAAAGATTTAGTGTCAACATTTTAAAATATTAACAAACAAATGCATGTTTTTGTATATACTTAGTTAGTGCTTTGAAAGTCCACATAAATATATAATTTAATATTTCCTATTGATAATATTTGATGAGGAGTGGTACACAAATTTAAATTCAGTCATTATTGTGGCAAATTTTATTGACCAGGGCCAAATATTGACTGATATATGAGTATCTGAAAATCCTCAATATTTATCTAATTTTGTTAATATTGACTTCTGCTGTGAATAAAAATTTTCATAGTGTTCAAAATTAGCATGATGATGATGAAACATGTGAGGTTTATTTCGACAAAAAAAAATTTCAGAATGAAATGGAGAGTAAATAGACATTTTAACAATTTTTTGCATTTTAAATCACAAATTTCAATGGAAAATGTTGCAATAACTCATGCAATGGCTGTGAATATTAATCCATAGTGTGTCTAACTACAACTAAGCTTTAAAGTTAAATAATTTACCCATTATCATTTTGGCTTTTCAAGCAGAAATATTGGAAAATTGGGATTTTTTCTAATTTTTGGTTTTTCATAAAAATTCATAGGACCAACATTCCAACTGAGTTGAAATGTTAAAGAGGCATAAGTTAGACACCTAATTGGAAAATTTCATAGATTTAACAAAATTGACTGAATCATACAGGTTTAAAATAATAGTATTTTTTCATATTTTTGGTAAATGGTCGTCCGTTCAACTTTCTCAGAGCATTTAGACCCACAAAAAACACATCTTGGGTATTTAATGCTTACAATATGCAAATTTCAGTGTCAAAAGTACAGTAGTTTTTGTTTTTTAGTTCTGTCCCAGAAACAAACAAAAAACAATTTTTTCACGTCTTTCAATGATTCTGAGAAAAGTATTAATGTCATGGGGATTAGACCCTTAAAAGGCTCAACAGGGATAGAAGATACCATATTTACCCAAAAATTATAAATATGCATGCCTTAGTTTTGGCTTGACACCCAATGCACAAAAATTTTTTTTTTTCACATTTTTCAATAATTGTGAGAAAAGTATTAATCTCATGTGGATTAAACCCCTAAAAGGCACAACTAGGATAAAAGATACAATAATGTCCCAAAAATAAAAAGTATACATCCCATAGTTTTGGCATTACTCCTAATACACAAGTGGGACGCCCGTTATCCGTATCATTGAAAGATGTATACATAATTATTTTTTGGAGTTATGGGAGTTACGGGAGTTAGCGGGAGTAAGTGGGAGTTACGGGAGTTAGTGGGAGTCACAGGAGTTAGTGGGAGTTACAGGAGTTAGTGGGAGTTAGGAGGAGTTAGGGGGAGTTATGGGAGTTACGGGAATTAGCAGGAGTTATCGGGAGTTAGTGGGAGTTATGGGAGTTAGTGGGAGTCGAGGGAGTCAGTGGGAGTTAGTAGGAGTTAGCGGGAGTTAGTGGGAGTTATGGGAGTTAGCAGGAGTTGGCGGGAGTTAGTGGGAGTTGCGGGAGTTAGTGGGAGTTGCGGGAGTTAGTGGGAGTTATGGGAGTTAGCGGGAGTTAGTGGGAGTTACGGGAGTTAGCGGGAGTTAGTGGGAGTTATGGGAGTTAGTGGGAGTTGGCAGGAATTATGGGAGTTAGTGGGAGTTGCAGGAGTTAGTGGGAGTTATGGGAGTTAGCGGGAGTTAGCAGGAGTTAGCGGGAGTTAGTGGGAGTTAGCAGGAGTTAGCGGGAGTTATGGGAGTTGGCAGGAGTTAGCGGGAGTTAGTGGGACATAGCGGGAGTTGCAGGACGTCAAGGAGTTCCGGGAGTTACATGCTTAAATGGGGCCTAGTAGAATAGCTGTCATATGAAGTGCAGTCACTGAGTCATAAATCTGACCCATTTGACAATAATCATTGCTTTCTTCATGAAGATACAGGGTGTCAAAATCAAAGTTTATTCATATGAATTGATATGGAGAGTCAACACATTGAGGTACACCATGGCAGAAGTGTGAAGGAAATATATGCATGCTTGTGTGTACCAATGCCAGGACTGGCCAGCCAAGGCTACTGTCTATCAAGTGATTGGGCACTGAACCTCCCATTGCAGGGCTCGTTTACACTCGCCCTGTTATAAAATGTTGAAGTGTTCTAATCCTTTGCCAGCTTTTTTCCGGTGTTTGAAATGCATAACTTAATTAATTGTTTGTTGTTTTCAATACATAAAATCTTAAAACAACAAACTGACAACAATTAAACATTCAAATTATCATTCAATTGTCTAGAGCATTCCCAAACTGTGAATTATGTTTTTCACACCGGAGGAGTAGTAATCTTTCTGTTGTTTCTTCATGAAAATACCTATGATGTGGTCAGGGTAGGCTCACACAAGTCAACCCTGAGAAGTGAGGATGCACTGAACCGTTTATGGTCAGATGCCAAGATCAGCTGGGGATCAGTAGCATTGACAGTGCATGGTCAAGCTCTGTTGATTCCAAAGCGATTGCAGGCCTGTTACTCAGAGAGACAGGAGTGAGGTCACTGGTGAATGCTATGACACCTATCACACAACATGGTATGTATGGGCTATGAGTCAGTCACACATTTATGAGGTATCAAAGGTATGTCATTTAACATGGCAGGGATAGGCTGTGATGTCAGTAACAGCCTCAAAGTTTATTGCATGTAAGCACTCGAAGTTCGTCGACTGTAACAATTCCCCATGTTAACTGATGGTATTTCACACAGCACAGGGCTTTAATCATTAATGCACGGTTTTGCAGGGCATTAATGAGTTTCTGACACATTCCACCAGGTGGCTACCATTAATGCACGGGTTTGCTGGGCAATAATGAGATTATGACTTAAAACATTTTTTTTTTTTCAATAAAATAATTTTTTTTTTTTAAATAAATAATGATGATGATAATGATATATTTTTTTGTCCGGCCTTACTGGTGATTAATGACTGTCAACCTCGGGCCTCAATGATACCTGCTCTCGGTTACCAGTCATTAATCACCGGTAAGGCCCTCCAAAAAAACATTATTGTATAATTCATAATAGTTAAAAAGTCACAATGGGTGTTTTCATGTAGATCAGTCCAGAACAACCAGGCATGGACAGAGGCAACCGCTAAAATGTCCGTGCACTGGTGCTCTGGAAAGTCAAGACAGTCAATTTGATGCCCACACAATAGTTATTCACAGTCAAGAACAGTTATACACAATTGCATTTATAAGCTTAATGAGTTGACAGACGCAGTCTTGTGTACTTATTCAATTACATAGAAGATGTGATATTAAGAACATAATGTCAATAACTGGGGCATGATTGTGAGCATAGGAGATGTTTTACCTTATTCATACATCAGCTTGCTGCAGGAATTTACCCAGACTGATTTTCTACAAATTTACTTACAGTGCACCAAAAAAGTTATGGGAAAAAATTGGAATGGGTCTGTTTTTGCCCCTAATTTCTCAATAATCAATTTCCAAAGACAATTATTTCACTTCTACCCTTTCAATAGACATCTCATGAACAGATCTACCAGGTTACTTTTTTGTTTAATCTGCAAACCAGGTATGCCAGGTGATTCTTGGTTGCAACTCCAATTTTCGACCTCAAAAAAGTTATGGGAAAAATTTGATTTCTTCAGAAATACCAACTTAAAGATGACGTCTCTTATACAGATAAGTTGAGATGACATCAGTAATATGTTATTAGATTATATTGGTCAAATTGAACATTGTTTAAACTTGAAAGATGTTAATAACAATGATTTCCAGTCATTTTTAATGGACATTGATCATTTTGAAATGAAATACCTTTTAAAATAAGTTATGCTCTGAAAAAAATATATCCTGTAGCATACTCAATGCTCTGGTATTGCTGAAATATGTTACCCATATGATTATTGAGCATGTATGACTTGTCTGTGTAAAGTTAAGATGAGCAGTCCCCTGAATGATGAACATCTTGAAGCAAGATAATAGTTAACGGCATACTATAGGCACTATAAATGATCTACATTTACCTTATTTTGCTTGGTATAGCATCTTAATTGGTAGTAATCACGTCTCCGGGCCTTTATATAATGTTTCAAAAGTTTCCAAAAGGATAAGGTAGTACAAATGAATGATATGGAGTCTGCTGCAAACTAGTGGAATATGGGACAAACAATCAAGATGCTATAAAAGCTAAATTAATTTTTCTGTATCATTCCAATTGATAGAATTTGATGGATGGTTAGTTAAATTCATCTTTGAACCTTATGAACTTGCGATTTGTGCATGATATGACCATAGATATGGAAAACGCAATGTAAGCATTTGACCACTTTTGCAGTACGGAAGTGCAAATAATTCAGACAGTGTATAAAGTGGTAGGTGCTGTGATTTCTGTCATTCAAACTATCTAGACAACCTTTTCACTGACAAAAGTAACATTTTAATGCAGTTTCACCACAAATAACACCAAATTGCTGAAAATTCCTGATGCTGAATATCAGCACCAACATATCTGTTGACATAAACTTTGAATTAACTTCTGTCCTGGCTTAAAAAGATGCATTTTTCCAAATGAAAACAGAAGCCCCTACCAATAAATTTTGAAATAAATGCTGTGTCAACAGATTTCCAGGATTAAATTAGCATTTGGATGGCAACATATTAATTTGAGAATTATTTGAAATAACATACTTCATATCATTGAAGTTACGTATTTCTTGAAAATGTAACCCCAGGATCTCCAACAAAATGGGACCCAGAGTCAATTCCCTACTTCTAGAAACCAACATGACTACCACAAAGCAATAATTCATACTTATATTTCAGTATTTGACTGCTTCATGAAAATTTCCCATAACTTTTTTGAAGGCAAAAAATGGTGCACCCACCAAGATTCACTGGCAAATCCATATCATAGCATAAAACCACAAAACTATTACCCAGAACTTTTCAGGAGAAGTGTATTGAAAGGATAGAACATCAATAATTTTCACCGAAAATGCCTTTCTTAAAATTTAGAGGCAAAAACTTGGGCCACAGCTTTTTTCCCATAACTTTTTTGGTGCACTGTATGTTGTCTAGGGTTTGAAAATTATCTATAAATCTTGTTGCAATTGAAAAAAGGTCTTTCCTATAAATTGAGTTAGTCGGACATACAATAAGGCAATGTGTCTCATCTTCTATTACATTCAAAGTGCATTGTGCCCAGATTTGATCCTCCGCTGGAATTTTTGGCCTATGATGTCATTCTGTTTCAATGCATAAGCTATGCGAGCTTGTTCTAAATCTGGCACATTTTACTGCTATTTTTCGAGTAAGCTTAAAAAGCAAATAAGGCTCTAAGCGGCAGTCAGTTTTATACGGTTTATATGTTCTCAGTTTTAGCTGCTGTTCGCTATCATTTATTAGTCTTGCCCATTCAGTTTCAAATAGTTTCAGTTTGACATTACTGCTCATATAGTCAAGTTTTAAGTCTGAAGTGTTTTGGATGTTACACTGTACATTCCATACCACAATTGTCTAGTAATTGACATAACCTTCCGATCCAATTATTTTTAAAGCCGTCTCTATGCATCTCTTTTTGGACTAGCAGGCATTTCTTAAGAATTTTTTCATTTGACATTTTTTCTATTTTGTTTAGGATGTCCTTTATTTTGTTGATTTTTTCCACCGTGGTCCTTAGTTTTATTGTGTCTTCAGTGAAGATATCTCTGATGGTTACTTTCCCAGCCTCAGAGCGGTCCATCTCTTCGCATTCTTCTAGGATGTATATTTGTGTCTCTTCTTTTTTGCCACATATCCTGCAGTTCATGTTCGGGTACTTGTTTTTGAAGTTTGCCTTTATGTCCAGCATTCTTGTTCTGGCAGCGAAGATGGTGCTCACTTCCTTTCTGGATAGTTGTTCCATGTATGGGGCTCGTTTTCCTGCTTTCATTTCCTCCTTTTTGTTTAAGTAAAATTTTGTCTTGGATTTCATTGCTCCACTTTCTCTAATTTTCTCGATCATTGTTTTTCTTGATTCTTCTTTTATGGTCCGTTTTCTCGCCTCTTCACTTTGCGGTGGGATCCACTCTTTTCCCATTATCTTTTCCAGCTCCTGGTTTGTTGCCCTACCCCATGCGTCTTGGGCTTCGCTGTTCAGCACTGTTTTGAGGATGCTGTTGTTTCCTCCTTTTATTTTCTCCACGTACGTTAATTTGTTCATGGCTATGTGACTTCCGATGTCTATTGTCCCGGTTTCTATATACAGCGGTTCCCATGGGGTAGATCTCGGGGTCATTATGATTCTTTTTAGCAGGTTGTCCATGATGATCTTCATTGTAGCCAGTTCCTTCTTTTTAAAGTTGTTTGCTTCTGTTCCATATGTGATGATTGGGTGGATGCATGCTTCTAGTGTGGTCCATATCGTCTTCATCTCAATGTTCCTCAGATCGGTGCTGCCTGCTATAGCTAGGATGGTGTTGAATGCAGCTTCTACATTGCGTCTTACTTCTTTCAGGTGTTCGTTGTGGTTCTTCCCTTCTGATAGGGTTACACCTAGGTACTTGTATTTGCTACACTCTTCTAGTTGCATGTCTCCTAGTTTGAAGACGTGGGCATTCTTCTTTGTTTTTCTTCCGATCTTCATTACTTTGCTTTTCTCTTCTCCAAATTTTATTCTGAATTTCGTTCCTATGTTGTCTGTTATGTCCAGCATTTCTTGGAGTTATGTGTGGCTGTTGGTGATGAGTGCTACGTCATCCATTCACATAGTAAATTGTTATTATTTACTGTACACATTTCTAAATGTGGCTCAACTTAGCCGTCTATAGCTATTCATTACTAGTCTTATCCATATCTATCCATAGCTATCCATTTCTATTCTTTTGTACACACTGGAATCTCTTTACCCCTTGTTTAAACAATAGTAATTGTGGATAGCTGTGGCTAGCTCTGGATAAGGGTAGCTTAGTTTAGCTTGGAAAGGCTATGGATGGATAGCTAGGCTAGATTTTAAATGATGAGCCACTTTTAAAAATTTGTACTGCAGTTAAATGGATAGGCCAAAGGTGTGAACTTGATAGAAGTGCAATCAGATTTGTGACCACAAGACCAAAATACCTTTGAAGCCGCAGTATTTCAATTATGATTCTAATAACAGATCTTTCCCTGGTCTGACTGACAAGTCAGTCTGCTGTGTAATCAGACGAGCTCCCCAATGATTCAGCAGGCTACTGTAGCCTGTTACCTGGTATGACTGAGAACGCAATAGACCTGCTATCTTCTCAATCACAATTACGGAAGTTCAATTGACTTAGGTAAAGTTTAGTAGAGCACTAGTTATTGTGCATTGATGACAATTAAAAGTAGGATTACACAATTTAATACTGTCCGCCTTTGAAGTTGCAGTATTCAATTGTGATTCAACAGAACTTTTTCTCCTTGTGGTCAAGCAGACTGTAAACATGCGAATGCGCATAGACCCGTTTAGCTGACCCTTGACCCTGTGAATAACAGGCCATTTTATTTTCTTTATTTTTTTTCGTAACAGAGGGCCACCAAAAGTTTTTCAACGCGAGTTTAACTCCAAATTAGGCAGTATGCTTAGTTTGAATGAGATTGGAGAGGCAGGGAGCTCTACTGAGTTGTCATAAGTATTAGAAAAATGTCTTCAGTAAGAGCTGGGTGCTTCGCGCCGCTAAGAAGTAAGTAATATCGTATCGCCTCAATGGGGCGATAACTTACTACCAACCTAAGACTAACTACGAAATAAATATGGGAAATATAATGGTCATAACTCGCTTTTGTTCTTAAACTGTTATTATACTCCCAATGCTTGGCTTGGCTGTGATCTCGCTATTCCCTCCAGTGCCCAGTGTCTTCAGTAAACCATATTTCAGATGCTAGACAATGGTAAAATGTTACTGGCACCCCATATTATTTGGTTAGTAGTTTCAGAGAAGCATCAAACTTCATACTAAGCATGTCAATGCAAGGAAAATGCAAAAATGTTATGTAATAGTCTGTTGAAACATTTATTGATAATATATATTCAACTGATTTCAACTCCAGTCACCTGCAACAAAATTTTAAGGTAATAAGCCATTTTTGACATGATGCTAATGACAGCGTGATGCTAATGATAATTACAGTAAAAATCATTGCAGAGACCAGTGGAAAACTGGCAGTCTGGCAATATGTGCATGCAATGACCATATGAACGTCAGACACATGTTCACTGTGATTTTTGTCCAGAAATATGTAGTCAAAATAGAGTAGCAAGGCATTTGCTAATGACAAATTGAGATAGGACAACTGACATGCCAACAGGAATAATCTAATATGTTGGTTTACATACATGGTACAGAGCAACAGATAGTTCAGTTATTTTCTTGGGTTCTCAGACAACATCAAAGACAAGGTTTTCTCACAGAATGTGTGTCCCTTTAATTTTTATTAAGAGACAAATCCGGCATGATGCTTATGACGCAATATTGGAGACATCAACACAACAACCTCCTGCTGTTATACAGAATATTATTTCAGCTATTGGTGACCAGATTTTAGAAGACTGACAGCCAAGTCTCCATGTATGGAAGAGTTTAATTGAATTAGGATCTTGTACTAGTTATTGTGATACGATCTTTCACAGAAAATGTTGTTGAAGACAGGCCATTTTGCGGTGGTAGGCCACTTCAATGCTATTTTTGGACGGGATAAAAGTATTCTGCCACGTATTTCTTGAGTTAAAAGTTTTGCTAATATCCTTGTCCTCTATTGGTCTTCCTGCCATCATGAATAATTGTTAAACACCAGAGACAAGAATTTCAGACTTCAAATTTTGACCCATATTTTCTTTGACAATGCAATGCTTCAGTTTGCGTGTCTTAAGTATCAGGCTTCATGGTTTCATATATAAAAATAACATGATATTTTTCTAACGTAGACCTAATCTCTTTGAACACTAGCTTCTGCCAGCTGTCCTTTATGTTCCAAGATAGAATTTTTAGGGTTGTATTGCCTAAAGAAGACACATTGGCACTGTTGCTGAAATTCAATCTCAGAGCTAGTCTCAACAGCAGTTCTCACTGGTGAGCAAGTCTGATTTGTCTTGAGAAATGACAGAACATGAGCCCTGCAATTGTAAACTTTTCAGGACAATGATTATTGTTTGAAAAGAATGGCTATAATCTATGTAAATATTTTTGCAACTAATATGCCAATGTACCAGCATCATGAGATAGATAGATAGATAGATAGATAGATAGATAGATAGATAGATAGACTGATGGATAGACAGATAGATAGATAGATAGATAGATAGATAGATAGATAGATAGATAGATAGAAAAGATTGATACAGTGCCGCCTGTAAATAAGTGAAACGCACAACATTGTGCCATTGCATCAATGCTAAACACCCTCAACCAAACTGCCTGTGGAACCATGAATTCTCATCCGATGACAGGAAAACATATTGGGTCATAAAGGCCGATATGTGAGGCATGTATGATAACAATGGCAGCCAATTTTCTTTGCTGTAGTCGGACTTAGGTATGGGTCAAAGTCTTTGATAAGTAAGTGAACCACCCTTCCCTATGTTTTAACATTGGACCTGCGTTTCACTTACTTATCAATGACTTTGACCCATACCTGACTCCGACTACAGCTAAGAAAAATGGCTGCCGTTGTTATCCCACATGCTTCACGTATCGGCCTTTGTGACCCACTGTCTTTTCCTCTCATCGGATGAGAATTTGTGCGTCCACAAGCATTTTAGTTGAGGATGTTTAGCATTGATGCAATGGCACAATGTCATGCGTTTCACTTATTTACAGGCGGCACTGTATATAGATATGCTAAGCACAGCTCTCTAAGCCCAGTTCTTGGTGTTCAAGAGGGTTGATTCTTGAGATGAGAGAGAGAGAGAGAGAGCGGGAGTCCTTAACATTTTACACATTTACCCCATAAGAGGGATATTTTATTTGCCCATCACAGACACTGGTGCAAGGGGCAGCTGATTAACATCTCATCTGATGCAGAGGGGGATCCAGAAAAACATCAGAAGCGGGAGGGCTGAGGAATGAAAAAGGAAATAAATATGTTAATTAAGTAAAAAACGTCAATGCTGAGGTTGGGTGGGGGTGGCAACCCCCTATTTCCCTAACCCCCTCCCTCTTTGCCACTTGAAATTCCCTCCTGCTTATCGAATGTACAAGGCAATCAGAGACTCAGCTTGCTTCACCATGTATAACAGGTCTCCAAAAAAGTAACAAACAGGCTTAAGTCCAAAGAATCATGCCAACAGCTGTACGTCCAGTCACTCTGGCAATCAGACTGGTCTTCAAAAAGTTGGTGAAATGTGTTGGGACTCGAGTCTCTGACACCATTCTGATTGAGTTTAGTCTCAAGTAAGTTTATTTGAATTTTTACTATGAAAATCGAGTAGAATAAATACGGGAATATTTTTCCCGTATATGTACCTACCCAATGGAAGTCAAGCAGCAATTTCCGAGTGAAATATTGAAAGTTAATTTTTTATTATATATTTTTTTTATTAATTTTTTTACAAATATCAACTGACTGTTAGTAGTAAATTACGTATGTACTCAATCCATGACAGATTGAAAGTAATAATCCTTATTTTTGTGGTCTTTCTTCTCTTTAAAGCATGGGCAACTCAGATGTTGGTGAAATGTTTTTTGCACTTGAGACTGGTCTCTAACAGTTGGGACCAGTCTAAACATGTTGGTGAAATCGGGCCAATATGTCTCTCTTATTGTCAAGAATATTTATATGTAAGTTTTCTTACAACTTAAGACATCGGTGCAAAAATATACATTCAGACTGAATGTCTTCAGATATGAAAATACCTGAAAGTTATTTACTGTCAGAAGCCAGAATTAACAGCATTCTTCGGATTTGTTACTTTACATAGACTCACAAGATGCCTTTTGTTTGTTTGTTTGTAAATTTATTAATAGGCATTTAACTTTGCTCTGTCCAGGAAGAATTCTGAATGTTGCATCTGTCTTCAACCATCCATATTATATTAGGGCGTTAGGACACTAGTGCAAACTATTCCGAGGTTGGGGGGAGAGTTCCCCCATGGCCTAATTGGTAAGTGCGCTTGTCAACTGGCTTTGAGGGCGTGGGTTCAAATCTCAATCCGGGAACTCACTTTAGGCCGAGCCAATGGACATTAAATGGAAGCAGGTTGTATCCAGTATTCTATGCTGGGGCATCTGAAAGACCCTGGGCATCCATGAATTTTAATAGGGTATGTTGCAAACTGCAAGAACTGCTATGAATAGTAAGCTGTGGTGACAGCCAAGGTGTCAATGTATGTTTTGTGTGTATCCTGTCACAAACTGTTATTTACTGTGACCTGAATAGCAGAGGCAGAAAAGTCATTTTAGACTCTGCTGTCACACTGGAAAGATGTTTTTAAAAGGTATGCTTGATTTTATATTGTTAAAATAGCTTTATTGAATTTGATGGTTAATATTATTTCATGGGTTAAATGTATTTATCCAACAATGATGTACATCAATTTATTAACATTGTATAGAATGTTCAGCATATTTATTTCTACTTATTATGGTATTTAGAATTTTGGTATTTAGAATTATGGTATTTAGAATACATGATTATTTACATCTAATTTATTAGATTTTTAACTTGTCACAACTTAGACATTTTGTACATATTTCACCTGTATGCTAATTGGGTGATATGTCTACAGGTTAATGAACAATGGACACTTGACTGAGATGAAATTATGAAGAGTTACTTTGGATATGGATGAATTAAACATGCTCAGTATTTGTAAGTTCTCAATTATTTAGTTATTTACACTTATTGGTTTTACTTATTCAATTAGTGACAATTAGTTTCAATTATGTCCAATTCATGATTTTAGTTTGTCATATATTTTTAGACAAGCAATTTATATGGTTATGAAATTTTACAATTAATGGTTTTATGGTTTAATGCTTACTTAAACATATTTGTTATGTCAAAACTTTGGGACATTCTGGCCTATTTATAGGTTGTTTAAAGATTCAAACTTCTGCATTACATCCATTTCATGTCAAAATTAATGTTCATTTATTAAATAATTTATTGTCAACTTTTTGTTTTATTCCTTGATTGGTGTTTTCTGTAATATATACTTACCATATCTTTATTTATTGTTTTTATAGATTCACCGATCTTTGGCCAAATTATCGAGTTGAATAAACGTGCATAAATTCATGTCAACCGTCTGTCATCTATCCATATTCAACAGTGAATAAATACTACGGCACCAAAGACACGAACCTGAAGTCATCACCAATAACAGTCAACAATGGGGGACGAAGCGCCAGAGTTAAAGAAATCGCGAAGAGCCTATAAAGCTGCCGTCACCAGACATGCCAATAGCCTGAAGAGACATATCGCTGAAGAGGATCAAGATGCCATAAAGGAGAAATTAGAGAAAATCAAGGAAACTTTCAGCAACTTGGAGAAAGTTCATCTGGAGTATCATGCCTTGTTGGAGGAGGAAGCCCATGTTGAGGAAAGTGACAATTTTTTCTATGCCATTGAAGATACCTACACTGACATTGTAACTCAAGCTAGAGCATTCGTGAAATCTACTGCTGTTCCTAAAGTAAATGATAAAAAGGACACTGTTACTGAAGTTAAATCCAATGCAGTTTCAACTGAACAGTTGTCTTCAAATATTGTGAATGCCCTGCAGTCACCTAGACCTGAGCTTGAGAATTTCACAGGTGATCCTTTGAAGTATCACATTTTTATGAGTCTCTTTGAAGAAAGTGTAGCTGGTCTGACATCAAGTAGAGCCAAACTTACTCACCTGATTGGGAAGACTTCTGGCAGGGCTAAAGAAGCCATTGAGTCTTTGGTGATGATGCGAGATGGTGATCAAGCTTACGAAGAAGCTCGGAAGGTTTTGTTTGAGCGCTTTGGCAGTGACGATCTAGTGTGTGAGAGTATGATTAATGGACTTCGTTGGGGCGAGTCAATCCGAACATCATTACAGTTGCAACAGTTGTCAGATGAACTCAACCGTAGCTTACTTATTTTTAAGCAAATGAACAAACTTCAAGAAGTTGAAAGTCAACGCTGCATTTCAGATATTGCAGATCGCCTTCAGAAGCGTGGTTTGCATGACACGTGGCGTGAGGAGACCATGGACACGAAGCGCAAGAAGTCCAGGTATCCTTGTTTTGAAGAATTTGTTCTTTTTGTTCGGAAGAAGGCTCAAGATGAGATGGATCCGGTCTATGGTAGCAAAGATGCAAAAAGTCGTCAAACACAGACTAACCAAGGGAATCGATCAAGCACGGCTTCGTTCTCATCTGATATTTCGTCACAGTCGTCAGAATCGTACAAGTCATCAATGAGTCGTCCTTCCTCAAAATGCATTCTCTGTCCTGAAAATCATCGTCTTTTTTATTGTGACAATTTCAAAGCAATGAAGCCAAAAGAACGTTTGCAGTTAGTACATCAGAAGAAGCTTTGTGAAAATTGCCTGTTGTCAAATCACACCACGGAAAATTGTAAAAAATTAAGTGTTTGTAGTGTACCTGGTTGTGGTAAAAAGCACACAAAGTTTGTGCACATTCCTAGTGACACTGATAGCTCTCAAAGCCCAACTTCTGTTCAGATGTTAAATGCAAGTGCTCAAGTTAGTCAAGATGTGTTTATGCCTGTTGTTGCAGTGTCTGTGAATAGTCAAGATGAAGTTTGCGCACTTCTTGATACTGCATCTACTAATAGTTTTTGTACCAGGTCTTTGGCAGATAGGCTTAAATTGAAGGGAAGCAAGGTGTCTTATTGTTTGAATACCTTAAGCAAAGCAAATGAAGATGTAAATTCCGAAGTTGTTAACTTACATTTGTCCTCACTTGATGGCTCAGAAAGTCTGGATGTTGTAAATGTTTACATTGTGGACAGAATTCCTCTTAAAACTTCATGCCCTGATGTCTCTAAGCTTCAATATTTATCTGGTTTGCAATTTGTTGCAGGAGGTCAAGATGTTCAATTACTTATTGGTCAGGACAATTCAGAGGCACTGGTACCCCTTGAGGTTAAACGTGGGAAAGTAGGACAGCCATTTGCTTCTCGTACCAAATTTGGTTGGTCAATCAATGGTCCTGCACAATTAGTAGGGACTCTTAACAAGAATGTTGTGTCACAATTTATTAGTGCTGATAACAACCATTCCATGGTTGATGAAAAAATGAAATTAGATAATTGTGAAATGTATGAACGTTACAATGTTGAAATGTCAAAACTCTTAGAGCATAGATATGCAGAGATTGTTCCTGAGGTCCAGCCTGAAGTCCAACCTGAAGTCAAACCTGAAGTCCAACCAGAAGTCCAACCAGAAGTCCAACCAGAAGTCCAACCAGAAGTCCAACCAGAAGTCCAACCAGAAGTCCAACCTGAAGTCCAACCAGAAGTCCAACCAGAAGTCCAACCTGAAGTCCAACCTGAAGTCCAACCTGAAGTCCAACCTGAAGTCCAACCTGAAGTCCAACCTGAAGTCCAACCTGAAGTCCAACCTGAAGTCCAACCTGAAGTCAAGCATGAAGTCAAGCATGAAGTCCAGCCTGAAGTCCAGCCTGAGGTCCAGTCTGAGGTCCAGCCTGAGGTCCAGCCTGAGGTCCAGTCTGAGGTCCAGCCTGAAGTCCAGTCTGAAGTCAAACCAGTAACTAGTTGTCTCATTGCAGCTGCCAACAACATTACCTACAGATTCATCAGTTTCTACACTGACTGGTTTCCGCTGAAGAGGTCCAAAGGATGGAAAGTGAGACTGAAGAACATATTGAGAAAGAAAGTTAATGTCTCCCAGGATCATCTGTTAGCAGAAGACCAAATGGCAGATCTTCCCACGGAAAGATTGGCACCGGACAAACCGTCTTTTTCTTCAGTTGAAATTGATCACTTCAGTCCAATGTATGCGAAGCGTAGAAGATCAGAAATGAAGCGCTACAAATGAGAAGACCCCTCGTGGTATCTGGCCCATGGGTCTAGTTGAAGAGGTCAAACTTGGTCGTGATAATTTAGTCAGGTCCGTCAAAGTTAGAACAAAGTCGTCGGTTTTGGTCCGTCCAGTCACAAAGTGTGTGTTTTTAGAAGGCAGTCAGTAGTTTAAAAATTATGTGATTTTAGAAGGTGGACAGGTGGATATTAGGTTAAAAATAATAATAAAATTTTTTAAAATGTTTTGGTTATTGTAAAAAATGTCAATTTGTATTGGTGTGTTGCAAACTATTTCATGTTATTTTGAATGTGGTTATTCAAAGGAGGGGAGTGTTGCAAACTGCAATAACTGCTATGAATAGTAAGCTGTGGTGACAGCCAAGGTGTCAATGTATGTTTTGTGTGTATCCTGTCACAAACTGTTATTTACTGTGACCTGAATAGCAGAGGCAGAAAAGTCATTTTAGACTCTGCTGTCACACTGGAAAGATGTTTTTAAAAGGTATGCTTGATTTTATATTGTTAAAATAGCTTTCTTGAATTTGATGATTAATATTATTTCATGGGTTAAATGTATTTATCCAACAATGATGTACATCAATTTATTAACATTGTATAGAATGTTCAGCATATTTCTTTCTACTTATTATGGTATTTAGAATTTTGGTATTTAGAATTATGGTATTTAGAATACATGATTATTTACATCTAATTTATTAGATTTTTAACTTGTCACAACTTAGACATTTTGTACATATTTCACCTGTATGCTAATTGGGTGATATGTCTACAGGTTAATGAACAATGGACACTTGACTGAGATGAAATTATGAAGAGTTACTTTGGATATGGATGAATTAAACATGCTCAGTATTTGTAAGTTCTCAATTATTTAGTTATTTACACTTATTGGTTTTACTTATTCAATTAGTGACAATTAGTTTCAATTATGTCCAATTCATGATTTTAGTTTGTCATATATTTTTAGACAAGCAATTTATATGGTTATAAAATTTTACAATTAATGGTTTTATGGTTTAATGCTTACTTAAACATATTTGTTATGTCAAAACTTTGGGACATTCTGGCCTATTTATAGGTTGTTTAAAGATTCAAACTTCTGCATTACATCCATTTCATGTCAAAATTAATGTTCATTTATTAAATAATTTATTGTCAACTTTTTGTTTTATTCCTTGATTGGTGTTTTCTGTAATATATACTTACCATATCTTTATTTATTGTTTTTATAGATTCACCGATCTTTGGCCAAATTATCGAGTTGAATAAACGTGCATAAATTCATGTCAACCGTCTGTCATCTATCCATATTCAACAGGGTATGTGCCAGACTAACAATCTTCTCCTCTCATCATCATACGGCGATAGCCCACATGGGTGCTGCAGAGGAGTAAAACACAAACAAACAAACAATTCCGAGGTTGGCTACTATTGCCAGAGGGGTCATATACCAGGCCTGTTACAGATGCCTGGATACTCTAAAAATAGTTTGCAATAGCGCCCAAATAAAACAAGTCAATAATTGTTTTTATTGCTTAGAAAAGCCTAAATCTTAATCTAAAATGCCTAGTAAAAACACTGACTGCAATACCCCAAATTTCAAGACTGTTCTGGCCGCGGTTACGTTGCAACAGTTACAGTGTATTGAGGCTTCAAAGTTGGCATGTTTTGGCGGAAAAACACTCCACTCGAGACAGTCATGACATCACCATTTGGCCTGCCTGACTTGTGACAACGATGATGTCTCATCAGTTTCAAAAGTCTGTCTAGTCAATAGTTTTTGTGGATTGAGCCCTGAGTAGACTATTGACCTGTCAGTCTGTCAGTGCTTTCTCTTCCTATTCAGGTGACTCTGGTTTAACCAATAACAGCAGGGAATGGATGTGGGAGGTGTACTAATATCACCTGGTATGTTTGTCATGATCCAGAATGTAACACTTCATATACATCTAATTTTGCATAATTTAAATTACACTCTTGCTCATAAATATGGAATATAGGAAAACACGAAAACTACCATTGAATTGTAGCCACCCCATTTGAATCAAATGGTTAAAATCACACTTTTAAGAACTTAAGTGGATTCCTGAAGAGTTATTCGAAGTCCTCGCTTGAATATTTGCTAAAATCTTTGAAAATTTGGGAGGCTGGAGGAAATTGAAAAAACAATGCAAAAAAGGTCAAAATATGAATTTTATCTAGTGTTAGAAATCCATCCAAAAATGTTGATTTGTGAAAGTTACTGATATCAAAGGAAATATTAACCTTTAAATGAGTCAATTCAATGGTCATTAGCAAGTTGAACCTCCGAGACAAATAATCACAGCACAGACAAAATGGGTCATATTTATGCTTGGTCCAATGGAACAGTTTTTTACATTTTCAAATTCCAAGAGTACATGATAACCAGGAAAATTTTATTGACATAGAATTTTACACCCTATGCGTGCTCTACCAAAATGTAATATAATTTCAACTAGAAATCGTTTTGACTGCTAGCAATTGAGAGTTTATCACAATAAACAAGGTTGGTTTATCACCATTGTTCGTGAAGACCTCAAAATAGACAAAATCCACTCCAGCCATTTATATCGGGCTAGTTGAGCCTCTTCTCAGCATATTGAAGTTAATTTTATAAATCTTGACTCACTCAAAACAAGGGTAAAAAATAAAACAAGGATCATGGTTATTATGGTATATTCCATATTTATGAGCATGAGTGTATATGCTACTTAGTAATTGTAAGTAGCTACACTCCCTATTGGCAACTAATGCATTTTTGGATCATACGACAAATTAAAGAGAGACATTTACCTTGGACAACCTTCGATTAATTGAATTATGGCTCCATATTTTCTAGATGAAATTAGTTTGATAGTTTGTTGCCCATACGTAGCACTTGCAAACCAGCCAACTTGCCAAACAGACTAACTTGAACCAGCCAACTTGCCTAACAAACTAACCTGCTTGTGTTGCCCATACGTAGCACTTGCAAACCAGCCAACTTGCCAAACAGACTAACTTGAACCAGCCAACTTGCCTAACAAACTAACCTGCTTGTGTTGCCCATACATAGCACTTGCAAACCAGCCAACTTGCCAAACAGACTAACTTGAACCAGCCAACTTGCCTAACAAACTAACCTGCTTGTGTTGCCCATACATAGCACTTGCAAACCAGCCAACCTGCCAAACAGTCTAACTTGAACCAGCCAGCTTGCCTAACAAATTAACCTGCTTGTGTTGCCAATAAGTAGCACTTGCAAACCAGCCAACTTGCCAAACAGACTTAACTTGAACCAGCCGACTTGCCTAACAAACAGGCTTGGGGTCAAGTACAATCGATTGTACTTGAGTCCAAGTACAAGTACACTGCCACTTGGCAAGTACAAGTACAAGTCCAAGTACAGCTTTTTAACAGAGTACTTGAGTCCAAGTACAAGTACTTTTAATCAAGTACATATGTACATTCCTGATTAAGAAGAAATTAAACTAATTCAAAGCGCAGAAATTAATACTATTGTTGAATATGAGTATAATTAAATTAATGGACCCTCAAAATTCATTAATGGTACTTTAAGAAAGCCTAAAGTAAAATTACCATGAAACTATTTAATTGATATAGAAGATTTTTTCGTTTCTAATTTAAGATATATATTAAGCTTGTTCACTTCAGTCCCAGACAGACAGCCGTTTTTAATGATTTTTCCAATTTGAGAATTACTATTTCTTCACAAAAACCGAAATTATCTTTTCATTGGTTATTCCATGCAGGTCTCATGCCAAATACAGTATATTTCTTATTTATAAACACGGACAGAGAGGATATTCAATTAAATTGAATAAATTTTCTTCACTGATTGTTCTACTTTTTTCGACAGCCATCATAGGCGTTTTCCTGCTTGCTAATCAAGCAATAAGACTATCATTAAGTCTCTCAAAAGTCTCAATAAACCAATTTATTAATCAATCAATCAGTTACTTATTCAATCAATGTAACAAGACCGATGTGTCTGGTTGCTCATCTATCTATCTATCTATCTATCTATCTACCTATCTATCTATCTATCTATCTATCTATCTATCTATCTATCTATCTATCTATCTGTATATCTGTATATCTATCTATCTATCAATCTATCTATCAATCTATCTATCAATAACATTATATCTACTTAAATACCTGTCTACTTTTCTTGAATAGCAATTAACAATGTAAGTAAATCGATGGATCCAATTTGGTTACTTTTCTCATAAAGGTAAAAGAAATATGAGTAAAGTCAAATGAAAATGTTCAAATAATACAGTGTATAGGAGGTGTGATGTATATAATTGACCCAATTGGCAAATTAGCAAACTATAACCAAAATTATACAGGTACACTGTTGTATAAACAGGGTGAAAACAATAGGGGCATGAAACAATAGGGCTTAACAAAACAGAAATATTAGACAAAAGAACTGTATCTGCTCTTTGTAAATTGATATGAAATCAGAACAGAACTAATTATATCAAGATAACATTTGGTAGACAACTTAGTACAATAATTTAAGTTTATGAGAATTGTTGATTTAATGAAATGTATAAATGTGAACTGTGTATATATTATGGTCAAATAAATTTAAACTTCCAGTTATTCTATACACAAATAGATTCCATCTATAGAAATGCCAAGTTTGAGAGTAGTGGGTTCATTTTTTTAGCGGCGTCAGCCAGCTCTTACCCCAGGCATTTTGACCAAGTCTTGTTAGCACTCTGGTGATCGTCCTCTCTCACCAATCTCATTCAAACTTAAAATACAGTCTCAATGCAATTTTTTCTTGAGCCCAGTCGATTTTGGTGTTCTACTGTAACAAAACGAAAATTAATAAAGAAACTAAATGGACTGATTTTCAAGGGTCAAGGGTCAGACCGAATCTCTTCGTGCATTTCCGTAAGGGGGCATGGCATGTCAGCAATGTGGAAGTATTGACAGACAGGTCTGTGTGTAGAAGTACCAATTGATTGACTCTCATTGACACTTAACAGGTGACAGCTTTGAGATGTTAAGGTAAAGAACGATTGAAAAAGTATAGGGCAATTCAAATTGTTGACTGACACAACCATTACTGAATTCTTCTTAATTCCAATCAATTTAATTAGTCATTGGTAAAAAAGCCACTCGATTGCTCTTCAGATCTTGAGAGTGCAATTTTTGTTCACGCCTACATGTAGGCCTATAGCCAGATAGAAAGATACATAAAATTGTTTCAGTGGTTTCTTTAGGAATGTATTATTCTACATCTAGAAAATTTATTGGTCTACTGAACTCTCTTATCATTAGAAAAAAGTTTTCCACTGCAATGTTTAATTGCAGCCAACTATAATTGTTATCCATCAGTGAGAAATTTTGCAAGTTCCACCAAAGGCTGATGAATAGTCATGATCCTTTGACGCCGCTTAAAGTGCTTGCACGTTATTTTTTTTCATAGTTGTATTTTATATATCCAGCATTGAATGGTTACAGTTATGTTAATTTTACTTTCACCAGAAATGATGTTCATATAAAAAAAAACTGATAAGGTTTTAAATATTTGCTATCCAAATTTATATGAATTGCAATTCAGATGTATGCATACCATTTTAATTGCAATTAACTGCCAAATTCATCTCTTAATTTGTATGCAATAACATTGGCATAAAGTTTCTCTGTGTTAACATGAAGTTATGATGAGAATTAATCTTCGTTCTAGAAGTATCCTGTGTCATTCATTTAGATCTATGAAAAATTAAAAGTACTTGCATGATGTACTTGCTAAGTACTTCAAGTACTTTGGGTTCAAGTACAAGTCCAAGTACAAGTACTTCATTTTTAGAAGTTACGAGTCCAAGTACAAGTCCAAGTACAAAGTACTTGGACTCGAGTCCAAGTACTGAGTCCAAGTACAGTACTTGACCCCAAGTCTGCTAACAAACTTGCCTGCTTGTGTTGCCCATATGTAGCACTTGCATACCAGCCAACTTACCAAACAGACTTCCTTCAATACTGCCGCGCACATCTGTGCATCTCATTCAATACTCATTCAATACTCAAGCCGCCTTCCTGCAATCCTGTCACAAATTGCTTGATCCTCGAATTTCTTACTTTAAACAAATAGTAACAATGCACAAATCCAGAAAGCTTTACTCCGATGTTTTGCGGACGGGTCTAAACAAACATGTCAATACGCTGCCAACCTCAACTCCCTTATCTCTACCGAATAACAACCTGGGCTCAATTAAACTCTCAAACAGGTTTCAGATTTTAACGCAATCAGACTTCAGCTTGTACAATAAATGTTAGAAATCATCCCTCCAAGTCTAATCTCAAACATAACACTCTAAGAACCTGTGTGTGGAACACTGAAAGTTTGAGACAAAAAACGCAAACAGTTAATGACTACATCGACGAGCATGATCTAGATATCTTTCTTTTCACTGAGACATGGCTTAAAGTTGACGATGCAGTTGAAATTGGCGAGTTGGAGCAAAATGGTGCATATTTCTTCATCAGTTTGCCCTGGTTAGGAAGACCAGGAAGTGGAGTAGGTTGCCTTGTCAGATCTGGCATTCAAGCAATTAAAAAAGATCGCATGAAGACCAAGACTTTTGAACACATGGAGATCCAAGTCCAACTAGATGGAAAAATTGTTACAATTCTTCTAGTTTACCGCCCAGAGCCATCCAACAAAAACAAATACAGTCTTGCGGAATTCTTTACAGAATTCACAAAATTTCTGGGACAATATCAAACTTTAAACAATGAAATCATAATTACTGGTGATTTCAACTTCCATATGAATAAACCAGGTTACAACAAGGTTGTTCAATTTAACAACATCCTTGAAATGTTTGATCTTGTACAACATGTATCGGTGCCAACACACAAAGATGGCAATACACTTTACCTTGTCATGACAAGAGCAAAATCAATATTGAACAACTGTATGGTCAGTGACCTGCTCTCTGATCATAATTGCATTCTGTGTGACATTCCAATAAAGAAAGCAAAAAAACCCAAGAGGAAAATCAGTTTCAGAAAAACTAGTAAAATTATTGTCCAAGATTTTAAAAAAGACATTGGGAGACATCTGTCTGTAGATGCGCTGGAACAGAAATATCTCAATGAACTAGTTCGACTCTACAATTCCACCAAAGTGGTTCTGGACAAACACGCTCCTATTAAAACTCGAGAAGACCCTGCGCACACCCAATCCGTTTAGCAATGTTGATATTAAGATCCTAAAATCATCAAAGAGGAAAGCAGAGAGATTGTGGAGGAGAACCAGACGTGAAAATGACTGGGAGTCATTCAAAGAAAAAAGAAATGCATTGAATTGCGACTGAATCACCTCAAATCAGAAGATCTTCCAGTGAAGATTAAAGATTCTAATGGTGATGCAAAGAAGTTGTTCAAGTTACTGAACTCAAGTCTAAACAGAAAACAGGAACTACCCCTCCCACCGCATACAAATGAATTGACCTGGCAGATGATTTTAATAAATTCTTTGACGAAAAGATTAAAACGCTTAGGTCTAAGTTGGACGCTACACAAAATGAGACTGTTAATGATACTGAAACTGCCCCTCACACACTGCAACACTTTCGGAGTTTGTCTCAAAGGGAAGTTAATAAATTGACAAATAAATAAATAAATAAATTTTATTTATACTCGCATGTATACAACAATAAAACAACAGCAAAAGCTGATAAAGGAGTGATAAAACAATACAAGCATCCTCGGATACAATGGCTGGTTAATCCTATGGGAAAGTAGAAGGTGTGATTTGCAGCACGCGAGAGTGTCTGAGGCAAAAAATATGAGTGTAGGAACAGTGGAACTGGAGGTTGAGGTATAGTAGGGTGATGTCTGCGTGAACTAGATTCTCTTGACGTGAGGGTATAGCAATGAAGTATAGGTGCAACTTGCTGCAGTGAGCATTGTGCAAGTGTTTGAGTAGAGCGTGACAGCAGACACTAGTGTCTAACAGAGTCGCTGCCCATATAGAGCTATGGGCCGACAAATTCATAATGTGGAATACTTGTACCAAATTTCATAACTCTAAAATAAGCGGAATATTAAGGTCACAAATGGACAGTTCAAGAATGACAAAAGATGGCTGCCAGAAAGGCCTACATCTTGAATTTATCGTCATGTTCCCAATCAATACCCACAGGCGTACACCTGAACCAAATTTTATAACTCTTAAGTGAAATATTAAGGTCACATTTGGCAGTCCAGGAATGAAGAAAGATGACTGCTAAAATGCACGCTATCTCAGTTGTCTCGACAGGTAGGCTACTCAGTTGTCTCGACAGGTAGGCTACTCATTCTTCTGCTTTCACCCCTAGCATAAAACTAGCAAAAAAAATTTTTTTTTGCGAGGACACCCCCCGACGTGACCCCCCCCCCGGACTTGTAAAATATAAAATTTTAAAATTACCTCCTTCCGAGGAGAGCCCCAGCCTAGAAATATAACTAGCAAAAATAAAAATTTCTGCAAGTACCCCCCCCCGGATGTGACTCCCCCCCGGGCCTTGTATAGAATATAAAATTTAATACCTCCCGAGGTGACCCCAGCCTATCTAGCAGAAATAAACTTTTTTTTTTTCCAAGTACTCCCCCCCCCCGAGGTGACCTCCTCGGGACTTGTAAAATCCTAAATTTTTTAATTACTTCCCTCTTAGGTGACCAACCTAGAAACATAACTAGCAAAAAAAAAAATTTCTGCAAGCTCCCACCGGATGTGACCCCCCCCCCCGGGCCTTGTATAGAATATAAAATTTAATACCTCCCCCGAGGTGACCCCAGCCGAGCAATATATCTAGCAGAAAAAAAAAATTTTTTTGCAAGTATCCCCCCCGAGGTGACCCCCCTCGGGACTTGTAAAATCCAAAATTTTTTAATTACTACCCTCCGAGGTGACCCCTAGCCTAGAAATATAACCAGCATAGAATTTAATACCTCCCCCGAGTTGACCCCAGCCTGGCAATATAACAGGCAGAAATTTTTTTTTTTTGCGAGTACCCCCCCCCCCCCCCGAGGTTACCCCCCTCAGGACTTGTAAAATCTAAAAATTTTTAAATTACCTCCCTCAGAGGTGACCCCCAGCCCAGAGATATCACTAGCAAAAAAAAAAAATTTCTGCGAGTACCCCCCCGGATGTGACCCCCCCCGGGCCTTGTATAGAATTTAAAATTTAATACCTCCCCCGAGGTGACCCAAGTCTGGCAATATAACAGGCAGAAATTTTCTTTTTTGCATGTACCCCCCCCCGAGGTGACCCGCCTCGGGACTTTTAAAATCTAAAATTTTCAAAATTACCTCCCTCCGAGGTGACCCCCAGCCTACAAGTATAACTAGCAAAAAAAATAATTTCTGCAAGTACCCCCCTGGATGTGTCCTCCCCTACCCCCGGGGCCTTGCACAGAATATAGAATTTAATACCTCCCCCGAGGTGACCCCAACCTGGCAATATAACAGGCAGAAAATTTTTTTTTTTTGCGAGTAACCCCCCCCCCCGAGGTGACCCCCCTCGGGACTTGTAAAATCTAAAAATTTTTAAATTACCTCCCTCAGAGGTGACCCCAAGCCTAGAGATATCACTAGCAAAAAAAAAAAAATTTCTGCGAGTACCCCCCGGATGTGACCCCCCCCCGGGCCTTGTATAGAATATAAAATTTAATACCTCCCCGAGGTGACCCAAGTCTGGCAATATAACAGGCAGAAATTTTTTTTTTTGCGAGTACCCCCCCCCGAGGAGACCCCCTTCGGGACTTTTAAGATCTAAAATTTTTAAAATTACTTCCCTCCGAGGTGACCCCCAGCCTAGAAGTATAACTAGCAAAAAAAATAATTTCTGCAAGTACCCCCCTGGATGTGTCCTCCCCCCCCCCAGGCCTTGCATTCTACATGTCTCCCTATTGGCTGAAATGGCCACTCCCACCAAGTCCCTCATTCTCATTGGCTCTAAATGGCCACATCCCCAAAAATTAAAAATTTTTAAGTACTGCCACAGTTTCAACCGAACAACTGTCAACCCATTACACCTTGCCTAATGCTGTCAAATTAGCCAACTAAGAATGCTTCTAACCAGCAATTACCACAAACACAAACTCAACGCATGATGGCCAAAAATGCATACCTGTCATTTGGGCCACACCTCCAAATATCGACCACACCCCCAAAACCCATTATTAAAAAGGCTAGAGAATTCTCCAGAATTCTCCAGCCAAAAAACAATAACAAAACAATAAAAGTGGAAGACTAGACGTGGTACATAAAATCCGTACACTTAGTACAGTTTTTGATGGAACATTTCCAACTTCCTAACATATGTTTTAAATTGTTAATATCATCAACTTCTTTGAATGCTATCGGCAAGGAGTTCCATAATTTACCTCCTGAATACCTCAGAGACATTTTACCAAACCGAACTGTGTCAAATCTTGGCATGCTAGCAACCATATTATTTCGCAAATCATATTCATTATCCTTGAGTGTATACAGAGTCCGTGAAAAGTGCCGGTTTGCCGGTCAAAACCGGCAAAAATAGTGTTTGACCGGCAGAAATATAGTGGTTACCTGCCCAAATGTCCGAGGGGTTATCTGGAGAGTCAATGGGCTGATACAGCAACCAATGCAGTTAGCACAGGCCTTTGAAATCTCCAGTGCAATTGACAAACATCAATGACACAAATTGGTGATAGAAGTGTCAAATGGATTGCAATTAGATATAGCAAGTGTCAATAGCTCACCAAATTGCAATTAGCAATGTTCATCTGAATGGAATTCTGGTTCAATGTTTTCCACAAATGATATGAGGCCCTGTTGGGCTGCAACAATTAGCCATTATTAGCAGGGATCCTGGCGGGTTTTCTGTAATTGCAGTGAAATACACCACAAATTTTACAGATTGGAATACATTTTAATTAACAAAGGATAAAGCATGGATAAAGCATAAGGGAAATAGGCATCTCCGTCTGTTTTTATAAAAAATATTTTATCAATGTTTGTTTGTGAGGATGCATCTTTTGACTAAAAAAAAAAGAATATATATAGGCCTAAGTTGAAATTAAACCTACTTGGTCTTGCAAAAATAGCAACAAAGTTATGTTCAATGCAAGATTTGTGTATAATGTTAGGCCTAAACTCACCAATGGGTCATTAGGCTTTTAAACGATTAACATGCAGACTGCAATAACTTCATATTTTTGAAGCTCTAAAAACTGCTTGGAATTATTGAAATTTGAATTTCGGGCAGATAAGATTTCATTCGGGCAGGTAAAATTCAGAATCTACCTGCCCGAATGTCCTGTGTGTCAAAAGTACTTTTCGCGGACTCTGAGTGTATACATTTGATTTAAGTAGTCTGCATACGTTTTTTTGACACATTCATAAACAAAAACAGCAATTTTCTTCAATCTCATTAACAAAATGTACTTTTATCGTTATTTTTTAGTAGTTCTGAGTAATCTGGATGATAGTCTTTAGAAGCAAATCTTAGTCCCCTTTCGTACAATTTTTCCATTCTTCGAGATAATAGCTTGTTACAGAAATGCCATACAGTAGGACAATAATTGAAGCAAGACATCAAGAAACTATCTACTAATGCAAAGCGGTCTTTAGGATCTTTGATCCTTTTTGACAACCTTAGTAACACTTCAAGTTTCTACTCGCTTTTTTACACAACATATCTATATGTGTACAAAAATCTAGTTTAACATCAATGTGAATTCCAAGTAATTTGACAGATTTTACAGGTTCCAGAGAAAAACCATTTACATTGAGAGTTACATTTCTTACTTCAGCTGCTCTGTTCAGTATAATAAATTGAAATTTCTCTGGATTTGCCTTCATCATATTAATTGCAAACCATTCAGTACATTTTTCAGCTGTTTGTTCCAATCGTTTCAACACATCAGACAAATCAGTACCAACCACAGCTATTGTGTTGTCGTCTGCATAATTATATATGTTCTCGCTTATATTATACAACAAATCATTAACGAAGACATTATACATCAGCGGCCCGAGAACACTACCCTGAGGGATTCCCTTTTTACTAGAGGACCAATCACTGTTTAAACCAAAGTATTTTACCCGTTGTTTTCTATTGGATAGGTACGAGGCCATAAGATTACAAGCATTTGTATTAAGACCATAAGCGTTCAATTTAGCGACTAGAAGCTTATGAGGCAGACAATCGAACGCCTTACTGAGATCCATTAATAAGGACCCAACTATTTTGTTTTCATCCAAGGCTTTCTTCCAATCCTCAATAATATTAATTATTACATGTTCACATCCTGTGCGTATTCTATATGCACACAGCTTTTCGTGAAAATAATCATCAAAATGGTGTCTTAATTGATTGGCAAATTGATGTTCAATTATCTTTGACATAGCAGTAGAACAACTGACTGGCCTGTAATTTGATTTGTTAAAGGAATCTTTTGCTTTGTACACAGGAACAATTTCATTTTTCAGATCAGGGAAATGCCTGTTATACACTGCCAACTTTATCCTATTCCCACTTGGCTTTTGCTCGAATGCATCAATGAATACCTCCCAATTATAACCAAGATTGTCAATGAGTCACTCTCACTGGGAGAAATGCCTCTTGAGTTGAAACATACCTTAGCAAAACCTCTGCTAAAAAAAGGTGGATTGGATCTTATCTATAAGAATTATAGACCAGTATCAAATCTGCCTTTCCTGGGCAAACTAATTGAAAGTGCTATTATTAAACAATATACAGACCACCTTACTACAAACAACCTGGATGATGAGAAACAATCAGCTTACAGAAAATTCCACAGCACTGAGACCCTCCTTACGAAGATCCATGATGATATCATGTTGAATATGAGCAAAGGTGAAGTAACAATGCTTGTACTACTGGACCTTTCAGCCGCATTTGATACGATTGATCATAAGATTCTACTGAATCGTTTGGAAAGCAGATATGGTATCCATGATTCTGCACTATGCTGGTTTAAGTCTTACATTTCTGAAAGGTCACAGTCAGTGATAATTAATGACAAAGCATCAACCAAACTACCACTGAAATTGGGGGTTCCTCAAGGTTCAAAATTGGGACCAATCCTATTTAATTCATATATCGCTCCATTAAGCGAAGTGGCTGCAAAAAATCAAGTCAAAGACCAAAAGTATGCCGATGATGAGCTACTTATTCTCTCTTTCAAACCAACTTTCTTAGATGAGAGAAATGCGGTATTTAAGATGGAAAAGTGCATAGCGGAAATCAGGAAATTTCTTCATGAAAACAAGCTTTGCAACAATGGAGAAAAAACTGAATTACTGCTCATTGGCAGTCCACACCAACTTAACAAACTCCAGGTATCATCAATCCATGTTGATAATGTCAAAATTAATGCAGCAGATCATGTTAGAAATCTAGGTATAATCTTTGACAAAAATATGACCATGGAAAAACAAGTCAAAAAAATGCGCAGGAATGCCTATTTCAATATAAGAAATATTTCAAAAGTTAGGAAGTCCCTAGACAAGGAAACTTGTAAAACAGTAGTCAATGCGCTTGTCACTCCTCACCTAGACTATGGAAATGGTCTTCTGTATGGAACATCCAGTCGCTTAATAAATAAACTTCAAGTAGCCCAAAACTCGGCAGTTCGACTCATTGAAAAATTGAAAAAGCATGACAGTGTAAGTCAGCATAGGAAGCAACTACATTGGCTACCAATCCCGGCCAGAATACAATTCAAACTCATGTTAACAACTTGGAAAGCATTAAATGGACAAGCTCCCTTGTATATTCAAAATATGATTCAGCTAAGATCCGAAAGAAATTGTAATCTGAGAAGCAATAACAAAATACTCTTGAATGAACCAACTTCCTACAACAAAAACAAATACGAAGACAGAGCCTTTTCACATGCCGCTCCAAAACTGTGGAACCAACTCCCTGAGAATGTCAAGGCCTCCAGGACACTTGACGGTTTCAAAAGAAATCTTAAAACTCATCTGTTTAAGAGTTTCTACAAATAGATCCATCATGCACAAGCGCTAGTGAGCAGTTTACTGGAATTAGCGCTATACAAATGCCTATTATTATTATTTATTTTATTATAATCACTTCTCCTTTGGCGCTGCATGAACGGCCTCAGTGGAATGGGAATAGCAGAGAATAAATAATTAAGTCTCTTACTGCCCAGTTTTATTATTATTATGCAAATATTTTATTACTTCATTACCCCCATTGCAAGCCACTCTACATTTAAAAACAAAGTACTATTTATTATCGTTTTCATAGCTATGTGTTTTTTTGAAAACTTCGTTTTGCAGTTAAACCGTGACATCATCGGTTATCTGTAAATGTGATTGGTCCAATCTTCAATCTGTGACATATCAGTTCAGAGTTTGACATCACAGTTAATGACAAAGGAATTTAAAACTGCCAGGCAATGTTACTATATGTGTACAACCACAACAAACAACGCATGTCTAAGCTGAGTGTTGCACCTCACCAAAAGAGTTTCATTATTTTCCAAACGAAACGTGTTGCTGTTTTTCACAAGACACCAGTCATCACAATTTCAAACTACTTTTGTTGTCAGTAATTGCAACTCTCTTTTTAGGCTAAATAGTCTGTTTGGTTAAGTTACAGTTCATTGAAGCATTATTTAGCCAGGACAAGCTGAGCAAGTGAAACATACATCATCCATGTGTCAATGCACTTCGTCAGTTTCCTGAAATCTGTCCTTGTAATAAACAAAATTATTCAACTTAATCTCTGACATCGCAGTTTTGGAATGAAGCAAATTGCAAACTTGAAAAACGCGTAGCTATGAAAACGATAATAACAAAGAGGCACAGGGCCGGATTAAGGTAGTATAAGGCCATAGACCCAATCAAGGCAGAATTTTCCCTGTTATTCCCATTTTGTGTTTACAGAGTGTCTGCAGAAAAAGAGGATAGTCAACCAATAACTCAATTTGATGTGTTTACAATTTATTTAGTGCCAAGCATCACTATTCAACAAAACATGTTTTGTATATGAACAGTATTATCAGAACAGTCAGATTACCCCTTATTCGCACCCCTTGCTTGGTAGTTTTCTTCAGATGAAGACAAGTGACTATCCTCTTTTCCTGTATGGGCTTAAAATTTGTATTTAAAAGTTGTCATAAAAGCCACTAATGGATTGCTTGATGGTAAAGTTTTCAGTAAATTATTACATGCGACAGTAATGAAAGAAATCACTGCAATTCAGTCTCTTTCTCCACTGTATTTGTTGCCTCTAAATAGCCCACACCGGTGCTGATGGGGCGTAAAATACAAACTCAGTCACCCTCCACTGTATTTGACCCTGTTCTACTTGATTTGATATACATTTCCCTGTCCAATTTCATGACACTACGCAGCTCCTGTATTATCAACTGCACAGTTATTGTAATTGCACTTTTTTTTTTACAATAGTCAGGAATATATAAAACAACAAAATATTCGCAATTACATGAAAATTTCTGCGAAAATTGTGAAAAATGTACCAAAAAGCCAAAAATGTACACGTACTTAAAAAAAATTAAAATGTGTAATTTTGCATTCATTTCAAGATAACGGCACATTTTCATCCCATTATTGCAACAATATTTCTGAGACAATCATATACAGTTATCGCACAGCACCGAGTGCAATATCAGTTTTTATGGCACCGAGGTGACTAATATTGCACGAGGGCGCAGCCCGAGTGCAATATTAGTCACCGAGGTGCCATAAAAACTGATATTGCACGAGGTGATGTGCAATAACTGTTATATCATATGGTTTTTTGTGGTAAAAGCAAAGAAAAGGGCTGGAATTCCTTGTCCAAAATCGTTTTGTGTTTCTTTTGACCCGCCTGTTTAAAATGTATTGCGTCAAAAATCAATGACTATTTCACTCACAAATTTTTTTTTTACACTATTGGAATCCAAAAATGATATACTTGATCATGGATTTTTTTCAGATTTTTTTCTTAAACTTTATAGCAGACTTTCTACCTTTAAACACAACAAAGTCACTGAAAAATCGGCAAAAAAGCAGTTTTTCGGCCACTTAATGCTCTATTTTGAAGCAACAAATAACATTACCAGAACAAAACGTTGATATCCATGTAGCCCTTAAACAGATGCATCTTTTGCCGTCAAAGCCATCTTCCTATCTGCCTCCGTTGCCGCGCAATAAATGTTTTAGTAAGATTGAAAAACACAAAGTTTTTGTCAGCTTGTGGCTGCAGCAGCATCAAAATATGGTGCTTCCTCTCATGTCCGTCCAATCTTTCACATGTTAAAATGAGCGTGCAATAACATGCGTGCAATATCGTAGAATATTGCACGGCTGTCGGCCAATGGGAAGCGAGTATTTCCGCTAGCCATATGATATTAAAGACTATTTCAGAAATACAAAAAATTATTGCTGAAATTTCTTTGTTTATGTCATATTTCTGTAACAGTGGTAATAAATTTGGGAAAATAATGGATATTCTGAGATATTCTCAAAATGTTTTTATGATTTTTCTGCCAAATTTCTGCGAGTGTAATTATTGTTTGATTGAGTCCAGAGGGGCTTCATATGAGATATTCTTTAAACAGGTATTTCTAGGCTACACGATCTGTGATTATAAGTTTGGGGCCCCTTAAATATGCTTTTGAGCTCAACTTGTCCTCTTTATTTTGTCTTTTTTTTTTAACTTAAAATTCTCAAATTTAGACAAATTTGATTTTATGTTTTATTTCACCAAATGTGAGGCCCCCAGAGATGTGAGGCCCTAGCTCATAGACTACTAAGCCTATTGGGTAATCCACAGTGCATTTTTTAACATAGTAACTGGGAGACCAAATGGTCTCCCAGTAGACAGATTTGGCTTCCCAGTCATTGTCAAATTGGTGTCTCTGGGAGACCAATTTCCCTGGAAACTCTCATTAATTTCACATCTAGTTTGTCATTATTTGTAATTCTTGGGTGCATTTGAAAGCGAAGTTTCTTCTTTCCATATCAAAAAATGTTCTTTTACCGTCTTTGCCATTGGTGCCATCTTTCTGATTTCAAATTTCCATAAATTTAAAATTTGAATTGTTTTTTTCTTTTGGAGGAAATCAACCAAAATCCTAAGCAGTCAGCTCAACAGTACTAAGTCCCTTTTGCAAGGATGTAATTACATAAAGATACCTTATGGATCCTACGAGGGGTGTTCAGAAAGTTCACGGCTTTTTTTTATATGGACACTTATTTTCAATCTAGAACAATGAATTTTTTACAGGATAAAATTCAGCAGTTATGGAATGGGTTTCCAAAATTATGGAACATTTGAACATTTTTAAGTCATTCTGTGGTTGCCATGGAAACAGAAAGTTTGGCTAGGTGCAGCAGGTAGTACAATGATCAAGAAAATCCAAGAATTGCGGCTGAGAAAGACTTTTCCCTGTCACTTGTATTAGTAAGATTGACAATATTTGACACAAGAAATATGATATTAGCTTCTACTTACAGCGAACGAATGTGGGAAAGCACTCCTTCATGCCCAATTTTGCAAGAGCGATTCAGGTGCCAGAATGTGGGTCCTTAACTACATCAGCACTTATGACAAAGCATGGATTCACTGGTAAGAGACCTAAAGGGACAGCATTATCCATCCCAGCTTTTCCTATGACATATAGTAGGGGGGGGACTTAATTTGCTTTTTTGGGAAATTCAATATGTATACCAGCCCAATTTGTGCCATTGGGTCCCCCATTAACAAAAAACCAATTTTTTTGAAAATCCGACAAGTGCTACCCCCCTTGAAGTTATGGTGATTTAAAACGCTCGCGAGAAAATTTACGTATACCGCGTTCAGTGACTATTAGACGAATGACAAAACAAATAGTACCATTGGATTCCTCTTGTCAAGAGTTTTAAAATGAGTACCCACATGATGGGTCTAATATGATATTTGTTGTCACAGTTATCTGGAACTGTTACTGTAAATTGCAGCGAGTAGCACCTTCAGCTTAACTCGATGAAATCCAGGCAAACTTGATAAATTAGAAAGTCTAAGTGTTTTAGTGATATATCTAATACCAAGCACAACTGTTTTTCAATCTCAATTTGGTATCTGAACATATTTGATGGGTTAACCATTTGAAAACTTGTCATTGCTATATTCAGAAATACTATAGCTTTTATTTGCACAACACCTTATTGCGGATTCATTCACCTACACTCATAATGATTTTATGCAATTCATAGAAATGAATTCTTTGAGGTAGGCTTACAGAAAATAGCCTATCACAATCTGATAATTATTATTCTGCAATAAATTTAATAAGCTGGAAGTATAATAAAATTAGAATATACTGCAATGCCAGGCAATTGGTTCAGGAATAAATAAGTTACGAGAAATGATATGTTCCAAAACTTATTTATAGCATAATATATTCATGTATATGACAACATAGCTATTTCAAGATCAAGCCATCCATGGACCATGCAAGAGTAAGATATTATTGCCTATTCTGATTGAGACTTACATTCTGACAGGGCAGACCAGGTAGAGGAGCCCTGGTAATTTGGATACTAAAAATATCAATATTCAATAAACAGGAAATTTGGATGTCTGAAAACATTGATGCTTGTGTCTGCAGTGAGATCAGACATTCCTTGCCCACAAATTAGGACAAGTCATTTAAGTAGGCTGTCCATTTTGCAAAATGATATATTCAATAGACTCAGATATCTCTAAACTAAAGCTTCAAATCGATCATCCAAAATCAACTAAATAGTTAAATATCAATGGATGGAATTACCTAGTCAAAGTTATGTTACAAATCTTTCATGATATATGAATGGGCAGTTGATACTGAAACCTAAGTAATAAATAATTCATTAATCTCTCTTGGTAGTATACTATGCATAAAGTTTCATGTATATGATACATATGATTTGTGTAATTCTTTCTACCCATGGAGATGAAATTTTAACCTAACTTTGCATGATTACCTTAACTTTGCATGATTACCTTATATATATTAATAATTATTCATGGCATCTATTTAGTGCAGTATATACATCAGCATTATTTTATTACTGTACATAGTCCATGTGAGATTATTCTTTGCCTGGAAGCATTTGGCCTCATAACAGTTAAACTTTATGAATTAAATGTTACAATACAACTAATGATACTAGTATTTCAATGATTCGTGGAATATCATCAATTTATCAAAGTGTTGACTTAGTGTTGTGTACTTGGGAGTCTTAGACCAATTTTCTTGTGAACCACAAGGACCAGGATTTAGATAAATAAGTCAGGACCCTTCAACCCACATAGGAAGCTTATTAACAGTTGATGTCATTCTTACTTGTCTTTGTTTCAGTGCCATACAAACGCTTTACGGCACGCCGACCATAACATTCACAGTAAGAAAGAAATACCAAGTAAATTATTATTTCCATTCCTGAAGGTATATTAAGCACAAAATATTTAAAATCAATTAATTTTTTAAGACCAAGACTCTTGGCAAGAGACCTGTCTGAAAAAAAAAGGTACATAATTGGTAACGTTTGCTTATGATATATCAATGCCAGAAGCGTTTGAAATTAAAAATTGTTTGGAATGGTATCGCCTTAAGTTTATCGGATATATAGCTTCCTGGTATTCATTTTGAAGGACATTTTCCAGAGAATCCAAATATGTTACCCTCATTCTTCTATCTGTGATAGGGCCAAAGATATCGCAAACCGCGACTTTACGGAAACGTAATATATCCTGAAAACTTCAAGGCCTATGTCAAGAGGGGTAACGGTGCTCCGATTTTCAAATTTTTTTTTTTTTTGTTCATAACTCACCTAATGGCACATTTTGAGCTGGTATACATATAAAAGTAGGATTAAGTCCCCCCCCCCTACATATAGCTTTACATAAGACCTGGTTTTCCATTACCTTAATCATTGGGGGCAATAGTTTCTGGCACTTGAGGAGAAAAGGCTTTGGATGACTGAAATGCTTTCACATAAACTTTTCCAGGAATGCTTCAAGGAACATTTATTTCAACGCGTCAGGTGTATGAATTAATGTGTTTGTAGTACTTGTGAGTATTTTTAAAAGGTAATATTATATTTCTTGTGTTAATTATTGTCAATCTTACTAATACAAGTGGCAGAGTAAGTCTCTCTCAGCTGCAATTCATTGATTGTCTTGATCTCCGTACTACCTGCTCCATCTAGCCAAACTTTCTGTTTCCATGGCAACCACAGAATAACTTAAAAGTATCCAAATTGTCCAAAATTTTGGAAATCCATTCCAAAACTGCAGAATTTTATCCTGCAAAAAATTCATAGTTCTAGATTGAAAATAAGTGTCCATATGAAAAAAAGCCGTGAACTTTCTGAACGCCCCTCGTAAGCTGATTGATAAATGTCGCTCATCATGGCGCTACAAGTTCCGTCGGTCTCCCAGTCGAAAATCCTTAAAAAAATGCTCTGGTAATCCAGGCCTCAAGAGGCATTATTAAATATGACACAATGTAAACATGGATTGGGATTTCCTTGAAATTGACATGCACATGTTATTTCCTGATGCATGTAATCAGAGTTCTAATTACACAAACCTGAAATGAATAGTTTCTGCACATAGCTCATCGTTATATAGATTAATGATGACACGCCATGGTAATAAATGCATTAAATATTATCTATCAATGTATCTTGAAAAATGGTTGGTGATAATTACCTTACTGTTTGAGATCTCATAAACACAATCCCATCTATTATCCAATCTTTCAATCTTCTTGCTCCTTGGAATGTCCTTCTTCTCAATCTCAAGTGCTATTTCATATGATTCTGGGATGATGATGATGTAATGTTTGCTCATCTTTCCTGCATATTTCTTATAAGCTTCAGATTTTGCAATCTTTTCTGTAATGCACGAAGAAGAGCAAGATGATGATAAATGAAGAAACTCAATAGAAATAAGGAGGAAATTTCATTATTTATTTTGAACCTGTTATTCAAAAGAGAGACATACAGGCCCCATTTCACCAACTTGGGACAAGTCTAAACTTTTGAGTCTGACCAAACAAACTGGTCTCAAATCCCACTCAATGTTTTCAATGTTATTCACACCTGAAAAAAAAAGTTTAATTTATTTTTTGTTTTAATTATCTTTTTTTTATAAATTACAATTGACTGAGGGAAGAAATTACCTATGTGCTCAATGCATAGCAGTTTGAAACTAAATTACCTTTATTTATTGTACCTTCTAGCTCTTTAAAGTATATACAACTCAGATGTTGGTGAAATGTTTTTTGCACTTGAGACTGGTCTCTAAGTTTGGACTGGTCCAAACATGTTGGTGAAATCGGGCCACAGATTCAGTGACCTATCCCTACTTCATGCACACTTTGGTAAAAATAGCGAGCCCCTGACCTTGCTACTCTTTACAAAAGCCATTACCAAGAAAATTGCTTCCAATAACCAAGGCCTTCCTTATTTCTGAATATACTGAAGTTAGAGCATAATATGCTCAATGCAATGGGAGAATTCGTTTGATGGCTGATGCAGTGAAGAATAATATGTGAATTAGGGAGTATATCAGAGTATAGGAAAATTGCTTTGGACACACAGGACATTAGTGTAGACAGATTCTGAATTTTACATGCCTGAATAAAATCTTGTCATTCAAAAATTCCAATATCAATGCCTGAGCATCTTAATGTGAAGGAATCAGGCTGGTTAACTCAATTTTGAGCTTTTTTTAGGGCTACCACAGCTATTCCTTCCAATGCTACTCGATTAAAGGCAGTTTACATATATAATCACGATTTTCTTCATTAGTCATCTAAGAAATTATCTCAAGGAAGAACAATGTTGTTGCGTTTGGTTGCCATATTTTTTTATGCTGAAAAATGCTAATTTTAGCTTAAAAACTGATAAAAAAAACACTTAAAAAAGGCTGAGACATGAATTGTAATAGTAGAAATGCAAATAATGTGTCAAATAAAGCAGAGACGTAACACTATATGATGGTTGAGTCATTTTTTCGAATTTTTGATCTAATGCCTGGTCCATGGGGTTTTAATGAAAACGAAATCATGTGTCGTTTAACAATTCAGCTATTATGCAGTAACATGTAAATTGGTACCTGTTCAACTAACCACTGTAACTTTTTACTGGCAAACCCACACAATTTTTGTGGACTCTGTGGAGTAAACAATTCAGCAGTTATGCAGTAACATGTAAATTGGTACCTGTTCAACTAACCACTGTAACTTTTTACTGGCAAACCCACACAATTTTATGGACGCTGGGTGGTACACAACTCACCTTTTTCAACCTGCTATTCGAACACAGACAGGAAAAATTATGCATGCTTTTCACCAATTTTGGTAGGAGATGTACCCCTGGTCTCTAGCCACAATGTGACTGCCACACTTCTGCAATTACTACACTGTTGATCACAACAACCATATCTGAGCTTAAGGATATATTGACCTTTGAGCATATAACAATTGATGTAGGGATCATGCAACATACCATTTCAAATTCAATCTGCTATCCCAAAGAAAGACAGGCAAACTTCTCCATACTTTGCAGTACAAGTACTAAACAATTGATTGCAACAACCATACTAGTGCTTACAGATATACTGTTCTGGGAGCTTAAATGCAAAAAAGGCAGTGGGAGTCTCTGGGATACTTATTTCAGTGGATGATGAAGAATACCATGAATTGAATAAGAGGTATGTATTTTTTAATATTTTCCCTCGGACTTATAACACCTCTGTCCAGTTAAACTTGGCAGGTGCAAGAATGAATGATAAGCACATTCATGAGTGTTAGTTAGGGGGAACCGGGGCACATTGGGACGCTTTTAACGTCTACTAATTTTGCTCAATGCTGAAAGCACTGAAGAACTCAGAAGTTTGCATGAATATCACCAATACTATTGAGCTTAAATGCAAGGCATAATAAACTAGACTGTACCTACCCTTTTGCAGCCAGAGAGTCGTAAAAATGACTGTCCCAATGTGCCCTGGCGTGGCACAGCTGGGGCACATTGGGGCACACTGGGACATCAATTAAAAAATCATTTTAACACTCCATGTGCAATAGATATCAAATAATATGATGATGCCAAAGCATAGAGAGACCACAGGATAAAGAACATTGACATTTTATAGATAGATAGATAGATATACTGATAGAAAGGGAGATAGATAGATAGGCAGATAGGTAGATTGATAGTAGATAGACAGGTAGATAGGGAGATAATAAAAAAAAGTAGCAGTGAAAATAAAGGTCAACTAATTTTGATGGACAGAAAGCTAGACAGATAGATAGACAGAGAAAGAGACTTATGTATATAACAGGAAAATGAAAACAATTTTGATTTTCAGCGGTGTGCTGGATGACACATTCCAGCTTCATGCTCACTCAGCCACGGAAGGAGAAAGGTGTGCTGGTATCAGGGTTGGGCATGAGTACATGCAAATGTACTCAAGTACGATTACGAGTACTTGTCACATGTACGAGTAAGATTTTGATATGATTTGATTTATTTACTCAAAATAACAACATATGAACAATACAAAAACAATGGGAGTTGAAGTAAAAATTACAACGTAACTCCTACTAACTAACAGAATAAAACATTTTCAAATTAGTTATAAAATTCTTGATTAATAGTTCTTTCATCTAAATTATTCCATTTATTTACAATTCGATTGCTCCAAAAATATTTTCTTTTATCAGTACAGCTATAAAACACATACAGCTGTTTATTATGACCTCTACTTCTATGTACAAATTTATAAACTTCTTCCTTATCATTTATATTGAGATTTGTATGACAATTAATAACTTTGTAAAACAATATTAAATCAGAATTTTTTCTTCGAATTTCCAATGAATCTAGGTTCAAAAAATGTAATCTTTCTTCATACGAGACATTTTCATAGTTCAATATATGTCGGGTGAAATACCTTTGCACACGTTCTACTTTGTCTTTATTACATTGTAATATTGGTGACCAAGCCTGACTAGAATATTCTAAAAGTGGTCTGACATAACATATATACATTTTGAGATAAAACTTGTAATTGTGATTCTTAAAAATTGAAAAAAGTTTATGAAGAACAAAATACGCTTTCCTAGTAATGTTTATACAATGGAGCGTAAATTTCAATTTTTGACTGGATAGTAACTCCAATATCATTAATATTGTTGACAGTTTCAATAATTTCATTATTCAATAAAAAATTAAAGTTCACTTTGTTAATACCAATAGTCAATACTTTCGTTTTGTCTGGATTTAAATCCATCTGCCAAATGTCGGCCCATTTAGCAACATTATCTAAATCTTCTTGTAATATGCAATCATTTACATTTTGAATAGACTTAGGGACCGTTCAGAATTTATGACTGGGGGGGGGTGGGAGTTTTTCTGGAACGTCCCGTCAAAAATTAATACCCCCCCCCTTGAGTTTCATGCGGAATTTTAGTACCCCACCCTTAGGTTTCATGCGTATTTTTAGTACCCCCCCCTTCGACATATAAAGCAATACACACACATATATACTGTTATACATGGCCATGCGTACAGATTCGCGTCATTTCGCGGACTTTTGCGCGTAAAAAAGCCCAAATAAAATGAGTTTATGCGTGTTTTTTAACATTTTTTCTTTGTTAAAATTTCTTACCCCCCCCCTTGGAAGTGATGTCAAAAATTAATACCCCCCCTTGAACCACGTGTGAAAAGTTAGTACCCCCTCGGCCAAAACTCCCACCCCCCCTCCAGTCATAAATTCTGAACGGTCCCTTATACAATTTTGTATCATCAGCATACATACTAATAGTACTATGTTTGACAACATTAGGCAAATCTGACGAGTAACACAAAAATAAAACAGGACCTAACACAGTCCCTTGAGGGACTCCTGATTTAACATCAGTTGTATGTGAGATTGCATCATTAATTTTTACTTGTTGAAGTCTTCCAGTTAAAAAGTTCTTTAACCATTGCAAAGCACAACCTGATATCCCATATCTTTCTAATTTGTACATGAGCTTATTATGACATACTTTGTCTAAATATATGACATTAGTAGACAATTTCTTATCAAAGTTACTTGACCAATCATTCAAACATTCCAAAAGATTAGTAACTGTTGATTTTTTAGGCATAAATCCATGTTGTGATTTTGGTATGATATCATTTCTTAACAAGTAGTCCAACAATTGAGATTTGATAATACGTTCTAAGATTTTACACACAACAGAAGTCAAACTAACAGGTCTATATTGTGATGTACATTGTGCATCACCCTTCTTGTACAATGGAACAATAAGGGCCGTTTTCCAATCACTGGGTAAAATACCATCACGTAAGGATTGATTATACATTCTGGCAGGGCCGTATTAACCTATGGGCAAACGGGGCAGTTGCCCCGGGCCCATGACCTCAGGGGGGCCCATGAAGAAGCTGAAAAGAGTTGCGACAGTAAAGAAAGTGCGTCGGGTAACTGACGGGCGAATGTACCTTTTCAGAATTTAGAGCATATTTGGTGTACAAGGGGGGCCCCGAAATGCGCTAATACGGCCCTGCATTCTGGAAAGGGGATCAACAATATGTGCAATAGTTTTCTTTAAAAAATACACTGTTATACCATCAGGACCTGGGGATGAATTACTTCTTAGTTTTCTAACAACTTTTATAATGTCATCAGGTGTACAATTGAATCTACTGAGCGAATCGTTACAGTTGGAATGGAAGTCAGGAAGAGTGTTATCATCTTCAACAAAAACACTGGAGAAATAATCAACAAATTCAGAAGCTTTCTCATGATCTGTTACAGCTATAGAACCATCAGTTTTCTTAATGCATGGGATACTTGATTTAACAGAAGACTGGCTCTTTACATATCCATAAAATTTACTAGAATTATTGTTGGTTGAGAACAACGACTTTTCATAATTACATTTCTCTTTCAAAAATTCAGATCTAAATTTATTCGCTGAAGTTTTGTATTCAGCATGGCTGACCATATTACTTGATTTTACATAAGCTTTCCATTTACGCTGTTTAATGTTACGCAGTTGGTTCAGATTACGAGTACGAGTACAGCCTTTTCTGAATGTACTCGAGTACGAGTATTAGTACTTTCAAATGTACTCGAGTACGAGTACGAGTACATTTATGCAGTTTCGAACCTTATTTGTGCAGTATTATATAAGAAATAAAAGCATTATTAGGAAATAATAATTGAGCTACAATAAAAATATCAGTTAAGGATACTACTTATGCTCCTTTGTTAATCAAAATTGAACTGTGGTAATTTCAAGTGGCCTTTGAAGCTTCTTGCTGGGCTTCCAATTGCCGGGTCCAGGGTTCGAATCTAGCTCTAGCCAGGTCACTTGGGACTGTGTTGGACGCAGTAAATTTTTTTTGCTTCTGGGTGATTTTCCAAAAACCAAAGCTTAGAGTAGGTCGGGGCATGCAGCCCCCCTTAACTTCGAGGTGCGATTTGACCTACTTTTTATTGCCGATTCTTTGAATGCTTCTGCTGTCAGGAAGATAGTTCGGCAAACGTCAAAATTCGGCAGCGCTGCTTTATTTGGCATCCCCCGATGCCATTTTTGGCAACCGTTGCCTTATACGGCATCGCGGAGATGCCGAATTCGGCATCCCCGTAATTCAGGTGAATCTCGGCAGGTGGCGCAAATGATCGGGGGTGACGTATGTGCTTCCACCTTGAGTTAATAAATATTTCTATAGATCTATCCAAGGAAAATGTGAATCTATCCCAGCATTTTTGATTATTTGGCTGTTCTTTAGAAGCTATTTAACTAATTTTGACATAAGATTGGTTGTCTGACTCAGTTAATTACATTGTGCACCAACACTAGGGTGGGCTGAAAAATACTTTTTTTTAAATTTCAATATGCCAGTGGTACAGAAAGTTGGTTAATGGCCAAAAAATGATAATAGGTGCAAAAAATAATCCGGCTTTTATGAAATTGCATATTTTCAGCCATTTTGCATGCTTTTTTAGACCATTTCTTGGCCTGAGTCAGCTTCCTTGGTTTCAGAAGGCTCATTGGCATAATTAAATCTTTGAAGGCCATTTTGGATATGAAACACCATAAACAGGTTGCTTATATTTAATGTATAGCCATTTCTGGGTAAATGTTGGGAATCAGAATTTGGCTTTTTTTGCTGAAAATTGTCCGAAAAAACTTGAAAATATCGGAATTGACCCCACAAACAATTATTCCTCCCCAAAGCCCTAAAAAACATTTCCCCGGTTGAACAGCCTGGCCCCCCTTGCCCCCTCTTGAATTAAATCCTGGTGACACCACTGGGGCTAGTACTCAGTGTGCTCCTCCTCTGTTTATTGTGGATTCTCCCTGTCTACTTCACCCCCAACCTGTTTGCTGCTCATAAGAACACTTGCCTCCTCAGTCTCTGTCTTTGTCTTATCCCTTTCTGTATCACCCAAGCTTTTGCCTCCTCCCTATGCCTCTTTCCTCCTCCTCCCGTTAGCTTTTTCTCTTCTGCCTTGTACCCATTTCCAGGGGCGGACTGGCAGATTGGCAGCTTCCACAGGCCCAACCACTCACGGGGACCCATGCAAGGTGCCAAATAATGTTTAAAAAAATAAAAGGAAAAACAAAATTTCTTTATTTGCAACTGTGAAACAATCAAACTTTTAGATCAGGGCCCCCATGTGAGAGGGCTCTGTATAGAAAAGGACCATTCAAGCTAGGTCCAAATGGAGTTGTGCCGAAGATAGGAATGTGGTGGGCCCATTCTGATTGTCTTATTTTGCCACGGGGCCCAAGATGCCGCCAGTCCGCCCCTGCTGATTTCTTCTCCCTATCTCCGCCTTCTCACATCCTCAGTTCCAGCTAGTAGCTTGCAAGGGTGCCATCTCACAATAGCCCTTGTCTCCTTCCTGTCTACTCCCTCTCTGCCTCCCTCTAACGATTATCTCCTAATTAGCCTTGCCTCTCCCATCTTTACTTTTTTCCTTAGTTTCTTTCTATATTTGTGCTTACTCTGCATTACCGTAGAACGGGGTAAAGTTGGCAATCTGGGGTACAGTTGGCACGCTATTTTGACCCAGTAAATGGAAGAAATGCGAACTTTCCTCACTGACACAAGTATCTTTGGCACAATTGCCATACATGTCAGTGAGGAAAAGTTGGCATTTCGGCCACTAAGTGGGTCAAAATAGCGTTCCAACTTTACACCGGATTGCCAACTTTTACCGTTTTACGGTACGCATTTTTTTGGTTATAGTCACCCAAAAGCAACTGGCCTACGTATTTTTTTTCTTTTACAACTCTGTGAGAAATGGAAACTAAGGCCATCTTTGTTCCGATGACCAAAAAGTTTGAATGTAAATTTTTTGTCTTTTTTCCTAGCCATGGAATGGATAATTTTTCCACGATACCAGTGAACTAAATTGTCAACATGGCCCTGTTAAATTAAATAATGTGCAAAAAAAGAATTCGAGTTTCGAGGCACATACATGTATATTATTTGAAAGACAATTTTTTCTTTCATGTGTATTGATATGCTATAGAGTAGGTCGGGGCATGCGGCCCGCCGGCCCCCCTTAACTTCGAGGTGCGATTTCACCTACTTTTTATGGGTGATTATTTGAATGCTTATGCTGTCAGGAAGGGATCACTTGGCTCTACTAATAACTAGTGAAACAAATGTCTGCCAATTTTCATAAAGGAGTTACAGCCATTTTTGTAAAAAATTTAAAATGGCCTTCTTACCCCACCCATCGGGCAAGAAGCCCCCCTATTATAATCCTATGGCAATTTTTTTTTGCGAGCGCATTCAGCCTAAAAGTTATTTCTTAGGGTTCTTCTATCATTTTTAAGGCATTCTATTCACTTTTTCTGAATTTCAGAATTTTTCTGTTCATACTTTGGTCCCATACCGAATGGTATAATAATCAATCAATAAACAATAAACAATAACAAACAATAAACAGTACTTTAATTTTTTTATATTTTTTGCCCTGTTTCAATTTCAGACCAAATTATTTCTATTTTAATTTGCTATTCTATCAAGATTTAAGGTAAAGTACACATTATTAAATGGTTCCTGAAGTAGCTTCGACCCCCCAGTGAAGGGGGCCTCATGCCCCATATAATGTGAGGCCTCTCGCCCCAAACCCACATATTTTATTTTGACCTCTATATTTACAAATCATATTTATGTGATGGTCATAAAGTGGAGCAATGCAGATATCCATTATACTTTTAAATATTTCAAAAGATATTTCTGACAACCCCTTTCAAAGAATTAGTCAAAGTTACAAAAACCATGCACATTTTTTTGTTTCTTTAATTTCTACTATGGCACTCTGGGACCACTGAGTACGGTAATTAAATTTACCGTCTCCGAAAATGGCGACCTCTACATTTTCAGTCTGAAGCAAGGATTTAATTTTGCTCATAAATGGTTAATAAAACCTTTGAGACAATGGATTTTGCATGAAAATGAAAGATTGAGTTCCATTGCTTGAGTAACCACCACAGTTTTGATGTGGACATGTCTTGCTTTTGTGAATGGAGGGGAAGAAGATCTGAAGCGAGAGACGGTAAATTCAGCAGCGGGAGACGGTAACTTTATCAGCAAAATGATTGAGGGAGACGGTAAATTTTCGAAAGACGAACAATAACACTGCTTTGTTGCTGCCCACAGAAGGACGACAGCTAAATGAATAGTGTTTATCAAAGCATGGAATACAGCTACAAATTTGTACAGTCGTGTTTCTGTCAATAAGCATGTGGGGGTATGTTAAAAGCCTACCAAAAATCACTCGGCAGACAGACAAACAGATAGAGAATGAAATTTTCATAAATGACATATAAATTACAAATAAAGGTTATAGCAATAAATGTTGACACATATTTAAACAATTTACATGCATAATTTATGGGAAGACCCTCTGAGACCTGATAGTTGTTTTTCATTGCGATTGAGAGGGAATCAAATTATTTCAAACTGTGACTGGGCAACTTGAGGAGGGAGGTGAAGGCAGAACTCCCCATGCAGTTCGGTAGTAGGCCTACTCCACAAATTTTATAAAAATTCTTAATGCTTCGAAGCTTTTTTTGGACATCTTGACATCTGGGCTCATCAGGACTGTATACCTGTGCTCAGAACTTCAACCACGCAAGTGACAAATTATGTATCCTGGATTAGACCACCAAGTTGCCTCGATCGGATCACATCAGAAAGCAATGCTTTATATAATTCAAGCTATTTACGTCATTTAGCAGCCCAGAAATAGCACCTTATAGGTTTTTTTTTCAAATGCCCTCAGATCACATAAAATTTAAATTTTGGCTCTTATGACTTTGCAGCATAGGAGTTAAATTGACGTAATTAATTTAACTTATCACCGGACCATTATCTCTGGGCATTATTTCTTCATAAAAAGCTAAAATTGTCATATTTAGAGACTGTATTATCAATATATGCATACAATTACATCCATGAGATGGTCAGATCGAAGACACACTACTGGTCCAATCGAGGAAATAAATGTCATTTGCAAAATTTAAGGCAGTTCCCTGAATTTTCTATATAAACAAAGTTTTCTTTTTCATTTGGACAGATTTTGAAGGATTTCCCAGCATAATGTGAATTCTGATTGTGTGAGACCTGCATGACTATCTCAACTTCAAATATCAATGATTTTTCAAGTCAACTATTTATGACCATTTCCAAATGATTGAAAAGCAATCTCTCAAGGCAGGACAGCTCAAACGTTTAATAATTATGTCATTATCAGCGTGGTCCAATCCAGGCACAGGTCCAATACAGGGGACACTTCGTGGGCATATTCAGAACTTCAGATGTAAATTTAGAAGTAGGGAACAAACTGTTGTATCTACATGTATATTTTGCTGTATGATTATTTTAAGCAAACAACTGTCTCACTCAAAGATATCCCATGCCTTACTTTGATTCATAAAGCAACACTTCTTCTGTGTTTTTACGAGGCTAATTAGCATATTTTTCTATGAGTTAAAGTGGCCAAGTTCTTTGTTGATTATCTATAACTTACAATAGGTCTAGACTAAGCAAGATATCACTTCATAAACAGTTTTTACTGTCTACAGAACCCCGCTAAATGCTTTGATTTCAGGTGACCCACTCAAGTATTATCATTCCAATGCCTCTGGATGATAATACACATCAACCAGGCCCACAGAATAGCTGAATACTGTGAAAACATGTGAAGTTATTCAACTTAAATGCTGAATTTACCGTCTCTCTGAATAAAATTTACCGTTCTCACACCATTCTCCCTCATATGAATTTACCGTCTCTCGCTTCATTTTTAAAACGATCAAATATTCAAATAATTCTTTATTAAAGACATGCACATGGATGTCAATGCCTTTAGGATTAATGTAACTAACATGCCATGGGTAAAAAATTCATTAGAATATGGCATATGATGTGTAAATCCACAGTAAAATCCACGATTTTGAAGGCCAGAAAGACAGGTCGCCATTTTCGGAGACGGTAAATTTAATTACCGTACTCAGTGGTCCCAGAGTGTATGGTTTGGTGCTGTTTGCCCTGAAAATTTGTGACGTCACCTAAAACGCCTCTAGCTTCAATCCTATCAACAGATAAATGCATGAAAAATGTAAGTTTGGATATAACCCTGGGGGGGGGGGGCTCTCACCTAACCCGGGCTTCTTGGCCAGACCTGCTCTATATAGGCCTAGTGATGTTTATGACCATCTAAAATACACAATTTGCACAACGTTAAGACCACAATTATCTGCCCGTGGGATCTTTAATCGGCCTTCATTACTCATGTCGATACATGACCTTTGGTGCTTCATGCACCACGATATGGGGGCTGATGTGTGACATATGTACCATGTGATAACATATATATAGATTTTTAAAAGTGTAGCAACTTACATACACACAATTTAAAAAAAAATTAATGTCCTCTTAAATTTGAATGTTTTAACTGCTCCTTGACAGCCTTGAAGCTGGAATTGTGAGCTTGGATGCATAGGCATCATTAACATCTGTGGGGTACCATTAATTTAAAAGTACATTATTGAATTATCCTGCACATGGCAGGCTGGTAGTATTTAGGCCCAAATGTGAAAAAATACTAGCCCACTCAAGAGGAGCCCGAACTTTCACACCCCACCATATAATACGAGTGGTGCATCACACTTTTACAGCACTGAAAAGAACATAAAACAGTAACAGCTGCCTTTAACAGCAGCGGGGATGCCTCAAACGGCAGCGGGATGCCTCACACGGCAGCGGGGATGCCTCAAACGGCAACGTTGCCGAATTTTGACTTTTGCCGACTGAGGAAGATATCACTCGACACTATTTATAACTAGTGAAACAAATGTCTACCAATTTTAATAAAGGAGTTACAGCCATTTTTATAAAAAATTGAAAATGGCCTTCTTACCCCACCCATCGGGCAAGAAGCCCCCCTGTTATAATCCTATGGCAATTTTTTTTGCGAGTGCATTCAGCTCGAAAGTTATTTCTTGGGGTTCTTCTATCCACTTTTTCTGAATTTCAGAATTTTTCTGTTCATACACTCATTTTTTAATATTTTTTGCCCTGTTTCAATTTCGGCCAATTTTTTTTTCTATTTTAATTAGCTATTCTATCAAGATTTACGGTAAACTACACATTATTAAATGGTTCCTGAAGCAGCTTTGAGGCCCCAGTGTAGGGGGCCTCATGCCCCATGCCATGTGGGGCCTTTTGCCCCAAACTCACTTGCCCCGACCTACTCTAATCAAGTAGGCCTGATCTGATAATTAGATATCAAAATAAAATACCTTGGGAAGAATGGAGCCTAGACTACCAAGTTTCAGGGCAACCAGACCAATGGGCAGCTCATTGTACCCGGTTTTTCACCTGTTTCTTCAGATAGATCATTTGTATCATGTCTTTAGCATATGAATGATATATTACATGAAACTATCAGACATTTATATAAATAAGCCTTTTTACAGAAAATTCAAAATGCTGCAAAAACTAGAATTATTTATTATTTAGACTGTGGTATAAGTTAAAACACTTTCAACACAATGTCATTTTCTTCTTAGTGTAAGTTATGGGCTCAGAGAACAGCACGTTTCCATGATTTTATTTTTTTCAATATATATTTTCTAAGTGCCGTGAATTCGTTTATTCAAAGAATTTGTTTAAACTGTAGCTTGGCAAGCCAGATTTAGTAACAATTTAATGCAATATAAATTTTATTGCAAGTATGGAAATGGTTATTTCGTTCAGCTAAGAACATTTTTCGATAGATAAAATCATAATACAGCAACAGAATATTAGAAGAGACAATGCCCTGGTAGCCTTACCAAGAGATATTGGCTTTTAGATTTATAGATTTTATAACATTTTGATTTAAATACACAATATCAAGCAGACTAAACAATTCCCCGAATAAATGAAAATAAACAAGTATCAACATGTCATGTATAATAGAACAAATGGAAATTATATATATATAATCATTTAAATTCAGTAATTCCTTAAAATCACAATTTTGATATATAAGATAAGCCAGTGTGAGCCTGTCTAAATATTATGTTCCAATTTCCGGAAAAACGTCGATCTAACCAAAAACAGGTTAAAAAGATAACGGCTCTAGTTATGCTTAAAATAGGGCTAGAAACATAATTTAAAAACGTAGATATATCATTTAGAAGTAGCGAAATACATTAGCTCAAGTAAAAAAGCTATATCTTTAACAATAAGGCAAGTGTTAGCCTGTAAGTTACGATGTTTTGATTAGCGTCAAAGGTGTGATAATTGCAAATGGCGACTATGTGATCAAATTCAGTTGAAAATGGTGAAGTTCAAATATAATCAAGTATATGTTTTACTGAATGAATAATTATTTAAGACTTGATTGCCAAAATAGGGATTGTGGAACTTTATATAGATGACAACATATTTTTTACAATATAGGCTTATATTACTCACTTCCGGTAGCCATACCTAGCAACACACGAATCGATCAGCTCTGACTAAATTCATCAATATTTCATCTATTTCACTCATTATACTCACGTTCATCACCTGGAATACCGACTTTATTAACGCCCTCGATTTACGCAACAGGACCGGACGGAATCTGACGAAAAAGGACGGAAAACGAAGGTTAAACCTGCGATGTCTGACCAAGAGAACCAAAACAAAATAGCGGCCAAAGATTAGGTATCAGCAAAAACGTTTGTTGACATGGCCACGATCGCACAGGATCATGAGGAACCTAAAGAAAGTTCAGAAAGTGACGAAAATTCCATGGAAAAGACAGAAGGTCATGAGGAAATTGCAGAAAAAGATGCAGTGAGTGATACACCAACTTCAGTGGTAGAAGGAGGTGGTAGAAGACCATCAAAGAACAACCCAACCCCCGGAGGGAGTACCATAACATTGAGAAACAGGGGCAATCTGGTTGATTATAAGGCACTGAACAAGACCGGCATCAAACGAAAGGAAGATCAGATGGACGACGATAAAACAGGGAAAAAAAGAAAACAGAAAACCAACAAAAAAGAGGAGGAAAGGGTACTGGGCCAAGAAGAAAAAGCTCCAGAGAAGGGCAGGGAGAAACTCCCGAAAGGGGAAAAAACAAAGGTGAAACACCAGAGAACCCCAGAGAGCCCAAAAACGGACCCAGTACCACCCAACCCCGACACAAATACTCCGACAGAACGACTCAGGGATGGAGAGGATGAGAATCCGACAAAGCGGACCCCTCACACGGAAAATAAACAAAATGAGAATGAGCGACAGGAGCAAGAAGGAGAGGAAATGGAAGGGGGACTCCCTGATCATTGACTCCTCAAGTGACAGTGAAGACAACCCCCTGTCCACAAGCTCTGTGGAAGCAGAAGGAAGCACCAGTGACCAGGAGGAAGGGGAGTGGAGTGATGATGACAGCAGATTGAGCCCCCCCAGAGGTGACATAGAAGACCTGGTCAGGGAAGGCCTCAAGAATGAAAATGAGAGGCTCAAAGGAGAAAATAAAGAGGCAAGAGATGAGATCGACAGGCTGGAGAGAAAACTAGATAAATACAGAAGAAAAGCGGAGGAGGGAGAAAAGAACGCTGAAGACAACTTGAAACGAGCAGAAGAGAGTGAAAGAGAGAATAGAAGAACGCAGGGAGTCCTGGAAAAGACAGAGGATGCGCTCCATGCCAGAGACAAAGAGATAAAGAAACTAAAAGAGGAAGTGAAGGAAGTAAAGAAGCTAAGGGAGGAAACAAAGGAAATGAAGAAACTGAGGGAGGAAGTGAAAAAACTAAGAAGAGACAAAGACAAGGCCTCAGAGAAGTCAGGAGAAGCAAAAGATAAAGACAAAGAGCACCGAAAAAAGATCGATGAGCAGACCAAGGAACACAAAAGAAAACTCGATGCAGTGAAAAAGGACCTAAACAGGAAGATAGACGACCTACAACACGATCACAAGGCAGAACTTGAAGAACTTAAACGGTCAAATGCAAAGAAGACAGAAGACCTGAAGGAAGAATACAGGCAAGATATAGATGCATGCCACAACAGGATAGAATCCCTCAAGAAAAAACTGGAGGAGAGCGAGACCCTGAACAAGGAACTGGTGGAACGCATCACAAGGGAGAAGTTGGAGCAGAGTAAAATACAGAAGAAACAGAGTCAAGTAAGGGCCCTGATCATCGGCGACAGCAACAGCAAGAGGATTGTCCCCTACATGGATGAGGAAGTGACAGAGCTTCTCAGAAAATACATATATAATTGATGATATATGCAAAGTGAGACCGGACGAGACATATGATGCAACTGTCATCTTAATGGGGACGAATAATATCAAGCAAAGAGGAAAGGATGGAAACCATGAGGCAAGGAAGCTAATGGAGGAAGTGAAAAAACTGAAGCTAGCAAAAAGGACCCTCGTATGCGAAATCCCACCAATAAAGATCAGAGATGCAAGACTGGAAAGGCGGCTCTTCAATGCGACCATAAAGAGTATGGCAAAAGAAGTAGGCTGCGAGGTTATCAAAACACCAGAAGATACTGAGTACGAAGAAGTGGGAAAAGCATTAGAAGATGACCTCCATTTAAATGCGGATCATGCGAAATAGGCAGAGCAGTGAAGGAGAAACATCAGAAGGAAACAGAAAAAGGACAACAAGAGCAAATAACAATAAACGGAAACCCAGACTTCCTCCGGGAACTCATGGGAAGAGAACAAAGGAATGCCAACGACATCGGGAGGAATTTCAATGTAAGAATCTGGACATCAATGGCAGAACCGCACGCCATCTATGTAAGAGGATGGCCGGAAGACCTAAGAAATGCTGAGAATGAAATTAGGAACAGACTTCAGAGAATGGAGGAAAGAGGAGAGTACAGCACAAGAAAGAGAGAGCAAACACGGAACATCCCATGCAGATACTTTGCAACAAACAGCCGCGACAAGGGAGAGAAATGCAGGTTCAAACACAGCCAAGAAATGGAAGTATGGGGAAACCAAAGTAGCAGCCAAGGCAGAGGAGATAGACGCAGGAGTAGAGATAGAGGAAATGACAGAAATACAGAAAGAAGAGGACCAAGTCTGGTAAGAAGAGTATACATCAGAACCCCTCTAAATAAATAGGTCATAGAGAGGGGGCAGAAGAAGAGGGTAACATTCCTGGAAGATGACAAAATAGCTACGACCCACATCATCCCAAGAATCACCAAAAGAAAAAAACAAGAAGAGGAGGAAAAAGTAAAAAAATAAAAAACAACATCAATATCCTATATTGCAACATAAACGGAATAAGAGGGAAGATAGAAAGTCTGAAGACCCTGATGGATTCGGAGAAGACAGACATCGCCCTCATCACAGAAACGAAAAGCCAACCCCCAGCCCTAGAAGGATTCACGTGGCACTCAAGACAGAGAAAGGGAAGAAAAGGGGGTGGTGTAGCAATTGCAGTTAAGGATACAATAGGAGTGAAGATAGACCCTGTACAACCGACAGGAAGTGAGAGTGAGACGGAGATTGTGTGGGTAGAAATAACAACCCCGAGAAATGAAAAGATCTTCATAGCAAGCTTCTACGGACCGCAGGAAAATGTAACAAAAGAGAAGGCAGAAGAAATATACGAAGACCTGAAAACACAAGTATCAACACTAAGCCCTAAAGGAGCTGTGATACTGGTAGGAGACTTCAACGCTAAACTCGAAATTAAGGAGGGAGAAGTAAAACAGCGTATCTCCAGGAATGGCAAAATAATGGAACAATTCATGGAGGAATCTGGATTCCTTACAGCTAATAACCAATCCAACACAGGGAAATGGACACGGCTAAACAGACAAAACCAAGAGGAGAGGTCCATCATCGACTACGTTACGGCCACCAATCGGGGCATGAAGATAATCGGGGACGTGGAAATTGACGAAAATGGTGCGAAACGGCTAAGAAACCAGAAAAGGGAAACGGACCACAACACCATCACATTTAAGGCAACAATGGCACTGCAGAACCAGAAGAAGACAGTCACCAAATGGACCATAAACGAGGATACAGACTGGGGCAGGTACAACTCTGAACTGGCAGTCCTCCTAGGAAGCGAGGTGACTACATATGAAGAAATGACGGAAATAATGAAAAGAGCACTGAAAACTGCAGTAGGCCAGAGAACCATCACTACTGGAGGAAAGAAAAAGGAAACCCCAGAAATAAAGGGATTGAGAAGGATAAAGAAGAACAAAAAGAGGGATCTCCAGGAAGCAACCAAAGAAGAGAAGAAAGAAAAACTTGAAGAATACTACAGAGCACAGCAAGACCTAAGAGAAGCCATGAACAGACTTGAAGAAGAAAGGGTGAAGAACACGCTGAATATGATAGCGAGAAGTAAGGACCCCAATATAATCTGGGAAATCAGGAAGAGAATTCTTGGGAAGAAGAAGGACGAGTTCGAAACTGTTAATGAGGACGGTGAAGAGATAAAGAACCCTGAAAAGGCAAAAGAACACATAGCCGACTATTATGAAAACCTCTACAGGGTGAGAGAAGCACAAGAGGAAGGAAAGAGGTGGACGAAAATGATAGAAGAGGAAAACAGCAAGACAAGAGAACAAATGAAGAAGCTGAGCCAGCCTAAACCAATCACACCTAAAGAGGCAGAAGACACAAGGAAAAGGCTGAAGAAGAAAAAGAGCTGTGGGCCGGACAATATCCCAAATGAGGCCCTTATACACGTAAATAAGGAAAATATGGAGAAGATAAGGGCTGACCTAAATGAGATCCTGAGAGGCGGGAAGATACCTGATGACTGGAAAAAGGGAAGAATCGTCACGCTATATAAAGGAAAAGGAGAAAAAGGAAAATGCTCCAATGAAAGGGGAATGACGATTGGAAGTAATATTGGAAAATTCTTTGAGAGGATTATAAACGAAAGAGCAAAGACTGAAATTGCCTCGAGTGATATGCAAGGAGAAAAAAGGGTGCCCAGACAACTGACCACATAACAACACTCCTGGAAACAATGAAAAAATCCAGGAATGTTTACATCGCATTCCTGGATGTTACAAAAGCATACGACAAAGCGTGGGCTGAAGGCATCCTCCACGTGCTCCACAAGCAAGGACTGAAGGACATGAAATGGGAGATAATAAGAAAACTGAATGAGGACCGCACAGCGACTGTGGAAACAAAACATGGAAACACAAGGGAAAAAAAAATGGAAGACAACATTCGCCAAGGAGGAGTCCTCTCTGTATTGATGTATGCTACCCTCATGGATGAGATTGCTAAAGAGTTTAAAAGAGCCAACATGGGGATCAAGATTGGCAATGAGAAAATAGGATGCCTGCTATGGATGGATGATGTAGCATTCATCTCCCAGAGTAGGGAAGAACTACAAAAAATGCTGGATATAGCTAATGAGATGAGCATAAAGTACAGGATTAAATTCGGCGAAGAAAAAAGCAAGATCTTGAGAGTGGGAAAGAAGACACCAAGAGCAGATTTCACCCTTGGAATGCTCAAGATTGAAGAATGTGAAAAATACAAGTACCTGGGGCTAAACATGGCGAAAAGCGGAAAAATGGAGGAACAGCTGAAGGAAGTCAAAAAGAAAGTGCAAGCCGCCTACAATACAGTCATGTCCGTTGCGGGGAGCCCGGACATCAAAGGAATAGAAATGAGGACAATATGGCAGCTGGTAAAAGCCTGCATAATACCAATAGCCACATATACATGGGAAGCAGCCAACACAACGAAGAAGGAGCGCAAAAACATCAAAAAGATAATTGACAACCTCCTTAAAATGATTATACACACACGGCGCACAACACCGTGGGAACCTTTGTACATAGAAACAGGACCACTAAAAATCAACAAGCTTATTGATCGCAATAGGATAATGTATGCAGAAAAAGTGACAAATGCTGATAATGCACTCCTGAAAGCGATCAGAGAGGAAGATGACGAGAAGGGATGGTGGAAAACAACACAGAGGATAAAAGAAAACATCCTGGGAGGAAGAACCCTGGAAGGACTGAGCCATCAAGCGAAAAAACGTGCTGTCAACAGAGCAGTAGTACTGCAGATGGACCGAGAGATAAGAAGAGACAGCATAACAAAAACGAAGACTAAATACTACATCGACAACGTAAGGCCGAGAAGGGAAGGAACCCCAGCAAGGTACATGATGGAGTGCACCAGAGCGGAAGTGAGCACAATCTTCAAAGCAAGAACGCGGATGCTCGATGTCAAAGAAAATTACAGAGGCATGTACCAAGAACTTCAATGCAGAAACTGCAGAAAAGAGGTGGAAACGCAGGAACACATCCTGGAAAAATGTGAAATAATCCATGGAAACAATGACAAATTGGTAGTTAAAACCAATGATATCTTCCAGGAAAACACAAAAACACTGAAAACAGTGGCCAAGAAAATAAGGAAAATAATGGAAACCCAAAAAAGTGCTGCTCCCCAATGAATATTGGGTGAGCAACCTGGATGACCCAGGAGAGCACACGGAAGATAGATAGATAACACAATTTCGGCCAATTCCAATTTTTACAGCTGCTTGCAGCCTGTATTACAGGAGGCATTTTTTACAGCTGCTTGCAGCCTGTATTACAGGAGGCATTTTCGGTAAGCTTCTGACCCAGTGATCTCTACGTCTGGATTGGCTCAATGCCAAAGTGAGGCAGGATGACGTGGGTCCACCATGTTACTGGGAACGCATGACCCAGCAATGTAAACAAGCATGGATCAGCCTGATTGGAAACACCAAATAACGTACAGTTATGGCTCATATTGGCATGAACTGCCATTTATACCTGATTCTGGCCTCCAAGGATCGTGGAAACACTGTTCACATGTAAGTAAACAGCACTTATCGCCGTTTTTGGCTTTAATTGCCGCCGCGCTGTTGTACTGTCAAGAGCATTTAACTGCAAATTTAGCCCTATTTTAGCACTGTCTGAGGTCTGTATTATGACATGACTGGGTTGTGAGTGGTATTTAGAATTGAATCATGTCAATTGATTATGCTTCTTGATTGGTATTGAAGTGTCACATCATGTGGACTCCAGAGGTGTCATTCTCAAGTGCAATTGAGGTTTTAGTCATGTGAAGGCCTATTAGGCCTACAGCCACATGTCAAGAGTAGGAAAATGTTGTCATTAAGAATATTGTACGTATATATATAGGCCTAATGACAGGAAACACCCCCCCCAAACCCTCTCATAAACTCGGCACCCTCAACTTAACCTCTTTTACCCTCAACTTACCCCTTTTCACTTCCGCCACCCTCAACTACCCTCAGCTTCCCTCAACTCAACTCAACTAAACTCAAGTAACCTCAACTAAACTCAACTTACCTCAACTAAACTCCACTGCCCTCAACTAAACTCGCCTCCCCTCAACTAAACTTGGCTGCCCTCAACTAAACTCACCTCCCCTCAAGTAAACTCGGCTCCCCTCAAGTAAACTCACCTCCCCTCAAGTAAACTCACCTCCCCTCAAGTAAACTCACCTCCCCTCAAGTAAACTCGGCTCCCCTCAAGTAAACTCGGCTGCCCTCAACTAAACTCGGCTCCCCTCAAGTAAACTCACCTCCCCTCAAGTAAACTCGGCTCCTCTCAAGTAAACTCAGCTGCCCTCAACTAAACTCACCTCCCCTCAAGTAAACTCGCTCCCCTCAAGTAAGCTTGGCTGCCGTCAAGTGAACTCGCCTCCCCTCAGCTAAATTCGCCTCCCCTCCACTAAACTCACATCCCCTCGCCTCCCCTCAAACGAACTCGCCTCCCCTCAACCAAATTCGCCATCCCTCAACTACCCTCAGTTACGGTGTTACCCCATGATAAAACAGTAGTAACCCCAGGGGGTTGAGGGTGTATCCTGCCATGAGGCCTATATATGTCATACTATTTATTAAAAGTTTATTTATTTATTAATCAGGGCCTGACTGGGGCGAAAATTTGGGGGGGGAGGGGGAGTTAGGGGCTGACCTCCCCCCCCTCTTTGTCTGAATTTCATGATGGATATCCGCTTGTTATGTTTGCATTAGGTGGGCAGATGTAAAAGTTTTTTTTGCATTAAAACCATTTAATAAAGTCATATTTTGATTAAAATTGGTTCTTTATGGAAGTAAAAATAACCATACAAAAATATTCTTTTCGTTCCAGATTCCTTGATTATGAGAGACTGGCTAAGTACAACGTCAGGGTTGATAAATTTAGGCGGTGAGTCAATTTCTGCATTCCTTGGACCTTTTAGTTGTCAAGTGTGGCAGATTTATTATGCCACATAATGCCAGACTTTTTAAAGAATGTGGCCATGGAGTCCATGTGCATAACTCAGGCTTAACCAAAATAATGATTGTAAAGTCTTGGAGCCCTGTTATCCTAGTGCCCCACACACATTATTTAAACACTAGTGACCACTGAGTAGTTTGCATAATTTCTAACAATTTTGTATATTGACACCATTCAACTTGGGACATTTCTCGAAATTGTTCTTTCAGCTTTCAGGACCACATCCTGCAAAGTCAGGCCCGCCCGAGATGGTTTGAAGGATGACAGCTGAGCTGACATGAAGGCATCGATACGTATATATTTCGCACTATGACTATGGACAGTCAGTTTCCACTTCTAACCTGCACTGTCTTTGTTGACACCTCAAGTTGACCAAGCAACTACTTCCAAGGGATCAAAACGATCAAGAAAACCACCAGTGAAGCTGAGAAAATCTTAAAATACAATGAGCGTCTGATCAGAATTTATGACTAGTTTTATCAGAAGTTGCCGAAAAAAATGTATGTCCTCCTTAGATTTCATCCAGATTTTTAGAACTCCCCTAGTCCCCTTAATGCTGATTCTTGGTACCCCCCCCCCACCCCTACAAACAAACTTACAAAGTAACCCACGCAATATTGTATAACTGATGTCTTTGACGATTGCATGCACAGATTTGTGGACTTTCGTGCACATTGGCATGGATGAACTGTGAATGCACATATTAAAAAATATATATTTCTTTTGTCAAATTGAATACCCCCCCCCCTTGAAATACGTTACAAAAAACTGCTTCATCCCCTCAGAACATATGCGAAATTTTAAAATACCCTTGGGCAAAACTCTGACAGGTCATAAATTCTGAATGGTACTATGTTTATTGTGAATTTGCATCAGACAAATTTCATTATTTTTCACTCTGAAATGTGACAGCCTTCTTAATAAGAAATGTTGTTTGAAGACAAGTACAGATGAAATTTGCATAACAAAATTGTTAATTTATCAGGCCTATTAGCCTAATACACTGTTTTAAAAATCTTCTGAGGTTGAAAACAAATTCTGGTTCTTGTGACATCTATAGCCTTGTACTTTCAGTTGTCGTGGGTTTGAAGTTTATGTATGTATGTCATTTGTATGAAAATTATTTGGTGGCAATTGCAGATTTTCTGTTTGCCAGTGCTCGCCACAGTGAACTGCAATCATACCAATCATTTCACGGTACGCTAAGCAGCCATAATACTTTTTATGGTACATGTTTGTAGAAATTTCATGACCAAGGTCCATAATTGACAGAAATGTTATTGTTTGCAAATCATAATATCTATTGTTTCTTTTTTCACCAATGTCGACCTCCGGTGTCAAATTGACACTAGCAATTAGTTATAAACATATATGTATAATAATGATGTGATATATATATATATATATATATTTGTTTATTTATCCAAATATTCCTGTGATAGAGGATAAGAAAGGAAACTGATGTGAAAATTGATATTTTGAACATTAATTGTTCACTTTTTGTGAATTGTGATAGTCTATTTTTTCTCAACATTAAGCGCGGACATATTTAAATTTTAGCTTCTCAGGTCAATTTGCGCAACACATTTTCTCCCTACTGAAAAACATATTTAAGCTTACTCACAATTTTTATCAAATTGACATTATAAAAAATTTAGATTACGGAGAAAACGTGCATTGAGAAGATCCGAGAAGCTTAAGATGATTATGTCTGGCCTCAGAGCCCCAAAAAGGCACTTTATGAGCAAATTTTATATCCGTTTTTCAGTTCTTCTCTGCAAATGAAAAAAAAGGAGTTCAAATATTTCATTAATTACATGCACGAAAAATGTGTTTAGATCAATCGAATTAGACCACAAAAAGGCACAACTAGGTCATATGATGCTATGATGGTCCAAATGTGAAAAAGGTGTGGCAAAATGATCCAAAAATAAACAAACTTCATATTTTCAAAAGATTGTTATATAGCCTTTGTTTAAATGATTTGTTTATTTGAGAATGTTTTGTAAAATACATGTTCATTTCTGGATAATAAACATTCTTTAGTTCTTAAGCATTCATGTTGTGTTTCATATTTTGCATTAGCATAAATACATGTCTGCCTGTTGTCTTCTGTTTGGGAAGTGATTTGAAATCTCGCAACTGCACAAGGGCTGTAAAGGAAATTTTCACTTTTGAATCAACGGGCAATTAGGAGCTCCCTGCAATTAAAGTGATCTGGACAGCGGTTATGTTTTAGGCCTCTGGTTTAAGCAATTTCGAAGCTTGATGGTTACAAGCAGTCATATCTTGTGTTGAATACGTCGGGAATAATTCATGATGACTCAAGGATGTGTTCCAGCCTCCAGGCAACCAAATTTGGTTGTAAATGTAGTATGCTTGTGTTGGTCTGTAGTTGGAAAGTTGATTTCTTATCATTCCTGATGACCATGACCCTTTTATGACATTCTGACATTTTTATGTTGTCTATACCAAATTGACAATTTTGTCAGAATTGACCATGGAAGTGTCGGAAAGGCACTGGTCAGGAGCTGGGAGGATTTCAAGACGAATGAATCTGCTTGTCGGTCATGGCGGGTTTACAACTGGCCATAATGTGTGAACCATGCTAAAAGGAGTCCATATTTTATCGCTAGCATCATTGCATGTGCAAAAGGTAGCAACAACAAGCTGCCACTGGGAGTAAACTCTGCCAGACCTGTGGTGGAACAACTGCCCTGATACTTGAAACTGTCACATTTAAACCTTCATTAATTATCACTCTGCATTTTTTATTTGAGTGGGCTGAAAGGGTGTTCACTTATTTTGAAAAAGGTGTCAGTTCAGAGTCCGTAGTACATGGACATACTTCATCAAATTCATGTGGATGTACGTGTATGTCTAGGCAGTGGCATAACTAGGTCTCGAGCTGGGGGGGGGGGCGCAATTCTCTGTGGGGCACCCATGCACTATACTAGTTGTATATTTTAGCCAGAGTTGGAAAGTTCATATGGGGGGGGGGACACCTGGGGGGCACAGGTCAAATATGGGGGGCACGTGTCCCCCCCATAGGCACGCCACTGTGCCTAGGCTTATTTAATCAATAATTAAAAATGCTGATTAAAACAAGATTTCTTTTTTTAAAAATCTGGGGTAATGGACCGTTCCAAAATTTTGACTGTGTAGGGTGGAAGTTTTGTTTAATTTTTTAACAAACACCAGTCCAGAGTCACCTGTACCTCAGAAAAGCCTGGAAAATTTTAATAAGATATATATAATGCACCAATCTTGGGCAAATTCTAGGGAGGGGGCAGCTGCATGTCCTCCCCCCACCCCTCCTGCAGGCTACAGTACTGTACACTGATCAAGTAGGCCTAGATGTGAAAAAGTCAATAGTATGAAAGTAGTAGGCTAAAAGGTGACCATTTAATAGGGAAGTGGAGGTCTTTGCGTTTTCTTCAGCAGGAAATGATTTATTTCACAGTAATGGAGACCGTAATTATTTTGGGTGCTTCACATCCCAAAATATTCCTTTTTAAGTCAAGCAACCAGTGGCGTCCCTATGAAGGGGCACGGGGGGGGGGGCAGGTAACCCCCATATTGGACCTGTGCCCCCAGGTGCCCCCCATATGAACTTTCCAACTCTGGCTTAAATATACAGTTAGCATAATGGGTGCCCCCCCCCCCCAGAGAATTGCGTGCCCCCCAGGTGCCCTGCTCGAGACTCCTCAGTTACGCCACTGCAAGCAACACAAAAGGTGCCCCCAACTTGCCCCCTGCCCTATAGGTACACAGGAACACATAGTCAGATTGAAAAAAAAAAAGATTGTGGGTATACTGGACATATTAGGCAATTGCATATATCTGGCTTATTAAATAGACTACCCCAGCCAAGGAGCTAGGGTTCTGAGGGCCCTTGTTAATTGTAATTAGGGAAACAGCACTTGAGGGGTCTTTGTGTACAGCTGTGGATTGCACTTTAATAATTCAGTGAAGTGTCAAGTTCATTTTGGCTGCCTTGATTGCCATTTGAAGATTGCCTGAGGTTTCAAGAGCTTTCAACTGGTCAGCAGCTGTCACTGATAGACAGCAAGTTGCCCTATCTCCTTTATTGACAGTGCCAAAAACGGCCAGCGGGGGCTATAACAGCGGCGGATTCGGTCTGAATTAGGAGTTTTTGACATAGTTGGAAGTAAGATGCTTGTTTGCTTCATTTCATTGAAGTATCGTGGATTTGGGGGAAGATACAAGCCTTCAAAAGTCAAGAGAGCAGGATTTGTCAACCCACGTGCCTTTGTTGACGTTGCATGATTCCCAGTAACATGGTGGCACCAGTCCAGCTCGTGACGTTACGTGGCAGCCAATGGGATCAGCCCAATCCATACATAGAGATCACTGGTCTGACCATATAGGAGGTCGCACTATTTCACCTATCCCTTTGAAACTTAGTATGTATATAGTCTCAATATAATTTTATCTTGCTTCCATCAACTTTTGGTAAGCTTCTGAGACAATAAACTTTTTATTTACGAAACTAAAATGTTCGTTTTTGGCGCGAATTTCAAATGACCAGAGCCTGCTCTGCAGTGAAACCAGCACCAACAGCAGCAGTCACAACCAGTGTTTACAGATTCAATAGAAAGAATCAGGGACGGACTGGCCTATGTGGCAGAGTGGCAATTGCCACGGGCCCATCCACTCAGGGGGGCCCATTCAAGATGTCAAAAAAATAAAAATTCCAACAAAAAAGCCAAAAAGCTAAATTTTGTCATCCATTTTACGGTTTTGTGGTGCAACCAAATTAACTAGAACAAGACCCTCTCACAAATTTAACAAATTGTATAGGGCATGTTAATTTCCTTTTCACATTCGAAAACAAGAACGGACACTCAGAGAGTGCATACGTAGGACTGCCAGCCTGCCATAATATAGCCCTAGGCCTATCTATAGTCACCTATCTATGTTCGTATACACCTGTCCCTTGATCTATCAATCTATCTATCCATCAATCTGTCGATCTATGTATCGAGTCAGAATATCTATGTTGTGTCATATATCTTCTGTCCTATGTCTGTGTATCTTTTGTTCTTCCTTCCTTCTTTCCTTCCTTCCTTCCTTTCTGCCTTCCTTCCTTTCTTTCTTCCTTCCTTCCTTTCTTCCTTCCTTCCTCCTTCTTTTCTTCTTCCCTCCCTTCCTTTTCCTTTCTTCCTGTCTTCTCCTTCTTTCTTCCCTGCCTTGTCCTTCTTTCCTTTCTTCCCCTTCTTCCCCTTCCTTCCTTTCTTCTCCTTCCTTCCTTTCTTCTCCTTCCTTCCTTTCTTCTCCTTCCTTCCTTTCTTCTCCTTCCTTCCTTTCTTCTCCTTCCTTCCTTTCTTCTCCTTCCTTACTTTCTTCTCCTTCAATTCTTCTTCTTCCTTTCTTGTCCTTCCTTCTTTCTTTTCTTTCTTTCCTTGTTTCTTTCCTTTCTTTCCTTTAATAAATCTGTAAACACTCGCTCCATAATTATGATGGGCACTGCTATCACAGCAGCTAGAAAAGCATGGTAGAAGTATATTTAGTAGTTGCATTGCAGTGTGGTATTTGGAATTATATCTGCATTTGCCAATATTAACATGGCCATAACTCAAAATCTAGACGTTCTGGAGAAATTCTGATTTCAGATTTGGAATCAGCATGCTCGAATTAGGCTTATAGAGGTATTTTTCCTCAGGTAGCATTCGGAAAATTTTTTTGTGTTGACTAGTTTTTTCAATAAAATCACCAAAATGTCACAGAGACCAGCCAAAATCGAAAAGAGCTTTCAATGGACCACAAGTAAAGATACTGCAAAAAATCAGATTAATACAATGCATAGATTTAACAGGATCCTGTGCACAGAGTCACAACCTGACTCGTCACATAAGGCCTGCTGGCAGTCCTAATAATGCCACAACAAGGACGTAGGGGCCCATTGACTTATTTTGCCACGGGTCCGAAATGCCGCCAGTAAAATAAAGAATGAAGGAAGGCATGAAGGAAGGAAGGATGAAGGAAGTAAAGAATGAAGTAAGGAATGAAGGAAGGAAAAAAGGAAGAAAAAGCTTGTTATGTGTGTGAGTCACAAACTCACTATATGTAACTTAAGCTGTGAAATAATTGAAAAGCATCTTTCAGAGTTTTTGGAAAATTGAAAGGCATTAAATAAACCATTTTGTTAGTTAGGCACTTGCTTTTGTGTTCAATTCTGCTCTTTTGAAGCTGCAATTGTACTTGTGATGTACTCATTACAAGTACGAGTACTTTAGCAATGTACTAGAGTACGAGTACGAGTACTGTACTCATGATTTGGCACGAGTACTGAGTACATGCGAGTACTTGAAAAAATGTACTCGAGTACACGAGTACATGTGTACTCGTGCCCAACCCTGGCTGGAATTCACATTCCAGTGCTGCATGGTTTGTTGCATCAACATATCTAAATTCAATGGACTGATCTATTTATAGCATCATAAAAAAGTGACGTCATCTCTAGCAGTCTGTTGTGAAGTCAACAACATTGTGTCTCACTTAGTATAATGACGTCACAATCACGGTGTCACTTTTTGACAGCTTGCCGTATCCTCGAGATTTGCCTAGTATATCCCTGTGTGAGTACAGCTCTGTCTCCTACCATTTGAAGACCTGCGGGCCCAGACCTGTGGTCTCCATAAGTAGTGTGTAAGACAATATATTATACTACATGTGCAATAGACATCACATATAAGTAGTGCGTAAGAGAATATACAGTGCATTAACGCCTTGTAGTGCAAATAGTTCATAACTTTAAACAGTTTTAAGCATTTAACATAAATTGTCTTGGTTGCGGACATCTATGTAAGTAACACACTGTGCTTTGCGACAAATTTGATCACAGAGCATGGTAATCCACTATACCTCTATTCACTGTAGCCTGAATACCTGTTGTGTGCTGTCCCAAGTCATTCAGTTGACTTGGACACTTAAATTCTGCCATATTAAGTGCGTCCCAATGTGCCCAAAATTCACTGTCCCAATGAGCCCTGATATGACTTTTACACCAAAATGCTAATGTCTCTGACACCAGTGAGTGTGTTTATCACGATAGCAATTCATAACTGTCCGTTACGATATATAAAATTCATTCCTGCACTGAGAAAGCCTCATTGTTCATGGTTTGTCCACAAAATGGTTCGAATTGAACCTGTCCATATTTACTTTAGTAGTAGGAAAACAAACTTTTGCTCGCCATACATCTGCATGTGGCTGTAATTTGTCGATAAAACCATGGAAACATCAGGATGTGAAATTACAAGATATGATGGCACTACCATATCATATACCTTGCCAGGATCCAAGAAAACCCCACCGTCCCACAGTGCCCCACGTCCCAATGTGACCCCGTTCCCCCTATTACATTATACACAAGTACCTAAGCGCATCTTGCTGTCCACAAACTTATACATGCTCATTATCATACCTACACAAATTTGTGTATAATGACAAATATTATACGTGCATGAAATAAGGATCACACAACATACATACCTTCTCAACCTGCTATCTATAAGACAGACAGGCAAACTTCTCCATAACTTACACTCAGTTTGGTCAAGGAGGTGGACCCCTGACCTTGAGCCACAAGTTTGCCATCACAAAACAATTGATTCAAACATCCATTACTATGCTTATGGATATACAGACCTGGGAGCTCAGATGCAAAATATATCTTGAAGTAGTACCATGCCAGACCGATACCAACATTGCCAACAAATGGGGAAACACCAGGGTTCAATGGAGGCCCTGTAAAAAAGGAAAATTGATCATCTCACTTATTATGGCTTTCATACTCCTCCATTTACAAAGTGCTAAATTTAATGACGGTCAAATAATGTAGTGTGAGTATCATTGTCAAGTAAACACAAAAGAGGATGATTACGAACTTTCGCTTTACATATATGAAAATGAACCATTTTAAAGAATGTGTCTTTATGTCCTACTTCATGAACATCACATGTACATATTCATATATAACAACCATCTCACAAAAGAATCACACAAACGCAATTTCCTATATATATAACCTTTTAGATCTATGCAACTGCCTTTTAAAGGTAAAAAAAGGGACAAGAAACAATGAGTTAAAAGAAAGAAGTCAAAAGTGATGAAAATGAATATTAATATACTGTTACACAGGAAATACCAAATCACCCCATTTTAAGAGTTGCACTTTTATGTCAACATTTTAAAAGTTTTAGACATATAACAGTTATTGTGAACAATAATTATTCTCTGCTCAGCTCGCAAACTCTTGATTACAACGATGCGCCTAAAGCGATGTAGCACTCTATGTTTGACATTGGACACTACCCTCCAAAAGTTTCAATACTCCAAACAAGGTGATGTTTCTTTCAAAAAAACTTCATCTTCAACACAATTTTGTATTTGTACTTGTATAAAACAATATGGAAACCCTCATCAAGGATGTATGGTGTCTTTGTTTCATCATTTTAGTCATTTGGTCAAAATTTAAATAATTTTCTCTATATCCCATATTATGCTTTTCTATGAAAAGCTGTAAAAACACAGTTATTATATCTTCCATCTTCATGACATTTAATAATTTTAAATAAGGCTTCTTCTTTCCATATCAAAAATATTCTTCTGTATCTATACAACTATATAATACTTCTGCCTATGTAGTCTTTCTAATTTCCAATTTTGATAAATTTAAAATTTGCCAAATTTGTTTTGGCGAAAATTTGTTTCAAAAGTTTGAAAGCCCTTCTGCCTGCATTATCATTACAACATATCATATGGATCTTAAGCTAATCTATAGATGTGGGCATATTACGGCGCTATACTATTTCTTTTAATTTATGTTTGAAATAAAGAATGTCAATCTTGGTAAACATTTGGCTTTATTGAAGTGTCAGCAATGATAGTACACCCTATCGGATTTGTGAATGTTGGAAAATGGTCTTTTGTGTTATTTATTTGGTAGACAGTTTATGGTAGTAAATTTAACTAATTATCATATTATGATTGTCATCAGTTGTTTATTCAATATTTCTTTTCTGTTTTGTTACAGTCCTTGTCATACTTACGTGGAATCTCAAGTTTTTTTTTCTATGCTGTTGAACTGTGATGTCAGAGATGACTCTATTCTGGCATTGCAATATATGTAAATTAACTACAAGCTGTGATGTCATTTCAAACTGGGTCAGATTCCCCAGCTTCTAGCCAATGTTGATCCTCCTGAACTGAGCGTCACAGTTTCAACACAGTGTCAGAGTAAGAGTTTTATCAGGGATAGCCCCTACAACTACGTCATCACAGCTTGATAGCCAATGGGCTGACCGTAAACTACGTCATCACAGTTCAAACATTGATATATTGAAGGAAGCATTACATTTTTTATCCCAATGATTTATCACAGCAATCACCAGTCTAATCCTACCAAATGGCAGCTTGGTGAGCATTCACAGTAGACAACTGTTGTAATCCCCACAGAGTTGTTTGATAAATCTACAGACTTGCTAACTTACAACTTTAAACTTTGATGGAAGTTGGTATAAACAGAAGGCTTTGACAATTTGTTTGTAAACACATGGCTTATGTTATGTATATTTGTTCTGGTAGCCCATTGGCTGAGAGGCTGTGATGTCAAACTTGCATGGGTTTTCCCAGACCCAATTTTAACTCTGACACTGAGTTGAAACTGTGATGCTCAGTTTGGTGGATTCGCATTGGTTAGAAGCTGGGGAATCTGACCCAGTTTGAAATGACATCACAGCTTGTAGTTAATTTACATATATTGCAATGCTAGAATAGAGTCATCTCTGACATCACAGTTCAACAGCATAGAAAAAAAACTTGAGATTCCATGTAAATATGACAAGGACTGTAAGTTGCATTTTAACTTTTTAGATTGTGTCTCTTGTTTTATTCCACTGTGATATCAAATAAACATTTGTTATCGCCGTTATTGTTAGGCCTATTGTTATTTCAATAAAGAAGATAAAATGTTCTTCAAATGCAGTGATAAAAAAAGAAAGTAAAAAGTTCTGGAACTTGGATGAAGAGTTTTCTCATAGTAATAAGATGAGTGAAACAAGCGATGCTCACCACTGTGATTGCCATCTCAACTCTCAAGGGATGTTCACCCGTACATGTGTGCTGCAACATTACTATGCACTTCCTTGCCTTTGTATTACCCGGTCCACCTTTCCAAAGTTTCCATGCCCTTACCTACTACGTAAATTTAGGCCTACCTGATTTTTACAGCAGCCTTTCAAGTTAGCCAACTTTTATAATATAAAGTTTCTTTGAACAGAATGACACATTTTGTCCAACATTTGTTTTAAGCTGGAAGTAGCAATTACCTGGAATCAATGCAGCTGTTTTAAATCAGTAAATTTATGCCACAAGCCACACTTGTAACTATTAGACAAACAGTTAATTTTATGACAAAAAGTAACTTATTTCAACTTATATTAATATATATCAAGGCCCATATTTTGCAATACTCAATACATTTTTGCAGCGATCAATAAACAGCTTGATGAGACAGTTTGACAAGGTGAACAACTTTGGCCCAAATAGCGTATTCAACATGAGCATACCATACATTTGATATTCCTACACCAGGAACTACTTTCCAGTTGAAAGGGAATACCATTTTGAGTATATCATGGGAACATCATTTCACTTATTCTTATTTCAAAGCAATATGTATAAAATTAGCATCATAATTATAGACTCATAGACACATTGACATCGACTTTCTTCATTACCATTGGCAATACCTATAAGCTGACTAGTGTATAGACACATAGACACATCGACATGGACATTGCTTCCTTTAACAGGACATGTGCACTCTCAGAGTCATACAGCCACATCAACACATCTACATTGACTTCATAATCTAGCACAGGCATTTATCTATTGATTGAGTATCATATGGACCCATGGACACATCAACATTGACACATCGACACATCGACATCGACTTTAACCACTGCCATAGGCAATACCTATAAGCTGACTAGTGTATAGACATATAGACACATCGACATCGACATGCTATCCTAAATGGACATGTACATTCTCACAGTCATATGGCCAAATCGACGCATTGACATCGACTTCATAATCTAGGATAGGCATTTATCTATTTATTGAGTATCATATAGACACATTGACATTGACACATCGACACATCGACATCGACTTTAAGGTGACTCAAGCGTGGTACACTGCACATACTTCTGAGCAGCCTGGTTGCCTAGCAACATAGCGTCACAACTGCTGCAGGCCCTGAAACAGTTGTGACGTTACCATTTTCTGCTCTCTTTTTTTTAACAGTATGGCAGCCTGTAATTTGCTATTTAAATGAGATCTAATGCAGCTAGGAGCATAATTATTTTTTTATTAAAAGCAGTAACATCTCTTATATGCTACTTTAAAGTTTCAGCTTCTCAGCTTTATCCAAAAAAAAATTTTCTCAGTTAATTTCAGTCAACTGTGTCAAAAATTGTCTTTATTTATTCAAATTGACATTGGCACAGTCATGGTACTGCAGTAAAAAAATGACTCGGTGAAATTTTTAAATTTTCTGCCATTTGTTTGACAATAACTTGTTTATGATATATGCAAATTTTAAAAAAAATCTGTATGATCGTTTTCCTAAAATTTGATTACTGCCAAAATTGATGCATGCAAAATCTGTAATTAATTAGTGTGTTGGAGCCCTTTGAGTCCTTACATAAAAAAGTATTTTAACCTTTTTCTTCAAATTTAGGGCAAATGTATTGGTGTAAATCCTTGGGAAGACATTTCTGACATGTTTGTGTGACAAATGCTTATAATGCTTTATTCTGTGGTACATGACCAAAAACTCAATTTATCACTTTTAAGCAGTCATCAGGCAAAACATGCCGTTACCATGGCAACCAAACAAGTCGGTGAAATTTTTTTATTTTTCATTTTTGAAATGTATAGGTCCCATAGAGTACCTGTGCAAAATTTTAGAAAAATCTGTATGATCGAACCACCATGCTTGAGTCACCTTAACCACTGCCATAGGCAATACCTATAAGCTGACTAGTGTATAGACACATAGACACATCGACATGGACATTGCTGCCCTAACAGGACATGTGCGCTCTGACAGTCATATAGCCACATCGACACATTGACATCGACTTCATAATCTAGCACAGGCATTTATCTATTGAGTATCATATAGATCCATAGACACATCGACATTGACACATCGACACATCGACACATCGACATCGACTTTAACCACTGCCATAGGCAATACCTATAAGCTGACTAGTGTATAGACACATAGACACATCGACATCGACATTGCTATCCTAAATGGACATGTACACTCTCACAGTCATATAGCCACATCGACACATTGACATCGACTTCATAATCTAGCATAGGCATTTATTTATTGATTGAGTATCATATATACCCATAGACACATCGACATTGACACATCGACATCGACTTTAACCACTGCCATAGGCAATACCTATAAGCTGACTAGTGTATAGACACATAGACACATCTTCATCGACATTGCTGCCCTAACAAGACATGTGCACTGAGTCATATATCCACATCGACACATTGACATCGACTTCATAATCTAGCATAGGCATTTATATATTGCTTGAGTATCATATCGACACATAGACACATCGACATCGACATTGCTCCTACCAGGACTATCAGACTGTCATATAGCCACATCGACACATTGACATCGACTTTATCAATTATCATGGGCATTTATCTAATGATGATTGAGTATCATATATACTCATAGACACATTGACATCAACACATTGACAACGACACACTGACATCGATACATTTACATCGACAGATTGACATAGACACATTGACACAGACATTAACAATATCAATTTTATGTTCTTGAAGGCATATCTATTCATTGAGTATCATATAGACTCATAGACGTATCGGCATTGACACATCGACACATCGACATCGACTTTAACCACTGCCATAGGCAATACCTATAAGCCAACTAGTGTATAGACACATAGACACATCGACATGGACATTGCTATCCTAAATGGACATGTACACTCTCACAGTCATATAGCCACATCGACACATTGACATCGACTTCATAATCTAGCATAGGCATTTATCTATTGCTTGAGTATCATATCGACAAATAGACACATCGACATCGACATTGCTGTCCTACCAGGACTTATACAGACTGTCATATCGCCACATCAACACATTGACATCGACTTTATCAATTATCATAGGCATTTATCTACTGCTGATTGAGTATCATATAGACACATCGACATCGACACATTGACATAGATATCGACTTTATTAATTTTTATCATCTTGGAGGCAAATCTATTCATTGAGTATTATATAGACCCATAGATACATCGACATTGACACATCAACATTGACACATCGACATTGACACATCGACATTGACACATCGACACATCGACCACTGCCATAGGCAATACCTGGTGCATAGACACATCGACACATTGACATAGACATATTGACATTGACACATCGACATCGACACATCGACATCGCCTTCAACCACTGCCTTAGGCAATATCTATAAGCTGAGTAGTGCATAGACACATCGACACATTGACATAGACATATTGACATTGACACATCAACACATCGACATCGACACATCGACATCGCCTTCAACCACTGCCATAGGCAATATCTATAAGCTGAGTAGTGCATAGACACATCGACACATTGACATAGACATATTGACATTGACACATCAACACATCGACATCGACACATCGACATCGCCTTCAACCACTGCCATAGGCAATATCTATAAGCTGAGTAGTGCATAGACACATCGACACATTGACATAGACATATTGACATTGACACATCAACACATCGACATCGACACATCGACATCGCCTTCAACCACTGCCTTAGGCAATATCTATAAGCTGAGTAGTGCATAGACACATCGACACATTGACATAGACATATTGACATTGACACATCAACACATCGACATCGACACATCGACATCGCCTTCAACCACTGCCTTAGGCAATATCTATTAGCTGAGTAGTGCATAGACACATCGACAAATTGACATAGACACACTGACATAGACATCGACATATAGACACGTCGACATTGACATTAATTTTATTCTCTTGGATGCATATCTATTCATAATTATCTGTTTTCTATATTTATGTCAATGTGTCTATATGAAAAAGTAAAAAGATTTACTGCTGTAAATGTCAATGTGTCGATGTGTCTATGTGTCTATGGACCGCTTCCACCAAAAAGAAGAGAATAATAAATTATTTCTTGTCAATGTCGATGTGTCTATATGACAATATAAACAGATATACTGTAGTCAATGTCAATGTGTCGATGTGTCTATGGATGTCACTGCTTCCCCTGAAAGAAGAGACTAATAAATTATTTCTTCTCAATTTTGATGTGTCTATATGATAATATTATATAAATATTGGATGGGAAGGAGTCCAATATAGAGTATAATTGGATGAAGAAAAGTTATATTGGATGAGGCGCAATTATTATACAAATACGGCATGATATGAGTGCAATATGAAAATTTATTTGCACGAGGAATTTCATATAATATGAATTTACGAGTGCAAATAAATTTTCATATTGCACGATAATAAGTGCCGTATTTGTTTTATTACATGACCACTATGCTTCCAATATAATGTTCCATTCCGAAAAAAAAACAAAAATGAAAAAAAAAATTTTTTTTTTTTCGTCAAAAAACAAAAATGAAAAAAAATTTTTTTTGGAAATTTTTTTTTTTTATATAAAAACTCATATTGCACTCTAACCATGCAATATGAAAAAATCTGAAAAAAAAAAATTGTAAAAAAAATTTTTTTTTGGAAAAATCTCATATTGCACCCGAACCATGCAATATGAGTTTTTATGATGTTAGTGCAGTGTCGTGTGTAATTCCGTAGGCTATGTTTGCTAAAATTGATTTTTTTGCAGATTTGGGTTCATTGGGCATCCATTAGCAAAATATTGAGGGGTACAAATTTTCCCGCCGTTTTTCCCCCTTCTGTGGGGTAATTTCAAAATGGCAGCCAAAATCACAGACAAATATGAGCGGTTTTTCTCATAGTTCAGTCCCGAATTAAGATGGAGTAACAAGTTAAATATTGTTTTTTAGGTCAAGCAAGTAATTTTAAGGGGTTTTAAAGCCATACATGCAATATTTGAGGAGTTAAATCCAAGATGGCCGCCAAAATGGTTGCTAAATCGGTGACAACTCGTATCTCATCCCCTAATTGTCATAGAGTAACAAATGAAAAGTCGTTTTCTATGTTTTTTGGGTCAAGGAACTCAAAAATGCACTTTTTACAGCCATATATATGATATATGTTCCAATAAAGTCAAGATAGCCAGCAAAATTGGCCAAACATAGTTGCAAGTGCTTAGTAGAAACCATGTAACTTCAAAGATTTGCCCGTCTTTTGGATGTTGACTAATCCTATCACAAAGAGCGGAAGAATTATTGATATTAAAGGGTGGATAAAGTATGAAACTTGTTTATAAGCCCAGTGAATAAAATTATGTTGGGAGCTGATGTGTTAATAGGCAGGGAGGTGAGAAATCTAAGGTACCCAGAACAGCCCCCAAACCTGATATCATTGACATCTTTGCCTGCAGTAATCCAAGTAAAAAAATGTTTGTCCAGAATGGGATTTTCAGTGATTAGGAACTCATTTAGTATACTTTGGTACATTGGTACACATAACCAAATATAAGAAATGCAAGTTATGACGCCTGCAATGGTAGTTGTTTTTCAGATGTTGAGAAGCAAATAAATTACAAAAATATGGTTCATGAAATAGACGTTGGAAGTTTCTCATTTTGGATGTACACTGAGGGACTTGCCACTTATCACCTAAATGGGTTCCTTTTTGTTGATAGAAAAACGAACAAGATCTTTCATTAACTTCTGTTGTTGTGCGGATGAATTTCACAAAACTGTTATGCAACAATACAGTCAACCTATGATCGAAAATGCAGGTCTGCAAAATACCTCACACCGGGCCTTTGGACCAATATTGGCAATAACAAAGAGCTAGTGAGACCACCCCAATGATGCCACGGCCTTCAAAAATTGAGAGAACAAGGCATTGTAATATTTCAATCACGGACATTTCGAATATAAGTTACCTGGCACTTTGGAAAGAGGGGGCCAGGGTAAGCACAGTTGTAGCACGCTGGGCTGTAAATCGTTGGTCCCAGATTAAAATTCAGCTGTTGCCTAATCACCTGGGCTTATGTTGGACGGCTGTTTCACCAAGCCTTTGCCTCATTTCCTTGTTCCCCTCATGTCCTAATTAGCCTACCAAGTGCATAAGTATTGGATGTAAAGCCCAACCATCCATCCATCCATCCGGGCACTTGGACTGAAGAATCCAACAAGCACCTGTGTCCCAACTTCTTGCACTTTATCGAGAGACAAGTTGAAAGAAGATCATTTTCAACTGTAACAGGCAAGGGTGACATCCCCAGTTCCTGACAACCGTTGTTTCTGTGGTGGAATGCGTGGTTCCCCATGTTGTGTGACCCTTAAATGCCTGGTAAGGCACATGATGTTTTTGGTATGTAAGTTCAGCGAAGTTGAAGGTAACCGCTGGCCCTGCAATCCTACAATTGAATACCTGAAGCAATTTTACTGTTAAAAAAAACCTGAAGTGCAGCGATGTAGCTAAGGCAGACTAAAATGATGATGTTACAGAGAACACGCAGACCAGGAAAGAAGTATAGGAGAAGTCTAGAGTATGCATCCATGAGAAACGAAATGAAGAATGGAAAAGGGGGCAAGGAAGGAAGAGGTACTTGGGATGTAGGAATGGCAGGAGAACTATGAAGGAGGAAGCCTGGAGAAAAAGATGATTATCATTTACCTATTGTATTCATGATCTTAGATGGGCTTATTAGGAAGTCACAACAATGAAGAGATGGATGAATGAAGTTGTTGTCCAACATTAGCTCCTATTACCAGAGCAGAGGTGAATCGAACCTGTAACAGTATGACAGTGCCAAAAACTAAGCGAAGCCGATTCCCCAGGAGGAAGCAAGGAGAGAGGCACATGATGAGAAAAAATCCATTTATTGCTCCAGAGAAACGATCTGTGGTATGCAGTAGATGTACGATGATCTTGTCCCCCTCTTGCATGTCACGTCCCCCTCCTACCCCCTAGCCTTCCTGAGTCCCTGTCCATGTTCTGAAGCTGAGAAAACATATTGCCTGGCAATTCCATCAGCATCAAATATTACAGGTGCATCATTCCTCTCAGTCGCCACTCTCCAGTCAGCCTCCATGCAACTTCCTGTCTAGTCTCCTCTCTTGCCACCTGCCTCTCCATAACCCTTTTGTCTTTTTCCTTGGCTCCTTTCCTCCACCATGCCCCTTCTCCCCATATAATGTGTCTTTCTTGTTCCTGGCTCCTCCCATATTTCCTCCTCCATACATCCCTCCCTGCTTGTCTAAAGTTCCCTCTTTCACTCAACATGCCTCCATCTACCGTTTGGAGTCTCCTTCTGCTGTATACCCTACCTTCTGATTCCTGGAATCCTCCCTGCCTCCATATTAGCCTGTTCTGCAATGGTGGAACCTCATTTCCAGTCTCCTCCCTTCCTTCATACATGTACCTTTCCCTCCATGAATTATCATTGTCTCTGTCTGTACCTCATCTCTTTCTTGTTTGTGGTCTCCTCCCAGCTCGTCTATCCTTGTCCCTTTGCCACCTTCTTTCCATCTTATTACATTATGTCTCCTCCTTCGGTAGCTGGGTGGATGTGTGGTTAGAGACCAGGCCTGCTCTACTGAAGTGAAGGTCATTGCCTGTATATGTTAGAACCCTGGCGGGGAACTGAACATTTTAGTGGACCTTCATGAGCAAAACCCCAGCTGGATGTCGTTAGGATGAGATGTTAACTTGGCATCCCCTCGTATCAGTGTCTATCTATGCTGGGCAAGTGAAGGATCTTTCACATGCAGCAAATTTTTAACATGTTGAGGCCTCCTGCTCTCTGTCCCATCTCCGCAACTGGGGTGTGCATGGGTAAAAATTGACACAGGGAAACGGGGCATTGTAAACAGTGACACAAGGTCATTAGACCCTTTATCCAGTGACAGACACTGATATGATTTCCCCTGTAAAAATGACATGTATGACCTTAGGGAATAAGAAATAGATTGGAAACTCACTTAAGCCATAAAACAGTTATCATTACATAGTCATTACCAAGGTTTCATATTGGCCCAGAGCTGGCCCAAGATCACTAATTAATTGCTAATCACATATTTTGTTTGATGTACACACAGCGCTTCAGTGAGCACAGAGCATCTTCATCTTCACCCCTTTTAAAGATAGAGGCTGGAAATGAATATTTTGAATTTTTTGTCTTATGTACATAAAACCAACTCATATGTATCAAGTAGATTCCGACAATTCTGTACATGTGTTTATTTTAATCATAGGCCTGTAATAACTCGGGTTATAGACCAAGAAGTTAATAAATTTGAAAAAACATGGATTTTTTAAACTCAAATAAACCCTCCAATCCACGGAAAGCCGTGGTTGAGACTACATTCATTAGAAAGCCAAGAATCTTGTCCTAATAATGGTTATAATGATTTAATCTTCGAATTTCCTCGAATTGAGTTACATGCATTTAAAAGTACTCATTTTTAGAAGACAAGTTGTAACTAGTAGACGTAACCGCGAGCGGTAACAAAACTTCACCTACTGTGGTAACAGTAACTCGAACAGACATAAGTAGATGAGCAAGTAAAAGGTACATGGAAAAGTACACAGGAATCATACATAATTATGTAACATTCATACAGACAAGAATACAAGAATGTTTCCTGTACATTGAGTACATGCAAGTATGCACAGAAAAACGAGTACATAAACCAGTACATGAACCAGTGCATGAACCATACATGAACCAGTACATGAACCAGTACATGAACCAATACATGAACCAGTACATGAACCAGTACATCCACCAGTACATCCACCAGTACATCCACCAGTACATCTACTGCGATTTCTGAGAACATCGATTTTTCAGGGTCATGTGATCTCTTTGACCATCAGAAATACATGAAATTTTCAGGGTCTGGCGATCTTTTAAACCGTCATAGCTATGACAAAATGTTCAGAAGATGAAAACTAGTGGAGAATTTGGCCTTTCCAAATCTGTTTACAGATTCTCTGTATCTTAATTAGGACCGGAGTTATTGCAGATTGAAACTATGGTACAATTCAGGAATATGAACTTGAAAAAATGTAGTTTTTAACTTAAAATCACTGTATAACCAAAACGGTTCAATGAAAACATACATAATTTGCCAGGATTATGTAAACAGATGTTATAAATAGGTCCAGGCAGGTTGATCAAAAAAGGATGATTTCTTCCATGTCAAAATAATGATATATTGTGAAAATTCGGCAAAAAACATGAAATTTTCAGGGTCTGGCGATCTTTTTAACCGTCGGAGCTACGACAAAATGTTCAGAAAATGAAAACTAGAAGAGAATATGGGCTTCCGAATCTGTTTTCAGATTCTCTCTATCTTAATTAGGACTGGAGCTACGGCCATTTGAAATGACGCTATCTTTGAGAAATGTGAAAAAAAAATCATTAATTTTTCGCTCGTTTTTTGACCTTTTGACCTTTACAGTGCGACGTAGGTCAATCTGAGGACCTTGTAAATTTACAGGAAGCCTTTAAAGTATTGTAGCACGTATGTCTACCATTTTTGTAACAATATCTTGATTCCTTCTTTGTTAAAAAATATGAAATGTCAAAAATGTAAAATTTTTTGATATGTTTGACCTTGAGTTTGACCTTGAAAAACATTTTGTAGGTCAAAATAAATATGATTTTCATAATGGCATTGTATGAGAAAGGGGGGGTCAGCCATGCATTGTAACCCTGTGCAATCAATATTTCCTTGTCAAAAACGCGGAAATGTGTCATTTTTTAACATTTGTCGGTTAGCAATATTTAAAAAATTTTCATAAATCCGGGGACGGAGGTAGTTAAAATATGATTAGATATTATGAATAAACAGGCCAATGTTCATCTGTCACCTGTGAATCACGCTGATATCATAAAAATAACATGGTAAAAATATTTGATGAAAATGGCACCTTTTCAAACTTTTTCGGGTCAAATGACCTTGAAAAATGAGGTCAAGGTCAAATTTAAAGGTCAGTTTGGGCTTATTAGGTGTATGTTTGGGGGGGTTTACTATGACATGTTATGAGCTAACATCGATATTTCAAGGTAAAATTTTCAAGGTCAACGGTTTTGGTGACATGGTAAGAATTTAAAGTTACATAACTCAAGAACCGGTACTGCCGATGGAAAATAAAAAGTCCGGGCAAATGTCCAGTGAGTTCAGGCACATTTTGGCACCATCGGTATGACTCTACAACTTACGGATTCTGAGATCCCGCGATAGACCTCAAACCATGAAATTGGACTTTGTACACAGTGACCTTGACCTACTTTCATGAAAGTAGGTCAAGCTGTGTAGAAAGTGTCTAGGACATTTCTATGTACAGGAAAGTGAAATCCAGTAATAACCAGATGACCTACATGCATTTGAAGTTTTGTGAAATTCGACTTTGAAAGGCTCTGTGACCTTGAAAAATAGGTCAAGGTCATTCATTAGGGTGGCCTAAAAATGTACAGGAACATTTTTTTTTCTGAAATTCACATCGCATACCCCCTCATTTTAGGAGAAATGGTGAAAAAAGCACCTTGTTAAAATTTCATGAAAATCAGTCAAGTCTAAGTGGTCTCTCAAGGCCCCTCAATTCTCACCAAAAAGAAACATTTTCGCCAATACGCGGTTAGCCACAACTTTGTGAATTTTTAATGAACAACATTCTAATTGCAATGGTTGGAAAGGTATCAAAATTAGCTTCAATTTGCATACCAACATTAATGGTCTAGGATGATATCTTGACTCCCATGGACTCTTCAGCTGACAGTGCTAATGTGCGAAAGTGTTTACTGAATGACTAAACCTGTTCAAGAAAAGATTTCCATTAAATTTCACTGTCAATTAACATGTTCTTATTCTCCAAAAGGCAGGATGACCCGATAAAGCATAAAACTTTTTTTTTTACCATGGAGAAACCCGCTTTATGAGCTGTAAAGTTTTAATGTTAGATTTTGTCAAAAGTGCTGAAAACATCGGAGAGGGGCTGTTGCATTTCATAGTTTAACTTCATAAGAGTTAAATATAGGACAACATAATCTATATCATGTGAAACATAAGAATATTGTCTTTCAAGTGGTACCCATCATGGTGCCCTGTAATAAATTTGGATGAAGATATGAATTTGAAATACTACGATTCCCGACTGCTATTTTATGTGTTTGCGACAAACTTCAACATAAAATTTCATCACTCATAAACCGGGCATTCCCATGGTCAAATATCTTTTCTTTTTAAATATTTGGTCATTCTTGAACTGGGAAAATAAGAATCATGGCAATTTAAAGCAAAAAAAAAAAAAAGCCTGGCTTTTATCAGGATCGGTCGTTCAGCAACAATTTCATTCACGAAAAGTGTAAACTGAAAAGACCATGGGAGTTGAGATATTATCTTAGACCAATAATGTTGGTATGCAAATTGAAGCTCTTTTTTAGCCCTATCCAACCATGGTATTGGAAATGCAGTACTGTACAAATTGACTAAGTTATGAGGAACCGCGTATTTGCGAAAATGGTTGAAATTTTCCTTTTTGCTAAGAATGGAGGGGCCTTGAGAGACCCCTAAGACTTAACCGATTTTCTTGAAATTTTTACAGGGTGCTTTTTTCACAATTTCTCCTAAAATGAGGGGGTATGCGAATAGAAAATCAAAAATTTTGTTTTTTGGGCCACCCTAGTCATTCATATTCAGAATTTGTAATAAAGTCATTGTAGACCATGTATATGAATTTTTTGAACATTTTCCGAAGAGGTTTGTGCGGCGGAATAAAAATAATAAATAATACCGATTACAAGAAACTTCACCTATGTGTAGGTGAAGTTTAACTAGTTGGAGATCGAAAGCACTTTGATGGATCACCATTTCACTATTTTTGGGCCTATGGAATAGGCAGACCCCATTTCGGAAAGTTCTAACAATCCTTTGTCGATCCCTGAAAGATACATGGATGTATGATGATTCTCTAAAAGAATAAAAAATAACATTTAAAAAAACACATATTATTATTAAAAAAAATATGTACCCCTAGTATTTCACCAGATTAAAAGTACGTAACTTAATGAGTCAGTCAATGAAACATATTTACTTTTTTATATAAATTTATCTAAAATCATTCAAATATATCTTTTTCATATCCAGTCTATTGTTTCTTATGGTTCTTGAGAATTGAATTGAGGTAATTACAGCTCTTATTTCAAAGCAATTAAATGGTCATTAGGCCCCTACCGAAACGCAGTGTGTACCTTTGAAGTACAGGAGTGTCCGATCTATTTCTTATTACCTAAGGTATAACATTGCAAGTATGTCTTTATCACCTATGCTTAGATTTTAAGAGGACTGTTGTTTTCTCTGACATCAGACACACTACCTGTTACTTGGGACCCATGTATGCCACTATCAGTCAACCCTCATGAGTGCCCAGAACTGGGCATGGAGGGTTGCACTTACCATGTCTATCTATCAATCTTCCACCGCACATCCCCCTGCACTTCAATCTCCTCACCCTTTATCCCCTGCCATCTTTTTAGTTTCCTCTTCCCTGTTTCCTCGATGGATTGGATACTACCAATATTGTTCACCTAAGTCTCCGGAATCCTCCCTCCTAGAAAGATTGTACCTAAGTATTCATCCTTCCATGTTCATATATCATAGGAACAAAAGTCCTAAAGATAATTCAATCGTAATTATTATTATAAAGTGTCATTGATCTGTATGTCATTGCGATTAAATAAGCAATGATGTGCTAGAGGAAAATAATTGCAGGAACTGGCCAAATAAATTGAAGGTAGACCATTTGCAAAATATTGTATAATAATAGCATTCCGAGAAGAAAAGGTATTCACGTTAGATATTTTCTAGGCAAGTGAAAGATAATTAAGTTTTGGTATTTACCAAAGCGAAGGATTATTACGTTTTTGTGTTTACCAATTTCTACTGAACCATTGCACCTTTTTTCCTAGGACACAGATAATAATATAAGGTTTGGCCACCATTCTAGGTGCCTTAGATTTCTCAGCTCCTTGAATGTCAAAATCTGAGCTGCCACTATAATTTTTTTCACTGGGGTTATAAACAACTCTGTACTAAGTTTCATACTTTATCCACCCTTTAATATCATAAGTTCCTCCACTCTTTGTGACAGTATTAGTCAAGATCCAAAAGATGGGAAAATATTTGAAGTGACATGGTTTCTATTACGCACTTGGAAAAATGTTTGGCCAACTTTGTTGGCCATCTTGAACTTTTCGGATCATATATCGTATTTATAGCTTTAAAAAGTAAATGTTTGAGTTCCTTGACCCAAGAAACAGAGGAAATGACCTTTCATTTATTACTCTATGACAATTAGGGGCTGAGATACGAGTTGTCACCGATTGGGCAACCATTTTGGCGGCCATCTTGGATTTAACTCCTCAAATATTGCATGTATGGCTTTAAAACCCCTTAAAATTACTTGCTTGACCTAAAAAACAATATTTAACTTGTTACTCCATCTTAATTCGGGACTGAACTATGAGAAAAACCGCTCATATTTGTCTGTGATTTTGGCTGCCATTTTGAAATTATCCCCACAAGAGGGGAAAAATGGCGGGAAAATTCGTCCCCCTCAATATTTTGCTATTGGATGCCCAATGAACCCAAATCTGCAAAAAAATCAATTTTAGCAAAGAATTCCTACGGGATCCATATATTAGACATATCGAACCGCACTATGTCGTCATGTGACTGATTTAGGCCAATCAGCATCGCTCTAGCATAGTGGTCATGTAATAATATACAAATACGGCATGATATGAGTGCAATATGAAAATTTATTTGCACGAGGAAATTCATATTGAACGAGGGCGCAGCCCGAGTTCAATATGAATTTACGAGTGCAAATAAATGTTCATATTGCACGATAATAAGTGCCGTATTTGTTTTATTACATGACCACTATGCTTACAAAATAATGTTCAATTCGGAAAAAAAAATTTCTGAATTTTTTTTTTTTTTTTTGTCACTTGAGAAAAAAAATTTGGAAAAAAATATTTTTTGGAAATGTTTTTTTATAAAAACTCATATTGCACTCTAACCATGCAATATGAAAAAATCTGAAAAAAAATTTTTTGGATAGAATTTCATATTGCACTCAAACCATGCAAAAGAGTATTATTACATGACAGCGATGCTGATTGGCCAAAATCAGTCACATGACGACATCATAAAAACTCATATTGCATGGTTTGAGTGCAATATGAATTTTTTTCCAAAAAAATGTTTTTACATTTTTTTTCAGATTTTTTCATACTGCATGGTTAGAGTGCAATATGAGTTTTTATAAAAAAACATTTCCAAAAATTTTTTTTTTCCAAATTTTTTTTCTCAAGTGACAAAAAAAAAAAAAAAAAAATTCCGAAATTTTTTTTTCCGAATTGAACATTATTTTGAAGCATAGTGGTCATGTAATAAAACAAATACGGCACTTATTATCGTGCAATATGAAAATTTATTTGCACTCGTAAATTCATATTGAACTCGGGCTGCGCCCTCGTTCAATATGAATTTCCTCGTGCAAATAAATTTTCATATTGCACTCATATCATGCCGTATTTGTATAATATTCTCCACTTGGATTGTGTCAGCCAATCACAAGCGAGTATTCTTGGATAATATCCTTGCTGTATTAGGCAGAGAAAAAGTTATATTGGACAGTGAAAAGTTATATTGGTCAGTGAGAAGTTATATTGTGCAGTGAGGAGTTTTATTGCCATGTTATAGGTCCATGAGGGAGGACCTGAGAGGAAACACCTTCTGCTGTGCCCTGCTGCAGCAACAGCAAGAACAAATTTTGTGTTTTTCAATTTTAGTAAAAAATTAATTGCACGCCTATGGGAAGACACAGAAAAACACAAATGATGTCAAAAGTAGCGTATTGATCAGGACAACAACATTAAGCAAATGTAACATTGCTTACATAGGTTATGGGACCATGGTATGACATTGAGTGACAAAAAATGCACTTTTTCACCCATTTTTCGCGCAAATGCCAATGTTTAAAGAAAAACATTGTGCTATAAAATTCAAATAAAAAATACCAAATATAAAGAGGCTTCTTGGTTATAGAATACAGAATCAGAATATGTGAATTTTATATTTTTGTGGCTACCCATTGCTGAAATAGAACGAGATACATTTTGAAGAGAATTCTGCAGTTAAACAAAAAGAAACACAAACTGGCTTTCCAGCACAGTTAAAGTGTTTAAACCTATTATTGCTTTAAAAGTGGGTTCATTTATGGAGAATATAACAGATATCGGATGGTAAGTCGTCCAATATAGAGTATAATTGGATTCAGAAAAGTTATATTGGATTCGGCTGCGCCTCATCCAATATAACTTTTCTTCATCCAATTATACTCTATATTGGACTCCTTCCCATCCAATATTTGTATAATATTTGACGACTTACCATCCAATATCTGTTATATTCTCCATCCAATATAAGTTACATTTTCCTTTTAAATTGACTTGCTGCCAAATGGTCAAAAAATAATTGTTCAGATGTTTTGAATTATCAGGATATATCATATGGCTAGCCGAAATACTCGCTTCTCATTGGCCGACAGCCGTGCAATATTCTACGATATTGCACGCATTATATTGCACGGTCATTTTAACATGTATGAGATTGGACGGACCTGAGAGGAAGCACCATGTTTTCAGTGCTCTGCAGCCACAACCTGACAAAAGATTGTTTTTCCATTTTACTAAAAGATTCACTGCACCGCAACGGAAGAAGATAGAAAGCTGGTTTTTGCGGCAAAAGATGCGGCTGTTAAAGGGCTATTGGGATATATAGTTTTCGTATTGATTACTTTATTTGTTTGAACGGAATAACGCAATAAGTGACCGAAAAACAGTGTTTTTGCCGATTTTTCCGTGATTTTTTAGTGTTTAGAGGTCTAAAGTCTGCTATAAAGTTTCAGACAAAAATCTAAAATAAAATCCGTCATCAAGTTAATCATTTTTCCTTTCAGAAAGTGTGAAAAAAATTTTTGGCTTATCACAGCCTTGAGGGATGCACATTTAGCATGCACTTACCAAAAAGCTACTATTCACCCAAAATTAATTGTCACCTGTTACTGGATTCAATTCTAAATTGCTGGAATGTTCATACATATTGGTACATATACTGCGTTTTGCAGTCTTTGGTACAGTTACAAAATGTAAACAGCCTCAAGATTACATCATCCAAATTTGAAAATTTGAAAAATTATTATTAAAACTGCAAAGGCATTACATAAAGCTACATAAGCCCAGGTTCTGCTGAGCGCGGACCTTAGGGGCAGCAGCGCGGACTATAGAGGCAGCACTCCCAGTGACCTAGAAGCAATTCGATACTCAATTCGATGAGAATTTCATCAGTCTGCAGCCTCGCTCGCTCGCCTGCTTGTACAGCAGACTGACTTGTCAGTCAGACATAAGGGGCCGACCAGATGATAGTTGGGGGGGGGGGGGGCTATGGACTTTACCCCTGGACAAACTTTTTTTTTCATTCTCGACGCGTCGACGACAAACTTTTTTATCGGAATTTTAACATTACGGTACCCTAGATGCAAGTGGAAACAAACTTTTTTTTAATTTCCATGTGCTGAATAAACTTTTTTTTTTCAGTGTCAAGTGGGAAACAATCTTTTATTTTCACCAAATATCCATAGCCCCCCCCCCCCAAAGATCATCTGGTCGGCCCCTAAGCCTGTATTGGCCTGCAGACTGACTTGCATTGCCTGCAGATGCAGCAGATTGATTTCAAACGCAGCCCTGCAGCGTGCAATTTTAAGAAATAGCCTGTCCCCTACCAGGAATTACTTATATCAAGATTGATCAGAAAGAATTTATCTAATTCACAAAAACAGGGCAAGAAATTATTTATTTAGAAAAAGCTCCAAGCCCTCACTCGAGTATCCAATAACAATGAAAACATTGAATAAGTTTAAGCTTTATTAAAAATGCTTTTTATATGAAGGTTCAATGGTTCATGTTTAAAGACAGGTATGTTTTCTTGATAGAGGTTGCGCACTTTTCCAGGCTGCTTTTTGGGGGCCTGGAAATCTGTTTTCATAGCAGCGTAACAGCTCGGCTGTTGACGCTACGAAGTTAGATAAACTTGTCGATCTACCAAAGAAAATATAACACAAGAAGGGACGCCACCATAGGCCCAATGGTAAACCCAAAATCATGACGCTACCTGATGGTGAGCCCCAGAACTATTGTGACGCCAGAATGACATGCTGCTGCATGGTTTTTCAAACAAAAATGGACCTACAGACTTTAATATTTGTCCGATATGCAAAATGTAAAAAGCATCATGGAGGAAACAATATTACCCAACACCTAGACTAATCAATTTTGTTGCTTCGCCAAAGGCTTTCATGCATTCAGTAACTGAACTTCGTATTAGTATTTTTTTACTTTGGTAAAACATACAGAGCTCTGGAATTATTAAGGTTAATGAGCTGTCTCAGAGAAAATCATGCAGAGCTGTTCGGATGACGTTCTCGGAATGGCCTAAAATTTTGCATAGGTACCAGACCACCTCTTAAACGAAGAAATGTGAAGTTGGAACTTCAAAACTCAGAATACTTTTCTCACAGGGGGGCCTCAAAATAGGGGTGTTGGGAAGCCATTTTTAACAGAAATCCCCATTTCATCAACAAAAAAGTGGCCGATGTTCAGACCTCTCTGGATGCTAGAAAAAATTAACAAGAACTATCCAAACTGGGTTTGGATGAAGGCTAGCATTGTTTTTAACAATAAATCACCTCTATTTATTAATTTCACTAAAAAGGCTACTTTGGGGGGGGTCACTCCGAAACTGCAGATTTTGTGTTTTTCAAAATTTGAAAAACATGCCATGTTTCGAGGGCAATTTCTCAATTTTGTGCGGGTCAAGGATTGACAATATTTGGTTAGAAAATTAGTAGAATACTTGGATATTAGATATCTGGTGAGAAAACCATGGGAAAATGTGAATTTTAAGATAATTCAGCCATTTCAAAAACTGTAATTTTCCGAATTTCCTTAAAAAATCATGAAATTTCCATAGTCAAAAGGTCAAAGTAGTACCAACCCTATTATCATAATTTTGATTGAAATTAATGAAAATTACCTTTATTCAGTAAATTATTTAAGTTTCATCTGGAAAAAAATATTATTTTGTATCAAACGGCTAATTTTCAAAATTTAGTTTTTCACAAATTTTGATAAGTTTCTGTAAAGGAATCAATTTTGTGGGCCTATGTCTGACATAGTAACACTTCCATGTTAAACAATTTCCATGATCATTCATGGAAAAACAACTATATTTAGTAAATCAAGTGAGAAAATTGTGGGAAATGGAGAAATTTTGAAAATATGGATACTCCAGGGGGGTCACTCCGAAACTGCAGATTTTGCTGTTTTTCAAAATTTGAAAAACATGCCATGTTAAGAGGGCAATTTCTCAAATTTGTGAGCACTTACATTGACCATATTTGGTTAGAAAATTGGCAAAACACTTGCATTTTATATATCTGTTGAGAAATTTGTGTGAAAATGTGAATTTTCAGATATTCAGTCATTTCAAAAACTGTAATTTTCCGAATTTCCGTAAAAAATCATGAAATTCCATAGTCAAAAGGTCAAAGTAGTACCAACCCTATTATCATAATTGTGATTGAAATTAATGAAAATTACAATTATTCAGTAAATTAGTTAATTTTCATGTGGAAAACCAATTATTTTGTATTGCACGGCTAATTTTCAAAATTTAGTTTTTTTGTAAATTTGGATAAGTTCCGGGAAATGTATCAATTTTACGGGCCTATGTCTGACATAGTAACACTTCAATGTTAACCAATTTCCACGATCATTCATGGAAAAACATCTATATTTAGTAAATCAGGGGAGATAATTGTGGGAAACGAAGAAATTTTAAAAATATGGATACTCCAGGGGGGATCACTCCGTATCTGCAGATTTTGCTGTTTTTCAAAACTTGAAAAACATGCCATGTTAACAGGGCAATTTCTCAAATTGGTGAGCACTTATATTAACCATATTTGGTTAGAAATTTGGCAGAACACTTGGATTTTATATATCTGGTGAGAAAACTATGGGAAGATGTCAATTCTCAAAAACTGAAATTTTCCGAATTTCCGTAAAAAATCATGAAATTTCCATTGTCAGAAGGTCAAAGTATTACTTACCGCATTTCCAATTTTTTTTCACAAGTTACCGGAAATTCATCAGTTTTGTCTGACATAGTGATACTTCAGTAATCATTCATTCAACAAACTTTTTTTTCACCAAAAATCCATAGCCCCTTTAACCAAAAGATTATCCGCTTCTCCCCTAAATAGGGAGGTAATTGTGGGAAATCGTCTTATTTTCTAGGAGGTAGCACTCTACCAAGGTCACAGAAATATGTCAGGCCTCATTCTGAGATTAGCCATTGAGCCTCATTCTGAGATTAGCAAGATGGCGGCCTGAGGACCCAGCAGGGTGGGCAGAAGGAGTGAGATTAAATGAGGATGAATAAGAAAGAACAGATTAGAGAATGCGCTTTCTTGAATCTCCCCTTTCCAGTGTAATCACAATTTTGTTAAAAAATAATAATTTTGGACTGGCTAAATGCTATGTGGCAACAGGCCTGGGGAGGGTGAGTGACACCAACGCCATCTGGTATATATCAGACATGCACATCAATGCACGGTCGCTGCTGATGCTTATCAAAACACTATTTATTCCGCTGTTTCTGTCATTGTCAATGTTATGGTTTTTTGGGGTCATTTGATGGAACTTTTGCAAAGTTACCCTAGACAAAAAAAGGGCTTTTAAAACAGGGTTGCATAATGGCAAATGTATGCAGTCAAGATTTAGGTGATTGTTTCATGAGTGTAAATGATGAGATTATTTATTTTGAATGTAGATTCTCGATCTCCGGAGTCCGGATTCATTAGAGTGATGAATTTACATTCAGGAGAATTGGTATAAATTGTCAGAATTTTTGGCAACTTCGCATCGTCTTCATCGTGAATGTGACAGAGGACTAGAGCTCGCATGACGACTCAGCCCCACAGCACATTCACTGATGAAGACGATGAGAAATTGTCGAAAATTCTGACAATTTATACCAATTCTGCTGAAGGTAAATTTATCACTATAATTATTTATTTGTTTCATTAGCATTTCTTGATAGTTCTCCCCGGATCAAGCAGTTCATGTCTGATGACGTCACAATGACCATTGTCATAAATATATTGTTACAAGTTAACAATTTCTTACAGTGGTGATGATGTTATATAAGCTCACCTAGCACAAGAACAGCTCATTCTGTTTGGTGCTCCTGTCTCGGGCTGCTGGGTGGCCAAGTGGCTGAAGTGCCTGCCTGCTCCGCTGAAGGTCTTGGCTTGCATGGGTTCGAACCCCAGGTATGGAACCTAAAGTTTTTTGTGCACCTTCATGAGCAAAATCTCAGCTGGATGTCATTCGGATGACACGTTAAATTGGTGGCCCCTTGTATCAGTATCTAATATATATATACATTTGGTTTATAAGTTTGTATTTTGTACAAATTCTATTTTAATCATTAAGGAATTGGAGGGATCAGACAGACAATCATTAAGTTAAAGGAGATGTAATATAACATATAGGATATAGCTAACTTGTCAGAGAGGTACATGTATATTGATTGATTGATTGATTGATTGATTGTAATGATTCAAAATTTGTTCTCTTCCTTTCATTTTAGTATGAAAGAGCTCAACATATGGTTTCATGCAGCTTATGTCTCAAACTGCATTCACTTCAGCAAAAAAAACAAAAAAACACCAAAATTGATTATTCCATTTACGATTCTTTAATAAAAAGTGCAGGAAATCAGTAATGAAGAAGTTTTGCAAACTTTTGAGTTGTAAGACTGAAGTAATAATATCTTCATGTCAATTTCAAAATATACAAAATGTTTTATATTACAACTGCGGGCCAGAATGCGGGCTGCTTGCGGGCCAACATTGGACACTGCCAGCCTGCACCCACAGAGAGCCCGCACATTATCCAGCCCGCCTCGGCCCGCCCCACAGCAACTCCAGCCCGCACCCGCCCTGCACCCGCAGAAGACTGATGCGGGCAGCCCGCGGGCTGCGGGCCCCGCGGGTCAGGCCGGGTCAGCCCGCCCCGTGCACAATTTTAGTATCTATGCTGGGCAAGTAAAAGATCCCTCACATGGGGTATGTGTGTAGCATTTTAAGGACTCCTGTTCTCTCTCCCATCTCATCAATCAACCCTCGTGAGTGCCCAGAACGGCTTAGAGAGCTGCACTTACCATATCTATCTATCTATCTATCTACTGTGACTGCCTAAACAGGAAGTGCCAATAGTTGCTATAAAAAGTGGAGCTAATATTTAAGTCACAGTTAAGTTTAGTCATTTATTTAAATACCTAAAATACCTTCCAAAATAGCCTTAAAATTTCAGTCTTGTCTATAACAACCTCTAATGACACATTTCAGGGATTTAAATCAACATATAAATGTATCCAACATTGAAAATAATCATTTCCATGCCCCGTGATTGTAGAAAGTGAATAAAAATTAAAGTTAATGACTGAAACGGATCACCCAAGTAAGAAATCATGACAACACTTTGTTGATAATCAAAATTGGATAAAACATAAGATTGATAAGCAAAATTGGTGGGAAATGAAGTGTTACTATATCAAACTTAGGCCCACAAAGTACAAGCATTATTGGAACTCAATAACACTTCTGAAAATTGTATTTATAGAATTAGACCTGTGATACAAAATGATTATTTTTGCAGACAAAACTTTGACCTTTTAACTATGGATATTTCATGAATTTTTACAGAAATTTGGAAACTTACAGTTTTTGAAATGGCTGAATTTTTGAAAATTCAAATTTTCCCACAAATTTCTCACCAGATATATGAAATCAAAGTATTCTGCCAATTTTCCCTAACAAATATAGTCAATATGAGTGCTCACCAATTTGAGAAATTGCCCTCTAAACAAGGGATGTTTTTCAAATTTTGAAAAACAGAGAAATCTGCGGTTTCGGAGTGACCCCCCTGGAGTATCCATATTATCAAAATATCTGTATTTCCCACAATTTTCTCCCCTGATTTACTAAATATAGGTGTTTTTTCATAGTGATCATGTGAAATGGCTAAAATGGAAGTGTTGCAACGTCAGACTTGGGCCCACAAAATTGATACATTTCCGCCAACTTATCAAAATTAGTGAAAAATTAAATTTTGAAAATTAGCCCTATGATACAAATGAATTATTTTTTTCAGATGAAACTATGACTAATTTACAATCGTTTTTTTTATTAATTAAAATCAAATTATGAAAATAGGGTTGGTACTACATTGACCTTTCGCCTGTGGGAATTTCATGATTATTTATGGAAATTCGGAAAATTACAGTTTGTGAAATGACTGAATATCTGAAAATTCACATTTTCACACAAATTTCTCAACAGATATATAAAATGCAAGTGTTTTGCCAATTTTCTAACAAAATATGGTCAATATAAGTGCTCACAAATTTGAGAAATTGCCCTCTTAACATGAGATGTTTTTCAAATTTTGAAAAACAGCAAAATCTGCAGTTTCGGAGTGACCCCCCTGGAGTACCATATTTTCAAAATTTCTTCATTTCCCACAATTATCTCCCCTGATTTACTAAATATAGGTGTTTTTCCATGAATGATAATGGAAATTGTTTAACATGGAAGTGTTACTATGTCAGACATAGGCCCACAAAATTGATTCCTTTCCAGAAACTTATCAAAATTTGTGAAAAACTAAATTTTGAAAATTAGCCGTTTGATACTATACAGTTATCGCACAGCACCGAGTGCAATATCAGTTTTTATGGCACCGAGGTGACTAATATTGCACGAGGGCGCAGCCCGAGTGCAATATTAGTCACCGAGGTGCCATAAAAACTGATATTGCACGAGGTGATGTGCAATAACTGTTATATCATATGGTTTTTTTGTGACAAATGCAAATAAAAGGGCTGGAATTCTGATGTCTAGACTCTTTTTTTGTTTCTTTTGACCCACGTTTTTACATATATCTCATCAAAATTCAATAAATATTTCACCCAAAAAAAGGCTTCTCTCTTGTGGAATGATATACTTGATGATGGGTCTTCTTTAAATTCATTTTACTAAATTTTTTTGTCAGACTTTAGATCTCTTAACACAACAAAGTCTCTGAAACTGGGGGGAAAAGGTTTTTCGGCCTCTTAATCCTTTATAGGCCTACTGACTAAAAATAATAACATAAACATTACAAAAAGTCGATATCCACTTAGCCCTGTAAAATACATCTTTTGCCACCAAAATCACTTTCCTATCTATTTCCATTACCGGGTGGTGATTCATTTTGCACTAAAACCAAGAAACAATCTTGTGCTGCCGCAAGTCTGTGTTTCTTTTGAACTACATATTTAAAATGTATCTCATCAGAAATCAATAACTATTTCACTCACAAAAAATTTTTTCACACCTTTGGTTCCAAAAATTATATACTTGATGATAGATATTATTTTCGATTTTTTTCTGAAACTTTATAGCAGACTTTTGACCTCAATACACAAAAAAATCACTGAAAAATTGGCAAAAACGCTATTTTTCGGTCACTTATTGCTTTATTCTGATAAAACAAATAATATAATCAGTACAAAAAGTTTATATACTAATAGCCCTTTAATAGACGCATCTTTTGCCGCAAAAACCAGCTTTCTAACTGCCTCCGTTGCTCTGCATTGCATTTTTTAGTAAAATGAAAAAACACAATCTTTTTCTCTGCTTGTGGTTGCAGCAGCACTGAAATATGGTGGTTCCTCTCAGGTCTGTCCAATCTTCCACATGTTAAAATCAGCGTGCAATATAATGCGTGCAATATCGTAGAATATTGCACGGCTGTAGGCCAATGAGAAGCGAGTATTTCCGCTAGCCATATGATATAAAATAATATTTTTTTCCAGATGAAACTTAAATAATTTACTGAATAAAGGTAATTTTCATTAATTTCAATCAATATTATGATAATAGGGTTGGTACTACTTTGACCTCTTGACTATGAAAATTTCATGATTTTTTACGTAAATTCGGAAAATTACAGTTTTTGAAATGGCTGAATTATCTGAAAATTCACATTTTCCCACGGTTTTCTCACCAGATATCTAAAATCCAAGTGTTCTGCTAATTTTCTAACCAAATATTGCCAATCCTAGACCCGCACAAGATTGAGAAATTGCCCTCGAAACATGGCATGTTTTTCAAATTTTGAAAAACACAAAATCTGCAGTTTCGGAGTGACCCCCCCAAAGTAGCCTTTTTAGTGAAATTGATAAATAGAGGTGATTTATTGTTAAAAACAATGCTAGCCTTCATCCAAACCCAGTTTGGATAGTTCTTGTTGATTTTTTCTAGCATTCAGAGAGGGCTGAACATCAACCACTTTTTTGTTGAAGAAAGGAGGATTTTTGTGAAAAATGGCTTCCCGACACCCCTATTTTGAGGCCCCCCTGTGAGAAAAGTATTCTGAGTTTTGAAGTTCCAACTTCAGATTTCTTCGTTTAAGAGGTGGTCTGGTCACTATGTAAAATTTCAGGCCATTCCGAGAACGTCATCCAAACAAATTCCCTGATATTGCATGATTTTCTCTGAGACAGCTCATTAAAAATATGGTTGTTATGTCAAAAGTTGCCTATATCAAAGGACAACTTTGGGTAAACTATTCATGCTCCTAACTGAATTGGTTTTTTCAATATTAAACACTAACTCCCCCAAAAATGCTAATTTTCAAGATTTTTTGAGACATTTTTGTTTTCAGAGGTTATAAGTCTGCTATAAAGTTTCAGAAAAAAATTTTATAAAAAGACTATCATCTAGGACAATACCTGCACATTCTAAAAAAAATTTCTTTCACTCCAATAAATGCTGATTTATGATGAGATACGTTACTTCATGCACAAAATGATTTGTGACGCCATAATGCCAATTTTTGACACATTCTTGTTTTCAGAGGTTATAAGTCTGCTATAAAGTTTCAGAAAAAATTATTAAAAAACTATCATCTAGGACAATACCTGCACATTCTAAAAAATTTTTTTTCACTCCAATAAATGCTGATTTCTGATGAGATACCTTACTTCATGCACAAAATGATTTGTGACGCCAGAATGCCAATTTTTGAGACATTCTTGTTTTCAGAGGTTATAAGTCTTCTATAAAGTTTGAGAAAAAATTTAAAAGAAAACCTATCATTTAGGGAAATACCTGCACATTTTCAAAAATCTAAAAAATTTTTTTTTCACCCCGATAAATGCTGATTTATATTGAGATACATTAGTTCATGCACAAACTGATTTGTGACGCCAGAATGCCAATTTTCGACACATTCTTGTTTTCAGAGGTTATAAGTCTTCTATAAAGTTTGAGAAAAAATTTAAAAGAAAACCTATCATTTAGGAAAATACCTGCACATTTTAAAAAATCTAAAAATTATTTTTTTCACTCCAATAAATGCTGATTTATATTGAGATACGTTAGCTCATGCAAAAACTGATTTGTGACGCCAGAATGCCAATTTTTGACGCTTTTTTTTAGAAATTCTTGTTTTCAGAGGTTATAAGTCTGCTATAAAGTTTGAGAAGAATTTGAAAATAGAAACTGTCATCTTGGATAATACTTGCACATTCTAAAAAATCTAAAAATTATTTTTTTCCAATAAATGATTTATGATGAGATACGTTAGTTCATGCACAAACTGATTTGTGACGCCAGAATGCCAATTTTTGACACTTTGTTCAGACATTCTTGGCTTCAGAGCTTTAAGGTCTGCTATCAAATGTGAGAAAAAATTTCAAACCAAATCCATCATCAATAACAATACCTTCAGATTTGAAGAAATACAAATTTGCATGCAACTCAAGGGGGTATCAATTTTTTACGGGAAGTGCTGGAAAAACTTTCACCCCGCAAGTCATAAGTTCTGCACGTCAAATAGTTTGGGACCAGCAAATTGAAAAGAGAGCCCTAACCACAGGGCCACCATATATATAGAAATTATCCAATCTAAAAGTGATAGATCATAGCACATTTTTACACAAATTGAGAATTTTTTTTCGTTTCACTGCCCATCAGAGCATGTGCGATTTCAGAATGTGGCACACTTTGCATGTACATATAATAATGAGCTTGTATGCCATAAATCGATCATAACTACCTGAACTGAAAACACATACTCCATAAATAAATCAACTTGTCACAGTCATATCATTATGTACAACAAAATTTGCATATGTCTGGTCATGAAATTAAATACTTTTATTTCAAGTATTCATGAACTTAAATAGCTTATTTATTTTAAGACAGATTGTTCAAAATAAAATCACATCTGTCTCAGGAACTGAAAAATGTAATATTTGATAACTGGTCAATTAAATTTGATATTTTAAATATTCACTACATATGTGATAGAGCTTGAAGATTACGAATTCATATATTTACACATGCGAAAGTCGAGAATGAAGTGTCCCAAAGGTTAGGGACTTTGGTTACTTTTAATTCTTAAAGAATATCCCTTGGTTGTTCTGACAAAGCTTGTCTGGAACAGTTGAACCATTCATTTGTGTTTGCTGCTTCAAATGTTTTTCTACACGCTGTAGCAGCTGCACGGCGACTGCACCTGGAAAAAAAGTCACAAATCATCAGTGATTATTTAAATCATCCCTCAAATGACAAAAAAGTATCCAACATCCATGGAGAGACAGTAAATTTCCTAATTTTCATTTCTTAAAAAATAGCAAAATTTTACGTCTTGCCTACAAGACAATTGGAGTTCTCTGCAATTTAATATCACAGCAGACTTAGTTCTGTAGATTGAAGGATAGCATCATATCATTATCTTCTATGTGATGCTTTCAGGGCCAATTTCACCAACATGGCTAAGACCAGGAGGCTTAAGGTAAAACCTGGTCTTAAGTATTTGGCTAACAAGGAAGTTCCGCCATTTTATCACAGAAATTTACCCTATAGTTTTAATTTTGGACTACTTAGTCCAGGTCTTATAATTCTTAGACCAGGCCTAACTCTGTAGGTGAAATCGGGTCTTAGACTTCACCAAACTCAATTCATTATAGGCCTATCAGGGGTCTAGGAGAAAGCATCAAGTAGGTTGAATAAAAAGGCTTGGTATGATCCTGTATTAAATGTTGGGTCATTCCATGTGAAAGAAACAAAAATTTGAAAAGTGACCCACCTCACCATCTGAGATTTTCATGAAACAGCGCACATTTGAAGCACTATTTATGGAATGAATGCATGCAAAATTTCATTTCTGTAACTGCAAATTTGTGAAAGAACTGACTGATTGAAGTTTGAAAACTCGAACTGAAAATTGAAAATTGTCCCTTCTAGAAATTTCTGTCATTTATTGACTGCCCAAGATAACGCCCTAAAATATTTTAAATGAATGCTTGATTTCTCAATAAACAAAATGGCTAGAAGCAAGTTGCTGAAAAAAGTTTGATGACCTTCCACAAATTTTCAAAGTTGGAAGGTTTATCGCACTAAAACTCAAATTTCAATAATTTCCCACTCGGTCACAAAACTTCCAAAATTAAAAATATTTTACAAATTTGTTCTTTGGGGTGAGAAGAAAGGGTACTGTTAATTTTATATCCCTGGCTGATGTTTGCTGTGATGCAGACTAAGCTCAAATTAAAAAAATAAATCAAATTGACCAATGTTCGGAGTGAAAGATCACAATGTGGGATAGGTCTTAGCAACAACATATGCAAAGGGCTTTTGATTCATACACAATATGTCTTGTGTATACGAATTTTTCTTGGTCATATTCAAGCTTTAAATATAGTAATTTAGGCTGTAATTATGCAGATATAAAATGATCAAAAGATCATGTGGGACCACTTATATGATTGCGAAAATAGGATATAAGTATTGCTTTGACTAAGGCTTTTTATACCCAATACCAAATATGCCAAGTTTGTACATTTCGTAAGGTAAAATTGCATTTTCACAAATTAACAAGGATAACCTCAAATACTTTTTCAAATATTTTTAAAAGCAACACTTTACACAATTTTTGGTTTTTTTGTGAGGACCTAATATTTTTCAAAATCATAAAATCATATCACCTGTCCCACATCAGCTTTTGAAATTTCATAATTTTTTCTTCTAGATAATTATTCACCCCAAGAATACTTTTAGTAGACAGTTAAAAAAAGGAAAAACACTGGTAAGATTTGATATCGAATCAAAGACCTTGGTCGAAATATAAGTTTCAGCCAATTTCTAAACTCAAATTTCTCATCCCAGATGATTTTGCTGTCATTTGTCATAATGTTGAAAAGGGGTAAACGACCAAAATACAAAGTAAAATTTCAAAATGAAGAATTCATATACACAAAACGTGGCTTCTCATATGCTTTCTTTAATATGAAATGTAAGTAATTTTACTTATAATAATTCTAATCAGGGCTATTCCATTTAAAAACCTGGGGGTGGGGTGGTCAGGTTACATTTTTGATCCCCCTCATGCATCTAAAGTGAATTATTTTCGACCCCCCCGTGCATTAAATGCAAATTTTTTACCCACCCCACATGCATCAAATGAAAATTTTATTATTACAATGCGTAAGCCTTCATGGAGCGATAATGCCCCCCCTTACATCTAAAGCGATTTCTTTTGCATCCCACCATACATCTGAAGCGAATTTTCGCCGATCCCTACATCCATCTTACGAAAAATAAATCAACCTGCCCACCCCCCTCCCAGGTTTTTAAATGGAATAGCCCTCACCCCAAAGAACAAATGTGTGGAATATTTGACATTTTGAAAGTCAATTGAAGGAGAGTGTCATGTGTAAGTACATGGGCTATGTCAGATTGTTATATAAACAAACAAAAGAGAAATTGAATTTTTAGAAATAGACAATTTTCGGACCACATTTTTAATCTTCAATTTGCCACAACTTCCTCAATTTTTGAGATACAGCTTTGAAATTTCACACAAATTCCTTCCATATTGTGTTCTTAATATGTGGATAGTTTCACAAAAATCGGAGAAGGTGAGGTTCGGACCATTGGTTGATTTGAGATGGAATGACCCTTTTGTGACTTGACAGTGAGTCGCCAGGGAAACTTATTTACCTGGGATGTCCTGGAATGAATTCTTGAGCGGTCCTGAAATGATTTCCTGACCATATTTTTTGCTGAATATTTCTGGTAGCTTGCTAAAAGCGTATCCAATTCACAAAATGCTCCAAAAGATAAGAAACCTTGAATTAAGAGCGTAAATATTTCACCAGCCCAATTTTCCTAAAATTTGCATCATTACACCACTGAAATCTAACAAAATACAAATAATCAGAACCTTAGGCGGTCAGTTTCAAGTACTTACCAGTGAGTTATTAAAAGAGAGCAGCCTCAGTTATATATAGTGCTGTTACTTGGGGTTTGCATGCGTGGGTGAATTTTTCGTGTGAAAGGCTTGCTTCTACCAATCTGCAAGCTGAAATTATATATTATAATATACAGAATTTTAAATTTCAAGTGACGGTGCTGCACAGTGGCGGATCAGAAGGGTCCTACATCACAAGATTGAAAAATAGCTTTTGACGAAAATATACAAAGACGCAGGCTTCCGAACATGGATACACGCCTGGATCTGCCACTGTGGTAGAATGGCTGAAAATTGGTCCTGACCACTGTTTTGTACGGCTTGAAGTAAAGTTATAACTGCAATTATACAAAATACTGAGAATTTATCCCGTCTATCACATACAGCAAGTGAGCTGCTAGTATAATTTCAGCTGGTGAGAAATAAATTTACACAACTTCATTAACAAATTGTAAGAAAGGAGACAGGACTTTCTTTAGTTTGGGTTAGGCCAACACTGTATCCAATTATTTACTTGGAAATTAACTCACGGCTCTATCAAATCCAGTCATTCCTTCTCCACTCCAGCGTTTTGCACTCAGCCAACTCGGGTAACTTAGACTCCAGCGTCATTGCCTGAAACAAAATGTAAAACCACCTTCTCATAAAGCTGCATAGGCGTCATATATGCTAAATTTACTTGAAACCAACTTGTCAACTTAGCTGACCAGACAACAGTTAGGGGGAGGGGCTATGAATTTTACCTCCGGGATGAACTTTTTTTGTTTGTGATAGTCGACAAAAAATTTTTTACGCATGCAGACGAGCGATTAAATTTTTCGTTGCAATTTTAACTTTACCGTACCCTAGCTACAGGTGGAAACAAACTTTATTTCATACGCTGAACAAAATCCATAGGCCCCCCCCCGCCCCCCAGATCATCTGGTCGGCCCCTAATCAAAATGTAAACTATGACAAGGGTGGCCATCAGCCAGCGGTGCAAAAAGCACCATTTGGTGGTCTCCTTGCTCTATTGATGTTTATATATCGATTTAACTTATATTGTCAACAACACCAGGAGCAAATAAATAAATATTTATCAATCAATCAATCAATCAATACTTTATAATTAATAATATATAATTATAATAATAGTAGTTTATGATTATAGCGCCTTTTCCAGTAAACTCAAAAGCGCTTAGTTAGTAAACTGCTCATCGAATCCACAATATCTTGATGCAACAATTCAACTGCATACTTTTGGCTATAGTTCTATCATAAAATCAATGTGATTTCTAGACTACGTGTATATCCCTGGGGTGTATATATATTTCACAATTTATTTTAATTGTACATGTTGTATTTAACTAGAGTTACTTCTTTTACAAATCAATAATAAGTTCAAAATTGTATAATTGTAATTTTGTGGAGAAATAAAATTCTTGAGTCTTGAGTCTTGTATAGCATTTTCTATACTGACACAGCACAGAATGTAATTTCAAAATATGAGGTGCTGTAGGTGTGCACTGACAGCCAGTGACATTGTACAGAGACTGTGCAGTCCAGCCAACTGAACCTCTGAGTGGGCTACAGACTGAACTGTCAAATTGTCACTGTCAAATTGTCGCCATAGACATAGTTCAAGTTTCAATTCAGCATAAGCAGCTGATAAGGTACAGCTAAAGTCATCTTTAACAACTTATACAACATCACACACATATATTCTGAATGAAATAACATACCTCAACAAGCCAGGAGCTGTTTGTTGTTGTCTCCAGCATGTCCAGCACGTCTGCTCTCGTGACCTACTTAGGTTTCGGAGCGTCTGCTCTCGTGACCTACTTAGGTTTCGGGGCTAACCCACAGGTGTCACTTGTGTTTGGTAAATAAAAAACAAACAAACTCCCATTGACAACATCAAAATTATTTATTCCAGTGATGGATGTTGACACGACAGCTAAGTAGCATTGTCAGAAAAGAAAGTAAAAAAAAAAATTAGCCCCCTCTGACGGTACGCCCCGGAACTAAAAAAATAACATTTCCCAAAAACACGCTTGGTGATTCATCTTCCCCTATACGATATTTGGATCTACCTAATCTTTGACGTGACGCGACCTCCTTGGTGCAGTTCCCGTGGTTACAGGGAGTCCCATCAGGCTATGTGACGTCATAAACACTGTGCTATAAATAAACGCCTCAAGAAAGCGCCCCAAAATAATTTAGATCGTTGGCTGAAGCAGATGATTGACAGGTCGCATATGCTGTGACTTTGGGAGCGGCCCGTGCCGGTCTGGTCCGATATTATCCAAGAATACTCGCTTGTGATTGGCTGACACAATCCGAGTGGAGAATATAAACAGATATACTGCAATCAATGTCGATGTGTCTATGTGTCTATGGATGTCACTGCTTCCAACAAAAGAAGAGACTAGTAAATTATTTCTTGTTAATGTGGATGTGTTTATATGATAATATAAACAGATAGGCCTATACTGCAGTCAATGTCGATGTGTCTATGTGTCTATGGATGTCACAGCTTCCCCCGAAAGAAGAGACTAGTAAATTATTTCTTCTCGATTTTGATGTGTCTATATGATAATATAAACAGATATACTGCAGTCAATGTTGATGTGTCTATAGATGTGTCTATGGATGTCACTACTTCCAACAAAAGAAGAGAATAATAAATTATTTCTTCTCAATGTTGATGTGTCTATATGATAATATAAACAGATATACTGCAGTCAATGTCGTTGTGTCTATGTGTCTATGGATGTCACTACTTCCAACAAAAGAAGAGAATAATAAATTATTTCTTCTCAATGTTGATGTGTCTATATGATAATATAAACAGATATACTGCAGTCAGTGTCGATGTGTCGATGTGTCTATGGATGTCACTGCATCCCCAAAAGAAGAGAATAATAAGTTATATCTCTTGTCAATGTCAATGCTGATGCGTCCATATGAAAATGTAAACAAATATGCTGCAGTCAATGTCGATGTGTCTATGTGTCAACGGGTGTCACTACTTCCTCAAAATTAAAGAATATATCACTTGTCAATGCCAATGCCGATGTGTCTATACATTATGTGACAAAGTTTATCATTTAACACGTTGGTTAAATTTGAAATGATACGCCATAAGAACCATCTAAAGCAACAAATATAGTGCTTTAGACAAATACTCTTTATGTTTCATAATTCTTAATTGATATTCATTTGTACTCAATAATTGAGAAACATTCATTTTTACACATCAACAAACTCATCGATACTGCCATGTAGGTGCAATAACTGCTGACGAATCTATATACAGTACAACCCAATAAATTTTCCGAGCTGATGCTCTCATTTGCACTCACTTAGACACCCCAGCACATCCACTACTTTGCTCTCACTTGCATGCTCTTACCCTCCTGAGCAAACAAACAAGCATGCAACTGGCTGGTGTCTCCATCTATTGAAATATGATGCAATTACCTGATTCAACAGCAGTGGGATTTTGGTGAGCATTGGACTGTGAAAGTGTGAATGGCGGTGAATGCATTCAATTGTCTTACAACAAAAGAACTAGGTTAAATGTTACCTGAATTACAAAAAAATACCAATAAGCTGAGTTAGATATAGCCTATGATATGATCAATATCAATTTATATATTCTGAAAAAAACGTTTGTGGCCTATCAATATAGTGGCGAGTATAGAAATTTTTCAAAGGGGCACAAAATACAAATTGAGCTACAGACCTTAATACATGTCCGATTTTCCAAATTTAAAAACCTGCATATATCAAATAAAATCCTCCGAATTCATTTCACTTATCAAGTTTGACCTACAAGCAGCATTAAGTTCGCAAATAAGCGCGTCGGCGCATTACGCTGAGAGGATATAAATAGTAGTTATACCATGGGCATATGTGGTATACGGAGATATATACAGCCGAGGTGGTAAATATAACCCGAGGGCGTAGCCCGAGGGTTATATTTACCACCTAGGCTGTATATATCCCGTATACCACAAATATGCCTTTGGTATAACTGATTTATACCATTATTCGCTGTTTCAGAGGATTATTTTGTTATCATGTGTTTGGAGATGAAGACCGATTTACTAAAAATGTCTCTATTTTATTACCAGAGATACCAAAATGGTCATAATATTTTTATTTATTTAACAAAGTTAACAACTTATTTTTTAAATCAGTATTCCAGTGTCAATAACTTAAATTATGTTCAAGCTACAAAAGCTCTTGTAAACTCCAGAGTGAGGCTCAATGGCATCTGTCATGACGTCATGATTCAAACGCTGGCTTCTGATTGGCTGATTCAGTGTTTGTGCATTGTGACATCACCACTTGTCACGTGACCACTAAATATACGTGATATATGGCGATATATATCATGGTAAATATTGAAGGATTTATCAGCGAGTATGGTATAAATTCAATTGCTAAAATCCAGTGGCCAAAATGGACTGGTGGCATTTCTAGGATTTTTTTGTATGGGGGATGTTTTTCGCAAATCAAGGACTATCTATCTATTTATCTATCTATCTATCTATCTATCTATCTATCTATCTATTGATCTATCTATCTATTGATCTATCTATCTATCTATCTATCTATAGCTATATAGATATATTCAATCTTCTATGCAGCCAATTCTTCTAGTTGCATATATATATCTTTTTTCTTTTCACATTTCTTACATTGTTAAAAAAAATTACTTTGTGGGTTATTTAGGCCTATTATAATTTGTTTTGATAATATTCTTTCATTTTATGGAAAATGTTGAGAAACAACTTCGTTTTTTAACTTCAAGCTCAACATTACACACTTAATTTATTTGGTTCTAAATAGGTGTGAAGTTATATTAAACATGTTAAATGACACAATTCCTTAGAGAAATACAAAACATAATCAAAGCAAACATGTAACAATTAATTCAATTGAACAAACATAGCAATTAACAAAATAACAAAATGCACCATTTTAATTCAAATAACCTATGTTTAATTTTATTTGCAACATTCCTGGTTGAGTAAGATATGCATGAAACAAGAGGGCAGTCTCAGACATTAATTTCATAAAAAATGATTTCTCAGTTTAGATATTAAAACTTTTAGAGTATTGATTTTTTTTTTCAATTCTTTTAAAAGACCAGGTTTTAAAAGAGCTGTACTATTTTTTGATCAATCTATCAATATAATTCTAGGATATTTTAATTTGTTTAACCAGTAGAACAAGATTCTAAACAGCAGAGCTCACTGCTGTTGTGTGTTGTGTTTAATTAGCACCAGAGGACAGGAGTATCGGGGGTTTCCCCAGAAGGGCATGGAAGTGATAGCAAGTGAGGGCTTCAGCAGAGATGTGAGTGGTTGGGAGTGAGGGCATCATTATGAGGGCATGGGATTTAGGAAAATTTTTTGGGATGTACTGTAAACTCTTTTCATAATCAGGAGCATTAAAAACAATTGTTTTACTTGTAAAATTTAAAGAAGGTGACAGTAGGCCTAACTGACATGTTCACTCACATGCTTTTGCCAGTTTGCTCAATTATAGTATCAGAAATATTAGACACTGATCTCTCTACAGTCATGTGTATTGGTGGTTTATGTCTTGTTTTGATATAAATATAACAGTGTAAACCTGCTTAACATTGACCTGATTTGTAACATTCGTTTTGTTTACCTGTGTAAACGGTTTTCCTTTTCTTTGAGTACTACTACAATAAACACTGGTAGTTCTCACCGTGTTTTTTGGGGTTTATTACGTTACCTGTTCAAATATCCTAATGAGTATAAATAATTACAGTAGAAAAATGTTTGCACATATACTTTTGCTATGGCAGCAGAAAAGTGTACGTCTATCTTTGACTTTGCCTGTAAAATAGTACATAATACAGCATGTTTGCAATATTTGCGTAATGAAGGACTTTTAGCTAAAGAAATGGAATGCAAATGTTGTGGCAGAGCAATGAAGCTTTCAAAGAGACCACCTTCAGTTTGTAAAGATGGCCAACAATGGACCTGTGGAAAATGCAATACATCTTTAACAATTCGAGAGGGATCATTTTTTAAGGTATGCATTATGAAAATGTTTGAATTAATTTCATTGTCACAGTACAAGTATACTCTGTATACAGGACAACAAACTATTTAATTAAAAGCATAAAATATTACCATAATTTCTACATAAATTCAAAACTTTGTCTACATTGAAAGAAGGGTTTCTATAGATGCCACACTTTTGGTCAATGAAAGTAACACGTTTCCCATGTGGTATTCTTACTATAATGGATTTATAATGAAACCAATAATACTACACTCATGGTCAACCGATAATGATAATATTGTAATAATTCTTGTCATGTTTCTTTTTCATTTAGAATGTCAACATAACTCTGAGGGATGGAGCTGCATTGTTGTATTGTTTCGCAAAGGATATGCCAATTCATATGACAGAGAAATTTATGCCACAGCTTGCTCACACGACCATTGTGCGATTTTACGGAAAATTAAGAAAGGTACATTATTCCTATAGATTATCTGAACACAAATCAGTATTCATTTATTATGAGCAAAAAAACTACAAACATAGACTGTCATTAGGGCTATCACTAGTTATATATTATTGGTCAAGATTAGATTCTAGTCAAATATTAATTTCGATTTACAAAAGTTTTCATTATTTTCTTTTATCAACCCTTGATATAATTTATAATTTGGCAAATTCCAATTGTTGAAGGTAAATTACTATTGATTCAGTCAAATGGATTGGTAAAGGTGATTATGCAGACAAAGGTGCAAAGTCTATTTGCAATTAGCACTCTTAAACATGTTTTTCTTTGAATGTGTCAATTCTACAGGACAATTAAGAATTTAGAACACCCCTAATTCCCAAGATGCCTAAATATTCTCCAGAAATATTGATTGGAGAAAATATTGTTTCAGATAATTCATTTGAAAGTGGAAGGTACTGTATTCTGTGGAAAATTAGATGGAAAGGAAGACATCATAGAAGTTTAATGAGAGTGTGTTTGGCAAAAAGAGAAAATACAATCGAGGCATGCATTGTAATAAGCAGTGGGTGTTTAGTATGGTAGGGCAATTGTCCAGGAAGACATACTTTGTGCCAGTAAGAAACAGGTTAAAGGAAGTGCTATTGAACATCATGAAAGAGCGAATTCAGAAAGGAGTGACAATTTACCATGACGACTGGGTTGCATATCGTCATCTGGAAGATGAGGGATACAAGCACGATGTTGTGGTCCATTCAAAGGAATTCAAGTCTGCATCTGGGGTCTGCACAAACACGACTGAAGGTGAGGAGAGACACCCATTATATATGTCTAAATTGCACTATTATAATACGAGATTGCAAAGTTTGAAAAAAAAAACAGTATTATGAACAACTCTTTATTATTTTTCCTGGAATATGGGGTAATTTGAAGACAAAGGTCCGGTCATCAAAAGGGATGGACAACTCTAAGTTGGCACAATTTCTGCATGAGTCAATGTATATCCAGCACTAAGGTACTTCTATTGTCGATGAAATCAAGACATAGCCTCCTAACGGTATTCATGTGTTGATGTAAATAAATATAGTTGTAGCAAACAGCATAGCTTTGCTAGCATATTTTTAGCAGACAGCATGGATCTATAAATAGCCTAGCCCAGTTCATGCTCCATTGCTCAGGCTGCTGCGCATGCTCAGTGTCAATCAAGCATAACAGATTTCAAATCAAATTCAGTTGGCAGTTAGACTCCAAAGAGATAACATCAATGTGACAGCAATTAGGCTTTAAAATGGTATGTAGACTTTTATATGGTTATTTTCTAGGGATAGTATTGCTTTTCATTTCTGGATCTCTTATTTGTATATATCTCTAAATGATTGCTTGTCTAATTATGTGGATTTAATAGATTGCTATTGTGTGTCTGAAACATTAACTGTTTGCCTGTGTTTGCTGTGGCATAATCTTTAAGTTGCATGAATCAGCATGATCCTTAAATTGTTTGTGTATTGTTGTTTCACATTAATTGCTCTGTGATCTATATCCTATGTTGGATATACTTTGAACAGCTGATCTCAGAATACACAATTTTGATACTTAGAAATTTATTTAAATAATTCTTTATTATAGGATAACTCATAATGATGATACCATACAAGAGACAAACTGGACTCCCGATGTAGTTGCTACTATTGTAAGTAAATTACTGTGATTGTAGAAATTGATATGTAAGATGTTTATAGTTGATAATTTGGTTATTTTACTGTATGCATTTGGTGTGGGATATGTGTATTGGGATGCATTTGTGCATTTAAGTTATCCCGCTCTTGTCTATTAACTGTACATTTAAGCATTCTTAATATAAGTATTAATTGATATGTTATTTGACATTAATTTATTCTGGTGTTTAATGGTCTAACTTTATGACCTATTTAGTACTTAATATTTAGTCATAAGATTTTGTTATAAGACAACTGACTTGCATGTTGGTATTGGTTTAGTACTTAAGGTGTTTATTTTGTGTTTACTTATAGATTCACCGACTTTGTTGATACGATAAGAGTGATACGATTTGAATGATGCGTCGTGTCGAATAAAGTGGCAATTTCTAACTACTTTGGCGTCGGGTCTTCCATAGTGAATAATAGCAACATAAACTGCCACTCAACAATTGCCAATCGACAACTCAACCATCATGGCGGAAGTAGAAAAATTCAAGAAGCAGCGGAGAATCTACAAGGGCTTGGTGACGAAACACGCAAAATCGTTGGCGCAACATGTAGCAGAAGAAGATATAGAGGCCTTGAATGACAGGATGAAACGTCTAAAAGATGCATTTGATAAGTTTGAAGAATACCACGACAAGTATCATGCTACTTTAGATGAACCTGAAGAGGCTGACAGTGAAAAATATTTCTTCAACGTTCAAGACGACTACATTGATGCTGTGAAAGGGGCCAAGGGATGGTTACGGACGTATTCTCCTCCACCCAGTGATGTCAAGGTAGCCCAAGGTGAGGTAAAATTGGCTGAACAACATAAGCCTTCTGATTTCATGGCTGTCGCTTGTCTACCTCCAGTGAAAATTGCAGAATTTGATGGAGATGTATTGAAGTACCATCGATTCATTAGACAGTTTGAAGATTGTGTTAAGTCTCTAGATGATGATAATGGCAAATTGACAAGACTTTTGCAGTTCACAGTGAAAGAAGCCCACAATGCAATTGCCCCTTGTGTACTGATGGAGAATGGATACGTCAGAGCTCGTGAGATCCTGAAGGAGAGGTATGGGGATGACTATTTGGTGGGCGAGAGAGTAGTCAGTAACGTTCGTGTTGGAAAGCGGATAAGGACGGCAGAAGAGTTGCGTGACCTGGCGGATGAAGTTACGAACTGTTACCAAACACTTCTTGAAATTGACCGGGCTCAAGAGGTGGAGAATCATAACTGTATAAGGGACATCGTTCGCAGAACACAGAACTTCATTCAGAATCGATGGCGAAGTGTGATCGCAGAAGCTAAACGCACCCAGCGCAAGTATCCAACGTTTAAAGAGTTCTCGGAATTTCTACAACGGCAAGCACAAGAGGCTACAGACCCTGTGTATGGTAATTTAGCACAGAATGATAATGATAGAAAGTCGAGCTCAAAGCCACCGCAGAAGTCTTCTACATTTTCGTCTGATGTTCGTAACACTAACTTTTTTGCTAAGCAAGCATGTCTATTATGTAAGAGTGAACACAAGTTGTGCAATGTCAGGACTTCAAAGCTATGAAGCCCAGTGAATGCTTGCAATTAGTGGTTAAGCACAAGTTATGTGAGAACTGTTTACTTTCGAACCACGCCAGGAGTCAATGTCGTAAACAAACTGTATGTTCAGTTCCAGGTTGTGGTAAACGTCATACGAAGTTCATACACCTTGACCCACAGTCCAACGCAGGAGACAGAAGTGATCACCGACGAGACAGAACATCAGTGCGAACGATAAATGCCAGTGTGAGTACTAGTGATAAGGTGCATATGCCGATCGTTGCAGTAAATGTAAATGACAGTGTGGAAATTTTTGCTCTGCTGGATACAGCGTCCAGTAACAGTTTTTGCTCAAAGTCACTAGTTAAGTCTCTCGGCATTGACAAATCTCATCCGGTGACATACTCGTTGAATACTTTAAGTGGAGAGAAGAATGTGAACTCAATTGCAGTCGATCTTGAGTTGATTTCTTTGGATGGATCAGAGTGTTTGCATATGAACAATGTGTATGTGGTAGATAACATCCCTGTAATTACGTCACATCCAAAAACTCAAGATTATGAACATTTAAAAGGTGTCGAAATTGTAGCAGGTGGTCAGAAAGCTGAGTTGTTGATCGGACAAGATAATGCTGAAGCGTTGATGCCACTAGAGGTCAGACGTGGTAGGAAAGGTGAGCCCTATGCGACCCGTACTTTGTTTGGGTGGTCTGTCAATGGCCTTGAGGACATGAGTAATGCAGTTAACAAACGGGTTCAGGCTCACTTCATCAGCGCTCTCTCCACTGAACAGAAAATTAAAAATTTATGGGAAATTGAGAATGATGACATGCGTCTTGATGATTTGGGTCACTCTCCAAATGACAAGAAGGTGTTGGAACTATGGGACAGTCGTGTCAAGTTGGTTAATGGGCACTATGAGTTACCAATTCCCTGGAAAGGTGGAGTTGAAGTCCGAAGTAACTATGTTGTTGCTGCTACAAGGTTGAATTCTCTTACGAAGAGTTTAGAAAAGAGAGGTCTGAGATCTCGGTATGATGTGGAAATGAAGAAATTGTTAGACAAGAGTTATTGTGAAATTGTACCAAAGAATGAATCGTTGAATTTGAACGATGTATGGTTTCTTCGGCATCAAGCTGTTGTTAGTGACAAGAAACCGGATAAAGTTCGCATTGTATTTGACTGTGCCTCAAAGTACAAGGGCCAGTCTTTGAATGATAAATGTTTGCAGGGTCCAGATCTGAACAACAAGCTACTCTATGTTTTGTTAAGATTCAGGGAACATCAATGTGCGATAATGGCGGACATCGAAGCGATGTACTACCAAGTGGTTATCCCCGAAGGTGACAGAAATGTCTTGAGGTTTTCTGTGGTACAGTGATAGTGGTCAAATTGTTCAGTATCGTATGACGAGACATGTGTTCGGTGGAATCTGGAGCGCCAGTAGTTCTACGTATGTGCTGAGGCGTATTGTTGTTGACAATGTTGTTCCGGATAATGTTTCAGATACGATCCTTCGAAATTTCTATGTGGATGACCTGTTGAAGTCTGTTGAGTCTGTGGAGGAGGCCGTTGAAGTGATTGAAGGAACCAGGTCTGCCCTCGGTCTCGCAGGGTTCAATTTGACAAAGTTTGTGGCCAATAATGTGGACATTCTTTCTGCAATTTCAAGTGATCATTGGGCTAGTGAGGTGAAGGATCTGAACTTGGATTCATGTAGTAAAGCCCTGGGAATCAAATGGTGTGTCATAGATGATGATTTCTATTTTGATGTAAATGTGGACGCTGAAATTAAGATAACCAAGAGGTGTATGTTGAGTTTCGTTGCTTCCATGTATGATCCGATGGGATTTATTTGTCCGTATGTTGTTGCAGGCAAGGTTTTGTTCCAGGAAGCAGTTAAGCAAGGTTCTTGGGATGATGTTGTTACGTTTGATCTCCAGACTAGATGGTTGGAATGGTTCCAAAGTCTCAAGTGTCTGGTCAATCTTCGAATACCAAGGTGCATCAAGCCGAAAATGTTTAATGACGCAGCATTAGAATTGCATGTATTCTCAGATGCCAGTGAACAAGCTTACAGAAGTTGTTGCTACTTACGTGCGGTCAACAAAGGAGGAATGATTCATACGGCGTTGATACTTGCTTAGTCCAGAGTTGCACCACGCAAGTGTATCTCTATTCAAAGATTGGAGCTTCAGGCTTCTGTTTTGTCAGCCCAAATTGAAGGTGTTGTAAGAGGCGAGTTGGATCTTGATTTGTTGCAGACTTACTTTTGGACAGATAGCGAGATTGTTTTAAAGTATATCCAGAATGATTCGCGCAGGTTCCAGGTTTTTGTAGCAAATCGCGTCGGCATCATCAGGAATTTGACAGAGCCAAGTCAGTGGTTTCATGTTCCAGGGTTGCTAAATCAGGCTGATTTACTCACCAGAGGGCGGAGTCCACTTTCCATTGATGAAAAGTTGTGGTTAGAAGGTCCTGGATTTCTAAGGTTGCACAAAAGTGAGTGGAAACTTGGTTCATGTGATGCTAGCTTACCTGATGACGATGTTGAGTTGACAAAACTTAAAGTTGAACCAGCAGTCGCTCTCTTTGGTCAAGTGGAAGAAAATCCTCTCAGCAAGTTGGTTGAATATTACTCTGATTGGACGAAATTGATTAGAGCAGTCGGTTGGCTTCTGAGGTTGAAGAATCGTTTGAGACGTAAATCAAATGTGGTTCAAAAGGAGTTGACTCTAGATGAAGTCAAGACAGCGAAAGTGGTCTTAATTGGATTCGCTCAGGCTGAATGTTTCTCTCAGGAACTGGAGTGTCTTCAGAAAGGCAAGCCGGTTTCTAGGTCCAGTCCCATCAAAGATTTGTCGCTGTTTCTGGATGAAGATGGTCTCATTCGGGTTGGTGGTAGGCTTTGATATGCTGATGTGACAAGGGATCAAAAACAGCCGTTGATTGTGTCACATACTCATAGAGTTGCTCACTTGATTTCGCTTGACTTCCACAACATGGCTCATCTTGGCGTAGAATGGGTTATAAGTAGAATCAGAGAAGTCTTTTGGATTACCAGGATTCGCAGTGTTGTCAAAAAAGTTGCTTTCTCATGCGTTACTTGTAAGAAGCTTTTTGCCTCCACATGCACTCAAAAGATGGCAGATTTGCCTAAGGAGAGGTTGGAACCAAACAAGCCCCCTTTTTCTTATGTTGGCCTTGATTGTTTTGGTCTTTTCATTGTTAAGCGTGGACGTTCCGAGGTGAAGCGATATGGGTGTATTTTTACATGTTTCTGTACCAGGGCAGTTCATCTGGAGAAATTGGATTCCCTCGACACTGACAGCTTCATCAATGGTTTCAGAAGGTTCTGCGCAAGAAGAGGAACTCCAATTCGTGTATGGTCTGACCAGGGGACTAATTTTGTTGGCGCCAAATCGGAGTTTGAAAAGAGTATGAGACAGTTGGATGATAAGATGATTCAGAGATATTTTGCTTCCAAAGATATTGAATGGATTTTTAACCCACCATGCGCTTCACACATGGGTGGTGTCTGGGAACGGATGATCCGAACAGTTAGGAAATTACTGAGTGGTCTACTGGTTTCAAACAGTCTGTCGGATGAGTGTCTCTCTACTCTGTTTTGTGAGGTGGAAACTATCATTAATGGTAGGCCTTTGACAAAGGTTAGCGATGATTTAAGAGATTCAGCTCCTCTGACACCCAATCACCTTTTGCTCTATCGGGAACTCCCTTCTCTTCCTCCGGGATTGTTTACGGAAACTGATGTCTATAAGAGACGTTGGCGTTGTATTCAGCATCTCGCCAATGTGTTTTGGAAACGATGGTTAAGGGAATACATTCCCAAGTTACATGGTCGAAGCAAGTGGTTAAATGAGACAAGAAATGTCCAAGTGGGATCTTTAGTTCTGTTGGCCGATGAGAATACTCCTCGTGGAATTTGGCCTTTGGCTGTCGTAACGGAAGTTGTCAAAGGGAGAGATAATCTTGTTAGAAGTGTGAAGTTGCGTACTAAGTCTACAAATCTGACGAGGCCAATTACTAAGATTGTACTCTTGGAGGGTCACAATCAATCCTAGGGTACTTGTTATATTTTGTACATGCTTATTTTGTATAATGAATGTTTACATGTAATTGATTGTATTATTGAAAATAATTTTCGCGACTATTGTATGTTTTTCGCGAATATTGTATGATGTTTTGTGTTAGCTATTGTAGTAGAAATTTCATTGTTTTTGAAATGTAGCCATTCCAATGAGGTGGAGTGTAGCAAACAGCATAGCTTTGCTAGCATATTTTTAGCAGACAGCATGGATCTATAAATAGCCTAGCCCAGTTCATGCTCCATTGCTCAGGCCGCTGCACATGCTCAATGTCAATCAAGCATAACAGATTTCAAATCAAATTCAGTGGGCAGTTAGACTTCAAAGAGATAACATCAATGTGACAGCAATTAGGCTTTAAAATGGTATGTAGACTTTTACATGGTTATTTTCTAGGGATAGTATTGCTTTTCATTTCTGGATCTCTTATTTGTATATATCTCTAAATGATTGCTTGTCTAATTATGTGGATTTAATAGATTGCTATTGTGTGTATGAAACATTAACTGTTTGCCTGTGTTTGCTGTGGCATAATCTTTAAGTTGCATGATCCTTAAATTGTTTGTGTATTGTTGTTTCTCAACAATTGCTCTGTGATCTAGATCCTATGTTGTAATAATAATAATAATAAACTAAGCATTTGTATAGCGCTAGTTTCAGTCAGACTGCTCACCAGCGCTTTTGTAGAATCAATTGTAATGTAGCTGGAATAGGTGTGTTTTCAATTTTTTCTTAAAACTTTCCATGGACTTGCAACTACTTATCTCATGTGGAAGACTGTTCCAAAGTCGAGGAGCCACATGTGTGAATGCTCTATCTGCCATTTTGTTATTGTCACGAGTGCTTGGAATTGACAAAAGCAACTTGTTGTTACTTCGTAAGTTGCAATTTGGTTGTCTAAGCTGAATGAGGTGCTTTAAATATTCTGGAGCCTGATCATTCAGCACTTTCCATGTCATCACTAAGACTTTGAACTGTATCCTTGCCGGAATTGGCAGCCAGTGTAAGTTCTTCCTGTGACTAGTGACACTGTCTCGTCTTTTCAATTGTTCAATTAAGCGGACAGCAGTGTTTTGTGCTACTTGAAGCTTCTTCATCAGTTTCTGTGGTATACCATGAAGCAATCCATTGCCGTAATCCAGATGTGGAGTAACTAGTGCATTTACTGCCGTTTTTGTTGTGTCTTTGTCCAAATTTTTACGCAGCTTTGAGATGTTTTTTAAGTTGAAGTAGGCATTTTTGCACATTTTGTTCACCTGCTTGTCCATCTTCATTTCTTTGTCAAATATGACCCCAAGATTACGGACATTGTCCGCTGTTTGAATCACAACATCGTTTACCCGGATTGATGAAACCTTCAGCTTTTTTAGTTGCTGAGGTGTGCCAATGATGAGAAGTTCAGTTTTGTCACCATTGTTGCAGAGCATGTTTTCGTTAAGAAAATCTCTAATTTCTTTAATGCACTTCTCCATTTTCTCCACTGCTTTTATTTGATCAACAAGGAAGCTTGGCTTAAAGGAGAGCACAAGCTGTTCATCATCGGCATATTTTTCATCTTCAATTTGATTTCTATTTGCTACTTCACTGACTGGTGCGATGTAAGAATTGAATAGTATGGGACCCAACTTAGACCCTTGTGGGACTCCATACTTCAGGTCCAGCCTGTCTGACATAACCTCATTCAGAACTACGGCCTGTGATCGCTGTGAAATGTAGGATTTGAACCACTGTAGAGCTCGGCCATTTATGCCATATCTATTTTCCAGTCGTTTCATGAGAATGCTGTGGTCAATTGTATCGAAGGCTGCTGATAGATCCAAGAGTACCAACATTGTCACCTCACCACGACTCATGCTCAACAATATGTCATTGTGAATTTTGGTAAGAAGAGTTTCAGTGCTGTGAAATTTCTTGTAAGCAGATTGTTTCTTGTCATCCAGCTTGTTTTTAACAATGTGGTCAGTATACTGTTTTATCACAGCACTTTCTATGACCTTGCTTAAGAAGGATAGGTTTGAAACTGGTCTATAGTTCTTTTTAATGGGTTCGATGCCTGCTTTCTTCAGGAGTGGTTTAACCAATGCATGTTTCAATACCTGCGGCATCTTGCCAAGAGTGAGCGACAAGTTGACAATTTCAGCTATGACTGGGAGAAATTCATCAAGACATTCAAGCAGCAGCCATGTAGGGATTGGGTCAAGTGCACAGTGCTTTTTTGGCATATCTGATATCAGTTTTCTTATCTCTGCATGTGAAAGAGTTTTGAAATTGTCCAATGGTGTACCTATGTCAACCACAGGCTCAATTATGGGATCAGTTGTGTTGGAGTTAAGGTCAGACCGTATCTTTTCAATTTTCTCATCAAAGAATGTGTTGGCCAGCTGTTTCTCATCTTCATGATGGGGAAGGGGCAGCTCTTGTTTCCTGTTGAGACTGGCATTAAGAACCTTGAACATAGATCTAGAGTCTCCTTTAGTTTGCCTAATTTTTGCTCTTAGGTCATCGGATTTGAGTTGGTTTAGATGTGAGTTCATGGCGTTAAGTTTATCTTTAAATGTTTCCCAATCTGTTTCAAGATTTGACTTTCGCCATTGTTTCTCAGCTTTTCTTTTTGCTGTTTTCAAGTCTTTGATGTCTGCGTTTGTCCATGGTGTGGCATTACGGAGGATTATGCTTTTGAATTTCGCTGGTGCATGTTTATCTAAGATGCATTTGGTGGAATTGTATAAGTTTACCAGTTTGTCCAGGAGTTTCGATGGCTCAGTTTCAGTTCTTGCTTCAACTTGTTTTTCAGAAAAATGTGAAGCTATATCTTTTCTGAACTCCTCAACATCAATGCGACTAGTGTTTCTGACTGTGACCTTCTTTACAGGATTGCTATTTTTATTCACATTCAGCTTCAAAATGATACAGCTGTGGTCTGAATTCAGATCACCAACGGAACAATTTGTCAGGATAGTGTTGTGCCGTGTGATTACCAAGTCTAATGTGTTGCCTTCTTTGTGTGTTGAAGAGGAGACATGCTGTACAAGATCAAACATATCTAGGATACTGATGAAGTCAGAAGCTTTCTTGTCTTTTGGCTTGTTAACATGAAAGTTGAAGTCGCCTGTTAGTATTACTTCATGTTCATAAGTATGGTAATGAGCAAGGAATTGATTAAATTCTTCATAAAATTCAGATATTCTGTACTTGTTTTGACTCGAAGGTTCTGGTCGGTACACAACAACTAAAGTTACAGTTTTGTTGTTGTTTTGAAACTGAACTTCCATGTGCTCAAATGTCTTACATTTTGCACTCTCCTTTTTCACAACATTCAGTCCAGCTTTTACCAAACAGCCAACACCTCCTCCTTGTCTACCTTCCCTTGGTTTATGTAAGAAGACACATTCTCCTTGTCTCTCCAATTCCCCTATTTCCACTTTGTCATCATGTTTTAACCAAGTTTCAACAAAAAGGAAGATGTCAATGTCAGATTCATCTCTGAAATCCTTTACCATTTGTGTCTTTTGGCGCAGGCTTTGAGCATTCCATAGAGCAATATTTAAAGAATGCCTTCCTGATGTTTTCGCTCCATTTTGGTGCAGTCTTATGTCAGCACAAATCTGATTTGGTTTGTCGAGAGGCCCAAATTTATTTGCAAGGGTCAGTGGTTGTAGAGGATGAGGAGATGTGCCTCTTTTGGTATACTTTCTTGACCTATTTGAGATTGGAATCCAAGCTGTATTCATACTTTTACATTGTTGTGTTTGTGATTCGGTCCTTGTTAGTCCGCTGCGCACAACTTCCGAGTACAATTTTGTACCCGACATGGCGACTTTTGCTTGTTTATTTATTTTATTTATTTTATTTTATTTTATTTTTTTTATCTCTATATTTCAACTGACTTGAAACACACTACAAAGTGCCCAACAATTCTTTGCACAAAGTTTTAAGCTTGTTTGCTTTGAAGTTTGATTTGGACACACTACAAAGTGACCAACGAGCTTTTCCAATTAGATTTAAGGCTGGTTTGTTTTGATTTGAGATTGACTTGGACACACTACAAAGTGACCAACAAGTCTAAAAGGCACAGGTAACTTTGGCTAGAGAAAAACGTAGACTCGGACACACTACAAAGTGACCAACAAGCCAGGAGATTTTGGTAGGCTGATTTGCTTAAGAAAAGCAGTAGACTTGGACACACTACAAAGTGACCAACAAGTCTGGGAAGCACAGATAACCTTGGTTGGAGCAAGTTGATGACTCGGACACACTACAAAGTGACCAACGAGCCAAGAGATTTTTAGGTAGGCAGATTAGTTTGAGAAAGCCAGTAGACTTGGACACACTACAAAGTGACCAACAAGTCTAGAAAGCACAGGTAACTTTAGTTAGAGCAAGAAGATGACTCGGACACACTACAAAGTGACCAACGAGCCAAGAGATTTTTAGGTAGGCAGATTAGTTTGAGAAAGCCAGTAGACTTGGACACACTACAAAGTGACCAACAAGTCTAGAAAGCACAGGTAACTTTAGTTAGAGCAAGAAGATGACTCGGACACACTACAAAGTGACCAACGAGCCAAGAGATTTTTTAGGTAGGCAGATTAGTTTGAGAAAGCCAGTAGACTTGGATACACTACAAAGTGACCATCAAGTCTAGAAAGCACAGGTAACTTTAGTTACAGCAAGAAGATGACTCGGACACACTACAAAGTGACCAACAAGCCAAGAGATTTTTAGGTAGGCAGATTAGTTTGAGAGAGCCAGTAGACTTGGACACACTACAAAGTGACCAACAAGTCTAGAAAGCACAAATAGGATGATAGAAGTTAGTATAATGATCAGTTTGCAAGGAGGACTTATACAGGTCCAATACACAATAAGTTACAAGTGCTGTTACAAGTATATATATTATATATAGGTACAATTTGATCTTTGATACAAGTATATTAGAAACAAACTGGACAAAAATTTAAGAAAGATTCAGGTGTTCTTTGATATGCAGAAGAGTTGTGGGTATGCTGCAGTGATGCCTATATTTCCTGGATACAGCAACGTCAAGTTCTGGGCAGTGAAATTTTCTTCCTGGCTTTTTTATGGCTCTTTGGAGGATAATAAAGTTGATTCAGTGTTGTATTAAGTACGTATGTACAAGCTGGTGCTGCTAAAAGGTAAAAATAGAATGTATAGATAAGGTTTCAGGTGCAAAAAAAACGCAGGTAAAATGAGCAAAATTAATAAACAAACCTGTGGTCAATCAAGCATAAAGTGGTCTCCAGCTTATTCTACCAACAGACACGTTTAAAATACAATATATAAAGAACCAAAGTATGTAAAATTGAATAATTTGAATCAGTTAAACATAATTATTTAAACAGTTACACACAAAAAACCTCCGTGCTCTGTATGAGTGAGACAACTATTCCTGGCCTGTGGAGTCAAATGTGGGTCAGCTGAAGCAGGTGTGTATTGAAAATGGGGAATGCCCAGGTTTCAATGAGTGGTCAGTGTGGCTTGTCGAAAGACAAGCTAAAAACCATCCAAAATTGAAGTGAGCGGCTACAAAAGTTGCCACAAAGTTAACAGAGATTGCTTCCAACGATATACGCCTAAAATAAGCCACAAGACATCCAATAAACTCCAGAAATGGTCTAAAATGTCTCAGAGCTCTTCACTAGCGTGTTGTCAGTCTGGCAGCACCCTCTATCTCCCAGTCTGGCAGCGCCCTCTATCTCTTGTATATATTTTGAACAGCTGATATCTCAGAATACACAATTTTGGTACTTGGAAGTTTATGTAAATCATTCTTTATTATAGGATAACTCATAAGGATGATACCATACAAGAGACAAACTGGACTCCCGATGTAGTTGCTACTATTGTAAGTAAATTACTGTGATTGTAGAAATTAATATGTAAGATGTTTATAGTTGATAATTTGGTTATTTTACTGTATGCATTGTGGGATTTGTGTATTGGGATGCATTTGTGCATTTAAGTTATCCTGCTCTGGTCTATTAACTGTACATTTAAGCATTCTTAATATAAGTATTAATTGATATGTTATTTGACATTAATTTATTCTGGTGTTTAATGGTCTAACTTTATGACCTATTTAGTACTTAATATTTAGTCATAAGATTTTGTTATAAGACAACTGACTTGCATGTTGGTATTGGTTTAGTACTTAAGGTGTTTATTTTGTGTTTACTTATAGATTCACCGACTCTGTTGATACGATAAGAGTGATACAATTTGAATGATGCGTCGTGTCGAATAAAGTGGCAATTTCTAACTACTTTGGCGTCGGGTCTTCCATAATAGTCAATGTCAGTGTGTCAATGCCATCAGATGTAGTGATGAGCCTTATCACAATCCCACAAGCATTTAATATGGAGCGGGACTATTTTTCATGTTTGATTCACTACTTGAGCCACAACTTTCCTTGCTACTTTACTAAAAAAACAAAACAAAAAACAAACTCGAAGTAGAAAGTGAAGCTCAAAATATCAGTCTTACTATCTCACTCATTCTGTGTGTCTGTGTTCCATTATTGTGTTTATATAAATATATTGTTCCCACCCAGTTATTGTTGTGTTGGAAGAAATACTAGTATATGCTTAAGAGAGCGTTTACTTACCTTGCAGTTTTGAGGCAATCTGATTAAGTATGTCATCATCCAGTTGTGAACTTGCATCCACTCTTGGTACCGCTTGCAGGTCAATTGGCCAATGAATTGTCTCGTCTTGAGTATTATTCAGTAGAGCTAGAGCATCCCTGTCTACAACCACCAGCACTAAGGTACTTCTATTGCGTACTGTCCCAAATGAAAAAAGCCTGAGAAGTGACATCAGGTAAGCACAGAAATTGTTGTTCTTCAAGGACTGTGATGATATAACAGCAAAATACCCTTTGTAGTTTGGATATTTCTGAAAAGATAAATCATAGAAATAAAATTTGCAAAATTCGTATTCAAATGGATGCTGGTATAACTTTTAGTCTTGTAGTCTACAAAATTGACTGTTGAAAAACACGCTATAATAATGTTACACACACATGCACAACATTAATCATAATATTAATACATGGACCCCTCACACTACTCCAGCCAAACGACTGATTGTTTAGTAGTGAAAATTTGCAACGACCACCAGGTACTTAACCGGGTTTAATGTTGGTTATTACAGTCACAGAAATATGAATTATAGCAATCCCGTAGGAGAGGACGTCAGGTGACAGAAGTGAATATTTAGCGGTGCAAAATTACTGAATTGCCCATTATAGTAGGGATGCCAAAACCTGCTAGGTGGAGCTGATCGCAGTGTTCTCTCTTGGTGAGAAATTTTGACACCAAAAATGTCAGTCCACAGTGGTCTCACTTTACAGGCTTTTTTGCATTGAAAACGGCAAAGAATCTTTTGAATTTTGATGGAATTGGTATGTAAAATAAATGACCTTACTCTTTTTCACTATTCTATTCACGTATTTGCCTTTTTTCAGTTAACAAAAATGAATTCAAAACTTTGGAGGTGGGCATCGATATGAAATGTTTGAAAAAGATTTATAATTTGGGTGCCTCAAGTGAGCTAATATTGTCAAGAAAAATTTTGTTGCCTATGTAGAATCTTAAGATCCCGGAGAGTGCCAGCAGGGCCTGTTATTTGAGTGAACCTTAGGATTCGTAACTAACTGCATTGTAGGCACTAGGTGGCGCTCATGGCAATTGAAAATTGTACTGAGAGTATCAATTTTTTAAATTTATTTACATTAAAATCTACAGGCTCAAGGATAGGGGAGGTTTGAATCCCCTAAACCCCCCTCTGGATCCATTACTGCCGCTAATTGTAGTTTTACTGTCGAGAATTCTTGACACCAAAAAAAACCTGAGTCTGTGGTACTAGTTGTCTGACTTTGCCTCATTTGCATTGAAAACAAGTAAGAATTTTTCAAATTTGATGGAATCTGTTTCTAAGGTAAATGGCTTGGCTCTTTTTTACTATTTGGTTTACATCTGCACAATTGTTGCATAAAAAAAAACAAAGAATTTTAGACTTTTGAGGTGGGAATGGAAATTAATATTTTTTTTTGAAAAATGATGCATTATTTTGGTATCCGAAATAAGCCATCATTTTCAAGAAACATTCTGTAGCCTTCACAAAATTTTGGGGGCCGTAGAGTGCCAGCACAGCCACTTTTTGACTCGACCTCAGCGCTCTTTACTGCTACGATTGCACTTCCAGCTCAGGCGCCCAATCCGAGAATGAGTGAGATTCAGTAGCAAATAACTCTTTAGAGTGAGACAGGCAACATTCTTCCTTTGTTTACCTTGCTTATTCCAACATGCGATACCTCTTCCTTGCTGTGACAACAGACATTCGTGGGCTTTAAAATTTAGACGGACTTAACTGAGACATGCTCAAAATACATGTTCACCCCATGTAATCTTGATTATGAAGGTAAATTACCCCAACATATCAAAATTTTACTTGCAGTATGTATCCAAGACCATACACTAAATATGTGCAAAATTATTTGAAAATGTTGCCTGTAAATCAAAGTTATAGCTATAGACCCTCGTTTGGGGTAAAAACCCCCAAAACTTTATTTTTGTTAAATAATATGATTCCAATTCACGCATGCTATTGCTCTATATACATACACATCAAATTTCATCAAGATCCCTCCATTCAAACCAATTTTAAGCGGATTAGCAGTGGTCATAATTTTTATTTTTAACGAATCAGTACTTTTGCACAGATATTGTGTACTTTGTGCTATTATAGATAATTGTACTTTGATACTATGATTATTTTTCTTCAGGAACTTGTTAGAATTTCACTTCAGCTTTCAAATGAAAAAACAAAAGTGATTCTTAAATTATTTTGTGGGCCTTTATGGTCATGGTGTCACTTTTTTCTTATTAGGCGTTTTTATTTGCTTCTGAGCGCCTAAATATCATGTTCTTAAATATACTGCGGTGAAGTTAATTTTTATGTTAGGAATACTTTTTTTGCAGATTTGTAATGACAAAATCATACTGCTTCCCTCTGTATCAAGAGTGATTTTTTTGGGCCAAGATTTAGAAATGGTCTGTCATCCCTAATTATAGGCCCTATTTGCATTAAAGAAGGCCCAATTAATATGTTTTTGGTTATCCCAATGGAAGCATTCATCTGTATTGAGTAGTGTATCCGGGTCGGAAGTATACATTTCAATTCACAATTAATAAGGCAGGTGTTATCTTAACAATGTCAAGGTCCCACTACCACTTGAGCTGCAGTGCTCAGGTGACTTTGCCAGGGGGAAAATGACATTGAACATAAATGGATTGAGGAGGTAGTCCTAAAATGAACAGGCATCATTTTAAAGTGATTGTGCTACTTTCAAAATGTTGAAATTATGATCTGAATGGGGGGAGGGGTCACATGGAAATGCTAACAAAATAATATAATGTATGCTGGAGGGTGATAAAAATGGACACATTGGGTTTGCACGTGAAAAGTCACATTAGTTGGGATACCAAGCAGGAAATACGTAAGTCTGTAACTTACAGGCTGTAGAATAACAATTTGCAGATTTATATATGCTCATTCGTACTGATGCCATAGATATTGTATACATGCAGATCAGTGACAATCCGACCAAAACTCCAAAATACTACCACGCATTAATGTTTTGGCATTGCCCACTTTAGGGTAACTCAAGTATGGTAAGTTCTAAGACCAGACAGATTTTTCCAAAAATTTGCACAGACAGACCTGTAATTTCTTTACCTGTAAATAGGACAACTTTTCTATTACTGCTTTGTAAACTCTAATTGGATTTTTTCCTTGTTCAAGGAAGCTGGATATTTCTTTTTCAATTTCGTTATCATTTTCAATGCAGATTCCACAAAAGCAATTTCTCAACTTCAGGATATTTTTCTTGTTTTGCCATTCTCTGAAAAAAAGTAAAATATAGTCATCCATAAGACCTCGGTTTGTAGCACAGGAACAATAAACTCACTTTTGGAAGGGCTTATATATTTTGCAACATCTATTTTTTAATCTATAACTTGCACCAGTTCATAGCTTGTTTTGAAATAGGTGGATTTGATGTATACATAATTTGTTTAGGGTCCCATTGTTTTTAAATTGGATAACACATGGTCAGTTGAGAAATCTCTTTTGGGAGGGGTTGTCATTGGGTCACGTCTCCCTCTTATGCCAAATATTAACATTGAAGAGACAGGAAATGCCATGGAGCGACTGTCGAAATCTTGTTTATCCAGCTACTGGCTGCATATTATGGCCCCCTCATGCTATATATATTGCAACATCTTGCACATTTACCAAGTCCACTATAGTGTACATGTATTTTCTAGCACATTGCTAGTGTATATGCAGGATCTTGCACTTGCGTAGATGCACTCTGGCACACTAGTCTGCATTGCAAGGTCTAACACCTATGCAACTGCTAGATGTTGCATGTAGAGAAGTGTGCCACAAAATGCATCTACACACAATGCAAGATATTGCATGTATACAAGTGTGCTACGTGTAGAAAATGCATCTACACAAGTGCAAGATTAGGGTAGTTCGAAAAAAGCCAACCTTACGGTAGAGTGCAAAACACCACCTAATTGTGTTACACTTGCCAAATGACACACCCATGCGGAGTTTTGGACTTTCAAGTCAAATAGAAGTATACGCTCACAGAGACTCAAGTTTTAGGGAAAATTAATTCTAACCAACATGTTTTAAAAGGCCCTTAAAATACATATCATTTGATTACCAACATGATGTGTCTAAAAGAAACTAAGAGGCCTCATGACAGGATACACCCCCCAAACCCTCTCATAAACTCGACACCCTCAACTTAACCTCTTTTACCCTCAACTTACCCCTTTTCACTTCTGCCACCCTCAACTACCCTCAACTTAACTCAACTTACCTCAACTAAACTCGCCTCCCCTCAACTAAACTCGCCTCCCCTCAACTAAACTCACCGCCCCTCAACTAAACTCGGCTCCCCTCAAGTAAACTCGGCTGCCCTCGAGTAAACTCGCCTCCCCTCAGCTAAATTCGCCTCCCCTAAACTAATCTCATCTCCCCTCAACTAAACTCGGCTCCCCTCAAGTAAACTCGGCTGCCCTCAAATAAACTCGCCTCTCCTCAGCTAAATTCACCTCCCCTCAACTAATCTCATCTCCCCTCAACTAAACTCGGCTCCCCTCAAGTAAACTCGGCTGCCCTCAAATAAACTCGCCTCTCCTCAGCTAAATTCGCCTCCCCTCTGCTAAACTCACCTCCCCTCAACTAAACTCGGCTCCCCTCAAGTAAACTCGGCTGCCCTCAAATAAACTCGCCTCTCCTCAGCTAAATTCGCCTCCCCTCAACTAATCTCATCTCCCCTAAACTAAACTCGGCTCCCCTCAAGTAAACTCAGCTGCCCTCAAATAAACTCGCCTCTCCTCAGCTAAATTCGCCTCCCCTCAGCTAAACTCACCTCCCCTCAACTAAACTCGGCTCCCCTCAAGTAAACTCGGCTGCCCTCAAATAAACTCGCCTCTCCTCAGCTAAATTCGCCTCCCCTCAGCTAAACTCACCTCCCCTCAACTAAACTCGGCTCCCCTCCAGTAAACTCGGCTTCCCTCTAGTAAACTCGCCTCCCCTCAGCTAAATTTGCCTCCCCTCAACTAAACTCACATCCCCTCGCCTCCCCTCAAACGAACTCGCCTCCCCTCAACCAAATTCGCCATGCCTCAACTACCCTCAGTTACCCCATGATAAGACAGTGGTAACCCCAGGGGGTTGAGGACTAAGTAGTCAATGTATTTTTTAATTTGGTTTTCAATGACAAGAACTTCATAAATTGCAATTGACATCAATTCTACTGCTAAAATTGGTATAACAGGCACCTATTATGCAGGACCGGATCAAGGGTCCAGTAGGCCCCGGACACAATGAGGCACTGAGGCCCAATGGTCCCACTTTTAAAGTTACAATTGACCTAAAATGTACAGTACACTAAAGATGTAGTTTTATGGAAAAAAATATATTATAAGTGATATAAAAATCTCCAACGCCGAAGCCCTGTGATGGTCATAGACAATTTTGACGCTACTGTTACAGTACAAATTTCTAAATGTGGCTGAACTTAGCTGTCTATAGCTATTCATTACTAGTCTTATCCATATCTATCCATAGCTATCCATTTCAATTCTTTTGTATACACTGGAATCTCTTTACCCCTTGTTTAAACAATAGTAATTGAGGATAGCCATGGCTAGCTATGGATAAGGGTAGCTTAGTTTAGCTTGAAATGGCTATGGATGGATAGCTAAGGCTAGATTTTAAATGACAAGCCACTTTTAGAAATTTGTACTGTATATAGTTATCATTGCTGATGATGTCGATTTACCAGAGATATGGTAGGACACACTTCAATCACTCTAATTCCTAGTGCTCAGAGACCAGCCCACATCAAATCCATTTCAGGGTACAAAACAAAATGGTGACATTGCCTTGTTTGACCATATAGACAACAATTTTTAGGTGGATACCATTTAATCTCAAGGGGGTGGGATTGGAGTTTTTTTTAAATAAATGATTTCTCGTTCAATTTAGTTGAAATAAATAAATTCTTTTTGGTAGTCTCAAAATAAATAATTTCTGGAGGGGGGGGTTTTCTTTTAAAACAAGGTGTTGCTTGATTTAGAAATGAATATTCGGAGACAACGCGCAATATTCCGGGTCCTTCACCTCCTAATTTGCATAACAAAATGGCCGCCAAATTGGTAATTTTTGATCGTTTCAAAACCACAACCTTCACTATCTTTGAAGGTATTGTATCAGATAAAAAAATAATTGCAAATGAATTCAACAAGTATTTCACTGAAATAGGACCAAAACTATCACAAAATATAGAAACCCCAAGAAACAAGTCATTCAAAGATTTTCTGAAATCAGCGGTACAAGAAACATTTTCCTTTAAGGCAGTAGATGAAAATGAGGTTATCAGAGCAATAGACTCTTTGAAACCCAAAAGTAGTTATGGGAAGGATAGAATAACTAATAAACTTTTGAAATATATTAAAAATGAAACAGCATGGCCTTTAATGCAAATCATTAATCAAATTTTCAATATGGGAATCTTTCCAGATTCAATGAAAATTGCGAAAGTTATGCCAATCTACAAAAAGCAGGAAAAAAATTTATTGAGTAATTATCGGCCAGTTTCAATCTTGTCTAGTGTGTCGAAGGTCTTTGAGAGAATAATGCATAATCAGATTTATGACCATTTTAATAGACTAAACCTTTTCTATCCTAGTCAGTATGGTTTTAGAAGTAACCATTCAACAGAATATGCCGCCATGGAGCTGGCAGAGAGAATAATTGATGATATGGACAACAACAACATACCTATAAATATCTTTGTGGACTTATCTAAGGCCTTCGACACTCTAGACCATCAAATCCTATTCTATAAATTAGAACATTATGGGCTGAGAGGCAAGTCATTGGAATTAATCAAATGTTATCTAAGCAATAGAAAGCAATTTGTCGAAATTGATGGTGTGCAATCAAATATGATGAGAATTACTTGTGGTGTCCCTCAAGGTTCGATCTTAGGTCCTTTGATGTTTATTGTATACTTGAATGACCTTCCTTCTGCTGCAAAGAATTTAAAGACTTTGATATATGCCGATGACACAACTTTATTTGCAACTTTTAATAACACTAACTTCTCTGTCATTTAAAAAGAAATTAACAATGAGTTGAAATCAATAAGTACTTGGTTGAAACTTAACAAACTATCGCTAAATATTGAAAAATCAAAGGCCATGCTGTTTCATTCTATAAATAGACAAGTTGCAACACCAAATATTTATATTGACGATGTTAAAATTGACTTTGCAGAAGAATTTAATTTCCTAGGCCTCATTTTAGATAAGAACTTAAGATGGAAGTCCCATATAAAATTTATAGCACAGAAAATTAGTAAAGCAATAGGTATTTTGACAAAACTGAAAAGCACTCTCCCAACTGATGCCCTATACAATATATATAATGCCTTGATTTTACCCCATTTAAATTATGGTTGTACAATATGGGGCTGGCAGTCCAACAACTTATTCAAAATTAAAAAAAAGGCAATCAGGGTCATAACAAAGAGCAAGTATAATGCACACACAAATGGTTTATTCAAAATGTTAAATACCTTAAAAGTTAATGACATATGTGCACTGCATGAATACAAATTAATCTATAAATTGTTGAATGGTTCGGTTCCCAGTTTCTTTAAAGATCTATTGAATATTCATACTTTTCCATATCACGAACATAACACGAGACAAGCAAGGGATCTGCGCTTACCTGCTGTGAGACATGAATTTGCAAGAAATGGCATCAAATGCAGATTTCCTAAAATAGTTAACAGTATGCCAATCAATTTTAAACAGAAGATTTTCACCCATAGTCAGGCTGGTTTTAAATTATATATAAAACAAAAAAGGACAGAGAGTTATTCTTCTGAATGCTCCATTACTAATTGCTATATTTGTAGGTAAATTTTAATAGTAGTTATTGTTTTTTTACATATATATATAAAACTATTATACATAATACATATCCATTAAAAAAACTATCATACATCTCACATCTATAAGAAACTATTTTACATCTCTTTGAAATGGCAAATTCCAAATTTGATTTTAAAAAAACTTACTTGTTGAATTTAAGATTGATTTTCTCGTCCTCTATGTTATAAATTCCCAGTCACTGTACTCATGTCTTATTATTTTTTTCTAATTAACCAAAAAAAACAAAATATCAAAATTTTATTTTATTTTTTTAAATATATATTTCTTGATTAACATATTTATCATACTGTATATTTTAAAACTTACACAAATATTTCCTGCATCCCATATATTCTTGTATTTTACAATATTTCTATCTGTATAATAATTTTGTATTTTGAAGGTAGTTCCCTAAAAGCGACCATCTATGGTCTTTGGGAATTTCCTAAATAAATCAATATCTTACTCTTTAGGTAAACAGAAGATATTAAGAAGATTATTATTTTCTGTCATATTTCGTCGCTAATTAGCATGCTAATGACCAATCATTCTTGCATAATTAATATTGGATGAGTCTTATGACTTAATAGATAGTTTCATCATCTTCTTTGGCCCTTAAAATTAACATTGGTATCGAACTTTAAAATGTTTAATTTGGTGGATTAGTAAGGATGTTAAATATTAATGAAAAGGCATTCTTGTATAATGGCAGCTACTAATTAGCATACTAATCATCAAACTTGAATAATTGATTTAAAAATGTGGTGTGTTATTTCCTGGTCTTCATAACATTGATTGAGCCACTTGGTTTGCTATTTTTGCTTTCCTAAAGAGTAAGATATTGAAGGTTGTGGTTTTGAAACGATCAAAAATTCGAATTTGGTGGCCATTTTGTCGTTCAGATTAGGAGATGACGGACCCGGAATATCGCTTGGAAAACAGTTACGGGTTTTTTCAGATTCAGCGTACCTGAAATATGATAAAAAGATTGGTTCCCGATTGTTACCTCAAAATGCTCGTACGCCTTTAAATAAAGCTTTTTTTTTAATCCTTCTTGTCTATTATGTTTTGGCATAAGGAATTAAGGATGGCTCTGTTTTCATTACATGTCTATTCATTTGAAAAACTAAAGATTTCTTTAATTTCATATGGCCTCTGAGGAATGCAAAATATTATAATCACTGCTCTGCAAATGTATATCTTCGGGTTTTTTGTTTCTTAATGAATGAAATGGTTTTGTATTTAAGACGTTACAATCGATTTCAATACAGACCTCTGCAACAGTTTTTTTTTTCAAAAGTACATCAATTCATCACATAAGCATCACTTACCTGACATTTGTCAGTTCTTGCAGACCATCACCACCTTCCATAAGATCAGAAATAAAATCAATTTTCTTTGATAAATTTTCAGAAACCTGTCCACCCCCGGGTATTACTACGTCCTTCAACCAGGAGAGCCACATGTAAGGACTCATATTTTTCTGGTCTTTTATGTTAACATTTGCTGTGGATATCAATGCAATAATGAGATCAAAAAGGCTGTCAGTTCCCTCCACTAATCTGGGCATTCTCTTCCATGCATTGTTAACGCAGAGCCTTTCCACGAGGTAATGGAGTGGGGTTTTTCCTTCATCGTCCTGATGATCTCGAAGAGCAGGATCTTCGTCAATCATATCAAAACATTTCCTCACAATGATTTCTTTTATGGAAGATATGTGACTGGAGTTCTCTTCAAGAATCACATTTGGAACTGACTTTATCACATCATTCAAAAATCTGCCTTTGAATGCTTCCTCTATGAATGCTGACACTAAGGGTATAAATGACTTCTTCTGATACTTAGCAGACTGTTCTAGGAATAAGGTGAGAGGGGTAGTTCCTCTATATGTTGCAAAAGGGTTGGCTCCATCGCTGACAAGATTTTTCAATGTTTCCACAGCTTGTCGTTTAAATATCTTTTTCTTGAACGTCAATGTCTCCTTCAATAACAACCTTAAAAAAAACAAATCAAAGACCAGAAATCAGTAAATAAAATCAGTACCAAAACACACCATCAGAAAATTCTATGAAAATTGGTTTATCAATAAAATCAAGTAACTTGAATGAGAAGGGACATGAGAAGCAAATTAAAAGGTAACTAGAAAATTAACTTCAGAATTAAATTCAGAACTACCTTTAAAATTATTTTAAATTATTTCAATGCTAAAAATTTATAAAAGATGATTGAGAACAGAGAACTGTAATTATCAATTGATGAAACATTCAGCGATAAACCGAGACCAGATTTGGAGCAGTCTCCCACAGTTTATAAAAATACAGCATGTTTGACTGAATTGTAATATTTCACATGTAAATTCAGCATTTGACATCCTCCACTTTGCAATATTTGCAATTTTTTCTTCAATTAGGATAGGATACTGGAAGTATGAATCCATGGCATGACTTCAACAAATTGCATGTTTTTTACTTGTAATGGCAAAAACGACCTTGAAAAATTAGGTCAAATTTGAAAATCAGTTTGGGGGTTATGGAGGTATGTTTGGAGAGTTATCCAGTGGTCGCAGTAGACTATTTTATGTCATTTGGAAGGGGGGGGGGGTCTTTCAGTGCCTTTGGCACGAGGGTTTCTGGGGGGGGGGAGTCTTGAGGGCCGGCAAAGTTATTGAGGTTAAAAAGCCAAGAACAGAGGAGTTTACACCATATCCCATTCTTGTTCTTTCGAGAATCAGAAAATCTTTTGGGATTTTGTTGCACATTTTGTAATCTTATTATGTAATATATAAACACAGAACACCTATGAAGGTTTATATTGCAAAAATAATAAATACTAAAATGAAAATTTAATTGAAGACTGAATGTAAATTTTAGCATAGAAAGTCATATTTTTGCCAAATATTTTCCACAGTCTATTGACGCCTAAACAGGGAAATCTGCGAAATTTGCTCATTTGATTGAAATTTGCCCGAAATACCATCACTAAGCCAATATTCATTGAAGACCTCGCTGAGTGTATGTACGTTTTATGATTTTTAACTTTCGTTAACATTTCATACCTGCTTGAACTATAAACATGCTGTGATAAATTAGTACCCCTCTAGAAAATGTTTGCAAATGAAATACTAACAGCTCCGGCAATTTCTCTGAAGAAATACCTTTTTTTTCACAGTTTGTACTTAATTATGTCATAGCAGGATACTCCATTGGAAGTTTGGAACCTATGTGACAATTCAGCAAAGTGCAATTCAATTCAATTCAATCCACTTGTGTTTTGGAATGAGCTCAATTCAGCAATGTGCAATTCGATTCATAGGGGTGGCAAATTCACTTAGCCACGTAACTCTTCTCAGTATTGAAAGGTAAATCATTATTCAGTCACCATATGCTTATGGCTAGTTCTCACGGAGACGTAACAGAGGGTTTAAGCGACGGCGTTTCTTATATTTCCAGGAAAGGGCAAAGATTTGAGCATGTTCGCCGTCAATTTTGGCTTTACGGCGCAACAGGAACAGCATGCGCCGTTTTAAGAGGTCTTTCTACGCAATTCCTAGAAATTTGACGATGCAGGAAAAAAAGATTCAACCGGTTGAATCTTTGCGAGGAAAGAAGTGGTGAAGCAAGAAGAAGCGTAAAAAGAAATCAGTGCGCGCCGCAGATTTTTAAAGTTGCGACGCACAAAGAAGAGCTTCGACGCAGAAACAGCAGTGTAGCAGAAAGCTCTTGCTTCATGTCACATGTTTCAGACACGCGTCGCGGAAAGTCACATGTGCGACGCACGTGAGAGGGTGCGCGCCGCGTCTTATGGACCCCCAATGCAGCAGACAGAGTGGCGCCTGAGTGCATGCGTTGTTCTATTTTTAGCATCAACCCTTTGTCTGCGTGTCACCCTCTTTTTGCGCAGCGGCTGGGGCAGCAGCAGCGAAGCAGGGGGGGGCGAAGGAGGGGAAAAGAGGCGGTCCGCACCCTGCATATATATAGAGGGGGCCAGATTAGAGCACCATACCCACTCAGACCTTCGACCAGAACACACCTAGAATCCACGAAACTATCAACTGCTACATTTGCTGCTACTTTTGTTGCTACAATTGTACTTTTGCTGCTACAACATGGGACCAAAGAGGAGAAAGGGCACCGTCGTCACCAGGGCACCAACAAAGCTCAGCACCAGGTCAACACTTCACACTCCTGGGAGCACTCCAGTGACAACTCCAGCTACAACTCCAGCTGCAACTCCTCTCCATGAACCTTCAGATGCTGCAGTGACTGCCTTCTTCACAACAGCCATGGCAGACATCTCTCTACCTGGGCTCTACACCTCCACTACAGCTGGCAGCCAGACGAAGACCACCTCTTCAACCAGCAAAGCCACTGTCGTCAGCGAGACCATCTTCGAGGGCCGGCCAGAAGACAACACAGACGAAGATTCATCTGTTGAATTGTTTGAAGAGGAAGGAGACAAGCCTGCTGACAAGCCTTCCAAGTCTGCTGACAAGCCTGCTGCCAAGCCTGCTGCCAAGCCTGCTGCCAAGCCTGCTGACAAGCCTGCTGACAAGCCTGCTGCCAAGTCTTCCACGGGTCTTCCAGAGCCTACTGCCAAGTCTACTCCAAAGAAGACTCCAAAGAAGACTCCAAAGAAGACTCATCAGACTCCAAAGAAGACTCAGACTCCGAAGAAGACTCCGAAGAAAACACAAGAGAGCCAGCCTGTTCTTGCTCTAGATAGAGTGACCATACATGAGGACACCTTCGAGGAGGAAGAAGACTCTGCTGATGAGACCCCTGCAGCTGCTGAAGCCAAGTCCAAGGGCAAGAAGGGCAAAGGGAAGGCCCCCAAGAAAAACATCAGGAACAACCTGGGCATCACATCTGACCAAGAAGACGACCTCATCAACTGGTTCAGAGAGCATCCTGTCCTCTACATGAAGGGCTCCAGAGGATACAAGGGCAACGAGAAGCTGCTGCTGGACACAGAAAAAGCCAAGGAGCTGGGACCCAAGTACACCTCCCAGGACATCTTCAACTAGAGGAAGACAGTCCGCACCCACTACTCCAGACTCGTCAGGCCTGAAGCTTCAGGATCCGGCAGGAAGGAGACTCTGACAGACAGGGACCAGTACATCCTAACCAACTGTCGGTTCCTGAAGGACTCCATCGTCCACAAGCCAGGCAAGGAGCTTTCCGCCATCTCTCAACTGTCTGCCAACCGGCCAGCCTCAGACTCCGAGGACAGCTACAACCCTGAGGATTCCCTGCCAGCTTCCTATGACATGCCGGACCTGCCACCTGAACAGCCAGCACAGGACAGACCTGACAGCCAGCAGTCCCAAGTCTTCCCTGGAGCACCAAAGCCTGGAGCCGCTGCCAAGGGAACCAAGAGGAAGGCCCCAGCAGATGAAGCCATGCACTCCGCCATGAACGTCATCGCAGGCAGCATGCAAGCCATGTCCTCCGCCAAGAAGATCCTGAAAGGCTCTGGCTGCAATATGTGCCCCGACCACCAGGAGTTGACACCCGATCAGGAGTACTGGAGGATGAAGTGCCAGGACCTCTACCACGTGGGATGTCACGCCAGCCCTGAAATCAGAAGGAAAATGGTGAGGGCCATTGCAGAGGCCGCCTTCTACTGGGACAAGGAGAGTGAGATGGATGAGGCCAGCCGCCAGTCAAGACATCATCAGGAGCAGACCTTCCAGCCTCCTCATCCTCCTCAGCGCCTGCAGATGCCACCTCCTCCTCCTCCTCCTCCTTCTTCGACGTATGTGCCATCCCACCACCAGCAGCACCACCACGCTTCCAGCAGCAGCCATCACTACCACCACCACCAGCCCAGGGAAGGAGGATCCTCCAGGCAGACTCCCAGCTACACCGTGATGCAGCCCAGCCCATCCTCCATGACACTGATGATGGATGCTCAGGAGAGCCCCGAGAAGTACGGCTACCCCCCTGGACCCAGCTTTGGTCAACCGGCCGCCCATCACCAGCACCAGCCTTCCCCTTCGCCCAGTTGGACTGAGAGTCTCCTTTCTCCACGAAAGTAGAAGACCAGATGCAGCAAAGACAACAAAAAACCTTGGCCCTTTTAAGGGCCACCAAATCCTCCCAAAAGGGCAGGCCACGTACACATCTTATGTTGACAAAAAAAAAGAGCTTGTGTTGACCGAAAAGAGCCAAAAAAGAGCAAAAAAAACGTTGACAATCCCCCAAAAAAAAAGTCCCCCAAAACAAAAGTCCGGTCCTGGCCTTCATTAAAAGTAATCACCTTCATAAAAGCAAGGTGCTAGTTCCCCCTTTCTTTGCCCCAAAACATACCAAGTGCAGCACTAGTACAAGTGCTGCATTCTTTGGTATAAACATATTTTTATTGCACTAGTACAAGTGCATGAATTTCTTAATTAAAATGTAATGCACTAGTACAAGTGCTTTGGTTTTAAAACTTGTGTTGGTTGGTTGCACTAGTACAAGTGCATCACTTTGTAATTTCACTTGTCTAGGGCAAGTGGCAGGTAGATAGCTAGATAGCTAGCTAGATAGATAGATAGATAGATAGCTTGATAGATAGCTAGATAGATAGCTAGATAGATAGGTAGATAGATAGCTTGATAGATGGAACACAATGCTCGTTACATATATACACTGCAGCAAAAGAAAAGCAGTTGTCGTCACTTTGCAGGAATTGGACTTGGATAGATAGATAGATAGCTTGATAGATAGCTAGATAGATAGCTAGATAGATAGATAGATAGATAGCTTGATAGATGGAACACAATGCTCGTTACATATATACACTGCAGCAAAAGAAAAGCAGTTGTCGTCACTTTGCAGGAATTGGCCTGGATAGATAGATAGATAGCTCTATAGATAGCTAGATAGATAGCTAGATAGATAGATAGATAGATAGCTTGATAGATGGAACACAATGCTCGTTACATATATACACTGCAGCAAAAGAAAAGCAGTTGTCGTCACTTTGCAGGGATTGGACTTGGATAGATAGATAGATAGATAGATAGATAGATAGCTAGATAGATAGATAGATAGCTAGATAGATAGATAGATAGATAGATAGATAGATGGATGGAGGGATTGATTGATTGATTGATTTTTGGGCTTGTTTTGTCAACATAGGATGTGTACATGGCCAGCTCAATTGGGAGGATTTGGTGGCCCTTAAAAGGACCTGGGGTTTGTTGTTTTGAATGCATCTTCTTCAGATTTTCTCCAACTGCCAAGGGACACTTCCTGCCGGACTGTTGACCCAGTCACGTAGGTAGTCTCGAGCAGCCTTGGCATCTCTGGAGGCATTTCCGTGTCGAAGTGGTTCTCCTAGGTCATGCAATTGACGGTCTCCCCTCCAAACTCCTTCAGCGACGTCATGTGTCTGTGGATCTTCTCTGTCCATCACTTCATTGTCACGGGCATGGTGGACGCCTACTCTGTCTCGCAGAATGTTGTGTAGAACACAAGCAGCCATTGTGATGTATGTCACTCTTGTAGGTCGTTGGGGCATGGTGGTCAGGAAGCATCTGAACCTGTGTGACAGCAGACCGAAGGCATTCTCCACCACTCTCCTGGCTCTTGAAATCCTGTAATTGTAGACTCTGGAAGCAATGTCAAGGTTCCTTCTTGGCACTGGTTTGAGCAGCCATGTCTTCAGGGGAAATGCCTCGTCACCCACGATGTAATATGGGAAAGGATTGTCTTCTGTGCCAGGTAGAGGTTCTGGAGGTGGTAGGCCTAGATCTTCCTCGTCCAGGAGTTGTCGAAGTACTGTGTCCCTGAAGACGCCGCCATCAGATGCACTTCCTTGACAGCCAGCCTGCACATAGATGAACTTGTAGTCGGCATCAACGAGGGCCATCAGGACAATGGAATGAAATCCCTTGTAGTTGTAGAACAAGGAGCCTGCAGCCTTGGGACATCGGATTGCGACGTGCTTGCCATCCAGAGCTCCAATGCAGTTGGGCAAGTTCCATTTCGTCTCAAAAGCCTTGGCTATCTCCTTCCATCTTTCAGGCTGTGTGGGTAGTGCCAGCTGTCTTTCGAAGGCATGAACGATGGCAAGGCAGACCTCAGGGATGAAGTTGCAGATGGTGTTGGGTGCCATACTTTGAGAATATTAGTAATACAATGTTAATACAGGCCATAAAGTATTACTTTTACAACAGTTACAAGCCATAAAATATTATTTTTATTACAGTGACTTTGGTGACTAAATCGTAGCATGTATCTTGTCAATTTTTTAAACAATTAAATTTGAGTTTCATCATTGTGACTTAGGTGACTCAATAGAATCATGTTAATTGACAATACTTTGAGAATGTTACGGAAGCCAAAGCTGCAAACTATAAAATGCAAGTGTCATTACTGCGACTTCAGTGACTAAATGGTAGCATGTCTTCAGACAATATTTTGAGAACATGACTGATACCAAAGTTAATATATTGTAAGAACAGCAAGTTACACAAAAGTAACTAGTCATAGAATATTACTTTCATCTTTCAATAATGTAACCTTTTTTAGGTGAATGAATATTAGCATGTCGCGGGTTCTTCAGATACCCTCAGCAAAAGGTACAAGTACATGTAGAGCACACTTGTTTTCTGGGAAACAAGGCAGCTCGGCCAGCTTCTTGAAAGTGACTATAATTTACCACCCCTTACAGCAGCATGCATGTATTTAAAAAGGCAAAATACACTGTCTACAAGGTGACCGCTATTTGCTGCCACCTAGGGTGCAAAATTGAGAGCTCCTGTGAGCGTTTCAGAGAATTTCAATCTCTGGAAGAAACCAGGACAGTGTCTGGAAGAAAACAGGACAGTCCATCATTTAGTGATGGTCAAGTTTATTTCCAAAAACTCTGTAAGTGTCTAATCTGACTTTGGTTGGTTTCAATTTTAAGCAGACAACTTGTAAATACCAAAATAAGTTGGAACTATTCTTTATCATGGAGGGTGTATACATTGTAGCTCACATATAGTAATGCCAGAATAGAGGGGGCCACTTGTGGCATGGACAAGACATTTTGTTGATTGTTACACAGCTTTTATGAAATTGTAAATTATATTGTTTTCCTAGTTAATAAATCTCCATAAAGTAACAGAATAAAAACAAGTGAGCATTTTTGATATCACCAAGCAAAAACATTGACTTTGTATGGACACGTGAATAATTCTTTTGGGTCACTTTTCTGACCAGAATTTAACATGCACTAAAAGGCATAAGGGGATTGAATACCTTCAAACTTCTGATGAGTAAAATTATACCTTTCACAGACAAAGTCTATGCTAAAGTTTCAAAACTTTCTTTTTGTCTCATGATTTCCAAACATTTTTATTCAAGGCAGTGGACTGGATCTTTGCCAGCAACCATGCTTTGTGAAAGTAGTTTGGTGTAGACTAGTAATATGGACAGCTGATGGGCGACCTGATCTTGTGATCTGTCCAAAACAGATCAAATTATTGCTGACCCAATTCGATTTTCCAGGGACTGTCAGCATTCTGCTGCCACTTGTCAGTCCCGAACAGAGACAGCAGAATATATGAATCATACTGTCAGGACAAGATATTTTTCAGTCCTGGAAAGTTTTTGAGGGACAGATTACTTGTGAATGACATAGTAACCAAAAAGAATATAATTATATGGAAAATCACAGTCTGTCTGGCACGTGCACACTGCGGTGGTCAGCAGCAGACTGAACAACACAGAAGCTGTGGCCCCTTTATGAACCAAAGGTGGTACCTTTGGGACCTTACCATTCTTGGGGGGGGTCAGAGGTGGTAAGAATAATTTTAGGAAGTGGCCACAGAATGTCACAGTGTTGTACTTTCTCAGACATGACAGTCACTGTACAATCACGACACCAGAGAAAGATCACTATGGTCACTCTAATCTTTTTGACAGTTGGACTTATTCATTTTGGCACAATTTGCTGCAGCGTGATGTACGTTACACGAACTGTTCCGTACGTAACACTGCTTTGAGGGCTCACTGCTCAGTGAATAATGGCAGTAGCACTGTAATTTGAGTTTTCCAAGAAAGATGGGGTGGAGTACTACAGAAATAAAATATATTGGCTTGGGTTTGTGTTGTCTTAGTGATGACAAAATGCACTTATGTCACTTTGTCAATAGTACCACCGATGTGTGACAGTTACCTTTTTGGTCTTTTTGCTCTTAAAACTAATAGTGGACCATTTTTCAAAAATCAGCTGATTTTTTTTTTTTGTACCTCAAGGCATGATAGATCAGGCAAAATGTTTGTTTTTGTTTAAGGTGTATTTTGGGGAAATACCAGCCTCTCAAAATAGGGTCTAAAAAGGGGGACCTTCTAAAACTCCATTTTTGATCATTTTTGAGCCTCTTTTAGTGAAAACATGGATAAAAAGTATCTTTATATTTTTCCTTGATAGTCCTATCTCTGTTATTTCAGAAAAGTCATATACCAAGGTAATTGGATAATTCACTGTCGGGCAGTGACTGTTTTAGTTTTTGAACAAACTTTTCAAATAAATGCCTATATGCCAATTAAGGCCTGAGATATGGCAGATTTGTATTTTGGCGGCCATCTTGAATATTTTGGAATGCCCAAGGGTGTAGCCCCAGTGTGACTCCAATGCCTGCATTGGAGTCACAGTCCGCTACATGCAAAAAACTAGAGATTCAAGTTCCTTGCCGTTTGGCGTCAAACATGAAGTCTTTGCTTAAAAAATTAATTATATCATAACACTCTACTTACTACAATGCAGCGTTCATGCTACTTTTGATGTCTTTGAAGTAATCCAAGCCTACGTTACTTGACAAAATAAACAATCAAGTGAGAAAAAGCCATCAACAAAATAACGCAGCCATCACTAAAACAATTAACACAGTGGCATCGCATTTGACCATAACGGCAAAAGGTCAGTTGCTCCTTGTTTTTCATTTTTCTTAGTCTTTTTCATTTTTCTAAGTCTATTTACAATTTTACAAGCAATGCTGCTATATTGTGAAGAACTTCAGCAAGTCAGTCATCAATTATTTCGCATTGCTACTGGATATGCCATTATCTCATGTCACTTGATAATTTTCATTTATTTAAATCACTCCTTTTCATGCAAAATACACAATGAAGTTTCTCTCAAAACAGTGGGTTTGAAGGCAACAGATGGGAAAACTTACCGTGTGTCATAAGACTCAGGTTTGAAGCATATAACTCCCAGGCAGTAAACATAACTCGCTTTTACGAATTTTGAAAAGCATGGTAATATCAGTCTACCTACATTTAAATACAGATGGGAATATGATTCTTCAAATAATCTCAAGATACATCGTAAAACAAAGTTAACATTCTAATAATTTATCAGAACTACAGTCACTTCCCACTTCCCTGTATCATTTGGAGTTACATGTAACTAAGGTGACATGGTCAATTTGATCGAAATAAATCATTATCCAACCTATTGGCTTTCAACAATAACGTAAATTGCATTTGTTGTTACAGATTCTCTGCCAGCACCAAATGACAATTTTTGGAAACTGAACTTGCTAACATGATTTAAGTAAATCACTTAAAAGAAATTAAAGAAAGTACATAAAGAATCACACACATCTCCAAGGCACGAAACATCACATGCTATTAAGAAAAATATAAGTGTGGCAATATGAGACTACCTATATTTAAATATATTCTGAATCGAAATTGCTGAGCCAATCATATGCCATGAAATCAATCATAAGGATATTGGTGTATAGAGTGCATTATTGGCTTGTTTAGATAGTTTTTGGCATGGCTGTCTCCAGTATGTCCATGCACTTAATTGTCCATGGAAGGGGTAAGCTTGGGGTAGGACAAAATGTCTATCATTTTATGAATATCCCGATTTTACATAATGGGGCTTAATTAAGTAGATTACATATGAAACGGTGATTTATAGAGAGTTATTACTAACATATATGGGTCTGAAATATTTGGTGCAGAATATAACAAATATGCAGAATTTGTGATAAGGTCATTGCAGACTACGTATACAATTTTCCGAAGACATTTTTGAAAGGATAATAATAAATAAATAATCAATAAATAATAAATAATAATACCGAAAACAAGAAACTTCACCTATGTGTAGGTGAAGTTTAATAAAAATATCTATGAAAACAAGAAACTTCACCTATATAATAGGTGAAGTTTAATAATAATAAAATGAAAGAAAATAATATGATTCTCCTGTAAGTCGAATCATAATTATTTTGCAGCATAAACTCTGTTTCTGGGTCCATGAGAAAACATTTTATCCTCAAGGGGCCATATTTGCCCCGGGGCCTGAATTGCCCCACGTTACCCTATTAGGCCTACATAAGAAAACATAATTCTTAAAGTCATAACAAGACAATGCAATTATCATATTATCATCCTGTCCTATTTGCCTAAAGAGTGTAAAAAACAAACAATGCAACACATAAATCATGTAGCATCCCTAGTAGCAGCTGAGCACATTCATTTTCATAGTGATGTTACATTATTTCTTCTGCAACATTGTCTTATTAATAATGGTTGACCACTGCCATGCAAATTAGAGCTAAATGTGGTTTGCTTTTGATATTTTACTAGATTGTCATAATTTTTGATTACTTGGTTTAGAAAGAATGAGAAATTCTTACCTGGTATTTCATTGTTATCAATAAGGTTTTACAGCTGAGTTAGTTCCATCATGCTTTTTTTTTACCCATTCACTGAAGATGCAATAATGGGACCGTACTTTCCTGGTCCAAATAAAATTTTACTGGATTGCATTATGTTTTCTCAGTTTTCTTTAGTTGTTGGTCACAAGTATGATATAATGCTCATTCAAATCTTGCCAATAAAGGATTAGACTGCATATTGTCTAAAACAAAGGTATTGTATAACTTAGACTCATATTAAGAGCTTGTTGCTAGCTGTTTTCCTACAAAATAAGCAAACACAATATTCTTGTTATGCTATTTCGAGTTCACAATTTATGGTGGAAATGATACCAAGGGCTGTTTCAATGGAATTTTCATTCATTATAAGGTATGTCATATTGTAATTCAATTTATATAACATTCTTAATATTGACTCAGGCAAATTCAAATCAATTTGGTAATTTATATATGACATGAAAATAGCTGGAGGAAAAAAACTAGCAAAACCAAAATTATCAACAAAAGCTGATTAACCTGCAAAATCACCTTGAGTGATACATATATTTTAATGCACAGTATCCTAAATTCAGTTCAACCATATGACAGATAACAGAAGCATTTGGCAATGGTTGTGTGATGCAACATGATTTATGTCCAGCATTGTTAGTTTTTTATGCTCTGTAGACAAATTGAAACCCCTCCCCGCGCAGGAGGATAGGGGTTCTCTCTGTGAGTAAGACTCACAGGACCTACACTGTTGTAAAACAGTGCGTTTTACACAGCCATTCTCAGTTGCTTGCCAACTAGGACTGAAACAAATCCCAAACAATCACAAACACTTGAGGGGATCCCTCCCCATGGGGAGGGGGCCCTCTGGTCATGTGACTTCCCTCTACATATACCTCTGGTCACATGCCTCTCATCACTTAGTAATGATGGAAGTGCGACATAGAGGGGAGGTGGGTGGGACACTCTGATGGTGTAGGTCCTGTGAGTCTTACTCACAGAGAGAACCCCTATCCCCCTGCGGGGGAGGGGTTTCACTCTATATCGTAAGACATCACAGGACCTACACTGTTGTAAAACAGTGCGTTTTACACAGCCAGATTCCCAACATGGAGGGGGGCAGTCAACTATCTCAGGATGCCGCAACCACCATTTCCACCGTAAATGTGGGGGCCAATCACAAAAGGGGCAACAGTGTACCACTGAGCCCGGTTTAGGCGCAAAGGATAACTTCATTGAGCACCTGGCCTGTGGCCTATTCCAGCTCCATACAAGGCTTCCAAGTCTGGTATGCATTGATGGGCAGAAATGAGAGGCCTGGCAAGATAATCCACATTCCTTGTGGGATATCAGCAGCCAGGCCTTAGAAATATGCATGATGCAAAGCCACAGCCGATTCAGCAAAGCACACGCTCTGGGGTAGCCATTAGACCTCTGGAGTCTCGGGACCCAGGAGTCCAGGAGACGCAGGAGAAGTCCAGCCATACGGCAACTTTTCCTGTCCGTGATTGTCCTCAGTCTACACAGGCATGAACTCTTGTCAGCCTGTGGGAAGACACAAGATCAACGCCAGAAGGCCATAAGGATTGGCCCCGTGACATCATATGTCATGGGCCATCCAGACTGAAGCAAGCACATAAAATGTGAAGGCTTAACAGGAGCTGTAAGTGCATCAGCATCCTCAAAGGTTGTAGCAACCCGAGGAGCAGCAAGCTCGACAACCGACAATGCTCTGCAAGGAACATCTCAACAACATGAATCATGAGTGAGAAAGTTCAGCCGCACATGGCAGTATGTCAAGGTCAGAGCAACGAACCTTCAATCCAAAACTTGGAGAAGGTGGCTGGCTGAAGGCATACAAATTTGCAAGACATTGCAGACCCAGGGTAGGACTCATAGGGCTGCCATCTGAAGAGGCAGCAGAACCCGAGTTCCTAACATCAGTGGTGAGCTACACAAAGTTCAACACACAGACCTTATGCATCCATGGCAGAAGGTATCTGGGTCACCTGGCCAAGCACCTCTGGGAAGGTAACTGGCAGAAGGCATAAAATTTGCAAGACATTGCAGACCCAGGTAGGACTCAAAGGCCTGCCATCTGAAGAGGCAGCAGAACCCGAGATCCTAACATCTGTGGTGAGCTACCTGAAGTTCAACACACAGATCTTCCGCATTCATGGCAGGAGGCATCTGGGTCACCTGGCCATTCACCTCTGGGGAGTGTCATGGGCAAGACAGGTCTCATCCATATACCAGAGCTACACAGTAGCGTGCATGGCACATGGAAAGCGAGCCGTCCCCCCCCCCTTCATCAACAGAAACTGAAGACGTGGGGAGCATGTACAGAAGTGATGCTGCCTTAGGCACGGTGAAGATGATGGCATCCTACCAGACCCATTGGTCACAAGGTCACTACAATGTATATCATTGAGGAGAGCCAACCCATTTTAGGGGGCCTCCATGTGCGCTGCAGGGAGAAAAGTCACAGCCAAGGACAACTGGTACAAAGTGAGCAGTTGTTATGTTGGCACAATAGGGAATGCAAAGTCAGCTGTGCAACTGGGCATTCGACTCACAGACTATTTAACGCAACCAAATGCCAAGACCCTGTCTGGTGAGGGTATTGCAATGCTGCAGCATCAACTGGATTGCGACTGCAGCAGGTAGCAATCAGACAGTTGAAGTGACCATGTGTCTCGGTTGGTCCCTGTGTCAGGGTCTACCATAACACTGAGCTGGTGATGGCGCTGTGATCGGCCTGCGTCAGGCGGAAAGCTGCAGCCTCCAAGGAACATGTTCGGTGCAGGTGACCGGAGTCCGAAGCTTGTACATAGGCTGCGACACTAAGGTGGAGCCAAAGCCAGGAATCATGCATGTTCAGGCCCGGATACAGCAGCTCAAATGTGACCAAGCATGTTCTTCCCGTCTACGCAAGGCAGGGTAAGAACATCATGCCTCAGAATCCAAGCAATGACACACCAACTCACAACATATTGTTGAAGTGGAGTCAAATTCCTGGTGTAACACCAAGTGAAGTTCTCCATTCCGTGAAACGAATTATCTGCAACACCTGTTAATCTCAACCACTTGTTTGAGGGGAGAAAACAGGGTTGGGCAGAAGGAGATCAGAGCCAAGAAACCAAATGGTTCCTGATGCAGTGATGCCTGCCAAGCCCAGAAGTGCATTGGAGAATCATTCCTGCTTGGAGCATGTTAAGTTTATGCAACTTCAACATGTCTGATGAGCATGGGGCGTCATCTTAAGTCATGTCACGCAGACTTAGACAACCCAGCAATGTCCAGCTTATATGCAATATTCCTGACCCTATCACTGCCATAGCCTAAGGCCCAAAGAGACACCTCTTCAGTGTCCTGCGGGCCAACTGGAAGGTGAACCCGACCAAGTCATCAGTTCAAATGATGGCCGGGTTACGTCAGTGGCCAGGTAATTAGTCACAGGTATTGCAAGGCAGAATACAGGTCTGCCCTGTTATGTCAAGCGGACATTGTTTGAGCCAGTGGGTCAACTGAATGACTGAGCCTATTACAGGGCAAGTCATTGCAAGAGGGGACGCATGCTCCTGACAGACCCAAGGCCACACCACACAGACATGGGTGGATGAGCTGTACGCCAATGGAAGGGCCTCATGCCAAATGAAGGGCCATCCATTATAAGTGGGCTGCATGCTGTCCCAGCGACCCAAGTCTACACCGCAAACTGAAAGGGTGGACAAGGCTCTACTCCCTGAATGACCATTAGTGCTGCTGACCTGGTCACTTGGAGGGGAGATTTCTAACTGGGTCCTGGCAATACAAACACTGCAGTGCAGTATACTGCGCCAGGACAGCAAGAGGCCATCTCTACAAACAGATGTGGGAGAATTTAGCCTCTTTCCAGCTTCGTCCAACTCATTTGATGGAAAAATCTATGAGTCGGGAGAGGTTCCCCAGGGCCAATCCTCATCACCAGAAGGGAGAGGATGAAACAGGCCTACAAGGAACGCTTCATCACAGGCAGCTCAGGACCTCCTGTGAAGGAAGTCTACTGAGGGTTAATGAGCACCCTGACATCTTGCAAAGTCAAAGGATGTGACTAATACAAGGAAACATCTTTGCCAGGCGTGTTATATGGAGAGATGCTTACATCCCCCAGAAACACTGGAATGCTCACGGCCAAGACAGAGTTAGGGGAATACTACTCGGAAAGGTCATTCTGGGCTGTATTCATATCACTCAATGTCTCAGTGGCCTGTGGCTCTATTAAGAGTCTGAACCAAGTCTAGGCAGCGATGGACCGGTTCGAGACATAGAGCCAAGCCTGTGAGGTGCCTGCAAGAGTCATAAATCATAACTAGGACAAGCAGACTGACATAAAATGGCAGCCAATACTAGGGATCATCTTGATGCAGCTCAGTTTGAGGCACAAGAGTGGATCGACCATTAGTCCAGTTAGATTAAATATGACCCCGGTCTGAACCTTGCGCAGTCAGCAGCTTGCCATTGCAAGAGACCAGGCCCATCCTGTCACAGGAAGTGGGCCGGTGCTACCTTGTGGTGCAGAGCCAAACAAGCTCTGGTGACATCACAGCGGGATTCAAAGGAACCCACTAGAGCTTTTTTTCCTAAGGCATTAACAGTTGTAAATCTCCATAATCTGCAAAATGCCTTTAGTCGCCAAAAAACAGTTGATGACAGTTATTAAGCATTTAGTTCAGTTTCACACAGTTACACATGGGCAAATGTTGCATTGAAAAGCGTTGTTCCGGTGCAAACAATGAGAAACACAACCTTGGGTAGAGTGAGGGGGGGGGGGGTTAATCTCAATGCGTATGTGAACGATTATGAACTGCACAGAAGAGCTCTGTGTTAATTCATTTGGGGAGCTGCCCTACAGTTCGTTGTATTGTAAAACATAGTTGCAATTTATTTCACATTACTCCAGTAAATATTTGTGCATATTTCCAATATTCTGAGATGATTTCATAATTTGTTCAAAACATCATTAATGCTTTTTTATATGGTTTATTATTCATCGCAATATTTGACAAATAGTTATTGACTTGTGCCAATCTTTCTAAACTCACTTGCGATGTGAATTATAATTTGACTCATTATTCTTATTACCTAGTAATCTTTTAGCTTATGTATGTAGGCCCCATGCAGCACAAAAGCGTATCAATAAAAACAAAATCTCCATTTTTTTCCACAGGCGATTATGATCTGGGATCTCTGTAATCTACCAAATAACTTGAGTCACCAGTAGTGAGAAAACCTGGATTCAATGCAAAATGCTGTTAGTCGCCAATGGTGTGATTATACAAACTTGTACCAATTACATGGGTCACTTGGAGGCGATTATGGAGTGATTATGGATACAAGTGACATAAACAGTAGCCTTATGCTCATTCATTCATATAATCGCATACTTGAATGACACTGAGTCTGAGACTAGAGCTGTAGGTGACTGAGATTTTGCCTTGCCAACAAGTCAAGGTTGTGAATTAATTAATTTTAACTGACATAATTAACAACGATTAACTTGGTACGATACAAGATGCAGCAAAAAATTATTTTATTTTAACTACAAAAAATCCTTTATGACCATACATCGATAGATAGATAGATAGATAGATAGATAGATAGATAGATAGATAGAGAGATAGATAGAGAGATAGATAGATAGATAGATAGATAGATAGATAGATAGATAGATAGATAGATAGACCTTACTGCAGGTCCTCCAAAAGCAGTCCATTGTATCGGTATCTATGCTGAGCATGTAGATTTTCCCAATAATAAGGTAAATATGTATGATTGAGGCCCACACATTCTCACAAATTTGGCTAATAAGTTTTGTTAAGTCCTATACTTTTGAATTTTTTAAATGCTCAGCATCCTAGTCTGTTTTATGTGCTTTTAAAAACCGAAGCATGAACAAAAGTTAGCATTTCCCTTGATGAGTTTAATACTGTGATTTTTCTCTTTCAATATCAGTGCACAATAATTATTACACTTATAAATCATAACTGCAGTATGCATTATCAAAGTCATGCTGAGTTCTGTATAGACCTACTCTAACTGGCGACTATCTGGTCAGTGGACTTACAGTTTCACAGCAGTATGGGACTGGCAAAAACATACTGTTAGTCACCAATGGTTTGATAATACAATGATTACACTGAACTGCTGAAGTGTCAAAAACTTGTCTCAGAGGCGACTATGGAGTGATTATGAATACCAGCGACATAAGCAACATGCCATTAAAATTGCAATCTTGCCATATAGTGCATGGACACTAAAGCAAATCGGGCATGCATGGAATACAATCAAAATGAATCTAACAAACTTATTGAGTCAGTTACACCCTACAACAGGGTTGGGTTCAAATACAAATATATTTGTATTTGTATTTGTAAATACTGTATTTGTATTTGTATTTAAATACTTTTTTGGAAATTTGAAAGTATTTGTATTTGTATTTAAATACTTTGCAAAGTATTTGTATTTGTATTTAAATACTTTTGGCTGAGTTCAAAAGTATTTGTATTTGTACTTATATTTGCATCAAAGTATTTGGTATTTATAAATACTTTTTTCAAACACAAGGTTTATAAATGGATAAAAAGAGAAGCATGAATTCCTTATTAACTTCAAAGTGGATATAACTAATGTGTCTTATCTTTATACAGTCATTTTGAAATTTTGGATTATATTTAGTTTAAGTATTACTTTTGAAAGAGTAGCATGTTAATGATTAATTATCATCTTAGTTTCCCCTCAAGTGCTTAGTTTGTGGTCTATACACAAACATACATGTATAGAGATCATCACTGTCTCTGTGTTGTTAGGTTTGAAGTACTTAACAATATCTCAAGAATCCAATGGACTGCACAAGTGAAATACAACTCAGCCTCTGTCCTATCCAAACATCCAATTTTGAGAAAATATTTGTTGAACACAAGATACAAGTGAATTATACACTAAATGAGAAATCATTTATAATTGTTTGCATATTAAGTTTAAAAAAAGTATAGATATTCTATTCAATACATTTGTATTAATTTAATACACATTTACTTGTGGTAGTAATTAAGTGTACATCTCACTTACCTATATACTAAATATATTTTCTTTGACAATTTTTTTCACATTTATCTAATAGTTACATAACTATCACCCATTTTGAATTTTAACTGCTATTCTGACACTGGCTATTGTCTTAATTGCTATTCAGGCACAGGCCATGCATTGTCTATTGTGAGCAATGGTGCATTGCAATTATATAGGGGTACTATTGTGTGGACATTAATCATACACATCTAGCAGTTATATAAAGTTCATATTATTTTGCATTTATAATGTTTACATCATTATTTAATTAGAGGTCAATTGCAAGCAAAAGGAAACTTTAAAAAAAGTGTTTTCCAGATATTTTTGTTTATTATTCATTATTATAGCCTCACTATCACGGAACAACTTCTAAATTACAATGCCTTCCTGCCCCCAGATAAAGTATAATGGCTTTATGTGGCAAAGATATGTCCTGATTCTGACTGTATTTCACCAAGGTTATAAGCCTTTTTGCAATATTGACTTATTTCTAGCTGATGAAAAATGTTGTTAAGTGAACGAAACACCTATTTCTCTATTTTATATTAATTTTTTATGGTGCTTTAATTTTTCACAAACTGTCCTATCAAGCATTCAACGAATTCCTGGTACTGAAAATAGATATTGTAATGAAACAAATGTGGCATATAGAAGAAAAACACGGCATTTTAATGAATCTAACATGATTATTCTATCCCCAAAAGAACCCTAACAAAATTGGTCCAAAAGAACCTTCTGTCTCGACCAATCACAGAGCAGTATTCACCAGTGCACCTTCCCATAGCCAATCACAGACAATGTTGTGTTGTGGAGCATTTTGCCCTTTGTTTGGTTGAAAATATCTGATTAGATACATAATAATTTAGTCATTTCACTTACCAGGTTGACTATTGTCCTTTGACTTATAATGAGGACGTAATTTTAATAATTTACTTAGTCACTTTTAGTTAAAGTCAGCCACACCAAAGTACAAAGCACAAATGTGAATAGACAACATTACCAAGCCAATGTGTCTGGAATTACTGGGTTTATTTCTGAAATAGTCATAGGTAAATCAATATTCATCTATTGATATGCAGAATATCATATTTAATCAATTAAGAGTAAGATAAATTAATATTTTTGCATAATATGCATCTCTTCAGTTTATGATCGGGTAAGTAAATGACCCAAAATGTCCCGATATTAACGGATTTTTAAATGAAGGAACTTGATAATGATATTCTGAAAAATTTAATAACTATTATTATTAATTGTGTATACAGTATACAGACCCATGACAGTTTATTGTAGCCTATTCATAAAAATTAGCTGGAGTCAGATTGAAAGCAATTTAAAAAGACAAGTTTGAATTTCTTAGACACAATTATTGAAAGTATTTTCAAATATATTTGCAAATATATTTGTATTTGTATTTAAATACTTTCAAAATTTGAGTATTTGTATTTGTATTTGTATTTGAATGAATTGAAAGTATTTGTATTTGTATTTAAATACTTTTGAGCTCAACTGTATTTGTATTTGTATTTGTATTTAGAAAGAGTGAAAGTATTTGTATTTGTATTTAAATACTTTTGTCTGTATTTGAACCCAACCCTGCCCTACAACAGAACCAAATTTATAAAAGGGAGTCATAGATAGATTTCGATAAAATATAATAGAGGTAGAGAGATAGATGGATAGAATAGATAGATAGTTAAATAGATAGATACAGTGTAGATAGATAGATAGATAGATAGATAGATAGATAGTCAGTTACTTACTTACTTACTTACTTACTTACTGACTTACTTACTTACTTACTTACTGACTTACTGACTTACTTACTTACTTACTTACTTACTTACTTACTTACTTACTTACAAAGGGACGAGGGGGGAGATATCCCCCTAGATATTTTACCCCGGGAGACATAATATGAAATGCCCCCCCCCCCCCAAACGTTTTGGTTTGAAAACAAAATATTAACTAGAAATGAGTAACTGCAAGCAGTAACAAAACTTCACCTAGAAATATTGGTCGAAACGAAAAAACGAAATGACAGAAGTAACTCGAAAAGTTCCAAAGTAATTTGAAACGTAATTTGAAACGTAATTCGAAAAGTAATTTCAAAGTAATTTGAAAAGTACTTGGAAAAGTAATTTCAATAGTAATTTCAATGCAAAAGTAACATGTCAAGTAACATGACAAGTAAATTGACAAGTAAATTGACAAGTGCATTGACAAGTACATTGACAAGTACTTTGACAAGTACTTTGACAAGTACATTGACAAGTACATTGACAAGTACATTGACAAGTACATTGACAAGTACATTGACAAGTACATTGACAAGTACATTGACAAGTACATTGACAAGTACTTGAATATTGTACATATACCCGCAGACCATAACCTGTACCAAGCCTGTACATAATTTCATAACTCTAGGTGAAATACTGAGGTAATAGTGAGCATTTCCAAAATGGCCGCCATTTTGTGTCAGACATATTGAATTTCTCCACACGTGCGTGAACAATACCCACAAGCCAAAACCTGTGCCAAATTTCATAACTGTATTTGAAATTTTAAGGTCACAGTAGGCAATCAAATATTGTCAGCCATTTTGATTTAACTTGAAACATGAATTCTTTGTATAAAAAACATCTGAATGAATACTTGAATCAGTCACAAACAAAATAACTATATGAAAACTGCATGGTGTTCAAGGTCACTGAAAATAGCACATGTTTGCACTGAAATTCGCCAATTGACCTTGAAAAATTGGGTCAAGGTCAAATGTGAAGGTCAATTTGGGGTGAATGGCAAAAAAGAATAGCAGTTTACTATAGCATGTTATCAGCCAAAATTGATATTTCATGGTGAAATGACGAAGGTCACCAATTTTGATGACTTACCAATGTTTAAAATTACGTAACTCATAATCCGGCCATAGAAATGCAACCACAATACACATGCAGATGTTCCGTTAGTCAAGCAACATTTTGCCACAATTTGGGCCACTTTCAGTAAAAAATGTACAATTGTATTCACTCCAACCATAAAACACTAAAAGTGACCATGGGGAACCTTGACCTTGACCTACATTCACGAAATTGGGTCAAATTATGTAAAAAGGGTTAGGAACCAAGTACCTAAAAGGAAAATGAAATCCATCAATAATTGAAAAAGTTATTCACATTTGAAATTTTTCAAAGTCGAACTTTGAAGTGACCTCTGACCTTGAAAAATGGTCCGGTGTCAAAAAAACTCGGGGAATGTAATGAGGGCATATGAGGCTCCCTTCATGAATTTTTTGAGTATAGGTTAGGGTGAAAGAATAATAATAAATAATAAATAATAAATAATAAATAATAATAAATAATTACGAAAACAAGAAACTTCACCTATGGTAATAGGTGAAGTTTAATTAGATAGGGAGCTGTTCTAAGAGACAATCTCCAAAGCACTGTCGTTAGCAGGGTCCCTTGTAACAGTGTCTGTGCTCAGCAAATAAATAACCTGTACATGAGGTGAATATGAATGATTGACAGTGCTGTCCACACTAACTTACAACCTGTAAACGTTTGTTGGTTGCATTGGCGTACATGCATATACGAGTATAAAAATTATATAAACCCATCTATAGATATATAAAATACAGAGCAACGTTTGTAAATTTCTCATTATCTAAGAAAGCTGTAAGAAACAAATGTCAGGATAGGGGGGCCGATAGTGGGCTCCATTGTATTGTGAATCATCACAGTTATAATTAGGCCTATCAGAAATTCAACTGTGTCAATGTTTGCTTGTTTACCACTGTTTTTCAAAGTGGCCAGTAATCCTCTAAGTGTCCATAATCGTAATCATAGGTGATTACAGCTCATAATCGCTAGGAAAAAAAGCTCTAAGGGAGTCTCACATGGCAGAGGGACTGGCAGTTAAAGGTCTGACGTTAGTTGCAGGAAGCATCAAGGCATGACGGGACCAGTGCATGAACCATGCCAATGTCAACCGAATGCCGATGCTGCTGAATGAAGAGGGAAACTCCATTGAGAGTGTTATAAACTCTCATGGATATCCCAAAAGGCTGAACACAGCATTCATTCAGGAATCACCTGGGGCCGGGCAAGAGCCCCGAGGTAAACCCATACCAGCTCCAAGACACATGGCGAGTCAATGAGTGTGATTTTAAACTCGAGACTTAACCAATGGTGCCAAGAGGCTAGCAGCTAAGCACCCTGGTGCTGGAGCCAAAGCTGGTGGGAGGCTGAAGCTATGCGAGGGCCATGCTGCATGGTACTTCCGTTTAGGGACCAAGGCAGGGTCAATCAAGTGACATTGATTACAGATGAGCTAGGTACTCAATTGAGGATCCTGAATAGATCTCAAGAGTGACCTGATAGCTAAACTCTGGATTAGCACTCATCGTCAATCGCAAGCTCAGCATGGGACTTAGTCATGGAACAGTCTGGCAACCGCCGTGGCTTAGTCTACCAAATTCATGTACCCAGGGTCCAAAAGGAGAGGGGACTCAACTGAGGAGTCAACCCAGTGCTGTAACTCCCGGAAGAGTACTGCATTAAGGACACCCAACTCGCAATGGTCCGTTCGGCCAGGGTTGGTGTGGGTACATAGGTAAAGACAGGGATCACATCTTGGTCAACGCCGCTGAGGGGACCAAGGAAAGCTTCACCAAGGTTTACCCGGCATGGGGAACTCCTGGGAACTACACTGTATTTCGCGTAGGGTTCAACCCATGGCTAAATCCATGAGAGGTGATAGCCAAGTGTACACAGGCAGGCATCTTCAGAACAGACACACAGACAGGTCTACAGATTGTAGTCTATCTGGCAATCAGTCAGTTCAGCAAAAATCAACACACTGTCTGAAAGTGTGGTTTTAAGCTGGGACTGATTAAATCAAGGTCCAAAGAAGAATAACCTCAATGGACACTTGCTGTCTGTTGTATCTCAATTCCTAATTATGGGGCTCAACTGTGATCTTGATAAAACAGGAGCTACACCACAGAGTGGAAGAGAAGACGACATGCAAATGCACAAAATGAGTCTACCTATACAACAGACAGACTGACATACCCACATGAGTGCAGGCCATCAGAATGTCAGTCATCACAGCAAGTAATACAATGCAATGAAAGAAAACTTTCTGTATTATGCTGGAGACTAGATACAAAGATCCAGAGATTTGAAATCTCCATGGACAAGGTATTTTGTTGCAACTCAGTTCACAACTTTATTGCTCTATACTGTGATAGCATTCTATCCAACAGGAGCAGCAAAGTAGCTGAGTATAGTAGACTTAATACTCAAGTTCTGGACCTAAGCTTCAACTGCAAAAGCAGGAGCACTGAGGCAGAACGAGTAGATTAGCTCAACAGTGAATGAACAGAGTGAGCAGTGGAGCAGAACAACAGCAGCAAAATAACTGAAAACTGCAACCACAAATAACGTGGGAGAAATCAGAAATTAGCTTGACTGAGGCCATGCACAGCATTGCCTTGGTTCTGAAAGATCACAGCCTCTGGTTTTGCACCCAAATGCCAAAGGTGGATCAATGCTCCAGTCCTGTAGATGTTGACAGTAGCACTGAAATAAAAAAAGTGATGAGAGGCATGTGACCAGAGGTATATGTAGAGGGAAGTCACATGACCAGAGGGCCCCCTCCCCATGGGGAGGGATCCCCTCAAGTGTTTGTGATTGTTTGGGATTTGTTTCAGTCCTAGTTGACAAGCAACTGAGAATGGCTGTGTAAAACGCACTGTTTTACAACAGTGTAGGTCCTGTGATGTCTTACGATATAGAGAGGACAGGATGATAGTATGATAATTGTATTGTGCTGTTATGATTTTTAGAATTATGTTTTCTTATGTATGACAAATAATGGAAGCATTTGGTAATGGTTTGGGGGGGGGGGAGGCTTCATTTGAGATTACCTCACAAAATTGAAAGTCCAGTCATCACTCACTTCCAATACTTTTTTTGGTGTGTAAGTTTCGGTTTTTAATCAAACTTTGAATAACAGACTGTATAAAATTTATGAATGTGCATATGATGGGAGCTTTGCATGACAGGTACTAAATTTAGCATTTAAAACAGTAGATTTGCAATTGACCACAATGTAAAATGGTAAAATGCACACTGTTTTTCATTTTTACTCCAATCGGACACCAGGCACTTAATCTGTGAGAACTGTCTGGCACCCACACTGTCAGTCTGCAACTTATTCTTAAACCAACTTTTCTGTCTGTTAGAAACATAGACGTTTCATTTATTCTCTTTGAAGTGATTTATTTCAATCACTGTGGGTGAGTTCTCAATGTCCAGGTCTGATTTATGTATGGGACAGGTGAAGAAATAGTCTGAACATAAAAATGAGTACTCTTGTTCTACAGCGGAACATTTAACTGTTGCAGTTGTGGTGGTGTTTTATTGGCTTTCCTTCGAACACAAAGAAATTATTGTGAGATAAGTGCCATTTTCAATGTTCTTGATCAGATAGTGACATTTTTGCCCTTGTTGGAAACTAATACGTTTTTTTTATCAGTGAAGGAAATGAGACTTGATCTTTCTCAGTTTCTAGCGATTTGAATAAATCACATTGGTGTATTATGTCTTAATTGTAAAGTAATATTGATTTTGTTTTAGGATTACCTTGAGATTATTTTAAGATCGGTATTTCTAGCATGTGCAGGCATTGATGGTCTGAAATAGCCAAACTCACACTTTTTCACAATTTTTAGAAGTATGTATTTTTTCCCAAATGTGATTTGCTTACAGTCAATAATCATATGATAATTGACCAGTTTTCCAAATGGTTCACAATGCGATTCAACTGTATTCTGGATTTTTTTCATCAGGACATTTTAACAATTTGTCTGCACTAAATAGTGATGTCCAGGTTAAAAGTGTCCCACTGCAATGGCTAAAATAATATCACTGATATTGCATACGTCATTGATATGAGACATGGGATGATCATGGTACACTTATCTGTCAAAAAGTAGCATTTTCTGGGCATGCAACTGATCCCTATGATTGATTTGATTTATTTATTTGACTTTGCGTTTTACACATCCATTCTCATTGACTCTATGATGTCTGCTCGTGTATACTGTTCAGTGATTCATAGTTTAACTCTTTATTTACTTTCTTTGGACTGATTTATTTAAATCATTGTAAGTCATTTCACTATGTCCAATGCTCTGGTGAAAGATAAAAATTAAAAAGAAAAAATGAAAAGCAAGGGGCACTTGACTGGTTTGCCAAATGGTCAAATGCGATGCCACTGTGTTAATCATGACGTCATCACCTGAGGTCAGTGACCTCATACTGCTTTTGTTGTGAATTCATGAATGATGGCAGAACTCGCTGTTTAGTCTGGGGGCCAAAGACCAAAACTGATGGTTTCGTGTGCAACAAGAGAGGAATGGACAATCTATACATCGTTGGAATCGCCAGGTTCTGTAGATTATGGAATGGGGGGATGCAGTCAAACCGCTTGGTGCAGTTTTTTGTAAATCAGTTACCATGGCAACCAAGTCATAAGTGCAAAATACATAACTTTGCAAACTTTATCAAGATTTTCAATGACTTTGGTTTTAGTCAGGGGAAATTTAACTTCACTTTTGTATTTCCATTAAATGTGGCTTTATTTGAGTGTTTTGATTTTTTTGGTCACATGACCCTCAGAGGGGTTTTCCAGGGCTAAAGATACAAAATTCTATTTTTTATTCAAATTTCCCCACAAAAGTTGTTATAACTCATGATATATTAATGGTAGAGGCTTGTTTATGGTGTTGTTGGAAAGCAATTTTTATCTGCTTGAAATTTATATTTGTTTTGTTCTGGTATCCATGGCAACCGACATCAGAACAATGATATTTGGTTAAAGTACCATTTCTATGGATTGACGAAAGACTCAATTTTCAGCAACATAGACCTAGCAACATACTTGATAGGCTTATTAGAAACATGATATGAGGTGAAATGTATTAAGTTGGTCATGTGACTAATGATCACATGCCTGTATAAGGTGATAACCACGAAAAAGTGGGAATTTAAGACATTTTGTATGATGCCGCTGACCCATTTTGCAGTACTATTTGTGGTATAATTCAGGATACATTAACACTACAGACATGTCCATGGCATTGTTGGAGAGAAAATTTAAGTAGCTCGAATTTTGTGTTTCATCTGTATTGGTATCCATGGTGACCAGTCACCCCAGCAATGACATTTTAATATCTTGGCGTTTAGCTGAATTTAAGGAACATTACATCTTCACTGGCATAGACATGGCAAACATATTCTTGGACTTACTCAACCTTAGCAAGTGGTTAAATGTGCAATGATAGTCATGTGACTTTGGATCGCATGACATATGATAAGGTTATAATCATGGAAAAAATTGAAATTTAATGCATTTCATAAATTGCTTGCGACCTATTTCACAGTACTATTTGTGTCACAAGTTTGGATGTTTTGATGCTACAAATATGTTTGTGGTGTCATTCGAGAGAGAATTCAATCAGTTAGAATACTGTGCTTGTTTTTGTATCCATGGTAACCAGTCACCATAGAAACAATATTTGAATATCGTAACATTTGATATGATTTAAGAAGACTCTTTTTACAGTGACAAAGACCTAGCAAACATTTACTTGGACTTACCCTGAGTGTACTGAATTTCCAAAAAAACAATTCTGCAAGTAAGAAAGTTCATTTTTGGTTAATGCAGGCCATTAACCAGGGGGTGTACACATAACCTCCTCCCTCAACCCACAGCCCAACCTTCTCCTTTAACCCATAATTTTATATTACATGGGACAGAATAAGTCCCCCTACTGTCATTCTGCTGTGAGGTGAGGATGGTTGCAGAGATCAGACTTGCTTCTGGTACCCAACTGAGCAACCCCACACTCAATCATCCTGTAAGCCACAGGCATAGCCAGAGACCAGTTAAGGTGGGTTTTTGATCCAGATGACATTGGCGAGGCCTGAAGAGCTGAAGCTTAATCGGCGAGGGTTTGGGGGCCGCTTTAGGCCCCCAGTAGCAACGGATTTGATGTTGTTGGATATTGATTCTGAGCAGTTTTAATGTCATACTTCTTTCATGGAAGGTCTGGTATATCAAGCTAAAATGCCTGGTTTTTTTTAGAATTTTCTGTGAATTATCATTATACAAACTGCGCCATGGTCAAGATATGACATTAGTGTCCAATAATGCTTTTGAATTTTTTTTAAACTTTGGTTTGGGGTCAGTGACAAGTCATTCAGGATTGGAAACTAGTCGCTGGGATTTTGCATAATTTGAAGACAGTACAAGTGATTCCTGAATTTCCTTTACTGATAACATCAGTCCCTAAATTTATACTAAATACATGACATTGTGGAATATGCAAGAAAGCTATTTTCTTGGAATCTAAATCGATTGATTAAAAAACTTCATCAAAATTTTCCAGTTGTCAGACATGCTACCTAATTATGGTTTGTCTTTTGGTAAAGTGTAAGAATAGAAAATAACCTTCAGAAGAAGAATTTTCAGGCTCTGCAAAACCTAATTTTCTATTACATGGAAACAGACCGACAGAAATTTCCAGTGCTTTATTGTCTTAATTGACCAATTAAGAGTTGTTACAGGGCTAACCTGGTAAAATAGACAATTACACTAAAAATAGCAACAGAGGAAATTATGTTAAGAACAGATTTGATCTAGAGGAATGAATCAGAGAAATTTTTGTATAATCCACGGTCATTGTCCTCTAAATATCGGTCTGACGCCAAGGAAAACCCTGGAATGAACATTTGTGATGAAAAGTACAATTTTTTCTGTCAAATTTGCATGCGAGGACTTATCTTTGAAAGTCTGGTAAAGGTGACTTTAGTTTTGGGCCAAAGGGGGGTGTTCTGACTCCCATATCTCCCCTCCCCCCTTGGCTTCGCCCCTGCAGTGTCTGCTAGGTCCAGGACTTGCATGAGACGGTAATTTCCTTGACAGAAAATCCTAGCCTTCGTTTTAGTGAAACAAGGGGCCAGGTTCACCAACATAGTTTTAACAGTTAGACCTAACTTAAGGTCTTAACTCCTTTAAACCTGGTTTAACTAAGTCCCTTTCACCAACTGTGTTTTAGTCTTTAGACTCGTCAAGGATCAATGATTCTCAAACATTGTTTATATAACTAACAGAAGAACGATGTAAAACTGTTTTCGCGTCAAGTGATATTGTCTTGGAGCCATTGGGGAGGGGGGAGACTGGTCATGAAGGAATTTCTTGATACCATTGGTTTGTTGAGTTTTTCATTTTGTATCTTTCTTCTGCTACATTGTTTAACAATACAACTCCAGGTTGGCCCCTTGGTGAGAGGGAGGACAGATCCCTCCCCCTCTCCAAAAAAAAGGTTAACACCAATGATTTGGGCCTATGGAGCACAGGGACATGGCTGGTAAATTAGGGAATTCGAGCATGACATTCCCTTGAAATTTCTGAATCTCACAGGAAATTTTGAGTCACAGGACTTGCATCTGGTGGTGTGAACTTTTTTCCAAGCCTACAGATAGAGATGAATAAAGAGCACGGACATAGCACAATGTAACACCAAACCTGTAATAGACCTGTTTAGGAAGCTAAAACTACTGGACAATATTGTAATAGTAATTGTAAATACTCTCAGTTATGCACTGCAATGTGGGCCTAAACATCAACATTTCTGGGGGCTGCCCATAAAATAATTTGCAGAAGTCCCAAAATAAGACAAAATATATGCACAGGAATTAGCTGGAATTGCTAGAACTATTTCCAAAAATGGAGAAATTCACAAGCACCATATGCCCAGGACATCCAAAAAAAAGCTGGGATATGTTAAATAAAAGGGATATTTAGCTTTTTATGGAGATAGATAAATCAATAAATGGATAGATTGATAGGCTGGTTGATAGGCTGGTTGATAGGCTGGTTGATAGGCTGGTTGATGGTGTGTGGAGTTAATTTTTTTCCCCCTAAATTTGATGGACATTTTTTATCTTAAAAAGTACCAGCCCTCCCCTGTCTCGCAATATTCCTTAGCTTGTTTGGGCAATTGAGATATTGTGTCTGTGCCAGTTGTACTGTTCAGATAGTAAGTGCAAACTTTCACCAAACTTTTACAGTTGTGCTTGAAAATTAGTGAACCCATAGAGATTTACCATTGAAGACAATGATAAGGTTGACTCACCGTACTGGCCATAACATAAATGATATTGCACGAATCATTGAACCAATGACTGCATTATACCATTGAGGTTTCCCACTACATGTACCAGCCTGGCCATTGGATTTGTATCAGGGGTCTTTGCGATGGATAGAGGTTAAAATTGTGAAAAAGTAAGTGCACCCTAAGCGTAATGTTAAAAGATAGGAGCAGAGGGTGCACTTACTTTTGCACAATTATAACCCCTATCTAGTGCAAAGACCCCTGATACAAATCCAATGGCCAGGCTGGTACATGTAGTGGGGAACCTCAATGGTATAATACAGTCATTGGTTCAATGATTTGTGTAATATCATTTATGTTGTGGCCACTACGGTGAGATAACTTTATCATTGTCTTCAATGGTAAATCTCTATGGGTTCACTAATTTTCAAGCACAACTGTATTCTTTGATGCTGCTCTACTTGACTGATTGGCCTAGCCAAACCAGGTCTTAGCTTAGACCTGGCTCTGCTCTTGAGCCCAGGTAGGTGAAATCGGGCCTAGGAGTTTTCTTTCTTTTGAAGCATTTATTGTGACTTTGCTATTTAAGATGTTGCCATGTTGAAGTTCTTTAGGAATTTGTACAAACGATTTGCAGTACTATTTTACACCATCTAGAATGCTCAGAATGCATTTCAGAGCATCTGAAATCCTGTTGGCTTCTGGAGGCCACTGTCACACAGTGCTTCAGCTGCCACAATGGCTGGCCTTGCAGGCCTCAATTCATCCTAAATTACCTTCTGCACACCCTTACCCCAAAATCTAAAGCTGTCAGGAATAATGATAAAGTGCATTTCAAATTTGCCGTCTTGAAATGTTTGAAAAAATTGATTTAACTAAGTCGATACCTATCCGACATGAGACAATTTCTCCTTATGCTGTGTTTTAGTAAGTCAAAGTAAATGTTTGCTTGGTCTTTGTCACTGTAAAAAGTGCTTTCTTAAATCAAATCAAATGTTACAATACTCAAATGTTGTTTCTATAGTGACTGGTCACCATGGATACCAAAGCAAGCACAGTGTTCTAACTGATTAAACTCTCTCTCTAATGACACCACAAACATATTTGTAGCATCAAAACATCCTAACTTATGACACAAGTAGTATTGTGAAATAGGTCGCAAGCAATTTATGAAATGCATTAAATTTCAATTTTTTCCATGATTATCATCTTATCATATGTGACCTGCTCCACCAAAATGAGTTCAAAGTAGGCAATCCCTATTTTCCAGAAATCAGCAAAATGTGTCAAAAGGTCACATTTTGTTGTTTTTTAGCTGTTGGTACCACGTTTTAGCAAAAGCCCTTTTCTTTGAATATTTAAGACCATTTTAACCAAAAACATATTTTAAATTATCTAAATTGGGTGTGTTTCTTGATTTACTTAGTTCTTTTATTGCAATGGCGGGAAATTCAAATGCCATTTTCTCAAAGTTCAATGTTCCGTATAATCAATGTTTGAGGTGCCGTATCTTTGGATTGGATGGAGATATCAAGACATATGAAACATCATTTTGAAGCCCAATTCCAATAGAACAAAGTCATTTTCACAATTGAATATGATAGGAGGCCGACTTTGAACCCATTTTGGTGGAGCAGGTCACATATGTCATGTGATCACAAGTCACATGAATATCATTGCACATTTAACCACCTGCTAAGGTTGAGTAAGTCCAAGAATATGTTTGCCATGTCTATGCCAGTGAAGATGTAATGTTCCTTAAATTCAGCTAAACGCCACAATATTCAAATGTCGTTGCTGGGGTGACTGGTCACCATGGATAGCAATACAGATGAACACAAAATTTTAGCTAATTAAATTTCCTCTCCAACAATGACATGGACATGCCTGAAATGTCAATATGTCCTGAATTATAACACAAATAACTTTGAACTTTTTTATTGTTTATAGTGGCAGGTACAGTACATTTACATTTCATAAAAAATTCATTATAGTAAAAATACCCAGCCCTAATAGGGCTTATCTACCACTTCATGACAGTTACAAAATAAAAATCCAGGCGTACAGTGCCAACAATTCACAAAGAGTCAAAATTTACAACTTTAAACAAATTAACGTAAGTGACAACTTACAATTTCAAACAAACCAATGACAGCCTATATATTGTATAACTTTAAACATCTCATTTCCCATGATTTTTCAATGTATTTACATAATTGATTCGGCTCATTTTTAAACATATATACAAATTTCTGTGCTGGTTCCAATTCAGTAAAATTATTACAGGTTATACTGTTGTATAATTGTGTTCTAATATCATTATATGCTGAACAATTCAATATAAAGTGTTTTTCATCTTCTATGGAGCTATCTTCACACATTTGACATAATCTTTCTTCTACTGGCTGGTTCCTAAATCTGCCCGTTTCTATATTTAGAGGTAGTATACCAAGGCGTATTTGGGCCATTAATGATCTCCTTTTTCTATTTTCGATAAACACATAACTTTCAGTCTTAACATTACTCTTAAATGTTCTGTATGTTCTTAATTTTGGTTTTAACAACAGCAAATCACACCAAACACTATTACGATCCACGTTAAGCTTTTTTTCAATTGCTTTTGCATTACAAACAGTCTTTTCATAAAATATTTCAACAGAATCACAGTCTTGAAATATTTCTAAAATTTCTTTAGACCAGCCTTTACATATTTTGAGATCCCATTCAAATACCTTTTTTGTGAGTCTATCATTTTCCATAAGTACAAGCCTATTCCAAAGTTTAATCATGTTAACATTTTGTCTAATCTTACAATTACTCCAACCTATATCTCCCTCTAAGCCTAAAAGAGCTGCCTTATTGTGAACCCCAAGAAAGTATCTAATTGCCCTATTTTGAATTTTATCTCCTTCTATATGACTATTATATCCCCATACCCCAGATGCATAATCTAGTATCGGAACAACATTTGCAAAATACTGTTTTTCAAAGGTATTGAACCTCATGTTCTTAATTTGTTTAAATTTAGATATCACTCAACTGAGTGCTCTACCAGCTCCACCTGCTAGAGTTTCTGAAAGCAATGTCAGATTGATGAATTCATTAAGAACTACACCTAGGTATTTATATTTATCGACAATTTCTAGTGTTGAATTATTGAATTGAAAATTGTATTTAGTTTTAGCAGATCATTTAGGTCGAAAGTGGACAATTTTTGTTTTATCTGTGTTTACTTTCATTCTATAGTTATTACACCATTGTTCGACATGTCTCAAAATTGAATCCAAATCTTTTTGAACTTGGTTTGTCTATACTGCCATCTTGTGTTTATCTTGGCATCTTCACATTTTGGAAAGTTTTCAATGGGAATGGCAAAAAACACCTCAAATAGTACTGCGAAAAGGGACAGCGGCATCATAAAAAATGTCTTAAATTCCCACTTTTTCGTGGTTATCACCTTATACAGGCATGTGATCATTAGTCACATGACCAACTTAATACATTTCACCTCATATCATGTTTCTAATAAGTCTATCAAGCATGTTTACTAGGTCTGTGTTGCTGAAAATTGAGTCTTCAGTCAATCCAAAGAAATGGTACTTTAACCAAATATCATTGTTCTGACGTCTGGTTGCCACGGATACCAAAACAAATCAAATATAAATTTCAAACAGATAAAAATTGCTTTCCAACAACACCATAAACAAGTCTCTGCCATTTATATATCCTGACTAATATAAATAACAACTTTTGTGTGAAAATTTGAATAAAAAATCGAATTATGTATCTTTAGCCCTGGAAACCCCCTCTGAGGGTCATGTGACCAAAAAAATCAAAACACTCAAATAAAGCCACATTTAGTGGAAATGCAAAAGTGAAGTTAAATTTCACCTTACTAAAACCAAAGTCATTGAAAATCTTAATAAAGTTTGCAAAGTTATGTATTTTGCAATTATGACTTGGTTGCCATGGTAACCGATTTACAAAAAACTGCACCAAGCGATTTTACTGCATCCCCCCATTCCATAATCTACGGCACCTGGCGATTCCAACGATGTATAGATTGTCCATTCCTCTCTTAGTGCACACGAAATCATTAAATAAAGCACTTTTTGCTACTTGGCCCCCAGACTAGTTAGGATCAGAAGTTATGAAAGAGGTTGTCTACTTTGTTGGCTAATTTCACTAACTTAATTACACAGCAGACAGTCATAATCCTACACGAACGCTGGTGGAACACCTATGGTTTAATGCCAGCAAATTTTCATAACAAGAAAAAGAAGCACAGGTCAAGAAACTGGACATGAACCAAAGATGAGTTTTTTTCTAAAGTTTTTCCAGTGCGGCGAACTGTGACCCTGTTGTGCCACCAGGTCACAACGAAGGGTCACAGGTCTGGGGCTACCAAGGGCGGCACAACTACACCCACCACGATGTGCTAAGGGAAGGTCACAAATCAAGTGCAAAAACTTGAAAAATAAATAAAATATAAGTTGCACATTTTTTCAAGTTTGGGTAAGGGCATAAACTTGGGCAGATTTCATGAAAAGTGCTCTCAGAGGGTACCTTAAACGTTCCAACCCTTTTGTTATCTCTCTGTTGCTTCCTGAAGCAGGTAAACGTATTACTAAGTACATCTGTGAGCTAATGAATAAATATCAATAAAATCTTCAAAAATGTACCTTTTGCTCTTAAAATGATATTTTTTTATCCCTCATGAGGACAATTTTGGACAACGAAACCTACTGGTGATCAGACGTGCTTACTTTGGCACTGTGGAATCTGCTAAAAACCAATTCAGGAAAAAGTAATGATATGTGATTGATAGAACACATCTTGAAAATTATTTTGGAACCATTTTTAATTTTGTTGGTCATTATAAAACTTGAAAAAAAAAAAAACTGCTAATGTAACTCAATTCAGTCACAGAACACTGAGGTTACACTAGCAACTTTTACATTGGGAATTTTTATGTGTTCTTGCTACTTATGACAATTTCAAATGTGAAATTCTAAAATTTTATTGAAAAACGTATCTTTTTGCCTATATACATCACCAAAAACATAAACGACTGGGTGTGGTAGCTGTTTTTTTATTGCTAATATAACAACAATTTCACATCTGTCCATTTCATAGTGTTACGTTAGCAAAGTTTGTCTATATAAATTACGTTAACGAACACATGATTAGATCTCAAATTTTTTCTGAGCTGGAAGCCAGGTCTCCAAGGAACAGGCGAGAGGTGGTACCCTGCTGGTGATTTCATTTATATTGTGGTGGGATCAGCATAAAAAGTTCCGTCCTCCATCATTTAACGGTGTTACATTAGCACAAGGTCATAGTTTTAGAAGAAGAAAAGAAGAAGAAGAAGATAAAATTGTATTTAAAGTCGGAGGTGATAAGTCAAACAGTTACAACATAAGCTATTTACAAATGAGGCAAATGAAAATGATAATTTCATAAAATATAATTTGCATAAATTATAAACATTTTTTGGCTGATATACATACAAAACATTGGAGACTACTTCAATGGAGCATCATCATTGCTAAGAATAGTATGAAATGAAAGTGCTGTCCTGGAATGCTCTGCATAACGGAAACTGCCAAATTACGTTAATTTTGTTTTATACTTGCATCATACAATATGGAGATTGTATTCAGACCATAAGGTGTCCATATTTCATGTTTTTAGATCATTTTTGTATAAATGTATCTAAATTTCTCGATATCCAATTTTTTTCATTTTTTGTAAAAAGCTACGAAAACACTGCTATCTTCCGTATTTATGACATTTAATAATTTTTTACACATTTCCACTGGTTTGTGATGATTTAACAAGTGGTTCCAGACCAGAAAATGACCTTTGAAAATCGGACAAAAATATTGATTTTGACTATTTTTGGGTCAAAACAATGCTGAGACGGCTCAAATAAAATAATCTTCACCAGAGAAGATCATGGTTGGCACAAAAAACCCACCCCCTGGGTTTAACCCGGATTAAACCCGGGTTTAACCCGGACTGGGCAAAATGGTATTTTCCCCAAAAAGTGGTCAAAATCCGGGTTAAATGGCAAATCCTCTTGAAATTTGCAAGATATAAATAGCAGAAATTGGAGAGAAAGAAAGCTGACATCACAAAAACATCAAACAAATCTATTGTCCTTGTAATTTTACCACTATGGCAACTACCAGCCAACAATGCAAAAGATGCATGCACCCCAATCAGGGCGAGAAATAATTTTAATTTCCAGGCAAATAGATTATGTACGACAAAATTGTCTGAAATTTGAATCATCCTTCAAAAATTTAGATTTAGAGATTTCCAGGCAATAACATGCCTATGGTCCATGGACAGGCCTTTCATACATGTACCACACATGTTATGCAAATGAAGTTGATTTAGCCGGCTTAAGCAATTCCATAAAAAGCATAGTTATGATTCTAACGGACGGATATCTCCAAGAGCTTTAAAATGATAGGTGTTATGCCTCTGAGGAGCTAATGGTAACTTTATTGATCACAATAAATCATTAGAGAGTAATTCATCTGGGTTAAACTCACTAACTGGATGTCAGGTTGGTGTCCAACCGAAATTAGAGAATATTCTTTCAACCTATGCTGAGCTGGCCGGCAAAATAAGAATTCAGACTTTTTGAAGTAAAAAGCAAGAAATACACAGCTATAGTCATCTGTCTGCTGTGTGGGCAGGCCTAATATTGAATTTACAGAGATGGACCAATGTTGCTTTCCTTGCTTAGAGGTGAGAAGAGGATTTTAGAAGATGTAACAGGTGTTCAAATCAATAAAACCCGCATTTAACCCGGATTTTGGGAAAAAACCCTGGTTTAAACCGGTTTTTGACCGGTGGGCTGGGCAAAATGAATAAAACCCGGTTTTTTTCCAACTCTGGAGAAGATACATTGCATGATTATACTTCATGGTGACCCGAAATTTTCTAAATTTTGTATTTTTGAGTGGTCAAGGTCCAATTTTTAAACCGTCTTTTTGGGGTTAAAAATAACTGTTAAAATCATGTTACAACTCTGGAAACACTTAAATATGATTAAATTTCATAAATCTAGAAGATAACTCGGATGTGACAATTTTTTGTAAAATACCAAAATTTGTGATATTGAAAAATTTCATAAATTTCAACCAAAATGACATAAAATGACTAAATAAAGACAACATCTGACTTCAATGTGACTTCCTTTATTGTTTGATGTAAATATTAAGCAAAAATTCCATTCAAAATCAAGTATTTTTAAAAGAAACCTCACCTATCCAGGTGTATTCAAACTTTTGGAGGGTAGTGTACCTGTCTTTTGAAAAAAGAGCTGCCAAGAGGCGGCGAGATGTTGGGAATTACTTATTAAACAAATTCCACTAATGTTATCCTACGAGATACGTACAACATATTTTTGACTGTCCTATTCAACAAGTGGCGAAATGAGTTGAAGTAGTCATTGCAAACCAATCGTATTGCTCGTTTGTTCAATTTTTCCATCTGCTTATCTTGGCTTATAGTGAATGAGTTATAAACAAGTGAACAGTAAACAAAGTTAGAAGCTACGAATGATTCATATATCCTTAACTTACTTTCATAGTCTAAATACTTAGAAAGTCTCAGTAGGGCATTTATATGTCTCGCTGCCTTTTTGCAGACAACAGAAGTGTGTTGATTAAAGTCCAGTTTGTCATAAATATTGACACCTAATAATTTAACACTTTTTTCTGTTTTAATGACATGGGTACCTATCTCTAAATCAATGGAAATATCATCACGGCTGATACAGATAGAATGAAATTTAGAAGGATTTGCTTTCATAAAGTTAACATCAAACCATTTGATGGCTTCCCTCGAAGCCCTTTCCAAAGTTTGCTTGATAATCGAGGGGTTATGATGTGAATATGATAAAGTATTGTCATCTGCATAATTGTAAACATCACAAATTTTTTTCAGATCAAATATGAATTCATTGATAAAATGTTGAATAGTAATGGCCCCATAAGAGATCCCTGAGGGACCCCTGTTTTAAGATTTAACCATTCACTTATGTGGTTACCTATCTTAACTGTCTGTTTTCTATTTTTCAAGTAATTCATAATTAATTTACATGCTTCCACAGGCACACCATATGCATGTAGTTTGGCTATTAACAGTCCACGTGGAAGATAGTCAAAGGCTTTAGAAAATCGATTAATACACATCCGACATATTGTTTGTTATCTAATGCTTTTCACCAATTTTCTACACATTTGACAAGGACATTATTACAACTGTACTGTTTATGGTATGCTGAAGATCAGAAGACAAGTGACTAGAGATAAAGCCAAATAATTGATCACATAGTATGCCTTCAAATATTTTTTGATGTGGAGGTAAGAACACTAAGGGGTCTGTAATTTTCCTTTGCAGCTGATCAGATTTTTTATAGAGAGGTGAACATTACTTCTGCTATTTTAGTGTAGTCTGGGTATGTTTGGCGTGAGTGAGTGACCTAGTGTGTCATGGGCAACTTTTAAAAATTGTGGAGACATATTGTTGAAGCCACTTGCTTTTTTGGGGTGTACGTTTTTTAATTTGTTTGCCGTTAATGTGTTTTGTATTGGTTTGAAATGGAATTGTTGATCATTGTTTACTTGATCAGTAATCAGCTTCACACTTGGGTGGTCCTTGTAATGGTAAATGACCTCATCAGCTGACATCTGTTTAACACTAGGGGGCTCCTTCATGTCATTTTTAACATTCATATAATATTTTTTAAAGGCATTACAAACTTCTAAAGGGTCATTCAATAATGATCCATTTTCATGTAACATGATATTGTGATTACTTGATTTTACTTTGTCTGTCATGAAATGTTTCACCACTGCCCAAAAGTGTTTTGAATTGCTTCCCACAGAGTTACATTTTTCTTTAAAATACTTTTGTAACGACTCTCTTTTTAATTCGTTGACTAAATTTCTTTGATTTTTATACCTTATTCAATTTTGGTGACTATTAATTTTTAGGTACTTCCTATTTAGTGCTGCTTTGACTTTTATAGCCTTTCTTAGATTATCATTCATACAGGGCAACTGATTAAATTTGATTGTTTTCTGTTTTGTTGGTGCATGTTGGTCAACAATTTCAGACAACAGAAAATTATAATACCAAAGTTGATCATCTATGTCATCAAAGATCTGCGAGACATGAAACGGAGCAGCATCTAGATCATTTTTATAGGAATTTTCATTGTAATTTCTAAATGATCTATAATAAATAGTTTTTGGCTTGTTTGTCGGGCAGTTTATTTTAGTTGCTGCACTGATATAGTTATGAAAGTCACTTATTCCAATAGGTACATTTATATGAGTAGTGAGTGACTGTTAGTGAGTATTACATCTAAGAGAGATGGATTTGTAAGGCTTTTGAAGCACTTTGGTTTTTTAATAATTTTCTGGAGATCATACGTATCACATACTTCAACCAGTGGGTTCGGAGAAAGTAGAAAATTTACATTTAGGTCGCCTAGAACTATTACATATTTGCTCTCCTGAAAGCATCTATTAAGTATAGTTTCTAAAGCATCATTAAGAAAGTTTATGTACAGATATATTTGGTGGTTTGTAAATGTGTAATATATATGTGACCTGCTTCATCAAAATGGGTTCAAAGTCGGCCTGCTATCATATTCCTTTGTGAAAATGAATTTGTTCTATTGGAATTTGGCTTTAAAATTATGTTTAATTTGTCTTGATATCTCCACCAAATCCAAAGATATGGCACCTCAAACATTGATGATACGAAACATAGAACTTCGAGAAAATGGCATTTGAATTTCCTGCCATTACAATAAAAGAACTAGGAAGAATGATGCCCAATTTAGATAATTTAAAATCAGTTTTTGGTTAAGACGGTCTTAAATAATCAAAGCAAATTAATTTTGCTAAATCTGGGTACCAGCAGCTAAAAATCATCAAAATGAGACCTTTTGACACATTTCGCTCATTTCTGGAAAATACAGATTGTAGGCGCCTACTTTGAACTCACTTTGGTGGAGCAGGTCACATATATGTTAATGCCTGGTGTTTTAACTTGGATTAAAATGTTCAATTCCATTTGAGTTTACTGCTAAATCCATTCTATTTTAATGGGGAATGGTTTCTTTTACGTAACATAATAAACCTCATTCATGAGCATTCCTATCAAGTCTATGAGTGTTGTATGTGAGGATATAGAATTGAGCATTAGGATACGTGTTATCAAGTTTAGTTTCAGAGAGAAAGAATACATCAGTAAAGCCTTTTTGAAGAATTTCGTAAATCTCTACAAATTTTGAAGACATACTGTTTACATTTAAACGCGAGAAAACCATCTTTTTGGAATTTCTTCTACAAAATTTGGAAAGTTGCAAATAAGGATCCTCAGGTAAATCTCTACAATTGTTTTCAATGTTTTGTATGTTAGCAGGCGCATTTGTTACATTGTCATTAGTTTCTGAATTATTGTTAATACCTGCAATATCATTATTCAAGATAGAAGCCTCACATAAGCTACCATTGACGTTTGACGTATTAACATTATTCGTGTTTTTTGTGGACCTATCAGCTTCACAATCATCACAGTTACCAGACACAACATCACAATCATCACAGTTACTAGACACAACATCACAAGTTTAGTCACTCTGATCTACCAATCAAACAGAAAACAGTCTTAACCCATGATTTTATTTAATGGATTGACACAGTAAAAGATTTAGATTTCAGTTTTTTTTTTGTACTGTCAGCTTTCCTTAGAAAAAGCGCCTTGAGAAAATCCGAGACACTACGAATCAATTTTGTTTGCCTTATCAGTATTGTGTTAATGTAACTTGTGGACAAGTTGTTGTAAGTCATTTTGCAGCTTTTCGTGAAATCTGCAGTGCTGGGCACTTCCGCAAACACTTCCGCAAACCGCAACTTCCGCAATTTGCGGAGGTACGATTTATTTGTTTGTTTGCATTCCTTAAAACTGTGTTTGCGCAATTTGCGCTTTGCAGTTCAAGGCTGACTTCCGCAAATGCAAACAGCCAAATAAGCCAATTGTCAACCCCACATCAATTGCAATCGGGTGATTGACAGCATGCCCAATTCAGACTGAGCTTGCCAAGTTGTCTATCCCTGGGGGGGGTTCTCACTTTATGTTGGTCTACACCTATGCTCGGCTGAAAAGGGCTCTTCAAGGGCTAATTTTCCCTAGCTAAGGGTCCTAAAATGAGGTCTGAATATTCCTAGACATGGTCCAACATTTCGTGCACTCCGAATTTCGCATAAAAATCACCTTCCGAAGGACATCCGAGGTGGCAAAAAAGAAATTATTTGGGACAAATAATTAAAATAATACAGCCAACCCAAAAAAAAGCCTCTTTGAGGACGAATTTTCCCTAGTCCAGGGTCCTATTTTCGGGTTGCCGGCACTCCGTTACTGGGTCTGGGTGCGAGACGCTCAGCTGAGCACCCCCGTCATATTTCGGGGCGAGAACCCCCCCCAGGTGTCTATCAATGACAATTAGCCGCCTTTTTGTGTACCCAAAGTGACACTATAAAAGATTGTCTAATCGTCCAGTATGAAGTGCAATTATAAGAGTGCAGCTTTCTTTAGATGTTTATTCTTTCTTTTCACAGTAATCAAAGGTTTAAAAAAAATAAGAGCATACTAATAACAACTTTTAAGTTAATAACTGAATATCAACAGACATGAATGACCGTCACATGATTCAACATCAATTCCAGTTAAAGCCCTGCTATTGCTGTTCAGTTCACCTAACACTCGGCCAAAGCAACTGTTTGTTAGGGAATTCAAATGGCAAAAACTTAATTACAATGCAGGCCGAAAATGTAATCAAATTTGGAACAAATATTCAAGTTTGGCCTAATTAGTCAAAACATGTCAATTAGCATCTCGAGATCATAATGTGATAGGTAGGTTTGCATTTGCGTTTGCATTTGAAATTGAGGTTTCAAAACTAATGCAAAGTTTGCGGATTTGCATTTGCGAAAGTGGAGAATTTTGGTTTGCAGTTTGCATTTGTGGAAGTCAATTTTTGTTGTCATTGCCCAGCACTGGAAATCTGCCCTGGCTCTTCGCTGCCAGACTATTTGTTCACTCTTCTTAGTCTAATAGACATGTATGTCAGTGAAGTTGCTTATATTATGGCTCAATCACTCGTGATTGCATGACGTCAAAAATGTGTGTCATAAATATGAAAAAATGTTTGTTTGTCATTTTGTTTGCACAAGTTGATTATCAATGATCTGCGTAAGCTAAATGTTATAAGTACACTCAACAGCAAAAGAAATGCGACACTTAATTTAGCTCATATTTTTGCAAATAATTTTTTTTGGGCCAAAACCAAATGGATGGCATTCATTCTATGGTACACTAGCGTAATAGTACCAAAAGACAGACAGAAAATTCTCACTTGATTGCAATTGTAAGCACCAAGTTTGCTTCTTTCCTTTGTTTGAAGTACTCAATTGCACTTTGCATAACAGTTATGCTTTTATCAAATGGACCATTGTCAATTTGTTATCACAGATCTTATATAAGTGTGCCATGTTCTTTTCAACTGCCACAGTGCTCATGTGATATCAGTATGAGCATCATGATGCCACAGTGGTATATTCACAGTTTCAGTTGTGTTGCTTGGGATCTTTCCTGATCAGATCATTAGAAATCCACAAGAAACTGCTAAAATGTTGATCAGCATTGATCATTCTTTTTAATGTTTTGAAAATATGCAATAAAGTTTCTTATCCCTGCTAACATGTGGATTTAGTGCATGACTGCAAAAGTTAACAAAATGTAATTTGTATTTCTAAATCACTTGTTCCTCTGAAACATAATCATGATCAGCCCAATTATGACACTAATATATTTGGAACTGACAAAAAAGGCTGAAAAACCACATGCCCTCATGGAGGAGTCGGATTTTATATCCTATGGCACCTTGATGGATGGCATGAAGCAATTCATTGCAAACCACAGACAAGTGCCAGTAGAGCAAGTTTAAATTATCAAATTGATATATTTTGAGCCGACCCTCCTGATGGTACTTAAAAATCACCCGCCATCTCAGATCAGATGAGTAGGCCTTTCCCCTGATATGATGTACACAATCATTGTTCCTCATGGCCCAAATATCAAATTCAACTGCTCCAACTGAATAAACCATCATGCACAATCACTCATACGAAAACAGATCAATCAGTTGTTTTTTACACTTAGCCAGTAGGAATCAATACTTGAGCTGAGGTCACAAAATCTCACAGGAAGTGCCAAGATAGTGATGTCATGTCTCAATACTGACATCATCTCTGCATAATATATTATATTCACGCAGGACATGGCACACTTAAATGAGATCTGTAGTAACAATCATTGTTCAATGTAGAAGCCGCTTACTAAATATTGAGCGTGGAGAACTTCGTAGATTGGTTGCCACGATATTTTTCAAAATGACACAAGATACTTTAAAGCAAACAATGTCAATAATCACTGCTCATTTCCGCAGCTTTTTTTCATGAGGGATGATCAATTATTATAATGCCTGTAAAATATACTTATTGAATTGAAAATGAATTGAATTAAAACCTCAATTCACAGCCAATCTCAAATCAATTCAAATCATAGCATTTTTCCAACATCGTCCATTCAATTCAATCTAATTCACAAACTTCTGAAATTTTGAATTAATTCGAGTTAATTAAATTATTGTATTGAATTGTGTCCATCACTGGTGTTAGCTATGATGTCATAGGTCAAACTGGCCAATATTTAGCATTCCCTGTGAACAACTTCATCATGGCCTTGCAATTGTGTCATGGCCATATTAGCCAATGATATCACTGCAAAAACTCAGGTGTTAAGTTGGGGAGGGAAAGGCTGTTGTTATAAATTTGGTGACAGTTGAAGTACCTGATATTCAACAAAGCATGTTTATACATATAGGATAACTGGCAATTAATCACAGTTATTTAAAAACATGCTTCTGATCCAAATCGGATTTGATATGGAGCTGTCAAGTTCAAGCATTCCGTGCACTGCTTGCAGTTTTGTTGGCTTTCCCTTCAGAGTAAAACTAAAAACAGTTACTTTAATCCAGTATTGCTGTGTTGGTTGTCACAGTTCATATGGCGAATATACAAGCATAAGGATCAATTGGCAGCTTTTGAGCAGAGTTCCCCCTCTCCAGCTGCATGTAGTCCAACTTTCTACCTAAGTTGTTGTTGGAGTTCATTTGCCAGTCTGGCAATAATGTAACTGCAGAGCAATCATGAAACTGTCCACAGCGATCGCTATTGGCCAGTATGACCTATGGCATCATTGATGGCACCTATTTTGCATATCCTCCAGGGCTGGGCAGTGGATTATCCACCTATGACACCACAGGTTCACTGTGGCATTGAGAAAAAACGTATTTCTTCAAATTGATTGCTGGAACCAGGGCTTTGGAGTCGGGTAGTAAGTGAACCGACTCCGACTCCCGACTCCTTTGGCTTTCTGAAAAGCGACTCCGACTCCGACTCCGACTCCTTAGGTCTCCTAAATTCCGACTCCGACTCATGACTCCGCTTATCGGCAATATTTCACACAAATATTACATGATTAACAGGGCGAAAAGTGCTTCCACAAATTTTCCATTGGCTTTTGTTCTTGAATAGTTGTTTTGGAAGTTTTGCTTAAAATTCAAGATACATTTCACGTTGTTGTAACTGGGTTTTTGTGAATTATATTAATTATTTTTAAGGAGTCAGGAGTCACCAAATTAATTTTCGACTCCGACTCCGACTCCAGCTGAAAATCAAAGTTCGACTCCGACTGCGACTCCACCCAAAAACCTCCGACTCCACGACTCCGAACTCCGACTCCGACTCCAAAGCCCTGGCTGGAACTGTACATGTAACATGGCCCTAAAATACTAAATTTCATAATGTCCTTCAGTAATACATATTTGATAATAATTTTAAAGCACCTGTCAATTGGAAGAATCTGAATCTCCTCTTCTGTCCCTTCATGATCAGACCTAGAAAAAAAATAACAATACATGAGTAACATATCTACAGTTATATGGTGTGCCAAACAGTTTGGTGAAATGCTGGATTAACAATGATTCTGGCAGAAGGCTGAAAGCATTAATGGAATTGATTCTGCTTCTGATCAAACCCCAGTTAAAAGTGAAAATAATAATGAGGAGAATGATAGGAAACGGAAATGGAAGTTGGATGTAAATCGAATAATACTTTTTCTAGCAGAAACTGACAACCTATTAATTCATAAAGCATCATTAACAACCCAGTACAGTAGTTTAAATTTCTCAGTAGCTGTATGGAGTATCCTTTGGACAAATTGTCCAAGTAATGTCAGTCATTGCGACCCAATTTAAGAGTTAAAAAAGAGTGTCCATGAATCGAAAATTTCCTCCTGTTGGACAATAGCTCATTGGTAACACTTGTCATTTCTATGATGAATATCCCACGGATACTTAAGACAATTGTTTTCATAAAGTCAAGGAAATATATTCCTTGTTTGGTTTGTCCCCTACAGAATGTAATATGTTTTAAAAATACACTCCTGGTATATATTAAATATTCACTCCTAGTGAAAGTGTAGAAAAACCAGTCATATTACAACCAATTAACACATTTATTTTTTTTATGAAATCGCAATGTAAAACAGTCTTTGCAAAGGTCCATATAAAGTCATATAGGTATAATAAATTCTACAAGGTCTATACACAAGCATGCAATTTGGAAGATTTCCATAAGCTGCAAGTTCCTGGTCAGGAATTACTGCCAAAAGTTAAAAAAATATCTTCTTGTTGCTGCAGAAATGTATCGTCGATTCTAAAATGCATTACTTCTTGTGTGAAAAAAAGGTTAAATTTCTCATGGTGGGGTTTTCAGGTGCATTTACTATGAACCAATATCACTATGTGACCATTTATGCTGACAAACATGCAAAAAATGTGACAAAAATTTCATATGTGAAAGTTCGACTTATTCTGGATATATATTGATGATTCATTAGGACTTGATGTACCATGATATTCCCTTTGGTCTGAAATTTAGAATGACGCCTGCATGGTTTTGATAATTATAATTTCACCAGTGTTTAGGGGAGAGTGGGGCACAGTGAGACACTTTTTTTATTTTCAAGTGTTCCAAAATGTTGGCAGTAATGAGTTAAATGAGATCAGGTCCATATTATAGATAATGACGTTGGGTATATTGTACAGTAGTTTCAGGTTCCTACCTTTTACAGGTTTGGAGAAATTTTGAGCGGGGCACAATGAGACAGCAGGCAGGGCACAGTGAGACAAGGTATCTGCTGCCATAACCGCCAATCCTCAGGACCTGCGGAATTCTTCTATCAATTGTTGCTACAAAGACTACTGTACTCTGATAAAAGCAGCTGGCTAGGTGATTTTTTACGTCCTTTTTTGGGCATGTTTCCTTCATCGCATAGGACATATACATGACTTATTTAAACTCCCGCGCCTGTTACATACTAATCAAAATTGTTCTCTGATGCTTCCCTTCGGATATAACTCACTAAAATCAGTAGTTTATAGCAGGCATTTTATTTTTAATAGTGAATTGTGAGCTATGCATTACATTCAGGTCTTTTGGAGCGTAATTTGTCATGTCTCACTGTGCCCCGCCTCAAACTGTCTCACTGTGCCCCACGCAGCTCTCTTTATAAAATTTTTGAATCCTGCGGACCGGATGCCTGCATTGTGGTTCATCATCTCACTAAACTAAGACAAATAATCTAGATTTGAATACCTGGCAATTGATTTGCATTATGCCATTTTTCTTGGGAATTATAACAGGGTTCGGAAGTATTTACATGTATGCTTGACGCAAGCAAAGCTTTCGACAGAGTACACCATGGAAAATTATTTCATGTCCTGACGAAGAGGAAACTACCATTTACAGTAAGACTTTTACTCGATATGTACGAAAAACAGCAATTGAGAACAACCTGGAATGGTGTGAGTACTGCGTATTTTAGCTGCTCTAATGGTGTCAAGCAAGGAGGAGTGCTGTCGCCTATTTTATTTACATTATATCTGGATGAGCTTATTAATGAACTGAAGGAGAGTGGAATTGGTTGTCACATAGGGGGCACCTACGTAGGAGTAGTCTCCTATGCTGATGATATCACTTTACTATGCCCAAGTCGTAATGGATTACAGAAAATGGTGGATATATGCACAGCCTTTGGAATTGAGTACAGCATCCAGTTTAATCCTGCTAAGTCAATTTTAATGTGCTTCTCAAAGTATTACAAGGATTTTAAGATTGTCATGAATGGCTCTGGTTTAAAATGTCAGGACAGTATAAAGCATTTAGGCCAGATTATCAGTTTTAATCTAAGTGAAGGTAAAGAAATGGAAAGCAAACGCTCGGACTTGATCAGACGTTTTCACTATGTCATGTCAAAATATGGAGGGGTCAGCAGTGATGTTAAAACTAAAATCTTTGACTCGGTGTGTGTTCACATGTATGGTGCTGCTTCCTGGATACTTGATGATAGCAATATAACCAAGTACCAAACTGCATGGAATGTATGCATGAGAAAAGTCTGGAATCTAGACCTGCAAACGCACCGCTGTTTGCTCCCATATATTGCTCACAGTAAAGCCCTTGACAATGCAATTGGATGCAGGTTTGTGCAGATGATCAACAGCATAACCGGAGGCGAAAACCATTTCACAACTCATACAGACAGTCCAGTCCAATGTCAGAAGCATCACTGCCAGGAACCTGAATAAAATTTATGGCGCAGCCCAAGTCCCTTTAACACCTGGCCATCAACTGAAATGCCCCATCCCCCATGAAGACAGCTGTTCAAAGACAACTGGAGAGGCCATCAGGGAACTCTCACTTGCTGCCCAGGGTGTCTACCATCTCGACCAATGGACACTTGCTGAGATCAAAGACACTATCTTAAAATTTTCAATTAATTGACTTATCTAAACTTGTATTTATTTACTTAATTTACTTAATTATTTAAAAATTACTTACATTTGCTATATTGTATACTTGTGTTCAATGCACGAATAAATGATATATATATTGCATATTTAGGATCAGTTTTTCTGTCCAGGAATGTGTAAAAAAAATCATTTTCTAAAGGCCTTGCATTTCGTCAATTTTTTGCATACAATTCTGAACATATAACTTGATATGCCCAGACAGTTATGTCAAAACGGGTTTGTGTAAGTTCTTCCATATCTGCCTCCATTAAAAAGCTGGTTTTTAGCGGACCTCTTACCTAAGAGGAGCTGCTTGTGACTTAAAATTCTGCAATATCTTGTGGGTCAAGTTTCTGCTGCCTACTCACTTCAATCATAATGCCATTTACCATGTATCATGTGACGAGTTCCCCCGTGGCCTAATTGGTAAGTGCGCTTGTCAACTGGCTTTGAGGGCGTGGATTCAAATCTCACCCCGGGAACTCACTTTAGTCCGAGCCCATGGGACATTAAATTGAGGTGGGTTGTATCCAGTGTTCTATGCTGGGGCAACTGAAAGACCCTGGGCATCCCTGAATTAATAGGGTATGTGCCAGACTCACAGTCTTCTCATCTCATCATCATACGGCATTCGCCTGCCTCGATATAGCCCACTAAAGTGCTGCAGAGGCGTAAAACACAAACAAACAAACAAACAAAACTATGTATCATGTCATAGGCCTCCTCGTGAAGCATTCAACTTTTGCTACATGTATATTCATCCCATATTAAACTCCCTGGCAAGTGAAATCAATTTAACCCAATTCTGTAGTAATGAATGACGTCATATGCATAATCAACGGGATTCCCCCAACAAGGAATCCCCAAGCGCATGTGAATACTGGAGGAAATAACAACAATGTGAGCAGAACGAGCGACAATTGCGTGTCAATGCAGCACATAGTAATTGATTTGTTCAATGTCAAAGAATGTAGTCAATAAGGGAAGCATCAAATATTGCTAAATAGCAATTCTTTAGGTTCTAAGGCATTGTCTCACCCCCAGTTTGCTTAACTGCCATTGTAGAACAGCACATGTATGAAGTAAAACTAACAGGCCAAAACAAAAAAGGGACCAAGCTGAAAGAATATTAAGAAGCCCAAACCATGCTCAGAGACTAATGGAAAAAACAACGACGAACTTGACACAGTCACTGAAGATGGACTGTCGATAGAAGACCCCGAAGAAGCAAGAAATCACTTTGCACAGTACTACGAGAATCTATATCAGGCATGAGAAGAAGAAGAAGGGAAGTCGTGGACACAAAAGATACAAGGAAAAAACCGGGAAACGGGAAGAAAAGCCAAAGATTACAATGGAGGAAATAAGAAAAGCCAAAAGAAAACTAAAAAAGAAGAAGAGTTGTGGACCAGATGACATTCTGAATTAGATAATAATCAACACAAGCGAGAAAATCCTGGACCACATCAGAACAAGCTTCAACAACATATCAACCTCACAGAAAATCCCAGACATGTGGAAGAAAGGAAGAATAGTACGGCTATATAAAGAAAGAGACAAAAAGGGAAATGCACCAGTGAAAGAGGAATCACAGTCAGTAGCAACGTCGGAAAGCTATACGAGAGAGTAATAAACGAAAGAGCGAAGGAAATACTCATAATCACTAAAATGCAAGGTGGAGGAAGAAAGCGAGCAGACACAATTGACCACCTGATAATACTACAGGAGCTACAGAGAAACGGACAAGAGATACACAGCATTCCTTGATGTAACTAAGGCCTACGACAAAGCATGGGCTGAAGGAATCATGTATGTGATGGAAAAACAGGGCATCAGTGACAGGACCTGGACCATCATCAAGGATCTGAACGAGGGCCTGACTGCTGTTGCGGAGACAAAATACGGAAGAACAAGAGAAATCCACATGAAGGACAATATCAGAAAATGGCGGAGTCCTCTCTGTAATCATGTATGCGGTACTTATGGATGAAATAGCCAAAGAAATTAAGGAGAAAAAACTTGGAATAGAAAAGGAAAATGGTGAAAAGATCGGCTGCCTCCTATGGATGGATGATGTAGTGCTCATATCGCAAAGCCACGAAGAACTACAAGAGATGCTGAATATTACAAAGGAAATTGGAATGAAATACAGAATAAAATTTGGCGAGGAAAGGAGCAAAATTATGAAACTGGGAAAAAAAGCCCTGAACTCAACCTACAACTTTACACTGGGAGACATGAAGATGGAGCAGTGCACCAAATACAAGTACTTGGGAGTCACAATGTCAGAGAAAAGAAACAATGAAGAGTACCTAACAGAAGTCAGAAGAAAAGTGGAAACACACTCTTAAAACAGATTGGTTGATTTTTGGGAAAAGACCAACCAATCAATTGGTTGAGGCAAAATCAATCAATTATTATGGTTGAAACTACCATTTTGACTGGTTGAGGGCAACCCACTAGAATTGGTTGAAAAATGGTTATGTCATATTTATTTGAATAAAGTATCTCTCCTCTACCCAGCAGAATAGAAACCCCTTGAAATAAAGGCTGCCCTCAATACAGCCAGGAAAAGTTGTACTAGTGTACATGAAAAAAGGTTCATGAAAGCTGCTTGAAACAAAGGTCCATAGCTCTAAAATATAGAAAGGATGAGGGAGGGGATCTATTCAAGTTGATGTGGTACACAGAAGTTTAAATGAACAAGCGAGTAAAGGATCAGCAAGGAATCATTGAACTTATCAACAATAAAAGCATAACTGAGTTGTAACAACAAACAAACAGTGTATAATCTGATAATTTATTCTATGATCCCAGCTTACACATCACAGCTGACTTAAAAATTCAACAATTCCAAGGTAGTGTAATAAATAAGATCAGAGCTCATATTATTTGTCCAAGGAATTTTTAACACTTCACAACAGAAGAATCATGAGCAATGGAGAGCCGGGTGTCGCAATCTATATCCAGTGTCAAGTCAAGTTTAGTGTGTTACTTTGAAATTATAAAAATCCTGCAGGATGCACAGGCATGTCAATTAAATCAATGCGTCACATAATTATAAATACAGTTTCCAAAAAAATATTAAGTGAATAGCTTTTAGAATGTGAAAGATTAGGTAGACTAAAAATTTTGTTGGAGAACCATGGTTACCAAGAACTTGAACAGTCACTCACATACAATAGCTCTAGATCCCACAGGAATGTCCCATAGTTTTATATATAATTGCAGTGCCATTTCTATGCAAGGCAAGTGAAATTTATTATCTTAGTGATGTGAATGGACTGAAGACTGCTTGGTAAAACAAGGAAGAAAAGTCTACTGATTTTTAGAGCCATCTCCAGTGCCTTCTGGTGGATAGCTAAGCTTTCTGCATCTCTCTGTCTTTATCTATGATAAACAGTTTTTTTTGTTGTCACTATAAACTTTTTTCTCTTTTCAGATCTCAGAAGAAAGAAAAATATTTATAAGGAATACAATTTCAAACTAAACAGGCAAAATGTTAAAAGATTTTTTTCATTTCAGAGAATCCAGACAGTCACAAATACAGTAGCACTTGCACTCATTGCTAGCATAATTACATAAAGCAACAAAATTAAATCTAATCAGCATTCGGCTGGGGTGGGCGTATGGTCCTTAGCATGTGGGTTCAATGGCTTTACATCCTGTATTTTTGCACTAGATACTATTATATAGGCTAATCAGGCACACCACGGACCATGGCAATTTGATGACAGCTGTCAGACTGAATTCTAAAGAGGGGTGGTCCTAGGGCCATGAGGTTGACTAACTATAATCCCATTCCTTATGAACCAATAAGGTTCTTTCATTCAACCAATTATTAAAGTTAATGTTTAACCAATTTCATGTGTTGAAATAACAGTAAGAGAGATTAACCAATTCAAATTGGTTGGTAGCTTAACCAATCTTGATTGGTTGACTGCAACCAATGAATTGGTTGGTCCTATTTCAACATATAAAATTGGTTATTTTCAACCAATATATTGGTATATTCAACCAATCTGTTTTAAGGTGGCTCGATACTCGTGAACTTTCCAAGATAGGATTTTTTTTAAATAGTTAGAATGATCCAAAATATAGTTTATAGCAAGGATATGTAAACAAAAGTGGTCGCTACCAGCCTTTTAAAAAATATATTTGGTGTTATGTACCAGGAAGTCAGTCCACGCAAACCTGAAAAACTAAATTTTTTTCTTATTTTTCCTACTGTAAAGTTTGTTGTGCCATTCAGTGGTCATGCATCCCATATTATGCAATGAAGCATGAAATTAAAGAAGACACTTTCATGGAAAAGGTGATTACAATTTCAAAGAGATATATTTAGTTTAAAGGACTTTCCAAGGGGTTAGGAATATAATTTTTGATTTTTTATAAACCATTGCGCTAAAAAAAATTGACGAGATAGGATTTTTCATTTCTTTGTCATTTATTTCCAAAAGATAGTTGGGAACAACATGATGATATAGACATGCCTTCCTACCACACTTCAAATTTTTATAAACATTTATTTCTATCACAAAGTCATTTTTGAGAAATTAGACCTGCTTGACGAAAATCGCCTGTAAAAAATGTTCTGTTTTGCGTATCAACTTGAATCTCCGGCTGTATATAGTACTCTTCATGGCGCATCTAATGCTCCAAACGAGAAGTCTCTAACCCTAATAGAAGTGGCACAAATTGCAAACGAAGCGGCCGACGTATGAAATTCTCTAAATAAGCAGTGGCAGCAGAGTGGTGACGTTACGATAGATAGGGCCTTCCTGGCTGCGCGGAAATGTGCTCACATAACGTAATTACATGAGTAGCGAGCCACCTTAAGAGTGCAGCCTTCAACTTACACGATCCTTGCAATTGCAGGGAGCACAGACCTAAGAAATGTTGAACTACAAACCATATGGAGAAAACTAACTGCATGCATAGTCCCAATAATGGCATATGGATTAGAAGCATGCGCCCTGAAAAAAAGGAAAGGACAACCCTGAAACAGACTATGGACAATCTGCTGAAGAATCATAATGACCCCAAGATCGACACCATTGGAACCACTATACCTAGAAACGGGACACCAGGACATTGAAAGTATAGTGCTCAACAACAAAATATCCTACATGGAAAAAATAAGACAAGGAATGAATGACGTGTTGAAATCAATACTTGACAGCAGGGCTGTTAACAAGTACTTGAGTACTTAAGTACTTCTGTACTTAAGAACAATTTCTTGAGTACTTGGAATGTACTGGGTACTGGAAGTACTGAACCCAAAAGTACTGTACTGGTACCCAGTACTTTGCAAAAAGTACTTGAAATTTTAAGTACTTTTTAAGTACATTTAAGTACTTTCAGTGAAAAAAGCCAACATGACAGCTTACAAGACATGTTGAGTGAATTGTCAATATTTTCCAAGACAATTTGTGAATAAATAACATTTCATAAAATCATAAATTTCATATAGTCTGTTATAAATGTTACTTTATAAAAATAATACTTTTCAATAATTGAATTTATATAATAAATAATTAAAAAATAATTATTTATTTTGGCTCTTAGAAGAGATATATATGGAATACAGTTTCATTGGATAATGCAGAAATATGGCAATTGGATTGTGCAGACCTATAGCAATTAGTCAATTTCAATTTATGCTATTGAAGAACTCATACTTAAACCAGTCAAAGAAAATTAGAAATGTGATTGCAATTAGACAGGACATGACAGAGTCACTATCTGAGTAGTCCAACTTGCTGAACTAGCATCTCAGTTCTGCAGTAAATATGTAAACAACATTTATATAATTTTCATTTAATATAGGTAAAGTTACTTTGATTATCAAGAAATAATTTATCCATAATGTATTAATTCTGTTTCACTCACTGAATTTGTTTGGTTAACCTTTCAAAAGTCATGAAAATGAATATGGTTATGATAATTATTTGAGAAATAACTTTTATTTCATGATGCATCATGTTGAAAGTATGCTGCATACATGAATAAATTCAGTAATTATTCAATCAATTTCAATGCCATCTTTTGGAGGGGTTTTCCAAGTTCATTGAGGCATGTATGTGTGAATGCATTGGCCTATTGTCTTTAGCAAAGAAATTGGGTCACTGCATGTACCTGACCTTGTACACAGGTGTGAGAATTACCCTCTTTACAATTGGACAGGGAACTTCACAATAGAATGTCAATTTTCATCCATTGCTTGCTTAAACATAGGCCTAATCTGTGTCAGTTAAATATAATTTTTTCAAAACTAATTTGATCAATAGTAATAAATATTTTATTCATTAATACCCAATAACCCACTAATTTTCTGGGTGTCTAATAAAGACCCAGTGATTAAAATCTGAATATCTTATTCTGACTAGTTCCTGAATTTGACAAGCATTCAAAATATCACAGTCTTTTGCAATATTATTAATGAAGTTCCTACTTTCTATCTATCTATCTATCTATCTATCTATCTATCTATCTATCTATCTATCTATCTAACTATCTATCTATCTATCTATCTATCTATCTATCTATCTATCTATCTATCTATCTATATATATATCTTTTTATCTATCTATCTATATATCTTTCTATCTATCTATCTATCTATCTATCTATCTATCTATCCAATCTACCTATCTATCTATCTGTCCTTAGCCTCATTACCGTGTCCTCCTCCTGTCCCAATTAGCCTACCAGGTGCATAAATACAGGACGTAAAGCCCCAATCATCCATCCATCCATCCATCCGTCTATCTATCTATCAAATTTATCCATCTATCTATCTATCTATCTGTCCAATGAAACTGTATTCCATGAATATCCCCATTTGCTTGAAAAAGAAACACAAGTTTTTGTCGGTTTATTTAATCTATAATTTATCTTGCAAGATTTTTCATACAGGATGAGTATAATTGCTTGTACACAATATTGATAAAGTGTATGATCAGATGATGGTGTTATTTTTCACTATATTTCGAAAAAGATTGCAATTTTGTATTCGACAATTGTGATTCAATGTGTGAGACATCAAAAAGTACTGGGTACTGGACTTAAGTACTTTCAAAAGTACTGGGTACTGGAATTAAGTACAGTGATTAAAAAATTACTGGGTAGTGTACTGGGTACTGGGAACATTTGAAAAGTACTGTACTGGACTTAAGTACTTCGAAAAGTACTGATTAACAGCCCTGCTTGACAGCCAGGATGAAAACGGATGGGGAGCTAAAGCCAGAAAGGAAAAGGATGAAACGATGGGCCCAAACTGGATACCCCCTACGTCACAAGAAACCAGGAAAAAAAGGATAAAAGCTGCAACAAACAAGAAAGTGACAATGAAGATCAAGGAAAGCGGGGCACAGAAATCCAAGGTCCAGTTCTACCTAGACAACAAAAAAGAAATACAAGCAGGCAAAAGAGCCCCATACATGGAGAAACTCTCGAGAAAAGAAGCTAGTGCAATATTCACTGCCAAGACTAGGATGATAGATGTGTAGGCTAACTTAAAAAACAAACACACAAACTTGAAATGCAGGTAGTGCGAAAAAGATGATGAGACTCAAACCCACCTCCTGGCAAAGTGTGAAGAAATACACAGGACGGAATGTGGGAAAATAACGACGGAAGACATATCCACAGAAGAAATAGGAACACTGGAACAGACGGCAAAGAGACTCTTAACCATGAAGGACTATATAAAAACAGTGCAGCCCCCAGTTGGGAGGCGACCCGGCTGATCCGGAAAAGCACAGAGAGAGAGAGAGAGAGAGAGAGAGAGAGAGAGAGAGAGAGAGAGAGAGAGGTGAAAGTTGATTGCTCTTTGCACTGTAGGCCTACCAGGGCTAACCAGCTAACTCTGATTATTGACAGCCAGTGACAGTTAAATGAGCTAATTAAAACTGTCTGCTTGAATCAGGGACTGAAATCAATTGACTAAATAAAAACTCTTCCAGTAATTTCAGTTGAGCTGCTCAGAGAAGTGAATACTTGTCTTTTATCAAGGAAACTCAGCAAAGTGGTCATGACCTGCATAGTTGTGCTTGCCTGACACATTAAATGTTTAGTCACAAAGACCACTGCACTACAGTCAGCCATATTAAGCCTTTTTTCTCAATAATTACAAATTAGGTGACTTATCTAACTCCTGAAATAGATTATAAAATCTAAGTTTTGAAATATATTACCCTTTAATCATTGTTCATTATGAGAGTGTCATATATTTTAAAACTATGACTTATGTACAGGAATACATTAAATTAATGAAACTTCCATAATAAAATCCATCACTTTTCACATCGTTTTCTTTTTTTTTATTCTTAAAACCGTAAGTACACTTTCTATACCTTTCATTTTTGAAATCGAGTATTTGTGGGTTTCCCTATTTCCCATGTTAATTTTGCACCCGTGGAGGGGAGGGGGACCTTCTTCTTCTTCTTCTTTGGTATATTATTAAGTTTCTCATTTTTTTCAGCATATTTACAATTTTTATTTATTTATTTATTTATCTATAAACATTTTTTCGCTGGGTAACAAGTTCACACAATGTGAGTTTTTCAACATGGCCCAGCATGTACAGTATAAGACAATAACGATCACTAAAAGTTAGCTAGAACAAGTGACTACATTGATAAAAAGTGACCTCTGGCTTTAAATTTAAAAACTTCTAAGCCAGTGCAGTCCCTCACACTATCTGCACTATCTACAAACAATTGCCTCAATATTTCTATGAACTACAAGAGGGCACTACTCATGGTCATTTCACCCGAGAGAGAGAGATGCTTCGTCTTCCTGCTGTGAGACATGATTTTGCAAGGCTGGCAATAAGGTATCATTTTCCTTTTGTATTTAACAACATGGATCCAAATTTCAAGGCAAAAATAAGTACCCACAGCTTCTTTGGGTACAAACTTTATATCAAGAAAAAGATTATTGACTCTTATGAAACTGTTTGTTTAATTGATAATTGTTACATATGTGGTTGTTAGTGTCCCCAGGTCTCCTGCCTTTGTGTCTTCTGATGTTATCTGCTAAATTTCCTTTGCAGTCTTTTTCTTTTAAATTTCTTATTCTAATGAATTTTATGGATTTTTTTTTACTTTGTTACCTTCTCTTAGTATATATACTATGCACTAAATCTGAATCAATTGTATACTAAGTTTTTTATTTTCCATATATTATGTCATATTTACAAAAGGGTGGCCTCTCTGCAGCGACAAATAGTCTTTGAGAGGTCTCCCTTCCCATTACATATAATATTTAAAAGAATAATATTTGAACATTGTATATTATGGGAAAATAAAATAAATCTGAATCTGAATCTGAATCTGAATCTGGCAACTTCTTCCACAAAATTGGACCCTGACAAGATAAAGCGTTTTTCGTTTTTTCAACATTTGTAACTGGCACAAACAAATCATTTTCATTAAAGTTTCTGGTTTGTCTTTCTGACACCTCTATAGCCATAACAATATCATTAAATAAGTGGTCAGGTGCCAAACCGTGAATACTCTTAAACATTAACAATGATACAAAGTAATCCCTTCGTTGTCTAACATTCATAACATGCATTTCAGCGAGAAGATCTATTCCTCTGACATTGATGTAATCATAATTATTGTACATTGCTCTAGCAGCTCTATTTTGAAGTCTTTGGATTTTGTTAATATTTGAATCACTGGTGAAGCCCCATACCGAAATTCCATAGTCTACCTTGGGCTGAATTGTACTTTTATATATTTTTTCATAATAGATCAAAAGGCAAAAATTCTCTTAACCTTGATAATACTCAGATTTTCTTGTTGAGATCCTGACATAGAGACTCAATATAAACATCCCACTTTACATATTTATCGAATTTCAATCAAAGGTAATCAAAGTGATTTACAACATTTCCTTTTGTTGTGTAGTAGCTAACATTACATTTGACTTAGAAGCATTTACAGTTATTATCCTTCCAAAAAGTACGTAGAAAATTATTTTTTTCTTGTAAGGTGGAAGTGTGACATCATGTGGCAGTTCCCATAGGTTAGCATTGGAAATCAGGCATTGACTACATGCCATGTGTGTAAAAATGAAACACATTCAGTTGTGGCGCGCAGTGGCACATCTAGAAATTACATGGGGGGAGGCATGTTATTCTTTGGCCTGAGGGGGGATGCATGCCCCTCAATGTTGAACCAAGGGCACACAAAAATGATTGCTCATGATTTCGATATATAGTGATTGATCACAGAGTTGATCCTCCCTCCCTTCCCCAGAAGAGTTAATCCATCCATAAAAAATTTGCAAATGTGTATCCCCTTCATGAGACACCCTAGCTGTGCCACTGGCAGCAAACAGTAAACAACATTCAGATCAGGCAGCTTATGAGTGACAGTTGTTTATTGATTCACACAGCTTGTAATCTTCTCATTTCACTCAGTTGTGCTTCATGGCACTCTCATACTATGTCATATACCATATATGGCGATTCTGTACACTGCATCATGTGCCAAAACTACATCATACTCCACACCTCAGCCAATCACAATGCCCCATCTGTGTGAGCTCACATACCAATTTTGCTAGATTTTTCAAAGTCTACATACTTTTTGGAAGGATAATAACATATTCTTATCATACCATTCTTTAACCTTATGAAGTAAAGAGAGTCTTGCAGTTTATCAATAATTTCTTCCATGCTTTTCCCACAACAGTAAAGTAAAATATCATTTGCAAATAGATTACATGCTGCAGCTCTTAAGTAATTATTTATATCATTTATATAAAGCAAAATCAGGGACGGCCCCAATACTGAACCCTGGGGGACACCAATATTAATGTATGCAATATCTGAATTCTGAACACTCATTTTTACATTTAACTTTACAACTTCTGTCCATGAAATATGATTTAAACCATAAAATGACATCATTTGAGAAACCATACCTTTCCAGTTTTTAAGTAAAATATCATGATTTATTGTATCGAAACACTTTTTAATATCTAAACTGCAAACAGCTGTTAATAAAGAATCATTAATATTCCATAGCCAGTCATCAACTACCCTGTGCAATGATGTTTGAGTGTTATGATTTTTCAAGTATGCAGACTGATCAACAGTGATCAACTTATGTTCATCTAAATATTTCATAACTTGCTTTTGCACAGTTTTTTCCATAATTTTAGCCATATAGCCTATAACACTTAGGCCTATGGGTCTATAATTGCACCCGTCTTCAATACTACCTTTACCTTTGTAAATAGGACTAACAAGTGGTTATTTCCAATCATCAAGAACAACTTTCATATCAAGAGAGGCATTGATAAATTTACAAACAATCGGTGAGATAACATCACATCCATGAAAATAGTCCATGAGCCAAGGACTCAAAAAACTGAGGGGGTTCACCCCAAGAGCTAGAAAAATGCGGGCAGTGCCATGCAATTCCCAAAATACCCCAGATTATCACTGGGTTGGATGTATGTCTTAAAAGTGGTGCAGTTTTCTCTCATTTAACTTTTTTTAATGCACCCCCTCTTTTGATGTTGGGGAATTTTAGAACTGCAACAGGGGTGACTAATAATTTAATTTCTCCTCACCTACTGCAGCAATATACACATGTTATATATCACCTTAAAGCTGAGAAACACAGCTTTCAAACCATGTATAACACTTATGCGTAGTATAAAATTCCCTGAATTAATTATGATTATTTATGAAATAATAGGGAAAAATTGAACATTTTTAAAAATATTACAGTGCACAAAATTTTTCAAGAATGAAAAAAAAAAAGAGCTAGAAAAACCAAAAAGGCATCATGCATTTCCAAAAACACTATAGATTACTAATGCAGTAGATGTATATCTTGAAAGTAGTGCACTTCAATGATATTTCAATTTTAATGCACCCTACTCCTTTGATGATTGGAAATATCAGAACTGTGTCAGGGGTGCATAATAATTTAATTTCTCCTCACCTACTGCAGCAATATACACATGCTACATATCACCTTAAAGCTGAGAAACACAGCTTTCCAACCATATATAACATATATGCGTAGTGTAAAGATTCGCCAAATTAATTATGATTCTTTATGAAATAATAGGAAACATTGAAGAATTTACAAAATATTAAAGTGCACAAAACTTTTCAAGATAGAAAAAAAAAAGCTAGCTGGAAAATCCAAAAAGGCATCATACATTTCTCAAAATACTATAGATAACTAATACAGTGGATGTATGTCTTGAAAGTGGTGCACTTCTCAGTTATTTCAGTATTAATGCACCCTATTCTTTTGATGTTTGGGAATATTAGAACTGCGTCAGGGGTACATCATAATGTAATTTCTCCCCACCTGCTGTAGCAATATACACATGCTGCATACCAAATTAAAGCTTAGAAACACAGTTTTCCAATAATAAATGAGTTACTTATGTATTTTGAAAATCTTGAAATGAATTATAAACATTTATGTATTTAACTGTGTTGCTAACCAATTATTGCATTTCAGTTTCAGAAATATGTGAATTGGATATTGTGTGATTGACAAATCTCATGTTTAATGGTGACTATATTGCAGGTTAAGACATTTAACTAAAACTAATATAAGAAATAATTAACTGGATAGATATTATTAACATATATGAATGAATATTTTACTACTGGGAAACAAGAACTGCAAGGAAAGGATCATCTGATTTGTGGCCAAAGTGGTCTTGTGACGAGTCATTTTTCTATGCACCATTGAGCACTGAATGTAAATATTTGCCAATGTGAAGACAACAATCAATTAGTACTTTTCATTTGACAATAAAGAGGTGATCAAATTCAACAAAGCAAAAGTTACATAGTTGATCACACTTGTACCAATTCATTGTCAGACTGTGCACTGTCTCTAGTCCAGTAAAAATTACTAATAATTATTATGAAATATTATTCAATCAACTGACAAAATATACATGTGAATGAATCAATGAACTCATTAACCATTATCTCTCTATCATGCTATGTCATTCTCCATTTATCTATCTATCTAATAAGTATCTCTATGGGAGAAACGATGGTCCAGTCCATGCTGGACTGCCAATCACCGGGTCCAAGGTTCAGATCCAGCCCCTGCTGGGTCACCTGTACCTATGTTGGATGGCTGTTTCAATCATCCTTTGTGGGGGATGGCAGAATGTCAAGCTGCCCTTCGCTCAACCCCCATTGGGTGGCAAGCTGGTCTTATTCTGGACAGTTCTCCCCATGTCCAAATGACCATACCAAGTGCATACATACAAGACGTAAAGCTCCCATCGTCTATCTATTTAACATTTATCTTTCTCTCTCTGTCTACCTCTTTGTCTACTTCTCTCTGTACCTCTCAGTCTCCCTCTCTACCTCTCTATATCTACCCATTCACCTGTTGGTCTAGCTTTCTATCTCCCTTTTCCCTATCTTTCAACAATGGCACTACACTATCATTCTGTCAGTATATATAATATAAGTATATATTATGACGCACTGCAAAAAAGTAATCAAATCATTTTTTTGTTGATACATTCTTATTATTCAGTTGACATGTTGAGGCTCTGTCTCCATACACTTTGTACAGTGCAATGTTAGGTATCAGGATCCTTCAAGGGTGTTGTTTAACATAATAAAAATAATTGTCAAGTGTGATACACTGTCTGTGCTCAGAGGAGCATGAAAATGTGTGACGTGGCAAAGCTATTTGAGCACCAAAGTCATTGTCATTTCGTTGCACTTCTTGTTTCCCTGTAGTAACATTGTCACATCTATGTGGGATGGCAAATTACCACAAAATAAAACAATAATGATAAGTATCTTTTTTTGTCCTTATTACCACGAGAAACTAAAATGCTAAGAGTAAATATGACGTAACTTGTATCTTTTTGGTGTGCCGGATGGCTGACAATACGTTTAATCTACCATTTGGTAAGTTAACAGTTTTTGTTTGAATATTTGAAATTTTACATTTAAATCATTTGCCTATTCCTTTTGAAATTTTTACTCATGATTCATGATTTTATTTTTGGTAAAGTGCACCATGTTCCTTATTGCAGATGGATTCCAATCTTTTACAACTGGTCACAAAGAAGTTCCGATTGTCAATCAACTTATCAAAATACCTTATTTGTCAAGCGACCAGATATGAAGAACGGAGGGTAGCTTCTGAAGCTGGGAAAGCAACTTTTCTATGAGTTTTAAATTTAAAGAAAGAAGCAGGTGACTCGAGAATCTTTGACAAACTATGTGACCTGCTGAAGATTGATGATGATCAGATCTGGAAATTCACTGAAGCAGGTGAAGTCAAGTGGCACAAAACTGTTACTGTTGCTCCTATAGATGTACACGACAGTCTTTGCAGCCTCCGACAAGTAGGCAAGGAGCAAATGAAAGAATTCATCATCACACGCCTTGATTCAGCAGATGAGGACTTCTTTTCTCCCGTTTGTTGTCAAAAAATCAAATCCTTCGCCAGTCTGAACCGCCCGATGTCGGTTGGACAAAAGCAAAACCAGACATCAAGAATGATAGAGAATGACAGACAAGTCTTCAGTAGACTAGCAGTGGTGGCACAAGCAAGGGTAATTGATGTTTGGTACAATGTTGTACCAGAACTCTTCAGTGACCACGAAGACTCTGACTCTCGCATGTTTGTGCAGGTAAAGCATGCTGCCAATGTTCTTGGCATCAACGAAGTTGTTTTGTGGAGCCTGGATTCTGATGTAGCAGCAATGTGCCCTACGATTGCAATAACTCTAAGCATTCATCTGTATTTCAAGACTGGCTTGAAGATGAAGAAGCATTACATTGCAATGCATCTGGTTGCGAAGGATCTCAGACATGACCTGTCTTCCCTGTTACCCTGCTTGCACGAGTCAGTGCTTTCTTTGGACAGGGAAAAATGAAGTGGATGAAACAATTGTCATTAAATGACGACATTCAAGAAAGTCTCAGAGAATTTGGACAGGACCCAAGTTTGTGACCATGACAGCACTTGTTCAACTCACATCTCTGGTGTGCATGCAAACAAGAAGGTTGATTAACTTGGTGAATTGCGCTATGAGTTATTCTCGAAGAAGAGTCTCTCCAGTGAGAAGTTACCTCCAACAATGGACTCATTCATTCAGCATGTCAGGAAAGCAAACTACCAGAGTTACATCTGGCTAAAAGCTACCAAACCCATTCTAAATCTTCCTTCACAAGTTGGGAATGGTTGCAGCGTGGAGAATAACGACCTGATTCCTGTCCTCATGACGAAGCAGCCAGCTCCTGAAGACTCAGACAGACAGGTTTATTTTGCCATAGGTAATACAAAATGTTTCAAACAATTTTTAAAATAAATAATACAAGGCATGGATGACCTCTCCAAGATAAGCAAGTTACCGCTGTCAGTCCTGACACTCACTCGTTGCGGTTGTAAAACTCCACGTGCCACAAGGTATATTATATAAATTTGTAAAATACAAGATGTAAAAAAATCTAAGAAGTAAATAGCTTTTTAAAGAAAATTGAATTGTCTATGTTTCCTGTTGTAGACAATGTCGCTGCCGCAAAGAAGGAATAGTCTGCACTGATGTTTGTGGATGCAGTGAGGAAAGCGTGAATAGAGACGGTCCATACAGTTGCAAAACAAGTGATGAAGAAGACTAATTATTCCAAATAATGATGATCAGCAATGCAGCATTTACAAATGACTTTAGAGTAGGTCGGGGCAAGAAGCCCGGGTTAGGTGAGAGGCCCCCCCAGGCTTACATCCAAACTTACATTTTTGGTGTGTTTATCTATCGATAGGATTGAAGCTAAAGGCGTTTTAGGTGACGCCACAAATTTTCAGGGCAAACAGCACCAAACCATAGTAGAAATTAAAGAAACAAAATAATGTGCATGGTTTTTGTAACTTTGACTAATTCTTTGAAAGGGGTTATCAGAAATAACTTTGGAAATTTTTAAAAGTATAACGGATATCGGCATTGCTTCAATTTATGACTATCACATAAATATGATTTGGATCATGTTTTTTGCCTTTTAGTTAAAAATATAGAGGTCAAATTAAAATATGTGAGTTTGGGGCGAGAGGCCCCACATCATGTGGGGCATGAGGCCCCCTTCAGTGGGGGTTCAAAGCTGCTTTAGGAACCATTATTAATATGTTCTTTACCTTAAATATTGATAGAATAGCTAATTAAAATAGAAAAAAAATTTGGCCCGAAATTGAAACAGGGCAAAAAATATTAAAAAATAAAAGTATGAACAGAAAAATTCTGAAATTCAGAAAAAGTGAATAGAATGCCTTAAAAAGGATAGAAGAACTCTAAGAAATAACTTTTAGGCTGAATGCGCTCGTAAAAAAAATGGCCATAGGAATATAATAGGGGGGCTTCTTGCCCGATGGGTGGGGTAAGAAGGCAATTTTATTTTTTTTACAAAAATGGCCGTAATTCCTTTATTAAAATTGGTAGACATTTGTTTCACTAGTTATTAGTAGAGTCAAGTGATCCCTTCCTGACAGCATAAGCATTCAAATAATCGCCCATAAAATGTAGGTCAAATCGCACCTCGAATTTCAGGGGGGCTGCATGCCCCGACCTACTCTACATTCATTTCTTTTTGCCAAATGCATTTTGCTTAGTATGCATTGTTCTTCGGGATAACAATTATCTCATCTTCATCATATTTTGTCTTAGTTCCTGTAGTAGACGATATCAAAGGTACATTTACTTCATGGTGCTTCAATATGAAGGCGTGCTCTCAATTTCATTGGTTTTTAAAAAATATAAATTGATTAGATTTGTGTATATTCACCCGTAAAGTGAGTAAATTTGTGGATATATTATTCAACTTGCAAGTTAAATTTGCTGTCCTACTGTGTAAGGAAGATGACTTTTTTAATGATGCGACATGTGACAGATTTTTTCCTGCAATGTATTTTTTGTGTTAACACTTTGTTTTTTACTTTCCGCATAAGACAGGCTAAGTTAAAATGTGTGAGGATATGTTCATAAGACAGGCTAAGTTAAAATGTGTGAGGATATGTTCTCAGCTAAGAAAAATTTGTTCTCAATTTGTTAGCTTCAAAAGATGGTTAAACAGTTGATGATGAAAAATGTTTCATGTCAGATATGCATTACTTCTTGCGTGTGTTCATTAATGTTAATCTTGTGACTTCTATTAGAACAAACAGCATTTCTTCTTGGATCTTCAGATTATTTATTAGTAATAATTACCTGCAAAAGCCTTGTGACATATTTCAAACGTTTTTTCGCAATTAAAGTTGCAAACATCATGTCTCATGTTTTGCAGAAATTCTTTGCTGAATACGAACCATTTGATTGAAAAAATTCAATACTCATAAGTCTGAATGCATGTGTTTAGGTATTTATCAATTGCGACAAGGTACCCACTAAGTAGGAAAAATTGGTCACATTTTCCTTTTCTTTCATAATCAATCGAAATCAAGTGTAGTCTACACATATGCATTATATACCATTGGAGAGGTTTGTTTCTCTACTTTAATATGGTGTACAGCTCATATATATTGCTACAGTAAGTCATGAGTAATTAAAGATGCATGGCTGCCACAGTTCTAGTGTTCTCCCACACCGAAACGGCAGAGTGCATAAAACTGAAATAATGGAGAGTCGCACTAATTTGAAAATTTCCATCCACCCTCGAGGTTAACTTAAGTATATTGAGAAATTAATGACGCCTTTTTGGTTTTTCTAGCCAGCTTGTTTTTATTCTTGAAAATAGTGTGTACTGTTATATTTAGTAAAATCTTCAATTTTTGCTTTATAAATTTATAATTAATCATCATTTTCAGTATAGTGTTAAAGCTATGCATACATGTTATATATGGTTGGAAAGCTGTGTTTCTCAACTGTAATTTGGTATGCAGCATGTGTATATTGCTACACAGTAAGTGGGGAGAAATTAAATTATTATGCACCCCTGACACAGTTCTGATATTTCCAATCATCGAAGGAGTAGGGTGCATTAAAACTGAAATAACAGAGAAGTGCACCACTTTCAAGATATACATCCACTGTAGTAGTAATCTATAGTGTTTTTGGAAATGCATGATGTCTTTTTGGTTTTTCTAGCTCTTTTTTTTCATTCTTGAAAAGTTTTGTGCACTGTAATATTTTTTTTAATATTTAATTTTTTCCTATTATTTCATAAATAATCATAATTAATTCAGCGAATTTTTATACCACGCATATGTATTATACATGGTTGGAAAGCTGTGTTTCTCAGCATTAAGATGATATGTAGCATGTGTACATCGCTGCAGTAGGCAAGGAGAGATTAAATTATTAGTCACCCCTGTTGCAGTTCTAAAATTCCCTGTCATCAACAGAGAAGGGTGCATTAAAAGTGAAATAACAGAAAACTGCACCACTTTCTAGACATATATCCACCCCAGCGGTCATCTGGAGTATTTTTGGAATTGCATGGCGCAAGCCGCATTTTTCTAGCTCTCGGGGTGAAGCAACTCCTGAAATATGGCCCTTTTTGGGGAGTGGCTGCTGGACTAAAAAGTAACTTGCTGTCAAGCTCTAATATGTCAGCTGAACTTTCATCACCTAATTTCATAATAAGTTTACGTACATCAACATTTGTTATTACAGATCTCAAATAAGTTTGCCATGTCCCATGTGAATATATGCAGACTGCAGAGATGATGTTAGTATCTCAATACTGACATCACTATCTGGACACTATCTGTGAGCATTTGAGACCACAGCTCAAGTGTTGATTCCAACTGCTAATAACAAATTAGGCTTACTGGCTAAGTGTGAATAACAACTGATTGATCTGTTTTCACAAGTGTGATAATTATTGTGCATGATGGTTCATTCAGTTGGAGCATGTTAGCAGGGATTAGAATCTTTTTGGTGTTTTCAAAACATCAAACAGAATGTTCAGGTCTCACCAATATTTTAGCAGTTTCTTGTAGATTTAGAATAATCTGATCAGAGAAGGTCCCAAGTAACACAGCTGAAACTGTGAATATACCACTGTGAAATCAATATGCTCATACTGACATCACATGAGCACTGTGGCAGTTGAAAAGAACATGGCACACTAATATGAGATCTGTAATAACTGGAAATTAAATTCGTAAAGAGACTTGGAGCATTTCCAATAAATAGATTCTGGTTGGTGAAGCAACACTCTTTTCATCTACAGTAGAAAATTATTGATTGAACTTTTCATCATTTAGATTTGAAGGTGGTGACTTTTTCGTATTCTTGTTTGTAAATTCATTTAGAAATTTCCACATTTTCTTCGGGTTGCCCTTTGATTCGCTAACTTTTTGTTCGGCATATAGTTTCTTATTGTCTTTAATTAACTGGTTTACCTTATTACGTAAGCATCTATACTCATTCCATATAGTAGGGTCTTTCAATTGTACTGCCTTCTTATTCACATAATCTCTTTTATACATAAGTTTTACAATTTCAGGTGTAATCCATGGGTTATTTCTCTTCTTTAACCTTCGTATCTGGACAGGTGCATGCTTATTACTAATCAAAGTAAAATGTTTTACAAAATCCTCTTTTCTTTTAACAAATCATATATCCAATCTAAGTCAGTAACAGCATTACAACTTCTCAGGTCATGAATAAATGCATTACTTTCAAAACGCTTGTAATTTCTAAACACAACATTATTGTGTGGAGATTTTTCCTTGATAAATTGTAACGCAGTATACACTAAATTTATAGTGATCACTCATATTAATTTTAAGTACATCTGTCTTCCTATGAGACTCATGAAAATTTGACAGAATTACATCTAATAGGGTGGCAGTGGCATTGCACTCTAAAAAATTTCAGACAAAATTGGTTTTTTAGATTCAAAATGGTTTTTTAAAAAAATCCATGTTGGTTTTTTGCAATGAAATTTGGTTTTTCAAAAAATCATTTTGAATCTAAAAAACCAATTTTGTCCCGACATTTTTTAGAGTGTACATAGAGTTACTCCTGTCGGTTCACATACTAATTGCTTCATATTATACAAAGAATATGGTACACAGGATTATTACGAATTGATTCATCAAACTTATAGTTGTAATTTAGATCACCCATGATGATAACTTTGTCATGTTGAGCATGAATGTAATCAAACTGATCTAACATGTTTTCATAATAAGATACATTGGCAGAGGGAGGTCTGTATATATAACACCTGCTACAAAGCTTTGTGATTGACACTTTACATCAATCCACAAACTTTCAACACCATTACAAACATTATGATCAACCACATTGTATTTGACACTTTCTTTAACATAAATTTAACGTCACATTCTCACTGCATGCCACAAGGTCCGCTTTAGAGGGCCTTGTGCACGTTATGTTTATAGTTTCTGATTGATCATTATATAATTCAAGGCTATTACAGCGATGCACTTTGATACCGAAAAAGAGTATGTGTAATATTGCACTGTGAAAATGGCACTTCGTGTGTCATCATACAGATGATTTGTCATGATCATACCCAATACTTTCAATGTTAATTTGATTTAAGGAGACTTATCCCTCTTGTTGGTGACAACCAAACAAAAGGATCATGCATCTGATTTTCAATCAAAAATCAGTTATGACAAGTCAAATGGCCTTCTCTTGATCATGACTAATCGAACTGCCTCTATGTTTCCCATGTTGAAAGTATAGAAGATGACGCTGCGTCAGCTATCATGAATCACGAAGTGCATTTTTCATAGTGAACTGATCCTAATTTTTTCTTTATCAAAGTGCATCGCTGTAATAGCCTGTGGCTGCCAGACAAATTTGTGATATTTTTGGGTACATGACGCATCCTGGGCAGGGTGCTTAAAAAATTGGGGCTTAACTTTAACATAAAAGGGTGGCTGTATCTTTGATTTTAAATTTGAATTCCTGACATCATTTTACGCAAGATAGGCTGGAATTAAAATAAATGTTGTGTAACAAGAAAGTGGAGAGATTTTCAATAACTTCTGACCAATGTCTTGAACCCATTGAACTTGAATGTGATTTTATGGTAAGACACTGCTGAATAACGTGACAATCACCTGCTTCTGGATTGTCAATGTACACAAGAAAACTATTGGCTCAAAACCAGGCCTGTATATTGACATTTTCTCAGCGTTGAAGCACTTTACCAGGTCAGTATAGTGCAGCTCCAGACTCACATTGCTCCGCTCATACTTTTGTCAATCTTCGGCCGACCATGCACCTCTAATCAAATTGATACATCATCACTAAACCACTTCTGACAAAATTACGCAAGAATGTTATTTGCTGTAGTACAAACAGTGGCGTCTCTATGGGGGGGGGGGCACGGGGGTACGTGTCCCCCAATATTTGACCTGTGCCCCCAGCTGCCCCCTATATGAACTTCAAATTAACTCTGGCTAAAATCTAAAATTAGTTTAGTGGGTGTGCCCCCAGAGAATCGCGTGCCCCCTAGGTGCCCCCCACTTGAGACCCCCCCGCCACCAGTTTAGAGCCCGGAACCACCGACATTTTGCGCCGCCGCGAGCTGATTTTCCTGAAGTCAGCTGAGATGTGTCAGTCCAGCAGCTGACATTGAGCACTTCAAGTAAGCTGAGTTGAAAAGCCAGCTTAAAGCCAATTAAAGCCCTTATTTCTATGGCAATTGAGGTCCAATATGAACAAAGAATCAATTTAACTTTCATGCAATTAAGAGGTCAGAGAAAGCCTCTGCTTTTATGTCTCATGATGGCAATAAGTGGTCGTTTTCGGATTGCAAATCACACCTTTGGCTTCCAGGATAGCGAATGAGCCCATTACTTAAAATGTTTGATGCATGGGAAACAGTGTCACTTAACAAATTTAGTAATTAATATCATCTTCCTCTCCCCCACCAAATACCACAGGCCCAAGCCTATTTGCGATATTAGCTTCTTTTCATTATACTAATGACAAATAAGACTAGAATACCAGGCTTTGACCTGCGCAAAAACGCATCAAGTCAGCCGACTCCAGTCAGCTCAAGTTGCAGTCAACAAAATGCAGCTAGCTGAAAAAGTGAGCCACAATTTCTTCAAGTGAGCTGACCAAAGGTTGCTCACTCAGTTCCGGGCTCTACGGGCCCAGTTAAGCCACTGAGTACAAAAAGATTTGGGGTCATGTATGGGCCTAATGTTGTATGCCTTTCACATTGTCATTTTATTGGGCTGAGAAATGTTCATGTGACATTCATTAAGCTTCTTTCAGGCAAGGCTTAGTGATGTCCTAATCAAAAATGTTTTGGAGCCTTAACAAAGTTATGCAAAATCAACAAAGTAAGTAGAAATGCCACAAGAAAGTCAAATCTTCAAATAGATGTGTTCCAAATATTAAATCAATGTAGCTTACTTGCTGTCTATGCCACACAGTACATACATTGTATACATTAATTGTGTCGATGCTAATACATTGGTTTTGCAAACATTTTTCAAATTAAAATTTGTATTATATTGTTTATTTCACCCTTTTCGTTCGAAGGTATATTATGTTGCAAACATTTGTGGAAAAAAATTCAACAGTTGATCATAATATTTAAAAAAATAACAATTAATTAAAGAGTCAGTTTAAATACAAGTCTTTCTTAGGTCACAGTAAGGTCCTCAAGCCATTCAAATTTTTTCTCACAAGTAAAGAAATCAGGGAGACTGCCATCAAGGACATCCTTTACCGCTTGAACTGTATTGGAGTCATATACGCTACAGGTGTTTGATCGCAGCTTGGCTTTGCGTAAATCATCAATTGGTAAACCATAGTCTCTACTCAACAGGGTCAAATTTTCTCCTAAAATGGATTCGGCAGAGTTTTGGCCCCTAAGGGCAATAAATCTTACATGACATTGTATGATCATTGTCACTGTGCAGCATTGACTTGTACATCTTCATGAATATACCATCTTTTGAATTTGGTAATCCACTCAGCTCTGGTAAGTACCTAGTGTGTGTGGCATGTGGTAAATCCATAGTTCTTCTAATACCACGGTTGAATGTGATATTGAAGAATTTCACATAGACCATGGGTCCTTAGCTGGAAAAACATTTCTCATCAATCTTATCATTATATCTCATTAAAGTATATAATAGGCCTTCAGAAAATGCTTTTCTTAAGTGTCAACGTTGGGGCGTTTTGGCTGTAGGGCTAATTTCCACATTTTTTTCTGAGGCTTAATTTCACGAAAATGTGATATCACTATTTCTATTCTTACAGAGAGGTCATGTGCAATATAATCTTCATTTTTGGCATTTTGAAAGTGAAGTGTATTTCTGCTAAACTGATGCTAGTTTGATTCTGATATGCAAATTATTTTAGGTTTTATAAGACTTTGAAATCCGAATATATGAAAATTTTTACATGAAATTTATCAGAATATGTCAATGTATAACCTTCTGAAACATTATCGTTTCTAATTGCATTAGAATTATTGGCACAGAAAACTGCACAATTTTCTCAGTTATAATTTGGTATATTACTCGATTTTGTAGTCCTAATAACAAGGTCACAAAATCCAAAAGAGTTGCGCATCTCACTTCTCATTTTTTGTTTATCACATTACTGCAATATGCATTATGCACACAGAAAAGCTCAGAAAGGTTGTATGCTGATGTGAAACGAGTGTAACAAGTGACATTGTGTATTCAATGGCTAATTAGGCCTCATGGCAGGATACACCCTCAACCCCCTGGGGTTACCACTGTTTTATCATGGGGTAACTGAGGGTAGTTGAGGGATGGCGAATTTGGTTGAGGGGAGGCGAGTTCATTTGAGGGGAGGCGAGGGGATGTGAGTTTAGCCGAGTTTACTTGAGGGCAGCCGAGTTTACTTGAGGGGAGGTGAGTTTAGTTGAGGGGAGGCGAGTTTAGTTGAGGGGAGGCGAGTTTAGTTGAGGTAAGTTGAGTTTAGTTGAGTTTAGTTGAGGTTACTTGAGGAGTTTAGCTGAGTCAAGTTGAGGGTAGTTGAGGGAAGCTGAGGGTAGTTGCGAGTGGCGGAAGTGAAAAGGGGTAAGTTGAGGGTAAAAGAGGTTATGAGAGGGTTTGGGGGGTGTATCCTGTCATGAGGCCTCTTGAATTAGCAATGTTTGGGCAATGTTTGGGTTATATTTTCCAAAATAGGTATTTAAGGGGGGGGGTGCACCGTTGGATAATTGCTGGTTTTGATGACACGGTCTGACTTTAAAATTCCGTATCTCACAGACCTGTTGCAGGATCACTACCAAACTGCGCGGGCAGATGTCCCGTGAGTCAAGCCAAGTTACTGTGCCATGTTTTTGACTCCATAAGCTACCAACTCTGAGATCTGGGGATAACTCAAAATCTACTAAAAGTGGATTTTGCCGCCTGCGACTTGGTCCTATGGTACTAAATGTCTCCACGAAATGTAGAAAATGCATGTAGAACCTGATAAAAGTGAGAAAAATTGAATCCGGGCATTACCGGATGAGATATTGGCATTTTAAAATTGGAAATTTTAGAGTTTCAAGTGCTCTGTGACCTTGAAAAATGGATCAAGGTTGGCGAAACCGGGCCAGCCAGTGTCATACTGGCATGGAAGACCACCTTAATGAATTTTTTGGAAATTTTTCGAAGAACTTTTTTTCGCACTACGAAAGTAATATAAATAGGCCTCATGGCAGGATACACCCTCAACCCCCTGGGGTTACCACTGTTTTATCATAGGGTAACTGAGGGTAGTTGAGGGATGGCGAATTTGGTTGAGGGAAGGCGAGTTCGTTTGAGGGGAGGCGAGGGGATGTGAGTTTAGCCGAGTTTACTTGAGGGCAGCCGAGTTTACTTGAGGGCAGCCAAGTTTAGTTGAGGGGAGGTAAGTTTAGTTGAGGGGAGGCGAGTTTAGTTGAGGGGAGGCGAGTTTAGTTGAGGTAAGTTGAGTTTAGTTGAGTTTAGTTGAGGTTACTTGAGTTTAGTTGAGTTAAGTTGAGGGTAGTTGAGGGAAGCTGAAGGGAGTAGCAGGTTGCGGAAGTGAAAAGGGGTAAGTTGAGGGTGCTGAGTTTATGAGAGGGTTTGGGGAGTGTATCCTGTCATGAGGCCTCTAATTATAGGCCCACATAATTATAATATGGAAAGTTCTTTTACAATGATTTTGATTAATTTCTTCAATCCTACCAGATTGCATGGTAGATGAGTGAGTGTGGACGTCTTCTATTTCACTAATGCTCCCACCCAGAACCTATAAGACAATCAGTCTTAACACTATAAGGATTTCAAAATTGTACAAAAAACTTAATAAATGTGACTAATTAATTTTAATTTTAGCATATTTCTGATAAATGCAATCAATCTTTGAACTCAGGTGTGGGATATCTGCACACAGCCATTATGGTCACAATAGGCTTCGCAGTGGCGGCTCCAGGATATTTTGGTTGGGGGGGGGGGGGGTAAGGGGGCGCTTCTCCATCATTTGCTGGGGCTGCCAAAAACTGAGAAAAAATCCTGTTGTTGACGCGCATATTTACGCTTAAAAAATTAAGGGGTTCACTTTACCCTTTTGGCCATGAGCTCCCCCTACATTTCGGGCAAATTTGTGTAATTTTAAGCAATTTGATGAATAAAGCCAAAAATAAAATATTTCCTACATTGATAAATTTTTCAAAAAGTTCTCACATATAGCTTATATAATACCTTTTTAGTCATGAAAAAAAATTAGGGGTCACCAGCCATTATTGGCCTCCAGTGCCCCTAGATTTTGAAGAAAATGGTGAAATGTTTGGCAATTTGATGAATTTAGCCAAAAATGACATATTCCCTGATTAATCTTGTTTTTTAAAATTTAAATCGCACCTGATACATATATCTAATTTTTTTTTCAAGAAAAAAAATTAGGGGTTCACCACAATTTTGGCCACCAGCGCCCCCTACAGGTTGTCAAAAATGGTGAAATTTTAAAGAATTTCATGAACAATGCCAAAAATAAGATACTTCCCACATTGATAAATTTTCCAAAATTTTATCAATTGAAGCTTTTACATATATGGGCAAGGCTTCGGTGTCATGACATTTTTGGTTACATCATCAGACATCATGTTTTTGCTGATTTTAAGGGGTTTTTGATGTAACAACTTCCATGGTGTCAACTAACATGCAATGTCTTCCCTCCATTTTATAATTTCATTGTGTTTTTAAGTGCATAGTATGTATGCGTACTGGGAAAAGTGTTCAGGTAGGTGGACATTCGTGGTGTCCTACTGCTACTTTTGGGTATTATTATTTTTATGCTAGCTGTAAAATAGGTCCTATAATGCAGTTCTGGCAGGTTTTAGTTACTGAACAATCATGAGATGATAATGAATGACTTTCCACAGCCCATTGGTGGTGATGTTGGTAATCAGAACGAAATAAATTTTTACCCACTTTTCGTGTCTTTTCCGTTACATCATCAGTCACTGTCAATTGCTCCCAGATACCTTGGCACAATCCAAGCATGAACAAGTTCAGTTTTAGCACAATTAGCATGTAAATTAACTGGAGTGACTTAAAATGGGACATACTCCCTTCAATAATCAAAATAACCCTTTCATATAGTTGATGTTGTAACTAAGCCAAAATGTTACATCATAAGACGGATATCAATTTTTGATATAATTTCATTCTCCAACATTTTACAAATAAATTTGAAGAAGTTTTGTGACATTTGATTATAATTGCTGACTTTTGATTTAGAATGGCTGTATTTGGCCAGACGAGTAAGAGCCAGTGAATCAGAATTGTTACTGCCCAAGTGGCTCTTTTCTTTGGTTACATCATAAGATATTCTCATACTTGAGGGTTTACAGTAGGTTTTTCTCAGTGCACACTATCAGACACAGTTCATTGTGTGCAAGAATCAATGAAGAAAGGACAAATGTAACGGATTTCTCTACTTTTGTTGGAAAATGTTAAATGTGGATATTATAAAAACGCATTGAACGTTCAGTCTGTTACAATACTTTGGTGTCATGTTACATCATCAGATTAATATTCCTGTTTGTCTGTTATGGTCTGTTCCAATGTTGTTCCGCATGAGGCACATAACAGAAATGGAAACAAGTATAGTGTATATCCGTTTTATCATTCATAAGTTAAATAACTTCCTTGATTTCTGGATATTCTTTCTTATTATGTAACATGGACACAATTCCATGATTGGCAGTTTTGTGTCATGGTTACATCATAAGGAAATATTACCGTTTTCCTAGGAAGACTACACTTCCGGGAAGTAGTTAATTTTTCTAAGAGACGAGTTATAAGATTGATATCTGGCATAGCTATTTCATAAAGCTCCTGGAGGCAGATACAGCTGAAATGTCTTTTATAAATTTTCTTATGAGGTAACAAAGACACCGCAAACCAGGTTATGATCTACAGATTCTTCTTTGAGCATCATTGCCACAGCTAAAATATGATATAAGTTTTAAAATCAAAGCTCTTCCCAAAGCGGTACATGTCTTTTATAATTATCTGGACAAAATTCAGGCAGTTTCGATAGATTGTTTCTTTAAAAAAACTAAATTTGCGTTATACTTTCTGTGCTGATGATGTAACTTAGACACAAAAATTTTAAAATTGAAAATTAACCATGATGCTATGACAATAAAAAGTCTGTTTCAAAATAGAAAATATCTGCAGGTGCTACTTTAATCAAAAACAGCAGTAGCAAGTCATATTCAGTCCTAGATGAAGACACAGAAGCAAAATAAAATGGGTTTCGTGTCCTCGTTACGCTTTGCAACTTCTAACCTTCTTATACAGAAGGATAATACGATTTTAATCAAACTCTGATGTTGCTTTCGTAAAAACTCCCATACCCTATCAATTCAGACGCTAATTTGTAATATTAAAATGGTATTTATACTAAATAATATGGCTTTAAGTTGAAATTTGTGTCCTCGTTACATCATAAAAAATATTGCTAAATTTTAATTTTACTTCTCTTCCAGTACATGTTCAGCCAAAGTGACGATGTGAAAAAATGCCCAATTCTATAATTATTGGCATCATGCAAAAACAAAATTGATATTTGCTACTTTAAATTGCAAAAATTTTGAATTTTGAGGTCTTATGATGTAACCAAAAATGTCATGACACCGAAGCCTTGCCCATATATATATATATAATTTTTATATATATATCTACTTATTCATGAAACAAAGTTTGGAGTTATCCACAATTTTGGCCACCAGCGCCCCCTACAGTTTAAAGAAAATGGTGAAATTTTTAAGAATGTCATGAACAATGCCAAAAAATAAGATACTTCCCACATAGATAAATTTTTCAATTGTTTTTCTATTTTAGCTCTTATATATATCTACTTATTCATGAAAAATAACTGGGGTTCATCACATAGCCACCAGCGCCCCCTACAGTTTGAAGAAGATGGTGACATTTTAAAAAATTTCATGAACAATGCCAAAAATAAAATACTTCCCACATTGATAAATTTTCCAAAATTTTAGCATTTGTATATCTAATATATATATATTAATTCATGAAACAAAATTAAAGGTTCACCACAATTTTGGCCACCAGCGCCCCATACAGTTTGAAGAAAATAGTGAAATTTTGAAGAATTTCATGAACAATGCCAAAATTTAAATACTTCCCCAAAAGATAAATTTTTATCTTTTGTACCTCTTATGTATATCTACTTATTCATGAAACAAAATAAGGGGTTCAGCACCAAATTGGCCACTGGCGCCCCCTACAGTTTTAAGAAAATGGTGAAACCTTATGGAATTGTATTAATTTTTGTCAAAAATAAAATACTTCCTACATTAACGAAGTTTCCAAAATTTTTTCAGTTGTTGCTCTTGCGTATATCTACTTCTTACAAAAAACAATAAAAGGATCACCTCAATTTTGGCCACCAGCGCCCCCTACAGTTTTAAGAAAATGGTAAAATTGTAAAGAATTTCATGAACAACGGCAAAAATAAATATAATCTCCTGTGCATCTCCCTCTCCTGTGCGTCTCCCTCTCATATGCAATGCAATGACATACCTCAATAGTGAGAACTGAATGGGGAGACTTTTTGATTGATGAAACAAGTCAGCAGCTGAGACCTTCAAGAGGGAGACCAGAGACTGCAAAAATTCTTGCATGGGCAGCCAAACCCCCATTCACTTTGCTATTCCATAGCTTCTCCAAGCTCCAAACCTCGATGTGCTCCTAAGCATTGATATTTCGCAATTTTAGCTAGGCTGCAACACTTAAATCAAATATAATCATGTCTTAGTAATTGTTCCAGTAGGGTGTGTCAATTTTAAATTCTTTCAGTGAAATAAATTCAAAAGCTTATTTTTGGAGGATTAGCCATTCTTCAACACTTTCATTTCTAAAAGGTGCAGGCCAAAGAGCCAACGGGAGGCAAGATATTGTCCTAGACCAGAAACGTTGGTATGCAAAATGAAGATCTTTTTGAGAGCTTTCCAACCATGTCATGGCAATTAGAATGCTGTATGAATAATACTGACGAAGTTACTGAGAACCTTGGATTGGCGAAAGTGGTCGACAATTAAAAAAAACATTGAAACTTTAAGGCCTTTGGGGGACCACTTAAGAGTTGTCGGATTTTCATAAAATTAAAACTGCATTGTTTTTGTGCCATATCTCACAAACAAGAATCCGCGGATTCAAAACCGACCTAGCGCAATGAAATTGAAGGTGCCATTGCTTAAACCACTGAGCAACTGATATTGGAAGATAGGAGAAATAGTTGATTGAAGATGTTAGACTATTAGTATAGAAGCAATGCAGTTTGAACAGATTTCTAAAAAAAAGGAAAGATGGCTGTCAAAATGGCCGCCATCTTTGATTTCTCAACACGTTACTCATCCATACCCACAGGCCAATACCTGTACCAAATTTCATAACTGTAAGTGAAATATTAAGGTAACAATGGTCAGTTCAAGAATGAAGAAAGATGGCTGCCAAAATGGCTGCCACAAAGTGGCTGCCATCTTGGATTTCTCAACATGTTCCCGTCTGATACCCACAGTAGGGTGTTTCAGCTGCCCCCAATATTTTCTGATCCTGCTTGACCTTGGTCTGGTATTGCAGTTTATATAGTAAAAGTCACATGTAAAATTTTGGCCCATTCTATAAATACTTACCTTTACCAGAATTCACTTGAAGTATATAATGTAATTCCCCATTGGCGAACTTGCAAATCCTGAAGATATTGCAAAAATCAATGAAGGAATAGATATTTTTTCCTCAATCCATAGTTTCTGAGTAAGTTTTGGGAGGGCAATTCAAATCTGGAATCAGCTATTTTGTAGCAGGTCTTCCTAATGAGCTAGGAAGTGTTGAATTACCTGTACCAAATTTCATAACTCTTAAGTGAAATATTGAGGTCACAATGGCTAGTTCAAGAAATGAAGAAAAATGGCTGCCAAAATGGCGGCCATCTTCTCAACATGTCCCTGATCCATACCCACAGGCACATACCTGTAACAAATTTTATAACTCTAAGCGAAATATTGAGGTCACTATGAGCAGTTCAATAAATGAAAAAAGATAGCTGCCAACATGGCCACCACAAAATGGCAGCCATCTTGGATTTCTCGACATGTTCCCAATCCATACCCAGAGTCCCATACCTGTACCAAATTTCATAACTGTAGGTGAGATATTAAGGTCACAATTGGCAGTTCAAGAATGAAGAAAGATGGCTGCCAAAATGGCTGCCAAAATGGCTGCCACAAATGGCAGCCATCTTGGATTTCTCGACATGTTCCCAATCCATACCCAGAGTGCCATACTTGTGCCAAATTTCATAACGATAAGTGAAATATTATGGTCACAATGGGCAGTTCAAGAATGAAGAAAGATGGCTGCTAAAATGGCCACCACAAAATGGCCACCATCTTGGATTTCTCAACATGTTCCCAATCCATCACCAGAGTCCCATACTTGTACCAAATTTCATAACTGTAAGTGAAATATTATTGTCACAATGGGCAGTTCAAGAATGAAGAAAGATGGCTGCCAAAATGGCCACCACAAAATGGCCGCCATCTTGGATTTCTCGACATGTTCCCAATCCATACCCAGAGGCCCATACCTGTACCAAATTTTATAACTATAAGTGAAAATTAAGGTCACAATGGGCAGTTCAAGAATGAAGAAAGATGGCTGCCAAAATGGCCGCCACAAAACGGCAGCCATCTTGGGTTTCTCGACATGTTCCCAATCCATACCCAGAGTCCCATACCTGTATCAAATTTCATAACTGTAAGTGAAATATTAAGGTCACAATAGGGAAAAACCGTGGTTTACATCTGGTTTGTGGTTACTGGTTTGTGGTTACTGGTTTGTGGTTACTGTTTATGGTTTCACCTGATCCATTTACAGCTCCTGTATTAACCGGCCTCCGCTGTTAGGCCGGTTAAAAAGGAGGGTGTGCTAATTGATATTGATAAAAAAAGTTTTTTGGACCACCCTAATCTCCCTCTTCTGTGCATCTCCCTCTCCTGTGCATCTCCCTCCTGTACATCTCCCTCTCCTGGAATATTCTAGTCAGGCTTGGTCACCAATATTACAATGTAATAAAGACAAAGTAGAACGTGTGCAAAGGTATTTAACCCGACGTGCATTGAACTATGAAAATGTTTCGTATGAAGAAAGATTACATTTTTACCTTCAGCGAACGAAGTTCGAAGAAGGTATTGTAATCACTTGGGTAAAAATGTTGTCCGTCCGCCGGGCGGGCGGGCGGGCGGTGGGCGGGGGGGCGTTCAGGCGTCGGGCGGAAAGATTGTTTCCGGGCCAGCACTCGGCCTCTATTGGGTGTACAATGGATGAAATGTGGTACACATATAGCCTGTATGGTCTAGTTGTGCCTTTTGATGGTATAATTGATAGATATTCAATACCCTTTGAAATAATTGAGAAAATATAAAAATTATTTTTGTTTGTTTCCGGCCCAAATCTCAGTCACTATTGCATGTGCACTTATGAAATTTGGTACAGATGTAGCCTATATGGTCTAGTTGTGCCTTTTGATCGTCTCATTGATGGATATTCTATACTTTTTACCAAAATTTGGAAAATAGAAAAATATGTATTTTTTGGTTTTTTGGGCTGAGACTCGGTCACTATTGCATGTAAATGGATAAGGTTTGGTACACACATGGCCCATATGGTCTAGTTGTGCCCTTTGAAAGGTCTGGTGGAAAATATTAAATGCTATTTGAAATATTGAAAAAAAAAGAGAAAAAAAAAATTATTTGTTTCTGGCCCTAGACTTGGTCACTATTGCATGAACATTGAGATGGATGAAGTTTGGTACACATATGACTTATGTGGTCTAGTTGTGCCTTTTCATGGTCTGACTGATACATATTTAATACTTCTTGTAATATTGAGAAAAATATTGCAAATATTTTTTTTTCATATCGGAGCCAAAACTACACTATTGTATATACAGCAATGACATTTTCTACACATATCGCCTATACAATGTAGTAGTGCTTCTTGACATGCATTTAACACTTTTTGAATGATTGGAAAACTTTGTACATGCATAAAACCGTACCATAATATAAGTTAATTAGTATAATAAGGCCTTTCCCTGCTTTACAAACCCTGGCAACTATACAGGCAGATCGGAGGGCAGCAGGCAAATAACAGATAATAGAACGCCATTACTCGACCACTAATGCATGCCTATAATATACGGAATTTGGTAAATAAACAAATTTTATAATGTAATTGTAATATTCTAAATGTGTTATTCGCTGAAGGTTTGCTGCTGCGCAGCCTATGTTTTGAATTTAGATTCATTGGACATTCGAAGAAAAAATTCTGATTAAATGTTGTTTTACAAAGTTATTAATAGTCATACAAATCTCAATATAAATGATAAGGAAGAAGTTTATAAATTTGTACATAGAAGTAGATGTCATAATAAACAGCTGTATGTGTTTTATAGCCGTACTGATAAAAAAAAAAACTTTTGGAGCAATCGAATTGTAAATAAATGGAATAATTTAGATGAAAGAACTATTAATTCAGTGTCAATCAAGAATTGTATAACTAATTTGAAAATGTTTAATGCTGCTAGTTAGGCCTAGTGGGAGTTACATTGAAATTTTTACTTAAACTCCCATTGTTTTTGTATTGTTCACATGTTGTTCTTTTGAATAAATAAATCAAATCAAATCAATCAAATCAATCTCCTTCTCCTGTACATCTCCCTCTCCCGTACTGTGGGCCGTACATCTCCCTCTCCTGTACATCTCCCTCTCCTGTACATCTCCCTCTCCTGTACATCTCCCTCCCCTGTACATCTCCCTGCGCATCTCCCTGCGCATCTCCCTGCGCATCTCCCTGTGCATCTCCCTCTCTCCCTGTGCATCTCCCTCTCTCCCTGTGCATCTCCCTCTCTCCCTGCGCATCTCCCTCTCTCCCTGCGCATCTCCCTCTCTCCCTGTGCATCTCCCTCTCCCTGTGCATCTCCCTCTCCTTGTGAATCTCCCTCTCTTCCCGGGCATATCCCTCTCTCCCTGTGCATCTCGCTCTCTCCCTGAGCATATCCCTCTCTAGCTGTGCATATCAGTCCCTCTCTCCCTGTGCTTCTCCCTCTCTTCCTGTGCACATCCCTCTCTCCCAGTGCATCTCTCACTCCTTGTGCATCTCCCTCTCTCCCTGTGCATCTCCCACTGCCTGTGCATCTCCCTCTCTTGTGCATCTGCCTCTCCTGTAAATCTCCCTTCTCCCTGCGCTTCTACCTCTCTCGGTGCATCTCCCACTGCCTGTGCATCTCCCTCTACAGTGCATCTCCCTTAGGGTGTCCCAAAAAAGTGAAAGTCTGAAATTCATTTGGACTAACCTCTAAATGACATTGTGTTCTGTAGCCCCTCCCTGACTCCCATGTAAAATTTCAGCTCATCAGAAGTTGTTTTGGATGTTCGGACTTGTTTCGGCATTCTCGGGTCCGCCTTATTGCAATTTTTCTTCAAAATGCTTTTATTAATCTTGGTGGTCTAGGGGGCGGGGGTCGGCCCCCCTTGGCCCACCCTGTATCCGCCACTGGGCCATTTTCTTCGATTAAAGATAAAAAATGGGTAAAATTTCGGAATCAATTGTGGCTGTGGGCCTATTTTGGTTATGGTTTGTATCGAATACCAAAGATGTGCACGCCTTTTTGCGGTCTAAACACTCTTTTCATCACAATGCAAATATAAACTTTCCTGAGTGGTTTAAACTCATGAAAGTCAGAAAAGTAGATTTTTTTTCACAAAGAGTTTTTAAAATAGATCAGTTTAAACCTTAGCTATTCAATTAATATTACAATGCCGCAGCAAGCGGCAACATAGGTGAACGGCACAATAATATGTAAAATACTGAAGTTGGTCAACTTGCATTCTAAATAAATACATCAAAATTTAGAACCAAAAGTCTACCAGGTCAACAGAATTACTTTACTCCCAAAGCGAGCCATGTGCTAAATAAGGCAACAGGAAGTCGCATCTGATCATAAAAAATGTTGAATGTTTCTCGAATCGAAACATATTCACCCAGCATCATCATCACAACAGCTCTGACAACTTAATAATGAAAATGAACTTATCCAAATCATCAACCAACCTAATACAAAACAGTTTTTTAAACAATATATCTTTTCTTTCTGCGACACATTCAACCTTTTGATGACAATCACATGCGAAAGCATTTTAACATTTCGATCAACTTTATAACAAAAGAATATACAAGATTAGAGACAGACCATCCATCTTAGACCCCGAAGTCGACTACTCTCTAAAAATCCTGTCACGCAGCAGAACCACAAACATGTCATTTATATTAAAAACACGGACTTGAGAAAACAAGAAATTCTTTTACAAAAAAGAATTGTAGTTTGCTTTGTAATGCAGATTAGGGATCTTTGTAACAAAAATTATATATATATATATGTGTATTGCATAAATGTACAGGCCTCCAAGCTAATGAAGAAAGCGTTCTTCAAGGAAACGGGGCCAGCTTTGTCATGACAAAGAGCAATCATTGAAATTAGCAGATGGCAATGCCAGGTGAGGTGAAATGACGGGTTCAGATCAGAACGGAATATGAGAAACCAAATTTAATGATAGCGCAGAAGATAATTTCTATGAAATTCACATGCCAAATGTTGGTTCATTACATTTTGATTTCATAAAAGGGTGAATAATAGCCATTGATTGTCAACATGTTCAATGTTGCACAAAGGTTTGAACCAACTTGAAGAAATATTGTAGCCCTTTATAGCGAAACACTTTGATATAGAATTAAAGCGGACTGTGGCACTGTGAAAATAGCACTTTGTGACTCATGATAGCCGATGATGTGTCATCTTCTCTACTTTCAACATGGGAAACAAAGAGGCTGTTTGAAATGTCATGACCAAGAGTAAGCCATTTAACTTCCCATAACAAATTTTAGAGTGAAAATAAGATGCATTTATCCTTTCGTTTGGCTGTCACCAACAAGTGGGATAAGTCTCCTTCAATCAAATTAACATTGAAAGTGTTGGGTTTGATCATGACAAATCATCAGCATGATGACACACAAAGTGCAATTTTCACAGTGCGACAGTCCACTTTAAGTCTATATCATAGTGTTTCGCTGTAATGAAATTCACATGTCAAGTCCCAACTGTCCGAGCTTGACATTTTCATGTACATAGGAAAAAATAATTGCTATTGACAGTGCAATGACAGGTCTAGATCAGAAGATGAAGAACAAATTTAATGATCATGTAGAAGATAATTTCCATTGGATTGAGGCTTCTACTTTAACTTCTACTTCTGCGTCATTGATCTGTATCCGGAGACCATTATTGATTGAAACCTCACTGTACTTGTGAAGAAGCCAGCTGAAGAGTGAAGAAATAATATTGAAGGAAAACCTTTAATGAAAACCTTTAAAGAAATCACATGCCAAGTTCCTGACTGTCGGTGTTTGACATCTTCATTAGTAAAGGAATAAGTAATCAACATGGTTGTCTAAGAACCAAGACACTGAACAGATAAGCATATGAAGACCGAAGATAACATGATAAAATAAGATATATAATTGGAATACAATGGTTCAACTTTAAGATATCACTCAGAAAAGGTCTTTCTGGGTTAGGTAATATACGACCATGCCAATAATGTCTCTAATTTTGTCTCGCATAGGTCATGAAATCATAGGGCAGTGTATAGAAGTATCAATGACCTGAGGAGTAGGGGCTCAGGCTTTAATTACGATAACATGATAATGCAGCAGCATAGTTGCAGGGCTGTCTCAGCAAAGAATACCGAGGCACACTGAACGCCCCTGGTTGATCATACCAGTTCCATTCAGCCACACAGATGCAAGTTGCAATTTCATTACAGCTTTGAACCATGTTTTTATAAAAAGCGCAATTACCGCTTGGAAGTAATAAAGATACATCTAGCAATGGAAATGTGAATCAGGAAATTAAAACAAATCAAAATTCATTGAAAAATTGTGGGAGTGTCATGCCAATTTCAAAAGACAACCTCAAATTCACCACTTCAGCTTTCATGAATCACATCCCAGTTCGGACACTTTTTGAAACCAACTCAGTTTTGTAGAAAATCCCATCGAGAAGTAAGAAGTGGACTTCAGGTTGGTTGTCACCAACTTGTTTCTTTAGAATGTTTGATTGGCAAGCAGTAAACTTGTGGATCCATCATGGCTCAGCAAGTTTTGAGAGATTGAATATTGAAACCAAAATTAATGAAAACGCAACTTTAGCTACTTGATGTTGGCATTTTGGTGTGACAATGATAAACCAATATAAAAACTAAGAGATCATGAAAAGACACCAAATTTTAAAGTGAATGATCTCTACAGGAGTGCCAATACACCCAGAAACACGTGCCAGACAAGAGAGAAAATTTATATAAAAAAGATTAATGTCCTATTGAAATTCACATGCCAAACGTAAGACGTTGACATTTTCATTTAATGAAGTTATGCATAATTGACAGAGTTTGTCAAAAGACGGACTCAGAACCAGAGATACGAGACGTCGCCACTGAATGGCGCAACCAAACTCAATGAATCAAAATCTCACAATGAACTGCACAGGACATATTTCAGATTTATATAATTGATCTTCTTCTTGTATTTTGATATATCAAATAAGCAAAAGAAAAAGACTGGATGAAATTCACATGCTTGCTGAACATTTTCATATCCTCGCCCAAATCAAAAACACAGAAATCAATGAACTAAGCCTGGCTTGTTAAAGTGAGTGAGTGAGTTTGTGTTTTACGCCCCATCAGCACCGGTGTGGGCTATTTAGGCCTGGCTTGTTAAAACTATCAAGTAGGTGTCCACAGAAGACCTTAGGTTTGTAGTGGGGGTATCATGATCTGGAGCCTGGAACCGCCTACTTTTTGCGAGCTGTCTTTCCATTCAGCTGAAGTGGGGCTGGAAAGAAAGAAAAGAAGCATTTTTTGCAACATTTTCTATGACTGCAATTTAAGTAATATTACAATACGACTCCGGCCTCCAAAAATCTGTACTTTGTTAAGAGGTCTATTTATGCACAAAGTGAGACACCCATATTGATTGAAATAAAGCTGAATGAATGACTGTATGAGTTAACGAAAATTCTCTCCGTCTGAAATTAAGGAAGAAATAGTAACTTTATGTTGCTGTTCTGCAATTTGAGAAAATCTTCTTCATAGTTAACAAGCTGCATAGATCTTAAAGAAGACGTCAAAGCGGAGGTTTCGACAAAAATATAAGGATCAGTACTGAATTCAAATTATTCAATATTTACTGAGCATTTATTGGCAGCACAAGTTTTGTATATATATATACCCACGGATTGATCCATTTAATGCCTAGGAGTGTGAATGTGTGATGAAGATTCATAGGAGTTTCAATGAATTCTGATGAGCAAACTGCACACTTCCATGCAGTCCAACTGAACTCTATCCACTGCAAGACAAAAATAATATTTATTAAATATTCATGCATGCATTGATTTATTATACATGTACATGTACAAGTATGCCTAAGAAATTCCCAACTGGGACAATAAAGTTATATCTACCTTCTGTCTATCGAATTCACATTTAGTTCTCAATTCTTAATAGTAAAAATTAGTAAGTAAGATCAGACATATTTAATTTGTAGTTTCTCAGATCAAAAGACCCAAAAGACTTGCTACCCAGAAAAAAAAGGTGCCAAACAATGAATTGTATTTGTTTGCAGAATGAAAATCAAGATTTATTACAATTTTTTTCTTATCCTACAACTGACCTTAAAAAGCTTTCATAAGATCTGAGAGCTAGCAATACCAGGCCTAACAGAAGTTTCTTAATAGCTTATAAATAAGCACTACAATTAGTTATGGGAAAAAGATCTAGTCCTATATTATATATTATAAGGGGTTATTAAATTGCTCAAGGACACGGTGCATGCATTGCATGCTATTTTGAATTATTACCTTGCATTAGTCTTCAACTTCAAGATGCAAAGGAGAATCTATGCTGAAGGCAGCATATCCACTGATCCATTAATGTTATATTGTTCCCCTGAAAGATGAATGGTAGAACATAAAAACTTGCCTTACTGCAGATTCATTTAGTATGAGTTTCTCTGGCAAGTTTTCTTAGTATCCACGTAGCATTTTCAGCTTTCCTGATTAGTCTATGACCAATGAAATGTCCTCCAAATCTATGAGTTGGATGCAATGAAGCAATGAAAAACGTGGTATTTTGCTTCAGTGAGCAGCTGAGTTTGAGCAGTGAATAAGATTATCAATTGAGCTCTCACAGTTACTGTGACCACCAGACACATCAATGGTATTGAAGCACGTTTTTATGTCATTTAAATTAGATCTATGCTATGTAATTCAGTGCCTCAACCAATGACATTGACTGCACTTGCTACGTTTCACTCTCCTATTGGAGAAACTCATACTTATTGAAATTGCAGTAAACTGATTTTATGGACAAGATCATAGGGCTGTACAATTGCAATTATTCCAAACTTTATCATTTATCAAGAGATCAAGTTATGCAATAAAACTTGTAAAATTATCACAGTAAGTAAAATAAATTATTTTAAGACAATTCTCACCAATTTTGACAAAAAGTTTGGAATATTTAAATTTTTTAAACTGGAGTATGAATTTATTACATGATTTATCGACATCACGTCATGACACTTAATTATCGCCAATATGCAAAACAGTGGACGTCCGATCTTCCTGACTAGTGAAACTTGTCTAAATAATTTATAATCACCATTAATTTATGTGCTCTCCAGTTTGGACTAGGGCTTTCTGAAAGCCATTTCTCACACTGATTATCACATATCATATCTTAGGCCATTATCACGCAGCGGTACACGAGTGTAACACACAAATGGCTTTTCATTTGTCAGTAATTTATCAGTGCAGTGTAGTTTAAACATAATTAATTTCATTATTAAAAATATTTAAATCCTCAAATCCATGTTTTGACATACCATGAAAATGTCAAGTGCAGTGCAAGGTTGCGCCCGAGTAGTACCCGTCATATAACTTGCAGTTACGGGTACACCAGTTTTATAAGTGCTTGTTGGACGCATACTAGGGTGGCCTAAAAATGTACAGGAAAAATTTTTTTTCTGAAATTCACATCGCATACCCCCTCATTTTAGGAGAAATGGTGAAAAAAGCACCTTGTTAAAATTTCATGAAAATCAGTCAAGTCTAAGTGGTCTCTCAAGGCCCCTCAATTCTCACGAAAAAGAAACATTTTCGCCAATACGCGGTTAGCCACAACTTTGTGAATTTTTAATGAACAACATTCTAATTGCAATGGTTGGAAAGGTATCAAAATTAGCTTCAATTTGCATACCAACATTAATGGTCTAGGATGATATCTTGACTCCCATGGACTCTTCAGCTGACAGTGCTAATGTGCGAAAGTGTTTACTGAATGACTAAACCTGTTCAAGAAAAGATTTCCATTAAATTTCACTGTCAATTAACATGTTCTTATTCTCCAAAAGGCAGGATGACCCGATAAAGCATAAAACTTTTTTTTTTACCATGGAGAAACCCGCTTTATGAGCTGTAAAGTTTTAATGTTAGATTTTGTCAAAAGTGCTGAAAACATCGGAGAGGGGCTGTTGCATTTCATAGTTTAACTTCATAAGAGTTAAATATAGGACAACATAATCTATATCATGTGAAACATAAGAATATTGTCTTTCAAGTGGTACCCATCATGGTGCCCTGTAATAAATTTGGATGAAGATATGAATTTGAAATACTACGATTCCCGACTGCTATTTTATGTGTTTGCGACAAACTTCAACATAAAATTTCATCACTCATAAACCGGGCATTCCCATGGTCAAATATCTTTTCTTTTTAAATATTTGGTCATTCTTGAACTGGGAAAATAAGAATCATGGCAATTTAAAGCAAAAAAAAAAAAAAGCCTGGCTTTTATCAGGATCGGTCGTTCAGCAACAATTTCATTCACGAAAAGTGTAAACTGAAAAGACCATGGGAGTTGAGATATTATCTTAGACCAATAATGTTGGTATGCAAATTGAAGCTCTTTTTTAGCCCTATCCAACCATGGTATTGGAAATGCAGTACTGTACAAATTGACTAAGTTATGAGGAACCGCGTATTTGCGAAAATGGTTGAAATTTTCCTTTTTGCTAAGAATGGAGGGGCCTTGAGAGACCCCTAAGACTTAACCGATTTTCTTGAAATTTTTACAGGGTGCTTTTTTCACAATTTCTCCTAAAATGAGGGGGTATGCGAATAGAAAATCAAAAATTTTGTTTTTTGGGCCACCCTAACGCATACATATCATCCAGCTTTACCATCAGGTTCTGCTTATGTCCTGTTGAAAATAAAGTAAAGACAATAGTCAGATTTAAATCAAAGCAATTTCAATCATGTTTTGAGTAGTGATTTTAAGGTGTTGCGAAACGCAAATGATGACGGAGGCAAACTTTAAAATTGACCAAATGCCTTTATTGACGCACCGTGACAATTACGATGACGACAGTGGTAATCTAAAATAAACCAAAATGACAAAACACTATAAGTAAAAAGTCTAAAAATATCCCATAAATTAAGTCAAAAATACAAAATCAAAATATATGCTTAAATCAATAATCATCAAGAATCACAAAACCAAATAACTTACAAGAGACATTTGGCGACATAAGGGGGTAACAATATCTATCCTTTAAGGACATCTGATATTTGACATCAGTGTGACATGGGCACTGAAATACAATCCAAGATGAACACCCAATAAATACCAGTGAATCACACAAATAAAAAATTATTTAATCACCCAATAAAATATCTAATTAATTTTTTATACAAATAATTAGGAATTACTAATCAAATAAATCAAATAAATAGATCATAATTCACAATCAATTAAATAGCTAATTATACAAATAATAAAGGTACAACAAATATTATAAAATCAGTACACACCTGAATTTCTAATGTTTACAGCTTCATGGCTGGAGCAAGACTGTTAGAATTTGAAATGACTCAGCTGAATGCTGCACATTCCAGGACACTGATTGGACAACATTAATCAGGTCAACAATGTTCACTCATGTCACTCACATGTAACACCAAATATGGAAATGACCCACATGTAACACCATATATGGAAGTGACCCAATTAGGGAGCTTCCATTACAAAAAACCTGACAAGATGCCAGGGACAAGTTAGTATTTTTATCAATTATTTATGAACTTTTTATAAATCAATCTTTTTGTGTATTTGAAATAGGTAAAACATAATAATGGATGACAAATAGGAAATAAAGCAAGAATAAGAAAAATAATTATGTGCTGAACATAACACTCCCCGACTTTGAGGAATTCCATTTCTCTAAAACACATAACTCGACATAAGACAAATAAATAGACAAAATTTGACAAAATATGTAAATGACACAAAAGTAAATGTAAAACAATACATGATCAAATAAAAGAAATACAAACAAGAAAAAATTCTATCATCAATCACCTTCCAATAAAACGACTTTGGTGATTGGTCGTGTCAAGACAGTGGACTTGGTTCTGACTTTGACCGATCTGACCAGACCATCACGACCTTCAGTTGCTTCCACAATGAGACCTAAAGGCCAAAGTCCTCTTGGGGTGCCCTCGTCGCACACTAAGACCAAGTCATCCTTCTTGACGTTCCTGTGTTTCTTTGTCCATTTTTGTCTCTTCTGCAGTTCAGGTAGGTACTCGCGGATCCATCTCCTCCAGAATTGCTCTACTAGATTTTGAGTGTATTTCCATCGCCTGCGATACATGTGATCCTGCAGGAATACACCAGGTGGGGGGTCAGGACCTCTCCGGAGTAAGAGCAAGTGGTTGGGAGTCAAAGGACAAAGGTCATTGACCTCGGAGCTGACCTTGGTTATTGGCCTTCCATTGATAATGGACTCAACTTCACATAAAAAAGTACACAAAATTTCATCAGTCAATCTTTGTTTAGAATTCATCAATAAACCAGCCAAGACCTTACGTGTTGTACGGATGAACCGCTCCCACACACCACCCATGTGGGACGCATGGGGTGGATTAAAGATCCACTCGACATCATGGTTCACACAGTATTGATGAAAGAAAATTTCACCTCCTCCATTCCTCGCTTCAGCTCGGCCTGTCCTCCCACAAAGTTTGTCCCATTATCAGAGAAGATCTTCTTGGGTGTTCCTCTTCGGGAAATGAACCGACGAAGGCCATTGAGGAAAGAGTCTGTATCCAAGGAATTAATCAATTCGATGTGAACTGCTCTCGTAGTAAGACATGTATAAATACATCCATAACGCTTGGCTTCAGAGCGATTGACTTTAACCAAGAAGGGACCAAAATAGTCCACTCCAACGAAAGAAAATGGGGGTTCACCGGGCTTCAGCCGCTCAGGGGGCAAATCAGCCATTTGCTGCAAACATGCTGCAAACATGGAGAATCATTCAACCTGCGACATCCAACACAATTGTGACGAATTTTCTTCACCACAGACCTTGCTCTAGTGATCCAGTACTTCGCTCTCAGCAGACTAAGAGTCCACTCAGTTCCAAGATGAGCATCGTCGTGGATTTCCTGGACAATCTTCAAAGCTACGTCATGATTATGAGGGATGATTACAGGGTGTTTCTGGGAATCATGTAGATTGGCATGACGCAATCTTCCTCCGACACAAATCAAACCATTCACATCAATCAAAGGAACCAAATCACTCAATGAACTTGATTTCTCCACAGACTGGCCGGATTGCAACTTAATCATTTCACTCTCATAAGACATCTTCTGAACATGCTTGAGAATGACAATTTCAGCCAATTTAACTTCGCTGACAGACAACTCACTGCGATCTTTCTTCTTTTTGCAGAGAATCTATCTAAGCCGGAGAATCCAAGCGACAGCTCTTCGAAGCTTAGTCCAACTGGAGTAATGGTCTATGAGTCTATCCAGCGGATGTTCTGCCACTTCAGTTACACAAGCTAGTTTGACGGACTGCTTACCAGCGTTTGGCTCATTCTTCACTTCTGCATCATCTTCAGACAGAGATACATCAACGTCATCCTGTTTCCAATCTGACTTGTAGGTCCACAAAAATTCGGGGCCACGGAACCACCTGGATTTCTCCAAATCCACTGCGGACTGTCCTCTGGAAATGATGTCGGCTGGATTCTGAATTCCGGGAATATGTAACCACTGATCTGCCTGCGTAAGACGTCTGATCTCTCCAACCCTATTTGCAACATAAACATGAAATCGACGAGTAACATTTCTGATATACTTTATAGCAATTTCGGAATCGACCCAGAAATAGGACTTTGAAATCCAAGGACATTTCTCTGCGTAGCATGGAATCCGCCCTCGCTGCTATCAGTGCTGCATGTAGTTCAAGGCGAGGAATTGATATAGTTTTAATTGGGGCTACTTTGCCCTTACTATGAATTAAAGTCACATGTATCTCCCCTTGTTTGTTGACACATCTGATGTAGCTGCAACTTCCAAAGGCAATCATGCTAGCATCGCTGAAGTGATGCAACTCAATCACAGCATCATCAAACATACTGGGTTTCACACAGCGAGGTACCTTGATCATCCTGACAAACTCCATCGTCCTCAGCCATGCGTACCACTTGTCCGTCAAGTCGGGAGGGAGATCCTCGTCCCAGCCAAGCTTCAACCTGGTAGCATTCTGGAAAAGCACTTTGCCAATAATAAGCACAGGCGAGACCAATCCCAGCGGATCAAACATTGATGAAATTATGCTCAATATCCTTCTTCGTGTGACTGGTCCATCTTTATCCATGAGCATGTGAAAGAAAAGCTCATCGGAGGAGATGTCCCATCTCACCCCGAGCGCTTTACTACTATCGGTGAAGGATAAATCTTTTACTTCTTTGGCTCGTTCACTCTCTGGAACTGACTTGAGCACTTCTTTATCATTGCTTACAAATTTCGTCAGCCTGAATCCACCTTCACTTAACACAGATACAGCACCTTGAATAATACGGATTGCCTCTCCTCTGCTTGTAGCCGAACTTAAGCAGTCATCGACGTAGAAGGATTTCCGTATGGTCTCATCCACCAATTCATCAATCCCACCATAATCATCCATCGAACGACGCAGAGCATAGGTTGCAGCGCTGGATGACCACACTCCTCCGAAGATGTGGCGTGTCATGCGGAAGTGCTTCACTTGGTCCCCATCATACCACAGGAAGCGAAGAGCATCACGGTCATCTTCCGGAACAAGCACCTGGTGGTACATAGCTTCCACGTCTCCCATCACTGCCCATTCATGTTCACGAAATCTGAGTAAGATATGCAAAAGTTTATTATTCATGTCTGGTCCCTGCATGCATTTGTCATTTAATGACTTTCCTTCGAATTTTGAGGCACAGTCAAAAACCACTCTTATTTTTCCGGGCTTATTTTCATTAGTGACAGCATGATGGGGCAAATACCAAATTTTATCTCCTTCCTGACGTACATCATAAACTGGTTCGGCGTAACCCTTGTCAAGGAGAGCTTTAATCTCAGCATCATACTTCTGAAACATCCCAGATTTGTTCAAATTTGTAGTTAATGACCGGAGTCTGGCTTCAGCAACTTTCAGATTGTTAGGCACATGAGAGTCAACTTTCCAAGGGATCGGAAGCTCGTAATGCTTATCCACAATCCTAAGCTTTTCATCCCACAATTTTACGACGGCCTTATCATTTTCCGACCACCCTGGCTCAAGATGCAAACTACCTTCGTCTTCAAGTTGCCACAATCTGTTGACATCCTCTTCTAGAGATGCACTCACGAAATGGCTGATCACTTCCTTGCTCACCGGGTCAGACATCACAGGACCATTAACTGACCAGCCGAACATTGTCTTCACTGCAAAAGGATCACTTCTTCGCCCTTTGCGCACTTCCAATGGCACCAGAGCCTCATAGTGGTCTTGACCTATCAGGATCTGGACTTCTGAAACATCACTCTGGATAGGCAAACCATGCAAATGTGGGTATTGTGACACATCAACAGCTGGAACTCTAACAGGTATTCTGTCAACAACATACACTTCAGACAAGGCAAGACAATGAACACCATCATGAGACTTTAGATCAAGACTAACAACATTTGAGGTCTTAAATTCCTGACTTCTACTCATGGTATTCAACAAATATGTGACCTTCGTACCTTTTACTTGCAATTGATCAACCAAAGCTTTGGTACAAAAAGAAGTATTTGAACCTGTATCAAGAATTGCTAATGCATTACACTGTTCATTCACAACAACAGATACAATTGGAACCATCACACTAGAATATTCAATCTTCTCTGTACATGCTTGAACTTCATCGTTAGCTACTTCCGTTTGATACGTCGTACTAGAAGATCTGGATGTAGAAGTAGAGTCACGAGAGTCAATATGAATGAACTTGGTGTGTTTTTCACCACAATTCGGAACAGAACAAACAGAGGATTTTCGACAATTCACAGTTACATGATTATCAAGAAGACAGTTATGGCACAGATGCTCGTCATTGACGAGTTTTAGCCTCTCGGGTGGCTTCATGCTCTTGAAGACAGGACAGTAGAACAGTCTATGGGAGTCCTTACACGAGAGAACACACGGTTTGAACACTCTTCTACCTTTCTTAGCAGACATGGACGTATTAGTGTTCAAAGAGGTAGATCTCCACGGTGTCTCCTTGCGATTTCCATCTTTATGGACAGACATTTTTGCACCATAGATTGGATCAGCGGCATCAAATGCTTTTCTCTCGATGAATTCAACGAACACCTCAAACCCAGGATATGAGTCTTTGTCATGCTTTTCCTTCATTGCTAACTTTATCCAGTTATCACGAATTCCAGGCTCCAACCGTTTCAAAATGCTCACAATCGAAGACTGAGTATCAATTTCTGGCAGCTTGCCAAGATTACCGAGAATATTCAGAGCGCTATTCAGATCGTCAGATAACTGCACCAAGCCTTTGGCGGACTGGATCTTTCCTCCAGTCGTCAGGTTACGGATAATTTCATCAGCAATAATGTGAGGATTACCATATCGCTTAGTCAAAGCTTCCCTGGCCTTCTTGTATCCACCAGCCTTCATATTCGTAAAAGGCCTCACGGTTTTCTGGGCATCACCAGTTGTTTTGTCCAAGAGGAGAGTGAGCTTGGTGGCCTCATCAGACACACGTTTGTCAATGTTTTCATCAAATATGGCAAAGAAACTATGAAAGAGAAGAGGATCTCCATCATATGGCGTGATACATAAATTTGAAACTCTCATCATATTCAAGATATCGACGGTAGACGCATCACGAGAATTTTCACGAGGTGTGGCTTCATCCCCTGATCCCCTTTCCAGGTCAGGTGGTTTAACTTCATTTTTCGTGACTGACTTAAGACTTTCTGCTCTTTTGAGGGCATTAATATACTGATCTTGAACTTGATCAAAGAGTTCATCACTGCTTTTAATATCTGCTTCGTCAGTAAGAGTTTCATGATAGGCCTCATGGGCAACTTCAAATGCCCTGAACTTATCTTTTATCTTCTCCAGCCAAACTTCCACTTCTTTTGCCATAGCAGCTTCAACGAACTTGAGGGTTGTATTTATTTCTCTCGTCAGTGCCCCTTTTCTGGTGGACCTCGCTTTCTTCAACTCTTCAGTCATGATGTCTCTTATTACTGTTGCGAAACGCAAATGATGACGGAGGCAAACTTTAAAATTGACCAAATGCCTTTATTGACGCACCGTGACAATTACGATGACGACAGTGGTAATCTAAAATAAACCAAAATGACAAAACACTATAAGTAAGGAGTCTAAAAATATCCCATAAATTAAGTCAAAAATACAAAATCAAAATATATGTTTAAATCAATAATCATCAAGAATCACAAAACCAAATAACTTACAAGAGACATTTGGCAACATAAGGGGGTAACAATATCTATCCTTTAAGGACATCTGACATTTGACATCAATGTGACATGGGCACTGAAATACAATCCAAGATGAACACCCAATAAATACCAGTGAATCACACAAATAAAAAATTATTTAATCACCCAATAAAATATCTAATTAATATTTTATACAAATAATTAGGAATTACTAATCAAATAAATCAAATAAATAGATCATAATTCACAATCAATTAAATAGCTAATTATACAAATAATAAAGGTACAACAAATATTATAAAATCAGTACACACCTGAATTTCTAATGTTTACAGCTTCATGGCTGGAGCAAGACTGTTAGAATTTGAAATGACTCAGCTGAATGCTGCACATTCCAGGACACTGATTGGACAACATTAATCAGGTCAACAATGTTCACTCATGTCACTCACATGTAACACCAAATATGGAAATGACCCACATCCATATATAGAAGTGACCCAATTAGGGAGCTTCCATTACAAAAAACCTGACAAGATGCCAGGGACAAGTTAGTATTTTTATCAATTATTTATGAACTTTTTATAAATCAATCTTTTTGTGTATTTGAAATAGGTAAAACATAATAATGGATGAAAAATAGGAAATAAAGCAAGAATAAGAAAAATAATTATGTGCTGAACATAACATAAGGTGCTCATTGAAATCATGATGTATTTGATTTAAAGAGATTTATTTGATTTAGATCACATAAAAATCACTAACCCTGAAAAAAAAAACAAGCCTTCTACATACCAGTCCGCAACTGGGTTCACCAAGCTATGTATAACCATTTCACAAAAAAAGTAAAGTTATAAATCAACCTCCTAATTATAACTGAAATAAACACTGGCCAAATCCAACCATGTCCCCTGCCGAACCGAACCACCAAGGCTGGCCAAATGGACCAATTTTTAGCTGGCCAAAAAAGTGTTCTGCCGAAATAGCCAGTAGGCAGGCCTGCAATGGGGATTGGTAAAGTCGCCTGGCGAGAACTCACCAGGCCCACTACTCACCAGAATAATGTCTTCCTGGCAGTCCCCCAACGCGCCAGATTTCCTATTACGGCCCTGTGTTTGGTGTTTTCTCAACTTTTCTGTTTCTGAAATATATATGATCAATCTCAATCTCAAATGTACAAATTTGCTACATTTGGTGAGCACTCTTGAAAATCATTGGAAGCAATAAGTGATAATAACAAACAATCAGACATGAACACAAACAGAAAACTGCAATCTGCAAACAGAGAGCAATACAAGCGGTTCTCTTGTTTTGTCTCCAGTCCTGAGGTGTTTTCAACACATAGAAAAGTCAAGATGAACAAAAAGTTGCAGGGAACAATTATTTCTCGATACATGTCACTTTTAAAAATATCTGAATATGTGGTAGTTCTTATCACTTGTGGAAATTTTAAAATACATAAATTAAAGTAATATATGTCACTTTTGGTGTGGTTTCACTATCTATCTATCTATCTATCTATCTATCTATCTATCTATCTATCTATCTATCTATCTATCTATCTGATTAGCAGTCAAAACGCCTACAGAAAAGAACGCCTACTGTGATTTATGACAATGCAAGAACGGTAACGCAAAAACGCCTACTGATACATGTCAAAAACGGCTACAGGTCTATACCAAAACGGCTATACCACTTTACAAAAACGCCTACTGCAGTGGCGGATCCAGACAGGGTCATCTAGGGGGGGGCCCGGGCGTCTTTCAGCATTCGCGGGCCCATGTCGCGGCATATTCTCTTAAAAACACCATTATTAATCTCAGTGGTCTGGGGGGGGGGCGGCCCATGCCCCCTAGGCCCCCCCTGTATCCGCCACTGTACTGCTTATAACAAGAACAAGTGTCAAACTTAAGCAGTTCATGCATTAGTAGGCCTATGTGTGATTGAAACTTGAAAGTGCAATTTTTATTTTCACATAGATCTGACAGTCTTTAATTGGCAGTGTCTTGTAATCAATGGGCTAAATGCAATTAATAAAGACAAGTTCACCTTCAATTGGATCAAAGACTTATGTTGATTGGATGGCATACTTGATTACAATCTTGACCTAGCAATTCACTACAAGCCTATTGTGTTGTTGTAGGCCTATATTGTATTTTGTATTGTAGCCGTTTTGGCCTATTGGAAGTAGCCGTTTTTGTAATAGCCAATCGCCGTTTTTGCACTGTCATGCAAAGGTTAAAAATTAGCTGTAGCCGTTTTTGATAACGGGAAAAAAATCGTAGGCGTTATTGTCTGTTGCCGTTTTTGTTTGTAGGCTTTTTGACTGATTATTATCTATCTATCTATCTATCTATCTATCTATCTATCTATCTATTTATCAATCTATGGAGGCTTATCTATTGATTTTTTTTTATCAGTCTGTGAATATATCTATCAGGATTTATGATTGTGATGTATTTTGGGGAATTTTTAAAAATTTCTTGAACTATCTTAATATTACATAACATATAAAGGTACATAACGTATAATAATTGTGCCATTATGAGAGCAAAGTATGAATTTAGAAATATGCCTTGATTAAAACAAAACTGTACCAAGAGGCCTGCAAACTATATTCAATCTAAACGCAATCTGAATTTGTCAAATGTGGTCTGTGTCAATCACTGTTCACCAAAGTGTGTCTGGAATCAACCAATTAGATCATATACATGCAATCATAGGCATATATGTCCATGCAATGCTTGACTGAGTATGATTGACTGCTGAATTTAGGCCTATTGGCCTAATGGTCCAATGCTATTATTTGGAAAACAATAGACATAGAACCAGTGGTGTAGCCAGACATCTGCCACAGGTGGGGCAGTGGGTGAGAAGAAAAATAATAATATGATCCCACATACCCCGCTATCTCCTAGTCCATTGATAATATCTTTGATAACGTGACAACACATCATCATACAACTGGTAGATTGTACTAAAACACACTGGTGCTGATGCTGTGGATGCCACGTAATATATGCCTGATACATATTAGATATCGGACATATATTTTTATATACCTGGACTACACAGAATTCATTGCTTTCACTGATTCATTATCTTATCATCACGTGAAACCGCACCATATATATATATATGCCTAATAGGCGGTATAATTTTTTAAAAATCATTTTTAGAATGCACTGCACTGGGGTCCTTACGATGAGGAGTTTGTGGGGTATTACCTGAACATGAGCTTCAAAGTAGAGTGCCATACAATAGTTAAAGGGTCCTGGTACATAATTTAATATGCACTTAGTTATCAACAAATAAAGTAGAGTGTAGGCCTATCATTTTGCTTCAAATAAAATTCTCTAACTTTACCTCTAGTCATCAGTTACTTCAAAGTATGGTAAAATCCATAACGTAGGTAGTTATACATGTGCCATGGCAGAGAATTATTTCTATACTGATACTCCAGTGAAATATTTAAGGTCCTTTAAGGACAATGGACTTGGACAACAATCTAATTAAATTAAACAAAAAAAAAAAAAAAAAAAAAGTGGGTGCACATAGAACAATGAGGTGGGAGTTTCAATGCTAACTGAGTTCCATTTGCTTGGCCACTTTTGGGCATGTCTAACACCAGATGGCTCCCTGACAGTAACTAAATTTAGCTTTCAAGTACTGCCATGCAGCAGAATCGAACCCTGGACCTCAAAATTACAAGGAGCAGGCGCTTAGTCCGCCCCACGTTTCCACCTAATTTTGAGGGGGGAAGATATTGACACCATTTGTTGACATAATAATGAATAAGTTGAGAGAATTTTGAGACAAATGTTGACCATCTTGAGAAATATTGAGAATAATGAGCCAAAGTTGAGACTATCTTGACAAATATTGACAAGTTGATACAAATGTTGAGCAATCTTGAGAATGTTGGGGGAAGATTGCTGGGGGAAGATTGTGCGAAAATAAAGCATGCATGAATGTTTTTAATAATTGAATTGATTATTATTATGGGGCACACTGTGACTAATTATTATAGAAAAGCTGTTTTAAATAAAGAAAGGTTGTCCTAGATGCAGTAGGCATACCTTATCCTTTATTTTGTTGTTCTATTTGTTTCTGAAGAGACACCAACTTTGCACACCAGATGGAGCTTAGTGACACAAGCTGACACTAGGGGGGCAACATCAAAAATAATAAAATCAACACTTTGCAAGCTTTGCTGAGCATGTAAAATAGTTGCTTTAAAGTAAAAATTGTAAAAATCAGGTCAAAGGAATAAAATTGGGATTTTCAGACAACAAGGTGAATTTACAGCCAGAGATGAAGTAAATACTTCATAGTCATTTAAAATTAAAAACACGAATTACATGCTCAAAATGGGTGCAGTGTGACAACCTTTGTTATTTTTACCACAATAAGTGGGTCACTCAATAGGGGTGGATCCAGGAATTTTTAAAGGGGGGGGCAGTGGTGGATCCAGGGGGGGGGGGCTAAGGCCCCCCCAGACCAATGAGATAGAAATAAAATTTGAAGAAAATATGGAGCAATGCGGGCCCGTGAAGGCTGAAACAACGCCTGTTCAGGCTCACTAGTGCCGAAATGACGTCCCCTAGACTACCCTGTCTGGACCTGCCACTGGAATAGGGGTAGGTGGAGGTCAGAAAATAGTCCGTGGAAAACTGCAAAAAAAGTACTGTTAATTTTCTTGTTTAGAGAACTCCGAGTAGGTTTACAACGGAAGTGGGCCCACAAGCATATTCTATTAAAACCTAACTTTGCTTTTACATATTTCCATAATAATTAATAAACTGTAGTATGTGTAAAAAAACTGAGACATTTTATTTGTTTCTTAGGAGTCAAATTAAGATTTGCAAATATTTTAGTGTATGTGTTTTTTTCAAAAAGTTTCATATGATATTATATAAACGTCTTCCATTTTATAACATTATGAAGCTTCTCTTGTACAATATCATTTCCAGAAATTGAAGCAAATAAAAATCTACCTACAATTGTCACTGAGATTTCGTCCCAAGAAGGGAAAAATATCTCATAGAATCCTAGATATATTTACAAAATAGGAAAATAAGTAGTTTTATTGCTATTTTTGCTCGTATCTTCGTACACCTTTTTATATAATTATAAATTTTGCTTAAAAACCACAGAATGCTTTTGCAATAATTGGAAGAATATTTGCGGTTTTTGGGTAATGAAGTGCGATTTTTGGTATTTTCAGATATTTTTTCAGCACATTTTAGACACCGTTTTAAAAGTATTATGGAGGAGTCTAAAGTGAACTCTTGCATTTTGGAGAGCATTCACTGAATCAGGTTTTCATAATTTTTTTTTTTTACAAGATCCGCGGTTATATACTATATATGATATGAGCAAATTGGTTCTTTTGCAGGAAAACTTAATTCAGAATGCAGAGTTAACAACTGCAATTTTACTGATGTTCTGTGTATTATTAATACTTTAAGAGTGTCTGACATGGTTACGTATCCCTTTATTTCATATGTTGACTCATTTTAAAGATTCAGAATATACTGGTGATTTACTAATAAAGCAACAATATCGAAGTGATATTCTACCAAAAAGAAAAGTGAGGAGCTTAAGCAGTTTGCACTGCCCAATTGAAGACTCTTGCTTGCGCTAGAATGCCGTTATGCTGGCTCAGCTTCATTTCTGAGTAATTTTGATGCCAATTACATTTTATAAATCTTACCACTAACGAATATAAAATGTTTTTGCGAAATTTAAAAAAGCCTTCTATATTTTGCAAATATCATGTGAATATTTGTTTTTTATAACCTTAGAAGTGGCTCAAATAAAAAAAATTAGCTCAACAAGAACCCATGGCTTGCCAAGTAAGGTTTTCTCTTAGTTTTGTCTTCTTTTTTCCACTTTCTCTCCCCTTCTCCCCCTTTCTTCCCCCTTTTCCTCTCCCCCCTTTTTTTCCCCCTCTCTTTTCTTTTTCCTCCCCCCTGCGCTCGAACAGTGTTCCCCAGCTCTGAAGCAGCATGCAATGCACTCAGCCACTGAGGTGCATGGCTTTACTGTGTGAAAAAAAATCATCACACCAAGGGGGATCATAACATTATGGAATCTTTAATCAAGATTTAAGAGCAGGGCAGGGAACGGACACACATGGAGTAACTTGATTATGCACATTTGAGAACAGCTGAAGAAGGTGGAATTTTCTCTTGAGGTGTCCGTTTCCTGCTCTGCCTGATATCAGTCATTTGACAAAGTGGCCAATCAGAGACTTTCAAAGGTTACAAGTAAAATGTGGATTCCCAGATGCAGGCCAGCATAGAAATCCCACAGAACGTTGTCCTGCTACCCAAATTTGTGTTTTTTATCTACTGCTATCCAGAAAGTGGTGCACAAGGCTAGCTGCTAAATATCATTTTTCCAGTAGGGACCTGATTTTTTTGCACCATTGCTTGTTTCTATGTGGGGTGGGGCAGGACTTCTTGAGGGGGGGGAAGACCTTTATCGACATTTTTCGAATAAAATTCACGCGACTCCCACAATGGTCACTATCATCATCATTAAACAAGTTAAATTGACCATGAAGTGCAAGAAATTTATTACATGTTGTATTTACATATCATTTTTTAAGGCACTAGATATTTTGCTGTTAAATGTTAAGTTATTATTATATCTTGCATAAATTTGCTTGACTGAATGCCACTAAATATTGAATCTAGATGATTGGATCCATAGATGAGGAAAACACCATAGAAAAACATCAGAAAAGTGACATTTTTATCAAAACAAGAATTCTGGTATCAATGAAAATATTCTTTCAGTCTTGAACAAGAAACAGAAAAGTTATAATGCTCATCTCATAGCAATTATCATCTTAGCAATGTCATCACACTAGAACAGAAAAATTGCATGATTTTTCATCAGACTAGGCCTATAAACTATTCATAAATATATTATAGGAATGTAGTGAGTGTCATATAGAATAATGAAAAACTATCTCGATCCTTAATTAGAACAGAGCAGTGTAATAACAATAGCAGGCTCCTAGCAGCCCTCCAGAAAAAATATTGGAGTTTGGCCAAAAAAATTAGGATCATTAATTGTATTCATCTAGGCATAGGCGTATGGGAGGGGGGGCAGGGGGGGCAGTCGCCCCCCCCCCCAAAAGTTTGGGAAACAGTAAGATTCGGGCAAAAAGGCAAAAAAATTTGGGCAGATGATTAGGTAAAAACTATTTAAAATTAGTGATTTCCAGGCTATTTCATTTGAAATGGTATTAAATTTAGATCTTGAAATTCAGGCAAATGTCGCTCGCCCCCCCAAAAATCGCGCGTCCCGTACGCCTATGCATCTAGGAGCCTGTTTTAGACACATTTTGCCAAAATACAAGACAAAGGGACAAGATATTGTCTTCATATTTGACGCCTTCATTGAAAGTACACAATTTTTTCCTTCAAGATAAGTCCCAAACCTTGTTGAAAGAATGTACAATGAGCCTTAAGATTTTTTTCAGTCAAATATCTGACTTTTCTGACTCAAAGCTTGAACTTTGTCCTATGAAGAGACATGATTTGCCACTTCACTAAATTTACCATTTCTGAATTTTAAAAAAGTAGGACTTGCCAAAAAGGAAAAGGAGGCCTGCAATAGAGACACTACATTTCAAGGTAGCAACATCAGTTTCTGATATGAGGCATGATCCTGTTTGAAAATATCTCTACAAACTCATCCAAATCAAATGAATTTGACCTTTGTCATTCAATATGGATGACTCTTAGGTTTGAGAGCCTCTCATCTGCCATTGAATTTTCACAAAGTTTTTTGTCCTCTTCATGACAGAGAAGCTTCGCTCACAACAAGCACTGGACGCTGGGATTGTCATTGCAATTTTATAGAGCCTCACTGTATGGTTGAATAAATGTGACAAATTCGGGAGAGTTCAGTTGGGTGTTTCCGGCTCCACCAGTCGCTTGGCCCGCTAAATAATTAGGTCAGTGTTTGAAACACTATTTGGTAGAGGCCATCCTAAGCAGAATAGTAAAACCAGGTCATGCACTGGACATCTCAGGCTAATTTTATTTTATTTTACTCCAAAGCCAGAGGGGGGCAAGAGGGGGGGCAAGAGCAGCCACAGAGGGGCAATTGCCCCACCTTGCCCCCCCTGGCTACGCCACTGATAGAAACTGAAATAGCAAATTATGAACAACAAAATGATTTTAATCTATCGGTTTTGCAAAGCCCCCCTCTCTTCAGTCTGAAACTCCTTTGATTTTTTGGTGGTAAATTGTTGACAATTGGCCGATTTTGACACTTTAAAGTACAGGAAAGCTCTGAAAATCGCACATAATACATTTAAAATCATTTTCTTTCCACCCATACCTTTAATTTTGATGAGAATGAGCTTCGACGACTCTCTGCAATCTTTAGTGCTGAAAATTAGGTGAAAATCCCTTGTTACTGAGGTTAGAATCATCCGATGTGAAAAATTTTAAGTTCCACATGTTCATCTGCTTGCAATGAAGCCGTTCATGCAGGTGCGAAGTGTGTTCCGCACACAAGAAAGAATCGCGAAAAATATTAATTAAATCAAATAACTGGACTTTTAATAAAAATTGGGCTTTGATCCACCTATGTATTTCGAAGACTAATATTTTAGGAAAGCTATAATGAATATATTTAATTGAGAAAGTCATTTAAGATGGAACACAGATATTGATGATGTCATTAACTTGAGTGGGTTTCCAAGGTGATTCTCCAGCGTTTAACTAGTTTGCTGGCCTATGTAATTCATACTCTGCTTAAGCCTGTAACATAGATTTCAGATGCAAACTACAAAAAAACACATAGATCTTCATTTGATGAAAGTCACATACTTATAAGCAAACGCTTAAATAAGCTAAAGCGTTTTAAAACGTTCAATCCCAACAGCACTGATAATAACTTTTGATGACATTCACAAGCTTCTTCCAAGCTCAGCACATTTATTCAAGAGTCGTGACTTGTAAGCATCTGCATAATCAAAACCAGTAGCGTAACCAGAGCAGGGGGGGGGGGCAAATTAGGATGGAAAATAGGGAAATATTAATAAAAAATATGGTAATGGTGGGCAAAATGGTGAGAAAATTGGGGAAATGAAAAAAACAGGATTTAAACTTTCAAATTTCCCCATTTTCCAAATCATTTGTCAATGTTTCTTCCCCCCGAATGACATGTGGGCCTATCTTGGAAAATTCCAAAAATATTCCAAAACATGTCAACGCATTTGACACTGTTTTTGAGTGTGTGCTCAATGGATATTTTAGCAGGATACATTGACCAAAATATTCTGATTTTCTATTCTTTGTTTACGTCATGAGCCTTAGTCATTAGCAAATATTTTTGATCATAGTATAGTCAGTGATAATCCAGCCATGTTTCCCTGATTTTCAGTTTTCTGACCTGACTTTTCCTATAATTCCACATCATTTCCCTTAGATCAAATAAAAAGAGCACCCAAATGTTTCTAAATTTTCCCTGAAATTTAAAGAAAAACTTATCTTTAAAATAAAATGTTCTCCGTAATTTTTGTTTTTGGTAACTTGTGGAAAAAATTCTCTAGAGTTTCATTTACCGTTCATCATGTTTATATTTCATTCCAACAGTTCATTGTATACAGTTTTCCAACATCAGTCATTTGACTTATTTATTTTCTCAGATTTATGGCGCTGTAATATTCAAATTTTGCAAAGAAATCCACAATTTTATCACCGTTAGGCCTATATATTCCTTAAAATTTCTCTTAGCTGTCAACGAAGACATTTATATACTCTGCTTTTTTATATAAGCATTTCAGCATTTCGGAATACAACGCGCGATATGTTACAAAAATCTCTGGTACCGAAAATAATTTGGGGGAAATGTCTTGATGGTTTGCCCCTCCCCCATGGAAAAAAATTATGGTTATGCCACTGGTCGAAACGTAGCATCTGAAGTGGCAGTGGATTCTTAAGTTTATTTGCACTGCGTTTCGTTTCTAATTCTTCACTCCGTAGCTCTGTAAAAGAAAAAACATAAAATACATGGGAATTTATCGGCAGACAGTGCAATTGAGCAATTGACCTTAATTGATTGCAAAAGTTAAATAATAAAATGTATAAATGCTTTTTTTTTTATTGCCTGGTTGCAATGTAGGAAGTACAAGTATTGTCAGTAATATGACTGCTAAGTAATCGGACTATGTAATTGGCTGACATATATTGGCATGACTAAATAAGAGGGAAACCACTTAATTTCCAGTGGGTCTAAGGCAGATTTCACGAAATTCTTCAAAATGACTTACCAATAATTGGTCCACAAGTTACATTAGCACAATGGCGACAATGCTAATCTTGCAGTTACATTAGCAGTTACATTAGCAATGAAAAAAACGGCTACCACTCCAAGCTGTTTATCTTTTCGGAGATCTGTATAGGTAAATAATACACATTTTTCAATAAAATTTCATAATTTCATATTTTAGATTTGCCTAGATAGCAAGAACACTGAGAAATTACGATGTGAAAGTTGCTAATGTAACTACTATGCACTATACTGTACAGGCTCCTTTGTTTTAATTGACCCCTAATTGACCCCTAATTACCCCCTAATTACCCCCTAATTACCCCCTAATTACCCCCTAATTGACCCCTAAATTGACCCCTAAATTGACCCCTAAATTGACCCCCTAATTGACCGGAACCGGAAGTCATTCACCTGACCGGAAGTCGTATATATATGTTCTTGGATATATGTTCTTGGATATATGTTCTTGGATATATGTTCTTGGATATATGTTCTTGGATACATGTTCTTGGATATATACATACAGGTACTTATGTACAATGTACATTACTCAGTTCAGATCTTTGTAATCCTCTGATTGATTACATAAAAAAAGACAGACACTCTGGGTTTCAATTTCAAAATATTTATTGTTCATTCTTCATACAATAATTTCAAAATCTAATCCACTGTTTCAATTCAAATTTATATACATGTATATACAAAATATATGTATCAAGTACATTTCATTTATGTATAAATTCATTTATGTACAAATTCAAATCCAATCAATGTACAAATTCTCAATGTACAAACATGTATAACAAATCATATATGAGCAAACATGTATTCAGAACTTTAGACATATCCATAGGGTAAGGTATCAAAATTGTTCAACAATATTCTTTTAGTATACACTAGCCTAACTTTTTTTCTCATGGGTCTATTATAGATTCCTCCCCTGACCTTGTCCCTAACAAAGAGTTCATATGGAGGTAACATTATCTCCCTTCCTTCAAAAATGATTTCTTTAATACTATTGAAATTGACAAATTTGGAATTTTTCTTGTTTATTGTAATTCCTTTAAATTTCGTCTTTTCTTTTTCATCATCTTGTTTGTAAGCATAGGATTTTGGGCCTGAAGAAATGAATTCCTTGATGTATCTACCAGGAGGTAACTCATCAGTTAGCTCACCTAAGTAATCTCCCAAAGGTGGCATAGCCTCCCCTTCCTTAGCTTTAAATATGACAGAGTCCGTATCCATGTAAAGAACCCTTTCTCCCAAGAAATCAACCACATCATAGAGTTTTAGCCTGGCCCAACAGGTAGTGAAACAGGCAACAACTTCATTGGTTTTCAGATTGTCAGGTTCGAAAGTTGATTTGGAACAGTATTCTACAGAGAGGCATGAATCATTGATTTTATGTACCAGACAGAGTTCTTTGGTAGGATCATTGACAAACATTCTGAACTTTGTAGCATCTGTAATGTACATACTTTTAGTTTGATTTGTCTTTTCTCCAAATTTTCCCCAGAAACTATTTAAAGCCAATTTGGCAACAGCTCTGAGTCCGGGGTTATGTTTAATATTCTCTTTTACCAATTCAATACCCTCGGCCTGGTGATACCTTCTGATGTATTCATCTTTGTCCTCCTCATTACTCACCCATTCTGGAAATCCCGAAGATTCCTGTTTAATTCTTAGGAAAGTATTTACATATTCAGCAAACAGTTTTGATGATCTCCCCTCCCAATTGTAAACCTCATAAATTTTGATGATGGTATAGCCTTTTTCAAGAGCTTTCAGAATTTCTGGTGTACAGAATGTACCTACTATGGATCTATCTTCATCAGTACACTGGCAAGGATCTTGGGATTCAAAATCAGCACAAGTTCTACAGAGAGGAAATTTCAGCCTACCATTTGATCTATATGGTAATACTGGGTGATAGAGAGATTTTGGAGCTAATATTTTCAATTTAGCAAGTCCAAAGTAGGATTTCATCGAGTAGTCAAAATCTCTAGTTATGATAGTAGGATGTCCAGTGGGCAGTTCTTTGTATTTATTGACATAAGGGTAAAGGGAAGTGAAATCGTAATAGAAAATCTTTTCTCCTTCCTTAACCTGGTAGTGTAGTTTTATGGCATTTACTCTACCACCAAAAAAGGCATCTCTGATTTTCAATCTCTCTGGTACATCAATATTGTTCACAAAATTAGCCAAATTTGAGTCTGTTCTGACCATCAGGTCAAACTCGCATTCCCAAATGACTTTTAAATCTTTTATTCTATTTCTCAAATATTTCTCTCTCTTCATAGTTTGAGCATATATTTCAGCCATGGTTTGACCGGTCTGAGGATCCTTGGCACTTCTGTCGGGAAAGCATTTTGGACAAGCATGCCATCGGCAGCCATGAAATTCAAAACCAATATTGTTTTTTCTGTCTAGACCATCTAATCTGTAATTTCCAATTTTACACTCCCCCACATTCCGGGCATGTTCGATGAATACACCAGCTGTAGCAGCAACAGACTGAAGCCATTGAATTGATTTGTAGCTATGGTTGTGTCTAGCCACATAACCCTGAGGTGGTACATGGGGAATATCCGAATCTTTAAAAGTTTTGTTTGTCACTTCATTGGAAGGTATTACCTTCCCATCCTGATAGAAATTTCCTCCCTTTTTTTCAACAATTACTCTTTGTCCATTCAGGTCATACCTCTCTTTCAGAAAATTTTGTCTGTAAATTTGCATACAAGTTGATGCAATTGTCACCTGGCAGAAAGGGTCAACACTTTGGATACCATCCTCTGTCTCTATTGATGTAACTTCCCTAATCAAGCTTCTAAATTTCAGACAGGCTTCTTTCAAAATCAGCACATCATTTCTACAATAAGAAAGCATGTCCTCATACATGTCATACGGTCCTGTCATCGAATCATACCACTCTCTATCCAGACCCTCCCCATAGTAGTTAACTTCTGGATATTGAGGAAAATATCTTTGATTGAAATTTTTTCTAGTGTTGAATTTGTGTGGAAAGTCCCCTTTCTTCAAATTTGTTGATAACCCCAGAGTTTTGGGCAGTTTACTGAGAGCCATTGGGAGAAAACTTAAGGAATCCACAAACCTGATGTCCAAAGAGTTGTACACATGCATGTACATAATCTTGGAACCAGTCCAAGTAATTTCCGGAAAAATACCATTGTTTAAAAGATAACTTTGAAGGAAGATATTATCATACCCTTTTGAGTAATGACCTATGCATGTGACCCCCTTATGCCCTTCCCTGAAGAGCCATTTTCCGAAACTGTCCACAGTGTCAAATCCTGAGAAGGTCACCTCCCTCTTGAAACAGTCCGAGCAACTTTCTCCTTGTCCATGAGAGGTACACCTTATTCCACAAGACTTACAGTGGGTGTCATCATCTTTACAACTGTCACAGCAGGACATAGCCACAACCATATTTGGAAGATGTTGTTTCAGTCCGCAGTACCAGGTTTTACAATTTTTACACTTTCTACAGACCGAACAGGTGTAATCTTCAGCACAGTCTGGACAGTCTTCTCTCTTTCGGCATACATAGCCATCATCACATTCCCACATTTCACTTTGAGATGATTCAAAATCGAAGAATATGAATTTCTCATTTGATTTCTTGGGTCCAGCAGCTCTCATGTAGCAGAGATGTTCCCCAACAACATAGTCTTGGCAGCACTGGCACAACCATTCATGGCACTGATGGTCATCCCTCGATCTCTTCTTGGTATCCAACAATTTATGACAGTCTTTACACTTATAATATTGTTGGCATCTCGAAGGTTTGTCTTCTCCTTTCCTCTCTCTCGTTTTGAAGGTTGAGGTCTCTTTGTGGACTTGAAAACATTCTTCATTTCTACACGTTCTGTTACAGTCAGTACAGTAGGTCTTCTTCTCCCATTTACAGTCCAATCTGTCACACATGTGGCATTTCATTTGACAGTGATGTTGTATAAATCTTGAGTAAAACTTCAGACATGTTGTACATACTTCCGTATTCACAAACAGTCCATGTATGTTAGTGATAGAGTGAAAATGTTCACCCTCCTTCAGCAGAAATATCTTCTTCTCCCGGGTCTCACCAGCATAGATGATGTTGTAACCAGTCCCAACATCCAGCACCACAATCTGTACATCCAAATAGTTTTCAAACCTGTGGAAGTCCCGGACATTGACTGGTTTATCATGAGGTAGTCCAACTTGTTGGAGTAGCTCCAGAGCCCTTCCCTTCTGACTATTCAGACCAAATCTATGAGCCCTACTAATCTTCTGTAGTACCTTCAGATTAGGGTCATTGTTCAGTTTAGCCATACACACAGAGATGGCTCTGGCAGCACAGGTCTGGTCATTTTCCAACTCTGGAATCACTGTCACACATCTTTTCTTGATAAGAGAGTTATTTTTGTCCTTCATATCAGTGTTGGTCACAGCAAGTCTTCCCCCTCCAATGTCCGACCTCAGAAGTCCAAAGTTTATTTGGAAACTGTTGTCAATACTGAGTTCCTCATCCGATTGAATCACTTTTTCTATCCTTGACATGATCGAATCCACTGAAATGTCTCTGTTTCTTCTCATGTGGATGGTGATAGGTCTTCTCAAATTATTGTGTTCAATCACAATACTTGAGCGATCTTCGTTCCCATGATCCCTCAGGGCTCTGTCTAGAACATCTTGAAACATTTGTCTCAATTGTCTTTGAACGTCTACCAGTCTTCGGCCCATATATTCCTTCTCAAATTTCACTTTGAAAGTTCTTTGTTCGTATCCATATCTTCTGGGCATAACATCATGACTTTCTTCAATATGGTAGGCAGGAAGATCAGCATCCATAGCAGCATCAGCATCAGCAGCAGGGCCTTGGTCATCAGCAGCAGGCCCTTTGTCAGCAGGAGCCTCAGGGCCTTGGTCAGCACCTTGGTTAGCATCTTCAATATCCATAGGCATTTGTTGACCCACTTGGTCAGCATACTGGTCAGCACCCTGGTCAGCAACACCGGCCTGGTCAGTACCACCAGCCTGGTCAGCAGCATTCAGTCTTGGTGACTTTTCATCAGGTCCAGCATTATCTGTAGATAGTTGTCTTTTAGCCATGTTGTCTGTATTCTGACTCAGTCAGGTATGAAGCATCCTGTCAGCATCCCCCTGCTTTATAGCACCAAAAAAGGGGAGTGTCCTAAATTGGAATTCCCCTTCAGTCTAAAAATAGCCTGTGATCACTCAACATGCCTGAACAGGCTTATTCCATCACCAGAGTGGTTGCAACACAGAGCTATGACTCATCACTCCACTGCCTGTTGGGTAGACTTTCCTAGACTGAGTCACTCCCAGATGATCAGCTTGTTTTATTCGTTTTGAAAAGGGCTTTCTAACAGTCTTTATTTGGTTATTCTATCTGCTACGGTTGCTGAGATATTTGCAAAAACGTTGAAATACGCTGAATACGCATCCCGCAGCTCAATTCTGCTTTACACCTAACCCAGAGTGACCTACATCGCTCCTGCGCGCATGCGCACAGGCCGTCTTGAACGGCATGGTCGACCATGAACATGGAGATGCTATCGGAATTTCAGCTTTGATGGCTTCTTTAAGTCATCTAACCATTATGGACATGTCTGATACTGGGTCATTACAATTTTAAGAGTTGATTCTTCGACCGGACTATATCGGCTAAGTCCTAACATAGCCAGGGATGGCTACACGAACGTTTAAAGTTGGATCCTACCGGGCGATAATATGTCAAAATGGCGGCTGTCAGACGCTCGCAATGTGAATAGTGGTTGCACTGGGTGTTTGTGTGCCGAAATGGACTGTCGGACTTAAAAACTGTTTTGAAATCGCTTCTCCGGAATGTTAAGTTGCTGTATACCGAGTGAGGGAACTGTGGATTGCCTTGTGTGGACTCGCGATTGCATTTTGTGAAGCAACCTTCGGAAATATCTCAAAATGACAGCGCATGGAGCGCTGTGGATGTAAACAAACATTAACCCTTGACAAATGCAGTATAATGACTGTCGGACTTAAAAACTGTTTTGAAATCACTTCTGTGGAATGTTTACTGGCTGTATGCCGAGTGAGAGACCTGTGGATTGCATTTTGTGAAGTATGTCTGAGCAAGTCAAGATGTTGTTATTGTGGAACTGTCAAAATGACAGCTGTTGGATTTAAACATTAACCATTGACAAATGGACATGTCAAACCTCAGGGAACATGTATTCAGGGTGATTGCCTGGAATGTTGATCATGCATGTGAAGTGACAGATATGTGGATTACATGGAATTTGCTGTGTCAGTGGTGTTTTTGAAACAAGATGGCAATGTTTGCATTATTGTATAACTGTCAGAAAAGTTTCTGATTGATCAAGCTTTGATCAAACCCTGATCCAAGGTGAAAATTGGTGCCAAACAGGTGTTGTGAATATGTTGTGATTGTCAAACCCCTGAGCAATTTATTTGCTAATCATGTTGACAATGAACAAACAAGTTTGGAAATTATTTGAAAAATCATAATTTTGTGAATAATGCAGCATTGGAATGTATTGGATGCAGCACTGGGATAAATTGGAATGCATTGGAATGTATTGGATGCAGCACTGGGATAAATTGGAATAAATTGGAATAAATTGGAATGCAGCATTGGAATAAATTGGAATGCATTGGAATACATTGGAATGCAGATGTGAATGTTTTATTATAAGGGCTGTCAAATTATCATTTCACTACACATGACTTAAAATATGATTGGGAGTTGCTTCTTTTGAATGATTGCAGCAAGTGACAATGATGTGAGTTTTAAACAATTGCTGCATGAATGATTTTTTGTACATCAACTCAAATGACTCAGGGTGCTTCATTCCTGACTGAGTGACAGTCTGAGTCATGATACCACCCAAGTAAATAACTGGATCAATTGACTGGCTATGTTTACATTATTGTGGAGCTGTCAGAAAAGTGTTTCTGCTTGATCAAGCTTTGATCAAACCTTGATTCAAGGTGAAAAATGCCGCCAAGTTGGAACTTTGGATGTCCTGATGTCAAGCTGTCTTATGGGCAATTTATTAGCTAATTATGTTAACAATGGACATGCAAGTTTGGAAATAAGTTGAAAATAAGGATTTTATGGATCTGATCATTGATCAAGTTAAAATGACCATTTCTACATATACATTGTATTCTCTTGTGGACTGCCTAATGGACAATTTAAGACATGGTTGACAGAAGAATTCTGGAAATCATTTGAAAATTGTGTAAATTATGTATTTGTGATAATACAGCATAGGAATGCTGCTGCATTGGCCTGAGTATTGGAATGTATTGGATGCAACATTGGGATACATTGGAATGCAGCTGTTATGTCAGCTGATATTTCAGGCTGTTGAAGCTGGGTGATTGTGTTGGACATGTAAATTATTTTAAGTTTGTGAAATTTGTCTGATTTGGAATAAGTCACTGACTTAGTGCCTGAACTCACTGTGACTTAAATATTTTGTATTCTGCTAATATGGAAAAATTGTACAATTTCTCAGTTCTGCTGAATGTAATAAATTGAATATTTCCAACATAATGTTATTACTATGAGAACAAACATTGAGCCTACTGACTGAATCACCTAGCTGTCAGTTCAGGGATTGATTTATGAAAGATTAAGGGGTAAGCTATCTAAACCGGTTTAAACTGGTTTAGAATAATATCAATTTTGGAGCAGCCTGAGCTTACTTGACTGCATTTTATATATGTTATGGGCCATAATTAAAAGTTTAAATCTATTTCTATGAAAGGGTGTTATCTATGTTAGTGGAATTATTGTGTCAACGTAAAGATGTGTGCATTGGTCTGCTCCTTCTGGAGGATATGGTTCGTCCTTAGAAGGACGTTTTGTTGATTTTGTTCTTGTTCTTCTTCTCCCTGGGCCTTTGATCTTCTCCTCAGGGGATGGGGTGATCTTCTCCTCAGGGGGTTAGGGTGATCTTCTCCAGGTGATGGGGTGATCTTCTCCCTCAGGGGATGGGGTATGCTGTGATCATCTTGCCCTCAGGAGAGACGACCACTCTCATCCAGGAGGTGCGATGGATCCTCCCCCGGCGGTCAATCGAGTGACCAATGATTACTTCATGGTCAAACTCGACCAACCACCGGTGGTCCCTCCCAGGGATGTTAAATCCATCCCTCCTGGTTTTCTCAATGAAATAAATTATGTCTTCATGAGTCAGTTCCATCAGGAACTGACTCTTTCTGAAGGTCAGTCTCTGACCATGGTGGCCTTGGAACACGTGGCTATAATCCTCCATCTTCAATTCTTGCAGCAGAATGAATGCAAACAGCTATCCAAGCCACCAAAACTTGCCAAAATCACCTGCCCCAAATGATGGGATGTCATTGGGTGTCTTTTGTGGCTGATGAGTCACACCATCAATCCATCATTGACCAGGTGGTAATGTTGCATCATTTACACCAGAGGACTGGAGAAGGGAAGACATATAACCAGGAAGATGGAACAAGGAATGATTACATGTCTGCTCTGTTCAACTAACGAGCCTACCATCTCGTTTACCTGCTGTGTTAGGGAGGAGATGAATCATTTTGCTTGCCTGGCCTGCTTCAAGAAATATTTAATTTGTGAGGTCTCCAACTGTATTAAATCTGGACTTTCTGATGGTAAGTTTAAAGTATTTCAATGGCTAATATAACTTTACCATTTTTGAGCTAATTTTTATCTGGGTCTTTTTGTCAAAATATGTAATTTAATGGGATGACACAGGGATATTACTTTCAAAGGTAGTGACATGTTCATTGACATCAGGAAAATAAATGATTGTTTTGACATACTTGGTAATATTTAGGCTATCTAGATAATATTGATATGACTAGATATCTAAAAATTTGTAGAAATATTCTCTGATAAAATATTCATTTTTTGTTTCCAGACGAAGTAACTGTCCGCTGTCCCCACTGCCGTATGCCAGATTTAAGAATGGTAGAAATGAAGGATTGTCCAACAATGCCCATAACTGCTTTTCTTGGCATGGACTTAATAATATTGACTAGCCGAATGAACCTTGATTATATAGAACAAGGTCGAGAAGAAGAAAGAATGAACTCTATGCTCTTGATAAGAGAGACAATTTTACCCGAAATCCTGGAACTCTCAGGATTCAGTAGGGATGAGTTACAGGACTAATCCTGTGATATGTTTTGTGTATATATATGTGATATGTTTTCTGTATATATATGTGATATGTTTTCTGTATATATATGTGATATGTTTTCTGTGTATATATATATGTGATATGTTTTCTGTGTGAAGTGACATATCTTGTATTATGTATAATTGTCTTATGTATATAATGTTTTGTGTATATATATGTGATATGTTTTCTGTATATATATGTGATATATTTTGTGTATATATATTTACAGTAATTCAACGTTTTGGAGACATCGTACCAGCCTTTAGGAGACATGCTTCATGTTTGGGGGACTTGGCTATGTCCCCCAATTGTCTTGATTAAATTTCTCCCACCCAACGCGCTCTACCAACTTAAAAATTTGCAAGCATCTGCACATTGACTAAAGAACGTGACACCAAATTTAATTTTTTGATAAACTTTAAAACTTTCTGAGATATTAGGGATTACATTTTTGCAGCCCTACCACCTTTAGGGGACAGTACTTTCAGCTTATTTGCCGTGTAAAAACCATATATGTTTAAATCAAAATTTTGGCAGCTAAATTTATGGGCTACCATCCTGATAATTGCAAAATTTCATAATGCTGTGTTCAAAATTAAAAATAATAGAAAATTCATGACCACATATTTACTGTTCTGTTTGCAAGGCCATTTAAATTGTTTCCTGGCCTGTGATTGGCTGACAGAGAGCTGCGATGTGATTGGTCAATCCAACTAAATGGCTCCAAAACAAAGGAGGTGGAATGTCCAAGTCACTGGTAAGTTCATTTTCTTACAAGTATTACCTGATCACAGTCATCTTTTGGTATTTTTAGCAGTTTAGTCTTTGGATATAGGCGCCGATTACTACCAGGCCTATACATGACGTCAGGTCATGAATATGTCAACACAACAACTGCTGCTTCAAACATAAAACTGCTATGGATGTTTTGCCACTCTACTTGGTCAATTCCCATCCAAATTTCTTTCTGAAAAAAGTTTTAGGTACCCTGCAACCAGCTCTATCAAGTACAGTTGTCAGTATTCGTCCGTCGCTGTTTCTTTTTGCCGTACGACACTTTTTTCGTCGATCGGTCAGCTCGCAAAAATGTCATTTTAGTTGTATCAAAATAAACTTCCATGGACGTTTTGTTTCTCTGCTCGGTCAAATCTCAACCAAATTTCAGTCCGAAAAAAGTTTTAGATACCCTGAAACCAGGTCTATTAACCAGAGTTGTCAGTATTCGTCCGTCGCTGTTTCTTTTTGCCGTACGACACTTTTTTCGTCGATCGGTCAGCTCGCAAAAATGTCATTTTAATTGTATCAAAATAAACTTCCATGGACGTTTTGTTTCTCTGCTCGGTCAAATCTCAACCAAATTTCAGTCCGAAAAAAGTTTTAGATACCCTGAAACCAGGTCTATTAACCAGAGTTGTCAGTGTTTGTCCTTCTTTGTTTCTTTTTGCCGTACGGAACTTTTTTCGGCGATCCATGTGCCCGCAAAAATGTCATTTTGCAAACTGGTACATCAAAAATAAACTTAACATTCGGGACAATGTAATGTAATGTTCCTACTGAGCACAGGTTATAAAACCTCTATGCTCAGATCTTTTCTCTGGTTGGTAGAGTTGATATGGATGTGTCGGTGCTGGTGCAGTGAAGGTGTATCATACAGTCAGTGAAATTGCTTCGTTTTCTGCTCCTGAGGGGCTGGTTGGGGGACTAATGCCCCAGTCTCACGGCACGTTATGGAGAACTATTTAAATCGGCGTCGAAGTATTTCCTGGTAATTTGGATGAATTTGGGTGATCCCCCCAGGGGAAGTTTTTGTTCCCCTCAGGGGTTCCTAGAAATGGAAAAACTGCGCCGTGGATGTCAAAAAAGATTCAAAAGGTACAAACTTTTTTTTCATGACGGCGGAACAGAGCCCAAAATTTTCTTGATTTTTGGATGTCCGGCGTGGATTTTTTCAGTGAGAACGTCTCAAAAACATCTCCGGCGGGATATTAGGACATCCCCTGCCCCTGAGGGGACCTCTCCTGCCCCCGCGGGACCTTTCCTGCCCCCGCGGGGACCTTTCCTGCCCCTGGGGGGACATTTGAAGACTCGCCGGCAGTTTTTGACATCCCGCCGCGGTGAAATAGGTTCCCTGAGGGGCAGTTATAGGTTCCCTGAGGGGTACTTTTTATATCTCGGGGCGATATAAAATTATCCCTCAGGAGGAGGAAATTCCTTTCCCCCGGCGAACTTTTGGGGACGGCGTACAACTTTTCTTCCCTGCAGTGAACAAAAAGAACCCCGCCGTGATATGCTTTTAATTAATTATGTATTGGTTTTATAAACATTGTATGTCGCCGGGATGGTCATTTTTTTCCTAGAATTCAACTCAAGCTACCCCTCAGTGGTAAAAAAGTTCTCCGAAACGTGCCGTGAGACTGGGGCTTAAGATGGATGTCGACCTTTAGGCTGCCACATGGTCTTAAATTTCTACCCTTTGGTGTCATAGCACATGGTACGCCTCAGGCCGCCGAGGCTGCCACTTGACCTGCCACCCCTGCGGGTGTCACTCTTGGGGATAGACATTAATCTATGGTTCTTCCAGAACTCGTCCAATCTTCTTTTAAAGGCTACCATCGAAGGCGCATTTACTATGTCGTGGGGTAAACTGTTCCATGGTTCTGCAACTTTGCATATGAATTATTTCCTTAAATCTGTGGATTGGCTTGTATTGAATATCTTGAAATTGTGCCCTCTTAAGTTATTTTTGTGGAATGGAATATCTATTGAAGTCTGCGGGTCATACTGGGAGTGTGCTATTTTATACAGTTCAATCATGTCCCCTCTTAATCTTGTGAATGACGGTGTTGGCAGGTTCAGCTCTCTTAGCCTTTCTGGATATGTTTTCCCCCTCATTCCCTGTACTAGTTTCGTTGCTCTGCGTTGTACAGACTCGATCTTCCTGATATCCTTTAGTCGACCATATTCTAACCTCGATCTGACAAGGGCTTTGTAGAGTGGAGTGAAGACCTCCATGTTTAAATTTCTGAACACTCTCTTTTGTTTGAATTTTGTCGTTTCCTTGTTTCTTGCATAGTACCAGGTCCATAGATCTCGTGTCTGGTTGGTGCTTCCTGATTTATTCTCTCTTGCACTTGTCTGGATGGAATTCAAGTAGCCATTTTTCACTCCACTCCTTAAGGGCGTTTAGATCGTCTTGTAAATGGTCTTCTCGGTGCGAGTCGGTTGCAGCGTCCTGAATATCTTGGTATCATCTTCAAAGAGATAGCAGTTGGTCAGGAGATTATCTGGAAGATCGTTCATGTAGACGATGAAGAGGATTGGACCGAGGACAGAGCCTTGTGGTGCACCGGAAGATACTGGCAATGGAGATGATAGTGACTTGTTTATTCTTACTCCTTGTGACCTGTTGAGGAGAAAATCTTTTATCCAGCTATTAAGTGATCCTTTAATTCCGTATGACTGAAGTTAGTTTATGAGACGTTGATGGGGGACTGTGTCGAAGGCTTTTTTCCATGATCTTCAGTAGTTGTTGTACTGTGGATCTGCCTGGTAGGAAGCCATATTGATACTTGCTGAATAGATTGTAATGGAGCATATATTTCATTATTTAATCACGGATCAGACTCTCCATAACTTTGCAAAGGATTGATGTCAAGCTTACAAAAGTTTGCTAGACATGGTTATACCATGGGTGAAGGCAGTATATCCCTGGTATAGTCATCCTCGAAGCCACGATGTTGATGGTCGGAAATTTGTACTGAAAATTCTGCCTAGTTCAAGTGACTTAATTTTTTGACTCTGATATCAGGATTTTTTGACACTGAATTGTTTGAAATTTATTTCGTAACCGGATACACAGAACTTTCAATGTTTACATGTATAACTGTGTTTTTCATTTTTTTCTTTTACATAAGTGTGGCAAATTTTAAAACCAAATAGTTTAGGCCTATTCTCGGAAATAAATTGAAACAGAAAACTTCATGCCGCATCCTGTTTGCAATAATATCGAGGGGCGTTGCCACAAACCAGGTAAGGGGGGGTTTGTTCCAGATGATCATGGCCTAATCGGCTTTCTGGGGGCTGCTTTTGGACCCAAGAAGCCAACGGACTGGTACAAAAAGCTAAAAAAAAATTTTTTTAACTTTTCTGTCAGTTATCATTATGCAAACTTGTGTGATTTGAGAATCCCCCCTTACTCTACACAATAATCGGGATACGGCAAAAGTGTCCAATAATGTTTTTGAAACTTTTTTTTTACTTTGGATTGGAATATATTTGTTATGTTGGTAAGAAGTGTGTGAAACTCTCATCCTTGCCTTGTTTGGAAAATCGAAGACAGCACTAGAGATCCCTATAGGCCTACCAATAACCTAATGTGTCCATTATAGTATTAGTCCCTATATTAAATACATGTACATTGTAGGGCTCTCACGTTTAGACTATTAATCGCCGCCAACTAGATTTTGGTCAAAAATCAATTCCAGTTTGCAAAATCGATTAATCTGTTATTTGTGTATTTTGTACCTGGAAGACACTGTTTATAACTCCAAATCCTTGGTATTAAGAGTGAATTGCAACTGAATTTGTCAATTGGATTGGTTTAACATGATTGAAGCTGATTACATAGAATGAAGTCATTGAAGTGTGAAGTCTTCATAGCAATTGGTGTTTCATTGTCAAATTTGAGGCTATTGTCTTCTCCACAAGGTTGTCATATGTGAAGGAGACTAGGCATGTTACCTTACTATATAAATGGCGATTAATTGATTTTGATTCCATTTTTGGCTATAGATTAATCGATTTCTAAATTCTGTAATCGTGATAGCCCCAGTACATTGTACAATAGGGAAGGAAGTGATTTTCAGGAATCTAAATCCATTGATTTAAAAACCTCAGTGGTGTCAGTGTAGGTGGGGCTGGTGGGGCAAAAAATGCCCCATCACTTTTTGGTCAAAGTATACATGTTTCTGAATCAAAAAAGAAATTATAATATTTTTCCTGACATCTTCTTAAAATGAAACTGACGCCCCTGAAAAACTTTATGATGGACTTCTGGGATTAGAATGACCATCATTCTCCAAATGGTAAACATGCAACCTGTTGATTATGGTTTGTCTTTTGGCAAAATGTAAAAATGCAAAAATAGTGTCTCAGAAGAAAGCAAATTTAAAAATGTAAAGGATAAGTCTTGATTTTGTATATATTACAGTTGTCTAATGGGTGAATGTGGAACATGAAGATATGTACACCCGAGAATGTCAATGTACAATGAGGCCGTAACGCCGAGTTGTACATGACATTCAAGGGTGTATATATCTCATGTACCACAATTTACCCATTATACAACTGTTTTGTACCATGAAACCCCCTATTATCAAAGGAAAATTATGAAAATTACGAGCCAAATTGTGTAAAAATGTCTTATTTCAGAGATTTCACTTTTACAAAAAAATTAATTTTCAAGAAATGAATTGTTATAGTGGTTGTGTCAGTAACTACCATCAGCACCCACCCCCCCCCCCTCCTTTTTAGTGATACAAATCTTTACCACAAAAAAGAAACAACTGTTACTATGATGTGAAAGAGAGGTTGAATGACATCACCATTGTGATGTCACATCCCATGCTGCAGTGCTCTAGTGTCAATGAACGAAGCACCAAACCATTGGAAATGACTATATGTACAACAACGGTGTACATAATGCTAATTTTCACTGTTGAGTGGTACAAATATATACACATCAAAGTTGACCAGCATAAATTTCAGTTACTTTAATGTTCTTGACCTGTTAGAGTTGTTATATGGCACACCTGCTAAGATAAACTAAATTACCACATCGAATTTAAACAATGTTAAAAAAAGGTCAGATCTAAATTGAAAAAGTAAAAGATATATTTCAAATTTTTGTAAATTCCGCGGTCATTGCCGCGTATATATGGGTCAGAAATTGAGGAAAACCCCTGGAACAAACTTTGGTGACGAAAACTAAAATTTTGAAATTATATTCTCGCAATGAACTACACATGCTTTTGACACTTGTGACTTACTTTTAAAAATCTGGTAAAGGTGACTTAAGTTTTAAATGAGTTTCATAAACTTAGTGCTTGATGGCCCTAGCTATGCTTTGTCATTTCTACTGTTCAATTGACCAGGACTACTTGTGACGTCTGTCGTGTGAGAATCATGAAATTGATGTATTGGTGGAATTGATGATTTGCGGAGATTTGCCAAACAGAGTTTTACTGTTTTGATCACATGCAAATCTCATGTGGGGTGGAGCAAAATGCCCTATCTTTAAGCCAAATAAGATTTTTTCAGGGCGGATCAAGACAAAACCTGCCTAATATCGGGACAGACGACCTCTAACATATAAAATTCTTATTTTTCATGGTAAAAATAGTGACAGTTCTGCCCCTCCCCCAGTAATGTACACTTATGAAGCCATTCATGCACTGCACAAGAGCATTTGTGGGCTTAATTTCACACTGACACATTTGTGAGCATAATTTTCCAACAGAAGTATCATTTTCGGCATTGCATTAATTGAATCAATAACTTCATTTACAATCAGCTACAAATATTCAGTATGCATTTATGAAGAAATTTTGTTTTGTGTTGTAAACTTTCCGGCATATCCAGTATAAAAAAAACCAAGATTTCTGTTTGTGATTTAACCTATTGTGTTTGAAACTGAAATTCAATGTCAGATATTTATTGCTGCTTATCCTCACAGGTTTTGGTCAAAATGTTTTGAATATCTCAATATTTTTCATCTGCGTTTCAGGACATGTGAACAGTTTCAACAGCCTGCAATGCAGTACAGTGGACCAGAGGCAGGTACAGTGGACCAGTGATATTACCTAGAGCGATTGATCCTTATATGACAAGAAATTTTAAATCATGATTGCATGCATCCAGTGTGAACTCAAACAAGGTAAGTCAATGGGGCAGTGCAGCACTGTTTTATAGTTTAATGGTCCAAACTAGGGGGAACCGGGGCACATTGGGACGCTTTTAACGTCTACTAATTTTTGCTTTTGAGCTTAAATGCATGGCATAATAAACTAGACTGCACCTACACTTTTGCAGCTAGAGAGAAAAATGTGAGTTGTAAAAATGGCCGTCCAAATGTGCCCCGGCGTGGCACATTAGGACATCAGCCGGGGCGCATTAGGACATCAAATGAAAAATCATTTTGATACTCGATGTGCAATAGATATCACATATAAGTAGTGCGTAAGACAATTTACAGTGCATTAGCACCTTGTAGTGCCAATAGTTAATAAGTTTAAACAGTTTTAAACACTTAACATAAACTGTCCTGGGTGCGGACATCTATGTAAGTAACACACAGTGCTTTGTGACAAATTTGTTCACAGAGCATGGTAATCCATTATACTTCTATTCACTGTGGCCTGAATACCTGTTGTGTGATGTCCCAGCTCATTCAGTTGACTTGGACACTTAAATTCTACCATATTAAGTGCGTCCCAATGTGCCCCGAATTCACTGTCCCAATGAGCCCTGGTATGACTTTGACATCAAAATGCTAATTTCTCAGGCACCAGTGAGTGTGTTTATCATGATAGCAGTTCATAACTGTTCGTTACGATATATAAAATTCATACAAGCACTGAGAAAGCCTCATTGTTCATGGTTTGTCTACAGAATGGTTTGAATTGAACCTGTCCATGTTTACTTTAGTTGTATAGTATATATATAGTAGGAAAACAAACTTTGCTTGCCATACTTCTGCATGTGGCTGTAATGTGTCTATAAAACCATGGAAAAATCAGGACGTGAAACTACAAGATATGATGGCCCTATACCTTGCCAGGATCCAAGAATACCCCACCGTCCCACAGTGCCCTGCGTCCCTATGTGCCCCGGTTCCCCCTACTAGTCAGTCTGAGAAATCGAATTCAATGAATTGCATAATGTTTGTGCTTGATAGCCTAACCATATACTTCATCATTTCTACTGCTCAATTGACCCGGACCACTTGCGACATGTGAAAGTCAGGAAATTGGCCTATAAATGCTTTGCTTGTCTCAATATTTTTCATCTGCGTTTCAGGACATGTGAACACTTTCAACAGCCTGCAATGCAGTATAGTGGACCTAAGGCAGGCACAGTGGAGCAGTGATATTATCTAGAGCTATTGAACCTTATATGACAAGAAATTGGAAATCATGACTTCATGAATCAATGTGTGAACTCAATTAAGGTAAGTCAATTGGGCAGAGTAGTACTGTTTAGTTGATGAAATAGCATTCAATGAATTGCATAGACTTTACTGCTTGATGGACCAAACCAGCTTTTGCCATTTCTGCTGTTCAATTGACCAGGACAACCTGAAACATGTGAAAAACATCAAATTGCCTATTTGTCATTTCTACTGCTCAATTGACCCGGACCACTTGCGACAAGTGAAAGTTGGAAATTGGCGTATTGGTAACAATGCTTTGCTTGTCTCAGTGTTTTTCATCTGTGTTTCAGGATAGGTGAACACTTTCAACAGCCTGCAATGCAGTACAGTGGACCAGAGGCAGGCACAATGGACCAGTGATATTACCTAGAGCGATTGATCCTTATATGACAAGAAATTGGAAATCATGATTGCATGCATCAGTGTGAACTCAAACAAGGTAAGTCAATAGGGCAGTGCAGCACTGTTTTATAGATTACTGGTCCAAACTACTGGTAAGTCTGAGAAATCTAAATCAAGGAATTGCATAATCTTTGTGCTTAATAGCCTAACCATACTTTGTCATTTCTACAGCTCAATATGTCATCCTATATTCGATTTGTCATGAAATACGAGAATTTGTCAGATATTCGTTGGTGCTTATCCTCACAATGATTTGCATGTCTAAATATTTTACATCTGCATCTCAGGAAATATAACTACTTTCAGCAGCCTGTAATACAGTACAGTGGAACAGAGGCAGGCAGAGTGGACCAGTGATATTACCTAGAGCGATTGATCCTTATATATGACAAGAAATTGGAAATCATGATTGCATGCATCCAGTTTGAACTCAAACAAGGTAAGTCAATAGGGCAGTGCAGCACTGTTTTATAGTTTACCGGTCCAAACTAGGGGGAACCGGGGCACATTGGGACGCTTTTAACGTCTACTAATTTTGCTAATGATGAAAGCACTAAAGAACTACGAAGTTGGCGAAAATATCACCAATACTATTGAGCTTAAATGCATGGCATAATAAACTAGACTGCACCTACACTTTTACAGCTAGAGAAAAATGTGAGTTGTAAAAATGGCCGTCCCAATGTGCCCCGGCGTGGCACATTAGGACATCAACAGGGCGCATTAGGACATCAAATGAAAAATCATTTTGATACTCGATGTGCAATAGATATCACATATAAGTAGTTCGTAAGACAATATACAGTGCATTAGCACCTTGTAGTGCCCATAGTTAATAACTTTAAACAGTTTTAAACATTTAACAAAAACTGTCCTGGTGCGGACATCTATATAAGTAACACACAGTGCTTTGCAACAAATTTGTTCACAGACCATGGTAATCCACTATAACTTCTATTCACTGTGGCCTGATATCTGTTTTGTGCTTTCCCAGGTCATTCAGTTGACTTGGACACTTAAATTCTGCCATATTAAGTTCATCCCAATGTGCCCCGAATTCACTGTCCCAGTGAGCCCTGGTATGACTTTTACACCAAAATGCTAATTTCTCAGGCACCAGTGAGTGTGTTTATCAAGATAGCAGTTCATAACTGTTCATTACGATATATAAAATTCATACAAGCACTGAGAAAGCCTCATTGTTCATGGTTTGTCTACAGAATGGTTTGAATTGAACCTGTCGATGTTTACTTTAGTAGTATAGTATAGTAGGAAAACATACTTTGCTTACCATACTTCTGCATGTGGCTGTAATGTGTCTATAAAACCATGGAAACATCAGGATGTGAAACTACAAGATATGATGGCACTATACCTTGCCAGGATCCAAGAATACCCCACCGTCCCACAGTGCCCCGCCTCCCTATGTGCCCCGGTTCCCCCTACTAGTCAGTCTGAGAAATCGAATTCAATGAATTGCATAATCTTCGTGCTTGATAGCCTAACCATATACTTTATCATTTCTACTGCTCAATTGACCCCGACCACTTGCGACATGTGAAAGTCAGGAAATTGGCCTATAAATGCTTTGCTTGTCTCAATATTTTTCATCTGCGTTTCAGGACATGTGAACACTTTCAACAACCGGCAATGCAGTACAGTGGACCAGAGACAAGCACAGTGTACCAGTGATATTACCTAGAGCGATTGATCCTTATATGACACGAAATTGGAAATCATGATTGCATGCATGCGGTGTGAACTCAAACAAGGTAAGTCAATAGGGCAGTGCAGCACTGTTTTATAGTTTACTGGTCCCAACTACTAGTAAGTCTGAGAAATTGAATTCAAGGAATTGCATAATCTTTATGCTTAGTAGCCTAACTATACCTAGTCATTTCTACTGCTCACTATGTCATTTTATATTCGATATGTCACGAAACACGAGAATTTGTCATTTATTTTCTGTTTCAGTCTGGATTAGCACTGACCGTAAGGAGGAGATTGATATTATGTAACATGCAACCATGGACTTAACTGAAGAATCAGATTGGAGACATTCTGCAACCATCCAGGTAGCATGAATACACTTTTAGCACTTAAATTTTAAAAGACTACATCTGCGAAATCCGGAAACAGAATTGTTATGCCGTTTCATGTAGAAATATTCTAGATTTTAGTGTTTCAAGTACATTTTTTTCAATTTTAATGGTTATATTAATTCACCTGTGTATGTAGCCATGACCACTATAATATTTGGTTCAAGTAACATTTTAAATCAACAAAATATTATGACTTGAAAAGAAGTTATGTTTGGAAATGCAATATGATATCAGTACTCCTCATGTTATACCAAACCTGTACCTGATCTTGGGATTGGCTGTTACCCATCTCTATAAACTTATGCTTGCACACTTATGCATTTTGCATAGCATTTTGTCAATTTAGCAAAATTTCATGTGTACACCAATTGGTTAGGACAGGGTCCAATTTCCACACCTCAAGTTACATTATCGTCCCATTGCGACGGATTTCGGGGGCCTCACAACATCTCAGCACAGGGGCCTCCACACATCTTAATTGGGCACACAGTTATCGCAAAGTGAAGAAAATTCAACCCTCCGGATGATTTTATTATAGGTTGCTTACGAAATGAGTTTAAGTTACTGAGCAGTTTATTGGAATTAGTGTTATATCACTCCTTAAGATTTTTATTAAGTGCAATTATGGAGCCATTCAGGTGCTTCACTGGAGCATTAAATTTGTGGGCATAATTTCACCCTGAGACACATTTGTAGGCATTATTTTCCAGCTGAAGTCTCAATTTCGAAATTGCGTTATTTGAATCTGTAGCTTCAATTTCAATTAGTTAGAAATATTTCAGTACGCGTTTATGAAGAAATTGTGTTTTGTGTTGTAAACTTGCAGGCATGTAATGCAGTATAAAAAACCAAAGTCTTTGTTTGTGGATCAAATCTCTTGTGGTTGAAACTGAAATCCAACGTCAGATATTGGTTGTTGCTTATCCTCACAATGTTTTGCATGTCTAAATATTTTACATTTGCGCTTCAGGAAATATAACTACTTTCAACAGCCTGTAATACAGTACAGTGGACCAGAGGCAGGCAGAGTGGACCAGTGATATTACTTAGAGCGATTGAACCTTACTTGACAAGAAATTGGAAATCATGATTGCATGCATCCAGTGTGAACTCAAACAAGGTAAGTCGATAGGGCAGTGCAGCACTGTTTTATAGTTTACCGGTCCAAACTATGGGGAACCGGGACACATTGGGATGCTTTTAACGTCTACTAATTTTGCTCAATGCTGAAGAAAGCACTGAAGAACTCAGACGTTTGCATGAATATCACCCATGCTTTTGAGCTTAAATGCACGGCATAATAAACTAGACTGCACCTACACTTTTGCATCTAGAGAGCAAAATGTGAGTCGTAAAAATGACTGTCCCCATGTGCAATCGATATCACATATATGTTGTGCGTGAGACAATATACAGTGCATTAGCACCTTGTAGTGCCAATAGTTAATAAGTTTAAACAGTTTTAAACATTTAACATAAACTGTCCTGGGTGCGGACATCTATGTAAGTAACACACAGTGCTTTGCAACAAATTTGTTCACAGAGCATGGTAATCCATTATAACTTCTATTCACCGTGGCCTGATATCTGTTTTGTGCTTTCCCAGGTCATTCAGTGCAGCACTGTTTTATAGTTTACCGGTCCAAACTAGGGGGAACCGGGACACATTGGGATGCTTTTAACGTCTACTAATTTTGCTCAATGCTGAAAGCACTGAAGAACTCAGAAGTTTGTATGAATATCACCATTACTATTCAGCTTAAATGCACAGCATAATAAACTAGACTGCCCCTACACTTTTGCAGCTAGAGAGCAAAATGTGAGTCGTAAAAATGACTGTCGAAATGTGCCACGGCACGGCACATTGGGACATCAGCCGGGGCGCATTAGGAAATCAAATAAAAAATCATTTTGATACTCCATATGCAATAGATATCACATATAAGTAGTGCGTAAGTAACACACAGGGCTTTGCGACAAATTTGTTCACAGAGCATGGTAATCCACTATAACTTATATTCACTGTGGCCTGAATACCTGTTTTGTGCTGTCCCAGGTCATTCAGTTGACTTGGACACTTAAATTCTGCCATATTAAATGCGTCCCAATGTGCCCCGAATTCACTGTCCCAATGAGCCCCGATATGACTTTTACACCAAAATGCTAATTTCTCAGGCACCAGTGAGTGTGTTTATCATGATAGCAGTTCATAACTGTTCGTTACGATATATAAAATTCATACAAGCGCTGAGAAATTCTCATTAATCATGGTTTGTCTACAGAATGGTTTGAATTGAACCTGTCCATGTTTACTTTAGTAGTATTGTAGGAAAACAAAGTTTTGCCTGCCATACTTCTGCATGTGGCTGTGATGTGTCTATAAAACCATGAAAAAATCAGGATGTGAAACTACAAGATATGATGGCACTACCATATCGTATACCTTGCCAGGATCCAAGAATACCCCACCGTCCCACAGTGCCCTGCATCCCAATGTGCCCCGGTTCCCCCTACTAGTCAGTCTGAGAAATCTAATTCAATGAATTGCATAATTTTTGTGCTTGATAGCCTAACCATACTTTGTCATTTCTACTGCTCAATTGACCCGGACCACTTACGACATGTGAAAGTCAGGAAATTGGCCTATAAATGCTTTGCTTGTCTCAAAATTTTTCATCTGCGTTTCAGGACATGTGAACACTTTCAACAGCTTGCAATGCAGTATAGTGGACCTAAGGCAGGCACAGTGGAGCAGTGATATTATCTAGAGCTATTGAACCTTATATGACAAGAAATTGGAAATCATGACTTCATGAATCAATGTGTGAACTCAATTAAGGTAAGTCAATTGGGCAGAGTAGTACTGTTTAGTTGATGAAATAGCATTCAATGAATTGCATAGACTTTACTGCTTGATGGACCAAACCAGCTTTTGCCATTTCTGCTGTTCAATTGACACGGACAACCTGAAACATGTGAAAAACATCAAATTGCCTATTTGTCATTTCTACTGCTCAATTGACCCGGACCACTTGCGACAAGTGAAAGTTGGAAATTGGCGTATTGGTAACAATGCTTTGCTTGTCTCAATGTTATTCATCTGTGTTTCAGGATATGTGAACACTTTCAACAGCCTGCAATGCAGTACAGTGGACCAGAGGCAGGTACAGTGGACCAGTGATATTACCTGGAGCGATTGATCCTTATATGACAAGAAATTGGAAATCATGATTGCATGCATCCAGTGTGAACTCAAACAAGGTAAGTCAATGGGGCAGTGCAGCACTGTTTTATAGATTACTGGTCCAAACTACTAGTAAGTCTGAGAAATCTAATTCAAGGAATTGCATAATCTTTGTGCTTAATAGCCTAACCATACTTTGTCATTTCTACAGCTCAATATGTCATCCTATATTCGATTTGTTATGAAATACGAGAATTTGTCAGATATTCGTTGTTGCTTGTCCTCACAATGATTTGTAGGCCCTATGTCTAAATATTTTACATCTGCATCTCAGGAAATATAACTACTTTCAGCAGCCTGTAATACAGTACAGTGGACCAGAGGTAGGCAGAGTGGACCAGTGATATTACCTAGAGCGATTGATCCTTATATGACAAGAAATTGGGAATCATGATTTCATGCATCCAGTGTGAACTCAAACAAGGTAAGTCAATAGGGCAGTGCAGCACTGTTTTATAGTTTACCGGTCCAAACTAGGGGGAACCGGGGCACATTGGGACGCTTTTAAAGTCTACTAATTTTGCTCAATGCTGAAAGCACTAAAGAAATCAGAAGTTGGCGAAAATATCACCAATACTATTGAGCTTAAATGCATGGCATAATAAACTAGACTGCACCTACACTTTTGCAGCTAGAGAGAAAAATGTGAGTCATAAAAATGACTGTCGCAATTTGCCCCGGCGTGGCACATTGGGACATCAGCCGGGGCGCATTAGGACATCAAATGAAAAATCATTTTGATACTCGATATGCAATAGATATCACATATAAGTAGTGCGTAAGACAATAGACAGTGCATTAGCACCTTGTAGTGCCAATAGTTAATAAGTTTAAACAGTTTTAAACATTTGACATAAACTGTCTTGGGTGCGGACATCTATGTAAGTAACACACAGTGCTTTGTGACAAATTTGTTCATAGAGCATGGTAATCCATTATACTTCTATTCACTGTGGCCTGAATACCTGTTGTGTGATGTCCCAGGTCATTCAGTTGACTTGGACACTTAAATTCTACCATATTAAGTGCGTCCCAATGTGCCCCAAATTCATTGTCCCAATGAGCCCTGATATGACTTTTACACCAAAATGCTAATTTCCCAGGCACCAGTGAGTGTGTTTATCACAATAGCAGTTCATAACTGTTCGTTGCGATATATAAAATTCATACAAGCACTGAGAAATTCTCATTGTTCATGGTTTGTCTACAGAATGGTTTGAATTGAACCTGTCCATGTTTACTTTAGTTGTATAGTATAGTAGGAAAACAAACTTTGCTTGCCATACTTCTGCATGTGGCTGTAATGTGTCTATAAAACCATGGAAACATCAGGATGTGAAACTACAAGATATGATGGCACTATACCTTGCCAGGATCCAAGAATACCCCACCGTCCCACAGTGCCCCGCGTCCCTATGTGCCCCGGTTCCCCCTACTAGTCAGTCTGAGAAATCGAATTCAATGAATTGCATAATCTTCGTGCTTGATAGCCTAACCATATACTTTATCATTTCTACTGCTCAATTGACCTGGACCACTTGCGACATGTGAAAGTCAGGAAATTGGCCTCTAAATGCTTTGCTTGTCTCAATATTTTTCATCTGCATTTCAGGACAGGTGAACACTTTCAACAACCGGCAATGCAGTACAGTGGACCAGAGACCAGCACAGTGTACCAGTGATATTACCTAGACCGATTGATCCTTAAATGACACGAAATTGGAAATCATGATTGCATGCATGCGGTGTGAACTCAAACAAGGTAAGTCAATAGGGCAGTGCAGCACTGTTTTATAGTTTACCGGTCCAAACTAGGGGGAACCGGGGCACATTGGGATGCTTTTAACGTCTACTAATTTTGCTCAATGCTGAAGAAAGCACTGAAGAACTCAGAAGTTTGCATGAATATCACCCATGCTTTTGAGCTTAAATGCACGGCATAATAAACTAGACTGCACCTACACTTTTGCATCTAGAGAGCAAAATGTGAGTCGTAAAAATGACTGTCCCCATGTGCAATCGATATCACATACATGTTGTGCGTGAGACAATATACAGTGCATTAGCACCTTGTAGTGCCAATAGTTAATAAGTTTAAACAGTTTTAAACATTTAACATAAACTGTCCTGGGTGCGGACATCTATGTAAGTAACACACAGTGCTTTGCAACAAATTTGTTCACAGAGCATGGTAATCCACTATAACTTCTATTCACTGTGGCCTGATATCTGTTTTGTGCTTTCCCAGGTCATTCAGTGCAGCACTGTTTTATAGTTTACCGGTCCAAACTAGGGGGAACCGGGACACATTGGGATGCTTTTAATGTCTACTAATTTTGCTCAATGCTGAAAGTACTGAAGAACTCAGAAGTTCGTATGAATATCACCATTACTATTCAGCTTAAATGCACAGCATAATAAACTAGACTGCACCTACACTTTTGCAGCTAGAGAGCAAAATGTGAGTCGTAAAAATGACTGTCGAAATGTGCCCCGGCATGGCACATTGGGACATCAGCCGGGGCGCATTAGGAAATCAAATAAAAAATCATTTTGATACTCCATGTGCAATAGATATCACATATAAGTAGTGCGTAAGTAACACACAGGGCTTTGCGACAAATTTGTTCACAGAGCATGGTAATCCACTATAACTTATATTCACTGTGGCCTGAATACCTGTTTTGTGCTGTCCCGGGTCATTCAGTTGACTTGGACACTTAAATTCTGCCATATTAAATGCGTCCCAATGTGCCCCGAATTCACTGTCCCAATGAGCCCCGATATGACTTTTACGCCAAAATGCTAATTTCTCAGGCACCAGTGAGTGTGTTTATCATGATAGCAGTTCATAACTGTTCGTTACGATATATAAAATTCATACAAGCACTGAAAAATCCTCATTAATCATGGTTTGTCTACAGAATGGTTTGAATTGAACCTGTCCATGTTTACTTTAGTAGTATTGTAGGAAAACAAAGTTTTGCCTGCCATACTTCTGCATGTGGCTGTGATGTGTCTATAAAACCATGGAAAAATCAGGATGTGAAACTACAAGATATGATGGCACTACCATATCGTATACCTTGCCAGGATCCAAGAATACCCCACCGTCCCACAGTGCCCTGCATCCCAATGTGCCCCGGTTCCCCCTACTAGTAAGTCTGAGAAATCGAATTCAATGAATTGCATAATTTTTGTGCTTGATAGCCTAACCATACTTCGTCATTTCTACTGCTCAATTGACCCGGACCACTTACGACATGTGAAAGTCAGGAAATTGGCCTATAAATGCTTTGCTTGTCTCAATATTTTTCATCTGCGTTTCAGGACATGTGAACACTTTCAACAGCTTGCAATGCAGTATAGTGGACCTAAGGCAGGCACAGTGGAGCAGTGATATTATCTAGAGCTATTGAACCTTATATGACAAGAAATTGGAAATCATGACTTCATGAATCAATGTGTGAACTCAATTAAGGTAAGTCAATTGGGCAGAGTAGTACTGTTTAGTTGATGAAATAGCATTCAATGAATTGCATAGACTTTACTGCTTGATGGACCAAACCAGCTTTTGCCATTTCTGCTGTTCAATTGACCAGGACAACCTGAAACATGTGAAAAACATCAAATTGCCTATTTGTCATTTCTACTGCTCAATTGACCCGGACCACTTGCGACAAGTGAAAGTTGGAAATTGGCGTATTGGTAACAATGCTTTGCTTGTCTCAATGTTATTCATCTGTGTTTCAGGATATGTGAACACTTTCAACAGCCTGCAATGCAGCACAATGGACCAGAGGCAGGCACAATGGACCAGTGATATTACCTAGAGCGATTGATCCTTATATGACAAGAAATTGGAAATCATGATTGCATGCATCCAGTGTGAACTCAAACAAGGTAAGTCAATGGGGCAGCGCAGCACTGTTTTATAGATTACTGGTCCAAACTACTAGTAAGTCTGAGAAATCTAATTCAAGGAATTGCATAATCTTTGTGCTTAATAGCCTAACCATACTTTGTCATTTCTACAGCTCAATATGTCATCCTATATTCGATTTGTTATGAAATACGAGAATTTGTCAGATATTCGTTGTTGCTTATCCTCACAATGATTTGTAGGCCCTATGTCTAAATATTTTACATCTGCATCTCAGGAAATATAACTACTTTCAGCAGCCTGTAATACAGTACAGTGGCCCCGAGGCAGGCAGAGTGGACCAGTGATATTACCTAGAGCGATTGATCCTTATATGAAAAGAAATTGGAAATCATGATTTCATGCATCCAGTGTGAACTCAAACAAGGTAAGTCAATAGGGCAGTGCAGCACTGTTTTATAGTTTACCGGTCCAAACTAGGGGGAACCGGGGCACATTGGGACGCTTTTAACGTCTACTAATTTTGCTCAATGCTGAAAGCACTAAAGAAATCAGAAGTTGGCGAAAATATCACCAATACTATTGAGCTTAAATGCACGGCATAATAAACTAGACTGTACCTACACTTTTGCAGCTAGAGAGAAAAATATGAGTCATAAAAATGACTGTCCCAATGTGCCCCGGCGTGGCACATTGGGACATCAGCCGGGCGCATTAGGACATCAAATGAAAAATCATTTTGATACTCGATGTGCAATAGATATCACATATAAGTAGTGCGTAAGACAATATACAGTTCATTAGCCCCTTGTAGTGCCAATAGCTAATAAGTTTAAACAGTTTTAAACACTTAACATAAACTGTCCTGGGTGCGGACATCTATGTAAGTAACACACAGTGCTTTGTGACAAATTTGTTCACAGAGCTTGGTAATCCATTATACTTCTATTCACTGTGGCCTGAATACCTGTTGTGTGATGTCCCAGGTCATTCAGTTGACTTGGACACTTAAATTCTACCATATTAAGTGCGTCCCAATGTGCCCCGAATTCATTGCCCCAATGAGCCCTGGTATGACTTTTACACCAAAATGCTAATTTCTCAGGCGGCAGTGAGTGTGTTTATCACAATAGCAGTTCATAACTGTTCGTTACGATATATAAAATTCATACAAGCACTGAGAAAGCCTCATTGTTCATGGTTTGTCTACAGAATGGTTTGAATTGAACCTGTCCATGTTTACTTTAGTTGTATAGTATAGTAGGAAAACAAACTTTGCTTGCCATACTTCTGCATGTGGCGGTAATGTGTCTATAAAACCCTGGAAACATCAGGATGTGAAACTACAAGATATGATGGCACTATACCTTGCCAGGATCCAAGAATACCCCACCGTCCCACAGTGCCCCGCCTCCCTATGTGCCCCGGTTCCCCCTACTAGTCAGTCTGAGAAATCGAATTCAATGAATTGCATAATCTTCGTGCTTGATAGCCTAACCATATACTTTATCATTTCTACTGCTCAATTGACCTGGACCACTTGCGACATGTGAAAGTCAGGAAATTGGCCTCTAAATGCTTTGCTTGTCTCAATATTTTTCATCTGCATTTCAGGACATGTGAACACTTTCAACAGCCTGCAATGCAGTACAGTGGACCAGAGACCAGCACAGTGTACCAGTGATATTACCTAGACCGATTGATCCTTATATGACACGAAATTGGAAATCATAATTGCATGCATGCGGTGTGAACTCAAACAAGGTAAGTCAATAGGGCAGTGCAGCACTGCTTTATAGTTTACCGGTCCAAACTAGGGGGAACAGGGGCACATTGGGATGCTTTTAACGTCTACTAATTTTGCTCAATGCTGAAAGCACTGAAGAACTCAGAAGTTTGCATGAATATCACCAATACTATTGAGCTTAAATGCACGGCATAATAAACTAGACTGCACCTACACTTTTGCAGCTAGAGAGAAAAATGTGAGTCATAAAAATGACTGTCGCAATGTGCCCCGGCGTGGCACATTGGGACATCAGACGGGGCGCATCAGGACATCAAATGAAAAATCATTTTGATACTCGATGTGCAATAGATATCACATATAAGTAGTGCAAAAGACAATATACAGTGCATTAGCACCTTGTAGTGCCAATAGTTAATAAGTTTAAACAGTTTTAAACATTTAACATAAACTGTCCTCGGTGCGGACATCTATGTAAGTAACACACAGTGCTTTGTGACAAATTTGTTCACAGAGCATGGTAATCCATTATACTTCTATTCACTGTGGCCTGAATACCTGTTGTGTGATGTCCCAGGTCATTCAGTTGACTTAGACACTTAAATTCTACCATATTAAGTGCGTCCCAATGTGCCCCGAATTCATTGTCCCAATGAGCCCTGGTATGACTTTTACACCAAAATGCTAATTTCTCAGGCACCAGTGAGTGTGTTTATCACAATAGCAGTTCATAACTGTTCGTTACGATATATAAAATTCATACAAGCACTGAGAAAGCCTCATTGTTCATGGTTTGTCTACAGAATGGTTTGAATTGAACCTGTCCATATTTACTTTAGTTGTATAGTATAGTAGGAAAACAAACTTTGCTTGCCATACTTCTGCATGTGGCTGTAATGTGTCTATAAAACCATGGAAACATCAGGATGTGAAACTACAAGATATGATGGCACTATACCTTGCCAGGATCCAAGAATACCCCACCGTCCCACAGTGCCCCGCGTCCCTATGTGCCCCGGTTCCCCCTACTAGTCAGCCTGAGAAATCGAATTCAATGAATTGCATAATCTTCGTGCTTGATAGCCTAACCATATACTTTATCATTTCTACTGCTCAATTGACCTGGACCACTTGCGACATGTGAAAGTCAGGAAATTGGCCTCTAAATGCTTTGCTTCTCTCAATATTTTTCATCTGCATTTCAGGACATGTGAACACTTTCAACAACCGGCAATGCAGTACAGTGGACCAGAGACCAGCACAGTGTACCAGTGATATTACCTAGACCGATTGATCCTTATATGACACGAAATTGGAAATCATGATTTCATGCATCCAGTGTGAACTCAAACAAGGTAAGTCAATAGGGCAGTGCAGCACTGTTTTATAGTTTACTGGTCCCAACTACTAGTAAGTCTGAGAAATCGAATTCAAGGAATTGCATAATCTTTATGCTTAGTAGCCTAACCATACGTAGTCATTTCTACTGCTCACTATGTCATTTTATATTCGATTTGTCAAGAAATATGAGAATTTGTCATTTATTTTCTGTTTCAGTCTGGATTAGCACTGACCGTAAGGAGGAGATTGATATTATGTAACATGCAACCATGGACTTAACTGAAGAATCAGATTGGAGACATTCTGCAACCATCCAGGTAGCATGAATACACTTTTAGCACTTAATTTTTAAAAGACTACCTCTGCAATACGGAATCAGAATTATTATGCCGTTTCATGTAGAAATATTCTAGATTTTAGTGTTTCAAGTACATTTTCTTCAATTTTAATGGTTTTATTAATTCACCTGTGTAGGTAGCCATGACCACTATAATTTTTGGTTCAAGTAACTTTTTAAATCAACAAAATATTATGACTTGAAAAGAAGTTATGTTTGGAAATGCAATATGATATCAGTACTCCTCATGTTATACCAAACCTGTGCCTGATCTTGGGATTGGCTGTTACCCATCTCTATAAACTTATGCTTGCACACTTATGCATTTTGCATAGCAGTTTGTCAATTTAGCAAAATTTCATGTGTACACCAATTGGTCACGGCAGGGTCCAATTTCCACACCTCAAGTTACATAATCGTCCCATTGCGACGGATTTCAACGGCCTCACAACATCTCAGCACAGGGGCCTCCACACATCTAAATTGGGCACACAGTTATCGCAAAGTGAAGAAAATTCCACCCTCCGGATGATTTTATTAATGGTTGCTTACGAAATGAGTTTAAGTCACTGAGCAGTTTATTGGAATTGGTGCTATATCAGTCCTTAAGATTTTTATCAAGTGCACTTATGGAGCCATTCAGGTGCTTCACTAGAGCATTAAATTTGTGAGCATAATTTCACCCTCTGACACATTTGTAGGCATTATTTTCCAGCTGAAGTCTCATTTTCGAAACTGCGTTATTTGAATCTGTAGCTTCAATTTCAATTAGCTAGAAATATTTCAGTACGCGTTTATGAAGAAATTGTGTTTTGTGTTGTAAACTTGCAGGCATATAATGCAGTATCAAAGACCAGAGTCTCTGTTTGTGAATCAAATCTCATGTGGTTGAAACTGAAATCCAACGTCAGATATTGGTTGTTGCTTATTCTCATAATGTTTTGCATGTCTTAAGTATTTTACATCTGCACTTCAGGAAATATAACTACTTTGAACAGCCTGTGATACAGTACAGTCGTCTAGAGGCAGGCAGAGTGGACCAGTGATATTACCTAGGGCAATTGAACCTGATTGATTGCATGCATCCAGTGTGAACTCAAACAAGGTAAGTCGATAGGGCAGTGCAGCACTGTTTTATAGTTTACCAGTCCCAACTAGGGGGGACCGGGGCACATTGGGATGCTTTTAACGTCTACTAATTTTGCTCAATGCTGAAAGCACTGAAGAACTCAGAAGTTTGCATGAATATCACCAATACTATTCAGCTTAAATGCACGGCATAATAAACTAGACTGCACCTACACTTTTGCAGCTAGAGAGCAAAATGTGAGTCGTAAAAATGACTGTCCCCATGTGCAATCGATTTCACATATAAGTTGTGCGTGAGACAATATACAGCGCATTAGCACCTTGTAGTGCCAATAGTTAATCAGTTTAAACAGTTTTAAACATTTAACATAAACTGTCCTGGGTGCGGACATCTATATAAGTAACACACAGTGCTTTGCAACAAATTTGTTCACAGAGCATGGTAATCCACTATAACTTCTATTCACTATGGCCCGATATGTGTTTTGTGCTTTCCCAGGTCATTCAGTTGACTTGGACACTTAAATTCTGCCATATAAAGTGCATCCCAATGTGCCCCGAATTCCCTGTCCAATGAGCCTACGATATGACTTTTACACCAAATGCTAATTTCTCAGGCACCAGTGAGTGTGTTTATCACGATAGCAGTTCATAACTGTTCGTTACGATATATAAAATTCATACAAGCACTGAGAAAGCCTCATTGTTCATGGTTGGTCTACAGAATGGTTTGAATTGAACCTGTCCATGTTTACTTTAGTAGTATAGTAGGAAAGCAAACTTTTGCTTGCCATACTTCTGCATGTGGCTGTGATGTGTCTATAAAACCATGGAAACATTAGGATGTGAAACTACAAGATATGATGGCACTACCATATCATATACCTTGCCAGGATCCAAGAATTCCCCACCATCCCACAGTGCCCGGCGTCCCAATGTGGCCCGGTTCCCCCTACTAGTCATTCTGAGAAATCTAATTCAATGAATTGCGTAATTTTTGTGCTTAACAGCCTAACCATACTTTGTCATTTCTACTGCTCAATTGACCCGGACTACTTGCGACATGTGAAAGTCAGGAAATTGGCCTATAAATGCTTTGCTTGTCTCAATATTTTTCATCTGCGTTTCAGGACATGTGAACGTTGCTGAAATGCACAACATGCACTCGTCTCTGAGAGATCCTGCATCACAATACTATTAATGGTCATGGAGCACTGACCCGAGCATAAATTTACCTAAGGGAAGTACTGATTTTTTCGTTGCTGAACAACTATTTCACTCGACGATGATACTCAGATTTTACCCTGTACAGGAAAATCCTCAGTTACTGATACAAAATAAGGGTGAAGAGACGTTGAGAAAATGAGTCAAATAACTCGTGGAATAGCAATAGAGATTCTGGGAAGGGAGGGGGCTGGCCAATCCGGGAAGATGTATATATAAGTGAGAGATTTGACTTACAGTACTTAGCAGCTTGCAAATCTTTAAGATGTTCAAAATTCTATCATTTCAATAAAGTTTGTCATGTCGATTTTTCTTGCCATTTTTCATGGGTGTTTTAGTCACTGAGTGCGTTAAAGTTCAGCCCTTTCCCAGAAAAACCTCCTTGAACTCCTTCAATAAAATAGGGCTGACTTGATCACTGCTATGAGGACGGGGAAATTTCAATATATCATCAGATTTAGTCATGAAATGGGAGGTTTTGTGTCCCACGGCAATTTCATATTTGAATTCCCTCTCCCTTGGTCATTTTACTTTTGAATTCCCTGTCCCCCATAGCCTCCCATCCAGAGCCTCGTTAGATATTACTTTTTTACCCTCGGCAACAAAGGCAGATTACCATTTACCAAAGGTGTAAAACTTTCCCTATACACCGCATCCCAAGTGTATTCCAATGAAGAGGCAGTTTTTCTAAGATTCAAGCACTTCACCATTGGGGGTGATACTCACCCGACTCAGATTTTGTTCATAATTTTTTACTGGTAAATAGTTACTATAAAGTCGGAAAAATTGCAATTTCAGACCTCAGTACCTTCTAGGTAGTTTTCAAGGGCTCTTTGAAATATAGGGCCAAAATTTGGATCGTGTCAAAGTCCAGATTTCCAATCCCATTATCCCTGTACCTTTTTAATGGAGGTGTTTACACACCGCCATGTATGTAGTTGGTGAGAAAGGGGGGCAAGAGAGTGGGTAAACTTTAGGTGGGAAATTCGAAATTTGCAGAAGCAAATCTGGAATAACTCTTTTCATATTTCGAATAATCTCCGAATTGTTAAAATGCCCGCAACTAGTGACGCAGGGGCAGCAGGGCTGTTATTGCAGCCTACTTGTATTGATCTCCAATAATTCTGAATACTCCTTTTATCAGATTTTTATTTTGGTGTTACAGTCCACCATTTTGAAAATAATGTGTATTGTGTTCTGTGTATGCAAATGAGCTGTCCATCATTTTGAAAGTTATGTGTATTGGGTTTTGTGTATGTAAATGAGCTGATCTGGATCTATGTCATGGGGACATTTGGATGTGTATTGGTCAGTTTGCAGACTTGGGAATTTATGTTATCATGATACCAGGTCACAGGACATGAGATTTCAACAGCTATATGTAAATTCCTACTATTTCAATGAAATTTAGGGATGAGTGTATTTATGGATAGGCCTAAATTAATATACATAGAAAGATCGCTAACTAAATAAATGAATAGTTAAATACTGGTAGATAGAAGGAAAGAGATAGAAAGAGATAGAAAGAGATAGAAAGATAGAAGATAGAATGATAGAAAGATAGAGATATAGATAGAAAGATGGATTAGGAAGACAGAAATATATATCTATAGAAGAATAGATAGATAGATAGTGACATAGATAAAGAAGGATGGCTTTCATGTATGAATTTTATGGATTAGATAGATTGCATTAATTAGATGGATAGATCATAGAGATGAAATAAATAGCTTATACTGATTAGTGATATAAGACAAAGACAAAACTTCTGTAGTTGTCATTTGTGAAAAGATTTGTGAAAAAATTAATACAGAATGAAATTGTTGGTGCAAAGATAATAGATTACACAGATTTATCAAAAGGGTTTGGTAAGCATGAGCAATAGATCACAATTTGGTTCTTGTGTTGCAATTTGTGACACGGTTCAACACGTTCGGAAGGGGTTAGAGATAGCTCAGTTGGTAATGCACCAGGTTGCCAATCACTTGGTCCTGAATTTGAATCCCACATTGGTGAGGTCACCTATACTTGTGTTGGACAGTAGTTTCAATCAAACTTTGCTGTTAGATATATACCAGAAAAACAGCAAGTTGAGGTACAATACTGTTGTAAAAGAGATTAATCATCCACTACATGAGTGCTTCGAAATGTTACCATCAGGCAGAAGAGTGAGAAGTGTCAAGTGCAGAGCCAGTAGATACGCTAAGTCATTTGTTCCTTCTAGCATCAGAATGTGCAATGAATTGAAGTGGTAGTATGTATGGTAGTATGTATGTATTTATTTTCGTGTGAATGTTATTGTGTGACTGTGATCTCTCTGTATGCATGTGACTGTGATTCTGTCTGTGATATGGGACAACACACTGCAAGTTTCACTTTTGTGACCAATAAAGTATTTATTATTATTATTATTATTATTCATTGGCATGTCCTCCTGCTGTCCTAATTGGCCTGCATAAATAAAGGACTTAAAGTCGCATCTATCTGTCCAATGATCCATGAAAATCTGACATGGGATTTCACATCATTTCACCTCTTTACAAAGTCTAGATTGATAGATTGACTTATTAATTTTGGCAGTCTGCAAGTTGTCTGGTAGTGGTATGTGGATTGACAGGTTTGTAGACCAGCATATTAGTGACGATAGATTGACAGATAGGTAGATATGGCAAGTGCAGCCCTTTAAGTGCAACTCTGGGTGCTCACAAGGGTTGATTAAAGAGATGGGATAGAGAGCGGGAGTCCTCAACATGCTACACATTTACCCAATTTAAGGAATCCTTTGCTTGCCCAGCACAGACACTGAATCGAGGGGGTTGCCAATTAACATCTCATCCAAACAAATTCAAGCTGGCAATTTGCTAATGAAGGTTGACTGAAATTTTTGGGTTCCCCAAGCCATCCTCCATGTTGTCGGGGGTGGTAAGACCCACTAGCCCTGAAGACTGAAGCGTGAAAGATGCCCTACACAAGGTTTTAAACTGATGCAAGTCAAGACCTTCAGCCGAGGTGGCAGCAACTTTAACCACTGGGTTGCCACATGCTTTCAGTCCAACTCCTGAGGGTCTTTCCTTGCGGCTTTGCCTGGGTTCAAACCTGAGTCAGTCAATTTGGGAAAATTTTAGTTTACTCTCAATATTGTTACGTCTTGCAGAGTTGTTCAATGTCAATTGGTTGACTATAAACCTCTATAAATTTTAACTATTAAGATCAAAAAAAGTCCCAGGTTGGTGTCATTCAGAGGAAATGTTAAATCATTGTCTCTTGGGATCATTTTCAAAAAGGGTAAACGTGCAACGTGTAGACGACTCCGGCTGTAGGGGAGACCGGGGTTAGTTGGCACACTCATATTTATTTTTGCTCTGGAGAGCAAACAGTACAAGATATTCACACAAAATTTTAGCATGTGATAGTGAGCGTGTTTAACTCAATGATCAGCCCAAGAGATATTGTAGATGATTATTACGGGCGGTGGCCAAAGGCCATCCCGCCCATATTGCTGTAGTGTGAGGTTTGGTAGTCTCAGTTGTCCTCCCTATTGACGATGATTTCACTTTGCACAGGCTGCCCCAGACTTCCACTATGAGTCAAATACATCAAATACCTTGACATCTCGCAAGGCATAACTTATGAGTGACCTTGACCTACATCTGTGACCTTGGCGGCCATATTTGTGAAAAGCTTGTGTACAAGATAACTCAATTTCTATTAATCCTGGAATCATGAAACTAGCAGGGATTGTGTATGACAGCAAGACCTTGAATGAGTTCTGACATGAGTGACCTTGACCTACTTCTGTGACCTTGGCGGCCATATTTGTGAATATCTTGTGTGCACCATAACTCCTCTTGTATTTACACTAGGATCACCAAACTAACAGGGATTATGTATCATTTTAAGACCTTGAATTAGTTTTGACATCAATGACCTTGACCTATATCTGTGACCTTGGCAGCTATATTTGTAAAAAGCTTATATACACGACAACTCCACTATTATTCTCCCTGGGACCACCAAACTCACAGGGATTTTGTGTCACAGTAACACCTTGAATGAATTGTAACATGGATGACCTTGAACCATTTCTGTGACCTTGGTGGCCATATTTGTTAAAACTTTACGTAGGCCCTACATGATGACTCACAAGCAACAGAATCTATGGCGGTTGCCGTGGATAGGAGTCGAGGTGGATAGGAGTCAGGGGTGGATAGGTGTCAGAGGTGGAGGTGGATAGGAGTAGGGGCGGCCGATAGGAGTCGGGGCCGGTGACAGGAGTCGGGGCCAGTGGACAGCAGTCGGGGTTCCGCCGCCCCCGGCGGACAGGATTTGGGGTGCGCCGGGATCGGCGGACAGGAGTCGGGGTCCGGCGGATATTTTTTTTATAGCAACCCCCCTGCCAACCCAACCCAGACTCCGTAGGTGTTTATACCACTTGCACTTCTAGCACAGGTATGTGTGCGTCTCGTGCACACATTTCTAGTACACTTTTTGTCACCATCATATCATTTGCATTTATGAATATAACTACGTTAAAGTTTACTTAAACTTAAACTGAAATATATACCACCATCACCTGTGCTCAGCAAAGCCGTCAATGCCATAACCACCGCCCATTGCACACTTGTGTGCCTTCTAGTTGAAATTTGTGTCACAGACACAAACTTCCAGAAAAATGTTTGATTCAACTAACCCCGACCCCGGGGTTAGTTGAAGCGCCATAAAAATTTGGAGACAACTTCTTATAAAAGGGGTTTCCTATGCATAACTGATATCCCTATGATGACCACCAGCTTCAGTACATCACTCATTTGAAAAGAAATTGTATACTGTAATTTAATAAATTTTTTGTCTTTTTTGGCAAAAAAGCAGGTTTTTCCGTATTTCCCTTTCAGGAATGCAAACATGCACTGTAGTAGTCCTAAACTGCAGTAACTCCAACTAAAATTGACTTGCAAGGCAATTTGAACACTTGAAATCTATGTTACGGCCAACTCCACCATGCATGATTCAACTAACCCCGTCACACCTGGAACGCAATATTTTCTTTTTTTCAGTCTTATCAAAGTCACACAACAAAAAGCTTCTGGGTGTGGATTAGGCATGGATTTGCATATTTAGAAATAAGGTTAGTTCACTTGGATTAAAATCATAGCTAAACAATAACCCCCCTCGAAGACTGAGCAAACAAGTTACTAGAGCACCCCAAAAACAAACTTTCTTGCCTACAGAATTAGCATTTTGAAATTTTGAATGAATAAAGGTATGATAACATGTGCCAATAAACAGGGTATCCACCAAAAGTACCAGTTTGGCCAAAAATTTAAAATAAAGCTGATTTTAGGCCAAGATTCAACTAACCCCGCGATTCAACTAACCTCGTCTCCCCTATCTACCAACTCATTGATCAACTGTGATCACCCACTCCTCTTAAATGGCTGCACTGGTGAATACCATATCTATCTATCTAGCTATCTATCTGTTTGTCTATCTATCCATCTATATATCTGAAAATATGTGTCTGAATAGTTAGGGCAGTGCAATACAAATGATCTGCTGGATTCAGGGGATGTGAACTTGGACACCATACCACCTCCATTTTGAACCCCTGGGTTCTTGTTAATGTACTTCTGTTATAATGTAATGGCAAACTAAATTGACCCAACAGTATCATATGGTATCACATTTCTGATGATTAAGGTGACTCAAGCATGGTGGTTAGATCATACAGATTTTTCTTAAATTTTGCACAGGTACTCTATGGGACCCATACATTTCAAAAATGAAAAACAAAAAAATTTCACCGACTCGTTTGGTTGCCATGGTAACGGCATGTTTTGCCTGATGACTGCTTAAAAGTCATAAAATGAGTTTTTGGTTATGTACCATAGAATAAAGCATTACATGCATTTGTCACACAAAAATGTCAGAAATGTCTTCCCAAGGATTTACATCAATACATTTGCCATAAATTTGAAGAAAAGGGTTAAAAAACTTTTTTCTGTAAGAGCTTAAACGGCACCAACACACTAATTAATAGCAGATTTTGCATGCATCAATTTTGGCAGTAATCAAATTTTAGGAAAACGATCATACAGATTTTTTTAAAAAATTGCCTGTATCATAAACAAGTTATTGTCAAACAAATGGCAAAAAATAAAAAAAATTCACTGAGCCATTTTTTCACTGCAGTACCATGACTGTGCCAATGTCAATTTAAATAAATAAAGACAATTTTTGACACAGTTGACTGAAATTAACTGAGAAAATTTTTTGGATAAAGTTGAGAAGCTGAAACTTTAAAGTAGCATTGAATAGATGTTAGTGCATTCAATAAAAAAAATAATTATGCTTCTAGCTGCATTAGATCTCATTTAAATAGCAAATTACTGGCTGCCATGCTGTTAAAAAAAAGAGAACAGAAAATGGTAACGTCACAACTGTTTCAGGGCCTGCAGCAGTTGTGACGCTATGTTGCTAGGCAACCAGGCTGCTCAGAAGTACGTGCAGTGTACCACGGTTGAGTCACCTTAAGTCAGGGCGCAGGCAATAAGGGGCGCTCAAAGTTACTACTGTTGACTGTTTACAGATAGGAGGCCAACATATTTTTACGAAGTAGCTTCCCAGTCCAATTGTTAAATGATTTGTGTAGATGGTACATTTATGATTTATCTTTCAGAGAGTTATCAGAGTGAACAGAAAAGCGACATGTGGATATGCAAGATTTGACACGCGCGCGTGGATGTGCCATTACTCACATGCGTAGATTTTAGATTTTTGTACATGCCTTACAGCACACAAGTGGACATGTTTTACAGCACATGGGTTGACATGCTTTGCAGCCCATTTTGTTTTGATCTTGAATTTATATTTATATTTGTTAACCTCAATTAATAACAATTATCTACTTATCTATGTATCTGTGTGTACCACTCCTGCGCTGAATGGCAGGCCTTTGAGTCTGTGGCAACTGCCCTCTATGACATATACTGTCATATAGTGACCACTGTGCTAAATGGCAGACATATCCAAGCTTGCGCTGGATGGCATATCTGCAATCGCACATACATGCATGTTCTTGAATGCAGATCCATGCATGTGCTGGATGACATGTCCACAAGTGATAGTGAACGCATATACACGTTCAATAATGCATGCAATTACATGCACACATGCATGTATGTGCGCTCACTGCCATATTTGAATAAAAATTATGTCTTGGCAGATGTTAATATTTAAATAATAATATATATGCCTTGACAATTGAACTGTTTGATCTTTATTTTAAATTTGACTTATTAAAATGCTCATCATTATGTTTTAGAGGCATGTGAATTTCATCAAATCTCAATATTAATGGTTTTTGTCTTATTATTCTGAAATTTCAAAAAGGTAACGGTTTTTCTTTCACCAGAGCCTGTGAATTTCATGGTGTAGTTGTATGGGTTGTTTTATATTTTGTTTTTGATGATATCAAACACTTTGCTATTAGTTTCTGAAAGATAGGTGGGTCATTAACAAATTTTGGGACTATCTTCGTCACTGAGGTGCCATGACATAAGTTTGAATGCATTGTCACTCCTCATCTGTTATTCATTTTTCTACTTGGAACCACTGTACTTGGAATGAAAAGTAATCTATTTGACCATTTTTGGTACATTTTGTACAGTCACCCATGCTAAATTGACGGTTTTTCCATGTCACTGGACCAGATATAACAAAATCAAGTGTCACTTTTTATGCTAATATACTAATATTTAACACATTCTTTGCACGATTCATGAGAATATGGACTTCAGTTAATATCTATTGCACATTAAATTTTTTTTTGTCTTGTTTCATTGATTAATTGATATAACAGACATGTCACTATAATAGCCACCATTAGGAGACATATATTTTCTAAAAATAGCATAAAATCGAAAAAGATTTTTGTTTATGGCCCACAGCCCAGTCTTCACAAATGCAAGAAACAGCAACTTTGTATAAAACACCAAGTTTCAAGACATGGACATTTACTGGATTTATCCTTTGAGGAACGGCAACTCCAATGCGAAACATATATTTTTACCAAAAATAGGATAAAACATAAAAATAGATTATCTCCCCAAAAGGTTAAAGGTGAAAAAAGTGGTTTTAAAAAAAAACTCATTAAATATATGCCATTAAATATATTATTCCAATTGTCACATATATTATTGCATATACCAATAGGGGACATAGATACTGCCTAAAAATGGGAAAAAATAGACCTTGTCTTCCAAAAGTTGAAGGTAAAGATTGTTGGAGAAAATAGATCTCCAAACTAACATCCAAAATTGACAGGGCAGACCTAAAATGGCACATTATAAATGTCAGCTACCATTGGGAGACATTATATACCAGCTAAAAATAGCATAAAATCTAAAAATAGATTGAGTCCCCCAAAGGCTGGGCGGACCATGATTGGAACATATTTAACAGATTTGTCACTGGGGAATGGCAACCACCATTAGGAGACATATATATTTTCTAAAAATAGCATAAAATCTAAAAATAGATTGTCCCTCAAAGGTTGCATGACAATAACCGTTGTCCCTGAATGGTTGATGTTTTCCATACAATGTTGCAGTTTGTTGCATGTTTTAGCAGATTTGTCATTTGTCAAGTTGCTGTTTCTTGCATTTGTGAGGACTGGGTTGTGGGCCATAAACGAAATCTTTATTTTTTAGTGATTATTTGCAAGAAACTTTTTCTTCAGTTATAAACAGTTCAATTAATCCGTCCAATAGAATATTTTGAGGCTGAAAACATCCACCTTTCAGGGACAACTTTCATGCAACATTTGAAGACATGGTCGTTTGTTTAGATTTATGCCGGTATTTATATATGGAGAAACACCTTGATTCAAGTCAAATAATTATTCTTACACAGTTTTGATTTGCACACTTTGTGCCTTGTTTACCTTTTAAGTTTTGGACCTTCACACTTGTGGGCCTTTAATGATGGTATCAGGCCAGACATTTTCAAAGAGACTTACGCACTGTATCTGACTCCCTTTGTTCAGCTGTTGAATATCTCTCACATTCATGGCCATTTTCCATCTGAACTTAAGATTGCTCGAGTCTTGCCCATTTTCAAAGCTGGTGATCCCCAAGAAATCAAAAATTATAGACCAATCTCTGTCTTAAATGTTTTCTCGAAAGTCTTTGAGAAAATTATGTACACCAGAACTCTTAGTTTTCTTGAAAAAAACAATTCAATCTACAACCTTCAATTTGTTTCAGAAGCAAGTATAATACAGCGAGTGCTTTAACCTACCTGGTGGACAAAATCACATCCCCCATAGACAAAAAAGAACACATCATATGTACTTTTATAGACCTTAGCAAGGCATTCGACTGTCAATCATGACATTCTACTTGATAAATTATGGAAATATGCCATAAGGGGATCAGCTTATAAATGGTAGTAGTTACCTGACAAAGAGATCTCAGTTTGTTCTATTCAAACATACTGAATCAGAGAAAATGGATATATTATGTAGGGTGCCTCAGGGCTCCATTTTAGGGCCGTTAGTATTTTTACTGTATATTAATGACCTCCAATATGTCTCAAACTCTGTCTGTCCCATCATGTATGCCGATGACACAAATCTGTTCACCTCGGGTAACAATTTGAGTGATCTAATAAATTCTTTAAACAATGAATTGCGCAAGTACATGACCTGGATGAATTCCAACAAATTATCAGTAAATATTGTCTTGGATACCGCATATTAATCATATAAAAATGAAGATGGCAAAAGGAATAGGAATAATTGCTAAAGCCAGGAATTATTTGAACTCCTCCTCATTGACATCTCTCTATTACAGTTTTATCTTTCCCTACCTGATTTACTGTGTCTAAGTCTGGGGATGTGCTTGCAGAACTTATCTTACACCTATTGCCAAAATTCAGCGCAAAGCTTTGCGTATCATTCTTTCACTTTTGTTTTCTGCTGATTCGCATTATGCTTTCAAAGAAACAAAAATCTTGCCTTTCCAACAACTGTCCTATTTCTGTAGCAGCCTTTTTGTCTTTAAGTATAGATAAGGAATGCTGCCATGTGTATTTGAAAGCTTCTTTGAATTACCGCAGCATGAGTATCAGACCAGGAGTCAATTCACACTGAAAATACCTCAGTGCAACACATCCCTTTCCCAACGGCGCATAAAATATACAGGAGTGAAATTGAGCAATTTACTCAAGAATTCCATTGTATGGAATAGCAGCTACCACACATTTAAACGGAATCTAAAGAGTTTTCTTATAAATAATCCAATTGACAACCTTTAAAAAAAAGGAAGAAAGAAGAAAAGAAGAGTATTGAATTATTTCTTCTCAAATATTGTCTTGGCGATTTTTTTTTTCTTCTCTGCTTTTTGTCCTTCTGACTTTGAAGGATTGTTTTTGTTTGATTTGGGTTGTACTTGGTTTGGTTCAGAGATTTACTACCATCTGAAAGGCGGTTTGGAATTCATTCCAGAACCCTGTGATTCTCATCAAAAAACTGTGTTTTTTGGGGATTTAAGTTTGTGGTTGTGTCCTAAGAGGTGAAACGATTTTGGAGGTTTCACTTCCATTACCCTGTGACTTTCATCAAATAAGGAATTTTTGTTTCTATATAATACGAGAATAGAGATCATGTCTTTTCAAGTTTATTTGAAGATATCGTCCCTCATCTCATTCATCTCATTTTCATCCATTTTAATTTGGTGAGCCCTCACGTAACTCTTTGTGGGTTCGATGGCCTCCAATATCATATTTTTCTTTGATTGTAACTGTTATTTGGGAAAAATAAAGATCATGTCATTCAAAAAAAAAAAATGTGATTGGCCTTCTGGTGAATGGGCGGACCACATTTAATGATTGATTGGACATATTTTATGATTTGCACATAATAAATGGATTTATCCCTTGAGAAACGGCAACTCCATTGGGAAACATATATTTTTACTAAAAATAGGACAAAACATAAAAATAGATTATCTCCCCAAAAGGTTAAAGGTGAAAAAAGTGGTTTTAAAAAAAAGCTCATTAAATATATGCCATTAAATATATTATTCCAATTGTCACATATATTATTGCATATACCAATAGGGGACATAGATACTGCCTAAAAATGGGAAAAAATAGACCTTGTCTTCCAAAAGTTGAAGGTAAAGATTGTTGGAGAAAATAGATCTCCAAACTAACATCAAAAATTGACAGGGCAGACCTAAAATGGCACATTATAAATGTCAGCTACCATTGGGAGACATTATATACCAGCTAAAAATAGCATAAAATCTAAAAATAGATTGAGTCCCCCAAAGGCTGGGCGGACCATGATTGGAACATATTTAACAGATTTGTCACTGGGGAATGGCAACCACCATTAGGAGACATATATATTTTCTAAAAATAGCATAAAATCTAAAAATAGATTGTCCCTCAAAGGTTGCATGACAATAACCGTTGTCCCTGAATGGTTGATGTTTTCCATACAATGTTGCAGTTTGTTGCATGTTTTAGCAGATTTGTCATTTGTCAAGTTGCTGTTTCTTGCATTTGTGAGGACTGGGTTGTGGGCCATAAACGAAATCTTTATTTTTTAGTGATTATTTGCAAGAAACTTTTTCTTCAGTTATAAACAGTTCAATTAATCCGTCCAATAGAATATTTTGAGGCTCAAAACATACACCTTTCAGGGACAACTTTCATGCAACATTTGAAGACATGGTCGTTAGTTTAGGTTTATGCTGGCCCTTTTATATTTGGAGAGACACCTCGATTAAAGTCAAATAATTATTTTTACACAGTTTTGATTTGCACACTTTGTGCCTTGATTACCTTTTAAGTTGTGGGCCTTCACACTTGTGGGCCTTTAATGTGATTGGCTTCTGGTGAATGGGGCGGACCACATTTAATGATTGATTGGACATAGTTAATGATTGGCACATAATAAATGGATTTATCCCTTGAGAAACGGCAACTCCATTTGGAAACATATATTTTTACTAAAAATAGGACAAAACATGAAAATAGATTATCTCCCCAAAGGGTCAAAGGGAAAAAAATGCAGGAGAAAAACTTAAATACTTGCCATTAAATATATTATTCCAGTTGTCACATATTTTATTGCATATACCAATAGGGGACATAGATACTGCCTAAAAATAGCAAAAATATAGACCTTGTCTTCCAAAGGTTGAAGGTAGAGACTGTGGGAGAAAATAGCTCTCTAAATTTAACGTCCAAAATTGATGTTAAATTGCACCTGGTTGGGCACAATATGTTGTGGAGGAGCATCTTTTTTACGAATTGTGGCCCTTGATCAAGTGCCTTCTGATTTTTATGTCTTCAGACCAATGGACCTAAAATGTGTGGGTTTCTATCTGATGGACCTTCTAATGACAGGGCAGACATAAAATGGCATATATTTTTATGTCAACTACCATTGGGAGACATACACACCAGCCAAAAATAACATAAAATCAAAAAATAGATTATGTCCCCTAAAGCTTAGCATATATTTAAAAGATTTGTCATTGGGGCATGACAACCACTATTGGGAGACATATATTTGCAAAAAAAATAGCCAAAGATCTAAAAATAGATCATGTCCCCAAAAGGTTGCATGCCAATAACTTGTGTCCCTGAAAGGTGGATATTTTCGATGTAATGTTGCAGTTTCTTGCATTTATGAGATGTGGCCTGGGCTTTGTGCCATAAAACATTTGTAATGATTGCTAATATTTATGGCCCACGGCCCAGACTAAATCTTATAAATGCAAGAAACAATTTTTTCACTATAAACAATACAAATAAGCTCTGCAAAATACAATTAGAGGCAGATAAAACATCCACCTTTCATGGACAACTGTCATGAAACCTTTGGGAGCATGGTCAGTTTTTTATGGAGGTGTGCACACAGTGAGAGAATGGAAAGTTTTGGTGGGAAATTTGGACATTTTCAGAATGTCTTTTGGGCCCTCACTTGGCCATTTTATTTGGAGGTGTTTGGAGTCAATAACGATGTATAATTTGATTATAGAGCATGCATCTGGCATAGGAATGAATAACAAGCATGTTGTTATAAGGATGTAGCTTCCTTTTGTATCTCTCTGGATCCACTGTGGACTGCATCACACACTGTGTATTGGTCACAGTGCCTAAACTATTGCACTTGTGTATGTGATATTTGGCACAGGAAAGGGTCTTATAGCATATAATTATGTTCCTTCGGGGTTCATATTGAAAATAAATCGTTACAGTTTTTTGTAAAATATTGAAAATTTAAAAAAACTGTTTTATTTTATTTTTAGGAGCAGAATATGCATCCAATTTCCTAAATGTGCCTCTCTAGAGTCAAAATGCTCTCACAAAAATTAATAAGAGCAAATTCATCAAGATGTGTAAAAGTGGGTTTCCAATGCTCCATGAATCTTTTTTAAAATTTTGGAGTTATACCTGAAAATTTACATTTAGATGTCTAAATTATTTCCTTTTTAATGACTGAACTCATTCAGAGTCGCAATCTTATGAAATTTTCATAACAGCCCAAAAATCTATATAGGGAAAATGAGAATTTCTGAGACTTTCCTCAAAAATTCCGATTTCTCTTGAACTAATTGCAATAAATAGATTTTTAAAATTCAACAAATATTTTAATGAAGCGTAATTATCAGGAAATAACTTTTGAAGCCATATATATTTTAGTTTAAATTTTTGTGAGGGAACTGGTTTTGTCAGAGCCCATTGGATGTAAGTAGTTGTTGTATCCAGTGTTCCATACAGAGACAACTAATTCTATTATTGGATAGAGTATGTCTAAGATTCCCAGACTTATTAATACGACAGTCACCAAAATGAATGTGCAGCTCCTTCCACAAAAAGGAGGTTGAGCCATCTGCCATATCACACTGGTTTTCATGAATCATATTAAAGCTCTTTCCCGGTTCTTTAATGAATTTTTTTTTTCATATCACCTGTGCCACATGGCCATTTTGTGGCTTGAAAATGGATTATTTCTAAAATTTGGAAATTTAGCACACAATATATTAACAGCAGCTGGATCTGGGCACTCAAGGAAATAGTCATTTTCAGGGGATATGAACTTAGGACAATACACCACCTCCAATTTGAACCCCTGGCTTCTTGTTTAGATTTATGCCTGTATTTATCGGCCTGTATGGAGGACACCTTGTTTCTAGTCATGTAATTATGTTTATTGAATTTGATTTACCAACCTTCTGACTCGTTAGCCTTTTGACTTTCGTGCCTTCAGACTTGTGCGTCTTTAGTGTGACGAGCCTTCTGATGAAAAGGTTGACTACATCTAATGATTGGCCGTATTAAATGATTGGCACATATTTAATGGACTTGTCCCTAGGGGGATGGCAAACAAAATCGGGAGACATACTGGCAAATTTCTGAAAGAGGGGGCCAAAAGTGTCCATGGCATCAAAAATGAAAATGTTGGGAATCCCATATAAGCTGAACACAAAAAATTAGTTTTAGGCGTCAGAAATGCCCAATATAATTTTTGGTCCATTTGGTCCATATCTATAGACAGGGTAACTGGATTAAAAACTGGAAATTTAGTCACTAGTGACTATTGTGACTGACAAATGTTTGTTCAAAAAGCACAGGAGAAGTAACTATAATCAGTAAATCACAATATAAAAAATGTTACTGTGGTGACTTTTCAACAGAACAAGCGCTAATGTTACTAGTGTGCTCATCTGACCATCATCCAGAGAATAATTATTATCTACAATTTGATGAATGCTTAGTACCTGGATATGTGTCAGTGTTGGAGGTCTAGAGGCCTAATCCTTGGCCTTGGTTTGGAATCAGGTGTCTTTGGTCCAGTGTTGGAGGCCACGTGACCGGCCTCATCTCCGGGCTGGCCTTGAGGAGACATTTTCATTGCTCAGCCTCAGTCTGGTTTGGGGTGTGTACCTTTGTTCCGTGTATCCTATTATATTTTCCCTATGGATCCTATGTTCCCTGAATTCCAAGCTCTCCGTGTCGCATGTTTCCCAGTAATTTCACTGTGGCAAAACTGGACGAGGGTAACTGAGTTACCCTCGTCTCAATTTCTCAAAATTAATTGAAAAAACTGGGTCATCCCATTGGATCCCATGTTAAAGAAGGACGAGGGTAACTGCTTTTCTCCAAATTGAATGACTAAGGTAACTGCATTTGCTGACGAGAGTAACTGCATGTAAATTGTGCATTGAACTGATAATGATATAGAAAAAAGAGCTCTGTGGTGTGTTTGTGTACACAATAGTCATACCACATTCAAATGAAGCCAAATATATCTTAATAAGCCACACATTAGAGTTAGGTTCCGGTAAATATTTGGAAGGTGCGGAATACATTTGTAATACTTTTTTCAAAATTGGATAGCTCGACAGATCCTTGTGTAAATGGAAGATACAAAGTCACAAAAGGAGGTGCTCATACTCAAAAGTTTTAAAATTGGTACAAGTGGACACTGCATATATAAGATGGCATTACATACGTTTCTGGGATCAGAAGCAATGCTCGGGCTACATATATACAAATCATTTATTTCATACGCAATTCTGATTTTGTAAGTGGGGTAGGGTTAGTCAGGTGGTAGCGTGCTGGGCTGCCAATCGCTGGGTCCAGGGTTCGAATCCAGCTCTTGCCGGGTCACCTGGGCCTATGTTGGATGGCTGATTCAATCATCCTTCACCTCATTACTGTATCCTCTCCCTGTCCTAATTAGCCTACAAAGTGCCAAAATACAGGATGTAGAGCCTGAATAATCCATCCATCCATCCATTCATCCGATTTTGTAAGTACCACACTTCAATACATCCCTTCAATTGTTGGAGTTTCTGTCCAACATACATAATATATATTCTCTTAATTATATATCGGCATCATCTTTGGGGGACATCATGCAAAACCACCACCTTTAGGGGACAGGTGCTAAAAATAGCACAAAAATCTAAAAATAAATTGTGTCCCTCAAAGGTTGCATGATGGTCGTCCCTGAAAGGTTGGTTTTTTGCACATTGTTCAGGCACCACTTTTAGGATCAAGGTCAAGAGCTGTCAAGCTTCATGAAGTTTCTCAGAGACAACAGTTACTTCACAAGCAATGAGAAATTAGATTCAAGATAACATTCCAAACCAATGATGCCTCACAACATTGTGACGTAAAAACACAATAAGTTATTACTCTGTTAGTTTACCATCCTTCGCCTCATTGCCGTGTCCTCCTCCAGTCCTAATTAGCCTACCAAGTGCATAAATTCAGGACGGAAAGCCCAATCATCCATCCCTCTATCTCTGTTAGTTGTCTGTTTCAATTGTAACACTGACGATTACTACACGTTGCATTATAGTTATCTCCGAAAAAAACTAATCTAATCTATCTGGCATACCCATGGTAACTATGAGTGAAAATTTTGTCCTCAATGGAGTTGGGACAGTTGTTATAAATTAGTTGAATTCTACATCGTAAAGCCTGCTTGGCAAACGAATGTCTCATAATTGGAAATAGAAGATAGTTAGCAACTCAGGTGTGGTAGGAATGAACACTATGTTGAAAATTAAAAAGTTCATTTTGGTATTTATAACAGAACTTTTATTAAGTTCATGCAGGAAATATGAAGGTAAAGTCCCATCTTGGTACTCATAGCAAAACTTATATATTATGCTATTGTTTTGGTTTAAGTCCATTAATAATTTTCTGAATCTTTTTTAACATTGTGAAATTGAAGATTGGTGTCATTGTTAGAATAATTTTTCATATAGTCTTGTGCGATACGCCGGTAAGCCAAAAAACCCATGGTGGCTCTCATTGCTCATGTTATTGTTGTACTTTCTTCGGATTTATTCGCATGCCATTTCCTAAAAGTCAACAATGATTAAAAAGTTACTGTTGACACCTCATCCCTTTGAAATTGAATTTATCATGACCAATTTGGTCATTCCAATTTTGTAAGCACACTTCAATATAACCCTTCAACTGTTGGAGTCTCTGCCCAACATACATGATATATTCTCTTAATTATATGTCAACATCATCTTTGGGGGACATCATGCAAAACAACCACCTTTAGGAGACACATGCTAAAAATAGCACAAAAATCTAAAAATAGATTGTGTCCCCAAAAGGTTGAATGACAGTTGGCCCCGAAAGGTTGATGATATATATATCATTTGGCTTTGACCTTTGGGGGACATCGTATAATTTAAAATGTGGCGTACAAATTTGAAAATGTGTTAGGCTAGAGGAGTAATAAAGGAAGGGGAATAGCATAAGATTTTTTTTTCGTAACTTTATTTTTCTGGGATTTTTAAGCTTATGCAATTTGTCCCCTAAAGGTTGCACGTCTCCAAAACGTTGAATTAATGAGTATATATATATATATATATATATATGTGATATGTTTTCTGTGTATATATATGTGATATGTTTTCTGTGTGAAATGACATGTCTTGTATTATGTATAATTGTCTTATGTATATAATGTTTTGTGTATATATATGTGATATGTTTTCTGTATATATATATGTGATATGTTTTCTGTATATATATTTGTGATATGTTTTCTATATATATATATGTGTTCTGTGTGAAGTGACATGTCTTGTATTATATATGATTGTTTTGTGTATATATTGTTTTGTGTATATATACATAAAAAGAGATACATGTACCATTTGGGATTAACTTTGACATGTACAGCTGATTGAAATGTAATAAACAAAAAACTGTGAGAAATATGAGTCTTGTTTTTTCAGAGATCTGTCTTGTGCATTTAACAAAATCATCTGAGACTTGGTGAATCTTGCAGTCTAATTCAGCGGTTGTCTTATTTATTGATTCTTTGGTGTAGGGCATTGAGATATGGAGTAAATACTCAACAAATTCAAAGAGCCAAGATTGGAGCTTGGGTACAAGTGGTTGCTGTTCAGATTTCTCAACTGGAGGATTGCTCATTGAATACCAGGCTGCATTCATGTATGCAGATGTTGTTCAGATTTCTCAACTGGAGATTGAATACCAGGCTGGATGGAGTGAAATGCTATAGAATTAACACCAGATGGCACTAGGGACTGGATAATGGTTAGTACTCCCTCTGGGTGCTTTGGTGTAAAATGTGGAGTTGGGGCTGCAGGATTTGTCCAAGTACATGTCAACTCTCCTATGTCAGTTATACACTCTGAGCTGATGTTGGTAGAAAAGTTGATTTATATACAAAATATTAGTATTAAAAAGTGAAAATGTGTATTCTGTAAATGCTAATGCTGTTTAATAATTTGCTGAACAGTATTTTATTTGTGCAGATCTTGTTTCTGGAAGTGCTGATTGATCAATTTTTAACCTATAGTTTAAATGATATTTTTGCAGAATTGGTCTTAAGAAATGTAAATGTTAGTTTGAAAACTGCTAACCCAACATTCTTAACTGCTAATTGATGTTTCATTTATGCAGATTTACTTTCTAGACTGCTAATTATTTAATTTATCCCATAATAAAATTGAAAATATAATGACAAACACAGAACATACAGTTTTAAAGCTTTTAATCATAACAAACACAGAACATACATTTTCATCATGACAGTGTGTACAGTATCACATTTTAAACACAGGATGTAGTTTCACAATTGACATACACAGAATGTACAGTATCACATCTAGGTTGGTACATTTTACAAATTACATTTGTAATAGCTTATTCGGTGTTCTTTAGCTAGAATGTCAAAAAATTGTTCAACCAGAAATCTTTCCAGCGAAATCCCTTTTCGACGGGAATAAATCACACTTCCGTCCTCTTTACGAAAGGTATATCGGAAATCGGTAGTTCCATTGGGGGAACAACTTATGGTCCAGTAGTCATTGAAGGGATAGCTCCATTCCACTTTCTGGTTGAAGGCCCGATCAATATCTTCTTTCAAATCCTGTAGCCTGGGGATTTCTCGTTCTGGTAGCCAGATTCCACACTGGCTGGGCCTATCATTATAGAAGGCTCTTAGATGTAGTTGTTTGATCCCTTTATATTCAAGAAGTTGGACCCTGGTGATGTCATCACTCAAAGTGTAGTCGTATGTTGTTCCACTCATTTTCAAGCCAGAAGTGATGATGTGCCAGCTTTCGGCCTGCTTTATATATAGACTGGTCACGTGACTTTTTAGTGCTTGAGTTGGCCAAAATACTGAATCTATTTTTAGCAGTCTTTAACATGCCCAGACTTGTTTGTGGGTCAGCATCTGATTGGTCAGTAACTGATCCCGAACAAGCCCACTGGGAAAAATATCCATTGTGATTGGTCAATACCTGGTCTTGTAACCTGATCTTGTTGAGACTCTTTTGACATGTTTCAACATGTTGTAAATCTATTTTTAAAATAATCCTGAAGATTGTGTGTAATTGTGCAGTATTAATGACTCATAATTTATAAATGACGTCATAGATTATTTTTAGACTCAAGAGTAATCTCTGTGAATTACAGTTTTTTTATGAGTGACTAGGCCTTCTAGAGTGTTGTGGCCACATTTTCTGTCTATAAAAGGGATGAACCTGGACTGATTTTAGTCTATGGTTTGTTGCCTAGCTGTACACATGTTGAAGGAAGAGAAGGAACATATCAGAAGACACTGGGTGGTCTTGTCTGAAGAGACACCTTTTGCCGAAATATTGAATCACCTATACCAGGAAAAGATCTTCAGTAGAACGGGTGTTGAGGACATATTGTTCGAAAGACCTACACAGAGAAATTGGGCTTTCTTTGATGTTCTTCAGAGAAGTGGTCCAAGGGATACACCGGCTTCATCTCAGCCTTGAAGAAGTGTAGGAGGGAAGACTTGGCTGGACTTCTTGAAAATGGCCTTCAGGATAGAGAAACTATCAGCCAGCTTTAATGATATGTTCAACTTGGATGAGAGAGTATTCTATGCCCAGTTTGAGCCTGACAGGATGAACTGTGGTCCAAACTTGATGGACAGGCTACTGACTTTTGAAAGAGAAGTGAGAAGGATGTTCAGGGACACTTTAAGAAGAGGATTCGAAGGTCACCGAGACGAGGATCAAGCCTGCCTAGTGATATATCATCCAGACTTGAAAGATGATATAATTATCACTTTAAGACAATTAAAGAATTTCTCAGAGGACACTGTATTGAATCATATTGATGAAGAGAGACTGAATGCTACAAAACCTTTTAAAGTTAAATTTACAATTATTTGTAGTTGTACTGAATAAATATTGAAACATACACAAGTGTTTGTCATTTGTTCTTTGGACATGGAGGATACAACATCAACACAAGATTGGCAAGTTTTGGGTTTCAAAGTACCTAAAAACGAAATAGTCTATCTGTGTCAAGTAACCTTGATCTATATAGTCGTGATAAATTCCCTGGTCTGTCTCTCAATTAATCAGGAGCACAGTGAGGTCTGGATAGGGTTGTTGTCGTCGAGTTTTGGGTTCCTTCTTCCCAACCCAAGCATTAAGAGAAACAAGGTTGTTCTTAACAATGTCTGAGAAATATCTTGAAAGACTTTATTATGACCCAAAGAGAGCTGGAAGTTATGGAGGTATTACAGCTTTATGGAATGCGATAAAATCTGATGGGAATCCCCACAAACTCCGATATAAGGATGTCAAGAATTGGCTGAAGGATGAGGAGACATATAGTCTACATAAACCTTACAATGACAAGTTTAAGAGAGAGAGCATCATTGTTGGAAAAATGTACGAACAGTTTGACTCAGACATCATGGTTTTGGATAAAATTAGCGGTTACAACAGAGGTTACAAATACCTGGCAGTTTTCATCGATCTGTTCTCCAGGTTTTTATGGATCCAACCTCTCAAGAGAAAGACTCCTGAAGAGATGGTAGGAGTAATGAAGAAGATTTTCAAAGAAGGAAGGAAACCTCAAGTCATCAGAACGGATCAAGGTGAATATTGTTACAGAGATTACCCTTTTGAGAATGTAAGACTATTATCGGTAGTATAAAATGTTAATTTTTTAATTTCAGGAAAAGAATACACAGGAAGAGCTGTACAGGAGTTTCTCAAGAAAGAAGGAGTGCTCCATTTCATAGCATACAATTTGTATCATGCAAGTTATGCAGAAAGAGTCATTAGGACCATCAAAGCCCGAATATTCAGATACTTTACCAAGCATCAGACTTTAAAGTACATCGATCACCTTCAGGACATTGTTCAGGCCTACAACAGCAGTCGGCATTCTTTCCTCAAGATGGCTCCTGATCAAGTCACAAAGGACAACCAACAGGAATTGTATGAAAAACTGTATCTGCCAATGGAATTAAAGAGGGAGAAAACACCTATAGTTTACAAATTTGAAATAGGTGATAAAGTAAGGATTCCGGCAGAGAGGGGGCCATTCAAGAAAGGATATGAACAGACATGGACTGATGAATTGTTTGTCATAGACAAAAGGGTAGCTTCTCACCCTCCGAGGTACAAATTGGTGGATTTGAATGGTGAAGAGATCAAATCGAGTTTTTATGAGCAGGAGCTACAGCTGACCAAGGATGACGGAGTATATCAGGTGGAGAAAGTGCTCAGGTACCGCAGACGGAGAGGAACCACGCAAGTGTTGATAAGGTGGAGAGGATATTCCCAAAAATTCGACTCTTGGGTGGATGCAAAGGAATTGAAAGATCACAAATAATGTACATCTATGGAAACAGCGGGATCAAAGTACCCTTCCCGGACAATGCTGCAGACAATTTCAGAATTGATCTTGGTACAACCTTGGAGCTGGATGGTGAATGGGAAATTGCTATTTTGGATATAGATCTTCCAACTATGAGGCCAAAATACTACCCACAGTTTGTTACTTTGTACAGTAACATTTGTGGAGAAAGTATAGTAGATTCTGTACAAAAACCAGTGCTATATAGATTATTCAAATCCTATTATAGAGCTGGTAATTCACTTATCATCCCCACTCCTCGTTATGTACCAATCAGTGTGAAATCAATGAGAACCATTGAAATCTACATATTGGACCATAATGGAGAAAAGCCAAAGTTTAAAAATGGTTGGACGTTCTGCACACTTCACCTGAGGAAGAAATAATGGCCTCTATATATTTGGACACTAAAGGAGAAAGGCTTCATTTATACCAGGACGGACGACCTGTAAACATCATAACAATGGCTTCTCTAGACTACAAGGCGATTTTGGATCACTTCAGGAAACAAGCTGAAGGAGGGTCAAAGGTCATCAAGAAGAGTGGGAAAACCAAATTGATTGTAATTGATACCAAGAGGAAGACAAAGGAAGATATGCCAAAGTTACAAGTTGTTATACCAGCTGAGGCGGCTACCAAGAGAGCTGAGTCTGAACTCAAAGAGGATATAAAGGAGAACACAAAGAACTTCAGTCAGTCTTACAGTAACACTGGAAGAGGAAAGAGCTCTGTTAAGAGAAAGGCTAAATCAGAAGTGAAGGAAGCTAAAGATATCTTCAATCCAAAATGGAGGAAACAATGAATGAAGTGGCTTACCCGGAGGAGCTTTCTATATTTGAAAAGCCGGTTTACGATTCTGGAGTAAAACAGGCTAGGTGTATTACTTATTATCCGGTGAATGATTTTAGTACCCAAGGAGTTATCCAGTTTAGAATACCAAATAATAGTGCAGGATATTTAGACTTGAATAGAACCAAATTACATTTGAGTTGTAAGATAGTACACAAAGACGGGTCACCCCTTGTATCATTTCTTGAAGAAAAAGAGAAGGCAAAGATGGCAAGATTGCGGGCAAAGGGGACATCACAGGAGGGGGGGTCAGAAGGTACCTCTCCTGGGGACAAGCCTCAGGGAGATGAGCCAGCTGCTGAGGATGATTTCAAAGCTGATATAGTACATCCAGTAAATAATTTCATGAATAGTCTATGGTCAAGGGTAGATATAGCTTTGCAGGATAAGATTTTGACCAACTCGGATGACTGCTACCCTTATGAGGCATACATAAAAACTCTTCTTATGACAAAGAAGGAAGAAAGAGTGGCTCTTCAGAGTCAAGGATTCTTTGAAGAGACAGCGAAATACGAATCTGCCTGGGCTGTTTCCAAACCAGAAACATCAAATTATAAGAGAGGAATATTGTTTGACAAATCTAGGGAAGTGGATCTTTCAGGGCCATTGTGTTCCTCTGTGATGGAAATTCCTAAGTTAATTCCAAATGGAGTTCCACTTTCAGTCACTTTACACAGAAGTAAAGATCAATTCTGCCTATTCTCTCCAATGAGAGAACCAAAACCAGATTATAAGATTGTTATAACAAAGGCTTCCCTTTCTGTATGCACTGTCAATATTGCACCAGAAATAGCTATAGCTCACTCAGAAATCATGGCTACGAAACCTGCCATGTTTCCTTACACTAAAACGGAAGTGAAGAAATTTACACTGGGTAGGGGGGTGTATTCTGGGTCAATTAATGATCCCTTCCAAGGAAGAATTCCTTCTGAGGTAATCATAGGTATGGTGAAAGACAGTGCCCAGAATGGGTCCTCCTATGATGATGACCCGTTCTTTTTTGAGAATGCCAAACTAAATTTCATTGGGGTGACAGTGGATGGCCAATCAATGGGTATTGATCCATTACAACCAAAGTATGGTGAGAAACCAGAGGAGGGAAACTATGTTGAGGCATACGAAACATTAAATGGCATTTGCCAAGATAAAGTAAATCCAATTACCCGAATGGCCTACCCTAAAGGCTTCACTCTATACAGATTTCATGAGGAGTGGAATGAATCATTACAAGTCAAGAAGATGGGAAATATGTCCATTTCATTGAGGTTTGATGAGGCCTTAAAGGAGGGGATGTGTGTAATTGTGTACGCGAAGTTTCCTGGCGGGATAAAGATTGATAAAACCAGGGCTGTATATGAAATGTAGTCATTACCCAATCAACCATCAAGATGTGCACTTTACCTTTCAAAATGCCCACAAATTTTCTTGTGGTAGGAAGAAGTAGGTCGGGTAAATCGGAATTCATTAAGAGAATGATATTGGAGGCTGAGAAAATGTTTCAACCACCGCCTGCCAGAATTTTATATTGCTATTCAACCTGGTCAGATGGCTATGAGGATTTAGAGGGATATGTTGAGTTTAGAAAAAGCATACCAACCAATGATGAGCTAACTGAATGGTGGAGAGAAAACAGAGGAGAGACCCTTCTGATAATTGATGATTTTATGCATCTTATAAATGAAGAAATTTCTAAATTATTCACTATAACGAGCCATCACGCACATTGCAGCATGGTTCTCACATTACAAAACCTATTCCATCCAAATCGACATATAAGAGAGATAGGCCTGAACACTGATTGCTTCTGTTTATTCAAAAATAGTAGAAGTGCCCAACAGATTAAAACGTTAGCTTCACAGATGTATCCAGGGAAAGGGGACTATTTTATGAGTAGTTATAACAAAGCTGTAGAAAGACCATATGGGTACCTAATTGTCCATCCGGATAATGAGTATGCACTGAGAACCTGTATATTCCCCGATGAGGACACGGTGGTTTATCTTCCAAAATAGTATAAATCCCAACAACAAACATCAGTGTTGTCATTTGGCATAGAGCTTCAGAATGGATCATATCTTGAAACATATTCACTTCCTGGAATTGCTGGGCAATCCCTCTTCTCAACAACAGGCAAAAGCCTTGATATCGACATCGTCTCCAGATCAAATGGATATCATATCGGAATTGGCTCTTAACCTACTCAAGGAGAGGATCGAACTCAGCAGATATTATAAAGACAAACTGATTAAGGAGGCTACCGTCATTCGTCAGATAGCCAACAGAGGGCTCGGAAGTAAGAAGAGGAAGAAGGTTGCCCTGTCAAATATAAAGACACTAGAGGTGCTATTGAAGGTCTGCTTAAAACACATCAGAGATGGCTGAAGATCATATCCTTCTTCCAAGAGAGAGGTATGAAAGTCTTCTTAAGAAAATTGAAGAAAAGTCATCTCAGAATGTAAGTGAGCCTGCGAAGACATCAGATGAGGAACCAACAAGTGAGGCTCCAAAAAGAAGACTTGTCAAAGGGAAAAAGAATTCAGAGAAGAAATATCCTCTCAAGAAAACTCTGAAGAAAAGTAGAGAATCTGCTGAAAAATCCAAGAATGGGAGAAGAAAACCTGGTGACCTATCTGAAGAATCTGCTGAAAGAGTAAAGGCTGTGAGGAAAAGACCTAGCGTATCTGAAGAGTCTGCTGAAAGAGTCAAGCCCGAGAGAAGAACACCTGATGACCTGTCAACGCTATTGAATGAAAGATCTCCTGCTGTAAGACGTCCTACCTCAAGACGACCTGGTGTTCCAAGACCTCCTGGGATTCCGGCCTTGCCATGGATTAGATTTTGAAATTAATGTATGAAGAATGAACAATAAATATTTTGAAATTGAAACCCAGAGTGTCTGTCTTTTTTTATGTAATCAATCAGAGGATTACAAAGATCTGAACTGAGTAATGTACATTGTACATAAGTACCTGTATGTATATATCCAAGAACATATATCCAAGAACATATATCCAAGAACATATATCCAAGAACATATATCCAAGAACATATATCCAAGAACATATATCCAAGAACATATATCCAAGAACATATATATACGACTTCCGGTCAAGTGAATGACTTCCGGTTCCGGTCAATTAGGGGGTCAATTTAGGGGTCAATTAGGGGTCAATTAGGGGTCAATTAGGGGTCAATTAGGGGTCAATTAGGGGTCAATTAGGGGTCAATTAGGGGTCAATTAGGGGTAATTAGGGGGTCATTAGGGGGGTAATTAGGGGTTAATTAGGGTCAATTAGGGGGGTAATTAGGGGGCAGTTAAAACAAAGGAGCCTGTACAGTATAGTGCATAGTAGTAATGTAACATCAGAGTCCAGTGAGACAGAACAGAGTTACATTAGCAGTTTCTCTTATTTTTCCTTTTAAAAAATAGTTTATAGTTATGAAGGTAATTACAAATGATGCCAAACACGTATTTTAGGTACATTTTATCAATCACATATCATTATGTTTTGCTAAAGTGTTTTCTGTTGATTCTACAGAGTGCCAAAGTTGGCATGTCAGATGACCAGTAAGTTTTTCCGTCCATTATTGTCCTTATGAGAGATTGAAGAAATATTTTTTGAGAGCAAAGAGCGGCATATTGGTGGATTCGTTTATTGATATTTATTCTTTAGCTCACTGATTTACTTGATGATGGGTTCACATGCTTCAGGAAGCAACAGATAGATAATAAAAAGGGTGGGACAGTTTAAGATACTCTGTGAGCACATTTTCGTGAAATCTGCCCTAAGACTTTTCCTCGACCTAAAAGTATTTATTACACTTTAACAGCAACTGTAGCAATTTATTGCTGCACAGTGCACAAAGTCGCTGAATAAACATTCCGAAATCATGCAACACCTTGTTAAGGGGCAACCATTAAATTTCCTGGGGCTTGGAGTTTTCCTTGGGGAATAATTTATTTCACTGTTACATCTCAACGTTTTAGAGAACTTTAATACAAGTAACGTGGTGAACGTTGATATTTAGGTAATAAATTAGAGAACTTACAAGTAACGTGCTGAACGTTGATATTTAGGTAATAAATTGTTTTTGTTTTACCTGGTTTCCACAAATGCAAAACAAGTTCAAAGGTGTATGAAACTGATTTAAACGAGTACAAAACTGGTTAAGAATGAGTAAAAGGCGTGCAGATAACGTAGGAGGGTGAAAGCACAGTAAAGGCCTCAATTGCGTTTTGATCAGATAGAAGTAAATTTAGGGTCCCATAAACCAATTTCTGACATAAAGAAGAAACAGTGCAGTATTTAAGCTTGATCAACAAGTAAATCTGAGAAATTTAGGCATTTTTCATGAGCATACAATTAAAACCATGCTCTGGGCAGACCTTTAAAGTGGGTATAATCTGTTAATTTTAGCATGTAACCAGTGGCCCTTTTCTGAAGCACCATCTATTGCAGCAATGCTGTAGCCTAATATTTAGTTCACAATCTGCCGGTGACATTATCTGTTTACTGTACCTCCCTGGCCTTCTGTAGGGACCATTGGCTGACTTTTCAATATGATGATTATGGCAGCCATGACGTCCGAAGAAAAGGTCTGCTTGTAACCATATTTTTGCAAATTTACAGTCAGAGGTTCAAAAGGCTGGCTGGAGGGTATTTTTATGTAATAATTAGCCGAATTTGGTGCTTTTGCCTAGATATGATATTGGTTTGATGAATTTAAGCAAAAAATTTCCAATGGCCACTGATGACTGTAAGATACAAGAAGCTTTATTGGCTAAAATGGATGTCCGTCCATTATGTCCACAATTGATTTTTTGGTAATTTACATGAATTAAAGACCAGCTAACATGTCAACTGAGATGGAAATGCATGTCTATCTCTCTCTACCTATGTATGCAACTGAAAAATTTAAAAACACAATGAATTTAACTTATACACTGGACACCAGGCTAAAAAGTGTAAATGTCCGTCCATTACGTCCACAAAAATGTTCAAATTAGTCTGGGGACTGATGTTTGGAGGTCTGGTTTGTCACGAATAAAGCAGGGATACCACGTTTAGTGACAAATTTGGATTATTTTAGTGAATGCTGACAAGGCTCAAAAATTTAATTGGTCACAGTTCATGCAAACTGTCCATATCACATCTGCGAAAACTGTCGAAAAGCCAATGGTCCATTTCAGCAGAAAAACTTAGATTTTCATGGAACTTTCATAATGTAGTTCATAGCCGCCCAGCAAATACCTGTCTTGATTTATTATACAAACATAATTCTGTATTCTACACATTATGAGGTCTAAAGTGATGTACTACACTTGCACTTCTGATGAAAATAATTATTAGGTCATAGGGGCCAAATATTGAGGCGCTTACTGTGCTTTCACCCAGGAGTGGTTTGTGACTAATTTATTGAATTTTTCTATAATTTTCTTTGGGAGAATTCCAATGAATGGTGAACGTGCTGGACGTGTAAGAAAAGTGTGAGAAGCGTGAAAAACGTTTGGGAAACCTGTGAAAAACAATGGTAATTTTCTCCAACGACCTTCTAACGAGCCTATAACTTAAGTACCGTATTTCCTCGATTACAAGCCCGGGCGTTTATTGTTCTACAGGGCCTAATTGGCCCAGCGTTTATACGAGCCAGGCGTCTATTTGAGACCGGCGTTTATTGTTTTAAACAAGATAGCAATCAAGTAACATCTGCTGGGTATGCAAGGGTAGGCAGTGATACGCTCGCAAGTAAACCTTGCATGGAAGCACCTGAGCAGCATGCAAGGCACTCAATTAGGGCTGTGTATAGTAGCTGACCCGGCGTGTAATTGAGCCAGGCTTTTATTATTTTAGCATACTCGACACACGCTGATGTACGTCAAAGATTTTTGATTTTTTGAACATGCTTAAAACTTCTCCACTCTCTGGACGTGTCACTAAGAAAATAAATGAGCGATAATAGTACTTTCTGTTACTGAAATTGGTCAAGGCAGTGACTGGTATCAAAATTTTTCTAATTTTTTGGTGCCATTGAGAATCGTGACCAACATCGGTAACACGGCAAAAAGCCATACTTCCTGTCTATTGACCAATCAGAGGGGGTAATTTTAGCAGGAAGCAGTAAGGAAATACACACACAAAAAAACGCAACAAGGTGTTGTATCGGCCGAAATGGAACCATTAACTTTTCATAGTGCGTGTGACAATATATATTTCAACGTGTGTCAATGTTTTTAATTTGTTAGAAACGTATCTATAACTTATTCAACGTCCACATAACGTTTACGAACGTATTTAGCACGTTATAAAGACGCAATCTAAAACGGCAAGGTGTGACGGGGCCTTTAGAAATCATATGTTTCAATGCTGCCCACAAGAATTTATTTCAACAAAGCTGAGCAAGAAATTATTTTTAAGAATACCCTCTAGAGCATTACACAGTGGCTCAACTACCATGGGGGCTGGCTAGGGCTGCCCTACGGGCCCCCACCCCTCAAGGGAGGCCCCCACTCCCAAAGTGGGGTAAAAAAATTTAAGCAAAAAAAAAATTATTAAATTCCATTGGGGGTCCCTCATGGATGAATTAACATTGTATCTGCATTAATTTTCTAAAGAACTGACACGTCAAATATAACACAGCTATGGTAGGTAACCAAAAACTCAGTAGTGGGGCCCTTTAAATTCTCTAACGTCGGTTTGATACAATTATAGAATATAATACATTATTGGTCCAAAAAATGTTGAATTCCTTTAGGGGCCCCCACAGATAAAAAACGTATAAGCTTTCTTTCAAAAGAAGGGACGCATCAAACAAAAATTGAAAGAGGTGGCCGAGCGGCTCAACTACCTGAAAATGTTGGAATAGTAATGGGGCGACTCTGGAGTCTTTTAACATGAATGAGGTATTAGTGGGGGCCCTTTAAAGTAAGTCTTTTAGTCAGGAAGGCAGAATTATGTATCTGAAAAATGTTGGATTAGTTCGGGGGCCAACAGAGTCTTTCACAATGAATGAGGTATGAACGGGAGCCCTTCAAAGTAAGTCTAAAAGAGAGGAAGGCAGAATTATGTGGCTAAAGAATGTTGGAACAGTTCCGGGGCCCCCAGAGTCTTTCAACATGAATGAGATGTCAGAGGGGGCCCTTCAAAGTTAGTCTAAAAGTGAGGCAGGCAGAATTATGTGTCTGAAGAATGTTGGAACGGTTCGGGGGGACCCGGAGTCTTTCAGCATGAGCTGGGACAAATTAAGGTAGGCAAAATTAGTATCTCAGAAAAATGTATTTCAGGGGCCCGAGAAGTTAGTGAAATGAATGAGGCAATATATAAATTATCAGTAGATGTCAATTTGGTCTGTTACTGCTTTGTAAGCTGTTATTACAAGAATAAAATTTGAAGCGTGGCCTTGATCAGACATACATTAATAGTAATACATCTGAAAAACACTCAAAAACAGTTAAAGGGGCCCGTGGAGTCTTTAATCAGAATGAATATTAGCGTATCAGTCTTGATGTCGATTTGGCCCTAATAATAACTGTTTCTAAGATATTTCAGTGATGTTGTACTTTGTTGGTTTACTAAGACTTGGTATGGAAGTATAGATAGATAGATAAATTTATTTTAAATCGACAAAAAAAACAAGAAACATTAGTAATGGAATCGGTTGACAATTTTGAATAAAAGCCTAGTCACTTTTTTCTTGATTGATGTGTTTAATTGCAAAACTAATGTGAAGTTGTACAGTACAGGGAATTTGTTTTTTGGTAAGGGACCGTTCAGAATTTATGACTGGGAGGGGGTGGGAGTTTTGCTGGAACTTCCCGTCAAAAATTGATACCCCCCCTTTAGTTTCATGCGGATTTTTAGTACCCCATCCTTAGGTTTCATGCGTATTTTTAGTACACCCCCCCTCGACATACAAAGCAATACATACACATATACTGTTATACAAGGTCACACGTATAGATTCGCGTCATTTCGCGGACTTTTGAGCGTAAAAAAGTCTAGATAAAGTGAGTTTATGCGTGTTTTATAACATTTTTTCTTTGCTAAAATCTCCTACCCCCCACTTCGAAGTGTTGTCAAAAAATAATAGCCCCCCCTTGAAACACTTATGAAAAGTTAGTACCCCCTCGGCCAAAACTCCCACTCCCCCAGTCATAAATTCTGAACGGTCCCTAACATCCTGTGGAATCTCGAATAGTGTAGTTATGGGCCTGCCTATTATCTGTATGGTGTCAGTGGCTGGGAGGTTTAATGTATAGATGGGGGTGAATTTATTTGGATGAAATGTTTAATAATCTTATATAAAGTATATGCTTGCGGGAGGTTGAAAAAAAACCCAGCCATTTCAGCATGTCAAATTGTCAATGAAACAAGATAATGTGGTAGTGTTTAGACCATATCTACATTTGACTGCTGTGCAAGGCTCCTCAATGGTGGACTAAAGTATAACTGGAGATTGATAACATATTAATTTGTACTAATAATGTAATATTAAATTGGCATAGTAAACTGTGTATGAATCTCACAAAGTCTTGTATGCTTTTCCGAATGTGGGCACGTTATAGTGAAATCTGGGGGCTTTAATTGAGTACATACTTCTCAATCTACTCTGGTACCTAATTTCACATAAATCAGACAGGCAATAGACAATGATATATTTAGCTGAAACAAGAATATAAGATTTTTCCAATAAACCAACATGAATTTTCAACCGATGATCAGGCCTACGAAATGACGTCCGATGACACAGGTAGGGGCCCCCAGCCTTCCTGATCCTACGGGCCCCACAACCTCTAGTTGAGCCCCTGGCATTACAGTAGACGAATCTCAAGTGCTTACAAATGCCTTACATTCAGCTGTTTTCAGAGTGTCAATGATGTCATTGGAGGTGTTGTTGCTATCTCCAGCATTGAAAAAGGCTGTATCTTCACTGACTCATAGGTCACCCAGTGATGTGTATATGAACCTTGTGATGTGTATCACTGCTATTATAAGAAATAGAAGAGGTAGCTTGTGAGTCAGAAGCAGTGCATCAGACGAGTCACTATTCAACTTATGCCGTGACAATTGACATGCCGTGATCTTCAACAAATTTTAAAATGCCTCATTCATTCACAATATGTCAAACTTCATTGCTATTTTTGAGTTTCAACCACCCAAAAAAAACAACAACAAAAATACAATACACCTCCAAACCCTACACTCCTGAGAAATAAAAATGGCACCCCCCTAAATAAATAATTTTCATACCCCCCCCACCTAGCAAAACAAAAATAAACACAAAACGTCAACCCCTTGTCCCCCCCCCACCCATACAAAAAATAAATGGACAACTTTTTTTTTGCTGCATGATCTGCACTCATCCCCAAATTCACACTTCTTCAAAAGTTTTTTTAAATGCTAGTAGTTTTGTAACTGTCCACTTCATTGTGCAGGTGTTTCTTTTGTTTCAAATCAGAAACAATAATTCGAATCATACATGTTTTACTGATTATTACAGTTTTGTAAAACTGTGAAATGTTTGGGACTTTTTTGGCCACCATGCACTTGCAGGCTTATTACTCATGCAGAATTCAGTGAGGTCATTGGTAATTACATGGTATGTATGGGCTATGAGTCAGTCACACCTTTATGAGTAATACAAGGCATTGGCATTTAACATGCCAAGTATGGGGACTGACATCACTAACAGCCTGCAAGAGCATTTCTTGTAAGCACTTGAGATTCGTCTACTGTAAGATCTGAATACAGAGGACCTAATGAGGGCCAGTGTTCAGTAAAATACTTGAATAATGTGCAGTTTTTGCCTTGGCACCATGCCAATTTTTGCCGACTCAATGACATGTTTTCTTCACCTTGAAGTTGACCCCACTTGTCCAGCGAGAAAAATATCAACTTTCACACAGTCACTTCCATCAAAAACTAATCATGTACGTACTCACCTTTGCAACATAGAATCCCAGTCTCCTTTGCACAATTTTGCATCACAAAACCGTGAAAACACACTCAGAACTTGACAGAGAAGTTTGTTGATCATGTTTTGTCTGCCAGCCTGCAGCCAACCTGCGTCAGTGACCGCATGTGGCGCAGAGTGGCCTGCAGCAATGCTTGACCTGATTTCTGTTATAACGTCAGAGGACGCCACTAACAGGCCTACTGACTGGTGGCGCACCTATGTTTTATCTTTCTTTTTCGTGACGTCACATCGGTATCCACAGTGCGGCGCTGAGAATAGCCGCATTCGTCTTTAATCGAGTTTAATAGAAATATGTTTTGTTTCTTACTCTGCAACTACTTCTACTTTACCAAGGTCCGTAATTTTTGGCACAATTATAGCATACATAGTAGCGTATATTATGGTCGGGTTTTATCATTTTAACTGCAGGCAGTGAGGAGCTGCAGCACTTTAAACCTGGCCCTGCAGAAACTGAATTCTAAACAGGTGGTCAAAACTTTGCTGGTATCACAAAAAGCATGAATATTAGAAGCACCAATCTAGCACGAAACTTTTATAACCTAGTTTGGCAAATTAAGGGACCAGAATAGTTGACTAGATGTGGGATTTTGTATACTTGGTCATGGGTTCAGATCCTAGGCAATGACAAAGTTTAGGAATCAACAAAAAAATAACCCTACTAATTTTCATTTGAGTGCACTGGCATGGCTTTTTAAAGAATATTATTGAAATTGTCATCATTGATACTGGATTTAGTTCAGAATTACCTGTGTATGACACTATTTAAAGAAAAATATGGCATGCACGTAAGCTAGAATAACTTCTAGAAAGAGGCATCAGGCTCGTTTACCAGAATTTCAATACTGATTGTAAATTACTGTCCCTTTCAGAGAATCTAGACTAAGGGTATTACTGGTTGAAGAACATAATGCTATAAATGGTTCATCCCCAATGTACATTACTGAACCGTTCAATGAGAAAAACACTGCATATGATTTGCAAAACAAGATACTATTACAAAATATTCATCAATCAGACCATCAAAAGGAACAGCTAGACAATTTTTGACAAAAGTGATAACAATGCCTTCTTCGAACATTGTTCACTGAAGGTAAAAATGTTTGTTATTCTCAGTGGTAAAATATCTATTCGATATATGCTAACTAAGAAATTTTCAAATAAATCTTCAAGTTTTTTGCAAATATATACTTACATTTTCAGGAAACTATGCAGAGTTCTAGCGTCACTAACAGACGACGTCTCACTCTCTGGTCTGTCTCCACTTCCAACTTTCCAACTAAAACAAAAGATATCAACGATTTATATCATTTTACGAAATATAGTGAAATAAGAGGCCTCAGAATAATGCAACATGTGGTGATAGTTAGCTAAATAGGACCTTGACATCAGATTTGTTGTGAAAAAGATGTTCCCCATACATATATTTCATTGCTAATAATAGGCAAATTGCAATATTTTCAGCTGGTGGATGCTAACATCTTTTACGCTGAGAGTGATTTTTTTCTTGTAATGTGGAAGTGTGACATCATATCGTAGTTCAGATGGTTAGCATTGGAAATCAGCTGTTCCATGTGAGGTCACAGGTTGTTCAGCCAATCATGGCTCATTCCGCATAGGATGTCATATCAAATCTGTGAGGTAGTATACAAGCATATGATATGTGTGTAAAAATGAATGAAACACCATTAGTTGTGGCCAGAAGTGACACATCTAGTAATGACATTGAGGGGGAGGGGGATATGTTAATATTTGGCCTTAGGGGGGAGGTATTCCTAGACATTGACCCAAGGGCACACAAGAAAGATTACTCATGATTTTGATATATTGATCACGGAGTCGATCCTCCCGATCTTCCCCAGAATAGTTAATCCATCCATCAAAAAATGTGCAAATGTGTATCCCCTTCTTGAGACACCCTAGCTGTGCCATTGGCAGCAAACAGTAAACAACATTCAGATTAGGCAGTTTATGAGCCACAATTGTTGTTTAGTAGTTTACACAGCTTGTAATCTTCTTCTTTCACTCAGTTATGGTTCATACAGTCCTGAACGTAAGTTCTGTCGCTAGCACATGTCACAGATACAATTGTCAATAACTTGACTTGTACTGAACATATTTTAACGAGTAATGGCTCAAATGAAAGCCAAGTCCTTCTACAACATGCTTATATTGCGAAAATAAAGTTTTATCTCTATTTGAATATCATAGAAATTAATATTGACAGTGGGTCCAAAATGTGCCTGGACAAAAGTCCTGTCGCATGCAAGAAGTTATGCTGACAAATTGTCTAAAATAATTGTGAAATTGCGATCACGATGAAAAATTGTCAGAGAATATGTTCATGATGCAGGAGAATAAAAAAAACTAACTTTGTTCAACTTAATTATCTTGTAGAATAATATCCATTGGGTTTCACAAGGACTCATGTGAATTATCGACGCAGTATCAATAATGATCATCAAAAGTGATAGATAATATAGACCAACGCTTTCAAAAATTCAGAAATGTTCTTTGGAATTGTCTTCCCTGCCCTCCAACTTAATTTGGAGAACATTGGATCATGGAAATTGAGATTACAGTATTCCCGGTGGGAGAGCAGGTATAATGGTACATGTCACGTTGACAAGAAAAATTAAAGTGAGGGCTGCACTTGTACAAACTATGCCATTTGGCTGCAAAGTCTCATCATAGAAGGGGTTTACAATAATTTAGGACTAACATTTGTTCTCTCCTAAAGCTGCCGTTAATTATATTGTCCTCTTGCTATCTCGATCAATTTCTTACTCTGAGACGGTATATTTGTTTTCCATTGTCATGGTCAATTTCAGTCAAGCCTTGATCAATTCTATTCAGGTGAGCTTTAACGGAACATTTGCATTATTCGTGCAACTTTTGTGAAGAAAAATAGTTGTTTTGGATGAAAAAAATGAAAAATGAATCACTGTGCAGCTCGGCCTGTGTCACCTGGAGGTACAACCCATGTGCAAAAAGTACAAAAACCCAATTCATACCTAACGAAGTACATATAAATGTTCCTTATCACAAGCATCATCAAATGCAGGCCCAAAATAATGATCATTGGAATACATCAGTTCCAACTTGGCCCATATGTTGATTTTTTGACCGATTATGAAGCTCCGTTTGCATCTGCTCCATCACCTGAAATGATATACGTTCATCAAATGACCACCGAAATGTGACAGGATGTAGGGAAGATCATTCCGAAGGATATTCAGGAACTTTTAATTATATTTTCCTGCATTATCTGCCATCCTTGATGATTTTTACTCATGAAATGTTTATATTTTACCCAAACCCCATGGATATTGTCTTCAAAGGTCAGGAATTCATGCGAAGTTATATATTTTTACATTCAGTTACACCATGACTGCATTATCCAACGTTTTTGCATCCTTTTTGCAGTTTCACTATTCACTAAAACAAATTTTAAGCATTAAGTTGTGCATGCGACAAGACTTTTGTCCAAGCACTATTCTGACAGACTCTAATTATTAATTTCTAGAATATTCAGACTAAGATGAAACTTTATTTTTGCAATATAAGCAAGTTGCAGAAGCCTTCGGCTCTCATTTAAGCTATTTCTTGCCATAATCAGTCAATCATAAGCCAATTTATCAACAGTTTTGTCAATAACATTTGGATGTGACAAGACTTTTGTCCAGGACTGTAGCACTTTCATACTAAATGTTATACCTATACGACTATTCTGTTCACTACATCATGTCCCAACACTTCATCACGCTCCAAACCTCAGCCAATCATGATGCCCCAGCAGTATGAGGTCACATACCAATTTTGCTAGATTTTTCAAATTCTACATACTTTCTGAAAGGATAATAAAGTTTCAGACTCAAGGAAACAATTACCAAAAGTCTGTTTCAAGGAATCTTACTCTATGTGCTTAACTGCTCACACTTAAAACAAACAGCTCTTAAGATAGATAGATATTTATTATATACGACCACATAACTATACAGATTAAAACTTAGCATAGAGTAGGTCGGGGCATGCAGCCCCCCTTAACTTCGAGGTGCGATTTGACCTACTTTTTATGGGCGATTGTTTGAATGCTTTTGCTGTCAGGAAGGGACCACTTGGCTCTACTAATAGCTAGTGAAGCAAATGTCTACCAATTTTAATAAAGCAGTTATGGCCATTTTTGTAAAAAAATTAAAATTGCCTTCTTACCCCACCCATCGGGCAAGAAGCCCCCCTATTATAATCCTATGGCAATTTTTTTTGCGAGCGCATTCAGCCTAAAAGTTATTTCTTAGGGTTCTTCTATCATTTCTAAGGCATTCTATTCACTTTTTCTGAATTTCAGAATTTTTCTGTTCATACATTTATTTTTTAATATTTTTTGCCCTGTTTCAATTTCGGCCCAAATTTTTTCTATTTTAATTAGCTATTCTATCAATATTTAAGGTAAAGTACACATTATTAAATGGTTCCTGAAGCAGCTTCGACCCCCCAGTGAAGGGGGCCTCATGCCCCATATCATGTGGGGCCTCTCGCCCCAAACCCACATATTTTAATTTGACCTCTATATTTTGAACTAAAATGCAAAAAACATGATCCAAATCATATTTATGTGATGGTCATAAAGTGAAGCAATGCCGATATCCATTATACTTTAAAAAATTTCCAAAGTTATTTCTGACAACCCCTTTCAATGAATTAGTCAAAGTTACAAAAACCATGCACATTTTTTTGTTTCTTTAATTTCTACTATGGTTTGGTGCTGTTTGCCCTGAAAATTTGTGACATCACCTAAAATGCCTCTAGCTTCAATCCTATCAATAGATAAACGCACCAAAAATGTAAGTTTGGATATAAGCCTGGGGGGGCCTCTCACCTAACCCGGGCTTCTTGCCCCGACCTACTCTACATGTGTCAAATATATATATATAAGTATGATTGATAGGAGATTGTAATGATAAGTAAAGATACAGGTCAGGAGGGCCTCATTAAGCCTAAATAAAGGCGCTAACATGAGGACCCACCCTACATTCCATAGAATAAGAAAATTATATACAGTTCATATACAGTGCTACCTGTAAATAGTGAAATGCATGACATTGTGCCATTGCATCAATGCTAAACATCCTCAACCAGTTTCTCTGATATGATGAACTCAAATGGAATGATCCCTCAGATAACATTACCAACTAGAATAACCCACAATACAGGCACATTAATTGATTATATTTACTCTAACTTCTAACATGAAAAATCTGTAGCTGGTACCATCACAACTGATATCAGTGATCATTTTTCTAACTTTTTATTCCCACAACCGTAGAGAATAGACAGTATCCTAAATTCTTATCTTTCCGAAGAGTCAGTGATCAATCCCTCCAAAATTTCAAAAAAGAACTAAAAGACACAGATTTCTCAAACTTGTGTATACGCACTACACAGATGATCCCTGCCTGGCCTACTCTCATTTTCTTGATATCTTCACTTCTTTAAGAGACAAGCATATGCCCATCATTACTAAACGTTTTAAAAGCCATAAACACAGAATAAACCCGTGGATTACCAAAGGCATATTGACTTCCCTTAAAACAAAAGACAAACTTCATCATAAACTAAAAAAGCTAAAAAAATCCAAGTGATTTCAACACCCTAAAATTTAGATATGAGAAATACAAAAAGATCTACTGCAATGTCATCTGCAATGCCAAACAATTCTATTGGATGAAACAATTCAATGAAAGTAAATCAGACATGAAAATCACCTGGAAAAACTTTAAAACACAATATTAGGCCGCCAAACCAATAAATTTATGTGAATTCCCTGACTATTTTTTTATGGATAACAATAAGATCACAAATCATGATACCATAGCAAAGAATTTCAATGATTATTTTGTTAAAGTTGCCCTGAATGATAAAATTCTTTGAAAAATATTGATGGTTTCAAGTGTAGAATAATGTAAATGTTTAATCAGTAATATTTTTTACTAATTTATTTAAGTGTCACTTTGATAAAATAAATTATTCAGTTATTTCCTTTACATTTTCTTGATAGTGCCTCCCACCTCCAACACAACCATTGTTGATGACGTCACAATGTCCATTGTTAAAAATATATAGTTATAAGTTAACTAATTCTAACAATGGTGATGATGTCCCAAAGTTGATTGTAGGGGAACGAGGGGCAAAATGGAGCGGCGGGGCAAAATGGTTTTTTAAGTTTTCTCAGAAGGTTTGGACCTGCCTTCTAATTTTTCAGTTGGAAAATAAAATAGGACACATGACCAACTTTTCCTGAGAGTTTCGTTGATGAGAACATTACAGGTATGCAGCTATGTTAATTTGAAGTTTTTTATTGATTTTCTTAAAAAAATCATAATTTTTGGAAATGGTGTAATACCTCCAATGACGTTCCCAGCCAAATAATTCATGGTCAGTGTTATTAGAGGACTACTAAGCTTGCGTATTAAGCAAAAAAATCTAGTCTGGTGCTTAGTCATGTGTAAGTAGGTCATTATTTATCTACCCTGCATGGTTGGGGCAAGATAAAGTCCTCCAGTGGGGGCAAAATGGGAAGCACAAAAAAGCAATCCCAGCCTAGAAAAGGTTGGAGCTTGATATTGGGTCAATTCAACCATGACATTTGAGACATTTGATACACTCTATGGCCATATAACAGGCAAAATTTGAAAAAATCACAAGAGATTTGTGGATCTACTCCATGTCATCAGTAATACCTTGAGGATTTAGGCTTAGTGGTAAAACCCTGTATTGTTGAAACTGAATAGAATGTAACTGCCTTTCAAAAAGCATAGTCAAATCCAATACCAGTTTTAATTATTATATTATTAAGAACACTCTAAAATCATAGTTATGTGAATATTTATAAAAATGTCACATTTTTACAAAATTTAGCTAATTTTGTTTCTTTTGTAACCTAATGTTTACGGTTGAATAATGTGTCAAAAATTTACATAGAATGTAGAATTACTAGCATCACTTCCCAGCTATAATTGCATCCTGTATTGAGATGTTGATTTCATAATTTATTGCTATGTTTACTATTAGTATTCTGCAATATTCTCACATTGCAATGACATGAATTAATGCATTTTTGTTTGTCAACATGCTTTTTAGTTAGGCTATTATCAAAACAGCTGATTTATTGCAGAACTTTTGCAACTTTATTTCTTCCCATTTTGCCCCATAGGAAATTCCATTTTGCCCCAAGCATGGGGCAAAACGGAATAAAGTTGCATTTTTGAAAATAGGGGAAAATTTGAATTGGAACTATTAAAAAAGCACTTTTCTGTGTTTGAGCAAGTGGTATTGGTACTTCTTCATGGATCAGACCTTATTTGGCATTCGCATGATATACCACCTTCGTGCAGCGATCCTTCGAAGTTAGGCAGCCCGTTTTGCCCCTCGTTCCCCTACTGAGCAATGCCAGTTTTTTCCGTGCGTACCCGAAATAAATCTATGGGTCATTTAGGACAAAAGTGGGAGCATTTAGGCAAGTTTTGAATATGTGAAAGTGCATTGTTGTATGTATGAGTGGTATGTGTGGTAAAAAAAAATCAATCAACCAAACCAAACTGCTTGTGGAAGCATGAATTTTCAACTGATGAGAGGAAAACACATTGGGTCATAAAGGCCAATAATTATATGAGGCATGTGGGATTACAATGGCAGCCAGTTTTCGTTGTTGTGGTTGGAGTTAGGTATGGGTCAAAGTCATTGATAAGTGAGTGAAACACAGGCCCAATGTTATTTCACATATCAGCCTTCAAGACCCAACATGTTTTCCTCTAATCGGCTGAGAATTCATGTTTCCACAAGCAGTTCGGTTGGGGATGTTTATTATTGATGCAATGGCACAATGTCATGCGCTTCACTTACTTACAAGCGGCACTGTAAGGCACTTTAGGGTTTGAACAAAACAGATCAGTGGGGAAAAAAAAGAAAATATCTCATCTTTTCAACTGAGTGCAATGAGAAAAATAGGTGAATGTGATGATACCAGTGGCGTAGCTATGGGGTACCCCCCCCCCCCACTGGCCCCCCCATTTCAGATTTGAGAAATTTGAAAAATTATTTGAGCACCTTCGCCTGTGCTCAGTTATACCTGATTCTCACCAGAATAACAGTTAGCCTTTAAAAAGTACTGAGGCATTTGACAATTCTAAATTTTCTTTGAAAACATCTGGCTACAGGCGTACCTGCATCCGGAATTTTGAGGGTGGCCCAGCAGCATTTGCCCTAACTTTTCAAGCAGATTTGATACTATTTCAAAAGAATCTTGCAGAAACCATTGGTTTTTAATTATCTTAATTTGATAATCTACCTGAACTGCTTGCCTTTTTGCTTTGAATCTTATTGTTTCCTAATTTAAACCCTCCGGTATGCTTATGTGTACGTAACAGTTCCATGCAAAATCAAAAATCTAGCTATTTGAGGAAATATTTCCCTTGCTATATTGTTGAGCTTTAGAAAGAAATATTGCACCCATGAAATATCTCTGGACAGGACTGATTAATCCTTTTTTACAAACTGCTCAATTATTCATGTGTTGCATGGAATTTCCCTATATTTTTGGAATTTGTGTCATTTTCAACAATCACTATTAGCTTTAGGGCTATATGACCAGATAAGTAATTTCATGAGACCATTCAAGTTTGTGTTAAACTTGTATCATGGAAATTATTGTAACATCATTATTGTGTGCGTCCTTGAGGTTTTCTTCTTTATGTCCAAACATGGTCATGGTCATCGATGTTGTATCATGGAATAATTTTTTGTCCAGATAGGATCGGTGCTCTTTCAAAAGTAAGTAAAACCCAATCCCAAGAAGATCATGAGAGTCATCAGCATTATGAATCGACAAGACAAATTGAACGCCAGAAATCAACATTCTGCACTTTGTCAAACTGGTTTTATGGAAAGTCATGTCTCTGTATAAAAAATTCTAAAAGAATCAAAACTTGTGCTTTTTGTACCATATCCGAATTAAATAGTAGATGCAGCAAGTGTTTCCCAGAAGAAAAGTGCGTTGATGTTGTCGGTTGTAAAGAGGGCATTGAGCCGCAGGCTCGGTACGTCTATTTTTACCCTTGTACTGTCCCAAAAATGCCGCAAAAAGTGGGCCCCCCTGGTTCAGACCCTGGCCCCCCCTTGGCCCCCCCCCCCACTCCTGGATTTCTAGCTACGCCACTGTTGGGGACATGTGAGTGAATGAAGGGGACATGATGAAAGAAGTTAAAAGTGACAGAATGAACAGCTGGGCCACAGATTGCACAACTGATGGATGGGAAACAAAACGCTTCCTTGTTACTTTTGAAATGTTCAGTTTTGATACAGTTATGGATAGTTCTGTCCACAAGGAATTTACTACTCGCAGTGGTTTGTAACAGCAAATCAAAGTAGACAGCCTGGCTTTTTTAATAATTCAAATGGATGAATTGTGGATTATTTCATTTAATCCTACTGGCTTTGGTTTTGGGAAACCTGAATACATAAAGACTCTGTTGGATAAATAGAGATTGTTTATACATGTACAGGAATGTTGGCTTTTACCATCAAATCTAGATAGACTTGGTGAAATTCATGAGGATTATTTGTTCCATGACCAGTCTGGGATAATAGACACTGGAATTTTGCAAGGGAGGCTGTACAGAGGAGTAGGGGAGAGCTGGGCATCATGAGCCACTTTTCTAATTTTAAGCTCCTGAACCTAAAGTTTCAATGGTAAATAGCTGGTTGCTTTATACAATCATAGCACGACCTCTTGGCTAATATATTCAGTGATGTTACATTATATTCTTTATTCTCAAATAGTCAAAACGTTGTCTTCAAAAAATGTAGTCAAGCGGCTCAACGTGCCCCAACCCTGGGGCACCATGAGCCATGGTATTGGGGGCTGTTTAAATATGTGTATTATCTTTCTCATTCAACTGTAAAGAACTGATACCTTAAACCAGATGATTTACTTGAAATTTCCCCGTGGCACATACCAAAATATGGATCAGATAGATTTTGCATATTTTTTCTGTGAAAATAGCACAAATGTGTCCTAAACAGCTGCTGATGTCTCGCACTAAACTACAGCAGAGTTAAGCTTTAATTGCATGAGGAGATACATTAACACTTAATTTGTAAATTTCTTCTATTAGTACATATATCACCATTTTCCAGTTTATCATGGTATAAATGCTATTTAACATCATCCTAGCACATGCCTTACCTTCTCTAAGAAGACTAAGTTTTATGAAAATGTTGGAAATAGTTAAAGTACCAGAGGAAAAAGTTCCACCGCCCAATATTTTACTTTTCACCCAAATTCACTGGTCAAAAGTATTTTTTTTCAGTTCTTGCCGGATATTGAAAAGAAAGATTATTATTGCTACCCAAGCTAGTTCTATACTAATAAAGGAATATGTGGTCTTCCTATCGAGCAGTACTATCACGCCGTTTGTTTTGCAGGGGCCATGGCTCATGGTGCCCCGTGGCTCATGGTGCCCCGCTTTCCCCTAGCTATCCTTTGGCATAAAATACAAGACTGTGAGTCAAAACGGATATGTGCTGTAAAACTGTGTGGCAAGCAGAAAAATGTTCTTGTGAACTGCTATATATGCCTAATGACAATTTAATACCAGAAACACAAGGTATCTGAGGAATTCATTGATGTGTGTGATGCTTTGGAAAGTTTGATCACAAAAATTAATGATTGTGCCGTTATTGTTGTACCATGAACTTAGATTATAAGAGGAACAATACTCATGGCCATGATGTTTTACAAACTGTGGTATGTTGGACTGTTGGTCTTTAGGAGTTGCTAGTCATGACTTCATATACTGTGATCATCTATGACACACTTCATGTATTGATCGTTTCAGTATTCCTTCACATTTCAGACAGTTGATAGAAGATATCATCCTGTTGACTGTGCTTTGAATCCCTCCAATCATAGACCGCTTTAGGTTTGTATGGATATTGAACTTTCAGTTGAAAAGTGCAAGTATCAGACCCATAGCTTGGTAAACCATAAGCCAAGATGACCCAAGCGTGGCTAATTACAGGGTGTCTACAGAAAAATAGGACAGTCACTTGTCTTCTTTTTTGTACTCATATAAGTTCAGAATTTGGTGATAAGTCTTGGATTTGATAATCAGCCATATTGGATCTATTGCAAATATGTTTTATTTGTGAATTAGGTCACTACTGAAGGCAAAACGGAAGCATGATATTCGAAAGTGCTTGCATTGCTTCAAGCTGACTACGGTTGTCCTGTCTTCTTCATTGTTGATGAGAAATTTGTCACCATTTATGGTGCCTGTAAGAGAAGGAATGAATCATTTGTGAGTAGTGGGACATTTTCTGATGCTCCAGCTGCCAGCAATTCAAATTAGGGACCTAACACTTGGTCTTCAATGTGGAGTCATCTGATGACAATAAAATCACAAAAATGTCTCAAATAGTCATTGATCAGAGCACCAGAATCAATGCAAATGCTTATAACAAATTGTGAAAGAATTTGTGATGTCACGGCGTCAGACAAAAAACTCAATTTGTGGCAAAATCATCTTCCAACAAGGTGGAACACCTGTTCATACTGCATAGAAGACTCAGGAGTGCCTCAAAACAAACCTGCTGAGCAATGGCGTCCCTATGGGGGGCACAGGGGGGCACGTGCCCCCCCATGTTGGACCTGTGCCCCCCCAGGTGCCCCCCATATGAACTTTCCAACTCTGGCTAAAATATATAAATAGTATGGTGGGTGCCCCCTCAGAGAATCGCGTACCCCCCAGGTGCCTCCCCGCTCGAGACCCCCCTAGTTACGCCACTGCTGCTGAGCAAGGTAGAGTGCCACCCCTTGTCTCCTGAGCTGGACCAAGTGGATAACTCAGTATCGGCAAATTGGGGGACAGCATCCAGCAAGGTATCCCAACCCTCGCAGTAAAGTTAAAGGCCTCCATCATGTCTGCATAGGGCAAAATGTTGGCGGAATGTATCAAACACGTTTTTACATCGTTTTGGTCTCATCTGCAGGAAGTTACCACTGCAAGGGGTGCGAATATTGGGTAATTTAACTCTTCGGATTATACTGTTCATAATTATACAAATCATGTTTTGTTGAATAATGATGCTTGGCTCAAAATGAACTGCAAACAAACCAAATTGTGTTGACTGTCATCTTTTTCTGTAGAAACCCTGTATAAGCAAGATCTTGATATTCTACTTCACTCGACGCTCAATTATGATGTTATTTAGTGAAAAGACTTTTTATGCAAGAACTTAGATCATAAAATACAGATAGATGGTATGTATAACTTTTTGGTGGATTGGTGTCTGCAAGCAGATCAAGCCTTCCCCAGGAAAAAGCATGGTAAAAGAATTGTTCCGGGTTGGACAGAATAATTATTATGTCAAGGATTATAAGGATGAGTGTTTGCTTTGGTTCAAATTATGGAAGTCCCAAGGAAAGCAAGCAGAAGGATTAATTTATGAGTGAATGAGGGAATCAAAAAGACAATGTATGATATGTATGCGGTACAATGCACAAAGAGGAAAGAAAAAGCCATACAAAATTTAAGGATGGCTGAATGTCTGTGTAATAACAAAGACAGAGGTGAAAAAGTGTTTGCACCTTCAATCAACTCTAACACAGATGCAACAGACATAGCAGCTTGTTTTTCTGAAAATTACAGGACTTTATACAACAGTGTTCCTTCTGATCCCAGGAAAATTGCTTCAATTAAAGACTATCTTCATGTGGATATTTGTTCTAGAGATCTAGATTTGATTGGTTGTTGGATGGGAGCCCACTTTGCAGCGGCAGTAGCGTATGCAGACGACTTAACACTATTGAGCCACACTGTCTCAGGATTACAAGATACGGTCAGAATTTGTGAAGAATTTTCAAAGAAATACTCGGTGACCTTCAATCCCAAAAGTCTTGTTGTGTTTTGTTCTCAAAGCGACTCAAGGATACACCTAGCATCAATTTCAACGGCCAAAATATCAAGTGGAGTACCAAAGTAAAACACCTCAGAAATGTGTTGTCATAAAATTTGGATGAGGCACTGGATGTTTCTTTAATGAGAGTGGATTTGGCAAGTTGAGTGAATAAATTGATTGGATCATTGCATGGTGCTAGTGATGATGTCCTGGTTAAATTCTTCAGCTCCAAGTGCTATCACTTCTATGGGTCTTCTGCTTGGTGACTGAGAGATGATCGTGTCCGAGACTTCCATACAATGTACAATCGTAGTGCAAGAAGAGTGCTGAACCTGCCTTACCGGACATATACCAAACTTCTTCCACTACTTACTGGTAGTGCTAATTCGCTGGATGAAATCAGTGCCAGATTTGTGAAGATGGTTTCTGCAGGGGAGGATAGTGACAATACACTGATTATTTACATCACTGAAGTTGCCATGAATAAGGTGACAAGTATAATTGGATCAAACGTGAATTTTATAAAAATGATGTACAACATAAACGGGGAGAATATAAATCAATACAACTTCAGGAGACATTACCAAAGGACTGTGACAATACAAAAAGATGTACAGCTCAAGTCACAAAGGACTTGCATAACAATCGCGTGTACTTCGGTATATTTCAGACTCAAGCCACATTTCAGGTATGTACATTTTGATTGTCATGTTTTTTGTTCTTTTTTATATAATTAAGTAGTTTTCTTCATAAACTAATTTGAAATATGTAAAATGAAGGGTAAGGTCCTTTGAGTCAGACACATAGATTCTGTACATTTTAATAAAGTGATATCTTGCTTCGCCTATGGGTTATTGATTGACAGCCAGGCCCTCAAATTAGTCGTTTTTACCAAATCTAACAGAAAATTAACAACTGGCACAACACCAGAACTAAATTAGTGGTTAAATTTCCGAAATAAGATATGACATAGGGTATCTTTGAGTCGGACACCTGTGTTCTAAAAACATGATATCAAATATAAATGTGCTTCAGAGCCTTCCCTTTGAATAAAAAAGCCCAAATAACAGCAAAAAATAAGTTAAGCTTACTTCTATCTGATTGACACAGATACTGAAGTTAGGTCAATACAATAGACCAAAAAAAGATACCTCAAACATGACAAATTTCCACTATAATTTATGAATTTCTGACTCAGAACCATAGGCGTATGGGAGGGGGGGGGGCAGGGGGGGCAGTCGCCCCCCCCCCCCCCCCAAAAGTTTGGGAAACAGTAAGATTCGGGCAAAAAGGTAAAAAAATTTGGGCAGATGATTAGGTAAAATTTATTTAAAATTAGTGATTTCCAGGCTATTTCATTTGAAATGGTATTAAATCTAGATCTTGAAATTCGGGCAAATGTCCCTCGCCCCCCCAAAAATCGCGCGTCCCGTACGCCTATGCTCAGAACCGACAGAAAAACAGCTTTTAACCTCATCTGTAAAGCCATAAAAAACCCGCTATACCTGTTTGGATCATGCTGATATTTTGGGTACAGATAAAGGAGGTCTTAAGCTAAAGATTGGTACCAAATATATAGGTATAGGAGCTGCTCTCAATTGGTCAATACAGCCCAACAAAATGTGTCCGACTTAAGGTGTCACCCCTAAAGTGTCCGACTCAAAGAACATTACCCTATACCTCAGAGTTTACTGAGTGTCTGAATAAAGATAATATTATGTATATAATAGGTCTGTCTCCATATGGGGATTACGACAGGTATTATCGATAGGCGGCACTACGATAAGGGGGGAGTGCTATTTTTGTCTTTGGGGAAGCCCACCCGATTCGAGGCTGGTAGCATGTCGAATGCGTACAGATTCTGGCCACCACAGGGTGTAAAATAAAGTGTCTTGTAATATTCAATATTAAACACCAATTCAAAGAGGACCATCCTAGGCACTAACCACGGAAGTTTCAGAGCTTAATACCTCCTATGTGTTGAGATATGTATCTACTCCCATTGTGAAGTACTACAAAACATGCCATATTCTATAATAATAAGTTTTCCCACTCAAGACATAAGCTGTACCTCAGGCCTGCAATACAAAAATGCTGTTATTACTAGTGCTTGGTCTTGTGGCTATGTCTATGTCTTCAAAACTAATAACTCTCCAAAACATCTTTCGATATCTGGTCACATATGTGAAGCACAGAAATGGGACATACACTAAAACCTGACGTACTGTGGCTGAGATATTGAGAGAGCTTTGAGGTAACTTTAGCTAATGCTTGAACTTTGTAAGGCTGGACCTTTTATCAAACACATTCAAAGAACCCTATTGTGGCTATCAAGCAACAGTATACTCTACGTTATGACATGATTCGGGACTGGTTCTGACCATTCGATTTTTTAGAGGCCGGGACGTACGCAAAAACGTGACATATTTTTCCAAATATCATAACTGGACCTTTTATCAAACACATTCAAAGAACCAGTTTAATACATTGGCCCGAAATATGACCAGGTAGTACAACTACTAAACATACCATAAACAGCTACCTTGAAACATTGGTATGTCTCTACTGTTGCAAGTTTTTTGAGGAGCAGAAATGTAACATACTTCGTAACACGGCACTATGATCCACTGTTGGAAGTCTGGATGCTCCAGGTTGACCATACTGCACAAACATTTTAATCTTATGATATGTTATCATTTTATGAGGAAAAAACCTTAATGAAACAGGTTTATGGGTGTTGCTCACAGCCATATGCAAAATTACTGTACTTCGTAACATTTGGCTGCAGTCAGGAAAAGCTATGATGACGGGGTGATCTCCAAAGCGGATATGTGTACTGATGATATAGTTCTGCTATACACCAAATGGCTATTTCAAAACAACATTTAAACAGTACAGCAAGCAACTTATTTTTGGTCGGTAACATATATATTATAGCTGATTTTTTAAAAATATATTCAATGAAAAGATAAACATAGAGATGTTTTGGCATCAATATACGCAGCTTCTGCTTTTCCTCGCAGACTAGCATGTATTTCTATTTTATTGTGAATAATTCCAAGTAGCTAGTAAATATTTCCCAGTCACTTCCTTGACCCCCTTTTAGCAGGGTGTCCCTATAAAATGTAAAATTTCCCGTTTTTTGCTCTAAATTGCTAAGTTGGATCCAAAGAACAATAGGACCCTCAACAAACTATATATCAAATTGAAAGTTATTAAACAAGCTATCAACTGATGCAATTTCATAGAAATAAAGATAAATATTGAAAAATATATAAACTTTAGTGTTATCCTTTGGTCATTGTGTTTCTTTGATCATGTTGAATCATGCTAGTAGGCCTCCAAATACACTAGGGGTGCCACATGTCTTGTGTTTGTTGAATTCACAGAGGGAGCTGGTGCTGAGCACTGAGATGTGAAGGTGGGAAATCTCAATTGTACAGAGAATTGTATAGAGCCATTCACTTCATGATTTATTTCACTGATGTGACTTGTGTTTATTTATAAATAATTTGAGTGGAGCATTTTGTTCATGTAAATAATTTGTGATCTTAGTATAAAGAATTAGCTGTTGTGAACATGAGACATTTATTCACAACTTTAGTATTTTATTTATTTAATTGATTTATTGTTATACATTGGTCTTATTGTGCTAAGAGAAACTATTTTTGTATTTCTTGTAGAATGCACATCTACTTATCAGATATATCCTTCTGATCGTCTTTACATGACTTAAGAGAATTGGAATATTGTACTTGGAATTTTATTGGATCATTAAAGAACTTTATTTGGAACTCATACAAAGCATCCTTCTTTCTTGAGTAGCCTAACAGTGGCGCAGTCGACGGAATTGTTCTCAAGATCAAGACTTCTATGAAAACTTCAAGAACTTCTGCAAAAATTTAAAATTTCACAGGTGCAAAATTCCATTGTGACTGCGGTGATAAGGTGGCTTCACACTTTTGATGCTGTGACTTCCCTGTTACTTGTGACTTCCCTTTTACTTGAGACTTCCTGACTCTACAATATCATCTCATCATTATGGCTAACCAGGAAGAATTAGACAATTATGTCCAAGCTTTGGATGAAAATGGGAAAAAAGATTTATTGGAAATTTTGACGGTAAACAGACCGAAGGTACTGAGTTATGAAGCTACTTCACACATCAAGCTTGCAATCTTCTCCGGAGAAAACCAGAAAGGAGATACAGGAAAAAGCTGATGAAAAAGCAATTCTTCATGCCATCAGAAAGTCTGTGAGGGGCATGGCTGCCGAAGTACTCCACAACATGGGTGAAAAAGCTTTCCTGAAGGATGTCCTTGAAAAATTTGATGAAGGTTTTGGAAATGTGAAGTCCCTGCAAGCGCTGACAACCCAGTACTACACCAGTGAGCAGAAGGCTAGTGAGTCTGTGACGCAATGGAGCTGTCGATTAGAAGATCTTCAGCAACAGATTGCCGCGAAGCAGAAAATTACTGAGACACAGAAAGACGAAATGCTGAGGGACAGATTTTGGTTCGGTCTTCATAGTGCTGAAATCAAGGCAGCTATTCGCCATCGGTATGACAACGGCCAGAAGTTCAACTAGTTACTTTCTGCCGCCAGAAAGATTGAAGACGAAATGGGAGAAGCGACAAACACAGAAATCCATGCTGCTACTCTCGGTAACAGTGCCATGGAAGACAAGCTCGATAAACTCTTGAAACAGCTTGAACTTCAAGACAAGAAAATTTCAGCACTTCAGGAGAAGGTCAACAACTCTACTGGAAATCGGAGAGAACCGGAAAACGAGCCGCAACACTCCAGGTCATCAACAAACAGAGGTCGGTTCAACGGGAGATGTGGAAACCAAGGTCCGCCAAGAAGGTATCCTAGGCAGTGTTTTAAATGTGGGGAGTGGGGTCATGTTCAAAGAGACAGTAGCCAGAATGGTCATTTAAACTAGATCCTGCCATTTCTGTTGGGCAAGTAAATGGCAAGGTTAACAAGAGAAGCCCAAATCCGTGGCAAAGTTGATTGTGACTGTAAGTGATACTTATGTAAAAATTGATGATGTATCATGCAAAGCATTACTAGATACTGGGTCACAGGTATCATGCATTAGCGATGGTTTGCTTCGTACGTATTTACCCCATGTAGAGGTGGTACCATTGGATAAATTTTGTAGTGTGAGAGGTGTTAGTGGCCATGAGTTGCCCTATGTGGGTTATGTTGAGGTAGAAATGAGTCTTCCCTCAGGTATTAGCAGAGGCAATAAGTTAGATGTCCTGCTGTTGGTCACTAAAGATGTCCTTCAATTTTCCAATGACATGCCGGCCTTAATTGGTACAAATGTAATTGAAGCTTGTGCTGACAGACGAATGTCAAACTGGAAGTGTCCACGAGCATCGAAACTGGCATTTGATTGGTTTGAAGCTAGAAAAACTTCAGAACAGTGTGATGTAGAAACACTTGTATATGCACAACGAGTCACTATTCCAAAACAGGTACAAGAAGTTGTAAATGTACATTTTTCAGCACCAAGTGATGTTAGGTGTACATTTCTGTTAACTGATGAAGAAATGTCATTAGCAGAAGGATTATTTTTTGAACAAGTATTTATAGATGCAGCAGGTGCAGCCAAAGGGTCTCTTGAAGTTGCTATTCAAAATGTTACTCTCCATGATGTTGGAATTCCAGCAAATGCTTGTGTTGGAAAATTTGTTCCTGCTATTGTGATTTCTCATGCGTCTCAAGTTCTAGCGTCCAAAGGGAAAACCTAGTAAGTCACATTTTGGGCCAAATTGAGTTAAGGTCAAAATAGGACTTCTGAGTCATGTTTCTATATATTTATTAAGTTTAGATTTTCGAGAAGTGGCCCATTACCCTAGAATGGCACTGACAAATCCCAGTAAGTCTATCTCTTACTACACAGACTGAAATTTAAAAGTTGATTTTCTCAGAATGTCCTAAATGTGAATTACTAGGTTTTCCCTTTGGACGCTAGAGTTGTTGGTGGTCAGATAGATGATAGAACAGCTTTTAGTAGAGGAAGCAGCAGCCAAAAAGTCCAATATTTAAGGAGATACCCCGCACGGAAGTACAACAGGCCGAATCATATACCAAAATGTTGGCCAGAATGTCAGCTTTCTGAATCTGGCTAAGAAAATTACTGGTTCCGGGTACTAACTGAGGGAGAGCTGTTGCCATGGCAGCAGATTTATTAAAATTGTAATTTGCCAATAATTCATTTTTAATGCTTTTCTTAAACACCAAAGTTCACAGGCAAGGTTTTTGTGTCTGGTCAAACTATAGTTGAGACAGACTTCCACTGGTAGGCCAATTTTGCTTCTGTATTGTAGTGGTTGCCATGGAAACAAGAAATCATAACAAGTTTGAAGTTTCCAGTCATTGTCACACACTTTGGTCTCTTATACTCCAAAATGATTTCATTAAACGCACTAGTGTTTTATATGGAAATATTGCTGAGAGTGTCCTCTTTCAAAACCTATGTGAGATTTTTATGTTTCATGTCTAGTTATTGCACTAAAAGTGGTTTCCAGTGCAATAAGTCAGGAAAAACAAGTTTATAGGAATTTTGGAATTTATCAATATCTCAACCTATAGGCATGCCATAGTGCTCATTTTTGGACATAGTCATTGTGGCAGGATGACCTTCAGAAGAGTGAAGCCTCGGATGTGTGGCATGTTCTTGGTTGCCATGGAAACAAGAAATCATAACAAATTTCAAGTTTCCAGTCATTATTGCACACTTTGATCTCTTATACTCCAAAATAATTTTATTAAACCCGCTAGTGTTGTATATGGAAATGTTGCTGAGAGTGTCCTCTTTCAAAACCTGTGCGAGATTTTTATGTTTCATGTCTAGTTATTGCACTTAAATGGTTTCCAAGGCAATAAGTCACGACAAACAAGTTTACAGGAATTTTGTAATTTATCAATATCTCAACTAATAGACATGCCATAGAGCACATTTTTGGACATAATCATTGCGGTAGGATGAACGTCAGAAAAGTGAACCCTCGGATGTGTGGAATGGTCCTGGTTGCCATGGAAACATGATATCATAACAAATTTGAAGTTCTGGTCATAATTAACACACTTTGAACTCTTATACCCTGAAATTACCTCATAAAACCTGCAGTTTTGCTACATGAAAATGCTTGTGAGAGTGTCCTCTTTCCACATATGGGTAAGATTTTTATGTTTCATGGAAATGTATTTCATTAAAACTATTTCCAAGGCAACATGGGTCAAATAATTTGATGAGGTTGAAACATTACCAATATCTCAACTAATAGACATGCCATCTTGCTCATTTCTGTATATAATCATTGGGGAAGGATGAACTTCAGAACAGTGAACCCTCCATGACATTTTATTACAAGTATTAGTTACCATGGAAACAAGAAATCACAAGAAATCACAACAATTATGATGTTTTGAGGGGATTCATAATTAACACACTTTGGTCTCTTTTACTCAAAAATAATTACGTAAAACCAGCAAGTGTTGAACATTAAAATGTATTGTGAGAATATCCTCTTTCTAAACCTCGGCAAGATGTTTATGTATGATGTAAAATTGATCCACTAAACCATTTTCAAGACAATGGAATAGGTAAAGACAATTGAAGGATTTTTTGAATTATCAATATCTTAACTGATACACTTGACAACTTGCTCATTTTAAGACATAGTCATTGTGTCTGTATCTCCTTCAGAAAAATGAATCCTCCATGGGACATTGTAGTCTTGTTTGTCATGGAAACACATACATATTATTGATATTACAGATAACTTATTAACCATGTATCATTTCAATTGACTTCACATATTGTCACCGGAGTCGCGTCGCTAGGGTTAAAAACATTTTAGTGGCACTATGCATCTGCTTTTGCAATATAGATCCTGGGAAAGCTTGTTAGCATGTTTCAGGTCATCCTATCACTAATTTAATTTAAGCTTAACATAGTATTCTTGATATTTTAGATACCATTGAGGTAGATAGGAAGACCCTTCTGGACAGTGCAGCTGTCAAGGATGGAAAACAAAGCATAGCTAAAGTAGAACAGTTGCGACAAGGTATCTTGTCGCAGCTGTTTCTGGCCTGTTTTGAGGCTGTTTTGATTCTAGAGGGAGGTATGACTGGGAAGAAAATGCTTTAAAACATATATTGTGTGAACATTTCAACACATTCCTGCAATTTGAAGTGTCAAAATTGGCTGATTTTCACTTATTTACTGGCCTAAATGACACAGATTCTCAGTTTAAAGGTGATGGAATTTGCATTTATAATGTGATAACCCTTGATCTGCGAGTTTTTCATGTTTCATAATTTTCACCCAGACAATCTACTTAATTGTAATTTTGCAAAATTAAACTGAAGCAGTGACATCTTACATTTCACACATTTAATGCCAGTCTCTTGTAATCCCCTACTGTCCTCGAAAGGCTCTGAAAATTGACCGAACTTTTCATAATATGCCATGACTGTTTACCTCATAACATCAAAAGAAAAACAACCGTCATAATAAACATGAATGCCTTCATGACCAAATAATAAAAATTTTACATTTGCATTGGAAAACCATTGGAAGTGCCATTTTTCAAAAACAGAAGTCCATCTTGCTGTCAAAACATGACATATCACAACAAATTATCCTTAGAATGTGTCGTTAGGACCCTACTTTAGTCCTGTGTGACGGACCATCAAATCCTGCATCTCTCGGAAACATAATGGCAAGTGGAAAATTCCCGTTTCTGTTTCCCATAGGAATAGCAATTACATGGCCAGTCATTGTTGCAATGTGATGTTCTTTGGTTTGGGGTGAGTTCTCAACCTAAGGAAAGCAAGGTATAAGTTTGATAATGGTTTCATATTTTGTAAGGCTTACATGATCTTTCCATTTCAATGAATTGCAATTTCAATGCTACGTCAATGCAGGATAGTTATATGCGTTTTTTGATCATGAATTCATCCATGGTTGAAATGATGGTTCTACATTTCACGAAGTGTTATGAGGTAAACATTCATGATATTTTATGATCAGTTGCATAGATTTTTGGTGCTTTTTGAGGGAATTTGAAGAAATTGCATAATAAGTGTGAACACCCAAAACCTGACTGTTTATCACAACGCCTCATTGAACTGACATGTTTTGACAAAATTGACATATTGGCTCCATGGCACATCATATGATTATGAGTAAAGGATATCCAAATGGCATTATTAATTTGGAGATGCAATGAAAAAACACGCGTGCATAATAGGTCTGACACACTGAAATTGAAAAACGCCTAATTATGTACTAATGCATTATTGATTGGCAATTCATAGATCTCACAAAATTTAATTTGTTAAACTCCCAAATTTACCTATGATATCTAAATATTTATGCATTTCCATGGCAACAAAGACCACAGTATCCCATGGGGGTCAGTTTTCTGACGGTCATTGTTACATAATGGTTTGTCATAAAATTGAACAATCAATGGTGGTTATGATATAGGTTGTGATATTGTTAAATTATCAAATTCAAATATATTGTTTGCCTTGACTTGTTGTCTGAGAAACTTGTTGTCTCAGAAGAAATTTTGTGAGATAAGTTACGTAAAACATGCAAATCTTGTCTAGGTTATGAAAGAGGATACTTGTGTATGCCCAAAGCATATAAAATCACTCACAAATATCCACAAATATCCACAAAAGTCTGTCATGGATTTTGGCTTAGTCTTTTGACTTTGACCAAAGAGCCTATTTGACTATTTGCCTATTTGATATTAGGCTCCATTTTCATTGGCTGTTGGATATTAGATTGGAATCTAATTGAATTATCAATGTGTCCAATGAGAATGCAGCTAAATATCCACTGGCCAATCATGGCTCTGTGGATATTAGGCTTGACTGTCATTGGCTAGGATATTTGGCCGGATTCTCATTGGACAGGATATTAGGTGGCATTCTCATTGGACAAACTATTAACTACAGTGCCCCCTACTGTGGATACGAGGGGTTTTCCAAAAGTTCTGTCCAACTAGCCATAACTTCAGCTATATTTTATGCAGGCCCATGGTATTTTGGTCATTTAATACTGGGGTAATTTTCAATTGATCCCGAAAAAATCAGATCTTAGAAATAAATATAATGGTTGATTCTGTTGCTATGGAAACCAAAAGTCTTGAAATGCGGCCCGGGGCACAAAAACAGACAATGGTACAAATGTCTTGTCAAAACATTTAATAATGTTGAGAGATTTTTAACTGCAAACATGTAGAAAACGAGCACCATAATTTCACAACATCTATAAGTGATCAATTGGGGTACATTAGTTTTTCTTCATACTTTTAATCCATTTAAAAGGCAAGTCTTTATGTGTTCAGGTTGCGTACAGTTTCGGAGTTATGTGTTTTTCCGGTTTTGGATTCTCTTACATGTCTTGTGTTCCTTAAAAAAAACCCACATAAGGTACAGATGGTTTTATTTCTCATACTATCTTCTTTGTATGTTTTGTTAAGAAGGTTCTTACTCTCTCTGTCAGATTTTGAAAGCAAATTATATGAATTTCATAGATGTCTGTGATCTCATTTTATGAATCACAAAGTAGCTCATCTCATGGAAACCAGAGGTTACTGAATCAAGGATGGTTTAGTGACTAAAATATGCTATATGACATTGTTTCCATTGTTATTAAATTCTTCACAATAAGCCTATTGCTTGCTATAAGAAAAAAAATATTGATAAGCTTTGATTTATTTAGTGAGGCCAGTTACATTGGACATGTGTTGAGCTAATAATAAGAAATTACTGCAAAATCTGGGCCGCATTCCATGACTTCAGGTTCCATGGCAACAGAACAACCATTAAATTTTGTTTCTAGAATCTGATATTTTGCAGATCAATTGTATATTACTTTAATTTAAATTGACCCAAATTTCATATACCTCTGTAAAATATATCAAAAGTTATGACAAGTTGGACAGAACTTCTGGAAAACCCCTCGTATTAGGGTGGATTCTCATTGGTCAAGATATTAGGGCGTATACTCATTGGTCAGTTCACTATTATCCAAAGTTGGATATTTGCCAAAATCCACAATAGTATAAAAGAGTTATTGCGAGTGACTTGGGCATGTATCCAAAGTATAAGATCTTTGCCAAAATCCACTATAGTCGGGAGTGAGTGATAATGAGTGATTTAGGCATGGCCCAAAGGACCAATATTTTGCCCAAAGGCCTCGCGGATATTTTGAAGGATGCAATGACTTTGGGAAAGTCATGCCAAAAAGAGTCGTAATGCCCAAAGGCCCTATAGTTTACCCAAAGACCCTATAACTTGCCAAAAGACCCTATATTTTGCCCAAAGGCCTAATATCCATGCCAAATAGGCCTATTGGGCACAATAGTGGATATTGGCGGTAACAATACTCCCACAGACATTTATATGCACAACACTAGCTGGTTTTATGAATAACTTTAGTGCAAATGAGACCAAAGTGTGTTATTTATAAATAAACTGGAAACTTCAAATTTGCTTTGACTTCTTGTTTCCGTGACAACCAAGACAATTACATGATGTAGAGGGTTCACTGTTTGAAGGTCATCCTTCCACAATGATTATATCAGAAAATGAGCAAGATGACATATCAGATTCTATGATCTGAGATATTCACAAATTCCAAAATTCATCAAAACTGTTTGCCTTGGAAATAGTTATAATGAAATAAACTTCCATGAAAAATACAAATCTAACCCAAATTTGGAAAGAGGGCGCTCTCCCAAACATTTTCATTTATCACAACTGAAGGTTTTTTGACATCATTTTAGAATATATAAGGCCTAGTTCAAAAATAATGAATCCACGCAGCATATTTTCTGTAGGGGTCTCAAAAAATGAAAATGACTGTATGTGACAACTTAATGTTACAACATTGCTTTCAGTACATTCTTTTGCAAATTTCCTGAAAATTTCACGAAATTCTGGCTCATAGTTATTGAGATGGAGTCCACTTACATTGAAAAGCAAGCATTTTTTCGCCAAAAAAAAAGGTGACATAACATTTTTGACCACTTGAATCCTTTCAGTTTTACAAATTTGTACGTATTCTAAGACAATTTCCCTACACTCTTTGGAATCTCTACATCTCCAGTGAGTTAATGTAAAAATTTATGCAAAATTACCATAAATCTGAATTACTCAATTTTCTATGAACTTTAAAGGCACAAAATAATAATTTCCTTTAAATATTCATGAAAAATAACATTTTTTGTCTCAGGTTGGAAATATTTATGCTTTCATGCAATTTCAGTCAATTATAGGCCTATAAATAGCCTATAAAGAGCTATATTTGGCACCCACCCCTGGCGCCACGCAATGGCAACGGCTATAAAAAAACTGATTTTTAATATTGTTTTCTGAGGCCTCCAAAAACAATTATCTGGAGGTACAATTTTGAGATAGCCCTTTTTTTGGCTAAAAACAGGCAAAACGTGGTTTTCCCTCCAAAAACGAGGCAGAAATTTTGGCGGGAAAACCAGTTTTTGGCTATTTTTAGACAAATAAGGGGCTATCTCAAAATTGTCCCTCCACAAAATTGATTTTTTAGGCCTTAGAAAACATTATTAAAAATTTGTTTTGTTATAGCTGTTGCCATAGGGTGGCGCCAGGGGTGTGTGCCAAATATGGCTATTTATAGGCTATTTATAGGCCTATAATGCCCTGAAATTGCATGAAGGCAAAAATATCTCCAAAAATATTAATTTTCATGAATATTTTTAAGAAATAATCATTCTGTGGCTTAAAATATCACAGGGAAATAAATAATTTGGAATTTTGCCATTTTTTGCCTTAATTTTTACATTAAGTCACTGGAGATCCTCTGGCTTCATCAATCCATCAAATCAAGTACTTTTATTTGCCTGTGTTGACATTATTGAGCTATTTGTACTCAAAGGTTGACTTCCAAAAATTAAGTCAAATTTGACTCTGACCTATCTGGGATACTCTTGTGTCCCTTTGACATGTGTCAGTTGATTCTTTTGGCCTCTGAGACCTAGTCTTATATCTGCTTACCCATTTTGGAGCTTTTTATGGTTGTGCTCCAGTGAGTTAATGTAAAAATTTAGGCAAAATTACCATAAATCTGAATTACTCAATTTTCTGTAAACTTTAAAGGCACAAAATAATAATTTCCTTTAAATATTCATGAAAAATAACATTTTTTGTCTCAGACTGGAAATATTTGCGCTTTAATGCAATTTCAGTCAATTATAGGCCTATAAATGGCCTATAAAGAGCCATATTTGGCACCCACCCCTGGAGCCACGCTATGGCAACAGCTATAACAAAACTAATTTTAAATATTGTTTTCTGAGGCCTCCAAAAACAATTATCTGCAGGTACAATTTTGAAATAGCCCTTTTTTTGGCTAAAAACAGGCAAAACGTTGTATTCCCGCTAAAAACGAGGCTGAGATTTTGGCGGGAAAACCAGTTTATGGCTATTTTTAAAATTGTCCCTCCACAAAATAGATTTTTTAGACCTTAGAAAACATTATTAAAAATTTGTTTTGTTATAGCTGTTGCCATAGGGTGGAGCCAGGGGTGTGTGCCAAATATGGCTATTTATAGGCTATTTATAGGCCTATAAATCCCTGAAATGGCATGAAGGCAAAAATATCTCAAGCGCGAGACAAATAATATTAATTTTCATGAATATTTTTATGAAATAATCATTCTGTGGCTTAAAACACCACAGGGAATCAAATAATTTGGAATTTTGCCAATTTTTGCGTTAATTTTTACATTAAGTCACTGGAGTGGAAAATTTATTTCACAAAAAAATTCCGATGAATAGTAGGGTAGGTGAATCCGTCGCAAGCGTAACGCCCAGAATACTTTGTAGAGCCACAGAGCAACAAAAGCTCCGTTTTAAATCTGGTTTGGCTTGTAATATTGCAAAATCTGTGTAGTTTTGAGAAACAAACAAGTAATCCAGGTCCCCAGCTGGTTTCTGATAGTAAAATACAAAGATTTCTTAAATGGGGCTTTGTCGCAAGCTTAACGCTATGGAAACTATTGATCATATTTTCATGGTTTTCTTGAATGGAGTAAAGCAATCATTCTAGTATTACTTGTACTGATACTCAACACAATATCTCAGTAGTTGGAGTATGTTTCAGGGTTTAATTTTCAAAATTTTGCTATTTGTGAAGGTTAATCAAAATTATGGGCCAATTTGTTGAAAAATGCAATAACCAATACAAATTTCACTTTAATTTTGTAATAACTCTTATGTTTCATTCAGTTATTACTGATAATACATATAAGATCGATTTGGGTCAAAACCAGAACACTTTTTTTACTTTTGTTTCATGCCATTACCCAAAATTGGCTTTTTGTCTTGAAAAATAGGCTAAAAAACATGCTTCTATCATCATATGCTCTGTTCGTATTCACTTTGATGGCACTTATTTGGTACCAATTCGAAGCCCACATAAAGACGCACAACACAGGAAAGATGAAATCATTTTAGAGTAAAATATGTATATCTAGGGAGAAAATATATAAGTTTTTTCTTTAATATTGCATCATAAAATATGTGGTGAATTTGGATGAAAACAGCCATGAACACTTAAGAATATAAGTTTTATCATCCAACAAAAAAATTCAATTTAATTATAAGATAAGTTACCATTGGGTCCACTTTTCTTTCACCGCCATGGAAATAAAAATAAATAAAATTTGGTGAAATTCGGCTTTTATCAGTTTTTTCAACAAATACAGCAAAATGGTAAATAGAGTTTCTAGAACATGTTTGTTACAATAATATGTGGTCATTTGATACATATAAACATTTTAACATTTTGATGGTCCTGTCACACTTTATTTTTGAACTAGGCCATAAGAGTTCTAAATGTGTCAATTATGAACAGGACTTCAAATTTGTTATGATATCATGTTTCCATGGCAACCAGTACCATGCCACACATCCCAGGGTTCACCTTTCTGAAGGTCATCCTGCCACAATGATTATGTCCAAAAATGGGCACTATGGCATGTCTATTAGTTGAGATATTGATAAATTGCAAAATTCCTGTAAACTTGTTTGTCCTTACTTATTGCCTTGGAAACTAATTTGGTGCAATAACTAGACATAAAACATAATAATCTCGCACATGTTTTGAAAGAGGACACTCTCAGCAACATTTCCATATACAACACTAGCGGGTTTAATAAAATGATTTTGAAGTATAAGAGATCAAAGTGTGTGATAATGACTGGAAACTTCAAGCTTGTTATGATTTCTTGCTTCCATGGCAACCACTACAATGCAAAAGCAAAATTGGTCTGCCAATGGGAAGTCTGTCTCAACTATAGTTTGACCAGGCACAAAAACCTCACCTGTGAACTTTGGTGTCTAAGAAAAGCATTAAAAATGAATAATCTGAGAATTTCAATTGTGATAAATCTGTTGCCATGGCAACAGCTCTTCCTTAGTTAGTACCCGGAACCAGTAATTTTCTTGGCCAGATTCAGATAGCTGACATTCTGGCGAACATTTTGGTATATGATTCGACCTGTTGTACTTCCGTGCGGGGTCATCATAAAAATTGAGCTCATATTTCCTCTGTCACATTTCAAATTTGATTGTCTTGAAAGTGATTTGTCTCACAGTGAATTCTCTAGTTTGAAAGATCTTGTTCTCAAGCACAAGAGTGCTTTTTCTTTCAGTGATCATGATTTAGGTCGGGTCAAGGATTTTATGCGCAGAATTGAGTTGGTTGATGACATTCCTGTGAAGGAGCATCACAGGAAGATTCCTCCAAATCTTGTAGGTGAGGTCAAGAAGCATTTATCTGAGATGTTAGATGCAGGTGTTATTGAGCCTAGTACTAGTCCTTATTCTTCTCCAACTGTCCTAGTGTGAAAAAAAGACAATAATCTAAGGTTCTGTTAGATTTTTGCACGCTAAACAACAAAACCATTTCTAATGCGCATGTTCTTCCAAGAATCGATGACAGCTTCGACAGGTTGAAGGGCAGTTTTCGACTCTTGACTTAAAGTCTGGTTATTGGCAAGTTCCGTTACATCCTTGAGATAAGGAGAAAACTGCATTTTCAGTAGGTCAGTGTGGCTTCTATCAATATAAGGTTCTCCCAATGGGAATTCGGAATGCTACTGCGACATACCATAGAATGATAGAAGGTGTCATGGCGTCTTGTAACTTAGAATGGTTTCAATTATTTCTCGATGACATAATTGTGTATTCAGAAACTGTTAAGCAAAGTTTGGAGAGACTTGATATCATCTTCCAGAAATTAGCTGAGGCAGGTCTTAAGTTGAAGCCAGAGAAGTGTTGTTTGCTGCAAAAGAGAGTCGAGTATCTTGGTCACATCATTTCTGAGGAATGCATCTCTGCATCAGATAGCAAGGTCGCTGCGGTCAGAAAGTTGCCAGTTCCTAGAAACAGGGATGAGTTACGTAGATCAGTGGCGTAACTGGGGGGTCTCAAATGGGGGGGCACCTGGGGGGGCACGCGATTCTCCGGGGGGCACTCGCTATACTAATTGTATATTTTAGCCAGAGTTGGAAAGTTCATATGGGGGGGCACCTGGGGGGGCACAGGTCCAATATGGGGGGGCCTGTGCCCCCTCGTGCCCCCCCATAGGGACGCCACTGACGTAGATTTGTCGGTTTCACTGGTTATCTAAGGAAAATAAATTTGCGCGAGATTATGGCCGAATTTCAGAACCTTTGAACAAGCTGTTAAAAGGTGAACCTCTTCTTAAGAAGGACAGGAGAAAGGCAAAATCTAGGGTAGGTGGAGTCAAATTAACCTTTTGTTTTGGAGCAATGTCACGAAAATGCTTTCAGAACCTTGATTAGAGTTTTGACAGAGGCTCCAATGTTAGCTTTTGCGGACTATAACGAACCACTTTTGCTTCAGACTGATGCTAGTACTCATGGGCTAGGTGCGATTCTTTATCAGTTCCAAGGTGATAAGAAGCGGATAATAGATTAAGCCAGCAGAACCGTAACGCAGGCAGAAAGTAAATATCCGGCCAACAAGTTACAGATGTTAGCACTAAAATGGGCGATATGTGACAAGTTCAGAGATTATTTGCTAGGAGGCAGATTCGTTGTAGAAAGCGATAACAATCCGTTAACATTTTTGCTCACTACGGCTAGGCTTGATGCCACAGGGCATAGATGGGGTCTCGGAATTGTCTATGTATGACTTTGAAATTAGATATCATCCAGGAAAGTCCAATGTTGTTGCTGATAGTTTGTCACATATGTACACCAGAGAAAGCAAATTGATTGACAAAGATACAGTGCAAGCTCTTTTTAAAGCTGTTTCCATAAGTTGTCTTGTTGGTTGTGTTGCAGTTAGTGGTGCTACGTTTCCTGATGAGCAGTCTGGTGTCATTCAGATGGTGTCTGACGAGGACATGAGGGATGCTCAAAGGAAAGATGCAGGAATCAGCTGTATCATTGAAGCACTTTTGAAAAGAAGTAGGAGTCTCAGTGATGAATGTCCTATTGAATCCAAGTGGTTGTAGCGTGAGAGATCTCATTTGGAGATGAGAGATGAAATTCTGTATCAGCGTAGAAAACTTGGTGACAATGTTGAATATCAGTTGGTACTGCCTGAAATGTACAGAAAGATGGCTTTTCAGATGTTGCATTGCAAAAGTGGTCATTTTGGATGTGAGCGTACTGTTGAAATGTTCAGAGAGAGTTTCTATTGGCCGAAGATGCAAAGTCATGTTGAAAAGTGTGTCAAAACTTGTGAGCAGTGTGTGAAAAGAAAATCTGTAGCAGACAGAGATCCTATGCATCACATTTCGTCCACTTATCCAATGGAATTGATTTGCATTGATTTTCTGAAGGTTGAGAGGTCTGTCGGTGGTTTTGAGAGTATCTTAGTTGTAACTGAAAATTTTTCAAGGTATGCAACGGCTGTGCAAACCAAAAATGAATCTGCAAAAACAACTGCAAAAGTGTTGATTGATAGTATTGTAAACCACTATGGTATTCCTGCCAAAATGCATTCTGATCAGGGCAAAAGTTTTGAATGCAGTTTGATTAGAGAAATGTGCAATTTGTTGAACATCAAAAAGAGTAGAACTACTCCTTATCAGGCAATGGGCAATGGCCATTGTGAAAGATTCAGCAGAACTTTGTTAAACATGTTGGGTACTTTGAGTGGTGAACAGTAAAGTCGATGGAAAGACCATGTCACGAGTTTAGTTCATTCGTACAATTGTACAAAAAATGACAGGACTGGTTATTCTCCATTTTTCCTTATGTTTGGGCGAAATCCAAGATTACCTGTGGATTTAGCATTTGGGTTGTGCAAAGACAGCAATGAGGTGTCATATTCAGATTATGTAAATGAGTTGAAAGAATGCCATGAAAATGCTTATGATTGTGCCAAAAAACAAGTTGAAATTGTACAGAATGCTTCAGAGCAACGGTGTGATTGTAAGGTGAGAGGAGCAGAGATCAGTGTTGGTGATCACATACTTGTCAAAAAGTCCTATTTTACTCAAGGTAGACACAAAATTTATAACAAATGGGAAGATGAAATCCACGTTGTAACTGGTCAGCCAAACAGTGAATTGCCTGTGTTTGAAGTGAAAAGAGAGGATAGAAAGGGAAGAATACGAAGGTTACACAGAAACTTGTTGTTGCCAATTAACCATATTGGTAAAGAATGGGATTGCATTGGAAATGGACAAGGTGAAGAGAGAAAAAGAAATGTGTTGAAAAATGATGATGTACAAAATGTAACTGTAAATGATTGTGATAAATCTGAAAGTAAAGCAGAGACTGAGTCAGAAAACTCTGTAGTTGTCAGAACGAGACAAACTGTACAAGATGATCCAAGTGATCAGATTGAAGAAACTGTTAATGCTCAGCAAGAAAATGTTGAATGATGGACTGGAGGCTGCTGAAGCAAATGTAGACATTCCTGGCAATGCTAGAACTCCTGTAGTTAATGATGCCAGACCTGTTAGAAACAGGAGACCTCCGTCGTGGTATAAGAGTTGTGATTATATCACTCATGCAGTGTATTATGTGTAAAGTTCATTTTTATCATATTTTAGACGAAACAAAAAATATTTATACGTTTAGCTATTTTATGTCAATGTCTTGAATTATGGTTGTAAAGTTATATAAAGTTATATACATTTCAATAAAAGAAAATTTGGTATCTCACTGTGTGAGAATTTTGTTTATATACATGTATAGACCAAAAAGAGGTTATTATGGTTTTTGCATAGTACATGTTTGTAGTCTTAGAAATGGTGAGGTCACCATTTTATAAACTAGGGGGTGTATGTTACCCCTTGATCATTGTGTTTGTTTGATCATGTTGAATCATGCTAGTAGGCCTCCAAATACACTAGGGGTGCCACATGTCTTGTGTGTATTGAATTCACAGAGGGAGCTGGTGCTGAGCACTGAGCTGTGAAGGTGGGAAATCTCAATTGTACAGAGAATTGTATAGAGCCATTCACTTCATGAAATTCTTTGAGAGAACATCTTGTGATAGCTAGCATACCTTGTCCAGGATGAGTTTTATTTTAATTACTTTGTACATTCATAAAAATTTAGTTATATAGATACTATAATTTACTTTGTGTTTTCAATTGTAATGATTTAATTCACTGATGTGACTTGTGTTTATTTATAAATAATTTGAGTGGAGCATTTGTTCATGTAAATAATTTGTGAACTTAGTATACTTCATTCAGAATTAGCTATTGTGAACTTGAGACATTTATTCACAACTTTAGTATTTTATTAATTTATTGTTATACATGGGTCTTATTGTGCTAAGAGAAACTATTTTGTATTTCTTGTAGAATGCACATCTACTCATCAGATATATTCTTCTGATCGTCTTTACATGACTTGAGAGAATTGGAATATTGTACTTGGAATTTTATTCGACCCTTAAAGAACTTTATTTGGAACTCATGCAAAGCATCCTTCTTTCTTGAGTAGTAGGGTGGAGTGAAAAAAGTCAAATTGCAAAATTAAAAAAAAGAGCCCCTCCAAAAACTTGTCAAATATAGATAAATAACTATTTATGACCATTTTGAGTAATTTCACTCATTTCTGTAAGGCTTACCTCGGGCGTTTTGAAATCACCTTTTTCGATGTTTTGCGAGACTTCAAAAATGCAGTTTTTGGCCATAAAATGATTATAAATGAGATAGAGACATAATTTAAACAGCTGACAGTAAGTTTATAAACATACCAAACTTATTATAAAACACAAAAATACAGAAACACTTACTTTACAAGATGTAATATTGAAAATTTTTGCACTGCTTTTGTTCCCGAAATTGTGTTTTTGTCATAATTTTTTTTCTAAATGAGCTACATACATGATTTAAAGAGCTGTACATATGTATAAGACCATGCAGTGTAACACAATGGACAATATTGTGTGTGAGAAAAAAATATTCTTTAGATGCTGTAATATAACTAATCCCTGCCAGGTATAAGATACAAAAATCATTGGTGACATGCTCACACCTGCAACAGCTAAAAACTCCTCCCCTAGCGATGCCACTCACCTGAACTATCCACCTATCCTTATTGATCTATCCTGTCCTTCTGATAACAGCAAATAACAGTGAAACAGCTCCCTTATTTATGTTTCCTGCCTCAACTGTTGTTCCCCACCAGGATTGCATGAATCTCCATTGTAGTTCACTCACTGCTCACGCCAGAGGCTGGCGCCACAGTCTCTCTTCCCGCCAAAACCATCCACACACTCCAGTGTCAGCTACTTTCCATGCCTGCACACTGGCTGACACACTTCTACTCATCGTATCTCTGTCATCTTACCCTCATTTTAAAGCTCTTTTTCAAGCCCTAAACATATGAAGATGTCTCGACTATTCTCCAAGCTCCTACACGCTATCTCTCAAGTCTAACCTGCATAGCAGAATCCAATCATATATTGGGGGGTCGGGAGGGGGGGGCGCTCCATTCCCCCAAAAAATTTCGCTCCATTCCCCCTAAAAATGTCCCTCAATGGGTGTGTCTAGTATTGATATATTATGATTTTTCTTACTTTTTTGTAGTCTTCAAATTCTTTGAATTTCGTTTTGGTCATAAAATGAGTTCTAAATTAGCTAAAGACATGTTTTAAAGAGCTGTACATACGTGTAAGACCATGCCAAGCACAATGGACAATATTGTGTACGAGACAAATATGCTTTAGATGATGTAATATTGAGATATTTCTGTTTTTCTTAGTTCTTTGAATTCTTTTAATTCTATGAATAACTTTATTTTATCATAAAATGGGTTAAAATGAGCTAGTGGATGATTTAAGGAGCTTTACATATGTTTTATTCTAGACTTGACATGATAAATAACTTTGAATATGAAAAGAAATGTCACCTTATTTGACAAAGAATGAACATTTTGTGAGACAAGTACTTTTGTATTCATGAAATAATAATACTTGTCATAAATTGGGTTCCAAATGAGCTGGGTACATGATTTTTAGCATTAGATATACATTAGACAATGCTGCACATGTTAAATACTATTGTATGTGTAATATATGTCATATCTAATGTAACATAGGGATAACATGATTTATTTATTTTTGGTATTTATTCAAATCTTGAATCTTGAAATTGTTTAACAACTAACTCGGAACAGGGACAATAAGATATTATATAGCATTATTTCTTCAGCCTTGTTCTAGTGTCTTTATCTTCCAAGGACACCACGAACACAATATAGGTGTTCAGCAAAGGTAGCATGATATATCCATTATGGAATTTCAGTGATTCTGTACTACAACAGTCTGGAGCAGTCCTGCGACAGTCCTGCCTAAAGTTGAAAACATTTTAATGATGTTTTCTTCAGCTCAAATGCAAGTCCTAACCTCTCTGTAATGTCTAAATGCCAACCTGGTGTTTATTGTACATTTGGAAGATAAATACAAATAAACCAGGTTGAAGAAATAATGGTACTTAATTAATGCGTAATCATCAATCTGTCAGATAACTTTTAAAAGCATCTCGGGAGCTTAAAATAAAACATATGAATCATGTTATCCCCATATTCAATTAGATATGATAAATATTCTTATATGTAATTGTATCTATCATGTTTAAGATGGTCTTAAAAGTATCCACTGCTCTTTAAATCATGTCCCTAGCTCATTTTGAACCCAATTTATGACAGGTATTATAATTTCATGTGCCGAAAAGTATTTGTCTCACAAAACTCTTGTAAAATCATAATATCTCAGTATTACATCATGTGCAGCTTAATTGTCTCACAAACGATATTTTCCATTGTGCTTGGCATGGTCTTACACAAATGTACAGCTTTTGAAATCAAGTCTTTAGCTAATTTAGAACTCATTTTATGACAAAAACGAAATTCAAAGAATATTAAGACTGCAGAAAAGTAAGAAAAAATCATAATATCTCAAAATTACATCATCTAAAGAATATTCTTCTCACACACAATATAGTCCATTGTGCTAGGCATGGTCTAACAAATATCACTTCAGCAGCTCTCTGGGTGACAAATATGTACAGCTCTTCAAATCATGTATGTGGCTCATTTAGAACCAATTATATGACATAAACATCATTTCGGGAACAAAAGCAGTGCAAAAAATAGGCAAAAATCCTGTTATTTCCATATTACATCATGTAAAGTGAGTGTTTCTGCTTTTTTGTGTTTTATAATAAGTTTGGTGTTGTTATAAACTTACTTTCAGCTGTTTAAATTATGTCTCTATCTCATTTATAACCCATTTTATGGCAAAAACAGCATTTTTGAAGCCTCGCAAAACATCGAAAAAGGTGGTTTCAAAACACCAAGGGTAATCGTTACAGAAATGAGTGAAATTACCCAAAATGATCATGTATAGTAATTTAACTATATTTGACAAGGTTTTGGAGGGGCTCTTTTTTGAATTTCACATTTTGACTTTTTTCACTCCACCCTATTGAATAGCCTACCACTAGAAGCACACCGAAGGTGAATGTACACATTCCCGAGCTACAAGCCATGATATATTATCTGGTGTGTTTCAAAAAAGTAAATGAAATCCTGTGACCAACAGTTAATAATAATCTGGTTGTTAACACGTTATGATCGCCCAATCTGTCTGATTACAACACACTTTTCAGTTGAACTGCTGTTTTAAGAATATAATCAACACAGTGTAGCTGACCCAAACAATCAAACATTCAACAAACACACTCATTAAGTTAGACTTGGCTTGGTCAACAACATCAGTCACCTTGTTGAAAGGCAGAGGGGATTCCATAAGAGTTCCCATTGCTTGGAGACACCACCTGTACATAAATTCAGAACTACAAATGGAGACACCCTTAGGTATTTTTAAAATTGTCAACAATGAAGTTCAACAAGATTGCTTTGCAAAATATTGTCATATTGGAGCAATAGTTCAAGCTTATGACACAACTTTTTTTGAAGAGGATGTGACAAACATAATGTGAAAAACACAAATTTGGGTTTTAATACAATCCAAAATCAACAAAATGCAGTAAAAATGCTTGAACAGGTCAAGGAAACCATTTTCATTATCTGGGTCATTCCATGTCAAATCAACCAATTTTCTGAAAATTGCCCATCTCACCCTCTCCAATTTTTTTTATATTACTGTTACCACAAGAATACATGGAAATATGGTATTTGCAAAATTTGAAGGGTCTGGGTTAAAAACTCAAAAAATGACAGGGCACCAAAATATTGCAAAATGCTTAAAATTTCTGATTTTGACAAATTTTGAATAGAGAATTTCTCTTTGTTGGTTAGAAACAGAGCAATAAAACAGGCTCTGTATATTCATATTGAGTGAAAGCACCAATATAGATAACTTATACAAATATAGTCAATACAGCTACTCCTTAAAAAAAAATTTGTAAAATCAAAAAAAAAAATTGGGCTGAAAGATGATTTGTGATATTCTAAAACACCTTCTCAAAATGACTTACAACATTCAATATAATACACATTTGTTTTTTGGATTAATAAAAATAGATTTTAGCAATTAGATTGTTGTTGCCTAATTTATGTTGAATAGAAAGCGTTGGAAAAATACTGTGTGGGATAGGATGTAGCAAAATGAAGATTGCAAATCCTGACTAAATCTGGCATTCCAAATCAAAACTGTTTTGCTCCACGGACGTCTTCATACTATATTCAATGCAAAAAGTTGAACCTAATCTTCAATGCACCATAAATAAGGGGAGAGGTTTTTGCCCAAATATTTTCATGCCAAGCTTTGTACTTAGGCTTACTAAGTTAGACCATAAGTCTTAGAGCCATCTAAGAAGTTTTTTGAGATAAAAAATGATTACCTTTGAATTTAAGGTGGCTCGCTACTCGTGCCAAGTGGTAGTGAGCGCACATTCACGCGCAGCCAGGCAGGCCCTATCTATGGTAAAGTCACCACTTTACTGTCACAGCTTCATGAGTTTTTACCTTCAGCGAACGAAGTTCGAAGAAGGTATTGTTATCACTTTGGTCAAAAGTTGTCCGTCCGCCGGGCGGGCAGTCGGGCGGTCGGGCGGCGGGCGGATAGACAGTTTCCGGGCCAGAACTCAGCCCCTATTACATGTACATGAATGAAATTTGGTACACATGTAGCCTGTATGGTCTAGTTGTGCCTTTTGATGGTCTGATTGGTGGAACTTCTGTACTTTTTGAAATATTGAGAAAAATATACAAAAAACATTTTTTTGGTTTCCGGGCTGGGACTCAGCCCCTATTACACGTACATGGATGAAATCTTTTACAGATGTAGCCTCTATGGTCTAGTTGTGCCTTTTGATGGTCTGACTGATGGATATTCTATACCTTTTGAAATATTAAGAAAAATTAAAAAAAAAATTTTTTTTCATTTATGGCCCAAAACTTGGCCATTATTGCATGCACATGGATGAAATTTGTCACACATGTCACCTATGTGATAAAGTCGTGCCTTTTGTGGGTGTGATTCATGGATATTCTATACCTTTTGAAATATTGACAAAAAAACATCAAAATGATTATTTCTGTTTCCAGGCCAAATCTTGGCCATTATTGTATATCCACAGATGAAATTTGATACACATCACCTATATAATGTTATAATGCTTTTTGAAGCTCTGATTGATAGTTATTTTTATTTCTTTTAGAAATATTGACAAACAATTAAACAAATGCAAATAAATATTTTGGTTTCCAACTCTCAGCTCACAACCTATTTCTTGTTTATGCTTGAAACTGGTCCATAATATGTTTCAATTAGTTTAGTTAGGCCTTTCCATGGTTCAACATACCCTGGCAGGCAGACGGGCTTATGAAAGGACAGAGAGCATAGATAACTTCAGGCCAAGACCGGACCACTACTGCATATTACACTTGCTTCACATCACTTTTATGGCGTAATTGTGTCCCTTTCTAATGGTGCTTTTTCGCTGAAGGTTTGCTGCTGCGCAGCCTATGTTTTTTAATTTCGAGAATTCCATGCGTCTGCCGCTTCGTTTGCAATTTGTGCCACTTCTATTAGGTTAGAGACTTCTCGTTTAGAGCATTAGATGCACCACGAAGAGTACTATATACAGCCAGAGATTCAACTCGTTACTCAAAACACACAGGCGATATTCGGCAAGCAGGTCTAATTTCTCAAAAATGACTTTGAAATATAAATAAATGTTTATATCAATTTCAAGTGTGATGGGAAGGCTTATCTATATCATCATGTTGTTCCCAACTATTTTTGGAAATAAATGACAAAGATTTGAAAAATCCTATCTCGTCAATTTCTTTTAGCGCCATGGTTTATAAAAAAAGTTTAAATTGTCAAAATCGATACTTATATTCCGAGCCCCTTGGAAAGTCCTTTAAACTAAAGACATCTCTTTGAAATTGTAAACACCTTTTCCCTCATTGTGTCTTTTTTAATTTTATGCTTCATTGCATAATATGGGATGCATGACCACTGAATGGCAGAACAAACTTCACAGTAAGAAAAATAAGAAAAAAATTTAGTTTTTCAGGATGCGTGGACTGACTTTCTGGTACATAACCCTAAAGATATTTTTTAAAGGCTGGTAGCGGCCACTTTTGTTTACATATCCTTGCTATAAACTATATTTTGGATCATTCTAAACTGTTTTTAAGAAATCCTATCTTGGAAAGTTCACGAGTATCGAGCCACCTTAATGCAATTCAATTTCAGTGATTGCAATGAAATACAGAAATCGCAGCTTGGTTTAACCCTTGTAGCCGCAACCAATTTTGAGTACGCAAAGCCGCAATTGGGGACTCTGAGGCCCCCTCCCTTTCTCAAGCCTCAAATATACAGTGGTTTAAAAAATTCACTGCAAAAATAGTAATATTTTAGTATATTAAATTAAGTCAAAATGGAGGATAGTGGCAGTGAAATTGGAAAAAAATGAAATCTTATTGATAAAACTACGACATCAAGATTTAATAAAATTTTCGCAATTTTGTCTATTTTGATGCATTTTTGGAATATTCGGTATCTTTAAGTTATTTTGAGACCAAATTATTCTGTAAAGTATTGGGATTGTCTTTTGATTTCATTATAAACCATTTTGTGTACTAAAAATGTCAAGAGATGAGAAAAGGAGCACTAAAAAAGGCCATTTTGGGGACTTGCTATAAAGCAGGTTTAAAAAAGCGGGGTAGCGGGTAGCGGATACACGCAAAATAAACACAGAAACAATGGGAAGCACCCTGAACAAACACAGGGTTATTCAACTGACACTAGTATAACATACATGTCTGCCTGCTACATTTCACCCCTCTACCTCCGCTACTTGCAATTAGGCATCTTGCTGCTTAATGCTCAGGACTGAAAGCGGATTAGGCCTACACTTTTACCCTACTGATTTGTGATTGCCATTTAAGAGTAACATGATCAATGACACTTCTTGGGACATTCATAAGTTAATTGGCTTTAATTGCCATCTATTTCTCAACACTCTACTGTATGGCTGTATGCAAAGCTCTCTACAAAGATAGATTTTCTGCAAGTTTTTTTGATTATATATATATATATGTAGAGTAGGTCGGGGCATGCGGCCCCCCTTAACTTCGAGGTGCGATTTGACCTACATTTTATGGGCGATTATTTGAATGCTTATGCTGTCAGGAAGGGATCACTTGACTCTACTAATAACTAGTGAAACAAATGTCTACCAATTTTAATAAAAGGATACGGCCATTTTTGTAAAACAATTAAAATTGCCTTCTTACCCCACCCATCGGGCAAGAAGCACCCCTATTATATTACTATGGCCATTTTTTTTACGAGCTCATTCAGCCTAAAAGTTATTTCTTAGAGTTCTTCTATCCTTTTTAAGGCATTCTATTCACTTTTTCTGAATTTCAGAATTTTTCTGTTCATACTTTTATTTTTTAATATTTTTTGCCCTGTTTCAATTTCGGGCCAAATTTTTTTTCTATTTTAATTAGCTATTCTATCAAGATTTAAGGCAAAGAATGAAAGAATATTTTCATTGATACCAGAATTCTTGTTTTGATAAAAATGCCACTTTTCTGACATTTTTCTATTGTGTTTTCTTCATTTATGGATCCAATCATCTAGATTCATTATTTAGGGGCCGACCAGATGATCTTTGAGGGGGGGGGCTACGGATATTTGGTGAAAAAAAAGATTGTTTCCCACTTGACACTGAAAAAAAAATTTTGTTCAGCACATGGAAATAAAAAAAAAGTTTGTTTCCACCTGTAGCTAGGGTACCGTAATGTTAAACTTCCGATAAAAAAGTTTGTCACGAGGGCGCATGCGAAAAAATTGTTCGTCAATGCGCCTCGAGCGAAAAAAAAGTTCGTCCCGGGGGTAAAGTCAATAGCCCCCCCCCCAAAAATTGTCTGGTCGGCCCCTTAGTGGCATTCAGTCAAGCGAATGTATGCAAGATATAATAATAACTTAACATTTAGCAGCAAAATAACTAATGCCTTAAAAAAGATATGTAAATACAACATACAATTAAATTTCTTGCAATTCATGGTGAATTTAACTTGTTTAATGATGATGATGATGACCATTGTGGGAGTCATGTGAATTTTATCTGAAAAGTGTCGATAAATGTCGATAAAGGTCTTGCCCCCCCTCAAGAAGTCCTGCCCCATCCACTGCCCCACCTGTGGCAGATGTCTGGCTACACCACTGCCCCCCCCCCAGAATCATAAATTCTGAATGGTCCCTCATGACAGGATGGTGGCCCAGTGATGTGGTAAACATTCATAAGAAATCCCATCAAGGACCCCACCATTGGTAGCCTGTTGTCCTGCCGCTTGAGCTGAGCCCCTCTTCTGAGAAAATGTTACATTCACAATTATACATGTTTATTTTCTGTATAAACAGTCATTGCATGGATCACCTGATCCTAATCGTCCAGAATGTATGTACTGAAAATGTGTGAAACACAAACTAAACATCTCACTTGAAACTGCTAAAGTCAGTCCCTGTTAGGAGATCAATGGTTTAAAATGCCATGGTCACCCATGTAAAACACTATGTCACTTTTCAGGAGAGAGTGGTGTCATACCTTCTCTCAACCAATGAAAATTGCAGGAAAAATGATGTATTTTCTACCTCAAATGTCTACAAATATGAAATCTGTAAACCATTTAGCCAAAAATGCATCTTTTTGGTGTGAGTAAAGAAATTGACTAGAAGTCTTGAGCACTTTCTTTTATTTCATGTGTTGGATGTTTATGATGTGACATAATTCTTATTTTGTAATTTGTACAAATCAATTAATCAAAGCCTATATATTTAATTCTGAGTATCTGGATTAACTTCCTTTCAAAGGTGCAGACTCTAATTGCCATTTAGGAGGACAGACGAACAGTAAGCAGGTAAGCTGGCTCTTTAAAAAAGCAATTAGTGATTGCCAATTCTGCATTGCCAGAATCGACAATTGCCTTTGATTGCCTGACACTTAGCTGCTTAGAGCAGAGAGAAACTGGAATAGATAGCGGATGAAGCTACGATGGAGGGGTAGCGGATGGTGTTGTATCATGGAGCTTCTTGTTGTATCAGAATCTACCCTCTACCCGCTACCCGCTGTCTTCCAGCCCGCTTTTTAGTAAGTCCCGCCATTTTGGCCCTTGCTCTGCAAGATCCACCCCTTCCGGTGTCCGTTTCAGGCCAGTTTTTTCTGAGAATGAAGGGCCTGAACTTCTATCATACCAGGTACATTTACAAAATCATCACTGTAGGAATTTTTGATGATGCTGAATTCATTTTTTTAGGTTTAAGATCACTAAAAGGTCAATTTTACTTAAACTAATCAGAATTTTACTCGAAATGCTAATGTATATAATTTTAATTGTGTCGAAATGGACTGACAGACAAATATGAGCTCTCCAAACATACAAAAGTGACTGTGCTGACCATAATCTGATCTGTAATAAGTGGCAGCACAGTTGCAGTATCTTTCTAAAACTGATATGACATGCACAAGGTTGGGGGCCTAATGCCATTGCAGCTTTGTGACAGAAAAATGCTCAAACTATCATCAGTGACCATGTTCAATATCAATCAATTCACAACGTCAGAATGTTGTTTACGATTAGTTGGACTAGGATTACATGAAATCCGCAATGTGATCAACCAAATATTGTGCGAGATATTAAAGCGAAAAGTCACAGGGGCCGAGGCCCCCATTGCAGCTACAATAGTAATTTTGTCAATTTGAATCAAAAAACATTTTTACTTCCGTCGTTGGACAGGCCTTATTTAGACCTTCATTTTGAGTACCAACTTCCATCGTATCTGAAATAGTAAGGGTACCTAGAATCTTAAATCTAATGCATATATTCAGCATTCAAGCGAGTAATTTCCAAATACTTTTTTCATAATGAAGGGATGCGAGAAGCAAGTTCAATATACTATCAAATGAAAGGAAAAAAGCTATACTTTAAGGCAAAATGCAAGTTATGGCTGTCCTATTTATCCAACAAGGTGATTTTGGGCACTTAAATAGAGGCAATTTTCGTTACTTCAAGTGAAGCGCATGAAATGGCGCCATTGGGTCAATGCTAAACATGTTCAGCAAAACTGCTTCTGGAAGCAGGAATTCTCCTCCGATGAGAGGAAAAAAATTTTGGTCATAAAGGCCGATATGTGATGAATGTGGGATAACAATGGCAGCCAGTTTTCTTTGCTGTATTTGGGGCTAGGTATGGGTCAAACTCTTTGATAAGTAAATGAAACACAGGCCCAATGTTATTTGATAGGGAAGGGTGGTTCACTTACTTATCAAAGACTTTGACCCATACCTAGCTCCGACTACAGCAGAGAAAATTTGCTGCCATTGTTATCCCACATGCCTCACATATCAGCCTTTATGACCCAATACAATGTATGTTTTCCTCTCACCGGTTCAAAATTCATGCCTCCATAAGTAGTATGGTTGAGGATGTTTAGCATTGATGCAATGGCACAATATCATTCGTTTCACTTACTTACAGGCGGCACTGTGACTCGTAAAACATAAAATGATTATTTTTTATACTACGAACAAGGGAACTAGACACTGAGATGAAGTGCTAGAGTAAGCATGAGAGGATTTTGACAATTAATAGTTGAATCAGTGAACCCTGAAATAATGAGTTTTGCACTAGAAAGTGTACTCTTTCTATCCTTTTTTTTCCCAAAGCTGACAATTAGCACAGATATGCAACTTTCACACATTCACGGATTGATTCAAAATTGGTCCTCTTGCTTAGTATCGTTGTCACATCTAACATCATTAAGATTTTCACCTTTTGAAAATATGTTGAATTTGAATATTTTCCAATATTCCCCGACTTTCAGAAATTCACAGATCATTCAATTTTGAAATTTGGATATGTTAGTTTCTCTGAGCAAACGAGATGTGCATAAAGTTTCGTCAGAATCGGTGATAGTGAGGTTGGAACCATTGGTTGATTTGACGTGGAATGACCCATCTGTGAATTCTGATGAACTTCATGCCAAAAACTTGTTCTGGCTCGATTTGCATTGGACAGGTTGTTGTTTTTGGTTTTTGAAGTGCTCACTAAATGTGGCATGAACTCGTGGCATGAACTTGTGTACTTGACAAAAATGTTATTACAGATTTCGTATTAGTGTGCCACGTTCTTTTCACCGCCTCAGTGCTCATGTGATGTCAGTATGAGCATAATGTTGTCACGGTTGTATATTCACAGTTTCAGCTGTGTTACTCGGGACCCTCTCTGATCAGATCATTATAATCCACAAGAAACTGCTAAAGTGTTGGTCAGCACTGACCATGCTGTTTGATGTTTTGAAAACAACCAAAAATTTCTTAGCCTCCTAAGCAGCAACGTAAATCAAACCTTTCGCTAAGTAATTATTTTGGTTAGAATCAAACGTTGGGCCAAATAACGTATAACAAAGGTAGGGCAAAGGTAATTTCCAAATGTTGCACTCAGATGGAAAGCCAAACGTAGGTCGCAACCTTAGTGAGAGGTTGGCAGATAGTTTGTTTTATAGTTTGGCCCAACGTTCGAGTCACACGTAAGTCATACCTTTGGTTGAGAAACAAATAATTATTGGAAAAATTACCTAATTTTCTTTCATGGTCAGAATGGCAACACTAGAAAATGCATCTTATATGTATTTTCTTGCCAATTCATTGCACTAGTGATGTAAAATCTATGTAGATAGTACTGATTAGAGATTTATGCACAGTTGAAGAAAATCTATGAAATACCTTCAGAAATGAAGTCCCTGAACAAAAATATCAAATTTAAGGAATGGTCAATAGAGACAATCATGTTTCTTCAGATTGGGATGAGAGGTTTTGATATTAATAATTAGAGACGCACTCTGAAAGTGTTGCAACATATGTCCAGGAAAATGGGTATAAAAATGCTATAAAATATCTAAACATGTCTTATTATTGACTATATTGCTGCAGTGTTTGGCTACTTAACTTAGGCACTTAGTGAATTAGTAAACCTATGCAGGTTCAGTTGATTAGATGTTTTAAAAATGTGCTTTGAGAATGCAGGATGTAGTCTAGCAAGTTCGTAACACCCTCCGAATATATTCCTTTAAAATCCACTTATAGTACAGAGGCTAGGGCCTCAAATTAATCAGTTTGCTCGCCCCGAGAGAGGAAAAGCAACCAGTATGCTAAAATCATCCTATGGATGATAAGCTTCAAAATTAGGTTGCTGGTCCAGCCACGTCGCCGACATGACGTCCTTTTGCCCATTCATTTACATTCTGTGGTCAATCACAGATGGAAAAGGTTAAACGATTTAGCAGTACAAAATTTTAAGGAATACACGTTGAATCTAAATGTAATTTCACAATCTTTTTAAATTTTTGACCCCTTTGGTCCCTTCAGGGGGGGGGGTCTCAGGGTAAAATGTGGTATTTCACACTGTTGAAATTGAAATTCGGCCATTACGTTCAGTAGAGTGATCTATAATGGATAAAACACCCAACTAGAACCAATGTAGGGCAATATTATTGCTGTGTAGTTTTAGGGTGCAGCATATAAATTAACATGTTACCCAGCTATATTGGTTGATTTAGGGCTTTGCAGTGAATCAAACAATGTCAAAGGTTCTGTCTTAGGACCCCTAATCTATATTGTTTTAGCAAATGATTTAATTAAGTGTTTGAAAGTTTGCAGTGCAATAACGTATGCTGATGATACAACTGTCTATGCATCAGGAAATAACCTCAAGTTCTTGTATAAAAAGGTAAACAAAGACACTGATAATTTAAGTAAATGGTTTAGAAGCAATTCACTGACGCTTAATGTAGAAAAAACAAAGTATATTATTTTCAGGCCCAGGAGAAAAGAGCTGAATTATAATGGATTATTGAAATTAGGGAATACCATCATTGACAAAGTGGAACACATTAAATTTCTTGGGGTCCATATAGATGAATTCCTGGATTGGAATTTTCAGATTAAGCAAGTTTTAGTAAAGATGACTGCTGGAAATTACAGTCTAAGCATGATTAAGAACCTTCTGCCTCAAAATTTAAAAAAATTAGTGTATTTAGCTAACATACAGAGCCACATGTGTTATGCCATCAGTGCATGGGGGTCAATGGCCAAATTAAAAGATATAAAAAAACTTCAAGTACAGCAAAACAAAGCCATTAGAAGTATATGTAATATCGGGAGGAGGGTAAGATTATCTGAGTTTTACAAAAAAATGAATATTGTGAAAATTGAAGACTTGGTGAAGCTGGAATTAGTAAAAATATCCCATAGGTACATATATGGCAGTTTACCAGTGAGATTGGGAAATTTATTCAATCTATGTAACCACACATATTATATCCGAACAAGAAACTATTTAAGAGCCCCACAACACACCATAGAGAAATACAATGCAAGTTTCCTGGGAAGGTCCCCTCATCTGTGGTTGCACTTAAATGAGCAGTTAAAAGAAAAAATTAAATTAAAGCTTTTTGCCAAACATTATTGTCAAAATGTACTGCAGTCATACTGATCAATTGTATACTTTTATTCATTTGCCACAATTTAAGGAATCATCACATCCCATATCCATACCCATTCTCATTTTCATTCTTTTTATACATAATACGAGGGGCGTTCAGAAAGTTCGAGGCTTTTTTTCATATGGATACTTATTTTCAATCTAGAACTATGAATTTTTCGCAGGTTAAAATTCAGCATATTTGGAATAGATTTCCAAAGTTTTGGACAATTTGGACATTTTTAAGTCATTCTGTGGTTGCCATGGAAACTGAAAGTTCAGCTTCTTGGGGCAGGTAACACTGAAACCAAGAATGGCAAGAAATTGCGACTGTGAGAGACTTCTCTCTGTCACTTGTATTAGTGAGATTGGCAATATTTGACACAAGAAATATGGTATTAGCTTCTAAATATGCTTTCAAGCACACCAAATGTGTGTATTCTTACACTGAACCCATGTAGGAAAGCACTCCTGCATACCAGATTTGGCAAGGGAAATGCAGGAGGCAAAGGTGTGTTTCATTGACTACATAAGGACTTGTGAAAGCATGGATTCACTAGTATGAACAAGAGACCAAAATGGACAGCATTATCCATCCTAGCTATTCCTGTGACATTTTGCTTTACATAAGTCCTGGTTTTCCCTTACTTCAGTCCATGGGGGCTGTAGTTTCAGGCACTGGAGGAGAAAAGGCTTTGGATGACCGAAATTCTTTCACAGAACTTTGTTTGGAGGACTTCAAGGAACATTTACTTCAATGGGTCAGCTGTATGAATCAATGCTTTTGGTGAGCTTGGGAGTATTTTTTAAAGCTAATATTATATTTCTTGTGTCAAATATTGCCAATCTTACTAATGCAAGTGATAGAGAGAGGTCTCTCACAGCCAAAATGCATTGGCTTTAGTGGTTTCAGTATTATCTGCCCCAAGAAGCTGAACTTTCAGTTTCCATGGCAACCACAGAATGACTTAAAAATGTCCAAATAGTCCAAAATTTTGGAACTCCATTCCAAATATGCTGAATTTTATCCTGTGAAAAATTCATAGTTCTAGACTGAAAATAAGTGTCCGTATAAAAAAAAGCCTCGAACGCCCCTCGTATAATTAAAAGATTATTATAATTTATTTAACTTGGTTGCAGCAATTATATAGTTACGCTGTAACTCAGCTGTTTACCTTTGATGCTATTTTTTTCTTAAATTGTGTTGTTAATTACCTAGTTATTATTTTGTTAGTATGATATGAAAATTGTAAGTACATCATGCATCAATAAAAAACTATCTATCTATCTATCAAATGGCTTCAGATCTGTGGAAAATTGCCGTAATTGTTCTGTTTTAACAACTTACCTTCACAGTATTATTTGTAGCCAATTAAATCCAGCAATTAAGATCTTCTCTATAATTTAATTCTGGCTATATATGTGTACTTAAAGATAATATGACATTGCACTGGCAAATTGGGAGACTTTCATGGTCAGGGAAAGATCATGAACGAACCATCGAAGATACTGATTTTGATATTTAAAAAACCAGCCTTTTTTCTGGGCAATAATAGTGTCCTAAATTTGAATCGATTAACTTCACCAATTCTAACAACAAGAACTAAATCAGACACAAGAATAAAAATTTATTCAAACATGTAATCTGGAATTACACATTGACTTGTCACAATCATGTTCTGTCAATTTGGAAATTCACAAAAATTCAAAAGGAAATAATTTTGACAATGTGTCTTTACAAGGCTGGGTTAAAGTTTATTAACAGGACTTTATATTGTTCTGAAATAATTGTTTGTTTTTTTTTAACCTGTCTCATTCTTGTAGCATGGCAAATGATTCCAGCATACCCGGTAATGCCTGAGTCCGAGCGAAGTGTATGTGTGTGAGTTATGCCTAATCAGCACCTAATTGGGCTATATAGAGGCATACTCAGTCTTCGTAGTTTTGTCTGTTGTTTATTTCTTTATGACAGGCACTGTTATGATTCCGTGGAAATCATTGCCAAAGCTACAGTCAAGGAGTTCATAGGGCACCTCTTGTTTGTAAGTGAATTTGGCTTTTTGCCATTACCCAGTTTTTGGTGTGTCAGATCAATCAGGGATTTGGAGACCTTTTCAAAACCAGCCATTTTAAGGCATTTAAATGCTAGATGCAGGTGGTTCTCTCTAATTTGAAGTCAGTTATCATCAGAGTGTGCTGCTTCTGCCAGGAGCGCACGGAGACACTTGTCGCAAGACGTATAATCTTCTCAGTTCATTATCCTCTTCTTCATTTTCTGGGTCTGATGTCAAGGTTTTGGTTCTTCATCTTCATCCAGATCTTCATGGTCTTCTTCCTGTTCTTCATCTAGGTTTTCTTGGTCTTTGTGCATTTCTTCTTCCTGTTGTGCGCCATAATTTTTTCCTTTATTATCATCCTGTTCTTCTTCCTATGTCTATATTCAGAGGTGACGTTGACATCTTGTGCCAGAAGCTTCTGTGAGGTTCCCCTGTGTTGGTGTGTTGATGATGCAAAATGCAGAGGGTATGGTCTTCAAGCTCGAGCCTTTGACTTGGTGTAGCTGTGTTGGCGTAACTGGGAATGCCAGAGGTCTAGTCCGCACTTCTTGTCCCTGGGCAAAATACTGCTCGGGTTGCCTTTGATTCAGAATTTCCTTTTCCTAGATCCACTGCTTGCAAGTTCTGGTGTATGATGGGTGAGCCTCTGTGCAATTTTAAATACAACGAGGAGGGACTGAGGCGCTCATCATTCTGTCTTAACAAGGATTGAGCAATCATGCCGTTGGCTCCTATCCTCAAGTTTTCCTATCAGAGCTAGAATAGTTCATAAATGGCAAAGGAGGACAAATTTTTTTTTTAGTTTGATGACGTTATGTCGGTGTCTCAATTCTGACTTTCTTGTAGTTATTGCGTTGGAAAGGTCAATGGGCACAGCTGTTTCAGTCGAGATTGGAGAGGAATATTCCATAGGAAATTGTGCACTTCATTCTCCATGCTCGCCACCCACCATGGAGCTTAACTAGGGGAGACAAATATCTGTAGGGCTGAGCCTAGTGCCCTAGAACAAGGGATACAAAAGAAAATAAGTCTGAGAAGGCTTGGTCAGACCCCGCCATCGTCCAACATGGATCAAAACTCATGTGAAAAAAAACAGGTTGCCTCTATTTGTATGTGTGAGATGTGTGCAAGTGCACTGTTCCGTATTGGCTACAGGAGATAGGGGTCTTCACAAGTGCACCCACTGCCACGAGGAGGCCCAAGACCTGTGGGCAGTGTGGGGGCGAGTTGGTCGAATGTTGTGTCTCAGAGGATTGCGTTGGCCATTTAAGGGCCCGGAATCCAACATTTTGTCCAGATTTTCTGAGGTAAATTTGAGTAAACTGAATCTGGTAGGGGGAACCGAGACACAGTGAATCAGCAAGGTTTAGTTTTACCATATCTCAATGAGTGACAATTTCTGCTCCAAAATGAATGGCTTCTATGAAAGGTACAGATCGCCACTACACACACACACTGTCAAAACGAAAACCATGTTTTAGATCTTCAAGATATTGGAAAAGGCCAAGTGATTCACTGTGCCCCAAGTGATTCACTGTGCCCCGCCAATAAATTCCGGGGGCACAGTGAATCAGTGCTATTTTGTTTTTAAAAATTAAATACTTAATATATGTTTACAGTGACAGTATGATGACACAACATACCTAAGCATATTTCCTTTGAAGTACTGCCTTGAAGGACAAAAAAATTTAAATTTTAAGAAGTTCAGCACTCAAGACATTTGTAGTCGCTGGTGCGTAACCAAATTTTGGCTCAAAATCAGACTTTACCTCATACTGACAAAACAATTCATGCTTCATCAAATTTCTTTACAGATTCATTTAGGTGTCTGTCAAAGTATTCCTACAAATCTGACATTTCAGAAATACTGCATATCAGCATCCTGTGAAATCAACTGATTCACTGTGGCAAGCGATTCACCTTGTCCCCGTTCCTCCTACATATAACATCTCACTGCTAATGCATAAAAGACATCTAAATAAGTTCTCAACACCAAGTGATACTGATTATTGTCATATGATCATATGATTATCCCCCATGCTGGTCCTGAAGGGGGGGATGCACAGCCATCACCCCACCTCCCTCCCCCCACCCCCATGATCTGGTTTACTGGCTCCCTTGGGTGGTGTGTCTATCTAGCATTCTCACTGAAGGCTTTGTAGAAGTGACAGCATGAACCAACATAGCCAAAGAAAACTTTACTCTCGCCAATGATCATGACTAGTGGTTGGCAAATAAACTTGATCAGTTTTGAAACCCACACCAAGTTATGCATTCTCAGATATTCTAGAATTATTACACAACAAAGAACACAGGAGACAGTTGCTCTTAATATGTTCGAACAATAATGTCGAGCTAAAAGAAGTTTAGAGCTTTACTCATCAAGAAATAAAAGCCAACTGGAACAACTTTTAACACTCCTCAGTTAGATTCTCTATAAATTGAACAGAAGCAATATCTTCTACCCGTATTTGCAGTTTTGCATGTTTGTAGTTTTATTGGTTCCACATGTTAATTGGCAGGAATATTGCCCTATTACAAATTTCCAGCCTGATGATGCCTGTGACTGTGACATCCGGTGTTGCACGGACAGAGGAATGAAGGATTTCAATTGGCTACAAATAATACTGTGAATGTAAGGTTGTTGAAATAGAACAATTACAGCAATTTTCCACAGATCTGGGCCTTTGACATTGCTTTTTTTTCATTGCAAAGCCCTTTTCAAACAATACAGCTGGGTAACATGTTAATTTATATGCTGCACCCTGAAACTAGACAGCAATTGTCTTACATTGGTTCTAATTGGGTGTTTTATCCATTATAGATCACTCTACTGAACGTAATGGCCGAATTTCAACCTTCACCGGTGTGAAATACCAGATTTTACCCTGCGACCCCCCCCTGAAGAGACAAAAGGGGTCCAAAAATTTTAAAAAATTTGAAATTACATTAACATTTAACAGGTATTAAAAGTTTGTACTGCTAAATCGTTTAACCTATTCCAACCATGATTGACTGCTGAATGTAAATGAACAGGCAAAGTGTCGCCATGTCGGTGACGGCCTACATTTTCAGCAATACTTGCACTCGATGGCCCCTGGGTGTAAATTCATTCAAAGGAGGAAGTGACCAGCAGACTTTTTGGTTAGAATAATATCCATGGATAATTTTAATAATGGTTTTGGCTCCTTTTGTGACTATTTAATCAGAAATCTGAGGCAAATATTAAATCTCGTCAGAATTTTAAGCCTGAAAATATCACTTTTTTGGAACAAAAGTGAAATATTTTCCAGGTAAACACCAAAAATTAATTACAAAAACTCTCCAAATGTCTTTCCTACTCTGTTGAGTATCAAATGGGCCAAAAATAATTGAAATAGATCTTTTCATTTTCACAATATGAGGCAAATATTGGCGTTACCTATAATTTTGCTCTTTTTCGCACAAAATGGCCACCAGGGGGCAGCCGCACAACCTGAGGGGGTGACCAGCAACCTAATTTTGAAGCCTACCCCCTATAGGATGATTTTAGCATACTGGTTGCTTTTCCTCTCTCGGGGTGAACGAACTCAAAAACTAAGCCCCTTTCTTGGAGTTAGCCTCTGTACTATTAATTATTATTTTGAATTTGTTCAACTGTTAATATAAGCACCAGGGTGGTCAAGGAGAGTATTTCTACATTCACCTCATTCCAATAGATTGTTTTTCAAAATTCTATAACGGATATTTTGCATGCAACAAGGGTGTGAAAACCAAAAAATCTTAAAATTCAATTTTCTCAAAATTTTCCCGACAGATTTTTTTTTTAATCTTATCAAATCGAAGCTGAGACCACGTACTACAATGCTGCATTTACTAATTCTTTGTACATTTTTTTTAACCCTAAACTTCGTTCAAGGACACTGTGTTTAACTTTCTGTGTGTAAGCGTGATAGTTGGTAATTTCGGCTTCCGGGGTTCAAGTTTACAAAAAAATGCAAAATGATCCGGGAAACCACAGTCAACAGCCATGGTTGACCTCACAAAAGTGTCATCATCTCTTGTTAAAACTAAGTCAGCCACATGTTGCTGAAGGTTAAAAGAATGGCAAACTCTCATGAAATTAGAAGCTTCAGTCTCATTGCTGTCATTTATGCGGTAATTGAAATCCCCAATAATAAGAGGCTTTCCTGTTGAACTCATAACATGTGACAAATATTCATCAAACTCAGCACAGACAATTCTTTTTGATGTTTTTCCCGGTGGTCTATACCCGATACACAGTCTAATCATTAAAGATGACATGATGATACACTCTAACACATTAAAAGAAGTGTATTCTGCAATTTCAGTGACTTGCTTGATATTGATGTTGTCACGATATACCAATGCACGATACCACCTCTTGTTTTGCTTGGAATGTGAAGAATACTGTAACCCTTTGGCAGAAGGGCACTGATTGTGACATCATCACAGATTGTTCCAGTGATGTTTCAGTCAATGCAAGAATATCCAAATGGTGATCGATTATAAAGTCATTGATGTCAACTGCTTTATTACAAACTGACCATTGATTTAAATGGCACAAAGAAATCCATCTTTGTTTTCATTTTTTCAGGGCTCCATGGAGATCAGATTATTTGAATTTAATGTTTGTCTTGAGTAGTGATGATCCCTACACACTCCCCCTCTTGAGCCTGTCTTTCTTTAAATTTCTTTCTGATCTTAAGATTGTTTATAATAGTTTCTGTGGCGTTCTGATAGTTTGTTTTGTTGCTTGTGATAACAATAATCCCTCAAAGCAAACAGTTCATTTCTTTTGTATAATCCAGTTGATATGTCTTTTACTTAAAGTACTGACCTGATTGTGCAGTGCAGTGGAAAATTGGTAGTCAATTTTAACTAGATTGTTCATATCCATTTCACAAAAATTGAAAATAGTCCAAGTAAACATGTAAATCCAGTTTGTGCTCTGTATGTTCATATTACCTTGTGCAATCTGTCATAAGTGAGTAATAAGTATAACTAATGAAATTTTATAAAACATCTGAAGGCAGGAAAAAAGTGTGTCGCTTCAGGCAGCGCCATCTATCAATAGTCAACATGGTCAATATCACAGAAAACTTCGTCAATGTCACAGAAAACTTCAGTCGGCAAAACTTGGCATTGTGCCAAGCAACTGTGACTGTCAAACTATGAAAACTAGCAAATTAGCATAAGGCCTGGAAAAGCCTGGAATCTGGTTTCAAAAATGCTACAGACAACAATGCCAGACACCCTTTTCCTCTTGACCATATGTGTATGCGTGATCAATACATGATAGTCACTAATTAGCAGGGCCAGTCCTAGCTCAGCTGAGGTTTTAGCCGAACTTTTAGCCAAATGCAAAAAGCTTCAGCCAAATGCAAAAAGCTTTAGCCAAATTTTTTATATTAATAGCCAGCAACGGTGCGCGCAGCATTGGTGACCACTTCAGATCATTTCACACAAATAAGTTGGAGTTTGAACAATTTGTGAAGTTATGGTTAGAAAAAAAAAAGAATTCCTATCCTATGAATAGTCAGCCCATTAAACAACAGCAAAAATACAACAACACAGAATAGTCCGGCAGTAAAAATTAATGCCACTTTTGGGCTCGACCAAAAAGTTCCCATTAAAGTTTATTCTCTCTCTGATCCTGTATCTATGTGGTCCAAGGAACATTTTCAGGGCGGGGTGTGAAACTCTCACCATTGAGCATTCCTAGAAATCCAATATGGCGTCCAAAATGGCCGCCAAAGCAGAAATTGGTCATGACTTGGCTTCTAATTCAGCACCAAAATTTGTCAAGCAAAGAAAGGTTGGCTAATTCTTTTCTGGTATATATGGATAGCCCTTGATGTCAGCTTTCATTTGACTCCTTGGTTTCCTTGTTATTATAACGGTCAACCTTCCAAATGCTGAATAAATGTTGCTATCAGAAGCAAAATCTCATCGGAAACACAATATCCTCCAATGTATTTTCAATTCCACCTATACTAATCACTAGATAACTTATTCCCAACCATCCAACATGGATTTGTATGGTAGCCCTTGACGTCAGCTTTTATTTGGCACCTTGGTTTCATGTTATTGCATCTGTAAACCCTTCAAAAAGCAAAATAAATGCTGTCTTCAATGTCAAAAATGTCTTCGGAAACACAAATTCCTCCCATGTATTTTCAATTCCACTCATCCTAATCACTAGATAACTTATTCCAAACCAACCAAAATAGATGTGGATGTATAGCACGTGATGTCAGCTTTCATTTGACACCTTGGTTTCCTTGTTACTATAACAGTCAACCCTCCAAAAAGCTAAATAAATATTGTTGTCAGTGTCAAAAATTTCTTCGGAAACAAAAAATCCTCCTACCCATTTTCAATTCCACTTATCCTAATCTCTAGATAACTTATTCCAAACCAACCAAAATAGTTTTGTTCGAAGAGCACTTGATGTAAGCTTTCATTTGGCTCCTTGGTTTTCTTGTTACTACAACTGTCAACCCTCCAAATGTTAAATAAATCTTGCTGTCAGTGTCAAAAATATCCTCGAAAAAAACAAAATCCTCCCAGGCATTCTCAATTCAACCTATCCAAATCACTGGATAACTCATTCACAACCAACCAAAATGGATGTGGACATTGACAGTCATTTTAACTTTTTTTTTTATTCAAGGGACATTAAATTATTCTACTAAATAATATTTCACCAGTATGACTCAAAAGTTCAACACAGAACTCCTATATTTGCCATTGAAAAACACCTCAGCATGTATGGCAACATACGCATTGAATGTCAAAAAGACTGGAAATCACTCAAAGGTAGAATGTTGTTGAATGCCTCTTGGGAAAACTATGCAGAATGAAGTTTAACTATTGCAAATTGTTAGTCAATCACTTTTCCAGTTGATTCCTTCTACCTGGGTGTATTTTTTCACACTAATAGTCCATGAGCCAGAACCCATATTTTCACAGATTGGTACCACCTGGGGTGGCAAAATCTAGAAGTGTTTTTCTGAAAGACATATGCGTATATAGACTATAAAAAAGTTGGAGCCCAAGATTGGTGCGGCAGCTTAGTGGTAGTAATCAGTCCTTAAATATGGGAATCTGTGGCGGATTTGAGCACAAGAATTATGGGGTGGGGGACACTAAAATTGCTATATCTCCTCAATCAATGGACCTATTTCAACAAATTACCCCTCAAAATGTCTGGAATTTTGAGTTTTACAAATATAGGTCAATATATTACAAATATGCAAATTAAGTAGGTAGTCAGAGGTCAAAAGGTCACAAAAATTGACTGTTGCTTAAAATCCGAACCATTGTCCAAATGGAGAACACAGCTGCCAACCCAATGCGATTCAGTGGGTCTGGAGGGCTCAGATTATAGACAACAAGTATGAAAGTCTATTTTACGCAAACAAATGGATAATTCATGCATGTGTCAGCAGCAGCACATAATGAAATATGGTACATATTTCAAAATGACCGTTTTAAGGGTGGAGGACACTAAAATTACTGTATCTCCTGAACCAATCGTCCTATCCCCACAAATTACCCCTCAAAATGTTCAGAACTTGTAAGTTCTCCACATATAGGTCATTATTTGACCAATATGCAAATTAATTAGGTCATCAGAGGTCAAAAGGTCACGAAAATTGACCGTTGCTTATCAAAAAACTCCTTAGCTGCCAAACCAATGGGACTTCTTAAGTCATTTAGGGGTCAGACTGTCAGAGTATAGATAAAAAGTGTCAAAGTAAATTTTATGTCAAAAAATGCAGAATTTATGTATGTATCAGCATTGGCACAAGACAAAATATGTCACATATTTGAAAAGGACCGTTTTAAGGACGGGGGAAACTAAAATCTATATCTCCTGAACCAATGGTTCTATCCCAACATATTTCCCCATAAAATGTTCGGACTTGTTGGTTCTATAAATATAGGTCATTATATGACCAATATGCAAATTAATTAGGTCATCAGAGGTCAAAAGGTCACTAAAATGACCGCTGCCTAAAATCTGAACACCTCATCAAACAACAAATACCATAGCTGCCAAACCAATTGGACTTGTTGAGTCATTTAGGGAAAAGATGATAGATAACAAGTTTGAAAGTCACTTTTATGTCTAAAAATGCAGAGTTTATGTATGTGTCAGCAGTGGTACATATCAAAATAAGGCAGGTATTTGAAAATGACAGTTTCAAAGGTGGAAGAAACTAAAATAATTGAACCCGTGGTCCAATTCCAAAAAAATTCTGCTGCAGGTGTCTGGAATTAGGAGTTTTATACATGTTATTTGAACAACATGCAAATCAATTAGGTCATCAGAGATCAAAAGGTTGCAAAAATGTACCTTTGCTTAAAATCTGAGCTCTCATGAAAAAATCACACACTGTAAGGCCACACATAATTGATTCTTAGCTTTGCGGACCCGCTGACACAATAAATTTCCTGCCGATGGAAAAAAAAATTGAAAACAAGAAAAAAAATTTTTTGACATTATAAATTTTTTTTTTTCACCTTTCTTTTTGTTGTCCTACCGACCGACCCTAGAGGATCTGAGAAACTAAAGATCAATTATGTGTGGCCTAATTGGCAAACCAATCTTACTTGATAAGTCATGTAAGGCTAAGATAATAGATAACAAGTGTCAAAGTCAATTTAATGCCTGAAATTGAGCTTTACAGGATATTTCTTATACAACACTGAAATGTAAAAACTGTGGAGGATGTCAAAATGACCAGATGTGTATATCAATCCATAAGTCCTCAATTTGAGTTTCCTTGCTTGGAGAGGATTCCATCACATGAAAGTACCAGAAAATAATTCCTCTTTCCCACAGTCTCCTCTATCCTACTATTCTCCAAATCTCCAGCCACATTCTGAGAAAAAAGCTACATCGGGTTAAGTGAAACACCTATGGGGTGGATGTGCAAACTTCTGGGGTGTATCAGAGGTGACCTTTTAAAATCACATTAAATTTACATTAAACCAACATCAATTTAAACTCCATCTCTCCCTTTGTGTATGATTTTTTGATATTGCGCTCCATTGCTATCTGCAATTACATTACTAGCTGTCTTAATGGAGTCCTTATTAACTTCTTTTAAAATACGGGATAAGGCTGTGGTGAGGAGACTAAGGTAGTTGTAAGGAGATTTGGGGTGGAGAGGAGAAAGGAGGGCAAAATAGATAAAAAGAGGACTTCTGACGGAAAATGTTCTTAATTTTGGGTTGTAGTGTATATCATCGAGGATGATTGGAGGAAGCATGGAAGCAGTGGCGTAGCTAGAAATCCAGGAGTGGGGGGGCCAAGGGGGGGCCAGGGTCTGAACCAGGGGGGCCCACTTTTTGCAGCATTTTTGGGACAGTACAAGGGTAAAAATCGACATTGCCAGCCCGCGACTCAAGCCCTCTTTACAACCGACATAGGAACATCAACGCACTTTTCTTCTGGGAAACACTTACTGCATCTACTATTTAATTCAGATATGGTACAAAAAGCACTAAGATTCTTTCAGAATTTTTTTACAGAGAAATGAAGACTACATGACTTTCGATAAAAAAAAGTGCAGAATGTTGATTTCAGGCGTTTAATTTGTCTTGTTGATTCATATTGCTGATGACTCTCATGATCTTCTTGGGATTGAGTTTTACTTACTTTTGAAAGAGCACGGCTCCTATCTGGATGAAAAGTGATTCCCTGAGACAACATCAATGACCATGACCATGTTTGGACATAAAGAAGAAAACCTCAAGGACGCACACAATAATGATGTTACAATAATTTCCATGATACAAGTTTAACACAAACTTGAATGGTATCATGAAATTACTTATCTGGTCATATAGCCCTAAAGCTAATAGTGACAGTTGAAAATGACACAAATTCCAAATATAAAGGGAAATTCCATGCAACACATGAATAATATAGCAGTTTGTAAACATTAATTAATCAGTCCTGTCCAGAGATATTTCATGGGTGCAATATTTCTTTCTAAAGCTCAACGATATAGCAAGGGAATTATTTCCTCAAATCATCAGACTTTTTATTTTGCATGGAACTGTTACGTACACATAGGCATACCGGAGGGTTTAAATTGGGAAACAATAAGATTCAAAGCAAAAAGGCAAGCCGTTCAGGTAGATTATCAAATTAAGATAATTAAAAACCAATGGTTTCTGCAAGATTCTTTTGAAATAGTATCAAATCTGCTTGAAAAGTTAGGGCAAATGCTGCTGGGCCACCCTCAAAATTCCGGATGCAGGTACGCCTGTAGCCAGATGTTTTCAAAGAAAATTTAGAATTGGCAAATGCCTCAGTACTTTTTAAAGGCTAACTGTTATTCTTGTGAGACTCAGGTATAAGTGAGCACAGGCTAAGGTACCCAAGACGGACGTCATGGAGACGTCCTCTGCTCAAATAATTTTTCAAATTTCTCAAATCTGAAATGGGGGGCCAGTGGGGGGGGCACCAATCCATTTGGGGGGCATTGGCCATGCATGGAAGGTGGAGACATGGAAGAAAAAAGATGCTTGGATGGCATAAAAGTACAACTACATATTGAGATGGAGGGAACAGGAGAAATAATGAAAGCGTTGAGGCGAATAATCATGTAATGAGACTATAAAGGAGGAGACTATGAGTGAGAAGACTATGAAGGAGGAGATTATTAAGGAAGAGACTATGAATGAGGAGACTGTGAATGAGGAGACTGCCATACTAATACCATCGATAAAAGACTCTGCACCTGCACTGTCTTTGAAACACCATATTTTAATCAAAAATTCTAAACCAGATGAACTCCTCACTAAATTACAAATCTACAAAAACTGCTTTATAAAATATATTTTTCAAAACGGTTACATATGTGAGCAAAAAAGTAGCAATAAATATGAAAAGATCTAAATTTTTAATATTCCATAGAGGTTTATAGCCAACTCATTTAGTATGAGTTTCTATGATTTGGTTCTTCACTTTAGGTCCCTGGGCAATAAAACGTCCTCAAAAGCTGTAGGTTGAACGTAAAAAGCAATGAAATATGCATTATTCTGCTTCAGTGAGCAGCTATTCAACAACTTCATCAGATTAAGATGTGAATGTTGATATAGTCTTTACAATTTAATCATGTTTTTATATTATTAAACCAGTTATTTAATTCAGTACCTCAAAAATTCACATGGACAACATTTGCTACGTTTTACTGTCCTATTGCACGAACTCTTACTAACTGAAATTGCTGTAACTTGCCCATGCATTATGATTGCAGGGTACATTGTTGATCTACAGGTTAGTAGATAGGGTATTGCGTAGATCTTATTCATTTTGCACATTTTCCAGTTTAACGAAATGGGTCACATTTTTGGCTGAAATTTAGGCACTTTATTCAAATTGCAACAAGTTTTATTTATTTTAATATGGTCTATACATATATTGTTAAATACACAATTGAAATCTTATTTTACAGTTGATGTATGATCTGCACATTATTAAGTGTGTGCCTGATTTTACCCATTTTGCCCTTTTGGCTCGCGAGTTTTTCAAAATTGACTAACATTTATACCTAATATGAATTGTCACAAATTTAATTGATATCACGATGTTCCATAGGAGTACATGATGATCTCGGATTAGTTGTAAATATTGTCAATTTTAACCATTTTAATTGTCATTTAAAAAATCTTTTTTTTAAATTGGCTTAAATTATGCACCAGTCATTTGTAACCCCCGTGGATGGTGGGGGTTTAGTGGGGAATTACCCAGGGTTTACCTGGGGATTTCCAAACCTAAAATGACCCCACCCCTCGGGGATTTCCGAGAATTTCCTAAATCAATGTTCCCCCAGGGTCGGGGATGGGGAATTATGTTATGGAGCATAAAGTCTTAATGAGTTGAGGAAGTTGTTATTTCACTCTTTGTAAACAATTTTCTGTAGTATGGTATGGCCAATTCAGTGGTGTCTTGCACTGGCATTTTAAAAAAGATTACGGCTGGTTTTTTAAATTTTTGGGTCCCAATATTTTTCATGAGATAGTATCAAGGCCATTCAAGGGAATCACCGAATCACAATTCTCGTCAATTTCTCGAGGATATAAGGGGGGTGTAACTCAGTTAGTAAACCTTTTAGATTCTGGCTAGTTCCCCTAATGGTCAATTCCACAGAAGTGTACCACTTTCAGTACTTTTTTAAATCTTAGTGATCGTCAAATCATTCACAGTAGCAAACCAGTATGGTCTCTACTGCCCAAAACAAGTTAAATTGTTTCTCATATTGTGTTCCGTTTTGAAATAATCAACATTTTCCTCCAATCTGTTCAGAATTTTAGGCAAGAATCAAAATTGAAAGAAGCAGATGCTTATTATCTTGATACTGATGACACATACATCGCAGAAAAGCAAAGTCATGTTTTTCATGCCTGCAAAGGTACTCTGAAGTTGTTTTGAAAACATGTTTACTAACACTAATGTTGAAGAGGATTCACACTTCATCTAAGTTAGACATTGCTGGTACATCGTCCCATCAGTCACGCCAACACATAATAAATTGACCTCACTCAGTGAATTATTTGTTTTTGGCAGACTTTGTTTCATTGTTATCTAGTACATAGTGACAGATAACTGGGCATGAATTGTCTCGAAGATTATTCTCACTCATTTGTATGAAGAATGGTGCGTAAACATTGTCCCTTCAGTCACATTCGAACATGATAAATTGACCACATGCAGCGAATTACTTGTTTTTTGTTGATTTTAATCATTATTATTTTGTATAAAGTGACACATGGATTGTCCTTTCTAATTTCCTATAATTGTTATGGCAAAAAAGTATTGAAATCCAAAAAATCTTACTTGGAGCTTGGTGAAAAGTTTAGTGATGGATAACTTGTTGCTGAACTGCATGGCAGGGTCTATTAATGCTAATAGGAAATATAAGGACAAACTGTTTGGTAAGTTCATGTGGAATACAAGTTAAATATTCAGCCAACCTGAGTCCAGAAACATGGTCTCTTATCAATATGATATCCATGAAATAATTCAAAAATAAGATGCATGGAGTGTCTATGCACCATACTGCATTCACAGGAACCAAAAATACAGGATTATTTTCAAGGATGGCTTGGATTAAAGAGAATCGCAATTACACAGTAAATCTGGTGCCAGAAGCATGGAAGCTGTCTCCCGACAGACGTGACAAACAAATTGGTTTCCCATTTAGGCCTTTAATAGATATATGTTACTAAAAATGTTTCTGACAAGTTTTTCTAGCCTAGAAAATACACTCTAGATGATTTGAAGCCCATAGCATAGACCATAATATGCATATTGCACATGTTTAAACTGTGCCGAGCATAAAAAAACAACCATTTCAACAATAATTGTTTTTTTCGTATGAAGGGATTGAGACACATCCACAAATTTTGGAACATAGTTAGATATCTGCCATAACTAATCACCAAAAAAAAACGTCATTGTGAACATTTGCCCCCTTGGTCATTTTGCCAATATAAAACTGCAATTTTTTGCTGTTTTTTTTATTCCAACTCACATTTGGACTACTGCTACACCTTGAACAATATGGAGATATATCTGTGAATATTTTTTTTGTACACTCTTGGCCTACACTAAAATAATTTTGTGTTAAATGTATTAAACTGACAATGCATTCTTTTCTGATGGATCATCCGTTACTTTAACCTTATATTTCGCCAATAATTTGAATCTAAAGACCTTTATTAAATACATTTGAGATACTGTCCCATCAGTCACAAAGAGGTGTCCCATCAGTCACAGAATGAATGAGGCACTGCTGGAGAACCATTGATCCACCAGTCTAAATGTGGGCCTGATTTGAAAGCGTATCTCAGTACAATTACAAAGCACTATGACAATAAGTTGTGACATGTGAACTGAGATAGTAATTACATGTTCAGCAAACTCACAAAAAACGGTGGTCAAAAAATTCCCTTCAGTCACAAGAGCATATTTGACCTCATACAAAAACTAAAAATCAAATTCTGGGGATGTTTTTATAATATTTTGCAACTTCATGGGCACAACAACAAAATGTCATAACATCAAAATCTTCCTCTCATTCCTTCTATTGCATTTTGACTCCTATTTAGGTGGAAAATACATTAATTGTTCCAAAGTCACGTTGGAATTGACCTAATCATATGGGGGAAAAGCTTAATTTATCTTTTGCCTCATTGCCACATCTTGTCTTAATATCCTACCAGAGAGCATAAATACAGGATATTAAAAAACTCATTTATGCATCCATCCATCTCCTGGTATCAAAGTAGGACCTACTAACTAGTATTTGATGAATTTTCATAAATTTTTAGCTAAAATAAAATGTCGTAAGTGTACTTTTAAAAAAGAGCTACAAAATGCCAGCAGTTTTTGGAAGCAAAATTGAGATAATTCAAATGTTCCATAATTGGTGCTGTAGAAGGCATCAAAGGTCTATCACAGTTTGTAACTTTGATATGCAATACGAGTGGACTGATGTATTGTGATGATGGCCATTTAATTTGCCAAATCTTACTTTAGAGTAAAAATCAGATGCATTGTGTTTTACACCTCTGCAGCACCTAAAATCAGATGCATAAGCCTTTCGTTTGATTGTCACCAACAAGGAAGATTTGTCTCCTTAACATTGTAAATATTAGTTATGATCACAATGCTTTTTTCGGCTCAATGCTTTTTTCGGCTAGTAACAGAACCATAGCTTCCCCAGAACTATTTATTAACAACACCAAATTGAATTTTTCAACGAATTTAAATTCCTTGGTACAGTTTTACAAAATAATCTAAAGTGGAAAGCTCATACAGACACGATTGGTAAAAAAATTTCAAAAACACTTGGCGTTACGAAAAAAATGAAAAGGACCATACCTTTAAAAGCCTTGCTAGATATATATAATGCACTGATATCACCACCCTTAAATTACGGGAATATCATTTGGGGAAGGCAACAAAGTAATTTATGGACGCTTCAAAAAAGTACAGTTGGGACAATTACAAACAGTAGATATAATTCTCACACTTACCCACTTTTCAAAAAATTAAATATTCTTAAAATGAGTGACCTATGTGCACTGCATGAGCTGAATTTTTGTTACAAATTTGAAAATGAATAGTTACCTGACTATTTCTTAAAGCATATGTTGTCTAGCACCTGTAGAATTACCAGTAATGCCATTCGGCATTCGCCTGCCTTCCGTGAGCCATGAATTTGCAAGTATATCTTTTAGATTTCCTAAGGTTTTTTAATAACATTGAATTATCTGTTAGGCAAAAGATATATACACATAGTATAGATGGTTACAAAAAATACATAAAAAATATTTTTATCAATAAATATAATTCAACTTGTAGTATACAGAATTGTTACATTTGCCACAGGCATTTGGTCGGTCAGTGAAAAAGAAAAAACCTCTCTGCTTTATATAACGTCATTTATTTTATTTTATAAACCTTGTCTATGATTAAGACGGTGTTAGGGCCCTCTTCACCAAAAAATGCAATTAGTCACAAAGGCCAATTTTGAGTGAAATGCATGCCTGTGTGTGCTAATTTGCATACAAAATATGTGATTTTCATTAGTCACATGTATGGAGGATGCATTAGCCAATGCTAATGTGGCTAATGGCTAGGAAAAGCACTGCTCTATGTTTCCCTTGTTGAAAACTTCATCGGTTATCATGAGTCACAAATTGGATTAACTGGTCCTCTCTTTTGTCACATCAAAATTACCGGCTGTAATGCCTATATTTGGATACACTGTATTTGCACAGTTAAACTGATATGTATGTAACTTAAGGTAATCACTTGCATTTACTTGACTGTTAACTGGAAAGCAATGCTGAGATAATCATTTCCACCTAGAATCAAGAAAGAAAACACAGCTGCTCTCTGAACATTGTTTTAAAATATTGATAGGCTGCTATAACTGTGACTATCCATTTGTCACTGGCAAACCTTCATTCTCTGCTGGACGGGTTGGTAGCTTGTAGCCACTGAGTGTAACCATCAATGAAAGAATGACAACTAAAGGAGAGTGAACAGCTCTGGTTCACAAATTAGTCATTGGAGAGGTAATGTTAAATTGGAATTGAGGTCCAAAGATGGCATTGATTGCCATTGACAAGTTTACACCCACAATGACCTGCAATTATGTGTAGCACCTTAGAATTGGCGTGTTATGAATTACTTTTCTGAAAAACGCACTCACTGGTGCGTGATAAATTAGAATTTTGGTGAGAAAGTCATGTCGGATCTCACTGGGATGCTGAAAAGGGGCACATTGGGACGCACTTTATGTGGCAGAATGTATGTGTCCAAGTTGACCGAATGATCTGGTACAGCACACAGTGAATTGAGGCATAGTAGATTACAGTGCTTTGTGAACATATTCATATCAAAGCACTGTGTGTTACTTACAGTGATCACCACACCCAGAACAATAATTATTTATGTAAAATTTTTTGAACTGTCTGAAGTTTTTTTATTGCTTTTATGGAGTTTCATATTTAATCACTCTCAGTTTTTTGTTGCCAGATCAATTTAGTTTTTTTATTTCCATATCTGTAAGAACAGGGGCAGGCTTAATTAACCAGTTGCTTCTCAGAAATTGTTTCCATCATCAAGAAAAACGGCTTTTGAAAACTTACAACATTGATATTAAATGAATGTATCATTGCCCCAGGGTGTAGGGGTGGGGGAGTTGGGGTGTGGGCAGTTCCGGCATTTTCCGCACAAAATTTCTTCCAGGGGGTGGGGATTTCCAGATTTTTCCACCCCCACCCTTTGGAAAATGCCCCACCATCCCCGGGGGTGGGGGGGGGTAGGGGTTTCAAAAGACTGGTGCATTACTGTGGAACCAAGTGGCACTTCATATGAATAACAACTACATATATTGACAAGAGGATACTTTATGGCAGTTAATGTGCATCTAAAATTATAGCATGCTCTATGATGATCTACAGATTAACAGATTCACAAGCTATTTCATCCATTTATGGTGTTTTTGCTTTATTTTCACATTTTTCAAAATCGCCTTATATTTATGCACTTCCATGTGGCAATTAATATGGATTGCAATAACTTTTGTAATTTTCAAGATACTCCATAAGGATTTATCTAAATGCAAATTATGTGTCACAATCTATTAATGATATGCAGATAAGCAGATGGGCATCAATTTGATCGATTTTGACATTTTTGCATATTTTCAGTTTTGCTCAGGTTTTCAAAATTGGCTTTCATTTATGTGCAACCATGTGGCACATAATAAGAATTGAAACAACTTTTATAGTTATCAGAATTTCTAAAGCAGTTAGCCTGAGACTTCAATACGGTGTAACGGTCCATGATTAATCTGCAGATTAGCAGGTGTATGGTGAATTTCATCATTTTTACCAAATTTTCATATGGTAATATTCGTGTGAACTTAAATGACTCTTTATAATAAGTGTCACAAGCCTCACAGAATTTAACATGGTCTAGACATGTTCACTAGATTGTACATTTTTGAAAAATAGGTCGCACTAAGTTGCTCATATATGCAACCAGTCTTGAAAGAGGTCAAATTTTATTTTATAAATCCAAAGCTGAAATGTGTCCCTTACAGGTATATATATAGCCAAAATGACCAACCTAGATCTGCTTCCTGAGAAATGACCAATATTGCCAATTTTCATTTTCATGAAAAATGGGCAAACTTCATGGCATAAAGTGCACTGTCATATGCTGTAGCAATAGAGTACCAATATATGTTTTACCTCTCTGAAAACTAGAGATTTAGGGGGTTTAAATGATGTATATAACTTAATCATACATAAACTTAAACTTGTCTTATGGTGCATCAGAAAATGGTGAAAAAAAAACTATCTAATCCAGTACAAAAAGCGCCAAAATTCACCGATTTCACCTATCCCGTTTCCATGGCAACCAAAAATTATTTTCAGCAAAAAACATTACAAATGTCATTTTTCATAAAATTAGGAAGGTTTGAAAAGTTTGATTAAGATCCGCTGACCACCACTTTCCCACCTGCGGCTGATTTTCTCAGTCGGCTGCTCTTAAATATGGGAATCTGTGTCGGATTTGAGCGCATGAATTATGGGGTGGGCGAGAATAAAATTGCTATATCTCCTGAATCAATGGACCTTCAAGTGGATAACTTAAAAGGTATATTGGTAGTTTTTGGTCTCATCAAATTGGGATGATTTAAAAGATTGACACATGGCCGCCATGTTAGGCGCACGCGCGAGCTGTCAAACGCCAGAAACAACGAAAAACAGCCAAAAAACGAGCGAAACTGACACTAAAACGTGCCAAAACGATGTTATAAACAGTTAAAAAGAGATATGCATCACCCAAAACCGTCAACACCGTCAAAAAATGTCTTCGTAGGTTAATTTGTGAAAACACAACCGCACGCTAGCGTGCTCAGAAGGAAACTGGAATGGAGGCGTCCAAGCGGAAGTGACATCACGCCAGTGGGAGAGTCCATTTTTGATGAGGGGAGGCAGTGTTTTCGAGGGTATTAAGAAGGTTATCCATATCGTTAATAACGAAGGGCTCAGGTAAGTATGAACGAGTAAGAATCCATTGAACTCTGAATTATTAATGCACAATGATCGAAGGACATCTTCAAAATATTTAACGTACAATTTGAAAAAATTATGAAATTTCGAAAATTTGAAAGTGCCCCCTATGGTAAAAAAAAACGGGTTTTTGGTGCCGTTTAGGATACTGACATATAGCTAGAAATTTATAAAATCAATTTATGCTTAATAAACATTGATATTATGGGACTTTTTGATAGATATCGGGGACTAAAACTTGAAATATCATAAAATTACAGAAAAAATTGACTTTGACCTTGACCTTAGGCAGTGACCTTGACCTCCAATCAAAATAAAAATCATCCCAAGAGGTGCGGAATTGCCCAAAACATATAGTTAGACACTAAAATTGTCAAATTTGGACAAAACTTAGCAGAATTTTGACATTTTTAGTATTTTTTCATTTTTTGTGAAACGCAGAGAAATTTACCAACCTCCGCTATCTAAAAATGCTTATATCTGGCTTATGGAGGAGTGTTCCACGCTAGAAAAAGTGAATTTAGATTATTCAAGTCATGTGTAATCATCCTCCATCATAACATTTTCAAACCATACGCTGCGCTCTGGTTCCTATAGTGCTAAAGTTGGCCCGTTTTCCCATTGAAACCCATGTTAAAGGAATTCTGAGCCACACTTGACACCCTATTTTCAAGTGGGGTAAAATCAAGGAAGAATTGAAATCACAGAAAAACGGACTTAACCAACCTTCATTATTGTGTTTGAAGGGCGTTTGGTGAAAATTTCGTTAAGATCCGGCTCGGGCCACGTTTCACCCCCCGCATGGTTTTCTCAGAGACAGCCAATTAAATGGGTCCTCACAGCAGATTTGGCTACTGATGACAACTGTAAGGCACCTAAAAATCCACTAAGAGCCTAACATAGGTACTTATGCTAGTTCCATCCACTTACAGAGCATGAAGTCTACTAAAAATGTCCCCTTAGAGGGATTACAGATTTTTTAGATTTCATCTCGCATTGGTTCATAAAGCTCATACTGAGGAACACATGTATACCAGTCAACTGAATAACATTGTTTTACAAACACATACATAATCTTGAGATAACTGACAAACCAAGAAGCGCAGCAGCAAACCCAGGACTGCATTGTTCTGTTGCTGTAACAATGTGATGGAGGATGTGCCATCAATTTTTCTGTAAAAGTTTCAGATATGTACAATCAAACTGTTTATTGGAAGGATATGGGTTGATGGGGGAGGGGGGGGGCAGGTTCCAGGTTAAAACAATTTTACTTGATTTTCAGGGTTTCTAAATCAATTAATCTTGGTTTGAATTGAAAAGATATTATCAATGAGACTTATGATCTGGCCAAACCCAAAAAAATAAAAGTGTACTGTAAGTGCCGCATGCATTCCAGAATTTATTCTAATTCTCACTAGGAGATACTGGGGCAAGTTGTAAGTTTTATTAACCATTATTGATTTGAAATTAAGTCAGGTAGATGATTCGCTAATTTGATACGTGAAACTAGTGTTGGAGGTCTCGAGACCTGCCCCCATGGATGGCCATATTCTGATGCCTGAGCCTTGGCTCAGTCTCAGTTGCATCAGACAAAAATGTCAATTTTAATTGTGAAAATTCTATACTCGAAATTCCCAGATAAAATTTGACATACTGACCAGTGCTGAATTAGCAACATGAATGTCTCATTACCCTATCCCTATGGGCACATCTACGTTGTAGCAACATTGCAACAACGTCACCCTGTTCCTGGTAGAAACTAGCATGTTGTCACAATGTTGTGTAGCAACATCAAAGATATGATGTTAGCATTCGCCATTGGGGCGACATTTTTACAACATTGTGAGGCAATGTTATTACAGATCTCATATAAGTGTGCCATGTTCCATGTGAATATATGCCCAGGTGATGTCAGTATTGCAATATTGACATCACTATTGCCACTCCAAGCTTGAGTGTTGATTCCAACTGCTACCGACAAGTCAGGCTTATGGGCTGTCTAAGTGTGAATGACAATTGATTAATCTGCATTCATTGGTATGGTTGTTTGATTCAGTTGCAGCAGGTGAAACTGAAATGTTTGAGCCACTTGCTTGATCCATCATGGACATTCATGGTGTCCTGTTGTGAAATTTCTCATTGAGGGCAGCACCTTGTGGCTTTTCAGCCTTTTAGGTGAGATCTGCGCCAAAGAAACTGTTCAGAATTGATGACTGGAATGGGGATGATGGGGAGATTTTTCAGAAGTGAACGTGGCGGTGTTGCATGGGCATACCAGAGGATGAGAAATGGAGGGGGGGGGGGGTAGTTGCTCCCCAAAAATTAGGGAAAAGGCCAGACAAGGAGGCTAAGAATTCGATCATCAAATAAACATTATTGGAAATTGGTGATAAGGATGCACCCACGCAAAACTCCGCCCGCCCCTTAGGTCTTAAATTCTTAAGGGTTCCTTAGTATATTATATTATTTTTGCCAAGAAAGAGCAGCACATGATAACCTCTCGAACCAACAAATGAATGTGAGAGTGAATGAATTTGTTTTGTTGTAAAAGTGCTAAAACTGATAGCAGTTATACACAAAATCCAAGCATTATATATAGCTGGATATTGTAACTTTTTGATTTATTCAAAACATCAAACTTGTGCAAGAATCTAACAGCTTATGTGTGAATTTGTAATGGTGTGATCAGTATGGGTTCTAAGTGACACAGCTGAAACTGCAAATATACCAACTGTGAAATCATTATGCTGATACTGACATTACAAGAGCACTGTGGCAGTTGAAAAGAACATGGCACACTAACACGAGATCTGTAATAACGGTTCGACGTTAGCTTCCGACGTTGTGGCAATGTTGTAAAAAAAAAACCGACATTGTGTGCACGTTGTGGCAACATAATCTCTATCATACAATGTCTATTTGACCAACAGACAAGCCCTCCACCAATTGGCAATGTCGTGTTTAGGTTTTGTGCCCCTTGGGATGAAACTCATAATTGAACATAAAACTGATATGTTGTCAGAATTTATCTACAAATGTGAGTAACACCTACCTGTAATTTAGGTGACATTGTCCCCTAACCAATTTTTGAGTGACTTGTGGTATGATATAATCCATTTACATAGGCAATAACTAGTGTCAATATTAGATACTATGTATGCACAGCGCTCCTGAAGAAACATTGGGGTTAAAAAAATGAACCGAAAACGGGACCTATACCACCTGAAGCTACACGATCATACGAACATTTTAAGACAAAAACAAAAAAAATCTGTTGGGAATTTTTTGAGAAATTCAAGTTTTTAAAAATCTTGTTTATCCCATCACCTGAATACATGTAAAATGGCTTAAAATGCAATAAACAAGCTTGAAAACACAATGAAACATGTTAGTTTAGCTCCCTCAAGAGTTTCAAACATGTTACAACAATGAAATCAACAAATTTCTTGACTTTATTGAAATAAATGTGACATATTGTTTATCACACACTTTGAAAATTCAAAAACACTGAAAGTAACCCATTTCTTAACTTTTTTCAGTCTTTATTGTCAAGAAGTTTCAAACCTTGCTTGACATGTATAAGGAAAGCTTTAAATGTGAAAATTGGATCTAAAAATTATGTTTGGTAAAGCGGACTGCAGCAGATTGTCAACTTTCAAACATTATTATGCAGGTAGCGGTGACCACAAATACACAAAGTTTCTAGACTCAGTTAAAAGGAGAATGGTACTGCTTTCCTTCTCTCAAGATTGTCAAAATGGTTACTATAAATATATTGCACAGTGAGCTGTTACAGCTCTTTCCAAATCCAAATGACTGACTTAACAAAGCAGGTTCACATCCATTTGCTCATTGTGAAAGAGAAAATTAGCAAGTAAACCTCTGAGGGAATCAATTTATCGAGTTACTGATCTCGAGTAACTCTCGAGCGTTGATAATATTATGCAGTGCAGAATATGTTGCCCAAAAAACTTAGGACCTGTTACAGCTGTTGCATTCTACGATTCTCTGCATGCAAGCGTGCATTGGTAGCTCCCTAAATCTGTTCTATGCTAACAGATTCTCAGATTAAGAAGTCCATTCAAGGCGCAGGATATATATTCAAACAACAACCATAGTCACTTAGTGTTCACTGTACAGTAAGGCATGTGCAAGGTACCTGAAAAGTGTAGCAAACATCAAGCCCAATTTCCGCACACACCCAAGGACAGCCATACCTAGTTTCATAGCCTGTTTTATGTCCGAGGATTTGAGGATATTCCATTCAATATTAAATAGTACTTAATTTTGAACTATATTTATCCTAATTAAGGCCTCCAATGGAGATGCAGAAGAAAAATGTCAGCTGCTTTCACAAACCTATGTTAGAAAATTAAATTGTGACATGTTTATTTTAAGCTCAGATATCACTATAGATATTGCTGTCAAATACTTCAGCCTGCATCACCTTTGCTCTATTTGAAGTATTGTATTTAGATAGTATCATATAAACTAAATGGGCCAGTGAGAAACCCATCTGAAATAATAATGATCGGTGCTGTCAGAAGATTCTTACCTGTCTTGTTTATATCAGTTTTAGATGCGTTTTCACTTTTTAAAAGCTGTATGAAGCTTTTCATATCCAGATAAAGAATAACAAATTTGTTTAATAACAGGCAAAGACTGGATATATGGAGAATTTGGTTGTTTTCAGCATTTTTGCATTTATACAGTGTGTGATAAACAATAAGTCACATTTACTTTTAAAAAGTCACTAATTTTTTTCTTCATTGTTTTAACTTTATTGAAATTCCTTAGAGAGCCAAGCTAACAGGTTTTATCACATTATGTTTATTGAATTATAAGCCATTTTACATGTATTCAAGTGATGAGATAAAAAAGATTTTTAAAAACTTGAATTTCTCAAAAAATTCCCAACAGATTTTTTTCGTTTTTGCCTTAAAATGTTCGTGTGATCATGTAGTTTCAGGTGGTATAGGTCCCGCTTTCGGTTCATTTTTTTAACCCCAATGTTTCTTCAGGAGCGCTGTGTATGATAAACTGCCTATATGCGGAAGATGTTGTATGAATGATTAAAATATGAGGAAAAAAGGTAAAATGCAAGGTTTAAAAAAAAAGATCAACCAACTTGACTAATCCAGTGATAAACCTTTGTGATGGTCCGCCATTATCTACCTAATTGTTGTGACCCATTGTTTAATTGCCTGACAGAGTATGGTTTTTTTAGGAAATCAGCCCAAGGCAAAAAATGACACAACTTACCCGAGTATCCCCTACTTTTTTCAAAGTAAAATTTAAATAATAAAACAGTTACTGCACATGTACCAGGCCCCACTGACAAGTGTCAGAAATGTCCATTCCACAATATTTATGTCAATGTACATGTTTGAAGAAAATGGATGCAGACACCGAATTTATGGCGTTAAAAGAAGGCCTCAGTTTAACAATGAATATTTTATGGCTTTATATGGATTAATTAATTTTGATTTTATATGTAATTCAAAAGTTTTGCCAAAGATTTAAATGCTCATATTTGCTGTGATGCATGTCAACATTGTCGTATTGCATTGCGGGTTTGCTGAAGCACAGTCTATGTTTGCACACAATCTGGTCTTTGTTTATTTCACACATTAGGATATTGATAATTAATCACAATATTATGACAAACAGAAACTTTGCAATAAAATTATATGAAACTGAGAAAAACAGTTCTGTGATCCCCTCTAAGGAACCTCCACCAAGCTAAGGGGCCTTGGTGTCTTAGTAGCCAGCTAAGTTCCCTTATCCTGAAAAACTTCATTAAATAGCAAAACCTTAGCTCTGTCTAAGTAACATGATTAATGAATTCTAACTTAATCACTTAATCACGGCAAATTCTAGTTAAGAACTAGTCTAGGAATATACGAGGGCGTTGAACAGATCTACCAGTGCGTGTGAGAACATGAGGGGTCGGTAAGACTGGTCCCATATCAAGGAATTCTGGATCCTCAAAATTTTCGTCTTCTTCATAACCATTTTCGTGATTGAGATCAAAGTAGTCTTCCCTCATTTTCAGTAGATCCCTCCGATTTCTTTTTTTAATTCCGCCATCTGGAGTTTTGATCAGGTACGATCTGTCATTATAGGTTTGTTGATCTGCTGGTAGTAGTTGAGCTGGTTCCCATCGGTTGTGATGTGGGTAGTTTCGGACTCTGACATTATCAGTCTCTTGTAGTGCTGGTAGTTCTCTGGAACCTCGATCGTAGTACGATTTGGCACGTTGTCTGTTGTCGGCAATACTGGCTTGGACTGCATCTGGATCCAAGAGATTTGGACGTAGGAGATCTTGCGAAGTAGGAATCCTTGTCCTTGTTCTTCTGCCCATGAGGCGTTGAGCTGGAGATCCAATAGTTTCATTTGGGGGAGTGTTGCGAATATTTAGCAAAGCGAATGCTAAGTCTCTGTTATCCTCTTGACACTTAAAGATGACTTATTCACAATATCAACAGCTTTTTCTACAAGTCCACTAGTTCGAGAATGGTACGGAGACATGGTAACATAAATGTAAATGTAAATGTAGACTTTTTTATAGTCCATTACACCGACGAAGTCAGTCTCAACAGACTTTACATGTTCAAAGTCATAAGCAGAAGCAAACTGCTTGAATTTCACACTGTTGAAGGGCGGACCATTGTCCGACAGTACTTTCGTAGGAATGTCATGCATAGCGAAGATTTTCTTCGTAGCCTTGATAACTAAGTCAGCTGACGTATCATGATGAAGGTTGATAAACTCAAACCATTCAGTTGGAACTTCCGACGGAATGAGAGGCTCTTTTTGTTGATAAGTGCGGAATTTCTGACATGGTCCACACTTTCCAACTAATTCTTCAATCTGGGCGTTGATACCCTGCCAATAAACTGAGTCTTTGGCAAGTTGTTTCGTCCTGACTATGCCTTGATGCGACTCTTGCAGAATGTTTAGAGTTTCTTTCTGAAGCGCTGCAGGGATAATTATTCTCTGGCCTCGGAGAACTGTTTCGTCAATCACATGAATTTCTTCGCGGAAATCCCAATAGGGTCGCACTAATTCTTCTGTTTCTCTTTTTCGTTCGAGCCATCCTTTGGAGACAGTTTTCATTAATTGCGGTAGGGCTTCATCTTTCTTGGTTTCTTCCTGAATTTGTGACAGTCTTTGAGTGCTGAATGCGAAGATACTTTGCACATTAGTAAGCATAACAGAAAAGTCTTTGTCTTCATTCTGTGCAGGTAACGGTAGGCGACTGAGATTATCTGGAACAGGAATGTCTTTTCCTGGCTTGTGCACAAGTTTGAAGTCATACTGTTGAAGTCTCATCCTCATCTTTTGCAGGCGTAAGTGAACTTGATGTAGAGGCTTGTCGAGAATCCTGATGAGCGGCAGGTGATCATTCACGATGGTCACATCCTGGCGACCATAAATGTACGTGTGGAACTTCTGGCCAATCTGGCTGTAGGCGTATTCAGCAGGAGTAAGGGACTTGGAACTATAAGCAACTGGTCTGCCACGTTGTGTTAACATCATTCCTAAGCCAAGTTGACCCGCATCACAGGAAATTGTGATCGGCTCTTCGAGACTGTAAAGCACAAAACAGGAGCTGTAGTGAGCATGTGCCTTAACTTCAGAAAGGCTTACTCATGCACTGGATCCCAGTGAAATTTAAAATTAGCTTCATTGTGTAATTGACCATACCAAGCAGAGTGTGAACTTGGAGCGACGTGGTTGGTCTTGGCATTTCAGTTACAGCCTTAACTTTGTCTTGGGATACTTTCACGCCGTCTGGGGTTAGAACTTGTCCATTCTACTTTCGATTGAGCTACAGTAGGGGAGACCGGAGCTGGTTGTCACAGGGGCAGGTTGTCACACTTTTTATTGCACTAAACTATGGAGTCACACAGCTCAACCAATCATTGTTTATTGCTTTTATAACCCCCTGGAGTCTTTTTGAAAATCTTGACCCGTGGAAGGGAGTCTGGTAGGCACACGGTCTGTTAAAAATTTCCGGTCGCAAAAATTAAATTTTTACCTTCAACTTGTATGCAATGCTATTCGTTATCAAATACTTTTTGAAAAAGGTACAGTTAATACACTTACCATATAAACATTTCTTTAAATCATCATTAGAACAAAAAGTGAAAATTTTGATAACAATGGCCTTGGTCACTCGTTTTTGGAATTTTCATCAGTTGGGGCAGGTTGTCACACTTTTTGGAGCTGGTTGTTACCTATTAGGACCAGGCTTTTAAACCAAAAAAACTAACACAAATATATATTTGTGCTTTATACATGCTATTGATGACTGAAGATGTGTGCAGATATTGCATTGTGTTTAAATAAATCAATTTCAAATTTAAATGTAAAATTTTCAAAAAAAATCGCAAAAATCCTACTCCAGATCAGAATGCTTTCCTGCTGATTGGTAAGCCTTCATTTGTAGCACAATTGTACACAGTAGCATGTCTGTTAAGGTCTTCACTGTGCAAGTAAAGGATTCCTCATATGTCCAAAATAACTTTTCTTGGTCAAGATCACTTCCTGCATTCTAGCTCATAACCAAAAGTGTGACAGCCTGCCCCGAAAATGTGACAACCTGCCCCCGAATTCTGAATTTTAAAAAATGTCCAATAGGACATCAAGATTTCGAATGCTCCTGGACGATTTATATAGAAATAGTAGCATGTTCAAGTTTTACTCACTGTGACAACCTGCCCCTGTCACAACCAGCCCCGGTCTCCCCTACTAGTATCTCATTTTCTGACAACCTCTCTTGTCCTGTCTGAGACATTCCAGGGCTTTTGTGGACACCCTTGTCGTTATGCTATCTAATGAACTATGACGACCCGGCGACCTGACGAGTCAGGTTGCCCCCCTTCCAAGAGGCTCTACAAGGAGACCTGTTGTCTCCTGCCCTTTTGGCCTCAAGCACACCCCTACTGAGTGAAAGTCACCCTTCTTTACCACCAGCTGTCAATCCAGCTTCAAAGAAAGGGATAAACAACGAACACCTGTGCAAGATTAGTAACTTTTTTCAAATTGTCGAAATACTTTATAAGAATCAATTATTCTGAATTCTGTACAAAATTCTGATCATAGACATATGAATTTCAGAACTGTGCGACTGGTAGATCCAAAGTTATTAATATTAGAAGGGAAAAAAATGTGATTTTGAACTTAAACGTTCAGCCCTCACACAGGGAATTTTTTTCTTATAGTTTGTAGCTGCCTCACTCTCAATTGATCAATCATATATCTATCTATACATGCATTGCTAAATACAAGATGGGAGCATAGGAGGTGGTCATGTTCTTTGCTCCTGTAATTTTCTAAATTGCACTATCATGGGGAAAAACTACAGCATGGAGAATGTTCAGAGTTATCTATGAACATTGCTAGAATCAACTTTTTATGGATATGCTGAACTGTAAGTTGACTGAATGGTGATATTTGGAGACATTTAATTAACATTACAAAGATAGAGCAGTTCATGCATGGTTGATTTCTACATATTTTCATGCTACATAATGCTACATAGCTGGGTCATGTGGATTACATGCTATCATTCGGATTACATGTATAACTGTGAAGCTGTAGCCTCACCTATTTAATGGTTGATTTCACATGAGACATTCAATGTTTACATGTTTAATGTTGACTTCCTGTCAATGAATGAAAGAAGGGACAATGAGTGGCCAAGAAAAAATAAAAATGATTTCCCCAGAAAGTGGCGAGTCTCCTGAGGCTAAAAAATATGTGATGAGTGATTCTCCTCAAGCTCAAGTTCGATATAAACAATCGTTTCGGTCTATCTGTGAAGATATTGTGATGCCTTCTGATGAAGCACCAGTGTTAGATTGGCTAAAGGCCTGCTTTTCTAAAATGGACCGAATGTGTATTCTGTGTGATGAATTGAAGGACAGTCTTAGTTTCATTGATGATAAAGTGTTAAGAAACGAAAACGAATTTTGATCATGAAAGAGTCCGTGAGTGAGCTGGAGAAACAAGTTGTGAAGTTGGATGCAAAATACAAAGAATTAGCTGTACATAACCAACGCTTGCAGGAAGAGACATTGCGAACCGAAATTCGTAGAAGAGAATTTAAGTTGGTATTTGAAGGCATACCAGACACATACAAAGAAGACAGTGGTTTTTTGTATAGGAAGATTGTTGACATTCTAAACTCGATGGAAGTTTTCAATAGAAATGCAATGAGAGTCCCTCTAGCTAAAAGTCAACGTCTTGGCATGTACAATAGGAATGGAAAAAGACACGTTGTTTGTCAATTTCTGCAATTCAGCGATATCCAGTTGATTCTACAAAATAGAGGACAGCTGCCTCACAACATTTTTGTTTGAGAGGATTATCCTGAGGAAATTGAGAATAGACGCAGAGTACTTAGGCCGATATTTAATCGTGCTAGAAAGATGCCAAATTATAGGGAGAATGTCAGTTAAGAGTAGATAAACTGATGATAGATGGCAAAACCTACACCGTCGCTCCGATACATAACTTAGACAAACTCCCTGAAGACTTGAACATGAGAAAACTGGCAGAAAGGGAAGATGACCAAACCTTGGCATTCTTCACTCAATCAAGTCCTTTCAACTTTTATGATGCTCCATTTGTGAAGGATGGTGTTAAGTATTTGTGTGCAGAGCAGTGTATTCAAGCTGAGAAGGCCAAGATATTTCAAGACGAAGTGTGTTATAATAGGATAATGAAGTCGGTTAATCCTTAGGAGATGAAGAAAGAGGGAAGCAGGGTGCGTAACTTCTACCGACAGAGGTGTGAGCGTGAGGCAGAAGAAGTAGCATTCCGTGCTTGTAGTGCGAAGTTCCAACAAAATGAAGACATTAAACAAATCCTGTTGCGAACACAGGGGAAGCAACTCATTGAGGCATCAACTGATCCATTCTGGGGTGTAGGAATGTCACTTAGTAATAGTAACATTCTCAACAAAAATGCGCAAACTGGCCACAATGCACTAGGAAAAGCCCTAATGAACGTCCGCGAAATGCTATCGAATGAATAAACAGTAACTCAGCAAAACCAGAATGACAACACACTGTTAACATAATACTACTGTAGACAATTGAAATGTTACTGTTATAACTCAGCACTCATATGCGTACTATATATGTCAATGATTAATTAAATATATGTGCTTTAATGTATATGATTATCTGAACATTTGATAAAATACATAATTTTATTAATTACTTATTAAGAGCCTATAGAAACAATATATATTTAGTATGCTATACGTATATGACAAGCCAAAATGATAAACTATATGTATACATTTGATATGCTTGTAGAAAACCGTAATAATATGCTAAGAAATATAAATTGGTGTCAGTTGTGCATATACGTGATTGTAAAGAATGTAAACTGCAATGACATGACTTGTAGAGTAATATAAAACATGTGCTAATCATATAATTCAGAAGGTATTATTACAATATCATATTTCAACAGTTGTGTCAATTATGAAGCATAGTTCTTATTTAACTAGTCTTGTAATATTTACAAACACAATCATGGACACTTATGACTGTTTTAATTCTTGTTGCATCTTTAGGTGTGCCTGCATGTTTGTGGTGAAGTTGTTTCTATGTAGCACAGATATGGTACTTCATAATTGAGATGGAACATAATGAAGTGACATTATGAAAATATGTGATGTTATACTATTAAGGAATTTTATGAAGTGACATTGTGAAAATATGTGATGTTATACTATTAAGGAATGCTATGAAGTGACATTGTGAAAATATGTGATGTTATACTATTAAGGAATGTTATGAAGTGACATTGTGAAAATATGTGATGGTATACTATTAAGGAATGTTATGAAGTGACATTGTGAAAATATGTGATGTTGCACTATTTATAAGTATAAAAGCGACCATCGTTATGAACTGATATAAAACTATGAGGATACCTTAACAAAATGACATATCATGCTCTTAATTATTTATGATGGTATATGATATGAAATTGTAAGCGTTGAACTGATATTGATACAGAATGGCTGTAAAAAATGTGGTATGTCATGAACAGCTACTATGTAATACATTGGGAAACTTGAATAAGATGACATGAAATTATCTTAATGATATACGATGGTAAAATGATGTGATATAGGATATAAATTATAGTTTAAAAAATATATTTTAAAAAAAAATGTTGATACAGTTGGTTGTAAACAGTATGCTATGTCATGAACTATATATATATATATATGTGATACATTGGGACATTTGAACAAAATGACATGAAATGATCGTAATGCTATAGGATGGTATAATGATGTGATATATGATATGAATTATGTTATAAAAAAAACAAAAAAAAAACTCTTCGTCATCATGAACTGATATTGATAAAAGTTGGATGTAAACAATATGCTATGTCAGGTGAAATACAATGGGACCTTTGAACAAAATTACATGAAATGATCTTAATGATGTAAGATGGTATGATGCTGTGATATAATATAAATTATGCTGTCATCGCGAAATGATATTGATACCGGTTGGTTGTAAACAATATGCTGTATCAAGAAATGATAATCAAATAATATGGTTACAACCGTTACATGTCATGCCATGATATACCCAGACTATATGATACATTTTGACATTTTGAACAAAATGACATGAAATCTTAATGTTATAAGTTGGTAAAATGAGGTGACGTATGACATGACACTTGATATATCATGAAAGTCTGTCATCATCATGTATGTGTACAGATAATGATAAAAAAACCTTTGGCTTTGATTATGATGTAATGAAATATGGAAATACAATGTAAATTGTTGTATTTAGAAATTAAGACACGCCATACACATGTAAGAAACTACATAATAGTACATATATTGTGTTGTGGAATAATGTGTTACATATAACATGACGGAAAATGTGTGGATTCTGTTGGACATCTCAGACCTGGTTACGGTTCTGATCCTGCAGGGTCTGACATGTCCCACAGACTGCTGCATATGGTGCTGAGGGGTGTGAGTTGGGACTTGGTTACGGTTCTGGTCCTGCAGGGTTCTGGCTCACATCCCTCTCACAAATTCGGACATGTCATAAAATTGTGATGTTTAACTATGTGGTAAATCCATGATTACAATCCCCTTTTTGATATGTATTCATATTTATTTATAATATGATATGAAATCGGCATGTAAATATGTATTATATAAACAAGTTGAGTAAACATATAAGTCTGGGTAAAATGTAAAGATATATATGAATAGTAAAAACTTGGTCTTTGTATAGAAGTATATTGTGGGTTAAATTAATATGAACACATCACACTTATGTATAACAATCACGGAACTCATTTCATTGATAGAAGTATAATGTAGGGGTAATTACACAGGAATGTAGGCTTCTCATGTCAATATGAATGTTTAATTGATCCTTCCATTTCATGAGAGACTAGGTCACAGCTGATCATAATCCTTATTTGTTGTGTGTTAGCGTGTTGTTACCAAATTCAAACCAGGTTGATCTAGTTATATAATGTTTTGTTTTATGTTAGATTCATATATGATATTGTGTTTCCCCATAACAACAAACATTGGCTTTTACCACCAGGTCAATGTCCTTCATTGTGTGTGTGTTTTTGTTCATCTTATGCATGCTGCTCATCATATTGTCATTTCACGCTTGGATTTCATCTTATTAAATCTGGTGCTAGGTAGCTATACAAAGTCTTTTTTCAATAATGGATGACAATCTATTTGATATTATTAATTATGACGATGTTCTATTGTCTGATTGTAATTATCTGAATATCGAAGATAACATAGTTCATGAAAGTCACAATTCATTTACAGTTGCTCATTTTAATATCCACAGTGTGCCAAGTAAGTTCAATGATTTTGTGGAATTGCTAGACGTATTAGAGGAGAAAAAACTATCACCTGAAGTAATACTGTTATGCGAAACCTTCTTGTCCGAGAAAAACCACTAAAAATATAATTTTCAAAGTCATGTCATGAGTAATGCATACAGAAAAAACATACAAAGAGGTTGAGTCTCAATTTGAGTCAAGCTGGGTATAAACTTTGTAGAAAGACCTGATATAAGTATATTTGAGGAGGGAAAATTTGAATCTCTGTTTATTGAAATACCCAGGCCTGGATTATCCATTAGGCTGAGTAGGCTATAGCCTAGGGCCTCACTCCTCAGGGGGGCCTCACATTGGTGAAAAATAATATTAAATTGGCTTAAATTTGTACAAAGTCAAAAATAAACTGGGAAAAGTTAGGAGAGAGGACAAGTCGGCTCCAATGACCCCAAATTATCCGAATTTACAGTGTATAATCACAGATTGTGTAGCCTAAAAATACCTGTTTAACCCTCCTATGGTCCACAGGGGCCTCGATCGGAGGCCCCACTCTAACTTAGATGCTCTGTCTTTGAAACAAAAATTTGACTGACGAGTTTTACCGGAACATGTAATCCTTCCTTAGTTGGAAAGGAATCAAATGCAGCTTTAATCTTAGGTATCCCAAGTGTACAGTTGGTGTAAATTGCAGTTGACGAAAAAATCGGCATGAACAGTCCACAGGGGCCTCAGAGGCCCCCTCTCTGCCCATTTCTTCATGTTTACCATCTAGAAGTTCTAATCATTGATAAATAATGGCTCAAAATATTCCTTAGGACTTATAAAACAAATATTCATGAGAGATTTGCGCACATATTCAGCTTAATACGGCAAAAAACACAGATTGTATCAATCTAGAAATATCCATTAGGACGATGCCATGCAGAATCAGAGCTAAAACAGGTTATTTTACAATAATGTAAAATCTCATAAATCTTTGTATGACTATTCCCCAATGATCTTAAATAATGAAGTTGAGTTGTCATGGATCGAAAGAATAGTATTTAACCCTCTGTTATCTAAATTTATAGAGCTTCTGGGCATAAATAGATGAGGGCCTCAGAGGCCCCTATGGACCATTTGTATTACAAAATGTTGTGGACCATAGGAGGGTTAAACAGTATATAAATGCAAGGTGTCTCATATGAAGTTCCTCTGGTATCAACCGTACAATCATACTTGCTCAAATTTGACATTTCCTATTATTGAAATATCTATGATTATATCAAAAATATTTGCACAGTAATTGGATTAAAATTTGTTATTATCTTGAGTTAAATGTACAATTTCCAATGTTTTCTGAATTTTTTGTAAATTTGTTTGGTTATTTTGGCACATTTTTCACAATTACTGTAGATATTTTTATTATTATAGGAAATACTTCAAGATTATTGCAGATATTTTCATGATTATCACGAAAAGAAAGGGTGCAATGTTTCGCTCAAATTTTCGCAAGTGCAATTGTGTAGTATAATAGAGGAGCTGCATTGTCTCATGCAATTGGACAGTTGAAATTAATGTATATCAAATCAAGTAGAAGAGGGTCTACTGCTGTATCGAAGTTTTTCAGGATAAGGGAACTTAGCTGGCTACCAAGAACTTATGTCCATCAAGGCTTAGTGGAGGTCACTAATTTGGGGTAATCGAACCGTTTTGCGTTTTATGCAGATTTTTTTTATAATCTTGTTGAATATGTGTGAAAAAATATGTTTCGCTTCAGCAAACCTGCAATGTGACTATTATGTAATGCATTACAGAAATCGAAACATAAGCATTTAAGGGCCAGCTAAGTTCCCTTATCCTGAAAAGCTTCATTAGACACCAATTTTTTTTCTGGTTGGTTACTATGAATGTAATTTCGTATAGAAGACTTATTATGAAGCAAAATGCGGTCCACTTATCAGCTTTTATAACTATTTTGAAATATAAATCGCGATTGGTGGTCTCAGAACAGGTCCAGCAAGGGGCCTCACATTGAGATCTAGCCTAGGGCCTCATGCTACCGTAATCCGGCCCTGGAAATACCCCAGAAGAAAAGACCAAATATTGTCATAGGAGAAGTATATAGGCATAGGCGTATCGGAGGGGGGGGCAGGGGGGGCGATCGCCCCCCAAAAGTTTGGGAAACAGTAAGATTCGGGCAAAAAGGCTAAAAAATTTGGGCAGATGATTAAATAAAAACTACTTAAAATTTATGATTTCCAAGCAATTTAATCTGAAATTTTGACAAATTTAGATCGTGAAATTCGGGCAAATGTTGCTTGCCCCACCAAAAATCGCGCTCACCGTACGCGTATGTATATAGGGTACCACGTATGAATGAACAAGATTTTATTGAAATATATGAAGACATAGTGACCAAAATTAAAACGGAAAAAAGAGTTTAATAGTTGGTACTGATCAGAACCTCGACTTTATGAAAATTAACATTGATGCTAACACCATGAGATTTTTTGATCTTAATTTAACTAATGGAATATTGCCAACTATATACAAGCCTACCAGAGTAACTCACAATACTGCTACTCTTATAGACAATATTTATGTTGATGCCAACCTATTTGAAAATGTAAAATCTTTTATAGTGAAAAGTGATATTTCCGATCACTATCTATGTCTGTCATGTATAAATGGAAGTTTGTTGACTAACAAAAAAATCCCACCTATTTTTACAAGAAAAATTACGGATGATGCTTTAAGAAACATGAATGCAAGTCTTGGTAATAGAAACTGGAACTCACCAGATACTATGAGTGTAAATGAAAGTAGCGAAATATTGATAAATGAAATTAAAGTGGTAATGGATTTCTATGCTCCCGGAAGAGTGAGAAACATTAATCAAAAGAAAGTTTATCAACCATGGTTTACGCAAGGTCTTAGAAAATCTTCACGAAAGTGTTTGAATATGTTCAACAAAGTAGCTGAGAAACCAAGGGATGGTCCAGAATTTCAAAATTACAAAGTTTACCGCAATATGTACAGTAAAGTTCGACGAAGAGCTAAAATAGCATATTATGACAATCTTATACAGGAACATAGGAAAAATACAGAGAAGACTTGGGAAATATTGAACACACTGTGGGCAGGTCCAAAAGTACACAGGTCCTACCTGATGAAATAACAGTAAATGGTGCAAAATTGAATGATGTTGAAAGAGTTAGTAATGCCTTTGCAAAGCATTATAGTGCAATTGGTAAAGATTTATCTGATAAAATTAAAGAAACAGGGATCGTAAATGACCCAATGTCTTACATGAATAATAGAATACCGTATAATTGTTTTTTCTACCCTGTTTCAACTGAAGAAATAGAAAAAAATCATCAATAGGTTAAAGGCCAAAAATAGCAGTGGTTTTGATCACATCTCAAATAGAATCTTGAAAAAAATATATCCAGGAATAGTAAAAGCACTGGAAATAGTATTTAACAAGTCTCTTCAAGAAGGAATATTTCCAAATAATATGAAAACAGCCATTGTAACACCACTTTACAAAGGAAAGACCAATTCAGATGTTGTCAACTATCGTCCAGTTTCATTGCTACCCACAATTTCAAAAATATTAGAGAAAATTATTCATGTTCGAGTAACTAAATTTCTTGTAAAGCATAAAGTATTCTATGAGGGTCAATATCGGTTTCGAAAAAACAGAAGTACAGCTGATGCCATTTTAGATCTCACTGGTAATATTGTCGAAAACATTGATATAGGGGTTACGACAAAATGTGCTTATTTCTAGATATGTCAAAAGCTTTTGATAGTGAAACCTTCTTTGGGGGTCGGTTTCTGTAGAGTCTATTCTATTCCTATTCACTAGGCAAGGCTTCTGTCGTGGCAGATGTTAGTTCCCCCAGGCTGTTTCGGAGACTTCTTACGAAAGGATGAGGACTCTAGAAGTTTGAATACAATAAACTTTATTAACAATAAAACATATGTACAGATATTGATTCTTCTTCAAATGCATATTCTTCATTTCAATCAGGATAAATTTATGACTTTCGCAATTCTTCTTATTCATCGGAGTTTCCATGTCTCAGAAGGCTTGCTCTTTGATAGAGAATCCATCATTACAGTCTCTTCCACACTCTCATAGTAGGCCTTTACTTCGAATTCTGAATTGCTACATCGCCACACAAAGGATCACCTCCCCTTATCCACACATCACATGAAACTCTTGAACGTCTGAGTTTGTGCACAACTTCAGAATACTGTTCCTAGTTTCTTCATCCAGCGATCCAACGGTACAAAGGACACTCCGTCGTATCCCCGTGAAACCTCGCTAAGTTTCCGGCTGGTTTAACACTCTTCGAAAGACTGAGGGTACCAAGCTCAGTTACCCGTCTTTGCCATCCCTTCTAAAACAGCAGAATCACTCCCGACTTCTCAGGTTACCATATCAGTCATCTCATCTCATCTCATATATTCAAGTAAGGCATATAAGACCATTCCACCCATTGACTCAGGCTCGGTGCAGGGTTGGTGCCACTCGGTGCAAGGTTCGTGCAAATTAGTGCAGGGTCCTCCCATCTTCGGTTCAGACCTCCATGGACTCGGTGCAGGGTCTTCCCATCTTCAGTGCAGACCTCCATGGACTCGGTGCAGGGTCTTCCCATCTTCAGTGCAGACCTCCATGGACTCGGTGCAGGGTCTTCCCATCTTCAGTGCAGACCTCTATGGACTCGGTGCAGGGCCTTCCCATCTTCAGTGCAGACCTCCATGGACTCGGTGCAGGGTCTTCCCATCTTCAGTGCAGACCTCCATGGACTCGGTGCAGGGTCTTCCCATCTTCAGTGCAGACCTCCATGGACTCGGTGCAGGGTCTTCCCATCTTCAGTGCAGACCTCCATGAACTCTGTGAAACTCGGTGCAGGGTCCTTCCATCTTCGGTGCAGACCTCCGTGGACTCGGTGCCGGGTCCATCCATCTTCGGTGCAGATCTCCGTAGACTCGGTGCAGGGTCGGTGCAACTCGGTGCAGGGTCCTCCCATCTTCGGTGCAGACCTCCATGGACTCGGTGCAGGGTCCTCCCATCTTCGGTGCAGATCTCCGTGGACTCGGTGCAGGGTCCTCCCATCTTCGGTGCAGACCTCAGTGTACTCGGTGCAGGATCTTCCCATCTTTGGTGCAGACCTCCATGAACTCTGTGCAACTCGGTGCTCGGTCCTCCCATCTTCGGTGCAGACCTCCTCGGACTTGGTGCAGGGTCGGTGCCACTCGATGCAGGGTCCTCCCATCTTCGTTGCATACCTCCGTGGACTCGGTGCAGGGTCCTCCCATCTTGGTGCAGATCTCCGTGGACTCGGTACAGGGTCCTTCCATCTTCGGTGCATACCTCCATGAACTCGGTGCAGGGTCCTCCCATCTTCGGTGCAGACCTCCATGAACTCTGTGCAACTCGGTGCAGGGTCCTTCCTTCTTCTCGGTGCAGATCTCCATGGACTCGGTGCAGGGTCGGTGCCACTCGATGCAGGGTCCTCCCATCTTCGGTGCAGATCTCCGTGGACTCGGTGCAGGGTCCTCCCATCATCGGTGCAGACCTCCATGGACTCGGTGCAGGGTCCTCCCATCTTCGGTGCAGATCTCCGTGGACTCGGTGCAGGGTCTTCCCATCTTCGGTGCAGACCTCCATGAACTCTGTGCAACTCGGTGCAGGGTCCTCCCATCTTCGGTTGGGACCTCCTGGGACTTGGTAAAGGGTCGATGCCGCTCGGTGCAGGGTCCTCCAACCTTCGATGCAGATCTCTGTGGACTCGGTGCAAACTCGTTGCAGGGTTCTCCCATCTTCGGTGCAGACCTCCGTCTACTCGATGCAGGGTCGGTGCAACTCGGTGCAGGGTCCTTCCATCTTCGCTGAAGATCGCCTTGGCCTCGGTGCTGGGTCCTTCCATCTTCGGTGCAGACCTCCATCGACTCGGTGCTGGGTCGGTGCAACTCGGTGCAGGGTCCCTCCGTCTTCGGTGAAGATCTCCGGGGCCTCGGCGCAGGCTCGGTACAACTCGGTGTAGCCTCGGCGCAACTCGGTGCAGGTCATGCCTGACTCGGTGCGGGGTCAGGGTAGCTCGGTGCAGCTTCGGTCCAACTCGGTACAGGCGCTGCGCGACTTGAGACAGGCTCAGTTCAGACTCGGTGCAGGGTCGGTGCATCTCGCGCTTGTCCGGTGCGGGGTCGGTATACCCGGTGCAGGCCCTAAGGGCAACTCGGTGCAGGTCCAAGGCGACTTGAGACAGGCTCGGTGCAACTTGGTGCAGGGTCCTTCCATCTCCGCTGAAGATCTCCGTGGCCGCGGTGCTGGGTCCTTCCATCTTCGGTGCAGACCTCCGTCGACTCGGTGCTGGGTCGGTGCAGCTCGGTGCTGGGTCCTTCCATCTTCGGTGAAGATCTCCGTGGACTCGGTGCAGGCTCGGTGCACGGTCCCTCCGTCTTCGGTGAAGATCTCCGGGGCCTCGGCGCAGGCTCGGTACAACTCGGTGTAGCCTCGGCGCAACTCGGTGCAGGTCATGCCTGACTCGGTGCGAGGTCAGAGTAGCTCAGTGCAGCTTCGGCGCAACTCGGTGCAGGTGCTGCGCGACTTGAGACAGGCTCGGTACAGACTCGGTGCAGGGTCGGTGCATCTCGCGCTTGTCCGGTGCGGGGTCGGTATACCCGGTGCAGGCCCTAAGGGCAACTCGGTGCAGGTCCAAGGTGACTTGAGACAGGCTCGGTGCAACTTGGTGCAGGGTCCTTCCATCTCCGCTGAAGATCTCCGTGGCCTGGGAGCTGGGTCCTTCCATCTTTGGTGCAGATCTCCATTGACTCGGTGCAGGCTCAGTGCAACACGGTGCAGCCTCGGCGCAACACGGTGCAGGTCACGCCTGACTCGGTGCGGGGTCAGGGTAGCTCGGTGCAGCTTCGGTACAACTCGGTGCAGGCCCGGCGCGACTTGAGACAGGCTCGCTACAGACTCGGTGAAGGGTCGATGCATCTCGCCCTCGTCCGGTGCGGGGTCGGTATACCCGCCGCAGGCCCTAAGGGCAACTCGGTGCAGGTCCGAGGCGACTTGAGACAGGCTCGGTGCAGGCTCGGTACATCTCGCGCTTGTCCGGTGCGGGGTGGGTATACCCGGTGCAGGCCCTAACTAGGCGCAAGAAGTCCTTTCCTAAGGCTTGATGTTTCCTCTTCGGTGCCAAATGGTCAAAAGACCCCGATCCACTTTTCGGCCTGTATTTACATCATTTCTGGTTGCTAGGGGTAACGCCCCCTGGAGGAATAAACAGCAGCTGGCAGCCAAAACAGGGATTTTTGACTGATTTCTTTCCAAGACTTTGCTGTCTTCCAGGGATGTTGGGCCCACATGAAACCTCACAATCTGCCCACAGACTGATGTTTCAGGACCCACATGACCTAATTTGCATATTTTACCCCTTTTAAGTCTAGGGGTGGTCTTACAGACCTACTAAATCCATAGAAACAAGGCCAAAAAGGCATCCAAAGCCTCATGTTTTGATCAATTTCTGTGCTTGTTACTGGCAGCCTCTTCACCATTATTTGTGACATCTCTTAAATTAATGTTGCTGCAGATTATACAGGGTTTTCCACTGTTTTGTTTAAGTCCTAATCGTCACTTCTTCTTCTTCTCTGCTTATTCTGTGCTCTAGTCTCACTTCTCTCTTGTTGTTCTTAAATGAATAGCCACATGGCGTTTCAATAGTTTAAGTCATGATACGGTATTTAAAAAATTATAATTTTTATGAATTAGAGGTGTTCCGCTGTCATGGTTTAGTAGTTGCCTATTAGATAGACAGATGAGAGTTAAATTTAAGTGTCCCATTTCAGATGCCTATAAAGTAGGGTATGGAGCCCCCCAAGGTTCTGTTTTAGGTCCTCTAATATATTATTATTCTGGCTAATGATTTAATCAGGTGTTTAAAAGTATGTAGAGCGATAACGTATGCAGATGATACAACTGTGTATGCATCAGGGAATAACTTGAAGTTTCTCTACAGAAAAGGAAACAACGACATTGAAAATTTAAATAAATGGTTTAGAAGTAACTCATTGACACTTAATATAGACAAAACAAAATATATGATATTCAGACCAAAGAGAAAAGAGCTCAATTTCAATGGGGTGCTTAAATTAGGAATAAACATTATTGACAGAGTAAAACAAATTAAATTTCTTGGGGTCCATGCACCTGAAGTGGGTCCATGTAGATGAATTCTTGGAATGGGATTTTCAGGTAAAGCAAGTTTAAATGAAAATGACTGCAGGTATGTATAGTTTAAATATGACAAAGAATTCTTGCCGAAAAACTTACAAAAATTGGTGTATTTTGCTAATGTACAAAGCCATATGTGTTACGCAATTAGTGCATGGGGGTCAATGGTTAAATCAGAAGATCTAAAGAAGATTCAAGTTCAACAAAATAAAGCAATCAGAATTATGTGTAATGTAGGCAGACGTGCCAGACTATCCGAACTCTACAAACAACTGAAAATTGTTAAAATTGAAGACTTGGTGAAATTGGAATTATTGAAAATTTCACATAGATATATATATGGCAATTTACCAGTGAGATTAGGAAACTTATTTAATCCGAGTCACCACACATAATAAATTACCCGCACTAGAAACTATTTGAGAGCTCCACAACACACTGTAGAAAAATACAATGCAAGTTTTCTAGGGAGGTCCCCACATTTATGGTTACACTTGGATGAGCAATTGAAAGAAAGAAATAAGATGAAACTTTTTAAAAAACAGTACTGTCTACATATAATAAATTCTTATTAACTGATTATTTCGTTCCATTCCTCATTGCAATAAGATCACAATCCATATCCATGACCATCCTCGTTTTCATCTAATCAATATCGTTCTATTTATTTAAGATTTATAATCAATTTTACATATTAAGTTGGGGCAGCAATCCTATAGTTACTTGTAACTCCGCTGTTACCCTTTGATGCATTTGTTTGTTTTTAAAGTATCGGGTGTATTGTATGAAATTATCTGGAGGTTACTGTATTTACATTATGCATTTATAAATAAAATAACTCTATCTATCTATCTACCTATCGGTCTATCCATCTCAGGCCCCCGTGCAGTACACCAGTGGGCTACTGATTTTGGCCAGGAGAGTTCCTGCCCAGCCAGCTCCCTTCTGCAACCCTTCCTGCATATATATCTGCACTGTAATTTCTCTCAAGCTGCTTTTGACTAGAGCTATATGATGACCAAATTGAACAAAAATTGTGAGCATATAATGAACTAAACATATTCAGCATGAAATACTTATTACAGCCATACACATTTTATATCTGTGATTCCAGCAAGTGCTCAGATATTTAAAAAAGGACCACAGCAAGGTAAAGGTCCATGATATAAGCATGACAGTTACCAGCGACTGTTAAAGTTCTGTCATGACATAAGGTTACATCACCTAAGGCTCTACATGCATTATCTATCTATCTATCTATCTATCTATCTATCTATCTATCTATCTATCTATCTATCTATCTATCTATCTATCTATCTATCTATCTATTTGTAATTTGGATTGGAAAATGGTGAATAATAATTAACTTAAAACTCAAACATACTTGAAAGTTCTGAATTGCATCATGCATACTATTTATTTTGCCTTATGTTGATGCTATAGAAATCAAATAATGTTATGCCTAGTTGAATTTGAGCGTATATTTATCAAATAAATCATTGCAGAAGTATGTCTATTAGTTTCTTTTTAGTTTGCAATGCATTAAATTATATGAAGACTAATAGGTTGATCCATTAAGTTCTTCTTTAAAAAGTGAAAATTGGCTCTGTGCCAACTGATCAAATTAAGGGACAGAGGGGGCACGGGAAGCAGATGGATTGGGGGGGGGGGTCTTTGACAGAAGATTTAGGTTATCTCACTTATCTGTGGCCTCACTGTGATGTTCACGATCAAGCAAATTCTTGGAAGTTGGAATTGTGTCTATTGTTCTGACTTCCATGACTCATGCTGTGGTTTGCCACACAGTCAGGTGAAAGTAAAATAGCTAACAGGGACGTACATCCTCCAATCGACACTCTTCAAGTTCGGAAAGAGCAGCTCTGATTTATGTCTCGTATGTGGCGGAGAGGAAGAGGATGTCGTACACTTTATTGCCCGATGCAGAGCTCTGGAAGGAGTGAGAAGGACCTGGAAGCCCGATATCGACGAGTTACTTACACAAGCAAATGTCCCTGTGTCCTCGGTGGAGGAGTGGGTTAGGATTGTTCTAAATGGTGGGTCTGGGGGGGGGGGGGTGCTCCATTTTAATACTGCTACACCATGGCGTATCTAATTGATACAGAGGTACACTAGACCTATCTTTGTTGACCTACTAGGGCAAAGTAAGGAGACCTGCATCCCAGTTACAAGAGAGTGCTGGACATGAACGGTACACATATTTTTAAGCATTTCTGAACTGAAATTTAGCTTTGCATTGTACTGATATTACACTTAAATGACAATAACAATGGATTGATGCCAGACTGAAAAATACAACAATAGACTCACTGAATCTCTGAGGATGGATACCTTGCCTTATAGGATGAGCAAATTAAAGCAGTCACAGATAGGCATTTATTTGAAAAGTGGGGCCAAAAAGGTCCCCAGGAGCAAAAAAGTGAATCTCTGAATTCCAATAATCTGATATGGCATATGTTTAGTCCAAATGGTCCCTGTTAAGGAAAAAGTCATTTTGAGGTCAACAGGTCACTGGACTTTTCATGAAAATTCACTGAAAAATTAGTAAATTGGTCACGCAATAGTCACAACAGTCACGCCAAGAAACCATCACAACAGTCACAGAAAACAGTCACTTCAGTATTATTTTGGCTGAAATGTGCTGCATGAACAGTTATGACAGTTCCCTGACTATTCAACATTTTTGTGCTTCACTTGTAGGCATTTATATTTGAAAAGTGGGGCCAAAAAGCACCGCAGGAGCAAAAAAGTGAATCTCTGAATCCCAATAATCTGATATTGCAGATGTTTAGTCCAAATGGTCCCTGTTAAGGAAAAAGTCATTTTGAGGTCAACAGGTCACTGGACTTTTCATGAAAATTCACTGAAAAATTAGTAAAGTGGTCACGCAACAGTCACGCCAAGAAACCATCACAACAGTCACAGAAAACAGTCACTTCAGTATTATTTTGGCTGAAATGTGCTGCATGAACAGTCATGACAGTTCCCTGACCATTCAACATTTTTGTGCTTCACTTGTAGGCATTTATATTTGAAAAGTGGGGCCAAAAAGCACCCCAGGAGCAAAAAAGTGAATCTCTGAATCCCAATAATCTGATATTGCATATGTTTTGTCCAAATGGTCCCTGTTAAGGAAAAAGTCATTTTGAGGTCAACAGGTCACTGGACTTTTCATGAAAATTCACTGAAAAATTAGTAAATTGGTCACGCAATAGTCACAACAGTCACGCCAAGAAACCATCACAACAGTCACAGAAAACAGTCACTTCAGTATTATTTTGGCTGAAATGTGCTGCATGAACAGTCATGACAGTTCCCTGACTATTCAACATTTTAGTGCTTCACTTGTAGGCATTTATATTTGAAAAGTGGGGCCAAAAAGCACCCCAGGAGCAAAAAAGTGAATCTCTGAATCCCAATAATCTGATACGGCAGATGTTTAGTCTAAATGGTCCCTGTTAAGGAAAAAGTCATTTTGAGGTCAACAGGTCACTGGATTTTTCATGAAAATTCACTGAAAAATTAGTAAATTGGTCACGCAATAGTCACAACAGTCACGCCAAGAAACCATCACAACAGTCACAGAAAACAGTCACTTCAGTATTATTTTGGCTGAAATGTGCTGCATGAACAGTCATGACAGTTCCCTGACCATTCAACATTTTAGTGCTTCACTTGTAGGCATTTGTTTGAAAAGTGGGGCCAAAAAGCTCCCCAGGAGCAAAAAAAGTGAATCTCTGAATCCCAATAATCTGATACGGCAGATGTTTAGTCCAAATGGTCCCTGTTAAGGAAAAAGTCATTTTGAGATCAACAGGTCACTGGACTTTTCATGAAAATTCACCGAAAAATTAGTAAATTGGTCACGCAATAGTCACAACAGTCACGCCAAGAAACCATCACAACAGTCACAGAAAACAGTCACTTCTGTATTATTTTGGCTAAAATGTGCTGCAGGAACACCTGGAACAGTCTAGACAGTAACTGTTCCCTGACCATCCAACATTTTAGTGTTTCTCTATCTCTTTGAATTTTATGGAGTTACCTTTAGGACTATGATCATCAGTCAGTATGGATGAGATAGTGATGAGTTCATAGTCAATCATGGTTATTGTTTTTGAATATTTGTTATTTCTTTTTTTTTCATTTTCTAAAGAATACATTGCAAAGTTAGCAACATATTAGCATTAAGGTGGCTCGCTACTCATGCAAAGTGGTTGTTAACGCACATTCACGCGCAGCCAGGCAGGCCCTATCTTTCGTAACGTCAACATTGCAGCTGATCTCTGCTGTCATCTTTTTTTAATTCCGATAATTGCATGCGTGGCCGCTTCGTTTGCGATTTGCTCCACTTCTATTGGGGTTAGAGACTTCCCGTTTGGAGCATTAGATGCGCTATGAAGAGTACTACAAACAGCCGGAGTTTCAGCTTGATACTCAGAACAGAAAATTTTTACAGGCGATTTTCCACAAGCAGGTCTAATTTCTCAAAAATGACTTGGTGATAAAAAAAAAAATTGTATATCAATTTAAAGTGTGGTAGGAAGGGTTGTCTCTACCATCATATTGTTCCCCACTATTTTTGGAAGTAAATGACAAAGAATTAAAAAATCCTATCTAGTCAATTTATTTTAGCACTATGGTTTATAAAAAAAGTTAAAATTGCCAAAATCAAAACTTTTATTCCGAGGCACTTGGAAAGTCCTTTAAACTAAATATATCTCTTTGAAATTGTCATCAGCTTTTTCATTAACGTGTCTTCTCTAATTTCATGCTTCATTGCATAATATCGGATTCAGTGCCACTGAATGGCAGGGAAAACTTCACAGTAAAAACGTGAAGAAAAAACATTGAGTTTTTCAAGTGTGAGTGGACTGACTTTCTTGTACATAACCTCAAATATTTTGGAAAAAAGGCTGGTAGCAAATACTTCCATTTACATATCCTTGCTATAAACTATGTTTTGGATAATTTTAAACTATTTTTAAGAAATCCTATCTTGGAAAGTTCACGAGTATCGAGCCACCTTAAGGCATTTATTTGAAAAGTGGGGCCAAAAAGGTCCCCAGGATAAAAAAAGTGAATCTCCGAATTCCGATAATCTGATATGGCAAATGTTTTGTCCAAGTGGTCCCTGTCATGGAAAAAGTCATTTTGGGGTCAACAGATCACTTGATTTTTCATGAAAAATCACTGAAAAATTAGTAAATTGGTCACGCAATAGTCACAACAGTAACGCTAAAAAACCATCACAACAATCACTGAAAACAGTCACTTCAGTGTTAATTTTACTAAAATATGCTGCATGAACAGTCACGACAGTTCCCGTTCAACAAATTAGTGCTTATGAATGAATAGTTATTATTCAATTTGGAATTAGTCCACATGCTTGTCTTTGTATCGAAAGGAAATTCAATATTATTTCAGTCTTGGAAGTCACAGAATAAATATCACATTGCAAGGTCTGTAGTAGTATATGTTTGGCACCAGTAAAATTCTAAAATGTAGGTGTCAGAAGGGAAGACATTATTAGTTATCATTGTCACAATAAAGAAAGTAGCATTACATGATCTGTTAATTTGCAATCAATCATATAGTTACATTGTAATGTATTGTCAAAAGGCAGTCATTTTTAGTCACCATGGTCACAGGAGTGAATATCACATTACAAGGTCTGTAGGGGTGTACGTTACACAGTAATGTATGTTTGGTACCCGTAAAATTCTAAAATTTGGGAGTCACAAGGAGAGACATTATTAGTTATCATAGTCTCAATAAAGAAAGTTGCATAACATGATCTGTTGGGTTGCAATCAATCACATAGTTAATGTAAATAGCGAAAGGCAAGTAATATTTTAGTCAACATAATCAAAGTAATGTGTGTTAGGTACCAGCAGAATTATTAAATTTGGGTGTCAGAAGGAAAGACAGTATTTGTAATCATAGTCATAATAATAAAGATGTATCACGTGGTCTATTGGGTTGCAATCAATCACAAACTTCATATAAATATAAACAGGCAAGTAATTTTTAGTCACTATACTCACAAATATGTACGTTTGGTATGAGTAAAATTCTAAAAATTTGGTCGTTGGAAGTGATGACGTTATCAGTCTTCATAGTCACAATAAAGATAGTTGCACTACAAGGTTTGTTGGGTTGCAATCAATCACAAAGTTAATGTAAATTTCCAAAGGCAAGTGATCTTTTAGTCACCATAGTCACAGTAGGCCTAATATATGTTTGGTACCAGCAAAATTCTAGAAATTTGGGTGTCGGAAGTGATGATGTTATCAGTCATCATAGTCACAATAAAGATAGTTGCATTACATGGTTTGTTGGGTTGCAATCTATCACACAGTTAATGTAAATAGCAAAAGGCAAGTGATATTTTAGTCACCATAGTCACAGTAGGCCTAATATGTGCTTGGTACCAGCAGAATTCCAGTAATTTGGGTGTCGCAAGTGATGACGTTATCAGTGATCTTAGCCACAATAAATATAGTTGCATCACATGGTTTGTGCAGTTGCAATCGAACACACAGTTAATGTTATAGCAAAAGACAAGTGATCTTTTAGTCACCATAGTCATAGTAGGCGTAATATATGTTTGGTACCCACAAACTTTTAGAAATTTGGGAGTCAGAAATGATGACGTTATCAGTCATCATAGTCACAATAAAGATAGTTGCATTACATGGTTTGTTGGATTGCCATCAATCACAAAGTGAAAGTAATTTCCAAAGGCAAGTGATATTTTAGTCACCATAGTCATAGTAGGCCTAATATATGTTTGGTACCAGCAAGATTCTAAAAATGTTGGGTGTCCGAAGAAATGACGTTATCAGTCATCATAGTCACAATAAAGATAGTTGCATTACATGGTTTGTTGGATTGCAATCGATCACACAGTTAATGTAAATAGCAAAATACAAGTGATCTTTTAGTCACCATAGTCACTGTAGGCCTAGTATATGTTTGGTACCAGCAAGATTCTAACAATTTTGGTGTCATGACTGATGACGTTGTCAGTCATCATAGTCACAATAAAGAAAGTTGCATTACATGGTTTGTTCGATTGCAATCAATCACAAAGTTTATGTAAATAGCAAAAGGCAAGTGATCTTTTAGTCACCAAAGTCACTGTAGGCCTAATATACAGTGCCGCCTGTAAGTAAGTGAAACGCATGATATTGTGCCATTGCATCAATGTTAAACATCCTTAATCAAAATGCTTCTGGAAGGACCAATTCTCATCCGATGAGAGGAAAACATTTTGGGTCATAAAGGCCGATATGTGAGGCATGCGGGATAAAAATAGCAGCCAATTTTCTTCGCTGTAGTTGGAGTTAGGTATGGGTCAAAGTCTTTGATAAGTAAGTGAAACGAAGGCCCAATGTTAAAAGATAGGGAAGGGTGGTTCACTTACTTATCAAAGACTTTGACCCATACCTAACTCCGACTACAGCGAAGAAAATGGGCTGCTATTTTTATCCCACTTGCCTCACACATCGGCCTTTATGACCCACTCTGTTTCCCTTTCATCCAATGAAAATTCATGCCTCCGCAAGCAGTTAGGCTGAGGATGTTTAGCATTGATGCAATGGCACAATGTCATGCGTTTCACATACTTACAGGCGGCACTGTATATGTAGGGTACCTGCAAAATTCTAGAAATTTGGTTGTCAGTCATCATAATCACAATAAGGATAGTTGCACTACATGGTTTGTTTGGTTGCAATCATTTACAAAGTTAATGTAAATCGCAAAAGGCAAGTCATTTTGTAGTTACAGGAATGAAAATCGCATTACAAGGTCTGTAGGGGTGTATGTTTCGCTTAAGTATACTTTAAAAATCTGGGAGTCAGAAAGGAAGATATTACTCATGTCATTATTTAGTCACCATATAGTCACCATAGTCACAGTACATATAAGTACTAAGTTCGGTGTCAAAGGAAATTATTCAATTTCCAATTGTCACAGCAAAATCATAAATCGTAAAGCTGTATTACATTGTCTGTTAGTTTGGAATTAGTCATATACTTAATAACAATATTGTAAGGCAAGATATTATTTAGCAACCATAGCCACAGTAATGAATGCCACAGTAATGAGTGTCATATTACTAGGTCTGCATTATGATGTTTGGCAGCAGCAAAATGATAAAATTATGTGTCAATGGCAATATATTCTTGACAGAATGCAAGGCATTATTTATTTACTGTAGTCACAGTACTTGAAGAAAGTTGTGTTATTGAGTCACTGTGTTTGGAATCAGTTTCATTATCAATATAATGGGCAAAAGTCATATGTCACGTGGTGCATACCTTTCAAAGCAAGGCTACAGATACCTACTCAATATTTTTCGGAAAATGGCAATAATTAGTCATCATAGTCATTTTAAAGAAAGTCATGGTATGTGGTCTGTATGAGTGCAGGTTTAGCACCAGTAAACTTGAGTGTCAGGGATAAGGAATTGTCTTTTTTTATCATAGCCACACTTAAAAAAAAACAAAGGTCAGTGTAAAACAGAAAAAATTCAAGTTAGCTGGTGCCCATCCAAAACTTCATAGGCGTGAGAGGCAGGGGGGCTGGGGGAGCTTCAGCACCCCGCAAAAATCTTGGGAAGTCGATTTTTCATGCAGTTTCGGGCAGACAATTTTGGGAGTTTTTATTTTTTTGGGCAATTTGGGCAATATTTTTCGGGCAGCCCCCCCCCCCAAATTAATTGACCTCCTACGCCTATGCAAAATTTTGAAAAGATTTTTTGATGTGAAATAGACAAGGAAATTGTCCATCTTGATCATTTTTGGTGTGATTTGATCAAAGAAATGTAAAAAATACACATGCCTTTTGTCTAAACGTACACAAAGAGTTTGGATGGATACCAGCTAACCTTTGTTTTGTCTGTCTTACACAAACCTTTTTTTACAGTGCACAGTAATGAAACTTGTATTACATGGTTGCAGTAATTGTCTGTGCATTTGGAAGCAGCAACTTTCTCAAAATCATTGTAAAGGCAAAGTGTTATTTAGTCACAATAGTCACAGTAATGAAGTCACAAAGCAATGAAAGCATGGTCTGTAGGTTTGGAATCTGTCACATATTCACCATTATTGAAAAGTCATTATTTAGTCATCACAGTAAAAAAATCACATTATGTAGCTTTATTATGGGTTTATCTCTAATATTCTCATTATATTCTCATTAGGGACCACCATTTAATTTCTAGGGGGTGTACCTCGGCAGGAAATTATTTATTTCAATGAAACTCCAAGGTCCCCCCTCTTGATATTAAACGGCTAGAGTCAAGGTGGGTAAATCCGTCCACTTTTGGCCAATGCTTTATTACCAGGACAGTGGGAGTAGATATGAAAATAAAAATTTGTCCCCTGGAAGGAGCTTGTTCCGTACTATCATCAGCAGCCAAAAAAGTAAAATATTAGAATATTTTTTGCTGAAACCATGGCAACAAAAATTGAAGGTTGGGTCATCTAAATCCGTCCACCCTGCTGGTAAATCCGTCCAGCAAGGATGGTAAATCCGTCCACAGGGCATTAATCCTCACACACTTATCACATCTTATTATTTTTTCAAATGTTGCAATTTATTAACTTTCAGAAAGGATTTTGTGTGGATTGCAGAGTAATAGGATGCGAATTACACTTGTAGTAGAAGTATTAAATAAGATAGGTTAAGTTGACTATCAAGAATTTCAATTGACTGTCTTAATCATAATTGAAGAACTATTTTAGCCAATCAAGTGGTTTAATTGCTCAATCTAGTTTCTTTAATCAGTGTTATGCAATTTATAGATATTAAAAGTCATAAAAGTACTTTTAAATCCCATTTGAAGTGGGTGGACGGATTTGCAATCACCTATTTAAGCCAGTTTTAAAATAATGATGGTAATTCCGTCCACTTTTATTTCCATTGTATCTCCTTTCCAGGAGTTGCAATTAAGTTAATTTAACAAATCCCACTAGAATAATAAAATTCTTAATCGCCATCAACATTTTTTTTACCTTCAATACTTTTTTTATTGATGGAAATAGGCCAACAAAAATGACCACCCAGTACACAAAATGGCTGTGATGACGTCACAGGATTTCATTGTATTTTGTCCTCTGTTTTTAAATGGATCTAAAATATCATTTGAAATGCTGTCAACCCAAAAACACGGCAAAATTAGTTGAAAAACTAGTTTATCTTCCTTTTAAAACTCACACAACTGCAATAAATGTGACTGTATACCTATATTAGAGGGTGGACGGATTTGCCCTCCTGGACGGATTTACCATCCTTGACTCTACCCATTTAGTATCTTAACAATGATAGTTCCAGTTAAGGATTTACATTTATTGTCTGCCAATAGGCAAGACATTTTTTATTTTAGTCACCAAAGTCACTGCAATCAAAAGTAACCAATTTGTTACATTTTTTTCTCTTGTAATTTTATATGTAATATAGTATGACAAACTGTAGACTTATCATCACAAGGCTCTGATGTGTGAGGGTTTGAAAACACTAACATTCCCAAAATTATTTACCAAAAAGCTAGACTAGTTATCACCTGAGTCACAGTACTACATGTAGTCATATGTGACATTTCATGGACTGTAGGTTTAGGCAATATTTAGTCACCAAAGTCACAGAAAAGAAAGCCAACTAAGTAGTTGACTTGGGTGTAGTGAGAGGTTTACTTGACATTTGTGTGGGAGGCCCCCTAACTCGGTGCCTCTAATATGAAACTTAAGTGTCTTGGTTGAAATATACGTTATTCTGTAACTTAATATGCATCTGAAGAATACCCTTGAAACTTACTCTTGTGTAGGCCTTGTGACAGAACTGTCATGTCATTAAATAAATAATAAGTACTGTTAACAGAGGCTGATCCAGAATAAAAAAAATAGTACTACTGCATACATACAGACATGCATAGTCTGTCACTGTAATAGATTAAGGCCACAATATTTAGAATAATACAGTCACAATGATCACTCTAATATCTCCATCAATATCATTTTAAGCTCACGAATTGTATTTAAAGTTTCATATTAGGTTGAGCTGAGTTATCAGACAGAAAGATAAACTGTTACCTGGTTGCTGTGTTTGAAACAGTTGAAAAATTGTCAAATAGACAAATGTGGTATTCGATTTAGAATATTACATTTTTATTTAAATCACTCAATATTGAATTTTGTTATATTTTGTAATGGCTATCTGCCTCAGACTGCCTGAGATATTAGTACTATTCAGCGCAAAAGAGGGCAATGCCAATATAGCTTGGATTATCACTTTAAAGGTGGAGGTTTTAGAAATCAAAACACACACATGTAGAGAAAGCAGTTTCTCACAAAATAATTAAAACCAGCATCCTGGGGCTGCTTAAAATCATTGATACTATGGTACAAGGAACCACATGAAAATTCTTTTTCATGTGCAGACTTTGAATTGTTGGGAGTGACCCCCCCCCCCCCTGGCACTGTGCAGCCTGGCTGACCAAGGAAAGTTGGCCCGAATGTTTCAGGAGGGGGAGGCACTATCCATAATAGAGAATTGTATTAATTTTCTTCATTATATGTAATCTGTACATAAATATATATATATATATAACAGTAGGTAGACAGAATTGTACTTTGAAGCATGAAAGTCACTGTACAGTTACGACAGTCACAGAGAAAGGTCACAATGATCACTGTGATTTTCTTGGAGGCTGGACTACACTACTTTGAAGCCTCACAGTGAGTAATGACAGTAGCACTGTAATTTAAGTTTTATAAGAAAGATGGGACCTAGTACTATAAAAATAAGATATATTTGCATGTCTGAATGTGGTTTTAGTGGTAACAAAATGCAGCTATGTCACTTTTTTACAGCTGCTTGCAGCCTGTATTACCGGAGGAGTTCCAAGAAAACTTATGACAACTCCCTGGTCGTGTTGTTTCACCTATGTCATTAAAACTTTGCTTGCAGCCTAAATATAATTTTATCTTGCTTCCATCAACTTTTGGTAAACTTCTGTGACATTAAAATTTTTATTTACGAAACTAAAATGTTCGTTTTTGGCGGGAGTTTCAAATGATCAGCTGCAGTGAAACCAGAAGCAACAGCAGCAGCCAGATCCAGTCTTTGCAGATTCAAAAGAAAGAATGAAGGAAGGAATGAAGGAAGGAAAAAAGGCAGGAAAAAAGGAAGGAAAAAAGGAAGAAAAAAGGAAAGTATAGGAAGGAAAATATGGGAAGGAAAAAAGGGATGGGGGAGGAAGGGAGGGAGGATATATACATGTAGATAGATAGGTAGATAGATAGATAGATAGATAGATAGATAGATAGATAGATAGATAGATAGATAGATAGATAGATAGATAGATAGATAGATAGATAGATAGATAGATAGATACTAAGTCTATCTACAAGCAGCTGTTAAAGTGCTTGCACGTTATTTTCAATACATGTAGTCACAATTAAGTCATGCTTTCAAATCTTTGCTCCCTCAAAACCGATAGTGGAGTATTTTTCAACAATACTATCACTGTGATGACCAATGCTGACACTTGATCAGTTTTGTATATTTCAAGTCTGGACTTGTCCCCTTGGGCTGTCTAGATACATAGATAGATGGGTAATAGATAGATAGATGGACAGAAATATAGGCATTTATTTGAAAAGTGGAGCCAAAACTAAAATTGTCTCTGTATAAAAGTGAATCATCCAATTTCCATGAGTTTTGACTTTTCTGAAAGAATTAACTGTGATAGGGCTATCAGAAAAAAATATAATGACGCTTTCTATCAGAGTATCCACTGAAAGAGGCTCAAAAAACACCAAAAATTGAATTTTAAAAGGTCCCCGGTTTTTAGACCCTATTTGGGTAGGCTGGCATTTTTATCCAGAACACCCCACAGCAAGAATCAATATTTCACACCATCTCTTATGCCTTGAGGTACAATAAAAAATTATCAGGTTATTTTTGGCACACATGCATTCAAATGTCATTTTTACTCTGTGTTTTATCTTTTTCCCTCTTCTGGGACTTTAAACAAATAAATAAATAAAACAATTAATTAATCATCACTTTTGGATTCATTCAATTGACTGGCTGGAGTAAATTGCATTTTACATGAAGAGGTCTGACTTCTATGAAAAGGCAATCAGCAGTCAAAGCCAATTGACAGACTGGGGTGTCAGAATAGCCAGGATTGCAATTAAGATCTTTCAATTGAATGAAAGGAAACTTGCCCTTTGAAAGCTAATTGCTGAACATGACAGTCACTGTACAATCACCACAGTCACACAAAAAGGTCACAATGATCACTCTGATGCTCTTGATAGGGGGGATGATAAAGTGGCTTTTTCGCTGGGCCCATGCGGGGACGCCTTCAAATCAATCTTTATTGTTTTAAAAGTCCATTCATACTGAAATTTCTGGATTTCGGACCTGCTTCTAGCTGCTACTGGCACTTTTGTATGACAGGAAAAGTGATGTTGTTGTGAAATTTCGCCTATTTGCGATATTTGTTCATTTTAACATGTTTGATGATAGGAACTTGAAAATAACACCATTAAACAGAGTGTAAAGAGAGCTTTCATTTGCATACCAACACTTACAGTCTGTGACAAATACAAAGATCAGATAAATATTCTTTTAAATTATATGATTAGGAAATTATCAAAGACACTAGAATTACCCAGTGATAAATGAATAAAGGGGGAGGACTGCAATTGTAAATATTTTGTTGTGTTTTTTTTGGGGGGGGGGGGGGGCGGTAATGTCACTGAGACACACAGTGATGTGACATGCTGAAACATAGCAGCAGTCTGGCATTGAAGCCAGGGATGAACATTGGAATTTGTATTGTTGAATAGGCCTACTGTATGGCCTTGCAGATCTGTGGGATATCTATCTATCTATCAATCTATCTATCTATCTATCTATCTATCTATCTATCTATCTATGTATCTATCTATCTATCTATCTATCTATCTATCTATCTATCTATCTATCTATCTATCTATCTATCTATCTATCTATCTATCTATCTATCTTCTATCTCTATCTATCTATATAATGTATCAGCAGATCCATTATTTTCAAAAGACAGGAAAGATGAAATGGATGATTAAATTTGTAATTGTCTGGTTGGGTGGTCGATAGGTGTGAAGGTAAATTATGTTTCACAAAGTGACACATTAAGAGACATTCAGGCAATATATTTTTCCCTATTTAAAGTCCCTTTGGAGGAAAGCTAATTTATGTAGGCCTAAATATAGGTGTCATTATATGTATCATGTGTGTAGTGTAAGCAATAGTGGTGCAACAGTAAACTCATAGATAAGCAGTAAAAGCACACATAAAAGAGTACGAATTCAGAGGAATATAATGTAAAACATGAAAAAGAAATGGACTTTGAAGCCAGTCTTAAAAAAAAAAACAGTATTAATTCATAGGAATATAATGTAAAACATGAAAAAATTCCTGAATTGACTTTGAAGCCTGTCTTAAAAGCCAAGTTTCTGGACAATTGAAAAAATAAATTATAATGGTTCTTTTATCAAAGTGCTAATTGCCATCAATGTCTGGAAGTGTCACCAATGAAACTGTTGTGTGCACAATTCAATCCAATCGAACAAAGCAGCAATTGGAGACACTGAAGACAGCTATATAAGCCAAATATCATGAAAGAAACAGAAATGGACATTAATTAGGTAAGACACACAAATAGACAGATGAATTACAATCGTTTTGTGCAGTTTGGTTGCTGTGAATGAAGTACACAAAACGGCGGGAAATGCTGGATCCAGCCTGGATCACAACAAAGTCTTCAAACCGGAAGTATAATCACGAAGGAATGGCGTGGTTGTTGGCATTGCTTGTCCTGTATCAATGCATGTACATTTGAATCGAAGGAAAAGGGGCATCATTAATTAGCTTGTGAATTCATCAGAAAGGCATGTATGAAAAAAGAGGAAATATGCACATTAGATGGTGTGGGGAGTGGCAGGGCTGTTGAAGGTCGTGGACAAAAGTGGACTGTAAAGGCAGGCAGAGGCTGATCTAGATACTGGGGGAGGGGACTAAAAAGAGCTGTGTTTGAAATGAGTAATTTGGGTGGTATGGGTGAGTAGGTTATGTGGATATGGAAGTCAAAAATGTTTTGATGCATATGGGGGGTGGTGAATGCGAAAGAGGTGAAAATGGGGTGATTTTGATGACATTAGAGGTGGGACCCCAAGTGACGAATGTGCCACTGGCTTTACACTTTTATTTAAATAGATAGTGTGAAAATAATAGCTTAAATTATGACTAGTCATTTTTGGGAAATCAAAGACACTGTGGTCTGTAGAATCATGTTAAATAAACCGTTAGCTTGAAAATGCAGTATCCCCAGTCACATGAATGTTTTACTGATTTGCCAATCAGTAAGGGTCCAACTGAAATAATCGAGCTAAATCAGGATAAGATATGGTAAACATTGTACTTAAATGAATATCTGTTACTTTGGAATACTGTGCACTTAAATATTTTTAATTGGTAAATAATGAATTACAAAAGTACTGCAAATAAATGACTAAACCCTGAAGTTAAATTTCTCTTGTAGCCTGCATGCATGGCGAGGTGGCAGTTCTGATAACTGTGTGTACATTTATGTTAAATTCTATTAGTTAGCGCTTCTGAGAAATAAAAGAAAATCACAAAGTGTACTGACATTGACCAATTGGCTTTGGAATTTTAAAGGATCAGCTTCATAATAGCATCACATATACTAGAACAAACTGCAAATTTGCAGCAAAATCATAAGTTATGGAGCAGAACATTTGGATTGTACATGAATAGGATGAACCCGTAGATTCAGAAGTAGAAGTGTAACAAAATAATTAAATAAAAATCATAACTTTCAATATTGAAAATTAATCCATGCCATTTGGAAATGGTATTTATTCAAAGAAGTGCCCAAATCCCTTACGTTACCAAAAAAAAAAAGGATTTGAACAATTCAATTATTGTCTGGTTGAGACAATCCAAAGATCAGACATACTATATTGTACGAAGTTCTATTGTTTGATATCAGACAATCCTTTTATTTTCACTGTGTAAATAGGCCAACTGGACTGGTATAATTAACATTAACAAATGTATGTTTTTGGTGTGAGATATGGCAAGTGAAGGTCTGCCACAATACTTTTGTAACTATTTCCCAAATGGTAATCACAATCATAATATTAAGACTTGTATGTGTAGAAGTGAACAAAACCATCAGAATCATTGATTTATAGATTCTGACAACTTTTTTTGGGAGGGGGATAGTAAATGTCAGCAGTATTTGGCCTATAATGTTGAAAATAATTTAACTCTGACATATCTAATGACAGATTATTCAAGCCAGAGCAAAATCAACCAGCACTACATCCATTCCCAGACCTAATACTTGCCACTGTGAAACCCATGTAGTGGTTTACAATGAATTCCATGAATATTGGCAAAGCATTCATTATGGCTTTCATTTATTTGCAGTATAATTAGTCTTAACAAAATTATTGCATTTTATATGCATCTACCATTCAGAGCCAAGCAATTCTGGGGGGGGGGGGGGAACCTCCAAGTGATTGACTGCTTATTTTGGAATTGGCAACTGCCACTATACTAACTCATGCTTTCGGAATATAATTCTACATTCTGTTTATGAAAGCACAGCAAAGAAGTGGCAGAGACACTGCCCTTTCCAGTTTCCACACAACCTCTGAAAGAGCCATCACCAATGTCTTGTCCTTTACCTTTACTTCAAGCAGTCAGTATTGGCAATCCCCGAATGTGCAGTTAGCTGAACTAGCTGATGCAAGGGAATGAAGTGATAGTGATACTGACTTGCAACTCAATATCCAGAGTATTTTTCTATTGCTTGATGAAGTCATACATATTTTCAAGATCCTGGTCCACATGATTATCAGTTTAAATTCTTGTCATTCTAAGACTCATACAACATTTGATGTTTTGTAATTTTCATGGAACTTCTTTGAAAATAGACCATAAATGGCCATATCTCAAGAACCAGTGCACCTAGAAAGTTGAAATATACACCAAAATGTTCGGAATGCCCCATTTCCTATTCAATGTCAATACATTTATATGACTTAAAATCAATATTTTTCAAGTTCTGATGGAAAATACTATTTTCGACATTTAAGAAGATGCGGTATCACATTTTGGCCAGTAGCAGGCTGAATAAGCCATGAAATTCAATTTGGTAAAAAGTTTCTTGATTCTGGAGGCAATGAGCAACTTTTAAAGGCGTCCCCGCAAATTTTCAGGATTATCATCCCCCCCTACTCACTCTTGAGAGTTGGACTTAGTCATTTTTAGACAATTTTCGGCAGCGTGAGGTACGTTACACGAACTGTTCCGTACGTTACACCACTTTGAAGCTTCATATCTCAGTGAGTATTGGCAATATCATGGAAATTCAAGCAGTACAAGAAAGATCGGACGTAGGACTACAAAAAAAAGTATAATGACATAGCCAAAAGTGGTTTTAGTGGTTAAAAAATGGAGTTTAGTCACTTTTTCAATAGTCACACCAAGGCGTGACAGTCTGCTTTTGGATCATTTTCCCCTCAGAACTAGTACAAGGGCATTTTTCAAAAATCATTTGATATTTTTTTATTGTACCTCAAGGGATGTGAAGTCATATGAAGTGTTTGCTTTGGTTATTATGGGATGTGTTGGACAAAAATGCCAGCCTCCCAAAATAGGGTCTAAAATGGGGACCTTCTGAAACTCAATTTTTCACCATTTTTGAGGCTCCTGAATTGGAAAGTGTGTTTAAAAGTATCATAATATTTTTCCTTGATAGCCCTATCACTGTTGTTTCAGAAAAGACACAAATCCTGAAAATCGGATAATTCACTATCATACAGTGACTGTTTAAGTTTTGGCCCCACTTTTCAAATAAATGCCTATATATAGACAGACAGATAGATAGATTGATTGATTGATAGATAGATTTGTTGCATGATTCAGTGATTGCCCGTGATTGATTGCTGGATTGATTATTGATTCATCGTAATATATATTTCACTGATGATCTGTCTATCAGTTGTTTTTTAGTGTAGTAAATTAATGAATTGATTGATGTTATGAACTTTTCATTGATTGTTTTAACTGTGCTAAGTTGCTAATGATTAACGTCATTTTTTCTAACCATATGTGGAAAAAAATATAGGGGGTAACCCAGGCTGTAATCCCACCTTATAATTATGATGGCCGATTGATATAGATAAGACACCATAAACAACAAATGGAGGTATACATTTTCAAAAATGCTGTTTCTGATGTAGTCCGATCAAGTTTAGAACAAGTTTACCTTAGGTTCAAGTGTGTAAATATTCTTTTGACATCAAAATTCATTTTTCTCAATCCGTGTTTATACATGTGCAGTTAATCTAAATATATAGTTATCTAAATAATTGTTAAATGCAGTCCCAGAAAACATATCTTTTACAATGTACTACTAGAGGACTAGCAATGCATAATGTTGCATAATATTTTTGTGATACATTTTTTCCAAGACAGCAGGGCTGGGTCAGTCTGCTGAGGTAGGCAGACTGACCCAGCTGCTATCCCCCCCCCTCCCTCCAATGCAAAGAAAAATACGCAAATTGAAATTTACTTTGTTGATGGGTGATTAAAAATGCTTACTGCTCAATATATGTTTACTTGTCAATCATCTATCCATGGTATATAATCTTTCTCTTCATTACTTAAAAAAAAGAAGCATTTGAAGCAACAATAATGAAATGATTGCACAATGTACATGCAATGAATCAGTGGAACATCAATGGCAACAGGTAGCTGCCAAAAGAAGTTTTAATTGAGATGGAATTTTCTGGAATTTTTTGACATCAAATTATGGTGTAAACAACATTTTCTTGCAACTGGCTACTGGGAGAAGTTGATCACGGCCATTTAATTGCATGATTTCATAACGAAATGCACCGGTGCAGGAGATAGGGAGGGGGGGGGGGGTGTAGGAGATTTGGGGGGGGGAGGGGTGTTGGGTGCAGGAGGTGGGCGGGGGGATGGAGTTGGATTGTAGGAGTTCTGTGTTACATGTACTGCTGCTGGCTGATTCCCAACAGCTGTAGGCCTACATGGATACAATTTGGTTTCTTTTTTTTTAATAAAATCTTCGCTTGATGATTGATTAGATGCTGCTTATCAAACATTGGCCTGTGCTCTTTGGTGATAGCCTTTATCAAAGACTTGTAATGCTAACTTACATTCCTTGTCATACTTACGTGGAATCTCAAGTTTTTTTCTATGCTGTTGAACTGTGATGTCAGAGATTACTCTATTCTAGCATTGCAATATATGTAAATTAACTACAAGCTGTGATGTCATTTCAAACTGGGTCAGATTCCCCAGCTTCTAACCAATGCGAATCCACCAAACAGAGCATCACAGTTTCAACTCAGTGTCAGAGTTAAAATTGGGTCTGGGAAAAACCCATGCAAGTTTGACATCACAGCCTCTCAGCCAATGGGCTGCCAGAACAAATATACATAACATAAGCCATGTGTTTGCAAACAAATTATCAAAGCCTTCTGTTTATACCAACTTCCATCAAAGTTAAAAGTTGTAAGTTAGCAAGTTTGTAGATTTATCAAACAACTCTGTGGGGATTATAACAGTTGTCTACTGTGAATGCTCACAAAGCTGCCATTTGGTATATTAGACTGGTGATTGCTGTGATAAATCATTGGGATCAAAAATGTAATGCTTCCTTCAATATATCAATGTTTGAACTGTGATGCGTAGTTTACGGTCAGCCCATTGGCTATCAAGCTGTGATGACATGGTTGCAGGGGCTATCCCTGATAAAACTCTTACTCTGACACTGTGTTGAAACTGTGACACTCAGTTCAGGAGGATCAACATTGGCTAGAAGCTGGGGAATCTGACCCAGTTTGAAATGACATCACAGGTTGCAGTTAATTTACATATATTGCAATGCTAGAATAGAGTCATCTCTGACATCACAGTTCAACAGCATAGAAAAAAAACTTGAGATTCCACGTAAGTATGACAAGGACTGTAATGGATAGATCATGCTCAAGCGCCATTGAGATAGATAGATAGATAGATAGATAGATAGGTAGATAGATAGATAGATAGATAGATAGATAGATAGATAGATAGATAGATAGATAGATAGATAGATAGATAGATAGATAGGCTTTCTCAGTATTATAGTCCTTGTCATATTTACGTGGAATCTCAAGTTTTTTTCTATGCTATTGAACTGTGATGTCAGAGATGACTCTATTCTAGCATTGCAATATATGTAAATTAACTACAAGCTGTGATGTCATTTCAAATTGGGTCAGATTCCCTAGCTTCTTACCAATGCGAATCCACCAAACTGAGCATCACAGTTTCAACTCAGTGTCAGAGTTAAAATTGGGTCTGGGAAAAACCCTTGCAAGTTTGACATCACAGCCTCTCAGCCAATGGGCTGCCAGAACAAATATACATAACATGAGCCATGTGTTTACAAACAAGTTGTCAAAGCCTTCTGTTTATGTCACCTTCCATCAAAGTTTAAAGTTGTAAGTTAGCAAGCTTGTAGATTAATCAAACAACTCTGTGGGGATTATAACAGTTGTCTACTGTGAATGCTCACAAAGCTGCCATTTGGTAGGATTAGACTGTTGATTGCAGTGATAAATCATTGGGATCTAAAATGTAATGCTTCCTTCAATATATCAATGTTTGAACTGTGATGACGTAGTTTACGGTCAGCCCATTGGCTATCAAGCTGTGATGACGTAGTTGTAGGGGCTATCCCTGATAAAACTCTTACTCGGACACTGTGTTGAAACTGTGACGATTATACATTTTATAGAGCTCTCAGCCAGCCAATTTTGTGTTGGTTTCTGGATTGAAAAGCCTACCCAGGTCAATTGGGCCCCAGGAAATGAACTTTGTATACATAGGGTAGGCTATAAGTATTCTGAAAAAAAAAAAGACAACGACTTTTTCGTTTTAAAGTCATATATATATCCCAGATACTATGCATATATATACCTCACACCCCTCAAACTTCTAAGGTCTTATAAATCTCCCCCCCCCCGACATTACTCAATGTCCACCACAAATTATCATGTAGCAACTAATAACTGGCTGATCTTTGTGACGTCATTGCTGACTGCATGACCTTTGTGACGTCATTGTTCTCAAGACAATGGACTACCCAGTCTCTGACGTCACGAACTATTGACCTAGATTTTCTTTTTTTCAGGAGGAACACAGAAGGCAATTAAAAGTTTAAAACAGCTGTGAAATGATAACAATTTTCAATTCTGGCTAAATTGATTGTCAGAAATCAACAATAATGCAAAAACCTACATATTCAGAGATGCACCCCCCGAACCTTAGAGACCGCCTTTAAATCCAAATTCCAACCATGGTCATTATTCTATTTGGACGGTACAATCTGAAATCATGTAAGAAGCAGAGAAAACATTTATGGGGAGTTAGTTCTACCCAGATTTTGTTGTCAAAATAAAGAAATTTGTGGTTTTTAAGTGGCCATTTTGCTTTTTACTAGTTTTTATTCATTTTCGTGCAACAATAATCCAAGATAAACCAGGTTCTACCCCAAAATAAATGTTCTCAGACCTTAACAAGCCATACAAGTAATCAATCCAGTAGCTGGGTTGGGTTAAATATGACTATAAGGAGAATACCAGGTATTAACAGCCTGATTTATGACAATTTTAGTGAATTTGGCCATCGGTCTTCATCAATGTGCATGAAGCATTGCAATATCATAGGATATACTCACCGTACCAAAAAGGTAAGGCCAGAAATGGATTCTGCATGTCAGAAAACCCCAAAAAAGTGGTGTTGCATGAAATTATATCTTGAAAATTAGGGAAGATAGGATGGCGAGAGTGAAAATGGCGGCCATTTTGAAAAACGCCCCCTAGCGGCTGTTCGCAGTAAAATCGGAACGTCCACCTGTGAAATTCTGAAAGCCAGGAGACTCAGCTACAAGGTTCAGCCATCAAACTCTATGGGACTCAAAATGTATGCGGGGTTATAGGCCAGAGCCTGGACTAACAGTCATATAGCCACTAGATCTAGTGCTTGAATAAACGTCGCAACACTGGGTCAATTTTTTGAGGACAGGAGGGCTTGACCATAGGGTAAACTTCTCAATTGGACATTAAACAATGGCATTTTGCCCTTGGAATTGCATTCATGCAATGCATAATTTTGATTGAACTTTCAAGTGTTAGACCTGTGTCATTCTTAATTTCGATTCAATTTTTGAAGGCTTTTGAACTTCTTGCACCACAGAACTCAGTGACAGTCTCTCTATGCTTTGGCATCATCATATTATTTGATAGGCCAGCACATTGATATGCTTCTGTGGTCCTGATAAACATACATACTTCCAATCATATCACAGAATGGCTCGTGTCACACATAATTAATATTATATTATTATTATTGTATACATATTATTTTGTTTCATGTTTATGTGTAGTGAATAGAACATGACATCACATTTGTATTTATATGACCACCATTTATGCCAACCCTGGCTTCAAAGTGAAATTGAACAGTATTTTCAAGAGTTTAAACACCAATTATGATGACACCATGACTCAAGTATGGCAGTGGCTTGCAAAACCATTACCATTTTGTATATATGCCAATATCAAAATTAAGGAAATATTTTCAAACAGGTGGGCCTGAAGTTTTTAACTGCCTGTAGGGTAAGAAATATAATTTCTGACCTTCCTAGTGAATCACATCCAAAACTCATCGATAACTATTATAATATTGTGTTATACACACACATACCTGGACGTAAATGAAAACAAGCTACCAAGAGACCTGATCGAGCTTGTATCAGAAGACGCCTCAGCATCAGGATTATCTCCGCTTGGGATATGCCAATATTCTTCATCTCCACCAACTGAAAAATAAGACATCAACATTTAATGCATATATCCCAACAAAACAGGCTGCTTCCAAAGTAAGTGCCAATGAATATTCTTCATCTCCACCAACTGAAAGAAAAGACATAAACATTTAATGCATTGAGTAGGTCGGGGCAAAAAGTCTGGGTTAGGTGAGAGGCCCCCCTCAGGTTTATGTCTAAACTTAAATTTTCGGTGCGTTTTCTTGTTGATAGGATGGAACCTAGAGGCTTTTCGGGTTACGTCACAAATTTTCAGGTCAAACAGCACCAAACCATGGTAGAAATTAAAGAAACAAAAATATATGCTTGGTTTTTGTAATCTTGGTTAATTCTTTGAAAGCGGTTGTCAGACATAACTTTGGAAAATTTATAGAGTATGATGAATATCTGCATTGCACCACTTTACAACCATCACATAAATGTGATTTGGATCAGCTTTTTTCATTTGAGTTCAAAATAATGAGGTCATATGACAAAAAAAATATCATGAAATAATAGACAGAACAGAAAAATTCTGGAATTCGGAAAAAGTAAATAGAATGCCTTGAAAAGGATAGGTGAACCCTAAGAAATAACTTTCAAGCCAAATGTGCTTGCAAAAAAAAATTCCTTAGGATTATAACAGGGGGGCTTCTTACCCGATGGGTGCGGTAAGAATGCCATTTGCAATTTTTTACAAAAATGAGCACAACTCTTATATTCAAATTGGTAGACATCCGTTTCTCTAGTTATAAAATGAGTCAAGTGATCCCTTCCTGACTGCATCAGAATTCAAATAATCGACCATAAAAGGTAGGTCAAATAGCACCTTGAAGTTAAGGGGTGCTGCATGCCCCACCCTACTCTATATCAAAAACAAAACAGGCTGCTAACAAAGTTAGTGCCAATGAATGGGAACCAGGGCCAGATTAAGGTAGCTGGAGGTCCTTGGCTGAAGCTCAATGTGAGGCTATACCTGATTTAAGACTGCCAATCATCACACAACTTCGTCTGCGATTCCCACTTTATGTTTGTGAGCTTGACAATGCCACTCTAGCAATTTAGGTTTTTTAAATTGCCATGAAGCCAATAAACGGATCGATTTTTGCTTGATCCTGAGTCTGCTACACTAAATAACATGCATAAAGTTTATAGTACACAGTACTACACACTCAGAAAAAAAGGTTACAAACACATCCATAATGTGGTTTTTTGGCTTGTCACCAGTGTACTTCCACTTCTGGTAAAAAAAAAACTCTCTTGATGTTGATATAAAAAAAAGCATCTTGAAATCTCCTTTGGAATGATTTAAAACAATTAGTAGTTTATCAATAAACCTATGAAGGATTGTTCAACACTGATTTTCAGGTTGTTTATTCAACAATTAGTATTTATTGAATAATCAAATATTTCATTAGTTGGTTTTGTAAATAGTATTATTCATTTTTGGTTTTATAGAAACCAAGTGAAGTAAATATCCACCCTTTTTAGGTTTTACACATATCCGTAACTGGATTTATATTATTCCATTCAGGGTATATTTTTAAACCAAAATCGGTTTTTCTGGCAATCAAATGGATGGTTCTAACATTCCTCTAGGACTTTCATAACCATATCAAGAATTTAAATAAAAAGTTAGCTGGTTTGGTGGATAACCATGATAAGGTTTTCAAATGTCCATTTTAGTAAAAAAAAAAAAAAAACATTTCTGGTTTATTGACAAATTTCATGTTTCCTTTTTTTTTTTAGCACACAGGGAGAAAATACTTTTAAGCATAAGAATATAGAAAGGCATTTGACTTTATTTATTCACTTATATCTATTTATAAAACTTTAAAATTACAAGAACAAAAAAAGATCAACACGTTTAAAAAATATACATATAGACCTATATATATACATTGTATTAGGGTGGTCCAAAAAGCTTTTTTTTGTCAATATTAATTTGCACACCCTCCTATTTTGTAAGAAATGGCACAACAACGATGTAGTTCAAATTTATGAAAATCCAACAACTAAATGGTCTCCCGAAGGCCTTAAAGTTTCAATCTTTGATTGATGAAACAAATCAGTAGCTGAGGCCTTGAAGAAGGAGACCGCAGGAGGCTGCAATAATTCTTGCATGGACAACCAAACCCCCATTCAACTTGCTAGCTATTCCGTAGCTTTTCCAAGCTCCAAAGCTCAACCTGCTCCTAAGCATTGATATTTCCCAGTTTAAGCTTGGCGGCAACACTGAATTCAAATATATCATGTCTCGTTCATTGTTCCAGCAGGGTGTGTCAATTTTAAATTCTTGTTAGAAAAATAAATTCAAAAGCTTATTTTTGCAGAATTGGACATTCTTCAACACTTTTATTTCTAAAAGGTGTGGGCCAAAGAGCCAACGGGAGGCAAGATATCGTCCAAGACCATTACTGTTGGTATGCAAAATAACGGTCTTTCTGAGAGCTTTCCAACCATGGCAATCAAAATGCTGTATGACTAGTACAGACGAAGTTACAGAGAACTGCGGATTGGCGAAAATGGTCAATATTAAAAAAAAACAACATTGAAACTGTAAGGCCTTTGGGAGACCCCTTCCTCTAGTTGCATTTCCTTAAAATTTCACCTGCATCAGTTTATAAATACCTAACCTCATCAAATCAGAGTGAAGAAATAACAAGAGTATACCTACTATTCAAGAATTCAAATATAGAAACCAGGAAAGCATAAAGTACCTTAAAAAGAAATGCAATACTTATTTTCATATTTAAATATAAGTTTTGTTAAAACACAAAATGAATAAAAAATAAAATAATCATTTTTATATTTAGATAAGTCCTCCCTGATATGATACATCTGTTGATGTAATAGTCCATGAAAAATTCGATGTTATAGTCCATAAACGTGAAAATGTGCCTCTGTATGTAGGTGAACACTGGATGTCGTACACCCGGTAATAAGCATTAATGCAGGAAAGAACCAGGGCAAAGGCCCACACTGGCATCCTATTCAATGCTGATGGTAGCTGACGTGTCTCCAATGGACTTTGAGAGGACCACAATTCTTCAAGGTTTGCTGTTGAGCACGTGGCTTCCTGAAAATGCAAGCAATCACCATGTTGCTTTTCGTAAGTACATAAACATAATATCATACAGTGTCTTTTGCATTGGTTTCATGCACAGATTGAAACAACATGTCTTAACTTCTTGTCTGATTCTGACACGCTCTTCATCACATTCCATAATGATGTGTCGCTGTATTTTACAGTGTATGAAGTAATTTTACAAATCATATTTTACAAAGTCTATTTACAATTTATTTTAAATGTTCACTTTGCATTTATACTCTAGTATAACCTGAATGGGGCTGTAAGTTTACCAAATATCAAATGTTATACCTAATTTACATATATCATAAATTATAATTCATAATCATCATTATATTTTACCATTCAAATATTTACAACATAATTGTTGATTAAATATTTATAAAACACACGATAAAGCAGTACCAGATCATGAGATTTTTCTATTGACTGAATTAGTCTTTTAGCCCTATGAATACACTCTACTGATTTAAACCTAATTCCATTTCAATGTGCAGTAAATTAAAAATGAAAATTAATTCAAACTTACCCAATTAAATATTTCTGAATGCGCAATTTCTTGTACTTTTCTGCCTGGTTGTTAGAATCGAAATGATTTTTCTATAGATTTCGTATCTTGTCTCCTAACACTAAAAACTGTGAAAACAAAAGGAACCGCAAAAATCTGTGGTAACAGATTATTACATGCTAAACACTTTTGGAATGTTGAAGATTGAAAGACTGCACAGCAGCAAACCCTCAACAGTTCCCACTACATACTCCCCCCTCTTTAGAAATTGGTCTCCACATTTACAATGCGCATAACATACATTAATACAAAATACAATATTCAATAAACTATCTAAAATCTACGGAAGAGTAGAACTGTGTCTGATTCCTTTGCCTTCCACCTCTCCTCAACTGAACCTCCTCTTCTTCAACTTCTTCACTTTCCTCTGTCCTATTATTCTCTGCTGTCTCTCTTCTTTCCATTTCTATATTTGTTTCTCCTTCCTGTGTCTCTTCATTTGTCTTTGTCGTCAATTCCTCTGTTTCTTCATCCTCTGAATCTGATACATGTAATGCTAATTCTTCACTCTCTTCTGGTGCCTCTCTGTCTCCCTTCTTCTCTCTCATCAATTGCCTCACCTCAGCAATGTCATGAAAAGATCCAATAGGGAGAAGATGATTTAGATGAAGAAGTTTCTTTTCACCTCCTTTTGTGTTGTGCTCCCTCCTCACATCAAATACTGGGATCCCACTTGTCAGCAAGCTTATGCTTTCCACCAAAAACCAAACGTTTGACTGGCACTCTATCACCCACTTTCACTGCACCTCCCTTTGACTTGTAGTTCTCCACATTCTGTTGTTTCATGTCCTGCACCTTCCTTTCAGCAATTTCATAAGCTGAAGTCATGTTCTACCTCAAGGCTGAAACAAACTCTGAATATGACCTCTTTTCATTATCTGAACATAATGAAAAAACAATATCAACTGGGAGTCTAAGCTGCCTGCCGTACATAAGTTGAAATGGGGTGAAGCCTGTGCTCTCATGCCTCATACAATTGTAAGCATGGACAATGTGACTCAATTGGTTCTTTCAATTTTGACTTTTAGTTCTGCTGTCAATCTGCTAAGAAGATCAAGCAGAGTGTGGTTAAACCGCTCGCATGCTCCGTTGCCTCTTGGATGACAGGGTATGGTTCTACTATGATGCTCAATGCTGAGGTAGTCTATGCACACTAATTCTAATACTTGACTTGATACAATTGGGTGTAGCGGTGCAGTTTCACGAATGCGCTTTCTATGGAAGCATGTATCGCATGTCCTAATCCAGCCATGTATACGCACAGACATTTTGGCCAATTAATAAAAACGACTTGAATTAGCTCTAATGTCTTCTCCCTTCTGGTATGTCCCATTTGAACATGTAGTGCATCAAACACTGTATGAGTGCAAGAAGAAGGCGAACTGACTTGTTTCACGGTATCACCATTGACGATGCATTTCAGGCACAGAACAGCACTGTCCAAGAAAAGGTTTTCCAACTCCCGTATCTAACGCTTAGAATCGCTAGAAAGATCTTGGGGAATCTTTCCTCCCTGTAAAACCTCGACAGCAGGAGAAATAGCATTATCAGTTGCTTGCATCGGTCGCCACTAGCCCAGCTGAAGTTGCAGAAGAGCCTACAGAAAATGAAGCATTCTATTGCATACTTAGACCAGGTGTCCACTTGGGCCAGGACAAGACCAGGAAGGGTTGGGGAAGCGAATTTGGCCATTTCAGCGTATCTTCAGCATCAGATGCCCCATTCCTGAGACCTTCTGCATTCTGTCTACAGACAGGGTACAGAACACTTCAGGAAGGGTAAAAACATGGGACAGGACAATAAGGAAGCCCTCCAGACAGCATGAGGAATTTTATTTGGTGGCAGATTGAATGCCATTTTTTCTCATTTTTCTTGACATGACATCTTGTTCTTAGCCATTTTGCACATATTTCAGTGCTTTCCTGGGACCTTCTGCGTGTTGTCTGCACCTTCCTGACACATTCTGCATGCTTTCTGCGCTGTCCTGACACCTTCAGCGAGCTGTCTGCAAGGCTTCCCGATGTTCCTCACCGTTCCTTGGTAGTTTCAGCATTGGTTCCTCAATACTTCATCATGCCTTCAGCACCTTCAGCAAGCCTTCCTGAACATTCCTGAAGCTGTCAGCAGCGCAGAAGGGTCCAGGACAGCTTCAAGAAGATGCTGAAGGGTTCCTGAAGGGTTCAGAAAAGCCAGGAAGCCTTCAGGACAAGGTCAGGACAACAAGGACAAGTCACTGAAGGTACCAGGAAATCAATTTCAGCATCAAAGTTTTGCTCTTGAGCAAAATTTGGACGCTGAAATGTTTGCCTCTGCTGAAGGCGCTGAAGCACCAGGAAGGGTTCAGGAAAGACAAGGACAACATGAGGAAGGCTTCAGGAAGACCAGGACAACGTGCTGAAGGGATGGGGAATTGTCAATTTAACTTTCCTGATTGTTCCTGGTCTTGTCCTGGCCCTAGTGGACGGCCCCCACAATTTGACAGCATGCAATTCCCCAAATGAATCAACTTCAATAATACCTGCTAAAGCTGGCTTCACTTGGTCCTCACTTCTTTTTCTTCCCCCGCTGCTCAAGATGGCCATGCAACAATTCATGAAGAGGACGAGCAATTGCTGCATAATTGTTGATAAATCCGTGGTAGAATCCGGCAAATCCCAAGAATGAGCATACCTCCTTGTGAGACTTAGTCACTGGCCATTCAAGGACTGCAATGACTTTGTCAGCAAAAGTAGAAATCCCCTCTTCAGAAACAATATGACCAAGATATTTTACCTCTTTCTGAAAAAATGAACATTTTGATGGATTTAATTAAATTTTAAGACCTGCATCCTGAAGCGCAAAACACATTATTTAATCACTCTAAATGTTGCTCAAATGTCTTTCCAAATACAATTATATCATCTAAGTACAGCAAGCATTCAGTTAAATTAAGAGATCCAATTGCAGATTCAATCATTAATTTTGCTGGAAACTTGCCTGAGCCGAAGCGAGGCCCAACGGCATCCTGGTCCATTCATGAAATCCGGTCCTAGTGAGAATACTGTTTTGTGCCTATCTTCAGGGTTCAACTCGATCTGCCAGTATCCGTCCTTAAGGTCCAATGTGGAAAACTACTTACAGCCATTGAGACAATCTAGAGCCTCATGCACCCTCGGCAAGCTGTAACCTGGAGCTTTAGACTGCTGTTAATTTTGTGGTAGTCCATGCAAAATCTCAATGCCCAGATTTTTTACGAATCAGAACTGCTGGTGATGAATAAGGACTGGTGCTATTGGTGATTACACCCATGTCCTTCATTCCCTGCAGATGCTTACAGACTTCTTTCACAATTGTAGAATGAACATTACATATCTCTGACGAACAGGAATGTTGTCCTCAAGATGAATGCTGTGCTGAAATCCTACTAGTGGGGTAGATATCTAAATGATTCTGCAAGTTGTCTTAAAAGCATAAAATTTGGCACAAATGTTGACCTTAATGTATAGAGTAAATCTGGATAGGGACCCAGTTCAAATTTACCCCACGGGGGAAATGAGCATGTCAAATCCTGCTTAGTGGGTTACAATCTTGCCCTCATTCAAAGTGAAATACTGGAAATACACAGAAATGGAAAAATGCCTTCTATATTTGTCATATTAACAAAAGAACGTACAATTATCTAAGAAAAACATGCTTTAATAACGCCAATATGTCACGAACTGTAGCCGCCATTATCAAAAAATCTTATTTTGTTATATCTCATTAATTAATCTATTTAGCTTGACAGATAAGGTGTCTATTCCTGCGTTTTTGAGGGCCAAAGAAGACAATGAAACCATTCTCAGGTTCCTCAGGTGATTCACAAGGCAGCCATTTCGTTTTGTGGGCAATTCCGTAAAGTCGGACGTACAGATCAGACACTTTAACAGCTTGTGTAGCCCTACCAATAAACTTAAGCTATTTCAGTGTTAAGCAGGCATGAGGCCCTGTGGTAGGGCTTTCAAATGAGCCATCAGCCAAAGCTCAAAGTGCGATTGGAGCTGAGGTATAAGGCAAAATGTCATGGTGTCGGACGTACTCAGAGAAATGACACTTTTCTGACTTGATGACTTGTCTCTCAAAACTCTGTGATTCATGTGGAGAAAAAAAACTCAATTGACCTTTATTGTCAAGAAAACTATTTCAGGCATCAGCCAGGTTAATTTCCCTAGCCATATTGTAATTTTTCATGAAGCTTTAGGCAATTGTATTCGGTGTCGGACGTACACGTTTTCGGTGTCGGACGTACGCGTGTGAATTGTTAGTGTAAATGATGCCTCCAGGGCAAGATTGGTCCACTTTTTCATCTTTCATACAATGTAACACTCTCTTGCAATAACCAGGAACCATGAAATAGCTTCAGCATTGTATATTTGTGCCAAATGTGGTGGCTGAAACGTTCAAGTTATTTTCACCTTTTTTACCCTTAAATTTACAGTGATTTTAGCACAGAAATATTAAGGATATCACTAGTTATACCTACAATTTTCAATGGAATTGCACATATTTCTTTAATACATGTTGTGAGAATGCTTGAACAATAAAATTGTGGAGGTATATGGCACAAATATGTACATAGATTTAGATAATCTGTAATTTTTGGATAACTTCTGTGTATGCTTTTCGGTACTATCACAGCTTAAAATACGGAGTTAAAACTGTTAGATATCACTTTATCTTTCATTTCTGTGAGTACAATGCCTGTCTTAGCTTGTGACACAATTTCATGCCAATTACACATGCTATAAACTACTTTTCACTTAATTTTATGGCCGAAAATGGAGTGAAAAACGACCAAGCTTCAAGGATACCATCTATTTCCTGCTTTGTGGCATATACTTCTTTCAGGTTCACCCAAACTGACTGGCATAAGTTGTTTCGATGAGGCCAAGCCTGTCTACCAATGTTTGTATCATTTCCTTTGTTCCTGATGCATTTTTATAATATGCTGTCGGATGTACATTGCCATTTTGGTGTCGGACGTTTCACAAAGTTGACATCACTAACCTGTGAGCAGGAAAATTATTTAGTAATTTTGGTGTCGGACGTACACTAAGAATCTTGTCAGGTCAAATGTCACTGCCTGACAGAATGCCCAAGGATTGATGCAAGAATTTTTAATGCAAAATGAAAGTGTACTCCCATAGACAGTAAATGACAGCAAAATGAAATCAACTAACCTATTTCTCTGCTGGCAGGGACATCTTCTATTGCTATTGGGAGTGCTAAAAATGTAATAATTGGGGCCACCAAACATAGCATTACTTAAATGCAAGTATCTCAAAACCCAAGTGAGATAATCAATAGATTTTTTCTGTGCCTGAAAATAGACTCATTTTGGCACATTATGACACCAAAAGTACATACCTATGTCAATTTTTAAATTTTGACTAATTGGTTGATGACTTTACGGAATTGCCCTTGTGACATATTGGAAAATGAAAGTTTGCGTGTTGTTCCAATGTTTTGGAGAGCTAGGAGTTGTTTGCTGTCATGAGTAGGGTGCATCGTCTGCCCCTATATCTTCCAAACATCATGCACTTTTGTATGATTGTACCCTTGTATCATAAAAGAAGCCCTGCAAATTTTAGGAAAAAATTCTAATGCCAAAGGGTGGCACAACAGCCTTGAAATTTCAGTATTAGGTCATATTTTAGCGATTCGCGGTTATAAGTAATATTGTCAATTTTAAATGAAATGAATTTTGAATGGCACAGTTAGATTATTTAGAAAAAGAGCTTTAATTTGAATACCAACATCGATGGTTTCCATTCAGTAGAAGTCAAAATTGAGTGGAGATATTTTCTTTTTTATTGGGTAAAAAGTGATAAATAAATAAAAAGATGTTAATATGACTTTGGGAAGTCAAAGAAGTCTACAAAGTGGAAATATGGTCTACTACATTATCTGATTGCATTATGATGTAGTCAAAAGAAAAGGACAAGCAGAACGGTGTCTCAATGAACTGTTGTATATCTCATGTTTACAAGTAATTTATGAAAATTTGCACATTTGAATTTTATGTATAACTATCTAGAAAAAATTTTCAATTTCCTATTCTCTTCAGCAAAGTGTTCCTTATGTTTTATTCTAATGATGACGTCAAAGTTGCGCTGAAGTTGAGCTTTTAAGTTGATTTTTCCAAACATTTTGTCATAATAGTCAGAAACTTTCGGCTTTCCAAAAAACTGATGCATGAGAAATTTTTAGAAATATAGCTTTCTACCATTCAAATTAAAGACAATTTTCTTCTGAGAATAATGGTATATGAATTGAAATCATACAGCCAATCATTAGCTAGATATTTCTAACCGCGACTTTTCAAGCATCATTTTTTGACAATTTTGGACTCAACTTTGACACAAAAGTGCCACCCTAAAGCCACCTCGGATCTTATAGAAATTTTGCAGAATGTGTTTCTACGGGCAAAGGTACAATATGGCAAAGTGCAAATGAATATTTCAATTTTTCATTTTTAGGGGGCAGACGATGCACCCTAGTCATGAGTATATTTTATATGTTCATTGTCTTAATTGTCTAAATCAGACATTGTTCAAAATTTCAAACAACTTGATTGTATCTTTCCATTAATTGATTGCTCCATTCCTTTAATTGTCTAAACAAGATATAGATATAGAATGAAAAGTTGTAACCCATCAGCGTTTTCGGCAGTATTGGTCAGACAGGTAGTATAAAATCAATTTGGTGGATAAAAACAGCTACATGTAGATAAATCCTAGATTAAAATATTGCACAACACTGTACAATAATTTTGAAATTGTGAAGCAAACTAGTTTAAGTTGTGATTGAGTGTTTGTTGAAACTAATTATTCTGAATATTTCATGCACCATCCAGGGTCATCGTGCAGCATTCATCAGCAGAGTGCGGGAGATGTTCAATGGCCCAGATAGTACGCCCCTTAATCAGTACTGTTCAAAGTACTTAAAGACGGGGGACCACCTATAAAAGGACCCAGTCCAGGTAGCTTTCAGTCTGATTCTGGCACTCAAACAGTCAACATCTCCCACTTTCCTCAGGTAAAATCATCAATACCAGTAATAATACTGCTTGAAAAAACTCCAATTTTCAACCACATCATATTTCGTAACGAAGGAATACATTAATGTAGTTTTGAGCAAATCAGGGCATAATAAGACCATAAAAATAGCATTTTAGTAAACATTTTAGCTAAAAATTGAACATGTACTTGTGTGAGCTGATTGGTTATGAACATTTACAACTTCAGGGTCATTAGGCTGTCCACTTCAAAGGAATTCCGAATTACATTGAAATAAGAAACCCTAATTACAGTTTAATTGCCCTTCATTAGCATCAATCAGCAATTCTTAAAAAACTAAAAACATAGAATAATGCAGATAATAATGTTTATTTTAAAGAAAAATGTATGATATGCCACTTAACATAAATCCTGAAATTTTCATTCAAATCGAAGCATTATTAACAAAGGTATGGCATATTGATCTCTACACTAGAAATATAGCAGCAATCAAAGCCATATCATTGGCCAATACCCTATAGTCTGGGGTCCAACCAGGAAAAAGGTGCATATTTAAAAAGTTTTTGCCCCGATTTTTATATAAAGAAATTTGGTGTCGTTGGATAGGTAACAAGTTGAGCTTTCAGAATCTGCTAGGTGTCGCTCTGAGACCATTCGCATAAGGTTGCTATGGCAACCGAAACATAATAAAAGTGGTTATTTTAGTATTTCATCAATATTTTACAAAATATCGAATAACAGGAGAAATTTTAATGCTACATTCACCAAATTTTGGAAATATTTTCAGATTTGGGAGCTTTTTATGACTACATGATTGTTTTGACAATACATTTTAGAAACCTTCCTTTTTTGGGTGAAAATAACCTTCAAATACCCATTTTTCCACTATGTGCTATATTTCAAACTCTGCAGCTCAACCATATATCATTATATATTCAACTTTTGTTGTGCATTAGAATGCCCTTGAAGTGGGCTACACATTTGCCATATAATAGCCAAGCCAAGCGTTTGCATTTCTGTTGCCTCGGCAACATAACATTATGATTCAAAATTCAAAATGTCAAACTCAAAAGCATAAAATGTGAAATAACTCAAAGACTAGGGCTTCTATCCCCATGAAATTGGGCAAATGTATGTAATTATTAATTGTCCATCAGGTAATAAAACAATCTGATAACTTTATTTTTAAAAAGTTCCATTTTTAGGTGAATTAAACCCGTAAATACCCCTTTTTTCCGCAATTTACTCTATTTCCAACACTGCTGATCAAACAAATTTTGATTTTATATTAAATTTTTATTGTGCATTAGGATGCCCCGACAAAAGGCTGAAAATCTGATATATTATGGCCAAGCCAAGCTGTTGCATTTCTGTTGCCAAGGCAACATAACATTATAATTCAGAATTCAAAAGGTCCAACTCTAAAGTACAAAATGTGACATAACAAGAAGACCGGTCTATATATCCTCATGAAATTTGGCAAAAGTGTGTAATAATGAATGGTCCTTCTATGGATACAACATTCAGGTGACTTTTATTTTTAAAAAAGTCTATTTTGGGGTAAATATACCAATGGATACCCTTTTTGAAGGAACATTTTGTATTTCAAACCCTGTTGTTGAGTTATTATGTCATATATATGTCAAATCTACTTTGAGATACACATTTCCCTGAAAGTGGGCTATATATTTGACATTTATTGGTTGAGCAAAGAAATTGCATTTCTGTTGCCATGGAAACAGAACAATATATTTTGAAGTTCAAAATTCAAACTATTAAGCATCAAATATGGCATAACTCAAAGGCTGGTTCATGGATCTTTATGAGATTTGGTAAGTATATGTAAAAATTAATAATTCAACAGTTTATACACAATTTCTATAACTGTCACATGAAAATATTCCATTATTGTGTGAAATAGACCCAAAAATAAAATGTATTATATCGACATCTGACATTCCAAACTCTTCCAATGAAACATGTTTCATATTATATCAAATTTGTTTTTAGAATCTGAATGCCTGAAAGTTGGCTATAAATTTGACATTTAAAAAAAAAAGAGTCAAGCAAATAAGTATGTTGCCATAGCAACCAAATATATTTCAAAATAAACATTTGTTGTTAAACAGAGCTTGCCATAACTCAAAGACTTCTGCAAATATCCACTTGAAATTTGGCATGAATATGATAAACCATTACATGTACGGCCAACAAGTCAGTTAACTAAACATTTGGATAACTGTCATCAGCAAAAACATTATATTTTTGGGTGAATGAGACACATAAATAACGTAATGTATAAACAATGTGACAGAGGCCTGGATCCTCAAATTAATGTTCAGTCCACATTGCAGAACCTTTCCAATAAAGCAGGTAACTGCTTACATTTTCTGGTAGCTGCTTCCATGTTCTGGTAACTGCTTCCATGTTATGCAGAGGTTTCAGATTTCTGGCACAATTTAATAAAAATGATGTGCTTGGGCTTTACCAATGCAGCTTGCTGTATGTGCCTTTTTCATTATGCTTGAACTTCTGACTTTGTAGGCTGTGTCTGACGGACATGTAAGTGATTTACAAATTGATCTCTAAAATCCATAAGATAGAATTCTGTTAGTCCTGGCCAAGTTGCATTAATCTGACTTTCGCTTTTGAAAATATTTTCACATTTAAGTTTGGTGCAGATGTTGAGGTCACATCCGTAATTGTCTGGCCAGATCTGCATGCGCGGAGGAGGTGGGTTGCACTACTCCCCTCCTATATATGCCCAGAGGGTAACAAGCTAAAAGTGGTTGCAACAAGTTGAAACAAATATAAGAGCTCTCAATAACCAAGGAAACACAATCTGATACGGAAGTTTCTTGTTTGGACCTTCTTATTACAATCCAGGATTACCAATTCCACACTAAATTGTATGACAAAAGGGATGACTTCAATTTCAAGATTGTCAACTATCCATATCCTGTTGCATCTAATATTACTGAAAAGCCAGCTTATGGTGTCTATGCTTCTCGCATCATCAGTTTTGCCAGGGCTTGTGATCATTACAGTGATTTCTCAGTGAGGCACATTTCATTATTTGATTCTCTCCTCAGGCAGGGATATAAATATAGGTTTTTATGCAAACAACTTTGCATCGTTTACAAAAAAATTGGAAACATTGTTAATACAATATGCAAAGTCCATCTAAGAGATTAAAGAAAAAATTCCTCCTCCGGTGATGGCATTTCCTGCTGGTTTTGTGACATTCAGGTCTCTATCCAGAAGCTCTAGTTCTTAGATTCCCATTTCAGGGTCTTGTGTGGGAGGAGATGGAAGGTTGGACGTCCTTTAAGGCCTTAACATCACATGTGAGTCCTAAGTCTCACACCTTCTTACACCTGACTCTGGTTTGTTTTGGTTTAGTTCCTCTGCCCTTTGCCAGGTCAGGTTCTGGGATCTCAACACTTCGTAGTGCACAAGAAAATTTGTTATCTTTTCTCTTGTAATTTAATATGTAATATAACTTACAACTCAGGGACCACTGTACTTCTTATTGAAAATTCAAATGACAAGGTCATGCATATCTAGGGGTCTTGAGTGTGGGGGAGGTGGAGAAATGCATTGGGAGCAAAAGAGTGGTATTTGGGATTCATGCAATTTTTTTTTTGGGGGGGGGAGGCGGAGGGGCACGCACATACATTTAGTACTGTGTGTGTTAATATATTACACTTTTTTCTTGGGTGCACTTGACAGATTGGTTGGCATACCCGGGGGGGGGGGGGGGGGGTACTTCGCGGACTTTTGGGTAGGGATGTGCCACGGCAATTTTGAAAACCAGAACCATTTTAATCCGGAAACAGACCAAAATCACAAACCATATTAATCTTTTTGTAAAAATATCCACAACCAATTTAATCATTATGATTTTTATGCCATGAAAATCGTCTTTTCAAGCCGATTCTAACGGTACCAAACATGTTGGGGGTGCAAGATGGGCAACCAAATTAATCTGAATTCCTAAAAAACCAAGACCATTTTAATCCCAGAAGGCCAAAAAACCAAAACCATCCAGCGGAGCCTCTCTATACACCCTTTCATAGTGAGTACCCCCCGGGGTGGCATATGCCCCTCTTTGTTATGCCGCTGTTGAGTTACATGTTAATGGGGTCTGAATGGTTCAAGGAAGAAGTATGTCCACCAAACATGCTTCGAACCAAGATGCAGTGCTGACCACTCTCTGAAATCATCTTTCCATACCAAACTAAATATTGCTCAACAAGTGATATCATCTGTAATGATGATCTGAGACTTGAGCTGGATAATGACTTCAAAGAAAGCCATTGGAAATGGCTGAAAGTTTTGGTGAGCAAATATTTCACTCCCAATAGACTATAATTACTTCAAATAGAAAATGGGCAGGTTGAACTATGGCGTTTGCAATACAATGCATCTGGATTGACAATAAAAGTGTAGCGCTGTATCGATTAGGATTATTATGAAAGAAAGGGATAGGAACAAACCGCCCTCCACCCATAAGGAGAGGTCGCGCTTGACCATAAGCAATGAACAGACTGACAACATGTATGAAAACAAGGGAAATTTGCAAAGAGAAGGTTGGCTCAACACTGTTGTTGAGAAGTGGCTTGATTCTTGAAGCGCCAGCTTAATTGGAAAAGTTCCGCAAAGTGGCCTGAAAAATAATATGAGGACCCTGGCTTCTGATCGTTTATACATTATGTCATTTATGTGTCTCATTCACCCAAAAAAGAATGTTTTTTGCCAATGACAGTCATTCAAATGTTTAATTATCCGATTGTTAGTCAGAACGCTACCATTATCTAGACCCTACTTGCAAAATTTCAAACGGATATATCCTAAGCTTCAAATAATGCCAGGTTTCTGTTTAACACTTGTTTATTTTGAAATATATTTGGTTGCCATGGCAACAGACTGGCTTGCTTGGCTCTTGAATGTCAAATTTATAGCCAGCTTTCAAGCATTCTGATTTTGAAAACAAATTTTATATGATACGAAGTACGGTTGATTGGAAGAGTTTACAATATCTTATAAGACTTATTAGGTCATTATAAAACATTTTATTTTTTTGGTCTAATTCGCCCTGCCAAGGAATGTTTTCATATGACAGTTATAGAAATTGTGTGTAAACTGTTGAATTATTCATTTTTACATATTCTTGCCAAATCTCATGAAGATCCATGAACCAGCTTTTGAGTTATGCCATTTTTGATGCTTAATTGTTTGAAGTTTTTAATATTAAAATATATTGTTTGGCTGCCATGGCAACAGAAATGCAATTTCTTCACTCGACTAATATATGTCAAATACATAGCCCACTTTCAGGGCAATGTGTATCTCAAAATAGATTTGATATATATGATACAATGGCTGAACAACAGGGTTTGAAATACAAAATTTTATTTCAAAAAGGGTATCTTTGGGTAATATTTACCCCAAAATAGAATGTTTTTTGAATGACAGCCACCTGATTGTTATATCCATGGAAGGACTATTCATTATTACACACCTTTGCTAAATTTCATGAGGATATATATACTGGTCTTCGTGTTATGTCACATTTTGTACTTCAGAGTTGGACCTTTTGAATTCTGAATTATAATGTTATGTTGCCTTGGCAACAGAAATGCAACAGCTTGGCTTGACCATAATATATCAGATTTTCAGCCTTTTCTCAGGGCATCCTAATGCACAATAAAAATTTAATATAAAATCAAAATTTGTTTGATGGCAGTGCTGGAAATATAGTAAATTGAGGAAAAAAGGGGTATTTATGGGTTTAATTCACCTAAAAATGGAACTTTTTTAAAAATAAAGTTATCAGATTGTTAAATTACCTGATGGACAATTAATAATTACATACATTTGCCAAATTTCATGGGGATAGAAGCCCTAGCCTTTGTGTTATGTCACATTTCGTGCTTTTGAGTTTGACATTTTGAATTTTGAATCATAATGTTATGTTGCCATGGCAACAAAAATGCAAATGCTTGGCTTGGCTATTATATGGCAAATGTGTAGCCCACTTCCAGGGCATTCTAATGCATACAAAAAATTGATTATATAATGATATATGGTTGAGCTGCAGAGTTTGAAATATAGCACATAGTGGAAAAATGGGTTTTGAAGGTTATTTTCACCCAAAAAAGGAAGGTTTTTAAAATTTATTGTCAAAACAACCACGTAGTCATAAAAAACTCCCAAATCTGAAAATATTTCCAAAATTTGGTATATGTAGCATTAAAAGTTCTCCTGTTATTCGATATTTTGTAAAATATTGATGAAATACTAAAATAACCACTTTTATTATGTTTCGGTTGCCATAGCAACCTTATGCGAATGGTCTCAGAGCGACACCTAGCAGATTCTGAAAGCTCAACTTGTTACCTATCCAACGACACCAAATTTCTTTATATAAAAATCGGGGGCAAACTTTTTGCCAATTTGGGATGTGGACCCCAGACTACTATCCTAGTTATCCAATCAGAGATGAATCCCTTGTAATTGCTGTACCCGGGTATATTGGTACCCCCTCACCCCCGTCTTTAAGTCCAGTGCAGTACTTTCCAAATGTTCCCAGTATCCAGTACATTACCCAGTACTTTTTTAATCAATGTACTTAATTCCAGTACCCAGTACTTTTAAAACCAGTGCCCAGAACTTTTGAAACCAGTGCCTTCGCAAAGACCTGTGAGGCATTATAACAACCAGTGCTTCACAAAGACCTTTGAAGCATCATAGCAATCAGTTCCTTTGTAAAGACAAAGACCTTAGAAGCATCATAGCAACCTGTGTTTCACAAAGACCAGTCAAGCATCAAGCAACCAGTGTTTCACAAAGACCTAGTAACCAGTGCCTTCGCAAAGACCTGTGAGACATTATAACAACCAGTGTTTAACAAAGCGCTGTGAAGCATCATAGCAACCAGTGTGTTTCACAAAGACCTATGAAGCATCATAAACACCAGTGTTTCACAAAGACATGTGAAGCATCATAGAAACAAGTGCCTTAGCAAAGACCTGTGAAGCATCATGGCAACCAGTGTTTCACAGAGACCTGTGAAGAATCATAGCAACCATTGTTTCACCAAGACCTGTGAAGCATCATAGCAACCAGTGTTTCACCAAGACCTGTGAAGCATCATAGCAACCAGTGTCTCACAAAGACCTGTGAAGTATCATAGCAACCGGTGTTTCACAAAGACCTGTGAAGCAGCATCATGCGAAATAAATCAAAGTTTTACTCTGATGTCCTGAACATCGGATTAAAAGAATCAACCAAGACTGTGCCATTAGCGAGGTTTCAGAATGGAAGGAATTCTTGTCACAATAACTCAATCAAAATTACTAACCCTTTTGAAATCCTGTCCTAATCTGCAGCACATTGCAGTTCCTCAGACAACCATCCTCTAAACACTTCAAACAACATTTTAAGAGCCTGTGGGAGGAGACAAAAATGAGAATGATTTTAGGAATGAATTTAACTTTGATATCTTTCTCTTCACTGAAACATGGCTGAAAGCAGGTGATAAAGTCGAAATTGGTGAACTAGAAAGTAATGGTCACTGCTTTTTTCTAGGCTCACCCTGAGAAGGTAGACAAGGCGGTGGAGTTGGCTGCATTTTCAAATCAGGTCTACATGCAATTAAAATGGAAAGTGTGAAAACAAGGACTTTTGAGCATATGGAAGTCCAACAGAAATTGAGTGGAAAAATTGTAACAATCATACTTGTATATCGCCCCTAGCCCTATAACCAAAATAAGTACAGCTTGACTGAACTGTATGAGGAATTCACAAATTTTGTCACCGGTTATCAAACAAGTCACAATAAATTTATCATAACAGGTGATTTCAACTTTCATATAAACAAAGAAGAAGATAGCAAAGCCATCCAATTTGGGAACATCTTAGAAATTTTTAATCTTGAACAACATGTTACATCTCCAACCCACAAATGTGGAAACACTTTGAACCTAGTTATAACCCATAGAAATTCAAGTCTCAAAGATTGTGTGGTTGGTTACCTGCTTTCTGATCACAATTGCATCCTTTTCAACATCGAATTGGCCAAAGGCAAAAATCCAAAGAAGAAAATAGCATTTCGAAAAACTAATGATATCAATATACCAAAATGTAAGAATGATATCCGTCTGTGTCTTGCTAAGAATGGTCCAAAATTACGAATGGCTAACAATTTGAGCAGTCTTGTGCTTTTATACAACTCAACCAAAAAGGTGCTGGACAAACATGCACCAATTAAGATCAAACAAGTGACACTTCGAAAACCAACTCTTTTCACAAATGCTGATATAAAGAATCTTAAGACTAGCAAAAGGAAGGTAGAAAGAAAGTGGAGACAAACCGGACTTCAGGCAGACTGGGAAATATTTAAAGAAAAACGAAATGAGTTAAATGAGAGACTCAATCATCTAAAAACAGATGACACGAAGACAAAGATTGAAAAAACGAAGGGTAATTCAAAGGCTACACTTAAGATTCTTAATTCAAGCCTTAACAGAAAACAAGAACTTCCTCTACCACATCACCTAAACGATGTATTTCAAAACTTAGTCAATCAATCAATCAACCATTTCACATATGTAAAGTTCACATAGAATTATGGCTGAATGGAATGTTGCAACATCAGTCTCTGATATGAGTTAAAGAAGCAATATCCTACTGTTGTTGTGAATATTTTCAAATATGTCTACAAATTCATCCAAATCTAGTGAATTTGACCTCTGTCATCCGATATGGATGACTCCTAAGTTTGAGAGCTTCTCATCTGCCATTGAATTTCTCACACAGGTTTTTATCTTCTTCATGGCAGAGAAGCTTCGCTTTGGACACTGGGATCGTAACTGCAATTTTACAGATCTTGTAGGCCTATAGTTCATGAAAGGCCTCACTGTAGGGTTGAATTAATTTGACAAATTTGGGAGAGTCCAGATGGTGTTTCAAGGCCCTGCATATTTTTGGCTCCACCAGTCGCTTGGCCCACTAAATAATTAGGTTGGCTTTTGAAAAACTATTTGGTAGAGGGCATCCTAAGCAGAGTAGTAAAACAAGGCTGTGGACTAGACATTTCAGGCTAATTTTATTTATCTTACTCCAGAGCCAGAGGGGGGGCAAGAGGGGGGCAAGAGTAGCGACAGGTGGGCCCCACCTTGCCCCCCTCTGGCTACGCCACTGTTTTTAAGGCATTAGATATTTTGCCGCTAAATGTCGAGGTATTATTATATCTTGCATAAATTTGCTAAACTGAATGCCACTAAATATTGAACTGAGATGATTGGATCCTGAGATGAAGAAAACACCATAGAAAAACATAAGAAAAGTGGCATTTTTATCAAAACAGGAATTCTGGTGTCAATGAAAATATTCTGTCAGTCTTGAACACGAAAGAGAAAGGTTATAATTCTCATTACATAGCAATCATCAATAAACTTAGCCATATAATCACACTAGAACAGAAACATCGCATGATTTTTCATCAGACTAGGCCTATAAACTATTCATACATATATTATAGGAATGTAATGAGTGTCATATAGATTAATAAAAAAACTAACTCGATCCTTAATTAGAACAGAGCAGTGTAATAACAATAGCAGGCCTCCTAGCAGCCCTCAAGAAAAATATATGAGTTCGGCCAAAAAAAAGCAGGATCATTAATTGTGGTCCAGTGGGAGCCTGTTTTAGTCACATTTTGCCAAAAAACACAAAAAAGGGACAAGATAATGTCGTCATTGTTGACGTCTTCATTGAAAGTACACAATTTTTTCCTTCACGATAAGTCCCAAACCTTGTCCAAAGAATATATAACGAGCCTTCAGGAAATTTTTCAGTCAAATATCAGACATTTCTGACTCAAAGCTTGAACTTGGTCCTATGAAGAGACAAGATTTGCCACTTCACTAAATTTACCATTTCTGAGGACTGGCCAAAAATAGGAGGAAAAGCAGTATGATTTCTAAAAAAGGTAAGAAAAGTAGGAGTTCTAGGAGTCCTGCAATAGATGCTTTTACCAATAGTCTTGATTCCAAAAGGACTGATTCTCAAATAGTCTTCAAAAAGTTCATTCGAACTATTTGAAAAGTTCATTTTACTTTTCAAAAAGTCAAAGTGAACTATTTGAGATCATCACTGTCTTTGTCTCGGTTACCCATATACTTGATGCAAAGTCGCCACATGTGGCTGCGCCTATATTCAAACTCAGTAAAGAAAGTCAGGGAGAAAAATTTCAGGGAAATAATGTCTTGAGGGGGGGGGAGGGGATGTTAGAAAAAAAATTGAAGAACGAAAATTTTTTTTTTTAGAAATATATATACGGATTAAAATGGTGTGATATTGGTGTTGGTTTCTGGTTAAAATTACTGTGGTGCATCCTTGTGTAGATGTCCCCTGGAGGAGTATCCCTTTTTGTAAAACTCCCACCCTCCTATAGTTGTTAATGCTGATAATAATTTCTGTTAGGAATCAAATCAATGCTTATTTTATATACAAATAGTCTTTTTTGTTGTCAAGATGAATCTGGCCATGTGGTGTAGCCCATGTTGAAAAAAAAAATTTGCAAGGTTGTGATTTGAACTCACAAAGTTGGGAACTACAGCCCTGTGCACTACCACTATGCCACCATGACAAGTTACCTACAATTGTGTACTTTATGTTGGTTATGTAGCTATTTTTGGCTCACAAGCTGTCTTGTGACAAGGAGCTGACAGTGGAGGGAGCAGGGGTGTCAGCACTGTCAGGAAGGCGGCTAGGGAGTTGGGGGTGATAATCTTGTCCTATTCTACCTATCCCACTTATCCTATTCATGATCAAGCAAGCATTGATCATCCAGCAAGCTGAAGCAGCATGGTCTAAAAATAGCTCATATGATCACCTGATCACCTGCAGTGCCTCTGGTGGCACTTGCAGTTTAAATACTATGTTCTTACCTGATTGTACTGTGTCCTCATTAGCTCAGTTGGTAGAGCATCAGCGATCTGGCAGAGTGTTGGGATGGCATAGGTTCAACTCCACCAGAAATTATTTATTTATCAACCTCAAAATGTTTTCGACTCAATTTCACTCTATTTATGGTAGGCCTATTTTGAAGCATTCATTTAACAAATTTGACTGAGAAATACATTTATTTGGCTGCCAAAACCCCTCCCCTCAAATAGTCACTGAATCTTGTAAATAGTCACTGAATTTGGCAAATAGCTCACTGTACGGGCACAAAAAGGACTCTGGCCGAAAGGATTGCTGGCCCTTTTTTCATGATAATCCAATGTCTTTGAGGATCAAGCCTTTTGGAAAATGCAGCTCTGTGATTTAGGCAGATCAAGACTTTTGGAAAGGCCAAGGAACTTTTCATCAAGCCTTTTGGCCCAGATCAAGCTTTTGGGCAAAGGTTGCCCGATCACTTGATCGGGCCAGCAGACCTTTTGTCCCAGAGCAAGCCTTTGGGCTTCAGTGACAAAGGATGCCCGATCACCTGATTGGGAAAGCAAGCCTTTGGGCCAATTGAAAAAATGCCCATGTGGTTGACAAAGGCCGCCCGATCAAGTGATCGGGCAGTTCAAGCCTATTGGGTGTAGAGACACTAAATATCACATAGAATTATAGCTGAATGGAATGTAGCAACATCAGTCTCTGATATGAGTTAAGAAGCATGATCCTTCTGTAACAGTTGTTGTGACTGTTTGCAAATATCTCTACAAACTCATCTAAATCAAATGAATTTGACCTTTGTCATTCAATATGGATGACTCTAAGGTTTGAGAGGCCCTGCATTTTTTCAGCTCCACCAGTCGCTTGGCCTGCTAAATAATTAGGTCAGCATTTGAAATGCTATTTGGAAGAGGCCATCCTAAGTAGAATAGTAAAACTAGGTCATGCACTGGACATTTCAGGCTTATTTTATTTAATTTTACTCCAAAGTCAGAAGGGGGGGGGGGGCAAGAGTTGGGGGCAAGAGTAGCCACAGGTGCTCCCCCCCCCTGGCTACGCCACTGGAAAGTACACAATTTTTTCCTTTAAGATACATTTGTAAGTCCCAAACCTTGTCCACACAATGTATGACAAGCCTTCAGGAAATTTTTAAATCAAATATCCAACATTTCTGACTCAAAGCTTGCACTTTGTCCTATGAAGAGACAAGATTTGCCACTTCACTAATTTACCAATTCTGAGGACTGGCCAAAAATAGTACGAAAAGTAGAGTCAACGAGGGTAAATCCGTCCACTTTTGGCTAAAACTATATTTTCAGGAAAATGGTAATAGATACAAAAATAAAAATTAGTTCATTGGATGGGGCATAGTCCATACGTACTATCGTCAGCAGTCAAAAAAAGTCAAATATTCAAATAATTTTTGCTGAAGCCATGGCAACAAATTGAAGGTTAGGGCACCTAAATCCACCCACCCTGCTGGTAAATCCTTCCAGCAAGGATGGTAAATCCGTCCACACGCCATAGTGCAGCCCTCAACTATCATACCTTGTTATTTTTCAAGTTTTGCAATTTTTCAAGTCTTACAAAGGTTTTTGTGTCAATTTTTGAATAATGTTTCATTGATTACACTTGTCATAGAAGAATTAAATAATATAGGTCAAGTTCTTATGATTATTTTTGTATTTTTTAATAATATTTATTTCTTTTTTTTTCAACTTTGTAAAATTTGGATCATTTTCCCATCAGCGGCAAACATATTGCCTTCGGGAAAATTACCAATAAATCAAATCAAAAAAATCTCTCTGAACAATTTCAATTTACCCCCTCAATTACAATTATAGTACCTTTTAACCCAAGGAAAGTGGTTAACTGTTCCTGTCTAAATTCTGTAATCAGGGGAATGTCATTTATGAATATTTAAAGTCATTAAAGTACTATAAAAGTTGATTTTACATGAGTGGACCGATTTACAAATCCCAATTCAAGCCACTTCTGATATAGTGATGGTAATTCCGTCCACTTTTTTTAAAATTGTATTTCCTTTCAATGAGTCACAATTTTACAAATCCTGCAAGAATAATTGAATTTTGCTCCTCATTCACCGATTTTCATCTAAAATACATTTGTTTGATAACAAAAAATGGGCTTACAATACGAATAAGTCCAACTTCTGAAAAGCTCAAAATGGCTGTGATGACGTCACAGGATTTGATTGTATTTTGTCCTTTGTTTTTAAATGGACCTGAAATATTATTTAAATTGCTAAAAACACCAAAAAAAACGGCAAAAGTAGTTGAAAAACGACTTTCTCTTTCCTATAAACTCACACAATAGTAACAGATATATTTATATCCATATAATAGGGGGTGTACGGATTTACCCTCCGGGACGGATTTACCATCCTTGACTCTAGTATCTTCTTCTTACTAATATTAAAATAACATACTAATAACAGTGTCCGGTATTTATCTCAGTTCCTACTTAATGCCTGGCCTTCTAACTTTGTCTTCCTCATGCTCACAGGGAGCCTTTGCCACATTTTCATCCAAAATACTTTCCACTTAATGCCCTAATTAATGATAATTAGTTTAAAGCTGTTTTGTATACAATAAACAAGAGGGCAGCAGCTGCAAGATCTCTACCATCTTCCATTGACCCAAGCTTCAGATAATCCCATACAATCGCCTAAAAGGTTACAATTCCTCCTCTTAAAACTAGTCACGCGGGCACTTATTCCTATGATGTCTAAACAAGGTAGTTAAAGTAGGAGTTCTAGGAGTCCTGCAATAGAGACACTAAATATCACATAGAATTATAGCTGAATGGAATGTAGCAACATCAGTCTCCGCTATGAGTTAAGAAGCATGATCCTTCTCTAACAGTAGTTGTGACTGTTTGCAAATAGTCCGCGGGCCACCGAAACCCCCCTTGGGAATTTTGAAGATACATACCATCAGAAAACTAATATTCTAGAGAACACATTTTTGCTTGTTGGACGTTATCTAACCTCAGAGGCTGGCGGCCATGATGGATAATTCCAAGATGGCTGCCAATTAACTGTTTTGCTCGTGTATCTGGATCTGATTGGGCTTGAACAATGATTTTTGGTTCTAAATATATGTTTTCATGGGTCAGGAATTCATTAAGACATGTTTTGATACTCTCCTGGGAAGGTAAATGGCAGCCGTTTATTTTGTCTCAATCATCGTTATAATAATTCCAAGGATCTTTGGCGTTATACTATCTATTTTGATACACTGAAATATTACTATATATTAATACATTTTTAAGGACAAGGAAGGGGTATTGTTTCATTTTGGACCTAGGGTCTGGACACCCAAGCCATAGCAAGCTCGAAATATGGCTGTAGTTAAATTTTAGTAAAACGTTGCGACAGTCCAAATATTTCAAAGTGTTGCTGGGGTGTCTGGACACTTGGTCCAAAATGAAACTGTATTTGCGAAATAGCCTGTTGAACACACTAAATTATCATATAAAACTTAATATGCCGGGCCATTTTTATGACCACCATAGGCCAGTTCAATGCGGGAAGTTGTTGAAATCTGGTAAAAATCTGTGATAGTCGTTATTTTACAAAGTGTGGCTGGGGTGTCCAGAACTTTGGTCCAAAATGAAACTATTTTTGTCAGATAGCCTGGTGAATATACTAAATTGTCATATAAATTTCGATATGCCTACAATTGCCTAACATTGTTATGACCACTTTTAAGCTAGTACACGATAAGAAGTTGTTGAATTTTAGCAAATATCTGCTATAGTCCAAATTTTACAAAACTTGACTAGAGTGTCCAGAACCTCGGTCCAAAATGAAACTATATGTGCAAGATAGCCTGATAAATACTAAATTATCATATAAAATTCAATATGCCTAGTCATTTTTATGACCACTTTTAAGCCAGTTCATAGTTTAGACGTTGTTGAATTCTAGCAAAAATCTGCAATAGTCCAAATTTTACAAAGTGTGGCTGGAGTGTCCAGACCCTTGGTCCAAAATGAAACTATATGTGCCGGATAGCCTGGTAAATATGCTAAATTACCATAGAAAATTCAATATGCCTAGCCACTTTTTTGACCACTTTCAAGCCAGTTCATAGTTTGGAAGTTGTTGAATTTTAGCAAAATTCTGTGATAGTCCAAATTTTACGAAGCTTGACTAGAGTGTCCAGAACCTCGGTCCAAAATAAACTATATGTTCCAGATAGCCTGTTAAATATACTAAATTAACATATAAAGTTCAATATGCCCTGCCATTTTTATGACCACTTTTAAGTTTAGAAGTTGTTGAATTTTAGAAAGAATCTGTGATTGTCAGAATTTTACAAAGTGTGGCTTGAGTGTCCAGACCTCTGGTCCAAAATGAAACTATGTGTGCCCGATCACTTGGTAAATATATCAAATTACCATACAAAAAACAATATGCCTAGCAATTTTTATGACCACTTTCAAGCCAGTTCATTTTTTTAGAAATTGTTGAATTTTAGCAAAAACCTGTGATAGTCCAAATTTTACAAAGTGTGGCTGGAGTGTCCAGACCATTAGTCTGAAATGAAACTAGATGTGTCAGTTGGCCTGGTATTTATACTAAATTATCATTATAAGCTCAATGTGCCTAGCCTTTTTTATAACCACTTTTAATTAAGTTAAATGTTTGGAAGCTGTTGAATTTTGGCAAATCTGCGATACTCCAAATTTTACAAAGCATGGCTGGAAAGTCCAGACCTTTGGTCCAAAATGAAACTATATGTGTCAGATAACCTGATAAATAATTATTTTAAAAAATCACCATATAATATAATACTCAATATTTTCTTTAAAATAATAATGGTTTGCACTTAAAAAAATAATTAAACATCTTTGTTACCATTTCTGTACCAAAATAAATTTTTGGCAAAAGAAAAACTGGGTAAGGGAAGAAGAAAAAGGGCCTCTCTTGTTATGAGCATTCCTGTTATAAATAAGAAATATTTTAATAAATAACCGATTTCTTCTCTTATTAACCCAGGCTGAATTTATGACTTTTATAAAGAATTTACCTTTGATTATAGTGATTATACGTGTGCGGAAATCATCTTTTGTTGGCCTCCTGTCAAATTTCAATCCTTCCTATTTTGTACATCAACATAGCATTGAGTAACCTACTAATTTGTGGTTCCAATGATACCTACATTGTGTTATAAAGATGGCTATTGAGGCAGTTTTTGCCAATTTTGTGGCCGAAAGTATGTCTCGCTAAAAATAATGAATTTCGGTACCCCGTATTCAGAAAAATGTATTTTTTTCTGGGATTGTTAGGTTGCCATCTTGCATAAACAAGGGTAAATGCACTATCTTCTTTTCAGAAAAGGAAAACCAATTGTGATTAAGTTCTTATTTCAGGAAAAATTATGTTTATCCGGAAACCATCAATGTAGCTCACCCTCTGACATGCTTGTAACAAAAAATGTTTGGTTGCTACACTTGTATTCTGCAATATGACAGCCATAACCAAGTTAAAAACATGAAAATACCTGTTTTGAAAACCCTGAAAACATAGTTAACAAAATATAAGAGTATTAAAAATGCATGCAATTGTTTTCATAAAGATACACAGAATCCTGGAAGATATATGCACAGCAGAATCTATGTCGTTCATCCCCCGTATCTGAAAATTTGACTTAATTCTAAATAAATATTACAATGAATAATTGACTGCTGATAGGCTATTGTTGTAGTTATATGGTTGTGTTATACATAATTTTAAAGCTATGAATATACAGAATGATGTGGTAGAAACTTCAGGATACTTCTGACCCCTAGTGACCCGTACAGGGAACTTTCGTGAAATAAAATGAAATTTTCTTATTCATTTTGAGTTACGGCCGCATGTTTTGCACTCTGTTGACCAAAATGGATATCCTAATCAATCAATTTTTGTACTAAATAGATAGAGGATTTAAATACCTTCAAAATGGTACCGTTTAGCATCTATACATGGATTAGTTTATGAATAACAGTACATTTTCTGAAAATAGCGGCATTTGGTTTGGGGAAGATTTATTTTCGACCATTCCGTACTCATATAGCTCCTGCTGGTTATCGTTGAGGTCTCAGATAGTCCTACAAGCAAATTTTGTACCTTAAAATGTATATCTTTCAAAATATATGGGTCTCCGAAATTCCCAAGTGCTCAGTGAGTTAATGTAAAAATTTAGGTAAAATTATCATAAATCTGAATTACTCAATTTTCTTCCCTGCATGCTTGTATATACTTGTACAGTACATCCTGTTTTATCCTGTCTTATTTGTCTTTAGTTTGTTGTTTGTAAATAGCCTCATATTTTTTACTCGAATACCAGCCTATGGTGGCTGATGTTGCTTATTCTTGTTATATATACTCGAGTATAAATAAAGAATATTCTATTCTAACAGTGTCATTTCAAAGTTTTACCAGTACTGTGTTACCTCCCATTCATCTGTGTGTACTGGCCCCCCGTCCAATGTTGCGGAGTTCTTAAAATTTCTTGTATTACCATCTTCTAGACCAAAATCGCAAGTTTTTGATGCATTATCTGCCCTGAATGCTTTCTATTCTGCTATCATGCTATGGATCATAATCCTATCACCTCAGAAGTGTGTCGTCTTGCCGAGGGGATCGTTAAATGTGACACTTTGTTACCCATGTGCAAAACCCCTATAATGCTCATTCAACTTTTCATCAATCTTTTTGATTCCTGGCCCGCAAATTACTTACTTTCTGCTAAGCAGTTATGGTTGAAGGCAATATGCCTTAGGGACCGTTCAGAATTTATGACTGGGGGGGGGGGGGGGTGGGAATTTTGCCCGAGGGGGTACAAACTTTTCACACGTGTTTCAAGGGGGGTATTAATTTTTGACAACACTTCCAAGGAGGGGGTAAGAAATTTTAACAAAGAAAAAATGTTATAAAACCCGCATAAACTAACTTTATCCGCGCTTTCTTACGCGCAAAAGTCCGCGAAATGGCGCGAATCTGTACGCGTTACCAATATATATATAACAGTAAATATGTGTGTATTCGTTTATGTGTGAAAGGGGGGGTACTAAAAATATGCATGAAACCTAGGGGTGGGGTACTAAAAATCCGCATGAATCTCAAGGGGGGGTATCAATTTTTGACGGGAAGTTCCGGCAAAACTCCCACCCCCCCCAGTCATAAATTCTGAACGGTCCCTTATGGCTTTAGTATTTATGCTTCGTCTGTCTGACATTGCCCCTCGCTCCAAGGTTTGGCACAAACAAACCAACACACTTCGTAACATGGTTTTATTCCACTACCAACTTGGACTTCATAGACGGGTCCGGGCCAGGAAAAAACTGCCAATTTTTCCATTCAAGGTTTTCTCAGTGGATTCTGGTGGTTTAAGATGTGCTCTTCAAAATTAGCCCTGGGGACATCTTGAATTTTGCCTCATATCCAAGATGGCCACACTTTCCAAAATGGCCGCCAAAATACATGAAATGGGACCTGGGAGATCCCTATCAGTTGAAATTTATTTTTTTTTTCACTAAAATTTTAGTATAATGACCTGTCAACATGATCCAGTTGGTTGGTTGCCATGGCAATGCTTTATTGGTGGTTAAATCCAATATGGCCGCCATGGATGCCATAAATTAAGTAAATAATTCTATCTCCTGAACCGGTTGAGATAATTCAATAAAATTGGTGTCTATTCCTAGGTTTTCAGGGGTAGGGGATCCAAATATGCCATCAAATTTGAAATTAGGTCTGTAGGTCATCAGTTTTGTCCAATATGGCCGCCATGAATGTCGTTACTAAAAGAAAAAGGCTCTATCTCTTGATCTAGTATAGATACGGTTACAAAATTGGTGTCTATATCTAGGTTTTCAGGGTTGAGGAATCCATACATGCCATCAGATTTGAGATGAACTTACCCAACAAACACAATTACGTTTAAATTATGTTTATAAACGGTCGAAAATCCGTTGAAAAACCGTTTTTTCATTACGTTTAAATAATGTTAAATTGGATGGTCCAAAAAACATGATTTTAACGTTTAACACAAACGGTTAGAATAATGTCATGCCGATGTTTCCAAAAACTGTTTCCAATTGCGTCAAATAATCAGCAAAATTACGTTTGGATTTAACGGTTTTCCAAAAACGTTTTTTAACCGTTATTTTGATGTTTTCTCCCATGGTTATAATTTATCATTTATTTTCTGTTTATATAACATTTTGAATTCATTCTTTTGGCAAACATTTATTCAACGCATCAGAAAGATGTTTTTAGAATGTTTGCCAATGCATGCTTTTATAACATTATTTGGAGAATGGTTATTTTACGTTATGAGAAAACCGTTATTTGACGTATTTGGAAAATGTTTTCATTACGTAATGGAGAAAGCGTTATTTTTACGTTTTGAGGAAACATTTTTTCAACATTTTCGGGAAATGTTTTTATTACGTTGTGGGGAAAACCATTTTTCAACAGTTATATTTCAACATTGGGGGAGGAATGCTTTTATTATGGTCGGGGTGTCTGGGTGGTGCTGTATACATTTGATTTGTTGTTTGTATTTTTCTTTTTATTGCATCTAAAGAATCCTGTGTCACTGCTGGCCTCATCATGTTCTTCCACTGCAAAGAAAGTATTAGTGATCAGTAAATTGTTATTCACTAGTTACATGATAAATACAAAATGTCAATAATACATAGGCCTATATATGTGAATAAGTTATAAATCTCATAGAAATAAGGGTATAAGCCAAACAATAAAACAAACCAGCAGAGATTTAGAGAAGGCAGGTAAATAAGAAAGGAAGACAACATCATTGAAGGAAAGAGAAACAAAAATACAAATGGAAACTAGAGTATTCAGGATTTTAATGTAAAAAAATTTAATCCCCATATTTTTAATATATTTTCATTTGTAAACTCCCCCCCCCCATCTGACATTTTCTGGATCCACCCCTGGGGAAGATAGGAAGGACAGGATGTGATAGAAAACATAAGAATGGAAGGATAAGGTAGATTAGCCAGATAGGAAAGATAGGATAGATAAGCTGCATTGCAAGCACAAAGTAGATTAGTCAGAAAGAAGAATAAGGTAGAAAGTATAATATATGAAGGATACGACAGGAAGGAAAAGATAGATAAGTTACATAAAATTGTTGAGATGAATTAGATCAGATAGACATTATCAATTTGATAGGTTTGATGGACTGATTGATGGATAGACAGATAGAAAGATAGATAGAAAGATAGAGAAAAAGATAGAAAGATAGATGGATAGGTAGATAGGTAGATAGGTAGATAGATAGATAGATAGATAGATAGATAGATAGATAGATAGATAGACAGATAGATAGATAGATAGACAGATAGATAGATAGCAGATTCCTTGAAATGGATACCTAAATTGCAAGACATTTTGGAAAGTTATATCTGGCTTGGCCTATGGATTACAAATTAACACATAGAGCCTCAAATTGAACGTTGCTAGTAACTCTAATAAAATACTGGTCTTTGGTAAATTAAAAACATATGCTAGGAGGTTAGGCCTAATCAAGGGAAAACTGTTTTTCAGATAGATAGATAGATAGATAGATAGATAGATAGATAGATAGATAGATAGATAGATAGATAGATATTGATTTGATTTTGGGTAGCATAAGCAAGATTATGATGATAACAATACCTGGAGGCTGCAGCCAAGAATTCCTCAAGTGATTGTGTATCTGCAGAAAAATCCTGGAAGAAAAAGTGAAGTTAAACAATTAGTGTTCTTTACATATTACAAAATATTACCACCCAAATAATGTAATGCATGTTTCTCAATTGATAAGAAATATTGAAAAACTCACCTATGAGTCTTCAGCATGATGTTGCCTGGACAAAATCTGGACACTTCTAATTCTATCTACTCTATAGCATGTGCATTCAGCCATGGAGATTGTAAAACTGAGTTTCTTGCATAAATTATAGGGGGTAATTAGGGGGTAATTAGCCACTCTGGAGATGTAATTTGACTATGCTTTACAATGAGCAAATTATATTGCAAAATAAATTCTTGTATATTTATATATGTGTATTTGAATCTTAAATTAGCATTGCATTTAATAAATAGAGTTTGCAAAAAGAAACTTAAATGTTGGATTATTATATGGAATATGCCACAATATAGTTATAATTATAGCATGCCTATATTATGATATTGTGTTACATGTAGATCTATACAATTTACATATTTGACCTGTCTACTTAACTATCTAGTTATCTATTTAGTTATCTATTTAGTTATCTGTCTTGCTATCTATCTAGTTATCTATTTAGTTGTCTATCTAGTTACATGTAGATCCAAAAAATGCAAAAATTGGACCTGTCTACCTATCCATCTAGTTATCTATTTAGTAATCTAGTCATCTAGTTGTTTAGTTATCTATTCTTCTGCCTAGTTATCTATTTAGTTGTCTATCTAGTTGTCTATCTAGCTGTCTATCTAGCTGTCTATCTAGCTGTCTATCTAGCTGTCTATCTAGCTGTCTATCTAGCTGTCTATCTAGTTAAATGTAGATCCATAAAATTTACAAATAGGACCTATCTACTTGTCTGCCTATTTATTAAGTTATCTAGTTATCTGTCTAGTTAACTTATCTATTTTAAAGTGATCTATCTAATGATCCATCAATTTATCTATGTATCTACGTATCTATGTATCTATGTATCTATCTATCTATCTATCTATCTATCTATCTATCTATCTATCTATCTATCTATCTATCCATCTATCTATCTATCTATCTATCTATCTATCTATCTATCTATCTATCTATCTATCTATCTATCTATCTGTCTATTTATCTATCTATCTACCTGTTTATCTGTCTATTGTTAGTTTGTTAAACAGTTAGTTTGATGGTTAGATTATTAGGAAGTTATAAATGGATCCGATCAGCATTATTCTTTGAGTTTAGATAACCTAAAGGAGAAGGCATGTTCAACTCAAATAAACATTTTAAGTCTCAGAATGGACTATAATTCCATGCGGAAAGCTAAATAGAAAGTATAAAATCAAGTTGTACTTCAGCCACTGATGATAGATGCATAGATCTGTTTTCCGTATTCAAGATTAGAAACACATATCGGGGCACCAAGTTGTTTTTTTATTTTGTAGAATTTAATGCAGTTACTTATATTATTATTATGTAAACTGTACACAAATATATATATTTCTATCATTTGTTTTTCAAATGTCTGCACAATTTCAAAATGATATATCTATCTATCTATCTATCTATCTATCTATCTATCTATCTATCTATCTATCTATCTATCCATCCATCCATCTATCTATCTATCTATCTATCTATCTATCTATCTATCTATCTATCTATCTATCTATCTATCTATCTATCTATCTATCTATCTATCTATCTATCTGATCTATCTTTCATCTGTCTTTCATCTGTCTTTAGAATTCTAGGACGCATGATATTGCATTGTCATTTTAACATGTGAAAGATTGGACGGACCTGAGAGGAAACACCATGTGTTCTGTGCTGCTGCAGCCAGAAGAAACAAAATGTTGTGCTTTTCAATTTTAGTAAAAAAATTCACAGCACAGCAACGGAGGTAGATAGGAAGATGATTTTTGGTGCAAAAGATGCGCATATTTACGGGCTAAGTGGATATAAGCTTTCTATCCTGGTTGAATTATTTCTTTCTTCAGAATAAAGCATTAAGTGGCCGAAAACGGCATTTTTTCCGATTATTTAGTGCCTTTTTTTGCTCAGAAGTCTAAAGTTTGCTATAAATTTTGGGGAAAATGATTTTATCAACACCCATCATCAAGTATATCATCTGTAGATTCCAAAAGTGTGAAACATTTGTTTGTGGGTGACATAGTTGTTGATTGATGACGAGATACATTTTAACATGCAAGTCAAAAGAAACACAACTCGCCCTCATGCAATATTTGTCACCTTAGTGCTATAAAAACTGTATATATATATATGCTGTGCGATAACAGTATAATATAACATAATAATTTGGATTAACATTCGATGATTAAATCACTTGAAAATTGATTGAATATTTTGGAATTGGATTTTTTATATTGAGGTACAAGAAACATTGAATTTGCCTTAAAGTATTTTCTTAGATCTAGGCATATGCACAGCCATTCTGTCATAAGTATAATCCAAAACTTAAAAGTTTTCTTTCACAATCGTTGTACAATGTTTGCTATTATGCCAATTCCATGTAAAATTCCATTGCAGTTTTAAGATTATAAATTGATACATAATTAAGTATAGCATACACTTCCAATTAACGAAAAATTAATCTAATTGGCTTCATTTTAAAACTCCAGGAGAGCCTCAATTGCTTTCTTTACTGAGTCTATACTTATTACTTCAGCAACAAAAGAAACTTGGGTTTTTCATAGCATTAAAAACAATTTATTTTATGATAACCTCAGGTATTCAACCACACACATTTTGCTTGAATCAGTCCTTTTGACATTTGCTGTAAACACTTTACATATATTTACAATGTAAGAATAATGTATTTTTAATGTTGCAGAAATACGTTCAAAATAACGTATTTTTAACGTTTTCATATATTAGAAACGTTAAACAATGAAGTTAAAAGTTTAACATTGTCATTCAGTTTCAAAATTCAGTTGAAAAACATTTTCTTCAAAATGTTTTCAAGTTGATCATTTACAATGCTTCAATGACACTTTTCAATATGTTCTAAAACAGTCTTGGAAAAATGTTTCTGTGACCATAACGTCAAATGTACAAGCTTCATTAATCTTTTTACGTATTTTCACGACGTTGGAATGATGTTTTTTCCACGTTAAAGAAATACGTTTTCAAAAGACATATTTCTAACATTTTCTTGAAACATTTTAGAAACGTTAAAAAATGAAGTTAGCAGGGTAATGTTGTTGGTCAGCTCAGAAATTCAGTTGAAAAAGTTTTATTTCAACATTTTGAAACGGATTATAGATAACGTTTTAAAGATGCTTTTAAGTTTATGTTCAGAAACACTTTTGAAATAAGCATTTTTTCAACGCTAAAGCAAGATGTTAAATTGACAATAGAACTTCACCAACATTCATAATGTCAGAATAATGTATTTTATGCATTACAGAAACTTACTTTCTGGTAACGTATTTTCAACATCTTCATTAAACATTTTTTCCACGTTAAAGAAATACGTTTTCAAAAAACATATTTCTAACATTTTCTTGAAACATTTTGTCAATGCTAAAGTCAGATGTTAAATTGACATTAGAACTTTATCAACATTCATAATGTCAGAATAACGTATTTTATGCATAACAGAAACTTATTTTCAGGTAACGTATTTTCAACATCTTCATTAAACGTTTTTTCGACGTTAAAGAAATACGTTTTCAAAAAACATATTTCTAACATTTTCTTGAAACATTTTGTCAATGCTAAAGTCAGATGTTAAATAGACATTAGAACTTTATCAACATTCATAATGTCAGAATAACGCATTTTATGCATAACAGAAACTTATTTTCAGGTAACATACTTTCAACATCTTCGTTAAACGTTTTTTCCACGTTAAAGAAATACGTTTTCAAAAAACATATTTCTAACATTTTCTTGAAACATTTTGTCAATGCTAAAGTCAGATGTTAAATAGACATTAGAACTTTATCTACATTCATAATGTCAGAATAACGTATTTTATGTATTAGAGAAACTTATTTTCAGGTAACGTATTTTCAACATTTTCATATAAAATATTCCACGTTAAAGAAATACGTTTTCAAAAAACATATTTCTGACATTTTTTAAAAACATTTTTTCAATGCTAAAGTCAGATGTTTTATCGACAGTAAAACTTTACCCACATCCATTATGTCAGAATAATGTATTTTATGCATTACAGAAACATATTTTCAGGTAACACATTTTCAACATTTTCATTAAACATTTCAAATATGTTAAACTGTAACGGTTGGAATGAAACGTTTTCCATTAACGTTAAAATTTGGTTAAAAAAACGTTATCAAATAACGGTTTGAGCACCGACCGCTATAAAACCGTTGAAAAACCGTTTGTGTTTGCTGGGTAGTTGGTCATTAAGTAAATCCAAAATGGCCACCATGCACCTAATTTTGTCAAGAAACCAGCTGTATGTAACGGTCTAGTGGAGATATTTTCATGAAACTGGTGTCAATTCCTAGCTTTTTAGGGGTGGGGAACCTGAATATACCATCAGAATTGAAATTAGGTCAGTAGGTCATGAGGTTGATCCAAGATGGCCATTAGCATCACTGTCAATAATTGCTCATTACTGATTTTCGTGTTCAAGAATAATTCTGAGGGCCAAAGGTGTGAGACAATCTTTTCAGGAGTTCAGGAATATGTTCTGAAAGTTATTTTTCACTCCTGTATCATGGATTATTGGGCTTCTTAAGGCGACACATAATTGATCTTTAGCTTCGCGGACCCGCCGACACAAGAGAAATTCTGCCGACCAAGAAAAAAAATGACCACTCACCAATTTATTTATTTGGCCCACCGCCGACCTTACCTGATGCAAATCCCATTCATATAGAACAATCCCATTCATATAGAACAAGCCAAAATCACCTGAATGGCACTTTAAAAAACAGTACAAGGAATTTCTCTTTCAACCAGTCTTATGTGCATCCCACATCAGTTATTTCACCCACATTGAGGTCACTTTTGCATCATTATTTCTTCCCTGGTTTTTGCCAAAATTTCACTTTTTATTTATCAAGAAGGTATTTCATACTAAATACGGTGTGCTAACTCTAAATTTAACATCATATTCCTTTGTAAAATGACTAAAAAGCAAGTCAGTTTAACTCTTGGTGGAACCTCAGTAATGGGAGCCAATGAGAGGCATAGTGGCTCCCCCTATAATTTGCACTGGAATGGGTGAATCATGCCAGTGGCAGACTGCCAGTGAGCAGTACCAGTCAGTGAGTCTTTGGTAGTAGTGACCAAAAATTATTGGAGGGCTGAACATACAGAACGGTCGCTTTTCTCGGTCTAATATTGTCCATTTGTTCGGTCTAGTATTTCTCAGGTCCACAAGGTTCCCTCACCTTGGTGGTCAATTTAGCTTGTCACGGTTGTTAATCTTTTCTTTTAATTCCTGCCATGTTGTCTATTTCCTTAAAAATCCCACAGCATTCATTTATCTCCAAAGCTGTGAAAGCGCCTTCCAGTATAAAACCCAATGTTCACTTATTGGGAGGTCGCACTTCTACAGCCAGGCTGTAGAGCCGCTGCAGGGAAATCCGCCGTTTCAACCAGCTCTTAAAGCTTCATTTTGGCGTGAGAGTCTCCCCCTGGTGTATGATGTCGATTTAGCGGATCAGATTTTTTCTCAGCTGACTTTGGGAGTCAAGATTGGCAGAGTGGCGGCTGTCGACCAGATTGTATCGCACAACTGGCCTTCGAGCCTTGAACATTTTGATAAGGTCACCGAGGTTATCGAGGCTGATCTGGCAGCAGGTCGCCTCCTGGGTCCATTTCGCTCTCCCCCATTCGATGCTTTCATTGTCTACCCTCTGGGGGCATTTTTGAAGAGGGACTCAACAAAGGTTCGTGTTATCCATGACCTGTCGTATCCAATTAGCGGGTCAGTTAATTCTTTGATTCGCCAAGATGAGTTTTCCTTCAGCTACGCGTCAGTCGATGATGCAGCTTCTATATGTAAGGGTCTCGGACCTGGGCCCGTTTTTATGGCCAAGTTAGACCTGCAGGATGCCTATAAGCACGTGTTCGTTCATCCAGACGATTGGCACCTGTTAGGTCTTTCTTGGCCAGACCGTGCTGGCTGCACGCAGTTTTACTTTTCTAAAGTCCTTAATTTCGGGCTCAGGTCCGCCCCTTACTTATTCGATGTATTTGCCTCGGCTCTCGAGAAATTCATGCGTCTTAGAGGTGTCCCGAACACGTTGGTTCGTTATGTAGACGTTTTTTGATCCTCGCCTCCTCTGGGGAGCTTTGCCAGAGGGCGCTCGAGTTGATGCTGGATACCTGCGCCTCTGCCGGGTTTTCTGTTCAGGCCTCGAAGGTTACCCCCCCCTCCCCTGTTGTAGAATTCCTGGGTATTATTATAGATTCGGAGCTCCATCAATTGCGTATCTCGGATAAACGCCTGTCCGATCTCAAGCATGAAGCCACTCACTGGCTGAATGTTAAAGTCCTGTCTAAGAGGAAGCTTTTAAGCGTCGTGGGGAAGCTGTCATTTGCCGCCAGAGTTGTGAGATCAGGCAAAGCGTTCATCGCTCGTCTACTGGCAGCAGCAAAATCAGCTCAATATCTCCATCATTCTGTTAAACTGAGTTATGAGGCTCAAGCTGACCTCAAGTGGTGGGTAGCATCAATCGCTTCCCACAATGGTGTCCTCTTTTACAATCCCTCTAGGCTCAATGACCCGATTCATGTGTACACGGACGCCAGTGGCGTAGCATTCTCAGGGTTTTGTTTAGATGAGTGGTTTGCCATTTCTTATACAGGTCGTTTCCATTCCATGCTTCAGGAATCTATTAACTGGAGGGAATTTCATGCTGTTGTCACCGCCCTTGCTACCTGGGGGCCCCGTCTTCAAGGCTCGTCTGTTATCTGTCATATCGATAATCAAGTTGTTTGCCACATACTTAATAGCCTCTATACCCCTGTTAGCAGGCTAATGTATTTTGTCAGGGAATATTGTTTCTTGGTGGAGAAATATTCAATTGCTGTGGCGCCAGTATATATTTCTACCACAGATAATATCGATGCAGATGACCTTAGCCGGCTCCGGGTCAGTGAGTTCAGGGCACGAAACCCTGGTGTGTCAGCTCAAATGACCTGGCCGGCCCAGGAATTTATGAATGACTATAGGCTATAGTTGTTTTATTTTTTTTTCTTCCAAAGTTGGATACTCATGTCTCTGGACTTATCTCCTCTGGTTGGGCCCCTAGGAGCAAGGCTGGCTATGCATCAGCCGTCCGCCGGTATATTTCCTTTTCTGAGTTACACTCCTTGCCCCCCCTCCCATTAGAGGAGATTAAAATTTTGCGTTTTGTGGCGTACTTGGATAGGCAGGGTCTGGCGCCCTCCACCGTGAGGGGTTATATTTCATCCTTAAGGGCTTGGGTAGTCTCTATAGGGTTTCCAGAGCCTCAGCTTTGGACTCCGCGGGTTCAATTGGCGGTCAAGGCCATCGTTAAAGCCCACCCCCTCCCTCGCCAGACATCCCCCATATCCTTTGATTTACTTTCACGTATGTTTTCACTACTATCATTTCATCATGATCATTTGATGTTAGCTGCAGCCCTGTCACTTCAGTACTTTGCATGCCTTCGGGCGTCCGAGTTGTGTACTGACCATGCAGCTGGCCGATGCCCGCTCAGGGCCGATGTTCAGTTTTCTGCCCACCAGGGGCGCCCATTCTCATTTACTCTGTAGCTTCTTCCAAAACGCTGCCTCATGGCTTTCGTGTCCATGTTGGTTGCTCGCACAAACCTGTTTGTGCGGTTTGCATCATCCATTATTTTCTATCTCAAGTTTCAACTTCTCTCTCATCACCTCTGTTCGTGTTTCAATCAGGTTTGCCCTTGACTTATTCAGCTTATAATTCGTCTATCAAATCGCTCATTTCCTCTCTCGGCTTAGACCCTTCAAATTTTTCATCTCATTCTCTGAGGGCAGGGGCTGCAACCCAGGCAGCTAGGTCTGGCCTGTCTCCCACATCCATCAAGCGGCTGGGTAGGTGGCGCTCCCAAGCGTACCTTACGTACTTGCGCCCTGAGCCAGAGACCTACTCTGAGTTGGCTCCTGCCCTTGCTCATGTTTCTTAGCCTGGCCTCATACGCACCCCCCCCCCTAGTTCACTTCTTTCCTAGAGGGACCTTTCCAATTAGGCTCTTAGGTGATTAAATTTTTTTTTTCACTATGTTCTATCAGGTCACCTCTGCTCTTGGACGTTTTTTCTTGGTTGGTCAGAGCAGACTTCTCTTGTTCTTCTATCTGTGTGTGTAATTCTTCATGTGTGTGTGACTGGTGTGTATCTGTGATGTCTCGTCTTTGTGTAACCGAATAAACGGTACTGCGACCAATTTCAATAAACTTTGCTTTCGAGTTCTCTGTTCAGGTTTTACTTCAATGAGTCTTTGGTAGTAGTGACCAAAAATTATTGGAGGGCTGAACATACAGAACGGTCGCTTTTCTCGGTCTAACATTGTCCATTTGTTCGATCTCGTATTTCTCAGGTCCCCAAGGTTCCCTCACCTTGGTGGTCAATTTAGCTTGTCACGGTTGTTAATCTTTTCTTTTAATTCCTGCCATGTTGTCTATTTCCTTAAAAATCCCACAGCATTCATTTATCTCCAAAGCTGTGAAAGCGCCTTCCAGTATAAAACCCAATGTTCACTTATTGGGAGGTCGCACTTCAAATTTTCCCACCGTCCCGTCCCCTTTCGCCAAATTTTCAAAATTGTAATAAAAATTTTGATTCAAAATTCCCTTTTTATAAATTTATTTAGGGGGAAGCCATTTAAGGCTCGGTAGGGTAGGCCCTAGTCTCTAGCCAATTTTCGTGTTATTATATTTATGTAAATATAAGCTAGATAAATCGTTTTCAAGTATTCTATTTTTGTTATACAAATTTCATACTTGTTTATAATTAAATGTCTCAAATTTAAAGTTAATGTGTCTGTCACATCTACCACCATTGTAGGTTGGTCAGAGCAGACTTCTCTTGTTCTTCTATCTGTGTGTGTAATTCTTCATGTGTGTGTGACTGGTGTGTATCTGTGATGTCTCGTCTTTGTGTAACCGAATGAACGGTACTGCGACCAATTTCAATATACTTTGCTTTCGAGTTCTCTGTTCAGGTTTTACTTCAACTTCCATTGATATTGAAATATAGGCCTAAGGACAACCTGGTTAGCATAGGGGGTTTTAAGTCAATGATCTCAACTCATGATATACATATAAGTTATTAATAGATAATACCAGTTAATCTCGTGAAATTATTAATATCAGTTAACCTCGTGTGATGGATTTTGTATGTCCCGTTGCCCTTGGAAGCTCCTAGCTATTCTTCTGTTTGCAGCAACCCAGTAGGGGTCTGCCCAGTGGCTCTAGGGCACGGGGCACGGTGGTCAGGTTGGGGTGAGTACTCAGATAGATCTCGGTGTGATGACACCACTGAAGTGAATGTTAAAGCATGGGAAACCAGCGATGGGTCTTACCGTAGACGATGAGAAATTGAATCTGAGGCGCTCCGAGCCGGACGTCCGGAAGCGGTCCCCGCGCATGCGCAGCGCGTCACAGGTCGCCGCGCCCCTGGCGTCGATTTACCACATCCTCCCCTCTGGTGAATTTGGGCCCCAGTCCTCGGTCGAGGGTAGGTCCATCCACAACGGAACTTCGGAGAGACAGCCACGCAGGAACTTCCGAGATCCAGCCACACAGGAACCTCGGAGATCCAGCCACACAGGAACTTCGGCGTCGTCTACTTCAGGGGTCAGGGAAGGTGTTCACTAATGTGCCGGGGACCGTGGAGCCGCCAGGTCCCGACCGTCACGACCGACAAGCGGTCCTGAGGTCAAGTAACCCGGACAACCCAACGGCCCAGCCAACTAATCTAGTGACGGCTCTGCGGGCCGACCGAGTCCGTCGGACCCCGACCGTCACGACTGATTACCAGCCTCGAGGTCAAGTAGCCCGCACGGCTCGGGAAGCCAACAGAGTCGCCGTCCCAGCCGAAAACTGAATGTGCCAGAAAGTGAGGGACACCCGGCCGCCGGAGGCCAACTATGAAGACTAAAGTTGATCGCAAGAAAAGAAACCCATCTTGGGTAACCCTAAACAAGTAGTGACACGGACAATAATGGGGGGGTGATAGTAACTCCTCCAATGCGATAAACCACCCCACGGTGAGGACCAACAAAAACGAAATGGCAACAGCAAAACGGCAACAGCGTTCTAGAGGTATCGTGCACTGACATGCAAACACGCGTCAACTATGCGCGTGACACACAACTAAAGTAACCTTAGATTCTAGAAAAAGCGGGATACAGCAACACCTTAAAGTGAACGAAGGCGCACAAACCATCGGAGATTCAAAACAAACCAATCAGACCATTTCAGCGGACAACTGTCCGTAAACAATACCATAGCTCCCAAAGCATTGCGTGAAAAACGTGTTACTAAAGCATCTCATTAAAAACTTGTTACTAACTAACGACAAAATGGGTTAATCAAACAGTAAGGTGACAACTTAATCACTAAGGCTGACGGAAGGTGATCAGCCGTAACAACTTATATTCTACTGTCCAAAAAGCAGGGGGGGTGGTGATCGGGCGTGAGCGTACCACAAGCAATTTCCATCAATTTCTGTTAATTATTTGACATATATGAATTATGCTTAAAGGCACACACTCATCGAAATCCAACTTTATATACAACTATGCCCCTATGAATGAATCAGGTGTTGCGAATGCATGCAGCTAAAAGTTCCCCAAATTGGTTGTCACCATAAATCAGAAAAAATACATGAAATTGGCATTTTAGCCCAAGTTTGTGGACCTCCAGCATGTTCAGTCAGCTGTGCAGTGACGTGAGGCTGGGTAGCCCTCCCCCTCCCTCCTCAGCTGTTATGGACAATGGGAGAAATATAAACTTGTAATTTTGACCACAAACATGACCGTGATATACTGAATGGGGGGATAAATAAATTCTCTTGTAAAACTGTGATGAACTGTGATCTTCATTTCAATTTTTCATTGCAGCATTCAAAATGACATGATGAGTGTCTCAATATTAAAATGAATAGTGACTGAATTGGTGGCACAATTGACAAGCTCAGACTGCAAAAAGAGAAAACAATTTAGGGAACATTTTCATAATAGATTTCATAATTTTATACAGTGTATTTAATACTGTTTGTTTATTTAAAAAATATCTATCTATCTATCTATCTATCTATCTATCTATCTATCTATCTATCTATCTATCTATCTATCTATCTATCTATCTATCTATCTATCTATCTATCTATCCATCTGTCTAGCTGTCTATCTATCTATCTATCTATCTATCTATCTATCTATCTATCTATCTATCTATCTATCTATCTATCTACCTACCTACCTACCTACCTACGTGTACCTATCTAACAGTCAATGTTCCAGCCAGCATTTTTTGGGCATGTGGGAATATTGAAAAGGAGGGTACTAACTTTCCAGATTCGCACTTTTCTATATCGAAGACCCTTATTTGCTCTATGTTTTGCTTTTTACTCTAAAATGGGCATGGTGCATAAGAAGTTGGGCATGGTGCACATGAGGTTGGGCATGGTGTTGCACCATTCCTAGCTGGAACACTGTAATCTAGCAGTTCTGTCTATCTATCTGGTACTCTGGCAGTTCAATTATATTTCAGTACCAAAATGCGATCTGGACTTGTCAGACATGGAGCTGATTAATCAGTGTCAAGTCAACTTTGTAGGACCAGCCCATCAAGTGATTGACATTAATGTTGCTGGAACTCCTCTGAAAATTGTTCACAGTTTCAGTTTGTCTCAAATTCATTTGTCACCTTTATGTTGGTTTGATTGTTTAATGGTGTCATTTCTATAATATTTCACAGCTATGTGGCCTATGTCTATCCTTTCCAAAGGTTTTGATAAGTCACATGTATTTGTTTATTAAAAACCCAGTCTCGTGTCATTGAAGCACTTGCCTGCCAAGAGAGGTCGCTTTTTACTGTGCCAAAATTATTGCCAAAATCTAGAACTTAAAGTTAGTTTTTAATGGGTTTATTTTGGAATGAATTTGAAAAGACCACTCTAGGGTTTCTCTAAATATAATGCTTGACACTTTCAACTGATAAAAAAAGTGGGGTGGAGTGGCCCTTTAAGGGCCTCTATGCTGGTTAGCACAAGTCAAGGCCTACCAGTACCAGCTTCTTTCATCTATTTCTGTCAAACTTTGTCTGTCACATTGATATAGAAAAAATTAGGACCAGTTCAGTGAGAAAAATGCACTCTTGCAACTGGCTGTCCCTTAAAACAGGCGTCCCACATGGCTCAGTAACTGGCCCACTCCTGTTTAACATATTTATTAATGATTTCATATTTAAACTTCAAAATCTATGTAATGTTTATAACTATGCTGATGACAACACTCTTTCTTTCTCACATGCTAATCCTGTCATCATAAAGAACATGCTTGAATCTGCCTCACATGCAGCTACTACATGGTTTACTGATAACTTCATGAGAGCTAATCCCTCTAAATTTCAAGCAATTTGCTTCAGTAAAGAGGACCTTTCAATTGAGTACAATATCGATGGTAACACAGTTGAATCTGAAAAGGTAGTTAAACTTTTAGGTGTACAACTTGATAACAAACTTTAACCACCATGTATCAACAATATGTAAAAAAGCAGCTAGACAAATTAACATCCTATTTCGCTTAAACAAAAATTTAAACTACCAATGTAAGTTAAGAATTTATGATTCATTCATTATGTCTAATTTTGTTTACTGTTCCGTAGTATACAATGCCTTTACAATGAAAAATGAAAAAAAATAGAAAAGCTGAATAAAAGGGCACTCCGACTGGTCTGCAATGACTACATGTCTAATTACAGTGAACTCCTAAAAACTACCAACAAGCAGATGCTTTATGTTTATAGGAAATTTGTTTTGGTAGAACATGTCTATAAAATTCTTAATAACCTAGCTTTGGTTGTAGAACCTGATTTTTATGACAGACAAAGTGCTGCATTTTCCTTTTGTGATGATTTTAAATTAGTACTACCAAAGTTCAATTCCATCACATATGGACTCAGATCAATGGCTTATCAAGGTGTTGGTTTATGGAATGATATCCCATGTCACATGAAGCATTGTGAATCTTTCAAATTATTTAAGCAATTTGTTCGTAAAAATTTGAACGTAATGGATTGTCAATGTGGATCCTGTATTATACGCTTGAAAGATAACTTGTAAGTTTAAGATCAAATATGATGAGTACTTTGATATTTCATCTTTCATCTGTAAATAATCACCATTTAATTGTTTTATCATTGTCGGCTAAAAGCCCTGGTGGCTTGTGTTATTGTTTATATTGTCACCTCCGACTTTAAATAAAATTTTACTTACTTACTTACTTACTCATGATAGCCGATGAAGTGTCATATTCTCTACTTTCAACATGGGATACATATAGACTGTTGAGATTTCGGTTTTTTTTTGTCCTACCGACTCTGGGGGCTACCGGAAGTCCGGTGATGAGGGTAACTGCAGTTACCCTCATCCTATCGGCGGCCATGCCACTGCCCACTAGAATAGTTTGCAGGCAATTTTCTAGCATTTTGGACACTTACCAAGCTGTTTATTTGGTGTACAATGTTGATTGAACTGTGAAGCATACATCTGCGCTGAGACAGAAGCTGTAGACAAGTCCAGTGATGCATATTTTGGGGAAATACAAATTATAAATGATGAGGGTAACTGCGCATCTCCCAAACATATGGATGAGGGTAACTGGAAATGCAGATGAGGGTAACTGACACAATTAGTGTTTTTAGAAGGAAATAGGCTGCAACGGTTGTCACTGAGCAGGTGCAGATATCCACCCTAACTTTTTTAGTCACCTGAGCAACCTCCCTGAACATGCTGAAGTCCTTCGAAAGTATATCCTGCGATCAGAGACATACAACACATGTGCACCAAAATCAATTTCAAAGCCAAAATCCCAAAAGGCAGTCTGTTTGCAGAGTTTGAATATAGCTTAAATTTGTCAGCATGCATTGTGGGCCTACGGGAGGTAAGCAGACACACTGATTGCAAGGTACAGGGAACCCGGCACATTGGGACACGGGACAGATTAGGTAAGGCACTCTAAACACAGGGGGGTCAAGATGACAAGCTCTAAAGTGGTAATTCCTGGTCCCTAAACCGAAAACTCCAATAGTATTGGTTTATGTTCTTCCCACAGCTCAATGACATTTTTCTGAAAATAGCTTTATAAATTGAAGACATGGAACATTAAATATATTAGATATTCTGATCATATGAAAACAAGATCTATAAAATAATTTAATTAGGCACCAAATTTGGAAAATTTTCTTATCAATGCATAATGATAAATTTGAACAGGCCGGCAACTCAATGAAATTGAGAAACTAAGAGTTTAGAGACAACAAGAACTATCTAAATAATTTCAAAATGGTGTCATTTCAAAACCAGTTTTTACAGGTTTCCATATGGTAACACTCATGCTGTTCTAAGATTATAATATAATGAGCGTATGAGGCAAAATATAGTGTGAAACGTCAAAATTTACACATTTCTGCTTCGGAGACAAAATAATTTAAAATACCAATATATTGACTTCAAATGAAAGACAATTTCATCAGCTTTCATATGACACCATTCATGAAGCTCTACAATTAAGACTGATGAAGATATGAGGCAAAATATAACACCCCCCTCTGATAATTTTGGCGTTTTTGACTAAATTAAACGTATAAACTTCATGGCTCATGAGGCAGGCATTCCCAAAGTCCAAAATTGAAAAAAATGCTATATTTGGTCATTCTACTGCTTGGAGAATGGGAATCACTGCAAACCGCATCAAAATAAAATAAAAAGTCTTTTTTGAACAGGTCTACTGTGCATTTTGTACATGACTTCCTGTTAGATCAAAACATTGGCTTGGAGAAAGCACATGTTTCAGAAAAAGTCAATTCATATACAATCAAATTGCTGTCAGGTATAGAAAATCACTTAGAACTGTGTATTCAGTCACTGTGGACAAAACCTATGCAAACCTTGAAACGTCTGTGATATTTGATTAACAGCCTTCAAAGTTTCAATCCGAGTCGCCAAAAATTCTGTGTTGACATGGCCGTAGGAGAATTTATACTTACTTTTTTTCATGAATCTATATCCTACGATTTGTCCTTTTAGCAATTCACAATGATAGATATTCCGTGCAATATAAATATTGTCCATGAACAATTCCATGTGGATAAATGGATGCACAAATGCACAAATTAGAGGTTCTTTGGCAAAATTTCCTGGCTCTGTGAGCCTCTTTCACATTTTTTATGCTCTGACAATGTTTAAAGGGGCCCTGTTAAGCAAGCTCGATCATCTCATTTAGCATTGTTTGGCATTGGCTGTTTTTTTGTAATCACCTGTTTCGAATCTCAGTTCAGTGGAGTGCACCAATGAATCTGTGCAGGGCCGGATTAACCCTTGATGGTGCCCTAAGCTGCCTGCCAAGTTGGTGCCCCCCCCCCCACCACCCAAGCTGCAGTAGTGACAAATTTCCAGATTTGACCTGATTTTCGCAGGCGCTCAACTTGAGTTGGAGGGGCCTCAGGATCAGGGCTATTTTTCCCATTGGCGACTGTACCCATACTTTACAACAGGGTTTTTTAAATATTTAATTTACTCATTTTACATTTTCAAGGGTTGGGGCACCTCGAGGAGTTTGGGGCATTTTTTTTCATGTTTTGTTTCTGTCATTTTAATGATTTTAATTTTTGAGGGCTTGGAGTTGGGTGGCCCAACCTGAGGGGGGCACACTGAGTGCCCCCCTCCAATGAGTGGGGCCCCCTGAGGGGTGCGGTATGTGGGGAATTTTTTCACGTTTTATTTCTGTCATTTTAATGAAAAGTTTTTTTTGCCGGGGCCCCCTGGGGGTGCCCCCCCCCCCTGAGGGATGGGCACCCTGAGGAGTTGGGGCACCCTGAGGGGACACCTTTAGGGGCACACTGAGGGGGCACCCTTAGGGGTGTTGGGCAATTTTTTTTTTATGTTTTATTTTGAACAGTCATTATATAATGTTTTTGTTTTTTGGAGGGCTCATGGTGCCCCCTGCTAGCATGGTGCCCTAAGCTGCAGCTTTTTCAGCCTATTTAGTAATCCGGCCCTGAATCTGTGAATTCAATGTGTGGTTGTGGGACCATGAATATAGATGGATGATCTGTTCCTGATACGGGATTTAAATTAGATCAAGGTTATGAGTCGCATCAAAGAGAAACCATAATTTTTCATTCATAGAGTGTATTAATATTGCATATTTATATAAGAGAGAATCTCAAATTTGGTTTTCTTTTAAATGATGTTATATCACCTGGAAAGGCATGAGTATGGGGTGACAAAAGTGACCCGATGGGTAATTGCCCATTTATACTTTTCATAAGTGTATATAGTCCAAATACAGAGAAAATAAGTCCCATCATTGCGCTGACACTCAGTCGATGGCATCATTTAGCAAAAACTGAAGTATGAGGGGGTTGAGCATGCACCTTCCCCAACTGGAGCCACTGTATCAGAGCCAATGTTTCTATTTTGCAGAAGTGTTTTAAACAGTTACCCTCATCATCAGGTTTGTTTATGTCAGAGTTACCCTCATCATCCGTTCCAGTTACCCTCATCATTGAAAAATGTTTATTTTGAAGATTACATGAAATCTCGCAAGAAATAAGTAAGTTTACCCCTCATTATCAGCTTTCCACAGTTTTTGCTTAGCGCCTGTGGCCTCATTTCTCCATTTCATAGCCCACAACTCTCAGGAACTGCCTGTAAACTTTTCTAGTGGGCAGTGGCATGGCCGCCGATAGGATGAGGGTAACTGCAGTTACCCTCATCATCGCACTTCCGATAGCCCCCAGTGACCGACCGACTCAAGAAAAAGAGCCTCGAGAGGATCCGAGAAGCTAAAGATCAATTATGTGTGGCCTAATGACACTGACAATAAAATAAGAGTTTCAGATGGAATAAATTTTAATCTTAGCATTACCCAAAGGAGTAAAATGGGTTAGAGCCTGGAACTGCCTACATTTCCCGCCGCCGCGAGCTGACTTTCCTGTCAGCTGAAGTCAGCTGAGATGAGTCAGTCTAGCAGCCGACTTTGATAGAAGTCAGCTGAGCTGAAATCACAGCTTGAAGCCAATTGACTTGAGTATGTGGCTATTGTACTCCAATTTGAGACAGAATCAATTTAATTTTGCAAATTGCAACTAAGAGGGGTTCAGCTTTTATGCCTTATGATGACAATTAGTGATCACAATCAGATTGCAATTCGCACCTTTGATACTAGTGAGCCCATTGCTTTGATACGACAGACCATTGGGTAGTCATTGTGTTAAATTGCAGGCCTAGTCTTAAAGTTTTTTAAAAACGTTTTTAAAAACTTCTCTGACATCTGAAAGACATTTTTAAAGAACCCTGTAAAAATTAACAAGATCACCCATTTCCCACTGGGAAGTTTATTATTGTCAGGCAGGGTATTGTTCTTAAATTCCAATTGGTAATACAGTTGGAATTTCCAACTCTATCCAGTAGCTATATTTCAATTAGATTTTTGTCATATATATGGGACTGTCATCCCACAGTTCAATAATGAAACAAACTAAAGTAGGCACATTTTGTTTAATTAATATGAATGAGAATTTTTTTTTTGATGACTTACATTTATTGCTCTACATCATTCATGAAATAACGCTTCAAGTTAGCCGACTTTAGTCAGCTGCAGCTGCAGCCAAGAAAAGTCAGCTAGCTGAAAAAGTCAGCCATAATTTCTTCAAGTGAGCTGACAAAAGGTGGCTGACATGGTTCCGGGCTCTAAAATGGGTCAGTAAGTTGTACTTATTGGGGATTACTGCTTAAAATCTCAGGGTTTTAATGAAAGATGGCATCTGCTTGATGGCCACACCGATATAGAAGGAACACATCCAAGACCAAAGACAAATTTTAAAACGATTTTTTAGGGCTTTTCTTGGTTAAGGAGATTGTTTCCAGTGACAAAATCATAAAGCATCCATTTTCAAATATGACTATAAGCCTGATAGCTAAAGAACATGAACAAGGGGTATGCTGAAAAAACCTATTTGGTACTAATTGTGAAAAAAGGTGCAATCATCAATCATAACTTGTAACCAGAAACACAACCGAACATGAGTCAATTATTTGGGGTTATCATGTATTTGTCTGCTAGTAGATGATGTACCAAAGAAGACAAAGGCCTTTGCAATGATAGTCCCATTTAGTTTCAATTCTGTGCACTTCATTGTAGCTCATTGTAACCTTTTAAAATCACTTGCATTAGCAACAACAGCTTTTTTTGCTACCACAAGGCACAAACTCGATACATGTGGATGAAGCATCTTCCTCCATTGTCCAAATAATGGGCTTGATTTAACTTACAACACCAGTGTCCAGCATCAGGATTATCAGAAGTAATGAACACCTCTCCACTGTATGTCCAGCTTGGTAAGCAGCTCAATGAACGTTCTAAGTCAAAGCAGTTGAAAGCACCAAGATTTGGGGAATGGACTTGATGTATCCATTTTTTTTGTCATACAACAGGACTGAAGGAATGCAAAATTTCAGCGTCAGATGTTGTCTTTTGGACATTCCAGAAGGTGGAGATGATGCAGTGCAAATCTCAAATGCAATCTATAATTAATTCATCTGCATGAGGAATTGCTGCTGTGAATGCTGACAACATAACTACAACTGTGTTAATCATGACGGTCAACTTTATACAACTTCATTTGTTTGCATTAAAATTGTGCAAAAACAGTCTGGTAGATACAGTATCCCCAGTAAATGAGTACACCCCTGCGACTCTGGATTAATTTGCTCAGAGCTCCACACTCAATTGAAATAATCCACCAAGTTCATGATATGATATTGCCTTGATCTAGTAAAATGTCCATGTAAACATTGAAGGATATGCAATCATTTATTTGTAGCTGACAAATATTAAAAGGTAAGAGGGCCACCAAATAAGTGAGTACACCCAATGTAAAAGAGACATTGGCTTGACCTGAGAAATGAGTAATTATTGCTTATAAGTGCTAGTGAAAATTTTTATTTTGGAAAATGGCATTGTCAGTGTAAATTACATCACACTCACTAAGTTTGTAGAAAAGGACAGCCAATTTCTACAGCCACATTATGAGTAGCAGAGGGCGCATCATATTGTGATGCACAGGAATCTCTCTCTCCATTGAAATAGCATTGCTGATTTGGGATGACTACCTCTGGAAATGTTTGCCGCTCCACAGCGTCCACAGTGGCCATTGGAATTTCCTGCTCTTTTTGTTACATAAAGTTGATGTAATCAGGGGCGTATCCTGAGGGGGAGGGGTTCATTACATGGGGTGAATACGAGGCGCTCTGCAGCTTTTCCTATCTCTTCCATGTTAATTTTTGGCCTGAGGGCGGGGGGCCATGCCCAATGGCCCCCCTTAAATGCTCCACTGGATGTGATCTATTTTATAATTACATACTTTGTACACAATTTCCATGAGGTTAACATGCAAAACTTGTCAATTTTCAGATCACTCCCGTGTATATTTTGCATTGGTTGTACTCACTTATTTTGCAGCACAGTTATTTAAACGCTCACAACTTACAAATTCTTAAGTCTGCACCATTGAAATTTTACAAACACATTTTCTTAGGTCCAAGGGATGTCATATGTAGTTAAAGTTGGATTACTCAAGTTAGTTCCTGACTTATAAGCAAATTAGTCAATATGTTGCTAGGGTGTACTCATTTACTGGGGGATACTGTATGCTTCTACATGTGTTGCCATTTTGACTTCCTATATTCTAGGCTTTTAGCACATGTATGTCAAGTAAGATAGAATATTTGAGCCTTTTGTTTTAACCACATGCTTGTGGTAGATAGTTGAGATATCATCTGCCAGTAAGTCTTACAGTTCTGTTTTTATTTGCTTAAATTTACAGGAACCCATTGTATTTTTTTACAGGAGTTTCAGGTGGAACTCTATGACAGTCACCTTGCTCTCTCATTTCATGTACTATTCTCCAGAAATTCCAGAAAGGCAACGGATTGCCTTCACTAGAATAAGGTTGAGTTCTCACCACTTGGTATTTGCGACAGGTCGTTGGTGTCGGGTAGCTGCTGAGGACAGATTGTGCCCATGTGGTGCCATACAGACAGACTCTCATGTGCTACTTCAATGTCCACTCACTCAATGGTCAAGAAGACTTCATGATATACCGGACTGCCAAAACTTAGCATATCTATTTGACTCCGTCTCATTGATTAGTATTTGTGCTTTATGTCATGATATCCTTAACTGTGCACAATACAAATGACTCTTAATATTTTTCCATTTCACACATTTCACCTGAATTTTCCTGTATGATCAAGTATTCAGCCAAATAAACTAAACTATAGAAGACTATAAACGCAATGTCCAAGTGAAGACTAAGTTGGCCAATGCCCTTTCGAGAGAAGGCAAAGACATACTTCTTCGGCAGTCCTGACAATTTGCAGGTTCTTAGTGGTAGTATAATATTATGGACAATTGCTGCTCCATCAATAGTCAGTGCATCAACGCTTGGCATATCTGCCTGTATTTGAGTCTTAAACGCATGGAATGAGTTGAAATTTAAGATAAATATGAAGATTACCAATATAATAGAGTGCATGTGGACAAGATTCATCTTCATGGACAAAAATATGTATATTCCTCAGATTGTCTTCCAATGTAGTTGAGCAAATTGATAATGGTCTTGCCTGAGCACACTAATTTGGAAAGCAGATTGATGACAGGGAATTGACAGTATTTACAGTTTGTTGGGTATGATGGTTTCATTCAGTTACTTGGTCAGGGATCCAATCTGCTGCATGTTGTTCAGTTGTTCAGTAGTGATAATGCTAGAAGTCCAAAGACTAGAGTAACTACAGGCATATTTAACATTGTCATCCCGCTTTGAAAAGTTGGAAACTTAGACATAAGTTGCACACACCATTTCCTGATTGTAAGCACACTCTAAGCATTCTATGATATAATAGCATGCCTTGTAAGTTTCCCGAAGGAGTATTTATAGGGATCCCCAAAGGAGTATGTACATACTTTAAAGAAGCACTCTCCTCAACTACATTGTATGTAAGGCAAGGTCAGCATCGATGAGACTTTCTACGCATCTGCTTCCTTCTAGCAGCCACTGGCCTGAAGCTTTCTTCACATTCGTACTTTCCCAGTTTGATAATAAATTAAGATTCCTCATATAATTCAGGGAATGGCCACTGAATCTGTTTTACTCAGGGGAAAGGTTGTTGGTTTGCTGCCAGCACAGGAACCTGCTTGGCTGGGATTTACCAATTCTGTTGATCTCTTTTTCAAACTTATTCCATGCACAATCAAGACAGCTTGTTTACAGTCGTCTGGAAACAGTAGTAGGAAAGACAGATTGGCAAATGTTGACATCTTTTTTAGCACTCTGGGAAGCATGATATACTCCCAAGGAGATGTCAAAAACTGCTTCTTCAGAGCCACTTCACACTATCAACTGACGCTTCTTGAGCCACCTGCAATAAAAGAACTAAGCTCAATGCATGAGGTAAAGAGCTCAGAAGATAATCAGTAAAAATTAAAGAGACCTGCAGGATAGCTTTGTATAACCTGGGCCTCATCAAATTTGAATGCCTTCTCGAAGTGATGCACTTCAGATTGGACATGTGGTGAAATAGCTTATGACATTGTGTTTGATATAACGGGTTAGAGAAGAATTCTTGGATGTCAGAGAACATTGAAGTCCTTGTGCGGGTATGATATAGTGTTTGGTAAGCCCAGTCACTCAACTGTAATTGTTTGCAATTCTTGATAGTCTGTGGGATGCTGAAAAACTTATACTCCTGTCCCCTGAAAATGAGCTACACATACTGGCACCAATGGACAAGGGGTCTGAACAATATTGTCAGTCACTGATAAGACATCATCACATAATTTTCGCTGGAACTATGGCGCCAGTGATTCAAATCAAGCACATGCTTAATTGGTTGCCTCTGTTGATATATGACGAATTTTGTCATACTGCATTGATATACCCAAGAGAGAAAGCTATCGATAACATTTTGGCTGTTGTGCTGCTATGACAGAGTAAGCAAATTGATATTCAAAGAAATAGATGAATCTTCCACAATACAGCATCTGCAAAATACTGCAGATGAAAAGCACATCCAATATCACCAGTGCACAGCTAATGCACAAGATTTTGCCATATTAGCTTGGTTTCAAAAATCCAATGGCAATTGACTTGCACAAGATTCTTCCTTATAGGTCCCAATGCGGAGAAACACGCCATTAGATGTTTCTTACTTTTCATTGATAATTATTTATCCTCGTCCTTACAACAGCAGATTCATTTGGGCATCGTTTCATACACAGTTTCCAATGATTAGCATCAAAATCCAAGATGGCTGCCAACCGCCATCTTGAATTACATCAGATACATGTGTCTGCCTTTGTAATGTTATCACTTGATGTTTTTGACCATGTTATACCACATATGCGACTTCTCAGTTATCATAATGGCATGTAATTCGCAGTTTATTGACATTTTATGGTCGCCATTTTGAAATGGCGGCCATTTTGAATTTAGAGATTTTTCAGTATGGCTCCATATCCAATTTTTTAGAGTATATTCAGAAGATCATCTGTGCCAAATTTCATGCTTGTAACACAAAGTGCTGAAATGGTTTCAGCTATCTGCTGGACTAACATCTTTGTGGCTGCCAAGGATGCTATCTTCACATCACCCCCTGAGATCTTAAAGTTACCCGAATGATAGGTCAGCTTTCGTATGAAAAACTTCTAATTTTTGGCCTACCCTGTGTATTGTGATCTCGACACTCAGTGTGTAAATTTTCTTTGTTGTAGGACGTTTTTTTCTACCTCTAATGACTCCCCAAGTGCCCTTAATGACCCCTGGATTTATTTCGGGTATGCACGGAAATAATGAAAAGGACTTAGTGCATTTTCTGTTGTGACATCATCACCATTGTCAGAATTTGTTAACTTGTAGCTACATATCTATAACAATGGTCATTGTGACGTCATCAACAGTGGATGTGCTGGAGGATGGAGGCACTATCTTGAAAAAGTTTCTAAAATAACTTAATAATTGTTGTAGCAAAAGAGATACTTCAACAAATTAGTCAAAAATATTATTTATCATAAGTTTGTATCATACTGCCTATGAAACCACCTATATTGAGACAAAGGGTACTATCATTCAGGGCAACTTTAACTAAAACTCCAAAATAAAAACAACTTACTATTTTGAACTTTTGGGTGATGCCAAGAATCCAATATCTTCTATCTGAAAATATTGTTCTATTACCAGTGTTATTGAGGAGCCAAATAATCCATGATACATGAGGGAAAATTAGCTTTCAGAACATATTCCTGAACTCCTGAAAAGGTTTGTCTCACAGCTTTAGCCCTCAGAATCATTTGTGAACATGAAAATCAATAATGAGCATCTATAGACAGTGATGTTAGTGTCCATCTTGGATCAATTTCATGACCTACTGACATAATTTCAATTCTTATAGTATATTCAGATTCCCCACCCCTAAAAACCCAGGATTTGACACTAATTTCATGAAAATATCTCCACTAGATCGCTACATACAGCTGGTTTCTTGACAAAATTAGGTGCATGGTGGCCATTTTGGATTTACTTAATGACCAACTAAGTTCATCTCAAATCTGATGGCATGTATGGATTCCTCAACCCTGAAAACCTAGGTATAGACACCAATTTTGTAACCGTATCTATACTAGATCAAGAGATAGAGCCATTTTCTTTTAGTAACGACATTCATGGCGGCCATATTGGACAAAACTGATGACCAACAGACCTAATTTCAAATTTGATGGCATATTTGGATCCCCTACCCCTGAAAACCTAGGTATAGACACCAATTTTATTGAATTATCTCAACCGGTTCAGGAGATAGAATATTTACTTAATTTATGGCATCCACGGTGGCCATACGAGGGGTTTTCCGTAAGTTCTGGCCAACTAGTCATAACTTTTGCTATATTATACACAGATACATGCAATTTTGGCAAGTTTATATTCAGGTAATATGCAATTGATTTGCAAAATATCAGATTCTAGAAATAAAAATAAATGGCTTTTCTGTTACCATGGAAACCTGAAGTCATGGAATGCGGCCCAGATTTTGTGGTAATTTCTTATTATTAGCTCAAAACCTGTCCACGTAACTGGCTCCACTTAATAAATCAAAGCATATCAATATTTTTTTTCTTCTAACAATCAATGGGCTTATTTTGAAGAACTAAATAACAATAGAAACAATGTTATTGAACATATTTTAGTCACTTAACCATCCTTGATTCAGTAACATCGGGTTTCAGTGAGATGAGCAACTTTGTGATTAGTAAATGAGATAACAGACATCTATGAAAATCATATAATTTGCTTGAAAAATCTGACAGAGAGAGTAAGAATCTTCTTAAATATAAATACAAGGAAGATAGAATGAGTAATAAAACCATCTGAACCGTGTATAGGTTTTCTTGAAGGAATAAAAGACAGATGACAGAATCCAAGAACCGGAAAAACGCATAGACACAGAGATACGCTTTTTACAGGGAATAAAAGTATGAACAGATACTAATGTACCTCCAATTGGTCACTTGGGGATGTTGTGAATTATGATGCTTTTTTTCCACAAGTTTCCAGTTGAAAATCTCTCAAAGTGATTAACTTTTTTGACAAGACAATTGTGTCACTCTCTGTTTTTGTGCCCCGGGCCGCATTTCAAGACTTCTGGTTTCCATGGCAACAAAATCAAGCATTATTTGTATTTCTATGATCTGTATTAACTAACCCAAATATCATGTGTCTGCTTAAAATATTGCTTAAGTTATGGCCAGTTGGACAGAACTTTTGGAAAACCCCTCGTATTGGATTTAACCACCAATAAAGCGCTGCCATGGCAACCAACCAGCTGGATCATGTTGACTAGTCATTATACTAAAATTTTAGTGAAAAAAAAAATTAATTTCAGCTGATAGGGATCTCCCAGGTCCCATTTAATGTATTTTGGCGGCCATTTTGGAAAGTGGCGGCCATCTTGGATATGAGGCAAAAATTCAAGATGTCCCCAGGGCCAATTTTGAAGAGCACATCTAAAACCACCAGAATCCACTGAGAAAACCTTGAATGGAAAAATTGGCTGTTTTTTTCTGGCCCGGACCTGTCTATCATGGCAGATTGCAGTTTACGTGTTGCCTTTCATGGAATCAAAAATGTCTACATCGAGACGTATTCTCAGTTACTGTTTCCCCTTTACCTGAACCCCTGGCTAAATTCGATCCCACTTTATGTTTGCGTGCTTATATTCAGACCACTTCAGTCCAACGCTGTGCCGTCCCAAACAGCTCCGTGTTTCTCACATTGCAGAAACCTTTACGTCCGATTGATTCCACTACAGTTTCCACGGTGCTCTGTAAAGCTTTTTTATTAGATGGACTTTCTAATCAAGGATATTTGCCTAAGTCCTTTTGCCCTACTGGTGCTACCCAGGCAATAAATTGTGTAATTCACCCCGACGTTGCCAGACATACTGGCCGCTTGCGCTCAAAAGACACCTTTGATAAACATTATGTGCACACCATTACAGATGATTTCATATTTGTAGACATAAATCAAATAACAAAAAATTTAGCAAAATTTTTGATCTGACATCAGAAAATCCTGCCAGGTGGTTGGTCAAGCTGTACACAGCGTGTCACCTTTTTTCAGTTTGCTTCAAGCAAGTGATGTTGGCTGGAAAAATTATGTCATAATTTCAACCAATAAACTGCTGCAAAGGCCAACTTGGTATTGTGGCAGTTGTTCACACTTGTCAGACCGCAATCCTCATGAACTGTTGTATTTCACACTAGTGTGTTACAGTTGATTGCTTCAGTTGATATTAAATCAGTCTCAAGCCAAATCTGAATGGCTTCAAATCTCTGAAAGCTAAATTATCATACCTTGACCAAATGCATTGTAGTTGATAAAAGTAAAGGGACTATTCAGAATTAAATTTTATGAGTGGGTCGAGGGGGGGTGGTATTTTCTATAGTTTTACTTCATTGGGAACCAGCTTTTGCACATGCTCCTTTTGACTTGGGGTAATGAGAATATTTCCCAACAGGATACCAATTTTTCCCGACTGTTTCAAAGGGGGTACTTATTTTTCACAACATGCTTAATTGTCGAATGAAATTTTAACAAAAGAAAATTGTGGTACTATAAATATTTGGGAAACCAAAGCGGGGTATCACTTTTCACAGAAAGTTCCATCAAAACTCCCCAACCCCCCCCCCCAGTCATAAATTCTGAATTATCCCTTAGAATAGGGGGGATGATCCAGTGATGGTGCCAACATTCATTAGAAAAACATAATAGGGATCAAACCAGGGTCCCAGTAATTTGTAGCCCATTATCATGTTGCCTGGGCAGAGCGCTCCTCTGAGAAAATGTTATAAACATGTGTCTGTTTGTTTTCTGTAAAAAATAATCATAGTATTATACTTTGTGATGTGTGTACTAAAAATTTGTGAAACACTAACAGAAAGAAACTCTCACTTGAAACAGCTAGAGTCAGTTCCATAGAGCAGATCAATGGATTAGAATGCCATGGTCACCCATGCAAAACGCTTTGTCACTTTTCAGGAGAGAGTGGTGTCATACCTTCTATCAACCAATGAAGCAGGAAAAATGATGTATTTTCTTCCACAAATGTCTACAAATATGAAATCATCTGTAATGTTCCTTTGCATTATGTAAAAGATTTGTTGTGTGTATAACCTTCCAAATGGTGTCCACGTTTATTGTCCCTTGTCTATCTATATCTCCTTATATCCCTTTGAGTTTGCCTCACCCCTGAAGTGTTTTACTGTTTACAGCATTTTTCTAATCTAGTGTTTTCTTTTCTACCATTTTCTATTGTTAGACATATAATGTTCATGTTACTACTTTTAGCCATTTATCTGATTACCGATATATTCATTAGCTTCATTTATTCTGTCTCTCTACTAAGCATAATTAAGAGTCTGTTGCGTTGCAATATATTTATAAAATAGTTTTTCAACTACAACAGACTCCACTAAGCGCAGTAAGCGTACGGCGCCCTCTGTCATCTTTGTTGTGTCATACTTAAATTTAAAGTAGTATTGCTTAAACTACTGCCTATATACTCCCATGTATCCATGCTTTTATGCGTTCCGTGTAATAAAGATGATTTCAGCTTAATTAATTAAGAGTCTGGTGTGTTGCAATATATTTGTAAAACTTCATAGCATTATCTCAGAGTGGACATTGTATTAGACAGAATGGGCCTTTATGAGCCATATTTAAACAATGTTTTGATGGCCTGTGGAGCCAAGTTGACATGTCAAGACAAGTTTATATTATTTGTGATAAGACCTGGACTCTTTTCTGATAACAATATTGTGAATATCTTGAATTGTAATGCTTGCTTGAGAGAATGATTAAGCCCAAAATGGACGTAGACGACTGAAAATTAGGGAAAATATGTCTTTTCTGGTATTATTTTTAATGCTCTTGGAGACAAATTAGAGTTATTGGATTTTCATAACATTTAAACTGTATTGTTTTTGTGCAATTTCTCACAACATAGGAGGGTGTGCGAATTGATATTGACAAAAAAGTTTTTTGGAACGCCCTAATGTGGATGTATCATACCATTTCCAGTATGGCCAATTTTATGATAAATCTTTGAACACATTTTTTCTACAAAATGTTCTAAGCAACAACAAAGGCTAAGTTTATATATGGAATGATCCTTTTTCAGCATTGTTGTCATTTATTTTATCAACTCAAGTTAATTTTTCACTATCAACTCAACCTGGGAAAAGTGCCCAAGATGATATATGAGAGCCTTTTCATATTCAGCACCGATACTGTGGAATGGCTTACCTGAACATATGCGAAAATCAAAAACACTGGACAACTTCAAGAAAAGATTGAAAATGTATCTTTTTGCAAAATTCTATGGAGATATTAGCTAATCTAACCAAGCGCCAATGAGCAGTTTACTGGAATTGGCGCTATACAAATACTTAATATTATTATTATTATTATTATATGTTTCATCACACTAGTGATTTATTGTTTTGAACGTGCATTTCTTATGTTTTTTTACCTGCTCCTTCGTAGTCATCCGTTGGTATTAATGACTCAGGTATTGGTGGCATCGTCTGGTTGTTCTGCCCCATGGTGGGAATCTGGAGAATGGTTTAATCCTACACCTCCAAATGATTCTGTAAGTTAAATTTTAATATAGAAGATGAGTGGTTTCATTCTTGGTGTGCAGGTGGAATGCTGAAGTCAGACCTCAAGCGAACACCAATTATTACTTCTAACTAAAGTATATTGGTCATCCATGATTTGCACAAGCAAAAATAAATCTCAGGGATTAAGGAAACTGCTGTGACTATTAGAAGTCTAATTACCTGTTACAGATACCGCTCTGGTCCTAAACGTCCTTGGGTGTCCAGCTACAAACTTCTGCTATTAAATAGAATTGGGATAGTCCTGATTTCACAATCAAGTCAAAGTACACCATGAAGTTGAACACACTTTTAATGTTTATAGATCAAGATACAGTGTAGATAAAAGGTCCCTGATACTGTTTTTTTTATATCTCTCTTCTTCGTCTTTTCACCAATTGAATCTTGAACAATGAATAAGGTTATCACTATAATGAAATCAATAACAAATAAGAACATTCTAATCAAATAAAACAAGCATAAAATTGTGTAAATCGGATCAGAGTTTCATGATGAGAAAGTCACAATGTTGAAACTCTTTCAGGTAGACTTGATTATTATTACCTACTGGTAATTATTGCTAATTACTAGAATACACGAGAACATACTTTTACTTTAAACATAAAGGCCCTTTTTCACCAACATGGTATTAAGAGTTGAGCCAGGTTTTAGCTAAGACCTGGTCTGGCTAAGCCAATCACTCAAGCGGAGCAGTATCAAGGAAAATATGCTGAGTTAACACCACACATAGTACTTAAACAACTCAACTGCTACAAACACAATTAATCTCTGAAGTTCTAAAACAAGGCCAAATGATACGACAAGAGGAAAAGATGGGTGGGCTAGTAGATTTATAAAATAAATTGATGCTTTAAATTACAAAATAGCTGCACTTGGCAGGAAAACATTCAAAAGACGGCAAAGCAGCTTTGAATATTTCACCAACAAAGAATTACATTTTGGGGGGGGGGGCTCTGAAGCATCCTCGAGGGAGGCATCATCATCAAAAACGTTCTCTAGGTAGCAAAAACATCATCTCCCAAAATACATCCGCAACAATGTTTCTGTGCTGACAACAATAGTCTCCACCGATTGCTTTGTGGGACCTTTCAACAGTAACCATCTCCTTCTTGGAATTCACTTTCAGGCGTTCCCATCTAGGCACTTGCATTGAGCAACCATTTCTTGGGTTTCGTTGGGAACATCTACATCATTGCCATTTTTCTTGGTAGCAAAAGCGTATTTTGCAGGGTTTTGGGGGGGCTGCAGCCCCTCCCCTGCCATCAGGGCAAATGGGATATCAGGGCAAATCCTGAGCAAAATCAGGGCAGATCCACCGCTCTGGTCACCTCGCTCCCTTGTTAAAGTTTCAGGGCAAAGTAGCAATAGCCCCCCCCTCCATCTAGGGCCGTCCCGTACACTTATATGGTCATATTGGCATCGAGCCTTCTGCTCTCAATGTCACTTTAACTTTATCTTTATAATACCAAAGGTAATGCCGTTTGGATTCACTGAAATAACAACACCCTGCTTTTTGCCATTTTGCAGCAACTGACACAAAGTTGCCGCTGTGGTATTATAGGCAAATGCAACAAAAACACAGATTCATAAAATAAAATATATTTAATTCTTGTGAATGGAAAGTTTATTCCCTTTCACAGCAGTTACCTTAACAAAAATATGGTCAGGGCAGACATGTGTTCTTGGTTTGCATCTAATGACATGACATATCTACCTTGAAAAAATCTTTGATTTGAGTGGTAACTGTTGAATCACAGAGAAACTTGTAAATGTCCATGTACTAGACAAAAGGCCAAAAATACTGATCTGTCATGACAAGAAACTTATATTCTGTTTTCATTGGCCTAATCACTTCTTGACACCAAAACTGTTTGAGACTGCTGATCCTTGAGTTTAGTAACAATGTGTATGATACACTGAACCTTGACAGGTTTATACACACTTAGTACACTCTTGGTGAAAGGGACTTAGTTAAACCAGTTTTAAAGGAGTTAAGCCCAGCTCTAACTGTTAATACTCTGTTGGTGAAAATGGCCCCTAATGTTACAGGTAACACAAAGTTCTAAGGAAATAACAAATTATTTGGCTTTCATATGAGTGAGTGTTGTCAAGCGCTTTGAAATTGGACAAAATTTCAACCTTGCTAACAGGCGATCGAAGTTTGCAGTCATGTGACACCGTGTACTCTAAAGATATATTCCAAATTTATGAAGAAGAATGTAGGCCCAATAAAAAGTACATTATGGCTTGTACCATAAACCTATGACCATAGTGAAAAAGGAATCTTATAAGTGCTTTCTTTACAAATGATAGCAGATAACAATCGGTGTCAAGCATTGTTGAAGTAAACATATTGGTAGCAAACTTCTCCTTTTTTAATTTGGTATCTTATCTCGAAGTCACCCAAGCAGCGACTGTGAGTTGTCCCAGAAGAAATGTGAAGATATCTACGGTGGATAATTTATTGGTGGAAATAGCTTATGTAATATTTGCTTCTATATGGAATTGCTTAACAATTAACTAAATTGGCAAAGCTACATTATTTAAAAATAAAAGTTACGGACATTCCAAATAATTCAGTTTTCTTTTTTTCTGGAGTTGATTGAAAACAAAGACACAGGAATCAAAATTTAGTATTAAAGTATTGGTATATTTTGGAGTCATTTCTCAACTTTGTCAACTTCATGATGCAATGTAGGTCAACCGAACGACCTTTGAATTTGTTATGGGGTAGATAGAGGTAAGATGTGCCATCATCCTACATGTAGGCCTACACATAACCAATAATTCTAGATTTTCTAGCATTGAGATTTGTTTTCTTAGATAGGTCATGAATGATTAACAAGTTTTATATGTGATATAGGCCATATTCCCAAAACATCATTCAAAATTTAATGATCTATCTGACTTAACCAACTTATCCAAATACACCTCTATAAGCGAAACATTTGCGCTATTCTTAATGACTTGCTAATGTTCAGATAATTTTATATATTTATGTGGTGGCAGACTTTGCACCAAATGGGACATGAACTGCACATCCCCCCCCCCCCTCCACAACCAATGAAATGGGGACTCTACATCAGTTCGGGAAAGTGCAGAATTCGGGAGCACTTCCGAATTCGGGACAAAGGTGTTGCCGAATTAGGGAACAGCTCCAAAATTCGTGAACAAAAGTGTGCCCGAATTCGGGAGTTTCATTTTAAAAGGACCCTCGGACGTTGTGTATTGAGATCGGATGGATTTTTATTTGCCAGACTGGTGGTTTGCAAGGCAATTAAGAATTCTACCCTGTGAAAATAAATTCAAGTTTCTATTGACTTATTATCCAAATCTTGTCAAGATGTGAATTAAATTTATTTCTTAATTAATGTATGTGCCATAATTCGCCGATAGTAAAGCAGATGCTGGAATTGTTGACTAGAGCAAAACAGATAAGTCTTCAAATTCGTTAAAAAAAAAAAAATTATTATCAAATGACTTGACTCAAACAGCCCCACTGCACCCTCTTTTCTAGAGAGTATCTATCTATCTATCTATCTATCTATCTATCTATCTATCTATCTATCTATCTATCTATCTATCTATCTATCTATCTATCTATCTATCTATCTATCTATCCAATCATGATTGGTTATTCTTGTCCAGTGTTACCACAATATACGGCAGAGGAAAGTTATATTGGACAGGGAAAAGTTGTATTGGACAGTGAAAAGTCATATTGGGCTATGAGAAGTTATATTGGCGAGTATATTGGGCTATACAATGTAGTTTTTAAGCTCTCTCTAATTGGCTAATGATCATTTAAGGACCAATCAGAAGAAGTTAAAACATAGGCTGCGCGGCAGCATACCCTCGGCTAATCAGCAGCTGAACAGGCCTTCGTACATGTTATGCCAGTAGGATTTTTTTTAATGTTGCGGAAACACACCTTTTGAACTGGGGGACATGCAGTTTTCTGGTTAATTTTTGCTTTTATTTTGCTCCCAATTCAAATCACTGTGTTCAAGATTATTGGTTATCTTGTATTTGTTTGGGTGATAAGAGCTTCATATTCCTGAAAATACCTGTATTATGGCTTGCCTCTAAATAGCCCACACTGGTGCTGATGGGGCGTAAAACACAAACTCACTCACTCACTCACTGTATTATGGCAAAGCTAAGCTAAGTCTGGGAATATAGCTCCAGAATCTACAAAAAACAAACAACCATTGATGAAAAAATCGTTCGAGTGACTGTGATCATTGATTTTTGTGTTATTTAGGCTGTAGACAAGATTTTCAAAAGACAAGATTGGTGATGCCCTGCTCACCCTATCTACTTTACGCTTAACGTAGCGGTCTTAGACTTATAACCGTTTCCGCACCCAAACTGATAGTCTAATTCAACTAGAAAATTTGTTTACATACTCTGAGAACTTTAAATTTTCAAAATCGATCGATTATTAGTGAATTTAGACCAAAAACTGACTGAAATATTTGAGAGTCAATTGACAAATCTGCTAAAAATTTCAGCCAACGCATGTGCATTGTGATGCTTTTCAGGCATTGCTCGTATCTCCAGGACTTATTTCTTTAGTTGAATTCCACGATAAGCATCTCCTCAGACTTCATGAAATAAAACAGGAAAAAACTATCATTTTCCATTGAATTAATAGCTTGGGACGCTTTTTTCACAATTTTGACTTTTTTCTCTCTCCCTGACAGACTTCATAGGGGTCACTAAAAATGGCTCTTGGGAACTATAGGGGTATCAATTGGCGGAAAATCGTGATTTATTTTGTATACAGGGATGGGTAAGAAGCCTCTCTAACAGTAAAATTATTAATCCAATAAATATTTAAAAATTGACTATTCTCCCTATCTTCAGATCTACATGTAATGGTAACACACAAATACTGCAGCTTATTAATGAAATAAAAAAATTATTTTTGCACAAGGAAATTCATATTGGATCAGTCAGTCAAAAAATCAATTAAGCAATCATTCAATCAGTCAATCAAACAATAATCTATTTATATGACTGTCTATCTATCTGTCTAATCAATCTATCTTTCTATCTATCTATCTATTTACCCATTTCTATCATAAATTACGAATAAGATTATGACTAACAGAAATAGTGGCTAGGCTGTCTACCTATTCAATCTATTTTAGTATTAACACTAAAAAGATGTATAAGCCCACTATACATACTTTTTAAGAAAAACAAAACATTACTATTATAACAATAACACTACTTTTGAGGGCGCTATGCTGTTTGAATGGCCCAAGGTCATGTCCAGCAGCCCAAGTGATTCAAAGCAGCACGAGCAGCGCGAGGGCTGCTGTGCAATCACGAGGGCTGCAGGACATGACCGAGGGCCATTCGAACAGCATAGCGCCCGAAAAAAAAGTAGTGTTATTACTATTATTATCCACTTACTAGGTTTTTCTGTTCTGATTTACCACCAAGACCTGTCAACTCAAGATTGGTGTCAAGTGAAATAAACAAGGGCCGTTATTGACTATAACGGCCCTTGGCCTTATAAACAAGGGCCGTTATAGACTATAACGGCCCCCGACTTTGTAAACAAGGGCCGTTATTGACTATAGCGTCCCTGGTGATGTAAACGAGGGCCGTTATTAACAATATCGGTCCTTGGCCTAGTAAACAAGCGCTGATATGGAAAATCAGCGGCCCTCAAAATTTTGCTAATGCTCTAGTGAACGGCCCTGCAAGTGGATAATAATTTAAATTTAAACTTAATTTGTATCAATAACTGATAAATTTGAAAATATTAGCATGCACTAAAATGGGTTAAATGCTGTTTAAATGGTCATGGGGGTAACACAATGGGGACATAACAATAGCTGAAAAGAAAAACCAAAAGAACCGTACCTGAACTGTCTATACAAAATAACACTAAAGGAACTGCTGACACACAGATAACATAAAGATGTGTTTTAAGTAAAATTGTTAAATAACTACTTTTTTCTTCTTGTAAAATTCTGTAACCAACCCTTTGGTTGCACATGTTACATAGCCCATAAGCCTCACATGGGCTTGATAATCAAAAGTCATATCTCAGCATCTACTTGGCCCATGCAGTGTTGAGATTCAAATTTCAAATTTAATTTCATGTTCAAAATTTAAAAAACTAAGATGAAATCATTGCAGTTTGGACTCATTTCTTTAAAAAAGGGAAATTTTGTTAGAAAGTTGAGGATGTTATGTAACTGATTGTAGGCACCCTCTTGGTTTTGGTCATGGGAGAGGATCAGCAGGGCAGACAATAGCCTCTGACATCATGTTATGTAATGCAGACTCCCTGGCACCAGGACTCAATTCAACAAATACTCTACCCCCTACCTGACCAATGAAGATATTTGTTCTCTTCAAAATGTTAAAATAAATTGGGATGAGTCTTGGAATTTTAAATAATTAAAAGACTGATTTATCAAAATAATATCTTAAGATGTAAAATTATATATATATATTGAAATTTGCAGAAATAGAGTATGGATTAAAAAATCTAACCTTGGTGATATTGAATTTAAAAAATAAAGAAATGTCAGATTACTTTTATTTTTATTTTTTATTTTTTCATGAAAATTAAATATGAACAAATCAGACAGAGGGGCTTAGGAATTAGACCACTGAATACGGGGAATTAAAGAAAATGATTTAGCATGTTACAGATGGTTAAAATTGGGATTTCAGGTGTCAAAATCTTTAAATAGTAACAAGCAAATGCATGTTTCATTGTTTTCTTAATGCTTTAAATTGCACTTCTATATTTCCAACTGATAATAATTGATAAAGAATAGTAAAAATTAAAAACATGTTTGTAGAAATTTTGACTTACCATGCAAAAATTGACTGATATGTGATAATCTGAAAATCCGTAATATCTATTAAATTTTGCAAATATTGATCGCTGGTATGAATTAAAAAGATTCATATAGCTCAAAATTAGCATCATGATGATGTGATACACTGTCATGTTTATTTTGCTAAATATTCAAAAGCATAGTATGACATCAGAAATGAAATTGTGGAGGAAGTGGACATTTGAGCAATTTTTTTGCTTTTTAAATCCTAAATTTTCTCAAAATTCTTTCAGTGGCTGTGAGTATTATTTTATTGTATGTTTATCTACAATAAGCTTTAAATTCAATCATGATTAGGCCTATCTTGGCGTTTCAGACCGAAAAAGTTGGCAAATTGGCAAAAATGCTGATTTTTTCTGGTTTTTGTTTTTCATAAAACAATCATATGATAAACATTCCAACTGAGTTGAGATGTTTAAAGAGCTATAATTTAGTCACCTAACTGGAATATTTCGTAGACGTAGCTGCAAAATTGACTGAATAATGCAGGTTTAAAAAATTTGGAATTTATCACATTTTTAATAAATTTACGTCAGTCAGTTTTTCTTAGAGTATTAAGACCCCCAAGGACAAATCTTCGATATTTAATACATACCATTTGCAAATTTCGGTGACATAAGTACAACAGTATTTGAGTCAATCCGGAAAATGAAAAAAAAAAAGAGTTTTTCACATTTTTCAATAATTGTGAGAAAAGTATTAATGTTTGAGAGATTATACCCCTAAAAGACACTATAAGGATTAGAGATACAATAATGCCTCAAAAATCAAAAATATACGTGCCATAGTTTTGGCATGATGCCCAATGCACAAGAAACATTTTTTTCCACATTTTTCAATTACTGTGAGAAAAGTATTAATGTCATGTGTATAAAACCCTTAAAAGGCAAAACTAGGATGACAGATACAATAATTTCCAAGAAAAAAAATATGTACATGCCATAGTTTTCGCATTACTCCCAATACACATCCGGGACGCCCGTTATCTGGACGCCCGCCCGCCCATCCGCCCGCCCGCCCGCTGGACGGACAAATTTTCCCAAAGTAACTACAGTACCCGTCGGCAATGTATACATTGCCGAGGGTAAAAAGCTACGTAGCAAGTGGCCTTGCAAGTCATACTAACTGAAATTGCAGTAACAGTCGGACAGGCATACAAGAAAATCATGTACAATCTAGCGTTAGAGACGTGATAAGCAATTCACAAAACATCTGTCTGATATGAAAAGCTAATTTGATACATTATAAATTATAATTGTCTCTTTAGTGTGGAGAGACCTCTCTGAGAGCTGCAATATCTAGCGCATGCATGTGCTTCCTTTGCCCAAGTCCAAGCACACAATATAATGGACACTCACTGGACAGTTGATGAAAGAACTTAGTGCAAACTTCACTGAAAGCCATTACTTTTTAAAAATCCAAGACACAATAGATTAGACTGCGACTACCCTTTCGCAGCAAGACAGAAAAATGTGAGTTGTGATCATGACTGTCCCAATCATTTTAATACTCCATTTGTGCTGGATATTAAATTTTATATTTGTTCACAAAGCATGGTAATCAACTATGCCTCTATTATTCATTGTTGCTTGAATACCTATTGTGTGCTGTCCCAGGTCATTCAATTGACTTGTACACTTACATTCTGCCATATAAAGTGAGTCCCAATGTGCCCGTGTTCAATGTTCCAATTAGCCCCGATATGACTTTTGCACCAAAATGCTAATTTCTCAGGCACCGGTGAGTGTGCTGATCAGGATAGCAATTGATAACTGTCCGTTACAATGTATCAAATTCATACAAGCATTGAGAAAGCCTCATTGTTCATGACCAGTTTGTCCAGAGAATGGTTTGAATTGAACCCCTCTAAATTTAGTTGAGTAGTAGGAACACAAACTTTTTCTCACCATATGTTTGCATGAGGCTGCAATGTGCCAGTAAATAGAAACATCGAGATGGGAATTTACAAGATTTGATGGCACTACCATATCATAAACAATGTCAGGAACCAAGAAAACCCCACTGCCCCATTGTGCCCCATGTGCCAATGTGAATGTGCCCCGGCTCCCCTTACCTATCCTAATAAAGTGGACAGAAATCATCCGAAAACTGCAGATATCAGTCAGGGAAATTATCACCAGCTGATGACAATCAATGTCCTCAGCCCCACATGACAATCACCCTAGCACTGTCTCACCTCCCATGACTCTCTCACAGTGTCCTGGCCTAGCCATGACTTTGGCAGTTCTCAAAATCATCTTTGACTGGCTATTTAAAAAGCACTACTGCAACTATCACTTCCAAACTTGGTATAAAGTTGTATCACAGTGTCAACTAACTCTATGAATTTTGGCACACCTATCCATTACATAATGAGGAAAAGAACCCGAAGGCTCCAGAGAAATTAGGAAATTATCATCAGCTGCTGATGACTTTGCAGTATTTCGTGAAATTGGATAGAATTAAGTCCCGCAACTGACATGCTGCTGTGTGGTGAGGGTGGCTGCAATGAGATCAGACTTTCTTCTGAAACCCAACTGATCAACCCCACACACTCAATCATCCTGTCAGGGCCAGGACATTTGGTTCTTCTTCTTCTTCTGTTTGTGCTGGGGTACCCTGGGTCGCCAGGTAGCTCTACCTGGTGGTAAGAACTGGTCCTACCACTAAGGAGCTGCAGGGTGTCTTTGGTTTCGGTTTCCTTTTATGGTTTTAGCAGTTTTTCTATTTCTCTTATTTTCTGGGCTATTTTTGACATGATGGTTCTGCTTCTCGTATGTAGCAGGTCCAGATCGATGGTCAGGCTGTTTTTTTTTTGTTATTGGGCAGTTTTTCAGTACATGTTCCTGTGATTCATATTTTTCTTTGCACAGTCTGCATGTCATGTTATTGTATTTATTTTTGTAATTATCTTTAATGTCTAGCATTCTGCATCTGGCTTTGAATATGGTGCTTGTGTTCATTCTGTTAAGTTGATTGGTATATGTCGCTTTTTCATTTGCTAGATATCCTTTTTTTAGGTATTCTACTTTGCTCTTATTCTGTTTGTTAAGGAACATTTCTTCGCGGAAGCTTTTTTGTATTTCTTTCCTGATGTATTTTTTTGTTTTTTTTGGTTTCATTTCCAGGAGTTTCTTCTTGTCAATTTTATACTTTTTTATTGTTTTTTCAGTCTCTTTCATCCATTCTGTTTCTTGTTTCTTTTGGGTGAGGTATTCATTTAGTTTTATTTTTGTTTTGTTGATTCTGTATAGCATGTTCAGTCTTTTTTTGTCTATTATTCTTTCTACATCCAGGAGGTTTGTTTCTATGTACAGTACTTTTCATGGTGTACCTTGTGGTACCATCAGTATCCTTTTTAGGATGTTATCTAGGATTCCATTTAGGGTATTTATCTCTTGCCGGTTCGGGGTCCATACTTCACAAGCATATGTTATATTTGGTGTGACGCATGTTTCTACTAGTTTCCATATAGTTGAAATCTCTATATTATTAAATTCTTTGTTATGTAATAGGCTCATTACTGTTTGGTATGCTCCTTCAGTTTTCGTCTTTATGTCCTTTATCTGGCCTGCAAGGCTGTTTTTATTATTAATAGTAAGTCCTAGGTATTTGTATTTGTCTGTCTGTTCTATTTGCATGTCACCAAGGGTCAGGGTAGTTATTTCTTGGTGGTTTTTGTTTCCTATTTTGAGCATCTTCGATTTTTCTTTCCCAAATGCTATGTGGTACTTACTCGCTGTTGTATACGTAATATCTAGGAGTTTTTGCATGTCATCTCTATTATTGCTTATTAGGGCTATGTCATCCATCCATAGCAGTGTATTCAGGTATTCAGTTGTTCCTGGTATTTTTATTCCTATTTTAGTTTTTTTTGTCTCTTTGCTTATTTCATCCATTAGTGTGGCATACTGGATTACTGATAGTACTCTGCCTTGTCTTATGCTGTCTTTTATCTCAATTTGTCTTTTAGGTCCGTATTTAGTCAGGATTGTTGCTGTTAGTCCAGTGTTAAGGAGGTCTATTATTTGCCATTCTTTTTGTTATATGCCTTCCATTTCTAGTACATACATTATTGCTTTTATCCACGCCTTGTCATATGCTTTTGTTACATCTAGGAAGGTGATATATGTGGGCTTTTTTTTTTTTGTAGTAGCTTATTATTGATGCTATTAGTGCTATGTGGTCTGTCGTTGATCTATTTTTTCGCCCGCCAGCTTGTTCATCGGTTATACTTAGTATAGGTTCTATTCTATTGTTGAATATTCTTTCATACAGCTTTCCTATATTGCTGCTAAGTGTTATTCCTCTTTCAGATGAGCATTTGCCTTTTTTCCCTTTGCCTCTGTATATTCTGATTATATTACTGTTTAGCCATTTGGTTAGGTATTTTCTCCTCTTGTGTTATGTTATTTAGGATATTGCATAGATTTTCCTTGTTTGTTTCACTCATCTCTTTTATTGCCTCATTTGGTATTCCGTCCGGTCCTGTTGCCTTTTTTCTCTTTAGTTTTTTTTATTGCTGTATTGAGTTCTTTTATTGTTATTTTTTGGCTTGGTGTTTTGCTTTTCATGTTCTGTTGGATGTTGGAATATCTATGTTCAATTTCTTGAGTTTGAGGTTCAAATTCAGGTTTTCCTTCCCTGGTTTGGTAGAGGTTTTCATAGTATTTTGCTATTTCCTCCTTCGCTCTGCTTGGGTCGTTTACTTTTTCATCTCGTTCCGTTATAAGGTCATATTCCTTTTTTCCTCGCTGTGATAGTTTGTTTCGTAGGTTCCAAAATTGTTTTGACTTTACTCCTCCTTCTTTTATTAGCTGGTTTGCTATCTTCTTAGTTCTCTCGGCTTGCTTTTTTTCCATTTCCTTTTGCAGTTTTTTTCTGTCATGGATGTAGTTCTCGTATATTTTTTCTATGTCTGGGTCCTTTTCCCTGCATGCTTGGTTGTATTTTCTTTCTTTTTTTCGTTCATTTCCTTTTTTATGCTTTTTGCTTCCTGGTCCAGTCTGGGTTTTTTATTTATATTTATCTTTTTTGTTCCGATCGTGTTTTTCAGAGCCTGTGTGATTTTTTGTTCCATTTCATCATATGTTTCTGGGGTGGGGGGGTTTTGGAGGTTTTCGTTATATTTTTCCCATTTTGTTTCCTCTGTTATTTTTCATTTTTCAATGATTTTTTTTGTCTTTTTTATGTTTTTAGTAATAGTGTTATGATCTGTTTCATTCTTTCTACGGACAATCGCCACAGAGGTCTATAAGGCCTATAACCAACTATTTACCCGCCAGTCAACTCTATACAATTTAAGATCGAAAAAATTCAGCTCGCTTAAGGACTAATAGAACAACAAACTTTGGACTACACTCGTTCTCTCATTTCGGAGGGATTTTGTCGAATTCCATCTCCAGTGAAGCCCGAAGCAGTATCGACTTGAAAACCTTTAAGACTTTTATAAATCTATGGACAGGTCCACAGTGTCAATGCTCCTTCTGTAGGACCAAATGAAACCTAAAGACAATTGATTTTAAATATGTGATTTTAAACTATGTGATTTTAAATTTAAATTTCAAACTGTTTTGAGCTCTGTCTTGGACATTATTAACAGAGACTTTGGACATGATTTTACAATTTACATTTTACATTTCTGCTATTTTATATTTCCACTTGTTACTAAAATCACTTAAAACTCTGTGAAAATAGCTTCTAGCTAATGTTTTCGGTTTTGTATAAACTGAGTATAAATAAATCTGATTTGATTTTATTTGATTTGACTCTTGTCCATGTTCCTTTGGTAGGTTGTGTTGATATTGGGTACATTTGTGTTATGTGTAGCATTCTCTGCATTGCTTGTCCATTTCTGCTTTGCGTTTGTATTTGGGTGTTGTCTCTTATTATGTCTAATTTTGCATTAAAGTCGCCCATTAGTATGATATTTCCGGTTTTTTTTTAGTTCTAGTATATGTGTGCTTATAATGGAGTATTCACTTTCTACAGCTTCCTTACTTTCCTTTTCTTGCTTCCCATAGCATAGTCCTATATATATTGAGTTTGGCTGAGTTTTTAGTTTTATCCACGTTATTTCCATGTTTCCCTCTTTTATCATGTCTACTTCTTGTATATTATCTGCTATGTCCCTTCTAGCTCCTATTGCTATCCCTCCTGCTTTATTTTGGTTTTTTTTTTGCGCTTATCCCTTTATATCCATTTATTATTGGTGGCTTGGGGGTCTTTGTTTCTGTTATTGCTATTATGTGGGGTTGGTCTATTAGGAGATGTTGTTCTAGGCTATCTCTCTTAGAGTTAATGCCATTAACATGTTATAGGTAGGTAGGTAGATTTTATTTTCAAATATCAGATATTACATACTTGCGGAAAATTACAAAGGCTGGTCAGCCCGTGTCGTAATTACCTCAGTTATCATTAGAAAAAAAATAAAATACATCTATAATAGCAATAGTAAAGCAAAGGTAAGTTATCTTAGGGTTTGAAAAAAAAAAAGCTAATAAATAAAATAGTGATATAATAAGGAAAATATATAAATAAAAAGGAATTATGGTGAAATACAGGGAAAAAAGCTTAAGTCTATTTGTTAGCTTTTTTTTTGCCTTCTGGTGTGTCCGTTGCCCTGGGGGGTGATCTGCTTCGGTTCTTCATTCAGTCCAGTTCTTTTTTTTCCTTTATGTTTCTTTCCTTTTTTTCTTTTTTCCTTTTTTTCCTTTTCCTATTATATGTTCGGTTCCATATTCGTCATCGGTTTCGTCCGGATCTGAAACAGTGAGGCATGTATTAATACAGGTTGATTTCCTTTCTTTATTCATTTTTAAATTGTGTTGTTTGCAGCCACAAGTAAACCTACCCCAAACCTTTGTTCTCTTACCCACAAATGAAGTAGAAATTAAAAATCTAATCTCGAACCTGCATCCTAAAGTAAGCTGCGGTGATGATGACATAAGTCCTAAATTATTGAAACAAACTAGCGCAGGGATCATCCAGCCATTAGTTCATGTCATTAACTTGTCACTGAGCACAGGAATTGTGCCCAATGAAATGAAGTTAGCGAAAATAGTGCCAATTCACAAAAATGGAGAAACCTGTAATATTAAAAATTATCGTCCAATCTCATTATTGCCAACCTTTTCAAAACTATTAGAAAGAATTGTCTACAACAGGTTATATAGGTATCTTGTTCGAAATAGATTATTAACAGAGCATCAGTATGGATTTCAGAAGTCAAAGTCAACTGAACTTGCCATCTTAGAACTCCAAGAAAGAATAGCCACTGCAATTGTGAATAAGAAACATTGCATAGGTATATTCCTTGATCTGAGCAAGGCCTTTGATACCTTGGACCATTGCCATCTGTTAAAAAAGCTTAAACATTACGGTATCAGAGGCCTTGCTCACTCTTGGTTTGAAAGCTATTTATCTGATAGACGGCAATTTTGTTATGTAAGTGGTATTAATTCTGCCGAATCAGCAGTGGTCTGTGGCGTCCCCCAGGGCTCAATACTTGGTCCCCTATTGTTCCTCATATATATCAATGATATTATCAATATATCAAACAATAATAATATGGTCCTTTTTGCTGATGACACCAATGTATTATTTGAACACACAAATCAAGAAGAATTACCCGAAATAGTAAATAGAGAACTTTTAAATATGGCTGAATGGTTCCAAGCAAATAGACTATCTTTGAATGTTGATAAAACAAAACTCATGGTTTTCACAAAGAAATCTGCAGCAGGAAACCCGCCCATGAATCTGCGGCTAAGTGGTGTAAAATTATCCCAGGTAAATAACATCAGCTTCCTTGGAGTTCAGATCCAAGATAGCATGAGGTGGGATGAACACATTAATAACAAATGCAATAAAATTTCCAAAATAAATTCATTGCTGTATCGACTGAAACATAGCTTACCTGAGAAAATTCTTCTTAATATTTATAATGCTCTTATAGCCCCCCATCTAACCTATGGAATTGTAGCCTGGGGGAATGCCAACAGATCACTGCTGAAACGTCTAATTGTTTTGCAAAACAAAAGTCTCCGCACTATCTCAGATTCGAAATATAATGCGCATACTGACCCCCTTTTCCAAAAATACAAAATCCTAAAATTCCATGACCTCTACAAGTCAAATTGCTGTAAACTATACTATCGTAAAAAAAAAGGAATATTACCATATTCATGCTGATAAGTTACCATCAACAACCCTTATCAATCCTTACCCCAGTCGACATGCTCAAAATATTTATATTCATATAATCAATAGCGGGTTTCAAAAGCATCTTCTTAACTACAAAGTAGGATCCAAATGGAACAATCTACCAAATTCTCTAAAAAATATTGATTATGCCAGTATAAATTCATTCTCAAAAAAATTTAAAATTCATTTTATTCATTCATATAATCAAACTTGTACAATCAGAAACTGTGCATCATGTATCTAGAGGTATCCAATCAGATTATATTTTATATTCATTCATCTCATCATAACCATAGCCTCATCAGCCATATCATCATCATTCACAAACTCTCCTGGCTACTCCCCTCTTTTTTGTAACCCCCCTTTCCCACCCTTTTTGAACAGCCAGGTGTAATTAGTAATGTACATATTGTATGATAACTATATTGTATCCTAATATATCAATATTACATATATTTATATATATATTAATTTTTTATTTTTTTTTTTTTTATAATCAATCATTCTCCCATTAATTGTTTTGCAATGCATTTGTATTTATTAATTCCCATTCATATAATGTTACACTCTACTCGATCTTTATAATGTGTCCATATTGTGTATATGACTATTTTATGTGACTGTAATATTGTCATGATGATTTTGTGCTGTTGATTTTCCTTTATTTAATTTTAATTTCTTTCTCTTGTCTACTGTTGTATAACTTATATTTCTAATCTTATTACTGTAATTGTTGCTGTTATACTGTTTTTTCCTTTTCTTTTTTTTTTTCCTTTCCTCCCTGTCAGCATGCCCCGGCGGTCCAACGTCGGCCCAGCGTCAGTCCGATGTCAGCAGCATCGGACCAGCTTCGGGCCGATGTTGGACCACCGAGGCATGCTGATAGGGCTATAACTTAATGATGTATTGCAGTTTTTCCTCTTTCTTTTTTTTTTTTTCTTTTTCTCAAATCAAGGCTGGGCCAAATTACAGACGTTTGTTTAAGCGTGCCCAGCCTCCAACTTTGTAACATCTATCATTGGAAATCAAATAAATTACAATTACAAAAACTACAAAAATATGTTTTATTTCCTAAGTCTATTTCCTTATCCTATTTCCTTAGTCTATCGTCTTACTATTCAGTTGGATGGCTTATTATTTTGCTAGTCTTTCTTTCTCCCCCTCTCTCTGCTGTTCTCTCTTCAGCTGTAGCTGTTGTCTCTTCTTTCTCGGCTGTCGTTTCTTCTGTTCCTTTCTCGGCTGTCTTTGCTCCGTTCTCCTTCTCTCTTTCTTATTTCTCTAGTCCGGACATCTTCTCTTATTTGTCTTAGTTGGTAGTCAATCTTTACTCTGGCCTTTCTTACTTGGCTGGGGTGTCCTTTTATTATGACTGTGGGTCCATTCGCTACTAGGTGGACACCATATTAGTATTCAATTTGTTGTCTGTTCTTCCCTCCTTTTCCAATAACTCTTGCGATCTCATAGCTTTCCATGTTCTTGTGGTACTTCGTTAGTTGGGCTGCCGCTTTTCCGTTCATAGCTTGCTCATCTAGGTCCTTCGCTATTCTTTCCGCTGTTATGTCTGTTATCGTGATGCCATCTTCCTCTATTAAGTCTTTTCCTTTTAAGTAATATGTTCTTGCGATTCGGAAGTCAGATTTTCCATTCCCGCGTTCTCTTACTACCTCATTAAAATTGTGTATTTGTTCTCGGGTTTCCTGCTTGGCGTCTATGAGGGGTATTCCGGCTATCCTTACTTGAGTTGTTGATTCCCTGTTTATGTTGTTTGCTATGTCCACTATACTATTTGCCAGTTGTCGTCCGTTGGCCTTTTGCGAGATCTCCTTCCCTCCTGTCATTATTATTAGTTGGTCTGCTTCTATTATAGTATCTATTATTCTTCTGTTCTTGATGGTGTCTTTTAGCTCTTGGAATGTTCTAGGGGGCTGTATCTCTATTATCTCCTTGTCGGTAGCGATTCTCTTTAGGTGTCTAGTTATTTTCTGATAGGCCGGGTCCGTAATGATGGCAATCCTCGCTTTCTTTGTTGTCTCTTTTAGGCGGTCGCTAGGGGTGTTGTTGGTGTCTGGTCTGATTGGGGGGGTATGTTTTTCTTTTTGTGGGCCGGGGGGTTCTTTTCTTGATGTTTTGGAGTTTCCTGGCTGGTGCTCGGTCTTGGCTGTGTTTGGTATTTGGATGAGTCTGTTTCCATATTCTCTTCTTCCCTGTCTTCCGTCCTCTTGTGTTTTTTCGGCGGTTGTTGGGGGGGGTCATCTTTTTGGAGGGGTTTTTTCTGCGCAATCTTCTGTGTTAACTTTGTAATTCTTTCTTCCTGGTCTTGATTTCTTTCGTATACTCTTCATAGTGTTTGTTTGCCCTGCATTGGTCTTCATTTTCTTTCGTTCGTTCCTCTAGTTCCTGTTTGGTTTCTTCTAGCTCTTCCTCCAATTTCTGGTTGTCTTTTTATTTCGGGCGATGATTAGGTCGATCTGTCTCTTAAGGTCTTCTGAGTTTTTGTTCTTGTTCAGCCTTTCGCGGAGCGATTCGTTTTCGTCTCGGAGTTTCTCTGCTATTTCTCGTTCAATGTCTATTTCCTGGTCCTTCTCTGTGATCTTTTCCTGCAGCCTCTCGTTCTGACGTGTTTTATTTTCTAGCTTGTCTTTGATGTATTTTAGTAGATCCTCGTTTTCACGTGCTTCCTCTTTTAGTTCTTGGATTGCTGTCTGGTTTACCTGGTTAAGTTTTCTCAGCTCATCTATTACTTCATCTGGGTTCGGTCCTGCAATCTTATTCTGTTTTTTCTTGTCCCTCTTTTTTTTCTGGCTTTCACTTTCTGTTCTAGGTTCCTTCTCCGCTTTCTTCGTTTCTTTGTTTTTTTCTTTACCTGCGAGCTGCAAATAATTTATATCAGTTTTGGAATTTCTATGGAGAGAGGTTCTGGTTAGTGTTTTTTCATTTTCATCGATGTTTCCTATTTTGTTAGTGATTAAGATCAAGTGGTTCCTTATCATGTTCTAAAGTCTTATGTTCTAGATTTTTGCTTACCTGTTCGTCTCCTTTTTTGGTGGGGCTGTCTTTATCAACTCTTATTTCTTTAAATTGTGCTGTGATGTCGTCCGAGCTGTCATTTAGAAGACGGTAAACTTGTTCAGCTGTTAGGCCTATATTTTCTTCTATATGTTTTAGGTCGTCATCTAGTTGTTTGTTTTCTTCATGTTTTTGGTTTTCTTCATGTTTTAGAGCTTGGGCTTGGTCTTCTTCTTGGATGTTCTCATGTTTTTTTCCGTCATGGGTCGCCTTTTTTTTTTTCCTGCACATTCACGAGTGTTATTATGTTATTTTGCAAAGTTTTGGGAGGTTTTATATACAAATTTATGTTTTTTTTTAATACCTCGCTATCTCAACTTACCTCCCGTCTTCTATTTTGTCTTCTTTGTCTCTTCTTTGTTTTTGGTTTTCAATGTTTTTTCTTATTTTTTTTCGGAGCTGATAAATATGCGTGTTGTCGTTACCGGAAGTCAACGTCGTCTTCTCAATGAAAACAGGAATTGCAATTGTCCTCATATGCTGGTAATTTCCCTGACTGGATATGGACCTGATGGAGAAGGGTAGCACCTTGGGTGGCAAAAAATAAACTAAAAATTAGCTTAACAAACTGAATTGGCCTGTATGCTGAATGTGAAGAACTTTTTAAAAATATGGCTTCAGTTCAATTTAACTATAGGCCCAATGATCTTCAATAAATGAAGTATCACAGTGATTTGAGAGACAGACAATTCTAAATATGTCTTCTCAAATCAGATTACTCTGATTATACTCCTCAGTGTCAGTGTAATTGGTTATGCTTATGGTGTCATACCTGTATTTTATTTCTTTTGATCTCAAAGAAATCTATATAGGAGAGCATGCGGAATTGCGGATCAACTCTTTAATAAAAGAGGAGATTCAATAAATGTTAACAGTAACATAGACATCACAGCGTTCCTGAATAAAGTTCGGGGTTAAAAAAATTGAACAAATATGCCACTGGTGTAGTGTTTTAGAAGACAATCAAGGGAACATTTCAAGACAAAAACGAAAAAAATTTGTTGGGAATTTTTTGAGATATGACAATTTTAAAAATTTTGTTTATCACACTATCAATATTATTGTTTTAGGTATCTAAACCAATAAGAAATGGTCCAAAATCTTATCAAAATGATCCTATGGACAATTGCAGACATTTTTATTTAAATCCCACCATCATTTTTAGCTTGTATGTATTGTGTTTTTCAATTTTACTTATTGGTGTGTGATAAAACACTTCCTGTTCTAAGTTTATACCAAAAATGACATTCTACGTTTGTGTAGAGACATCGCATACTGAAGAATCTTTCATAAAGGTGTGCACATCCATATGTTATGACTAGATTCTAAAGAATAAGCGTAAGTGGTGTTTAAGACACAAAATCAAACAAAACACCTATCCTCATTCAATATTTATATTATTACGATCATACAGTAGTGGAATTTTTTTATAGTGCACACAGTGTATGTGGTATTCCTAGTAGTTCTATCATACCCTAATGTTTCAGTGTGAGCTTTTTAATTTGTTCTCTTGTAAATTTTTAAGGAATCATGAAAAATCTAGGAGTTTGTGATAAATCAAATAAATGAAGAATAAATAATTAAAATGTGTATAAATTGTCTTTATAACAACTGAATTTGTGTTTTCACTTTTGTGTGACCTAAAAACTGCTAAAAAGAACACGCATTAACCTTTTATTCAAAGAAATGTCATATGATCATGATGTAGTTTTGCAAAAAAAACATATAAATTCCATTTAGAGATTGAAGGAATCTGCTGAAAAAATACGTGGTTGTTGTGGGTTTAGGTATTGCATCAAGAATATTTTCTGTAAGAAAATTAGATTATATAAATTTCACAGGCAACTGAATAGAGTGCAATCCATGCATCAACAAGAAAGTTTGAAAAAATGTCAGAAACAGCTTCAATAAATGCCAATTTGTGATTTCATATAGCATTATGAAAAATTAATCGAAATGAATTTATTTTCTGAAGTTATTGTGTCTATTTATCTTAAAATTCGAAAGGATGTTGTTTGTCACACTCAAAAACCAATTTTACATTAAAATATCAAATTTCTGAAACAATTACTTTGGAAACCATGTGTGAATACTGGCTTGAGCATATCATAGACTTAACTTCACTTTTCAACTCATATACACTACACTAGCAATTGTGCAACGTACGAATTACGTACGTAAAATTTACGTACGTAAATTTTACGTACGAAACTCACAAGAAAGAGCCGATCCGTAGTTCGTACGTACATTTTCGTACGAATTTCGTACGAATTTCGTACGTATTTCGCATAGGCACTTTTCGTACGAATTTCATACGTTAAATCTATTATTTTAGGCATTGGAATTTGGCTTATTAATCAGGTCTATTTCATTTAGAAATTTTGTAATTCATGATGGGTAGAACAACACAGTGATATGAAATTAAAATATTTATTGGTACAATTAGGCTTATACTGTATACAGGTATAAATTCAATGAAATTTAATTTGGTTTCAATTGCAATTGTCCTTTTTTTCCCCGTTTTTTTTTTTCTTTATGCTTCGTTTTCAACCATGATTATTGTGATAGATACTGTTTATCTTGTATTTGAGTCAATAGTCCATATTTTCAATCATTTTTCTTCTGCCTCTCCACATTTTATTCCAACGTGTCACCCAGCTTCAGACATACGTTGTAAAACCAATCCAAAATGTCTTGCTGACCATGGCTTGTCCCACAACATGAGACGCTGTCTCTGAAAAATAGATAATTGAAATAATATTAGATTAAGTCTAAATACAATTTCATAGTCATTGGGCTTAACGGACGAAAACATTTTCAAGAAGGTAATGTTTGGTAACAATGTTGAGGAAATAGTGATGATGGAGAATGCAAAGTTCAGTGTCGAGTCGGCCAGAAGTAAAGACACCACTGAATGCTCTTTTGAAAAGATACTCATGAATTTCCCCTCATTCAATATCAGTAAAACGCAAAACTGCAATTTATGATATTTGAATTTTCATCACAGTATCTTGGACATGTACAGTTGCTCTCCGAAGTAAGTAAACCACTCAGTGATTTGCCATTGAACTCCCTAATGGCATTTTAAACTTGTCTTGCGGTAATGGCTAGGCCATAGCAGCACTGATAGCTGCATCATCAATATGATGGTTGATTAACACCATTGAAGATTCTTACTATATCTACTAGTATGGTCATTGAATATGTACCAGGGGTCTTTATGCCAGAGAGGTTATAATCTTGCAAAAGTAAGTACATCCTCCCATATCTTTTGGCATTGCGCTAGGGGTGTACTTACTTTTGCGAGTTTATAACCCCTATCTAGCACAAAGGCCCCATGTGCAAATTAAATGGCCAGGGATGTTCATGTAATAGGAAAACTCAATGGTGTGATACAAGAATCGTTGCAAAAATAAAAAAATTTTTGTGATATGTGCTACCTCAAGACTTCAGAGCTGATATTCCACAATGGCCAGTGAAGTTCAGGCAAAAAACCATGTGATTCACAGCATGTGGTTCATCGTTGTGAACTACATACATATTGTCATGGAAACAAGGGGGGGGGTTGTGAAGTGATGACGTCACAATGTTTTGAGGCTCTGGTTAGTCGGAGTGGTAGCTATGGATTTTCTTGGGGCCATTCAAATAAAATAGTGGCTCTTGAAAAGTTGAAATTATTAATAGTTTTGAGAGGGGGTCTACTACTTTTTGACTGAGGGATATTAATAAAATATAAATATAAATTCATGTCATGTCTGCTGCAGAATAAACAATCGTCCTGCAGACTTGTGCTGTAGGCTATTCCCCCGTGACATGACATTCATTAGGTTCATTGCTCATTGTTGTGAACCACACTCTCATTAAGTTCTATTATAGTGCCACTGCAACAACGTTAATGCTTACCGAAAGTGTACGGAAGACCTGAGGCTTCTGGAATGGCGACCATAGAGATATATCTCTCTAATTCAGGGAAGGGCATTCTTTTTCCTTGTGAAGAAGACCTGAAATCGAAAATAAAATTATTTCCAGCTGTATTACTGTTTACTATAAGAGCTTCATAACAAAAATACTGTGTTGGTGGCAATAGCCTATATCTGTATTTTTTTTAAACCCAGTTAATTTGTTTTTAGTATCAGTTAAAAATCCAATTAAAAAAAGAAATGTCTTGTAATTGCCAAATATGCATAAATAACATCCAATTCAACAGAAAACAACAAAAGAAAAGTAACGGGAATACCAGTGCTTTTCCTATCCATTAGCCACATTAGCATCCTCCTTGTGGCTAATGAATATCACATATTTTGCATGCAAATTAGCCACACATGCATGCATTTCACTCAAAATTGGCCTTTGTGGCTAATTGGATTTTTGTCCTAGGAAAAGCACTGGAATACCATGGTTTTGAAAGATATTATAAATCTCATTTTTGAAAATCATGAGATTTCAGGGCTCGCCATTGGGGATTTACATAATAAATAAGGGCTATGTGACACCTCTCAATATTAGGGCTGGACATCGTTCAATGTTTAACATTATGATATGTCACGATAAATTTGTCAGTGTTCCAGCTAGGCCATTTGAGCATGGCGCCGCGCCATGCCCGACCCTCGTCTGCCATGCCCAAAAAAAAAAGACAAAAAATTTTTTTTTTTCAAAATCTTTGGAAAAAAAAACTACTTTTTTTTAAAAAGTTCCCTCATTTCTACAAAATTGTATGCCCGAATCAAATCTTAGCTGGAACACTGTTTGTATAATAATGCACAATATTAATCACCATGATTGAGTAGCGTCAATCATGCAAAATATCAAGTGTCTGACGTAAAATTTAACGCTGTCAATAATTGTAGTTCTTCCATCAAAATATGTTATCAAATTTCCTGAAGAAGCGATGAACATTGCTGTGCTATTCGTGTTGCTAAAAAAGTTGTCCCGCCAGTCCCACCAATGGGCCACCATAACATCGAAGTGCAGATAAAATTCTGAAATTGCTTTAGTACCTTTCTGTGCATGTTTGCAGCAGCAGATTTAGCATTTAATTTCCCTTTTCAGCCTCGAAATTTGTGTTCCTTACAATGAAGTAATACATGGCTTCCTTCAGTTCCCTGAAATACAAAATACGAATCAGTTAGCCTATATTAAAATTGGAATAACATCTATAGGCTGTTAAAATTTTATGGAGCTTTTGCGTCTGATACCTCTTCAAAAATGGTCTCAATCCACCCATAAAGTCATGACTTAATTTAATGATATAAATTAATCCTAGCTAAATTGAGGAATTGAGGTTGTTGTCAGACTATAAGCGGGTGACAATTTAATATCCGAGGGAAGGGGGGGGGAGCTTGCAGTTTCCATCGGCGGAAATGATCTATTTCATGGAATAATGCCAATGGCAGTCCCAATGGGCACACGACGTAAACTCCGACGATGCTAATCGGTGGAGGGCTGGTCTGTTGGTCACATAGATATGTATGGTAGTATAGGGAAACCCTACGTGAACACGACGTCGGGGTTTTTTTACAATGTTGCAACAACGTCGCAAGCTAACGTCGAACTCCCGACATTGCCTCACAATGTTGTAAAACATCGCCACAACGTTGCATGCTAACGTCATATCTTTGACGTTGCTTCACAACGTTGTGACAACATAACTTCAACCATACAATTCTACGTCATTTGACGAAAAGTGTGACGTCGTTGCAACGTTGCCGCAACGTCGATGTGCCCATGGGGGTAGGCCTACTAATCATTTATTTCAAGTGCACAAAGTCCCCGAATTTTCTTTCCAAAATCAAGCAACTCCTTGTTAAGAAATACCTTTTGCAGAAATTATTTATAGCAAGCCTGCATCTACACAAAAAAAAATTATTTATTTCACAAAAACCGAGTAAAAAAATTATCAATTTAAAAAAAAACAAAACCCCCTGGACATGGATATTATTAAATGGTCAGCCCCCGGGGTCACCCCCTAAGTCATAAAGGTGGGAGCGCCTTTTTAAAAATTTTCATTAATTAACCCTTACTGGACTTAGCTCCAGTGTTTGTAAACTCCGCACAAGTGAAAAAATTAATAGACCTGAGTAATGCCATTTAATAAGCCACAACAACAAGTTGACAAATGACAACACAATGATTATCTCAGGAAAAAATTACCAGCAGTAGGGCCTACCATGATGTGGTAGCTTTAAACGGAGTTTAATCATAAATTTGAGCACCAGTAGAGCTATTGATCAGTTGAGTATATTCTGAAGCACTAACCTTTTGAGTATTGTGGTTTTGTCAATGATTGTTTTGTAGACACAACAATAAATTCTCTAAACATTTTTGATGAGCTTTCCTGCCTGTCAGTCCACCGAAGATCAACATTCCAATGACGTCACAAGCACCTTGCCTATTGTGATGTCATCAACAATCACCTTGGCAACCTGTCACTGGTGACGTCATGCCATCTGGTGGATTTGTCTTCACAGCAGAAAAAACAACAACAAAAATGAAGAAGCAGAAGACAGCCAATAATGCAATATTTCTGGGCTCCGTGTTCATTCATCAATGTCATCACAGGCTGGACTTAGTTGGGAAGACTAGATGCAAACAAAATCAGAGATCTCTCCTTGGAAGGTAGGCCTAGCTGGTAAGTTTTTTGTGTGTGTGATGACTACTAAATTTTCAAGTCATGAAAATCTCCAAGCTTGCGAGAATTTGTGTGTATTTTAATCAGATTCAGAAACATTACTGTTCAGTAAGGCCTACTGACTGTCCCTGGTTTTATTGTTTAGGCTTGGACTGTGCTAGCCCCAGTAAAGTTACAACGTCAGAGGATAGATACTCCATCTACAGTAAAGTGGCCATAGGCGTATCGGAGGGGGGGTAGGGGGGGCAATTACCCCCCCCCCGAAAAGTTTTGGAAACAGTAAGATTCGGGCAAAAAGGCTAAAAAATTCGGGCAGATAATTAAATAGGCCTAAAATCTACCGAAAATTATTGATTTCCAGGAAATTTAATTTGAAATGTTTATAAATTTAGATCGTGAAATTCAGGCAAATGTCGCTCGCACCCCCAAAAATCGTACGCCTATGAAAGTGGCTGCTCTTCTGATGGCTTTGGGGCCGACCAGTCTAACCAGATGATCTGTTGCCAAGTTTTGGGGGGGGGGGACTTTTGGTGTAAAAAAAAGTTTGTTTCCCACTTGATACTGAAAATAAAGTTTGCTCAGCACATGGAAATTTAAAAAAAAGTTTGTTTCCACCTCTAGAGCTAGAGTACCGTAATGTTAAAATTCCGATAAAAAGTTTTGTTGAGAGTCCGCATGTGGAAAAAAAATTTCGTTGACGCACTGCGAAGGAAAAAACAAATCTTTGTGGGAGTAAAGTCTATAGCCACTCCAACAATCGTCTGGACCGCCCCTTGCTGTACGGACAGGAGCTAGGATTGATGCCCCACCACTTTTTGCCAAAAAAAGGGTAAAAAAATTCAGAGCTTCCGTAACTGCTGTGCCCACGCAAAAAAATTTAAAAAGTTGTTTATTTTGAAAATGACGCCACTGAAGAACACAGTTAGAATTAGATCTAAATAATTAATACTCCGGTAGGCCTATCTATAGACATTTGCCCAGAGGGTCAGAGCATAGTGGGTTTTAACCACCATTAAGGCTGTGCCGATCCGACGATTGTCGCCGACAATCATCGCTAAAAGTTTCGATTTCGATCTTCCCGACTCTATCAGCAAAAATCGATTTTCAGCGATATCCAGAAAATGATTTTATTCACCTCAAAACATCAGAAATATTCACCAGCGCAACATTAACGGACCTCTGCCCTGGTTGCAACCCTCCGTCGCGGTAAAATGCAGGCCCCGGTTTAGGGTTTGCTATTAAAATGTGGGTCACCTGCAGACTGCAGAATGAAAAATTCATCATACACAGCTGTATTTGGTGTCGTTTTAAAGCTCTTGAAAAGTTGAACACCATTATGCTATCTGTAATGTTCTTTTCTGTGCATATGCCCGACTACTAGCCATGATAGATATTTCACAAATTAGAAATTAAGGTTTATTACCAGAAGTCTGCACCCATGTTAAATCTGTAGACTTTGGAAACAGAACTTTGTCTGATGCACATCTGTGATTTACAACTGTAATGCTCTGGAGGGGTTGAACCTCTTTTAGGAAAAATCAACTTTATCAGCAGTTTTCACATCAAATCAATATATTGAAAATTTTGTCAATCAGATTAATTCAATTTAATTGTTTTCCACTTCTAAAAGTCTGTTGGTCCTGAAAATTATAATTTTCTCTAACACCATGGATGTTCACCGAGAGTCAATCGATGCTTTGATAACGCTCGATGCAAAAATCGATTTTAAATCGATAATCGAATCGAAATACAAGTCGATTAATCGATTTCAGAAAATGTTTCGATTGCACAGCCCTAACCACCATAATAATAATAATAATTTATTTATTTATAGTGTCACAAAAATGAAATTTCTCAGTAACACTTTACATAAATGATAAAATTTGAGAATATGAAATGTAAAATATATAGGAAATGTAGACATTAGAACAAATAATCGATAAAACAGAAATAAAGAATAAGACCGGCACATAATAAATACATCAAACGTTGTAAAATTCTAAAAATAAATGAGTTTTAAGTTTAGTTTTAAAATCATCAAAGTTATCACAAAGTCTTATATTGTCTGGCAAATTGTTCCATATTTGGGGTGCAGCTGAATAAAATGATCGAGTGCCCAGTGTCTTGGTCTTGCATCTTGGGACTTTCAGCAACCGTTTCTGGCCTGACCGCAGGGACCTTGTTGGATTGTGAAGCTCCACCATTTCACTCAGATAGTCTGGAGCAAGCCTGTGTACACATTTAAAAACATACAGTCCAATTTTAAATATAATCCTTTGAGAGACAGGCAGCCAATGTAGATCTTTCAACAGCGGGGTGACATGATCATACTTCTTGCCCCCACAAATAACTTTGGCAGCACAATTCTGTAAAGCTTGCAGTTTCTTAATGACATACTTGTGGGATCCATATAACAAGGCATTACAATAGTCAATATTAGAAGTGACAAAGGCATGAACCAGTTTTTCAGTAGCAGATTTACACAGGTATTTTCTGATTTGTCGGATCTTTTTAAGCTGATGGTACCCATTCTTGCAAATTCTTTTCACATGATCTGTCATGTGCAGGTGCTGATCGAAAATTACTCCCAGATTACGAACAGAGGTGGAAGGAGTGATGATGGAATGGCCAACCCTGATGCCATCAACAGTTACTTTCTGTAGCTGTTGTTTAGTCCCCAGTAACAAGAATTCGGTCTTTGCATCGTTAATCTTCAAATGATGAGTTAACATCCATGCACGAACTTCAGAAATACACTGCTCCATCTTCTGCAAGGCATCCTCTTCAACTTCTGATGAACCCGGATTATAGGAGAGGTATAGTTGATGGTCGTCAGCATAGCCACCTACTTTCACACTTGGAAGATGTTTCTTGATGATGTCATAAAGAGAGCTGAGGTAGCTAAGAAATACCACTGGACCAGCACAACTTCCTTGTGGGACTCCATATTTAAGATTTTGTGATGTTGAGATCGCACTGTTGACTCGTACTCTTTGGCTTCTGTCACTCAAGTATGTCTGGAACCAGTTCAGTACATCACCACCTATGTTCAGCCTCTTTATAAATATTTTTGTTAGAACTTCAAGATTAACAGTGTCAAATGCGGATGACAAATCGAGAAGGATCAATACAGACACTTTCTGCTGGTCCATGTTATTCATAATATCAGCATGAATTTTCAATAACAGAGTCTCAGTACTATGTCGCTTTTTATAAGCAGAATTTGCACTAGATGACATTCCAGTCCTTTCCAGGTAGCTGTTGTATTGATTTAGACTGGCCTTTTCAATGATTTTTGATAGAAATGGCAAATTGCTGACTGGTCTAAAATTCTTGAGTGTTGGTTCCAGCACTGGCTTTTTCAGAAGTGGTGAGATGATGGGACACTTCCAGCATGATGGAAATTCTCCTTGCCTCAGTGAAGTGTTGATGATATCTGTTATTGGAGTGATGAGAACATCAGTACATTGCTTGAGAAGAGTTGTCGGTATTGGATCCAGAATACATGACGATGACTTGGACTCGCCAATTAGCCTCCTCACCTCCTCTGTTGTCAATGGCCGGAACGATGTAAATTGTTCGTCAGACATCTCTGACTGTTCTTCATCAATCATTGTAATCCCTTCGTTATCAACTGCATCTTTAATATCATCCATAATTTTGTCAATCTTCTCAATGAAATATTTAGAGAACTGCTCACTGATATCAAGGTCATTGACCCCATCAGGATAAATTGCAGCTCTTTCGCCATCTGTGAGTCTCTTCACTAATTTGAACAGTTTGTGTAGGTCTTTGTCACATTTCTCAACTTCAGTGCTGTAATAGGATGACTTAGCGACATTACACATATCAATGTATTGTGATCGTAGATGTTTAAAAATATCATAATCCTCTGCTGTTCTGGAAACGAGCCATTTTTTCTCCATTGCTCGTTTCTGTCTCTTAACTGTTTTCAATTCTTGGTTGTACGAAGGAGAATCACTTTTAACCTTTATTGTCTTTTTAATTTCTGGTGCATGGGCATTAAGTGTGTCAGATAACACCCTGTCATAGATGGAGGCCATTTCATGAATGTTGTTATCATGAAGGTGGAATAACTCACTGGCCGTCAAGTCTGCTTTGAAGCCAACCAAGTCAATATCTTTGAGTCTTCTGTAAGTTATATCCTTAGTTGATGTGGTCTCTTTACTGAGACTAATTTGTGTTTGTGTAAAACAGTGATCAGAGATGTAAGATCGCGTCTCTGGGGGACTGACAATGAGGTTATCACAGGCCCTGGTAATAAGCATCATCCCAAGTCATACCATGACAAAATGGCCCATAACCTTTGCTAATTCATGAATACTTAATTAACTTAATCACAGTTTGAAATTGTTGCTTCTGTTTCACACAGTTACAAATGGAGAAATTGTTTATTGTTGAAAGGTGCTATCACAGTTCCGAAAATTCCATTGAATTATGTATTTTCACAGTTCTGAAATGAAACTGTTTGAAAGTTTGCTTGTTTTACACTGTTTTTCTTAGTTGCCAGTAATCCTCTAAGTGTCCATAATCTGACTAAATCTGAATGCCAAATGCTTATGACCTCAATAAGCAACCAATCACAGAAGAGATTGGAAATAGCAGAAAGCCTTGTCCATTTTAGCAGGGCTTGCGTGAGGAGGATGGGTAATAAGAAGATCTAAAGCATGACCATGGATGTGAGTTGGATGATGGACATGGTTTGTCAGGTTGAAGTTGAACAAAAGGTCATTCAACTTTTGACTGCCATTGTTTGAGAGATCTTCCATGTGAAAGTTGAAATCACCCCCCACCAACAACTTATGGGGAGTTGTAATCATGCTTTCAAGATAGCTGCTAAATTCATTGATAAAGTGATTCACAGTGTACTGATGTTGGTCAGAATAAGGGGGCCTGTATATCACAGCCACAAGCAGTGTGTCACGCTTGCATTTCAATAACCATTCACAGCATTCAAATGATTTTGTCGTTTTTATTAATCCACTTTGGGGCTTAAAGTCCTGTTTGCAAATTAGACCAACACCTCCACCTGATCTTCCACTCCTTGGTTTATAGTCTAAAGTATATCCATTGGGTGTTGCTTCTGTTGCAATAGCAGTATCTGTATCGTCCAACCAAGTTTCTGTGATCATGCATAAATCATAGTTGTCACATATAATATTGTCCATGAAATCAGCTGTTTTATTCCTCAGAGATCGAACATTAACACAGCCAATAGTAATTTGGGTATTTAATTCCAATGGTATTCTCTTGATGTCAATTAAGTTTTTCTCATTAACACCTGTTATGTAATCATATTTTCTCTGTCTGGCTTTTCCTGCTCTTTTACCCCTGACTGTTTCAGCACAAGGTTTCAATAGGTTAAGATCTCTCAGATGATGAAAAGTTTTTAATGGCAAGTTCATGCTAACCTGTTTTGTGTTGAGCTCTTTGAGCATTGCAGAGGTATATGCAATGGCTGACATGTTGATTGCGAATGTAATGAAGGTGATTAATATTCCAATTAAAATGTTCATTGATATTCCAACTGATGGTAAGTAACTTAAAGACATAATTCCGATGATGTTGTCAGATAATAATATAACAACTTTCCAGCAATATAAGCTTTGTAGACCAGTTTTTAGGTGGAAAATTTGGGAGCTCCATAAATGTGCAGCCTACACCTGGCGCAGCCTAATCCCTCTGAAAATCCCCATAAAAAAAAGCAGGTGCCATGCCATTAGAATCTTTCTAACTTGACGGTGGTTGAAATCCACTGCGAGAGGGGAGCCCCTCCTCCCCCCCCCCCCCCGACAAAGGGGAGAAATTTCAGGGCAAATTAGTGACAGCCTCCCCCCTGCGAAACGGCCACCCGTACGCCTATGTTTATATTATATATATATTAGAATTATAAATGCTTGGCCGAGGCCAAGGCAAACGAGGGCGGCAGCCAGGCAAGGTAGATCAACATAGTTTCCAGACCAAGGAGTAGCAACATGAAGTAAGGCTATAAGAAATGATGTCACTGGAAGCAACTATTTTCCAGTTTAAAAAAAACTACTGTAGGGCTGTACTAACTTATAAAACAAATCTGTGGATCCATGAATAATTTGTCTCGCTTGAGATGAATAACATGTCAATGAACAGAAAATTGAATCAAGATATAAAAAAAATATTTTGCTCCCTTGCGTTATTTGAGAAAAGTTATTTTCACATAGTGGTCACACCTTCATAGAAGATGTCAGGAAAAATTATAATTTTTTGAGTGGTGGTGCAAATGCCCCACCAGCCACATCGGCTCAAGTCCAATATCCGGTTAAGTAGTTCCAGTGAGACTCTTTGCTCTTTAAAATCATTGCGTCACAACCCGTTGTCACGGCGTCCCACACCCCCGCTCATTGGCCGAAACATTTGTCATGATGACGTCATAACCAAATAACACCCTTATTGTTACACCATGGAACTATTTAGTCCTTATATTGGACTTGAACCGCCCCATCTACAGTGACGCCACTGAGCAAACCTTGAGTGGAGCATCCAGCTATATAAACTCTAAGCAGGTTCTCTCAACCGATAGGCTGTGTCAGTGGGATTCTCCTTTTTCCAGCACTCTGACGTTTCGGCGCACAAATAAACTTTTTCCGGGAACACCCGCCATTTGTGACCTGCTCCACCAAAATGGGTTCAAAGTCGGCCAGCTATCATATTCAGTTGTGAAAATCACTTTGTTCTACTGGAATTTGGCTTTAAAATGATGTTTCATTTGTCTTGATATCTCCACCCAATCCAAAGATATGGCACCTCAAACATTGATGATACAAAACATCGAACTTTGAGAAAATGGCATTTGAATTTCCCGCCATTACAATAAAAGAACTAGGAAAATCAAGAATGATGCCCAATTTAGATAATTTAAAATCAGTTTTTGGTTAATATGGTCTTAAATAATCAAAGCAAATTACTTTTGCTGAAACTCGGTACCAACAACTAAAAATCGTCAAAATGTGACCTTTTGACACATTTTGCTCATTTCTGTAAAATATATAAATCGTACTTTGAACTCATTGTGGTGGAGCAGGTCACATTTTGTAGGGCTGTACAATGCAATGGGGCCGGATTTTACACGGTCCATAACATCGTTAAAATTAATCAGCTTGACAACACTGGATTAGCCCAACCGCGTGTACTTCTGGGCCTAATCCTTGGATCCCGCCACTTTTACAAGACATACCTGTGATTAATCCGGATATTTTGCTCGATCAAGACTTAGTCCGTCAGGCCGACTCCCGCCACATTTTTCCATCTTGGTCGGGCCGTAACAGAAGATACAAGTTGTCATTCGACTGAATAATGGCGGAATCCATGGTAAACATTCCATTTAAGACTCGGCGATACAATCCGTAGTGTTTTAGTGGTTTTACAACTGTCCTGGAGCCTGGAATCCAAGCGTCCATCGACTTCGCAATGGTAAAAAATGGCGGCGTGTTCAAGGAAAAAGTTTATTTCTGCGCCGAGACGCCAGAGAGCAGATAAAAGGAGAGTTCCACTAACGTGGCCTATTAGTCACTCATTCATGCAAGTGTCAATCTAAAGACAAATTTATCTTTTGACTTTGTAAGAAATTGGGATTGACAGTTAAAAAAGGGTTCCGTTACTGAGATAAATTTCCCATGAATATCACTTTTTTTAATCATGCAATGATAGTTATGGATTTTCTATTTTCAAATGTCACTTTTTTTTTTCCAGGTTGAGTGACCACATCGAACAAGGATCTAACTTCAGGAGAGATGGATGGATGGATGATTATGTCCAGGACGTATTTATGCACTTGGTAGCCTAATAACAACAGGAAGAAGGCACAGCAATGATTCAAAGGATGACTGAGGCAGCCTTCCGTACATAGGCCCTGGTGACCTGGCAAGAGCTGGATTCGAACCCTCGATCCAGCGATTGGCTGCCTAGCACGCTACCATTAGACCAACCCTCCCCCCTACTTAAGGAGATCAGAACTTAATATGAACAAACTTGTGTAATATCATGAACAGTGGTATGTACCAGTTAGGCCTTAGATCGGATTTTCAAGTATTTCCCAAATCTTTTTATTTATTGATATATTTATGATTTGTTTAATTGTATTATTTACATGTACAATGTACATGCTTGCTGTTCTTTGATTATCAGTACCTCCCAACAATTGACTACACAAATTCAAAGAATGAACTGTCAGTTTAATTATAACATTAATGAATAATGATTATATTTTTGAAAGGCTTCTTAAAGCAACAAGGTCAGTCGGTTGGACGAAAAAAATAAGCTGTAATGTTTTTTGTGTCAACCATGTAAGTAACATCATGGGTATGTAAATCGGTTGTTTCTGTAGGTCAGAGAAGGTAAGAATCAGTAAATTACTGTTATGTCTGGCCTAACGGTCAGTAACCCTCTGATCATTGGTCATGTCAGCCACACCATGCTTGTTATAGGGCTATAATGATAAAATACATTGTATCTAAGCTTACAAAATAAAGAAATGAAAAAAAAACAAAGCTCTGTCTTCGAATGATTTTTTCAATATATTTTGAGGTCATTTACTTTGGCCCTTTCAGTGCAGTAGTTACCGGGATGGGCTTAAGTTTACACGTACCTAGAATAAGTAAAAAAAATCAGCGAACAAAGCAAATCATAGTCCAAAGACCAGTAATTAATCTGTAGAATCTAATGTTTATTTGTTTGTCAAAAAAATGTCATGGTTATCGCCTCAATTTGATAGAAACAGAGTCACTTCCAAACTTTGAGGTAGGCCCATAGGCCCACTGGCCTATTTGGAACGAGAATGTCGTAAAATATCAGAATTTTTCTAAGTCTAGAAAACGTATGGTTTTCGTACGTAATTCATACAATTTTCATGCGTAAAATTAACGTATGAATTACGTACGTCAACACGTACGAAATTCGTACGAAAATCTACGTACGTTTCACGTACGTAAATTTTCGTACGAATTTCGTACGTGAAAACAGGCTATTTACGTACGAAATACGCATAAAAGAGCTTTCGTACGTTTTACGTACGCTGCACAATTGGCCATGTACCCTCCAAAAGTTTGAATACACCTGTAAAGGTGCGATTTCTATCAAAAATACCTCAGCTTCAACAAAACTTTTGTTTTATACTTACATCAAGCAATATGGAAATTCACATTCAGGCCATAAGGTGTCCATATTTCATGGTTTTAGATCATTTTGGTATAAATTTATTTAAATTTCTCTATATCCCATTTTTTTTTTTTTTTTTAAACAGCTATAAAAGCACTGTTATCTTCCATATTTATCACATTTTATCATTTTTTACTAATTTCCACTGGTTTGTGATGATTTTACAAGTAGTTTCAGACCAGAAAATGGCCATTGAAAATCGGACAAAAATACTGATTTTGGCTATTTTTGGGTCAAAACAATGCTGAAACAGCTTAAGGTGGCTCGATACTCGTGAACTTTCTAAGATAGGATTTCTCAAAAATAGTTTAGAATGATCCAAAATATAGTTTATAGCAAGGATATGTAAAAAAAAGTGGTCGCAACCAGTCTTTTTTTCAAAATATTTGAGGTTATGTACAAGAAAGTCAGTCCAAGCAAACCTGAAAAACTCAATTTTTTTCTTATCTTTCTTTCTGTGAGTTTGTCCTGCCATTCAGTGGTCATGCATCCCATATTATGAAATGAAACATGAAATTAAAGAAGAAACTTCAATGGAACTGCTGATTGCAATTTCGAAGAGATATATTTAGTTTAAAGGACTTTCCAAGGGGCTCGAAATAAAAGTTTTGATTTACACAATTTTAATTTTCTTTATAAACCATGGCGCTAAAAAAAATTGACGGGATAGGATTTCTCATTTTTTTGTCATTAATTTCCAAATATTGTTAGGAACAATAAAATGCATAAGAGAAGGTTTGCTACCGCGATAGAAATTGAGATAAAAATTTATTTATATCTCCAAGTCAATTTTTAGAAATTAGACCTGCTTGCCGAAAATCGCGTGTAAAACGTTTCTATTCGGACCATAAAGCTGAATCTCTGGCATGTTATAGTGCTGTTCATAGCGCATGTAATGCCTCAAACCAGAAGTTTATAACCCTTATAGAAGTGACGCAAATGACAAAGGAAGCAGCAGTCGCACGGAATTATAAAAAATCAAAAAAGCAGTCCACAGAGCTCAGCAGGCTGCTGTTGCCATGGTGACGCCGCCATTGCTGCACCATGAGTAGCGAGCCACCTTAAATAAAATAATTTTCATTAGAGAAGATACATTTTATTATTATACTTCATGGTGACCTGAAATTATCTAAATTTTGCATTTTTTAGTGGTCAGTGTCAAATTTTTAAACGGTCTTTTCGGGGTCTAAAATAACTGTTACGATCATGTTTGAACTCTGGAAAGGCTTAAATATGATTAAATTTCATAAACCTAAAAGATAACTCAGCTGTGACAATTTTCTAAAAAATTCCAAAATTTGGGATATCGAAAAAGGCCATAAATTTCACCCAAAATGACCTAAAATGACAAAATAAAGACAACTGATGACTTAAATGTGACTTGTTTTATTGTTTGGCGTAAATACTAAACAAAAATTCCATTCAAAATCAAGTATTTTTAGAAGAAACTGTACTTATCCAGGTGTATTCAAACTTTTGGAGGGTAGTGTACAAGATTTTATTAATCATTAAAGCATGCAATTTGTGGTGTGATAAACACAAATTTTAAAATTGTCATATCTCAAAAAATTCCCAACAGATTTTCTCGTTTTTGTCTTAAAATGTTCACTGGATTGCCTTCTGGAACACTGCGCTAGTGGCATATTTGTTCATTTTTAACCCCAAACTTTATTCAGGGATGCTGTGACATGTCAATAGCCAGGTAAACAGATATATATATTGATAGATTGTAGGCACAGGAGTATTTCGCGGGGGTCAGGGGGGGGGGCAAATCCTGACGAAATCAGGGCACATCATCACATCATGACAGCCGCAACCCCCCCCCAATAACAGCCACATCCCCCCCCCATGACAGCCGCACCCCTCCCCCCCCCACGGAACGGCCGTCCCGTACTATGAATTTGTATGTCTACACTCGTAGAGATGTATAGATGTATAGATAGCAATACTTGTTTAGTAATGCCTCTGCTGAAGCAAAATGAACATTTTTCACTGTTCAGAGTGATGTATGCTCCTGAATTCGGGAACAGCTTCCGAATTCGGGAACGTTCCCGAATTCTGCACTTTCCCGAACTGACATAGTCATCACAGGCATCCAGTTAAAATGTTTATTGCTCATTATCTGGTTTTTTTTTTTACCTGACATTAATGCAGTGGCGTATTTAGCCGGGCAATTGGGCCATGACCCCCCCCCCTCCCGGGCCAAAAATTATATCCCATGTAATGCCCCCATCATGAATGACGGAGAAAATGAAAAATTGGATCCGCGAGCTTACGGTATGGACTTACTAAGTTACAAAAAGTGGCAAAAAACTTCGGAATAATTTGTCTGCAGCTTTCTCTTAACTATCTAGGATATAAAACTTAAATATTTATGAGTAGGAGAAAAAGGTGTGACATAATACTACCATGGTCCCTGAGTGTATGCAAACTTTGGAACCATGAGGTTTGAACAGCGTTGCAGCTTAATGATGCATATTTTTAAAGGGATTTGGTGAAACTGACCAATTATTGCCAATGTCATTATATATTAGTTCAATATGTAAGAAATAAGGGACAGAAATGCCAGATATGCTCCAGTGACTTAATGTGCAATTGGAGGCAGGAGTGGACATATTTAGGATCATTTAAATTATATATGTTTGCCAGTCTAATCAGATTCCAATAAACTTGTCAAATTTTCAAAAACACATGTAGTTTTCCATATAAAATGAAAACGAGGGTAATACTCCATTACTCCTTGTATTACAAGCCAAAAAATAGCCATTTTTAGCGCCAAACCCCAGCGCCACGCTATGGCAAGAGATAGGTGAAAACTAATTATCAATATGATATCCTGCAGCCTTCTAGTGAAATAATCCGTGGGGACAATTTTGAGATGGTCCCTCATTTTCACAGAAATAGGTCAAATGCAAGATTCCTGCCAAAATTTCATTGGGATCAAGATGATCATGCTCACAGAACAGAGAAATGAAGCCGTTTTTTAAAAATGTCCCTGTGGAAACTAATACAGCAATATTTTAGGAAACTGACTGTATTTTTTGCATCCCTTGTAATGCTGCATAGACATGGCGCCGAATATGTATTTTCGTCTGATTTGGGCTGCCGGCATTTGTTTTGGTAGGCAACACGATCTGCAGCAATGCATGCTGGGAGCTGTCAGATTGAAGAAGAAGGACATCATGGCCGACAGGATGGACTGCAGGGCCTGGGAGGCTCTGAATATTCACATTTTTCAAGGTATTTTACATGCTGCATGCAAATAATTGTATGCATATGGTGTAGAAACATTCTCCGAACCTTCGTGAGGCTGTGGATGCCTTGTAAAAACTGGTTTTGAGGAAGTTGAGCTGCAAATTAAATTTGAACTTGTGATGGAGGGAATTAATGGCTGCTAAATGCCTCGTTTTTCAGGAGTGCTTGGGCTGAGGAATGGCTTTGTTTCCCACCTCTGAAGACTGGCTCTGGTTCTTCCTCGGATGAAGAAACGTGTTGGTAAGTGTATGGGAGATGTTCTTGATGTGTATTTCGAGGTTTTGGCTAAATTTTGTCAACTGAAACTGGAGATGGGCGTGGCTGATATTCATGAATGTCAAAGGTCAGGGTCACAGGTCACAGCTGTAAAAACAGACGATCAACAGGGGATTTGTTTGACTTAGCAGACGAGGAATTTTTTAAGTGAAAGTAGGCTTAATTTTGAGATTCATTTGACTATTGTGGGCATCATGTAGTCGAGCTGATCTAGTAAGTTTCATGAGCAATGACTTGTAATTATTTTAAAGTTCTGGTGGGGAGGGTTACAAAATTGGCAAAATTTAGGGAAATTCTTCAGGGTAGGGCAGAGGAGCCTGTGGAAGGTAAGAAGTTTTCAAATGGTGTCGGGGTAAGGGAAAGGTATGATAGATATTGTGAAATTGTGAAGTCAACACCAGGAATGTCAGTGGAGTATAACTGGATTTCGTAGAGATGTAGCAAGTTTGAGAAGCAGCTGAGTGATAGTGGTAGTTTTGATTGGAACAAGAATGGAGAGAAGATGAGATATGTGAAAGAGTACGGATTGGCGAGTTGGCGTAAGCTGGCACCTGGTAGGAAAAGGTTTCACCAGCCAAAAGATTGCAGAGGTTGCGCAGGTGTAGATGGATTACGAGGTGCGATCAGTGACTTAGTTGAGGAAAGACAAATGTCAGCAGGTTCATCTGTGGTTGAGGACATCTACACTGCAGTAAGATTGGAAGGCTTTGATGAGAAATTTTCAGTTCCTCTGCACACAGCAGTGGAAAATTCTTCATTAGTTAAGAACAAAATTGCGGAGGTTGAAAAGGTAGCTCAACAGAATACCAAACAATGCCTAGAGATGGTTAGTCTTAGTCCAAAAGATGAGTTATTGAATGTTTGCAAGACAAACATCTCATTTTCCACTTATGAGCAGTTGAGAAAAAATCATGCATTATTATTGACGGGCAAAAATTCTGCAGTGAAGAAGTCACCGGTAGGGCCTTTCGATAGCTACAATTTTGACAAAGATGGAGCCGTAAGGTTTTTAATTAATTGGTCTGAAATGGCGAGGAAATATGGGCAAGTAGGTATCCAGAACGGAGGTCAAGTTCTGAAGAGGAACGTAGAGAGTGTGGGCGTTGATGCAAATTTGTTTAATACAGAGAAGACAGTTTCTGGTAGGGATATCCCAGCAAGAGTAAGACGCTATCGTCGATATTTGCAAAATGGCCTGAAAGCACCGATAGCACCGAGTTCGAAAACTTTGAAGGAGGAGGTGAAGAAGATGAAGGAAAGTGGCGAGCTACAAGTAGGGTCAGAAATTGTCTTGAAAAAGTATGTTAAAAAAATTGTAAAAGATGGTAAACTTGAAGACAAGACCACCACTTTTTCCGGAAGAATGGTCAGCTTGACATCGTTGATGCAAACGGAGCTTCAAAGACAATTGGATTGCGGACTGCTTAGAAACCCCCCCAACAGTTTAGTACATTTTAAGGTGTGGCACGACCAAGGTGAGATTTGTGGACACAGTCATTTTATAGAAACCGTAAGTATTCTTTTTGAATCAGAATTACACCGTGAAGGTAGCCAACGGTTGGTAGAAAAGCCACTAGTTCACATTCTTGGCAGATCAAAGGCCAGTACACAAGATCAACTGGACTATTCCATGGAAAGAAGCAATGAACTGGCTCACCTGAAAGACCATGGGGTTTGTTTGATTGACAAAGAAGGGAAAAAATGGGATGTCTCTTGCAAGCCAAGGTTTTGCTCTGCTGACACGCCAGCAAGGGCATTTGAGATGGGCCAGCAGATTGGAGGACATTACAGATGCCCTGGTGGAGTGGACTCTAGGAGCCATTTCAACCTCGATGTTGCGTTAAAATGTGGGCATCGGACTTTGGAAGAGGTAACGAAGGTAATTGAGAAGGGAGAACTGTTCACGAGGAAAGAAGGAATAATATTCAAGGATTTGTCCTAAGAAGAATTAGAAGGAGAAGTAAGGAAAAGAGGGCTGCACCCTGGTGGCACAAGTTACTATACATGCAACAAGAGTGATCTACAAGACATCCTAGTCAGTGAGTTGAAAGGGATCCAACGTTTCCCTGCCCTTCAGTTTCGTCACCAGTTTAGTTTGGAAGAAATGAATTGTCAAGATTACGAAGTTAGCAATTGTGAATTTATGCATGATTTTGTTAACATTTTTGGCCATTTAATTGATGAACTTTCGTCCCACTTCAGTTCACTATCACTTAAGTCTTTCTTTGATGCCGCCAAAGGTGGCAAACCCAAGCTCAAAGCAGTCGATGCTAGACGGATGGCAATCAAGCTATTCCTTTACCTTGACAGGGCAGATGATGTCCCAATCGAGTTGGAGAGGTTAGCACAACTACTTGTAGAAATATCCGAGATTGGTTACAGTCTGGAGGGAAAGAGAAACCCACAGCAAATTTTGCGATTCCACAATATTACGTTTTGTTTCGGTATGCTTTTACAGGATATAGTAGGCCCAACCCCCAAAAAAATCACCGGCCAAAGCATGTATGGAATTCATTTCCAGAATTTAGTGTCGCATGCTCCTGTTATTTACCGGCTTATCTCGATTAGGAGCCTTCTTGCAGAACAAGACGAGAGTACAATTTACAAACTTAGCCAGATAACGGATAGAACTAGCAACCGAAGGCCCGAGAATGTTATTGAGAATGCGATGACAAGGTTGTCTATCGTTGAGACTGAGAAAGTGGTAAAATCTGAAAAGTTGGAGGACAGTGTTATTTTGAAAGATGCCAGAAACGTTAGACGTGCAGGAAACAGTGTAATTTTTTTGAGATGGATCAATGACAGAAGGGAAAGTGTAAGTGCACATTTAGCAAGAATAAGTGATTTTGTAGTTGGGGATTGGTGGCAATGGCGAGGAGAGGACTTAGTATTCAAGGATGGCCAATTTGAAGACGAAAAACACCCCATGGTAAGGAAAGGTTTCATGCTGTCCTGACCTTTGACTTCAGATATTTTGTTTGATGTTTGATTTTGTTGCAAGAGGCTAAGCTAAGGCTTGGTTTACTTGTATGATGGAGTTCTTTTATTTTATTTATTTATTTTCTCAATGGTAAACTATAAGGTTTTTAATGGAGATTTGTGTGAATATACATCTCTGTTTATCTGCTGAGTAAAGGGTAGAAATTTTGGCCGGAAATTTAACAATTCGAGGCAAAAACCTGAATAACCATTTACGTTTGTCAAGTTAATTTAAGTTCTGTCACTCTGCAGGTGGAGTCAGAGAGTCTTGAGTCAAAAGTATCAAAATACTAGGGCTGCACAATATTGGGCTGAGATGCGATATGCAATAAATAAATCTCATATCACGATGTCGATAAATTTTGTGATAAATTCACAAGCTAGAGATTTACCTGTAAACTTCCAAACTAGTAAAAAGTTTGAAGAAATTCCCATTTTTGGGCAAAAATACACAAACATTTTATAATTTATTTATCGCCCCTTTGTGCGATAACAATATCGCCCTACTTGATATCGTGATAACGATAAATTTGCAATTAATCGTGCAGCCCTACAAAACCACTTGTATCCTCGACATATCTATAGTTGGAGGAATTAGTAATTTTATAAACATTTTTGGCCATGCAAAACTGATGAGATACACGAATACGAACTTGCACATCGACCAATTTAAAATGGGTTTGCAGCCGACCTCAGAATTTGGGTTTGGCACTTAAAACTCGGATCGCAAGTCATATCGGTGGCTCTGATTTGTACTCTGATTGAATTGGAATTTTAAATGCTGTGCTGGGATCGATATTGGATGCCAAAATAGTGGTATCATTGTATCCCTATTTGTAGTTTTATAAGGAGTTTTTGCCAATTATCTCAATCATGTTTAAGATTCAGGTGTTATCAGACTAATTTTCAACTGTGACTCCACTTGAAAATCAAATTTTGACTCCAAAGCCGACTCCACCTGACAACCTACAACCCTCCTGACTCCAACGTATCTGACAGCAGCATAGAAGCTAACAACAGTACATTGTTTTTTGGGAAGTTATTGTAACTAGTGCTGAAAGTAGAATCTGCTGGATTGTTTCAACTTAATCAAGAGACCATGCCTCCTCCATTGGTAACCAATTACTTTCTGTTTCTTTAAAGCCGAGTTGAAGAAGCTGAGTCTTGCTTGAAAGATGGATAATATAGATATACATTGTACTGAAAAAATGATGGATATTAAGAGATGGAATGAAAGATTGATTGACTAAATAAAAATTCATGGATTCCTCACAAACATTTTAAGACTTAATCTGTAATTTTTTGCAGGGGCCAGAGCTTCAACACTTCAGGACAATTAAACTGCATCAAGTGGAGGCCAACCTGACAAGCATTTGGGATTCCATAAAAGGTATCTATACAGTGTTCTTCAGGCCTCCCGGCGAACCTTTAAAACCTTAATTTTGGGTGATCAGCCTTTAAAACCTTTAAAACACTCAAATCGACATTTATTAGCCTTTATTTCTGATTTGGTCAAGAAATTAATATAATCGCTTGTCTTTATGTCATTTTATGAGAATATATCGGGCTCATACGAACGTTAGGTTTTGGACTTGCAGTGTGCCACAGCTTTCGTGGCATTATTTTCGCAAAGTGTCTCAACAACTATGGTAAAGAATCGCTGGAGATATTATTTCTCACAGATTTTAACTGTTGTAGCACACAATGTGTGCCACGCTTAGAGGTGCATCATGAGCAAGTTTGTATTCAAAATCACACGTTCAGTTCTCATTTATTGATAAAACATAGAAATAGTCATATTTAGCGCAGAAATTCTGCCACATCTGTTAAAATGTCTTGTGAAAGAACTTTTAAAAGCCTTATTGTTTTGTCTGATGACCTTTAAATCTTTCAGGTTACTGGAGCCTTCAGGTTCTTTTCCTCATTAAGTAATGGATAAGCCTGCCAAAATTTATAGAGTTAGTTGATGCTTTGATAAAACTTTTTGCCAAGTTTGGAAGTGATAGCAGCAGCAATTATTTTAAATAGCATGTCAAAAATGATTTTGAGCACAGCTTTTTAAAAGTTGTGGCAGGGCTATGGCACTTTGAGAAGGTCATTGGAGAGAGAGATGAAAGTCATGTTGGGCTGAAGACATTGGTTGTCATGAGCAGATGGTAATTTCCTTGACTGATTACAGACCTCCCAACCAATCTTCTAAGATAGGGTTTTCCCCCTTTTTAGCCCAAAGCCCTCTTACCCTAATTTTAATGCAATAACCCTATTTTTTGAAAACTTAAAAGCCCTAAAAAAAATTACCAATAAATGGTTATTTCATTACTTCCTGTCCTTTGAAATTGTTGAGGTGGTATGACAACCCGATCAAAACTGCCCAGAATAAAACTTGAGGAGGATGCTCACTGCTCAACTACTGTTATTGATGATCAGATGCTGTAATTTAGCCTTGAATTTAAAAACTACAGGAAGTGCATTGGACCATTTTTCCACTGTGTTACCGTAGGAAGGCCCTTATGATAATGCATGTATTTAGAAAAATTTAGAGTAAATTAATATTAAACGCCTCAAAACCCCAACCCAATTTTCGCGCAAATGGCCTGAATCCTTTGGGCTTAGGCCATTTGGACTTAGGCCAATTTCTTTATCGCTGATTTAGTGGATATCACCAATATTTTTTGGTCATAATTTTGAGTATTAGTTTATTGGAGTTGCTTCCTCACATTTCATTCAGAAATGTTATGGAGAATTGCTTAATAACACAGCCAGACCACAAAAGAATTTCAGCGTAAGTCATTGTGGTTACAAAAAAAAAATTGGCCCAAGTCAGTTTTTGGCGGTTTGCCAAAAAAATTGCCAAAAATGACTTGCTTTAGGCTGACAAAATGTTATTAATTAGGCCCAAGAAAATTTAAAAAATCACCTCTGCAACATCAACAAATTGTAACTCGCAGCAAAATAAGGATTTGCGGGATCATTTTTGATGTAAAATGTATTCAGACAAAAGCTGACCAACCAGTGGCGTCCCTATGGGGGGAGCACGGGGGGGCACAGGCCCCCCATATTGGACCTGTGCCCCCCAGGTGCCCCCCCATATGAACTTTCCAACTCTGGCTAAAATATACAATTAGTATAGAGGGTGCCCCCCCAGAGAAGCGCGTGCCCCCCTAGGTGCCCCCCCGCTCGGGACTCCCCAGTTACGCCACTGTGACCAACAATACCTATTGGGGGCAGAATTTAGGACAATTTTGAGTGAGTTTCCCAGAAGCGTCAATATAAAGCAAATGTACGTTGACTGGAGCAGTTTCTTTTTCCAGGAAATTTGCAAAATAACTTTAAAGACGCAATAACACAGCAACGAAATTGTGGCCACAAAGCCATAAAACTTTCTGGACTCTCATTGGACAGTGGTTATTAGACCACACCTGATTTAAAATTAACATGTGAGAGGGGTCCAGAAATGAACTTTCTCTCTCTAAAATTCACTTTTCTTTGGAATTTGAAGCGCCAATTAATAAATTAAGTAAATTGATGTATTTGTATGCTTATCAAGTTCGCTATCACAATAGAGTAATTGAAAACCTTTCAACTTTTCTTGAAATATAACTCTTCTCCACCTAATTGCCCTTTATTAATCACTCTGGGCTAAGATTACATGCAATTGACCCCCCATAAATGCACCACTGGCCACTGCCATTTCCAAATTTTATGCAAATGAGGGAACAGTGATTGGTCCTTTAGCTTCAGATCAATTAGTGGCAATGGCAGAAATGTCATTAGGAGCTGTCAATCAAACTTTCAAGAAAATTCTGATATTTTTCATAATTTAGCAAATATCTCAATTCATATAAGAGCTTTTTTGTTAAAGATTACCTTTTCGTTTTCAGTATTAAATTATCTATCTGCACATATACAATTCATACTTGTAAGTTGCTTTATGACTTGAGAAATTGAAAAAGAGTGAGAGAATTGGAGAGATGTTCACTCTTGGGGGGTCAGATTCAGACTGCCATCTTGCTGGCTCTGTCTCCTTTTATAGTCGTGGTTGGGTCTTTAATCGAGCAAGGTGTTGCTGCTGCAAAATTTGTCTGCTTTGGCCAATATAAATTTGAAGCATCATGACATATTATGCACCTTTTTCTGTTACTCTCGGCAATGTATATATATATTGCTAAGTGTATTGTGGTTACTTTGTGCATTGCTATTTGAATGACGGGCGTCTCAGCTGACGGTAGGGGGGAGGGTTGGTCTAGTGGTAGCGTGCTGGGCTGCCAATCGCTGGGTCCAGGGTTCGAATCCAGCTCTTGCCGGGTCACCTGGGCCTATGTTGGACTGCTGTTTCAATCATCCTTCGCCTCATTGCCGTGTCCTCCCCCTGTCCTAATTAGCCTACCAAGGCATAAATACAGGACGTAAAGCCCCAATCATCCATCCATCTCAGCTGATGGTAGAATTGCTGCAGAGTGCAGACGCTTTTTCTTCATTTATAAATCTTTCTTTGATTGTCTGATGTTGAGGGTTTGCTGCTGCACAGCCTCTGTTTTTTTAACAAATAAAAGAACATTTTAATTCTCAAAAAAAAGTATAAGTTATATTTGGTGTCAACCTGACAGCTAAGTGTCAGAAAATGACTTTCTAGAAAACTGACTTCAGCTACTAACAAAATGACTGGAATCAAATTAAGTTGAACTTTTGGAAAATTGGTTAATTAAGTAGGACTTGAGACAGTCGTTGATACCATGTCACCGTGTATGTTTCCTAAGCAATGCTGCTCCCTTTTGTTTTGCCTTCAGCAAAATGAATGTATTTTAAAGGTAGTAAGTCCGCCGATTCTATGTAAAATTTAACTTGCATTTATAGATCATAAACTGATAGATTTTAAGTATAGTATGCACTTCCAATCAACAGAGTTGCGTGTTTTTCATAATTAAGTGAGTTTAATTCATTGTAAATCCTTAAATTACTTAAGGAGATTCCTGCATTGCTTAATTTGTAAACAATGCAGGACTTTTTCACGGCATGAAAAACTATCTGTTTACATTTTTTAATTAAGGAAATAAACTTCTTATACTGCCATTAAAATATCAATTAGGTAAATTTTTCAACTGGGATGTGTTAAATATGACTAAAATCTATCCATAGACACTCAATTAAATATGGGGACATACTACCTTTAATCACTTTTGTAAAAAGTAACAATTAATTTTTGGATAGCATATGTATTTTGTTTCTACTTTTTCAGGAAATCGTCCTTACCTCTGCATATGGTTGGAAGAAAGAAGAAACGTTAAATTGTCATTAATGTTGAGAGAGACCCGTGTTCACACAGTGACAACTAGACTTGTGGTTACCGTCAATTGAAAATCGATCAATTGAAAATCGAAAATGGACGGAAAATTAGAATACACAAACACATAGCCTCGTCATTGGGGAAGAGAAAGGACGTTCATATCGAGAGAGACAGTGTTGTCACAGCCGTACACTACCCCCTCCGTTCGCCCATCCTACCTCTGGATATGGTTTGAAGAGAGAAGATGTTCATGTACGGAGAGACCGTGCACACAGTGACGTTACCCCCTCCCGTCCCCCCCCCCATCGGTCCCTCGTACCGCCTGATCTTGCTTCACAGTTTCTCTATGTTGCAGAATTTATTTTTTTAATGTTGTGCTAGTGACCCTGGGTCCTTCTCCCACCTGATCTCGGTTCACCACGTTTACCCAACATTGCAGAATTTTTTTTTTATGTTGTGATAGTGACACTTTCTGTATTGTGGTAATGACACACTTTCTTTTCTTTGAACACACAAAGTGATGACACCATCAAAGTGGCATCACAGGCCATATCCCCCGTCAATGGGAAAGAAAAGAGACGTTCCTATCGAGCACCCCATCGTTCCCGAGTGAGACAGTGTTGTCACAGGCCGTACGCCCCTCTCGTTCCCCCCTCATTACCACTGGACATAGTCGGAAGAAAGGATAAAATATGTTAATGTGTAGAAAGCTTGTGTTTGCACAGTGACAACTTGAGTGTACCCCCCCCCCTCCTCGGTCCCTCGTCCAACCTAATCTTGCTTCTGTTTCCATTCCAACTTTGCGGAATTTACGTTGTGATAGTGACACTTTTTGTGTTGTGGTAGTGACACTCTTTCTTTTCTTCGAACACACAAAATCCCCGGTCAATGGGAAAGAAAACATCGTTCCCGCCTCATTGGAAAGACGAAAATATGTTAATGGCGAGTGAGAGGGTGTTATCACAGGCCGTACGCCCCTATCGTTCCCCCCTCATTACCACTGGACATAGTCGGAAGAAAGGAGAGAAGACGTTAATGTGTAGAAAGCTCGTTTTTTGCTCAGTGACGACTCGAGTGTACCCCCCCCTCTTCTGTCCCTCGTCCCACCTGACCTTGCTTCACTTTTCAACTTTGCGGAATTTATTTTGTGATAGTGACACTTTTTTATATTGTGGTAGTGACACTGTTTTTATGTTTCATCACTTCTCTAATTTAATTTCATCAATTGAAAATCGCCATGTGACAATAATTGTTCTCCACCAAAATGGAAGGGAAATCGGAAGTGTAAAAGAGCGGTAAATCATCGTACAACCGACCCATTGGCATCACAGGCAGGTCGTTGTGTGGCTAATGGCTTGAGCCACTTGTCAGATTGAGCAGCACCTGAACTTCTTGTGAAAGTAAAATAACTGTATTTGCTTAAGGGGGACTTGGTCAATGAATTTCCAGAAGAAACTGTTAAAGCTACAGCTATACTAATCAACTAGGGTAACTCCATGTTTCAAAATTATGACTGAAATGTTATGTTGCCTTTCAGAATAACCAGAAATCATATATTTTCATTATTGAGGTATTCAGTTCCGAAATAACAATGCTAATAAGGTCTATTTTCGGACTGTAAAAATGTTACTTTAGTGTTTTTTGGCTTTACAAATGCGAGACTATGTAGCTAATTCACAATTTTACAGATTTAAATGGTTGTCCCATGGACTTAATTGAAATAGAGTGCTGATAGTTATAATTTTTTGGAAACTAGATTTTTAAAGTTGGCAATGCAAATTGTTCTATTTACAGTAAATGATTCAGGACATAACTTGCTCCAAACATTATCTATTTCCACGAAATGAATTTCCAACAAGTCAAATGCTAAATTCCCCTCTAAGTGATCTATTGCTATAGTGCTAACGTCTTTGTATCATTAATTTTGCAAACAAGTCTTTCAAATGGTTATTTGACTGTTACTGTCACTGTTACAGTCTTCACGTAAATGATGTGAAGGCTTATCAATAGTAATCTGACCTGAAATAATTTATCAGGGAACTATAAATTTTGTTCTGCTGGACTCTGTTTCAGTCTCTGTGGCTGATGCCTTGGTTTTGGAGGCTCAGGCCTACCACACTAAAACCCCTTTCACACATTCACGGTGTTGCCGTGAAAGCACTGCTGGCAGGTTGAATGACAGAATCTGCTACTGACCGCCGAAAATCCGCCGCCTGTCCGCCGACAAATCGTCCGCTTTTTACGACATACCGTGATTACGGGAGATCAGGTCGAGGTCTGTGGCGAAAATCTAACATGTTTGATTTTGCTCAAGGCAGCCAAGGCCAACAGTCAACTGCCGTAATACCTAAGTATGTATGTCATATTGCCTTGAATTAACAGTGTAGCCTAAGTTTAATCCTTGTTACCGGCGGATTTCCTTACTTGGAAACATTAGCAAAGTCAACCGCCGGCTGTCCGACGTGATTCCGTTATAACTATGTGTATACGGAGTGTCTCCGTCTATGAAAATTTTGGGCACAACCAAAAATCTTAAGAATTTCGGCCGTTTTTCCTAGTTTTCCGCCATTTTGCCGAGGTTTTCCGCCGTTTTGTCGTTGATTCCTCAAGGTAAAACCCCATGCAGTCAGTGCCAAGTCAGCTACGGCAATACCGAGGCAAATCGGGCCATGGGTGAAAGGGGTTTAAGTCTTGTTCTTGATAAGTGCTTTAAGGCCTGATTTCACCAACGGAGTTAAGCCTTAAACCAAACCTGGTCTAAGTAGTTCCAAAATTAACACTAGGATCAATGTCAATGATAAAATGGCAGCACTGCCAACCCAAGTAAGCAACTTCTTTTAGACCCAGTTGGACCTTAAACCTGGTCTTAGCTCTGTTGGTGAAAATGGGCCAAAGACATTTTACATGCTTACAAACTTGAAACGCATTATTAGTAAGAAATCCTGGCTTATCCTTACACTTACGTTACCGAGGCTCTGGAAAGGGGGTTTAAGAGGGACAGGGAATTCAAAAGTAAAATGGCCAAGGGTCATTGGGAGGGAGTATAAAACCCAATCCAGACCTTAAGGACATGGAATTCAAAATTCAGTTTGATAAATAGTAAAAGGGCAGTGAATTAAAAAGCAATATGGCTAAGGGAGAGGGGGACGCAAAACACCACCTAGAGCCTCGTTACATTTATACCTGTCAATTTCCTTGATGTACATTCTACAAAGGATATTTCACTTTGGAAATTATTTCTAATCCCTCTTTTGGTGCAAGTGATTCATATAAAAAATGTAGTTCTATTAAGAAGTGTTAATGATAATCTTGAAAGAATGGATGTTTATGATGACTCTGTTTCAACAAGAGTGACCACAGGCAAAGTTTTTAGGATGCACATTTGTTGGCTTAATTCTGCTCTTATATTCTTTTTCTTGTTCTTGTAGTTCGTACCGCTGCTATTTCATCAGCTTATGGTCTCTGGTATTTTCCTCTGGTAGATCTGCTCACAGTACCTTGTTGATATCACTATCACTATATAATTACCGCTGCCTAGCAACACAACTCACCAAATCCAGCATGGTTGCTATGCTCAATGTAGCCACTAACTGCCCTCCCTTTCACTCCCATCCCCCAAATATGCCAATCCACTTCATCTAACCTCTTCCCTCCGTGTTAATGGGGGGTGCCCTCCTCCCTACTGCTCAACAGTATTCCGTAATAATCCTTCAAAAGTCTTCATTTCTCATCCTCCATCCACCACTCCATTTATTGTAAACAAATGATTTTACCAAATAACAACAGAGGACTCTGCAAATCACAACCTACACGCACAACTCCCCTATTGGATTATGTATAAACAACATAATGCCCCAGTGTCCACACTTCAGTTAGGGGGTAGAGGTGTCAACTTATGCTATCAAGCGCCAATGGGTGTAATGTTTAAATGGGTCTCCATGGGTGTAAATGTTTGCCAATGGGTGCCAATGGGTGTAACTGTTTGGCAACGGGCGCAAATGTTTGCCAACGGGCGCAAATGTTTGCCAACGGGTGCAAATGTTTGCCAACAGGCGCAAATGTTTGCCAACGGGCGCAAATGTTTGGCAACGGACGCAAATGTTTGGCAACGGACGCAAATGTTTGGCAATGGGCGCAAATGTTTGCCAACAGGCGCAAATGTTTGCCAACGGGCCTAAGTTTGCCAATGGGCGCAAATGTTGCCAACGGGCGCAAATGTTTGCCAACGGGCGCAAATGTTTGCCAACGGGCGCAAATGTTTGCCAACGGGCGCAAATGTTTGCCAACGGGCGCAAATGTTTGCCAACAGGCGCAAATGTTTGCCAACGGGCGCAAATGTTTGGCAACGGACGCAAATGTTTGGCAACGGGCGCAAATGTTTGCCAACAGGCGCAAATGTTTGCCAACAGGCGCAAATGTTTGCCAACGGGCCTAAGTTTGCCAACGGGCGCAAATGTTGCCAACGGGCGCAAATGTTGCCAACGGGCGCAAATGTTTGCCAACGGGCGCAAATGTTTACCAACGGGCGCAAATGTTTGCCAACGGGCGCAAATGTTTGGCAACAGGCGCAAATGTTTGCCAACGGGCGCAAATGTTTGCCAAGGGCGCAAATGTTTGCCGAAGGGGCATAAGTTTGCCAAGGGGCGCAAATGTTTGCCAACGGGCGCAAATGTTGCCAACAGGCGCAAATGTTTGCCAACGGGCGCAAATGTTTGCCAACAGGCGCAAATGTTTGCCAACGGGCGCAAATGTTTGCAAACGGGCGCAAATGTTGCCAACGGGCGCAATTGTTTGCCAACGGGCGCAAATGTTTGCCAACGGGCGCAAATGTTTGCCAACAGGCGCAAATGTTTGCCAACAGGCGCAGATGTTTGCCAACAGGCGCAGTAGTTTGCCAACAGGCATAAGTTTGCCAACAGGCATAAGTTTGCCAACGGGCGTAAATGTTCGCCAACGGGCGCAAATGTTTGCCAACGGGCGCAAATGTTTGCCAACAGGCGCAGTAGTTTGCCAACAGGCATAAGTTTGCCAACAGGCATAAGTTTGCCAACGGGCGTAAATGTTCGCCAACGGGCGCAAATGTTTGCCAACGGGCGCAAATGTTTGCCAACAGGCGCAAATGTTTGCCAACGGGCGCAAATGTTTGCCAACGGGCGCAAATGTTTGCCAACGGGCGCAAATGTTTGCAAACGACCGCAAATGTTTGCCAACAGGCGCAGATGTTGGCCAACAGGCGCAGATGTTTGCCAACAGGCATAAGTTTGCCAACAGGCATAAGTTTGCCAACGGGCGCAAATGTTTGCCAACGGGCGCAACTGTTTGCCAACGGGCGCAAATGTTTGCCAACGGGCGCAAATGTTTGCCAATGGGCACACATGTTTGCCAACGGGCGCAAATGTTTGCCTACGGGTGCATAGGTTTGCCAACGGCTGCGAATGTTTGCCAACGGGCCAATGTTTGCCAACGGGAGCACATGTTTGCCAACAGGCACAAATGTTTGCCAATGGGCGCAAATGTTTGCCAACGGGCGCAAATGTTTGCCAACGGGCGCACATGTTTGCCAACGGGTGCACATGTTAGCCAATGTTGGCCAACGGGCGCAAATGTTTGCCAACGGGCGCAAAGGTTTTGCCAATGGGCGTAAATGTTTGCCAATGGGCCTAAATGTTTGTGTCAACTTATACTATCAAGCCATAACTTATGCCTTGGCTCCAAACCTCCCGTTCGTAGAACGGGTATAATGCTAGTACTTCTAATGACTATTAGCAAATAATCTCTTTCAAAGGCATGTGAGCCTGTGATAGCTGTGCTTCGGGAGGATTGACCACAGGCGAGTCCTGAGGTTGTTCTTCTGTCGGTAAATCGGCTGTCAGAGCTTGCTATTCTTTGATTATACTTGTGATTTCTTGAAGGGAAATGGATTACATAATTATAATATCTTTCAAAAGAATATGAGCCCGTGATAGCTGTGCTTCGGGAGGATTGACCACAGGCGAGTCCTAATGGTTGTTCTTCTGTCGGTAAATCGGCTGTCAGAGCTTGCTATTCTTTGATTATACTTGTGATTTCTTGAAGGGAAATGGATTACATAATTATAATATCTTTCAAAAGAATATGAGCCCGTGATAGCTGTGCTTCGGGAGGATTGACCACAGGCGAGTCCTGAGGTTGTTCTTCTGTCGCTAAATCGGCTGTCAGAGCTTGCTATTCTTTGATTATACTTTGTGTGAACTGGATAAGACCCAAGCTTTCTCAAAATAATTTCGTTATGTGTGCTGCTAATAGACGTGTTTCTAATTACTGGCCTCAGGTTGTCATTTTGTTGATATTTGGGTATCATGTGCATGCAATTCTTTCGATTTTATTCATCAGTTTTAAATTCCCTTTTGACAATAAATTAGCTAGAGATGTCACCCTTATGTACCACTCAGCCAAAAAAGGAATTAAGATTTATATTTTTAATCTGAATTTGTGCAAGTTGTTATATTATTAATTTTATATATAGTATTGTATATACATGTATCATGGTTAGACTTACACTAATTGGAACATTTGAACATGTAATCGGTTGGTTTACAATTTTCATGAAATTTCATTAACTATCTCATTGATTGTTTTCCTTTAATATTAGGGATTTAGCATGTTAGAACACCTTTGTGTAGATGTGTTTTTGATGGATAATATTAAATTAATTTTTTCATGAAATATTTATTGACTTACAGTAATCGAAAAAAGACTGAGGAAACACTGAAAAATGTTTAAATGTTCTTGGTTTCCACATTTTAAAAATATTCCCGGTTATGTATATTTCACTGTAAATATTGTTACAAAAATGATTTAAGTATATATATATACAACAGGTTAAGTTTGACTCAAGTTTGACTCAAGTGTCTATAACCTCTTTGATTATTTGTAATATTGTTTACACGCTAATTTTATTGATATGTCAATTTTCGTAAGAAATAAACACTTTGTTAATTTTTCATGACTGTATCCTTTATGATATTTATAAGGTTTTGCAGGTTTTTCTTGCAAATGTCCTAAGGGCTATTCCATTTAAAAATCTGGGAGGGGGGGTGGTCGGGCTACGATTTTAACCCCCCCTCCCCCATGCATCAAAAACGAATTTTTTTCAACCCCCATGCATTAACTTCGATTTTTTCACCCCCCGTACATACATCAAAAATTTTCATCATTACATTGCGTAGGCCTGAATAGAGCCGATAGTCCCCCCCCCCATACATCTACAGTGAATTCCGCGAGTGCCCCCCTTGTATCTACAACGTATTATCTCTCATACATACATCATACGAAAAATAAACCAGCCCGACCATCCCCCCCCCAGAGTTTTAAATGGAATAGCCCTAATCCACACTGCTGATATGCTCTTTGGTAGAATATTTTCCCAGCACTGATATGGAAGTAGGCCTGTGAAACAATAAATCAGTCAAGAAGTCTTATGGTTATGTCACTGACTATTTGTATTGCTGGGCGCAACTGTTTGCCAACGGGCGCAAATGTTTGCCAACAGGCGCAAATGTTTGCCAACGGGCGCAAATGTTTGCCAACGGGCGCAAATGTTTGCCAACGGGCGCAAATGTTTGCAAACGACCGCAAATGTTTGCCAACAGGCGCAGATGTTTGCCAACAGGCGCAGATGTTTGCCAACAGGCATAAGTTTGCCAACAGGCATAAGTTTGCCAACGGGCGCAAATGTTTGCCAACGGGCGCAACTGTTTGCCAACGGGCGCAAATGTTTGCCAACGGGCGCAACTGTTTGCCAACGGGCGCAAATGTTTGCCAACGGGCGCAAATGTTTGCCAATTGGCACACATGTTTGCCAACGGGCGCAAATGTTTGCCTACGGGTGCATAGGTTTGCCAACGGCTGCGAATGTTTGCCAACGGGCCAATGTTTGCCAACGGGAGCACATGTTTGCCAACAGGCACAAATGTTTGCCAATGGGCGCAAATGTTTGCCAACGGGCGCAAATGTTTGCCAACGGGCGCACATGTTTGCCAACGGGTGCACATGTTAGCCAATGTTGGCCAACGGGCGCAAATGTTTGCCAACGGGCGCAAAGGTTTTGCCAATGGGCGTAAATGTTTGCCAATGGGCCTAAATGTTTGTGTCAACTTATGCTATCAAGCCATAACTTATGCCTTGGCTCCAAACCTCCCGTTCGTAGAACGGGTATAATGCTAGTACTTCTAATGACTATTAGCAAATAATCTCTTTCAAAGGCATGTGAGCCTGTGATAGCTGTGCTTCGGGAGGATTGACCACAGGCGAGTCCTGAGGTTGTTCTTCTGTCGGTAAATCGGCTGTCAGAGCTTGCTATTCTTTGATTATACTTGTGATTTCTTGAAGGGAAATGGATTACATAATTATAATATCTTTCAAAAGAATATGAGCCCGTGATAGCTGTGCTTCGGGAGGATTGACCACAGGCGAGTCCTGAGGTTGTTCTTCTGTCGGTAAATCGGCTGTCAGAGCTTGCTATTCTTTGATTATACTTGTGATTTCTTGAAGGGAAATGGATTACATAATTATAATATCTTTCAAAAGAATATGAGCCCGTGATAGCTGTGCTTCGGGAGGATTGACCACAGGCGAGTCCTGAGGTTGTTCTTCTGTCGCTAAATCGGCTATCAGAGCTTGCTATTCTTTGATTATACTTTGTGTGAACTGGATAAGACCCAAGCTTTCTCAAAATAATTTCGTTATGTGTGCTGCTAATAGACGTGTTTCTAATTACTGGCCTCAGGTTGTCATTTTGTTGATATTTGGGTATCATGTGCATGCAATTCTTTCGATTTTATTCATCAGTTTTAAATTCCCTTTTGACAATAAATTAGCTAGAGATGTCACCCTTATGTACCACTCAGCCAAAAAAGGAATTAAGATTTATATTTTTAATCTGAATTTGTGCAAGTTGTTATATTATTAATTTTATATATAGTATTGTATATACATGTATCATGGTTAGACTTACACTAATTGGAACATTTGAACATGTAATCGGTTGGTTTACAATTTTCATGAAATTTCATTAACTATCTCATTGATTGTTTTCCTTTAATATTAGGGATTTAGCATGTTAGAACACCTTTGTGTAGATGTGTTTTTGATGGATAATATTAAATTAATTTTTTCATGAAATATTTATTGACTTACAGTAATCGAAAAAAGACTGAGGAAACACTGAAAAATGTTTAAATGTTCTTGGTTTCCACATTTTAAAAATATTCCCGGTTATGTATATTTCACTGTAAATATTGTTACAAAAATGATTTAAGTATATATATATACAACAGGTTAAGTTTGACTCAAGTTTGACTCAAGTGTCTATAACCTCTTTGATTATTTGTAATATTGTTTATACGCTAATTTTATTGATATGTCAATTTTCGTAAGAAATAAACACTTTGTTAATTTTTCATGACTGTATCCTTTATGATATTTATAAGGTTTTGCAGGTTTTTCTTGCAAATGTCCTAAGGGCAATTCCATTTAAAAATCTGGGAGGCGGGGCGGTCGGGCTACGATTTTGACCCCCCCCCCCCCATGCATCTAAAACAATTTTTTTTACCCCCCATGCATTAACTTCGATTTTTTCACCCCCCGTACATACATCAAAAATTTTCATTATTACATTGCGTAGGCCTGAATAGAGCCGATAGTCCCCCCCCCCATACATCTACAGTGAATTCCGCGAGTGCCCCCCTTGTATCTACAACGTATTATCTCTCATACATACATCATACGAAAAATGAATCAGCCCGACCATCCCCCCCCCAGAGTTTTAAATGGAATAGCCCTAATCCACACTGCTGATATGCTCTTTGGTAAAATATTTTCCCAGCACTGATATGGAAGTAGGCCTGTGAAACAATAAATCAGTCAAGAAGTCTTATGGTTATGTCACTGACTATTTGTATTGCTGGAAAGTATTTATCATAAATTTATACTGGCCTCTTATTGTATTCTGTAGATTATTTGATTTTGCTATTGTTCAGTCAGATCTGGTTGAAGCTGAAGAGATTTTTTTTTAGAGTCGTAGAGTCGGATGGTTTGGGTGGTGACTCCTAAATGAAATTGTGAAAAAGTAATTTGAACTGTATTAAATTCTTAAAGATCAATCAAAACTTCTGAAACAACTATTAATTGTAAATTCCAATGAAAACATTGTGGAATGGATTTCCTTGCTAACCACATGGAATTTGCGTGAAAAAAAAAAAAAAACGAAAACAGTCGGCGTAGAAATTCAGAACCAAGGAGTCGGTTCATTTGGTACCCGACTTTAAAGCCTGGTCACAAGACATGTGTCAATTGTGTCAAAAGATTTTATCAGAATGCTGAGGTCAAAAATATTTCAATTTTCTCTCGATTTCTGCAGAACGTTTTTGTTGAGTCACCATCTCATCAGCAGATATAGGCATTATGCTCATGATTTCTGGGTCGGAATTTGTCCTGTGTGGTTATGCTGTAATCAGAGCTGAGTGAATCAATGGTGCACATACAGTGAATTTGTTGTCCAGTTGTTGGTGAATCAGCTTAGCTACCTGGATAACAAGGGGAGAGTCATAGGTGTACTTCATAAAGATTCGAGGGAGCTGGGAACCCCTCTCAGGATCAGTATAACCTTGGACAGATCGACTGTCCTGGTCTCACACATAACATGTTACAATTTTACGGCAAAGTAACAACTGTCTTCCTAATAAATGGTTGAGATGAAAGAGTGAGTTGATGCGATGTGAAAAGATAAATTTGTCATTGCTTGCATTGACATGACTTTTGTTGTACTAGATAAGCTGGGTGGCTCTTCCTCCTATTTTTCGTGACGGGAGCTGCGAATTCATTTTTGATGGCAGATATGCCATGAGGCGTCAGCCTACCAATCTATTCTGAAACTTTTCTATTTTGTTTTAAAATTGACCGCCATATGGTGTTGAGACGAGAAGATTGGGAGTCTGACACATACCAGGGTCATACCCTGTTAACAGGGGCGTAATTTTCATGGAAAATGCGGGGGGGAAATAGGCTGTCGGATCGGTAATAAAAAAGTCAGTCAGGTTTTTACATTCATAAATTTCTAACAGGTTTTTACATTCATAAATTTCTAACCTGCCCAAGCAGAAAGGCGCATGACATGTCTTTTAGAACTGCTCCTTACCAAATTGAGCAAAAAGGCCATTACCACTTTTTTAGTTTTCACTCAAAAAAGTGGGGGGGGGGGGGACATTTCATATTATGTCCCCCGGGGTCAAAAATGTGCGGGGGACATGTCCCCCCCGTCCCCACCAAATTACGCCCATACCTGTTAATTCAGAGATGCCCAGCGTCCTTCAGCTGCCCCAGTAGCAGTTGATACAACTGCCTCCATTTAACGGCCCATGGGTTCCGACTAAATAGACTTCCGCGGTGGGATTCGAACCCATGCCCTCAGAGTCAGTGGCGGCACTAACGGGCACTGTTATTTTTGGCCACCAGTGGCGGATGCAGACACAATAATCTCGGGGATCCCAGATGTGTTTCAACTTGGTGGGCCGCGTTATCATTTTTTCTTTAAAACGCTATATATTATATAAATATTGGATGGGAAGGAGTCCAATATAGAGTATAATTGGATGAAGAAAAGTTATATTGGATGAGGCGCAGCCGAATCCAATATAACTTTTCTGAATCCAATTATACTCTATATTGGACGACTTACCATCCGATATCTAATATATTCTCCATCCAATTATATAAGTTATATTTTCCTTTTAAGTTGACTTGCTGCCAAATGGTCAAAAAATATTTGTTCAGATGTTTTAAATTGTCAGGATATGCTGCTAAGAGAGTATTTTCCCCTCTTAATTTATAAGGAAAAAATTGCCAAAATTTGGAAGGCAATTTAATACCCCCAGGCTAATAATACAGGCAGCTGTAATTTTTTGTGTTCAAACCATGAAAGAGCAGTCAATGGTGACGTCACCAAGTCCATTGTCAGTATGCTCTCATGACGTCATCAGTTGTGATGTCACAATGACAAGTTGACCATTATGACATCACCAGTGGTGACGTCACAATTGAACAACAAGTAGTGAGGTGATTGTTCTTCATTTAAAAACTGTCTCGGATCCAATATAACTTTTTTAGGATCCAATATAACTTTTCAGGATCCAATATAACTTTTCTCAGCATAATATAGCAAGGATAATATCCAAGAATACTAGCTTGTGATTGGCTGACACAATCCGAGTGGAGAATATATACTATTTATCTTTGCGATCAAGGGGGAGACCCTGTGCCCCTAGGGCCCCCTGCATGGATCCGCCAGTGGCCATGGAGGAACCGTATATATTATATAAATATGTAAAAAAAAAAAATTATCTGGAATCTTGTTATCCACCCGAAGTAGATGTTTTTTTTTACATTAGGGCGCAAATATTAGATATTTTAAAAGGGAGTGGGGCTGGAAATTTTCCTTCATTACATGGGAAATTATTTCTGTCACAGTAGGCTTATTGCTTATTCATTTACCGGAAACTGACAACCTTCAAAATTAATTCTTGGCCTAAATCAAGCAATAGATATAATTAGTTTAAAAATTCCTAAGCCAGAAATTATTTATTTCAACGCTACAAAGAAACTTTTTTTTTTCCAGAACTTTTTCTATTTTCCTGCAGATCATCTAACTGCAAGAGAAAGAAACTATGGGAAACTGCACAAGGTCCTTTTTGCAGTTGATTTTTTCTGTTGGCAGGACCTATTTAGGGAACCAGTGGAGGCTGGGAATCTTGGGATTTTTTGCCCAGCAATATATATATATATATAAGTCACTTGGGACCTTAGAGACTTGTGTCTACAGCCCTAAAGTAAGCAGTTGTAAATCATGTGTTGAGGGACAATCATGAATTGGGCATAAACTGGGCCCACAGTACTTCTACAATGTGTATCCAGACCAGATATATACAAGAGCAGTGAAACTATATTTATGTGTGTGCATTTTTAGGTTACGTTTGCTCAGTGCCAGATCTCTGCAGCTGGTAAAGTCATGTCGCACCAAGCCGTACAGGTTATTGAGTGCAGTCAAGAATGGTGATGTCACGAATATAGCGTTGCCTCGTAAACAGGCTCAGTTGCTGTTCTGGTAACGTCACGATTCTTGAGTGGGCCTGCAGCTACATTAACTGACTGGAGTGCTAACCAGTTAGTCCTTATGTAATACATCTTTAACTATTTCTTGTTCAACTGTATGCAAATATTTGACCTCAACTGTACGTCAATGCATGAATGCCCATGGAAGTTCCACCTGGTGGATTGTACTATAGGATATTTAGTGGTATTTGACTTGAGCTCACCTTCAATATCTCTGTTCTTCTGGATTTATTTGTCTCATCACATAAAAATCCATGCAAAACGGTTCAAAATTCAGTGGCAATCCAAAATACTGTTTCCAGATTTTGGTTCGCATTGTATAACCACAACAGTAAGCCCACTTGTAAAGATTGCATGTCGTCCATAATATAAGTATGGGTTATACAATGAGTTTGAAGTGTATATCTGATATTTCAGGTGGTTATTTACCGACGGCTTTGCTGTCATCTTTAGGTGTGTTTGCGGAAAAAGTAGTACAACAGGCTCACTTAATCCCAAACAGTGGTATAACTAACAAACCTGTTGGCTATACCACGGCAAAATACAATAGAAAACTGTCTTGGCGGAGTATAAAAGAAAGCGTTTATTTCATGGAAGACACAGCAATAGCAAATTTTGCAATTTTCAGCTCTCCTGAAATTACTAAACAAATCACTTCTGTTTACCCCGCGGATTGCATTGAGAGTTATATCATTGTATTTTGCTTGGTGCTATGATCGTGCAGAAACATAAATGATACTTAAAAAATGTAGAATTTATTTAATAAAGTAATTTTGACTGATTATTCCAGTAACTTGCAAGACCGTGACTTCACTACTTTAATTTCCATACTAGGTCAAAGTGCTTTGACTAAAGCCAACTCTGTGAATCTGCCACAAATCTAGTGGCAGACTCAGTCAAAGCTATGTCATGACTGAGACTTCCACTAGAAAATGGACTGCAGGGGCGGACTGGCCTATGTGACAGAGTGGCACCTGCCACGGGCCCAGTCACTCAGGGGGGCCCATGCAAGGCTGAAAAATATTTAAAAAACAAGAAAATAGCCAAAATGTCTATCTTGGGACTAAAAGTGTGACTGCATGATACAATCAAATCCCTAACATGTGGGCACGATGTAAGAGGGCCTGTATCAGAAAGGGCCTTTCTACGTTGCCATAAATGTAGTAATGCCGGAAGTGGGGAAGTGCGGGCCCATCAACTTATTTTGCCACGGGCCCAAAATGTCGCCAGTCCGCCCCATTTAATGGAGGATGACTCAGCCAATACATCGCTTTGACTGAGGCTTCCACTAGACATGTGGCAGATTTATAGAGTCGCTTCAGTCAAACCACTTTCACCTTTTTAGCTTGAACAACGAACAACTTTTCTGAAGGAATAATTCAACGGAACACTCTGTAAGAGCAGGTTTAACTACTTTTTTTTTAACCTCATAAGGAGCTATAAGGGACCGTTCAGAATTTATGACTGGGGGGTTGGGAGTTTTGCCAGAACTTCCTGTCAAAAATTGATACCCCCCTTGAGTTCCATGCGGATTTTTGGTACCCCACCCTTAGGTTTAATGCATGTTTTTAGTACCCCCCTCCTTGACATACAAAACATGCATCGCGTGAACAGATTCGCCGACTTTTGCGGGGAAAATGAGTGGTCAACCTGAATATATGCGTGTTTTTTAACATTTTTTTGTTTTGTGAAAATTTCTTAACCCCCTTAGACATGTTGTAAAAAAATAAGTACCCCCCCCGGGAACACGTATGAAAAGTTAGTACCCCCTCGGGAAAAAACTCCCACCCCCCAGTCATAAATTCTGAACGGTCCCTAAGTACCCATTGTACAATTCATATTCTGTTGTGGAAGACTCAGTTAAACCACCGAAACCTAGTCTTACATGAGACTAACCTGTATATTTTTTTTAAATGATGCATAAGCATAAAAGGTTTAATCATTTTTGTTACATGACTTATTGTCCTCTAGCATTGTATCGTGGAAGACTAGGCCAAATCAATTTGGTTTTTGTGTTGTTTTACGGAAGATTAGGTCAAATCAAGTGAGTTGAGTCAGATGAGCCATGAAAGATGTCAGTTTTCCATGGAAAAGTGCTATAAAACAGGTTAAAAAGGTCCCAAAATATTGAGAGTTTGAAGGAGTGGTGTGTGGTAATAAGTGGACCCATTCATTGGGCTTATTTCTTGTGCCATTTGGTGCTCGAGATCCCCTAGTTTATTTTTCTGAAATATTTAAAAATTCAGTCAAATTGATTTGATTGAGTCTTCTTTGAGATAGGCGAAAATGTCTCAAGCAGAGCATCCCATCATGTATGGCGGATGGAATGTTTGTGGGAGGGGGGGGGGGTTGATGAGCGACCTTTTTTCCGAATATTACGATCCAAATTCTATACCATCGCCAGCAGAATAGGAATTACCCACAAAACAATAGTTTTAGATCGAATGCAAGGTTCCTCATGGCCTAATGGTTATTGCAGTTGACTCTGAATCCACTGGCCTGAGAGGACATGGGTTCGAATCCCTGTCCTGGAACTTCATTGGAGTGAGTTGGAAGTACATAGTTGTGGCCAGGGGAGGGTGGCCACTGTGGAGGCAGGATTCATCCTCCTGTCTGGTGTATGCAATGATAATACCCCAGCCAGACTTCACCTGGATTGCTGGACAATGGATGAGCCGCGTTTCAATGGACTTGGACCAATGACCATGTCAAAGAGAGGATGCATGAAGACACCTGAAGACACCAGCACAGAAGAAGACATTGTCCATTTGATTGTACACAAACTGTAAAGTAAGCCAGAATGTATTCAGTTATAATGTGTAGCGCTATATAAACGTAATAATAACTAGTATAACTGTAATTGTGCACAATTACAAAGATAAATTCCCCCCGCCCCTTCCATCCCCATGCCGCTTCCATTCCCCTGCCCCTTCCATCCCCCTGCCCCTTCCCTTCTACCTTCCTCATCTCCTGATTCACACAAAAATTTAATTGGGTCTGCATTTATTTCAACAGAGAAAATGTCCAGCCAGTGAAGTATTGATAAGCGATGAATTGGGCATATGGCCAGGAAAATGTGTTTCGAGGCATGAGAAGCATTTGGGGAACAAAAAAGTGATTTAAAATTTTAAAAAAAACAAGAAAATAGCCAAAATGTCTATCTTGGGACTAAAAGTGTGACTGCATGATACAATCAAATCCATAACATGTGGGCCCGATGTAAGAGGGCCTGTATCAGAAAGGGCCTTTCTACGTTGCCATAAATGTAGTAATGCCGGAAGTGGGGAAGTGCGGGCCCATCAACTTATTTTGCCACGGGCCCAAAATGTCGCCAGTCCGCCCCATTTAATGGAGGATGACTCAGCCAATACATCGCTTTGACTGAGGCTTCCACTAGACATGTGGCAGATTTATAGAGTCGCTTCAGTCAAACCACTTTCACCTTTTTAGCTTGAACAACGAACAACTTTTCTGAAGGAATAATTCAACGGAACACTCTGTAAGAGCAGGTTTAACTACTTTTTTTTTAACCTCATAAGGAGCTATAAGGGACCGTTCAGAATTTATGACTGGGGGGTTGGGAGTTTTGCCAGAACTTCCCGTCAAAAATTGATACCCCCCTTGAGTTCCATGCGGATTTTTAGTACCCCACCCTTAGGTTTTATGCGCATTTTTAGTACCCCCCTCCTTGACATACAAAACATGCATCGCGTGAACAGATTCGCCGACTTTTGCGGGGAAAATGAGTGGTCAACCTGAATATATGCGTGTTTTTTAACATTTTTTTGTTTTGTGAAAATTTCTTAACCCCCTTAGACATGTTGTAAAAAAATAAGTACCCCCCCCCCAGGAACACGTATGAAAAGTTAGTGCCCCTCAGGAAAAAACTCCCACCCCCCAGTCATAAATTCTGAACGGTCCCTAAGTACCCATTGTACAATTCATATTCTGTTGTGGAAGACTCAGTTAAACCACCGAAACCTAGTCTTACATGAGACTAACCTGTATATTTTTTTAAATGATGCATAAGCATAAAAGGTTTAATCATTTTTGTTACATGACTTATTGTCCTCTAGCATTGTATCGTGGAAGACTAGGCCAAATCAATTTGGTTTTTGTGTTGTTTTACGGAAGATTAGGTCAAATCAAGTGAGTTGAGTCAGATGAGCCATGAAAGATGTCAGTTTTCCATGGAAAAGTGCTATAAAACAGGTTAAAAAGGTCCCAAAATATTGAGAGTTTGAAGGAGTGGTGTGGTAATAAGTGGACCCATTCATTGGGCTTATTTCTTGTGCCATTTGGTGCTCGAGATCCCCTAGTTTATTTTTCTGAAATATTTAAAAATTCAGTCAAATTGATTTGATTGAGTCTTCCTTGAGATAGGCGAAAATGTCTCAAGCAGAGCATCCCATCATGTATGGCGGATGGAATGTTTGTGGGAGGGGGGGGGTTGATGAGCGACCTTTTTTCCGAATATTACGATCCAAATTCTATACCATCGCCAGCAGAATAGGAATTACCCACAAAACAATAGTTTTAGATCGAATGCAAGGTTCCTCATGGCCTAATGGTTATTGCAGTTGACTCTGAATCCACTGGCCTGAGAGGACATGGGTTCGAATCCCTGTCCTGGAACTTCATTGGAGTGAGTTGGAAGTACATAGTTGTGGCCAGGGGAGGGTGGCCACTGTGGAGGCAGGATCCATCCTCCTGTCTGGTGTATGCAATGATAATACCCCAGCCAGACTTCACCTGGATTGCTGGACAATGGATGAGCCGCGTTTCAATGGACTTGGACCAATGACCATGTCAAAGAGAGGATGCATGAAGACACCTGAAGACACAAGCACAGAAGAAGACATTGTCCATTTGATTGTACACAAACTGTAAAGTAAGCCAGAATGTATTCAGTTATAATGTGTAGCGCTATATAAACGTAATAATAACTAGTATAACTGTAATTGTGCACAATTACAAAGATAAATTCCCCCCGCCCCTTCCATCCCCATGCCGCTTCCATTCCCCTGCCCCTTCCATCCCCCTGCCCCTTCCCTTCTACCTTCCTCATCCCCTGATTCACACAAAAATTTAATTGGGTCTGCATTTATTTCAACAGAGAAAATGTCCAGCCAGTGAAGTATTGATAAGCGATGAATTGGGCATATGGCCAGGAAAATGTGTTTCGAGGCATGAGAAGCATTTTGGGAACAAAAAAGTGATTTAAAATTTTCAGGGTCCACCGCGATTTGAACGGACGGCGCTAGAGTCACATATACCATGTGAAAGCTAAGAAACAGAGCTTTCTAGTGGTATTTTTTATTTTTCTGTAGCTGTAATAGGGGCCGAGTTATCGGCGCTTGAAAATAGCATTTTTGTGGTGCTATAGCGCCAATACCGTTAGCGCTAGAAAGTTGAAATTCTAGTGGATTGTTACACTATAGTATGACTGTAACTGCACACAATTTCAGCTTGATTGCAGCATTTCTTCCTAGTTTTTGGAAAATTTTAGTGGCAATTTCGGGAATTCCCTTATTTGAAAAATTCATATAAAAAAAACTTTTTGAGATATTGCCAAAATCCGCCTTTCAGCACTGCGTATATCTTTAGAGATAATTGTGTAAAAATTTGGTGTAATTTCACTTATTGGTTCTTCTAAAACCGTGAACACAAATTTTTTATGCATTTGCTGCGTAATTACCAGTTCACTAAAAATTACGCTCTGTAATTCCCGTATATAAAATTGTTCAGCAAAAGCAATATTATTCTGCAATTTAAGGTAGTTACTGGAAATAGTTTCTGAAATACAGCCTGTCAAAATGTTGACGAAAAATAAGAAAAAAAAACAAAACAACAAAGATGATGATTAAAAAAAAACGAACAAAAACAATATAAATTCCCCTAACGGGGGAATTTATGATAATAACTAGTACACCTGTAATTGTGCACAATTACAAAGATAAATTCCCCCTTCCCTTCCCAGACTGGCGGGATTTTTTAAATATGTGAATGGTACGAGCATTTTGGGGTAAAAGTCGGGCATATTTCAGGTATGCTGAATCCAAAAAAACTGGTTCCCAAGCGATATTCCGAGTCCTTCACCTCCTAATTTGCTTAACAAAATGGCCGCCAAATTAGCAAGTTTCTGATCATTTTAAAGCAGTAACCTTCAATATACTACTGTTTAGGAAAGCATAAAAGGCAATCTTAGTGGCTCAATCCATGTTATGAAGACTAGGGAATAACACACACCATTTTAGAATTAATTATACAAGTTTGATGGTCATTGATATGCTAATTAGTAGCCGCCATTATACAATAATGCCTTTTCTTCAATAACTTTCTTACTAATCAACCAAATTTAACAAATTAAGGTTCTATACCAATGTTTTGAGGGTCAATGAAGGTGATGAAACCATCTATTAAGTCATAACACTCATCCAATATTAATTATGCAAGAATAAAGGTCATTAGTATGGTAATTGGCGATGAAATATTACAAGAAATAAAAATCTTCTTAGTATCTTCTCTGCTAATCCAGCAAACTTTACAAATTAAAGTTATGTACCAATATTTTAAAAGTCAATGAAGATAATGAACTTATTTAAAAAGTGATAACACTGATGAAATATTAATTATGGAAAAATAATTGTCATTAGTGTGCTAAATAGTGATGAAATATCACAGAAAAAAAGAAGTTTTTTCATATCCTCTCTGCTAATCCACCCTACTTTACAAATAATGGTTCAGTACCAAAGCTTAAAGAGTCAAAGGATATTGAATGTATTTATAAAGTCATGACATTCATAAAATACTAATTATGCAAGAATAATTATCATTTGTTCTTATATATAATATATATATATACTAAATAGCAATGCTTTATTACAGAAAAATATGTTTTTCTTAATATCTGCCCTACTAACCAACAAATTTTGCAAATATAACTTCTGTACCACTGCCTTAAGGGTAAAAAAACCCATTCATAAAGCCATAAAACTCATAATATATGTATAATGCAAGAACAATAGTATTTGTATGATTATAAGCGATGCCATATTTGCAGAAAAAGGTGTTTCTTCAGAATTTTCAGGGACTCAATGCATGATGGCACATGCCACTCTTGAATTTCAGCAAAGTTCTCATTGATCATATCTTCCTGACTAGGTGTATCAAGATGATATATGCATTAGGACTTTCGGTTACGTCATGGTCGAGTGAGCAGCCCCGTGCGTGGGGGGGAGTAGCAGCTGTCAAAATACAGGAGACCCAGCCAGACCAGCAAGCAGAATTTTTGCTCAAAAGTGCATGAAAGTTTATAGATCATAGAGGAATACAAAAATCCGCTGGACAACCTCTAGAATTTTAGGGAAAATGAGTCTAAAAACAAGGCTTCAACACAGAAAAGAAATGCCAAATTCAGCACAGCTTCAAAACGAGACACAGTCACATTCACAGACCAAAACAGCAACACTGCAGTCTGAAGAGCAGCAAAATGAAGATTTGTTCAATAAACTGGGTGGACTTGACAGAATAGAGACCAAGTTAGACAACTTAAACCACAGGGTAGAACTCCTAGAAGAAAGAGTTTCCAAACTAGAAGACAATCACGATGAGCAAGCAGTAGAAAATGTCAACACAGACATCACAAGCCTGAAGAATCTGAGCCAGGCAATGCAGAGAAGATTGGAGAACTTGGAAAATAAAGAGCGCCAAATGAATATAAAAGTACTAAACCTACCTGCAAATCCATTTGAGACCCAAGCCCAACTTCATTATAAGGTAGTGGAAATCCTAAAACATGCTAATCCACTGATATCCAATGAAAATATAACAGAAGCAAGACGTCTGCTGTCAGCTCAAAAAAGATCCGAACAGCCACAACCAGGTCAGAGTTCAAGCTCAGCTACAGAAAATTATCAACAGAGGGCAGTACCTGTACTTGTGAAGCTCAACAGCCCCACCTTGGTACAAGATTTATTGAAGCAAGGGAACAAGAAAATGAAAACTTTTAAAGACCCCAGAATAAGAATAGTGGATGATGTTTCAAAGACAACACAAGACAAGAGAGCTACCTTAATCCCAAAGATGAAAGAATTAAGAAATGCAGGCCTCTTCGCGTTTATCCCATTCGGGCCAGTAGCAAAAATAATTTATAAAGAAGGCGAGGAATGGAAAACAATATTCTCACAGATATAAAATCTACAGGAAATTTAACAGACGACATAAGAACTAAAAAATACAAGAAAACAAGGCAATACAATACTTTGGATTTAATTTTAAATAATTTTAAATAACATTTTCTCCTGATCCCGCGCACACTGCCACAAGATTTCTCATGAAGAGTAATAAACATATTTTGGATTGCGAGCCGCTCAAGTCATTTGTCTCAATACTACACGCAATAGCTACAACTTATCTTTTTACAGTACTAAAATATTACGTCGCACCAAATCCAAGAACCTACACTTCTCCCTATGCAATAGAAAAATGCCAGTCAAAAAAACACCAGCAGTCGATTAACCAAGGAAGGAAAATCAAGTCAAACAGAAATGGATAACAGAATTCAAATAATATCGAACAATGTGAGAGGACTTCAAAGCAACATGAAAAGGAGGAAATTATTTCACCATTTCAACACCCGAGAGCAAGCTCATATCATCATGCTACAGGAAACGCATAGCACCGCCAAGATTGAAAACAAGTGGAGATCAGAATGGGGAGCTGAGGTATATTTCAGCCATGGAACAAGTGAAGCTAGAGGAGTATGCATTCTCATGAAGAAAAATGTCGACTTCGAATTACAAGCGGTTAACAAGGACAATGAAGGCAGATATATACAACTTATTGGCTTACTAAATAACAAAACAGTGCAAATAACAAATGTGTATGGACCAAATTCAGATGATACACAGTTTTTGCCACAGTTCAGGGAAAAATAGAAGACGCAGATACAGATCATGCCATCATCGGTGGGGACTTCAACTGTATCCTGAACAACGACCTTGATAAAAAAGGTGGATCACCAGCACATGCAAACAAGAAAAATCAAGACTTCCTAAACACATGGATGGACGAAAGCAACTTGTTGGATATTTGGAGGCAAATGCACCCAGCACTGAGGAGATATACCTATCACAAGCAGAGACCTTTTCCGGTATACTCCAGATTGGACTTTTTCCTAATCTCGCAGAGCTTGACAGGCAGTACAGAAACAACATCAATTCAGCCAGGATATTGCACAGACCATTCAACGATCACCCTGACACTGGACCTCATACACCACCCTAGAGGACGTGGACATTGGAAATTCAACAACACACACCTAACTGATACAGACTACATTTCAAAAATCAAAACTACCATCAGAGACACTTTAAGCTCTAACAAAGACGCAAACGATCAGTTAGTGTGGGACCTTATAAAATATAAAATAAGGCAAGTCACCATTAAAATATCATCTGAAAGAAAAAAAGAAACTAACCGCACCTTACTGGCATTAGAAGACACTCTGAAACGACTAGAAGCCGAGAGAGACAACACTGCCATAGAAACCGAAGAAATGAAGCAAGCAAGAGGGAAAATCGAAAAAATACAAGAGGAGAAAACAAAAGGGGCTATCATGCGTTGTAAAGTTAGATGGCATGAGGAGGGAGAAAAATCTACCAAATATTTTTTAAACCTAGAGAAGAGAAACTACAACAGAAAATTAATTTCAAGACTGAAAGATAGAAACAACCAAACCATCACACAGCCAGAGGAAATCAAGAAAGAATTGTTTGTCTACTATAAAAAATTGTACAGTTCTAAAACGAGAGGGAGAGAATCGCCAGATGAATCAGAAAAAGTATTGAATGCAATAGAGACCAAGCTTACCAACGACGAATCCCAACAAATAGAAGGAGAAATAACAGAAACGGAATTGTTAGAAACCTTGAAATCAACACAAAACGGAAAATCACCAGGAAGTGATGGTCTTAGTGCTGAATTTTATAAAGTATTTTGGGCGGACATCAAAGAGCCACTGCTAAGGAGTATAAATGCTGCTATCACATCAGGGGAAATGTCAACAATGCAAAAACACGGAGTGATAACACTACTACCAAAACAAGGGAAAGATCCGTTGCATCTGAAGAACTGGAGACCAATCTCACTGCTGAACCAGGACTACAAGCTGGTGGCTAAATGTATAGCTTCTCGAATTAAGACGCACATCAAGCGCCTGATACACTCAGACCAGACAGGTTTTATAAAGGGAAGATACATAGGAGAGAATATAAACAAGCTCCTGAACATAATGGAAATTACCGAAGAGAATGAAATCCCAGCTATATTTGCTTGCATAGACTTCGAAAAAGCTTTTGATTCTATGGAATGGAACTTCATCGACAAAGCTTTGGAAAAATTTAACTTCGGACCTGCAATAATCAGATGGGTGAAAACGCTGTACAAAAAGTAGAGGGGGGAACAAAATCACTTTTTCTTTCAAAACCCTCATGTGACCCCTCTAAGTTTTGACAAATTGTATGAAAACACTATTCCCAAAGGGATTTTTCCAGCATTTGATTTTTCAGCCTGCTACCAGCATTTTTGTGTATGGCCGATTTTAGTATTAGCGCAAATTTGCGGTTCTCCATATTTCTGTCAATTTCAGAGTTAGCCAAAAAATACTTACACCATGTTTTTCAATGGAGAAAGACCTTTCATTTGAATACCAACACTGCTATGCTGCGGATATTTTAGGTTGTATTTGTCAAGGAAAGTTAATTGAAAAATTTACATTTTCTCTAAATATTTTTGTCATCTCAGGTCTTGGAACTGAAACTCATGGACTAAAATATAATTACATGATTTTAGCTTGTTTTAAATTGTGATGTGAACATATCCCTTATATCACACATGTAAGTACTAAGTACAATTATTGTTTACAATTATTTTTATCAACAATTCGCAATCAATACGACAGACACATATAACAATGCTATGAGTTTCTGTAATATTGTTTTGAAGTGGTCCGACCTTTTTCCAGAAAAAGATTTAGGTCCTTAGAAAAGATTATTCTTATTAAACCCAGTACTTGTATTTCTCGGAATCAAGAAATGTGATACATCATAATTATTGAGCGAAGAGCCTGGGCCAAGATGTCTTTGGCACAGACTGCTTTCTACTTGCATGATACTAGCGTCTCAAAAAGAACTATCAGTAAAGGGTCTACTACTTAGTTTCAGATTTTCCAGAATTATGAACTTTATATTTTCAATGGCTCAACTTCAAAAGCATGGTTTCCTTTCCACTTATTCCAACTTATCCTGAGTTTTGTAAGATCATTACATCTTTGGTCCCCGCCGAAATCACACAATTTTGCTCTCACAACTGATAGGTAAATTTCACGATAACCCCTTGTGAAGATGTGCTTAGACTAGGCTTTTCTCATACCTCTGATAAATGTCACCTCATTGACATTTTAGTTCTCATTCATGTATATGATACACTGTTGTTCTATGGATCCTGATAATATTACCAGCAATGTCCACTGTCCAGTATCAAAAATATGGAATACTGAGCCTTGAGCAAAGTTTCTTAAGGAATATAATTTCCTGTAAACATGGCCTAGGCAAATTGTTTGCAATATTCCAGATGATCATGTGTAGCATAGTACTGAATACTGTATGAAATGCAACCTCACAACTCTCACAATGCATTTGCCTTTTGGAGGGCTTTACCGATAGGAATGAGTTTGCAAAAAGACAAGAGAAGATGGATGTTCCAAAGTGGAGGAAATTATTTGACATAATGGGAGAAGCCTAAGTCAACATCTTGAGATAAGATATTCTTTTTGGATTGAATGGTCTGAAAAAAACAAAAAACAAAAAAAACAGGTTTCTAGAGGATACCAATGGAATTGTGTATGAAAAATCTACTGTTATGACATTATGAGTACATGCACGATGTATACAGTCTCAAACTAAAGAGTTGTGCAAGACTTTCCAAAAAGAATTTAAATCATCCAACTGATAAAATGATCACACAGAACATGGATAATGCAAAAATTTGTTATATTTCAGATAGCATGAATGAATCCAGTGGATTTAATTTGATAAGAAAGTCTTACAATTCTTGAAAGTTTTTTGTTCTTCGTAGGGCCTTCTAGGATCATCTCAGGGAACAGTTGATATAAAGGACTAATTGATGTCAGCCTTGTAATTGTATACGGGGGACCTACCACTGATTTGTCCATGGCCTTTTGTACTTTTGACATTGCTTACAGCAGAAAAGGGAACAAGCGAGAGTTGTGAACTTATTTCCAATGCATTTTACCAGCTGTAAGGGTAAAACTCATCAGAATACATTCATCTTGGTATTCATTTGAAAGGATTTTTTACAAGGATTCCAAATATGTGGTTGGTTTTACTCTAGGATAAGAATTGACAATGTTATTCAATATCGCGACTTGTCATTTACGTCAATATGCGATGATGAGGAAAATGCTGGTAGCAGGCTGGAAACATATTTTAAACGCGTTTAAATGGCCATTTGTTCAATTTTATGATTAAAAAAAAAAATTTAGGGGGTCCTGCCAAGGTTTTGAATTTTGTTCCCCCCCCTACAGTATCCCCATATGTACTAAGACTTATTTTTTTGCTAGTGATACATCATGTTTATAACAATTGCAGACCACTTATTTCTAAGGAGGGCATGTGAATGGATGCAATATTTGTTGTCAAAGGAACAATTCCCAGCTGTACATGCAATCTCCCATTTCCTTTCCTCAGGGAAATATTTTCATCTTCACCTGACTATACCTGAATTTGCTACTAAATACAAATCTCATTGGCTCTGATATTACAGCAGCTGCATTTTGGAGGCAGATATTGTGGTCAGCTCTTCGTTTTCGTCAAGAACAGGATATTGTTTTCCATTAAGATCATCATTCTAATTTCCATGTATAATGCAAGTCGAAAGCTGGGATTTATGTTCTTTCTGGCAGGTATGAATGTTTGCACATTGAATCTGTCTTTCCTGGAGCTGGTTTGCAACCATTCGTCATGTTCTGCATGTACGCATTTTCTCACTTATTACTAGGAATGTGCATGAAAAAATCTTCCGTTTTTGTATTTCGACCGCTGAGCGCAAAAAGGGACTTAGTGCCACTAAGTCCATTTTTGAATTATTGCATTTTCCGGAAGTTCAAGACCTTAGCTTTAATATCTGCAAATATTATAACAAAGTGGGTTCAACTAGAGTTTTTTCAGTTAAGGTCCAGGGACCATGGAATTAGACCTCAGAGGACCAATTAGTTGTTGATACAGATTAGTGGATCATGCATGGCCAGGGCCGGCTCCAGCCAATTATGCGCCCCAGGCAGCACCATGCGGATGCGCCCCCCCCCCCCGCACGCAGCTCAGAGTAAGGAGGGTGTGCAGAGCAAGCAGGGGCGAATGGCAAGAAGGTGGCAGAGAGCAACAAGGAAGGTGCAGAGCAAGAAGGGGGCGCAGAACAAGGAGGGGGCGCAGGACAAGGAGGGGGTGCAGAGTAAGGAGGGTACATAGCAAGAAGGGGGTGCAGAGCAAGTAGGGGCACAGAGTAAGGAGGAGGCAGAGAGCAAGGAGGAGCGCAGAGCAACGAGGGGGGTGCAGATCTAGAAGGGGGCGCAAAAGTAGGGGATGCAGATCAAGGAGGGAATGCTGAGCAAGAAGGGGATACAGAGCAAGGAGGGGCGCAGGGCAAGGAGGGGGCGCAGACCAAAGAGGGGCGCATAGCAAGAAGGGGGCACAGAGCAAGGAGGAGGCGGAGAGCAAGGAGGGGGCGCAGAGCAATGAGGGGGGCCCAGAGCAAGAAGGGGGCGCAAAAGTAGGTTTGGAGAGGAAGGAAGGGGCATATAGCAAGGAGGGGGGCGGAGCAAGGAGGGGGCACAGAGCAAGGAGGGGTGCATAGCAAGAAGGGGCACAACGAGGGGCGCATAGCAAGAGGGGTGGAGAGCAAGGAGGAGGCGGAGAGCAAGTAGAGGGCGCAGAGCAACGAGAGGGCGCAGAGCAACGAGGGGCGCAGAGCAAGAAGGGGCGCAGAGCAAGTAGGGGCGAATAGCAAGAAGAGGGCACAGAGCAAGGAGGAGGCGGAGAGCAAGGAGGGGGTGCAGAGCAACAAGGGGGGCGCAGAGCAAGAAGGGGCGCAAAAGTAGGCGTTGGAGAGAAAGGAGGGGCCCATAGCAAGAAGGGGGCACAGAGCAAAGGAGGAGGCGGAGAGCAAGGAGGGGGCGCAGAGCAATGAGGGGGGCCCAGAGCAAGAAGGGGGCACAAAAGTAGGTTTGGAGAGCAAGGAAGGGGCGTAAAGCAAGGAGGGGGGCAGAGCAAGGAGGGGCACAGAGCAAGGAGGGGGCACAGAGCAAGGAGGGGTGCATAGCAAGAAGGGGCACAACAAGGGGTGCATAGCAAGAGGGGTGGAGAGCAAGGAGGAGGCGGAGAGCAAGGAGAGGGCGCAGAGCAAGGAGAGGGCGCAGAGCAAGGAGGGGCGCATAGCAAGAAGGGGCGCAGAGCAAGTAGGGGCGAATAGCAAGAAGAGGGCACAGAGCAAGGAGGAGGCGGAGAGCAAGGAGGGGGTGCAGAGCAACAAGGGGGGCGCAGAGCAAGAAGGGGCGCAAAAGTAGGCGTTGGAGAGAAAGGAGGGGCACATAGCAAGGAGGGGGCGCAGAGAAAGGAGGGTGTGCAAGTAGGGGCTCATAGCAAGAAGGGGGCGCAGAGCAAGGTGGAGGTGGAGAGCGAGAAAGGGCGCAGAGCAAGAAGGGGCATAGCAAGAAGGGGCACAGAGCAAGGAGGACGCAGAGAGCAAGGAGGGGATGCAGAGCAACGGGGGGGGGCACAGGGCAAGAAGGGGTGCAAAATTAGGAGGTGGAAAGCAAGGAGGGAGCGCAGAGCAAGGAGGGGCGCAGAGCAAGGAGGGGGCACAAGTAGGGGTCATAGCAAGAAGGGGGCGCAGAGAAAGGAGGAGGTGATGAGCAATGAAGGGGCACAGAGCAACGAGGGGGCACATGCAAGGAGGGGGAACAGGGAAAGTAGGGGGCGCATAGCAAGGAGGTGGTCTCAGAGCTGGGAGGGTGCAATTCGGAAAAAAAGAATAAGAAGAAATTAATAGTTAAAATAGCCAGGAATGTTAAGTTTTAATTAAAAATGGCATCACAGTACTTCTGAAAACAACTGCATGACTTATTGCAAATATTCAAGTCTCATTAATTTTCTTGAATAAATAACATTTCTCTCGCCTTTCATTTTATATGTTAAATACTATGCCAAGAAAAGTGAGTGCATGTGGTTACGCGTGTACATGCCTCCTTGCTCTGCGCCCCCTCTTTGCTCTGCGCCCTAGGCGACCGCCTAAATCGCCTAATGGTAGAGCCGGCCCTGTGCATGGCTAAGTAGTTATAACAGGTAACTGAAATATCAAACAATTAAGTTGCACTTGATGCTTTGAATGAGATGCCTTAAGCTTTTATATATATATTATATTATAGATATTATATAAAACAAATACGGCATGATATGAGTGCAATATGAAAATTTATTTACGAGTGCAAATAAATTTTCATGTTGCACGATGATAAATGCCGTATTTGTTTTATTACTTGACCACTATGCTTCCAATGCAATGTTCCATTCTGAAAATAAATTTCTAAAAAAAAAAGTAATTTTTTTTTCTTAGGTCAAAAAATAAAATAAAATAAATTTGGAAAAGAAAACTTTTTGGACATTTTTTTTTTCAGTAAAAACTCATATTGCACTCTAACCATTAGGGCAGTGGCGGAGCTATGGGGGGGGCTGGCCAGGGCCCCCCAAATGGATAAGTGGCCCCCCCACTGGCCCCCCATTTCAGATTTGAAAAAATTATTGGAGCAGTCACAGCCGCTGGAACAAATCTGTCTAAAGTTGTGGCCTTCCCTGGCGCTCATTTATACCCAATTTTCTCTAGAATGATAGTTGCCCTTGGAAAAGTTCTGAGGAATTTGATAATTTGTGATATCCTTATTCAAATATATCTAGCAATATGTGTACCACAGGCAGACCTTGTAGGGGGTGAGCGACATTTGCCCAAATATCAGGATCTAGATTTGGAAATATTCCGAAAGAATTCTCTTTGAAACTATTGATTGTTAATTATGTTTATTTAATTATTTGCCTGAATTGTTTTGCCTTTTTGCCCGAATCTTAGTGTTTCCCAAATTTTGGGGGGGGGGAGGGTGACTACTCCCCCTTCCAGTATGCCTATGTATCTAGAGATTCCATGCAACACTTAAAATCAGGGTGTTTTGAGGCAATCTTTCCGGCGCCATTGCTCAGTTAAAGAAATAATGCTCCTTTGAATCTGAAGATCTGATTCACCAGAGTGATTTTTAAAAACTGCTCAATTTTTCATATGTGCATGGAATTTCACTACATTTTTGGGTATTTCTGTCATTTGCACAAATTGATTCTACCTTTTAGGCCTATTTAAGGAGTTGGGTAGATTTCCATCAAAAGGACTTTCATAAATTTTTGATTTAGACCTAATATATAAAAAAAATAGGGGATTCCTAGCAGGAATATACTAAAATTTGCAAAGACAGTAATGAAAAAAAAACAAAGAAAAAAAAACAAGGGACCATTTCACTGCAAAAGATTGTGACTTTCACTGCAAAAGATTGTGACTCACTGCAATAGATTGTGACTCATGATAATTGATGATGTGTCATTTTTATACTTTTAATATCGGAACCATAGAATCATTTTCATTATTTTTTGACAGTTCATAACTAATTTAGTGTAAGTATGAAATGTGTGGTATTTTTGTTTATCAGTCACAAAAGATAAGATGGTCAACATTGCTAAGTCATTCGTAAAGAAGGCCTTAACGCTGTGTCAATTTTTATCCCTGTAATGCCGCAAAAATGCAGCAAAATTTTGGCCCCCTAGTTTAGACCCTGGCCCCCCCTTGGCCCCCCCACTCATGGATTTCTGGCTACGCCACTGCATTAGGGTAGGTTGATTTCGGAACTACACCATTGGACAAATTGGGACAGTGACATTTTCACATCAGAAGGCTATATCCAAAATTTCAGGTCTCTAACTTGAAAAGTTTTTTGACGAAATGACACTGAATTTTTGGCACTTTAAACATTTTTCGATTGTTTCTTAAACGGTTACGTATAATTTAGTCATTTCTCATTATACAGAAATATAACTTGCATATTTGAGAATGTCACAAAAATACCAACAATTTGAATACCAACATGATGGATTTCGGATGATTTTTCATCTGCACTTTTAATAAAATTTCACGATTAGAAGAAAAGAGTCATGTCTGATGATGCAAACCAGCGGTGAACAGGTAATTATTGAAAAAAGTATTTTACTTATTCCTAGTTGTATTCAATTCTATGCTAGTTTGCTGGATAACACTTTTACAAAGCATTGGAGGTTTCACAATGAGCCGTATTGGAAGTATGGGAGAAATAACAGTTTCATTAGGTAAACCTTTGAAACGAGCAGAGTTGTTATATCATTTTCCAGCTGTATAATACATACACAGCTTAATTCTAAAATAAATCAAAGATCAGAAATAGAAGTTATATGTGCAAGCAAGTTCACATCAAGCATATAAAGGTTAATTGAGAGATATATAACTGCACTGCACACACAAAAAAGCTAAATATATTTCTCTCTCGACCTCTGAGTATCGATATTATTTTTTGAAATGTAATATTCTTAATCCAAAAGTCATGATATACTCTGTCAGGCACCAGTGATGACATTAAGAGCTGTCTAATAAGCTATCCAGACCTCCCTATAACACCTCTAAGTTCCATTATAAAACGCATGTAAAATATTTTTTATAGTACCTTATTTGTTACAAAGAAGGGAAGTTTTATGTTACAACTACCAAACGACAGTACAGAAATATGAAAGCAATTTCCTATCAGGTAGTTGTTCTATTTCAACTTTTCTCTTGGTTTGAAGGATGCCCTGGATTCCATTTCACCTTTTTCAGTACATAATAATACTGAACCTGTTCCTGAAATGACTCTCTGACAAATCACATAACCTGTCGCCTATTTTAATATTTGTACAAGTTCTTCAGATCTGGGGTTCTATTCTGGATACCTGAGGCATTTATTGAATTGGCAATGATAACTATATTATAGTTCTGGGTGCTTTTCCTAAGATTGCTATTAATACCAGACATCTCAACAGCCAATTGAGTTACATGTACACCTACAATGTCATACTTAGATTTGCAAATTAAGCAAAAAATAAAAAGTTGCCACATTCCGAATTTACTGAACCTTCAAATTTGGCCTAGACCATTGATGCTGGTATTCAAAATGAAGGTCTAATTGAGCCCTGTCCAACCACACCAGTTTCATTGTCTGATCTCTTAAATTGACTGAGTTATCCAATGCCGCGAATCGGCGCACCAAGCGAAAAATGTCTAAAAACTAGAAATTTCAAATTGATTTCCTCAAAAAAGTATTAGAGTTACAGACCTGAAATTTTGGAATCGGCCTTTTGACATGAAAATGTCACTATCCCAATTTGTCCAAATTTGAAATTCAAAAATTTTTGCAAAATCAACCTACCCTATTAACCATGCAATATGAAAAAATATGAAAAAAAAATTTTGGAAAAAATCTCATATTGCACTCGAACCATGCATTATGAGTTTTTATGATGTCATCATGTGACTGATTTTTATAATTTTATAAATATGAATAGGCTTTGTTTCACAATTTGGTATTGGCATAACATAGGCTGGGTAATAGGCCTATCAAATGATTTTATTTCAAACAACTTTGTTTGCCACAAACATTAAGATCAGTGTAGGTAGTTTATTATAAATGTACATCTGGGCTCTTCAATCAGGGTTTTGGAGTTGGAGTCAGAGTCTGGAGTCGGAGTCATAGAGGCGGAGGATTTTGCGTTGAGTCAGAGTCTGAGTCAAACTTTGATTTTCAGGTAGGCCTATATTTGGAGTCGGAGTCGAAAATTAAAGCAGCGACTCCTGACTACTGAAAATAAGTAATACGATTTACAAAAACACAGTGACAAAAATGTGAAATGTAGCCCAAATTTTACATAAAACTTCCTAAGCAAGTATTTATACAAAAAATCCTATTGTAGAATGACTTTTTCTTCTCTGGTAACCATGTTGTATTTATGTGCAATAATGCTGAAAAGCGGAGTCGGAGTCGTAATTCAGGAAACCCAAGGAGTCGGCTTGGAGTCAAGAGTTGCTTTTCAGAAAGCCAAAGGAGTCGAGAGTCAGAGTCGGTTCATTTATCAACCGACTCCAAAGCTCTGCCTTCAACTCACTGTAATTCCATCCATGGCGTTTTTAACAACTTATGGTTATTTGATGAATTTACTGTCACCATTTTATCTCAAGGGGAAAGAGGGGGGGGGGTTCGAGTTACTTTGAAAATAACTTGTTGCATAGCTTTTGTGGGCAGTCTTGAAATAAATAATTTCTGATGGGTTTTTTCTTAACAAAGTGTTGCTTGATTTTGGAATGAATATTTGATGACTTTCCGTGATCAAAATAGATAATAAGTACTCTGGCCGTTACCCTGAAATAAATAATTTCCTGACTCCAACCCCGCCCTCCACCCTGCAAATTAAGTAGTCGCCACCTTAATTGAATTTAGCCTACACACATCGAATAATTGTTTCCATCGTCTTCTGTCACTCAGAAATGTGCAAGTTTCAATAACTAGAGGGGCAAAATGTACCAAGCAAATTAAACATGCTTCGTTTTCAAGAATAGCCTGTCAGCAGACTCAAACTTGAAATTTGGTTCAGCCTACTTGTCCACACCCCCTCCCCCGAGTCGGCCCCTCCAATGAGATGGGAATACATGCAACAATTTGAAAAAAATATGGGGCAATGCAGGTCAGTAAATGCTACGGGGGCCCGTGAAAGCCCCCTCTCCCCCCCCCCCCACTAGACTACCCTATCCGGATCTGCCACTGGATAGCTGCATTGACAAGATATTGCAAAGAAGATTATGCATTTCTGAAAGTTTGTTGTTGCTCAAAGCATGGAATTATTCAAACTTACTTAAATTAAATCCTATTGTTTGTTTGTTGTTCTCTGTTTCTCTAAAACATATTGTTCCTCAGCAATTGGTCTGGTATGATGGGATTTGCTGGTATTAGCTCTGTTACAGTCACTTAAGGTGGTCTTAAGTCCATGGTCTATGGTCTAGTCCTTGGTCTATGGTCTAGTCCTTAACTGAAAAAACTCTGCTAAAGGAGATATTGCAGGTCAAAGTATGGGATGACACTATTTGTGGAATAATGTGGAATTTTCAAGTTTTTGTTGTCCTTTTTTTGTCTCTGCCATAAGAAAATTTCACCAATGCAATAAGGGACTTAGTTCAGCTAAGCACCTTTTTACCCAATGCAATAAGGAGCATAGTGCTGTTATGCACCTTTTAGTGCTGAAATTTACTTAACAATGATAGTAAAAATACTAGCACTAAGCTCCTTTTTGCACCGAAACGAGTTGGCGCAAAAAGGAGCTTAGTGCATCTATGCTCCTTTTTACGCCACTGACATGACAATATTTTGAACAATAAAGGCAGGGTGTGATTAAAGTATCGCAGGCCGTGAACATGCCCACATTAGGAACAATGATTTTGTGACGTCATTCAATTGACAATTGCACACAGAAGAACTGAAGAATTGTGACAGCCACGAAATGTTTACATGATGCTATAATAAGGGGCCGACCAGATGATCTTGGAGGGGGGCTATGGACTTTTGGTGAAAAAAAAAGTTTGTTTCCCACTTTACACTGAAAAAAAAGTTTGTTCAGCATAATTATGGAAATTTAAAAAAAAGTTTGTTTCCACCTGTAGCTAGGGTAACGTAATGTCAAAATTCTATTAAAAAACTTTGTCGCGAATCGGCATGCGAAAAAAATTGTTGGCTGATGCTTGGGGGAACATCCATAACCCCCCCCCCCAACTGTGATATGGCTGCCCCTAACTTAAGTCATTAAGTGGTCATATAAGTGAATTTGTCTATAAAGCCTATAATCATTAAAAAAACACTGAAATACCGAAAACCCCGTGAAATTAGCAATTTTTATTTCCAAGTTGTTTTTGTTCAATCTAATGATAAGGTATGGTCTGTTTTCTATAAGACATATCCTGCAAGTCAGTGGAGTTTTTGTGCCATTTCTGTGAAAAAGTTTCAGGTCTTTGGAAGTTGCCTGTTTGCAGACAGTGCATTCTACAAGTAGGCATACTCTATCTCTGTTGGGGTTTCGGGGGTTGATTTCCTTTGCTAACTGAAGTAAATTTAAATCAAACTTAACTATTAAACTATTGACAGTATTGTGACGACCTAGAGTCAAGAAGGGTAAATACGTCAACATTTGGATGAAACTGTATTTCCAGGAAAAAATGGAATAGTTACAAAAATAAAAATTGGTCCATTGGAAGGGGCTTATTCCTTACTATCATCAACAGCCAAAAAGCTCAAATCAAATATTTAAATAATTTGTGCAGAAACCATGACAACAAACATTGTAGGTTAGGGCACCTAAATCCTTCCACTCTGCTTTTAAATCCGTCCACCAAGGTTGGTAAATCCGTCCACAGGGCATAATGCAGCTTACATCAATCATATCGTGTTATTTTTTCAAGTTTTGCAATTTATTGCATTTTACAAAGGATTTTATGCCACTTTTTTAATAGTTGGGTATTCCTTTCACTTATAACAGAAGAAAGAAATAATAGATGTAAAGTTAACATGAAGGATTTCAATTAACCAACTCAATTACAATTGAAAAACCCTATTAATCCAATCAAAGGGGTAAAATTGCTCTAAACTAATTTCTCTTATGAGTGGTATGCAATTTATAAATATTAAAAGTCATAAAGTACTCTAAAAGATCATTTGATGTGGGTAGACGGATTTAGAAGCACCCAAATAAGCCAGTTCTAAAATAAATGATGGTAATTGCTTCCATCTTTATTTTCACTGTATTTCTTTTAAAATTGTCATGATAGAGTAATTTGACAAATTATTAACTAGAATAATTTATTTTTACATCTCATCCAATGATTTATTACCTTAAATACATTTGTTTTTGAGAGAATAAGCCGGTGAGATTATAATCTGCAATTTACAAAAATGGCTGTGATGACGTCTCAGATTTTGATTGTATTTCATTAATTAAATGACCCTGGAATATTATTTAAACAGCTTTCAACGTGAAAAACACGGTAAAATTAGTTGAAAATGAGTTTATCTTGCTTTTTAAATTCTTACAATTACAACAGCTATATGTATATGGCTATATCAGGGGTGGACGGATTTACCATCCTGGACGGATTTACCATCATTGACTCTATCTAGCGCCCTCAAAATTTTGACAATCCACGAGCTCTGTCAACATTCGACAACAGTGCAAAATATCTTCAATGGCAAATAACGAAGCCAATTCTGGACAGATTTTCTTCATTTTTGGATCATTAGACCAGGGACGGACGCAGGGGGGGGGGGGGGGGGGGGGATGGGGGGGATGCATCCCCCCCACCAGACCAAAATTTTAATATTTTTACATGTTAATTTTATCATCGCGTGGCCGCGTTATGTTGCGAACTATGAGTTCAGCGACGCGATAGCCTGATAGACCCCCCCACCGGAATTTTCTGGATCCCCCCCTGCATTAGACTTGTAAATAAACATTCGTTCATCGTATCTGGTCGTCGAGATAATTCCTGAGTTATAACGGCCTGAAAGACCCGTTGAAAAGACCAAGTCTTGAAAGTTGTTCAAAATGTCTTCAATTGCCACTCCCGCTCCCGCTCCCAAAGCTAATTCTGGACCAAATTTGATGATTTTTGGACTGTTACACTCAGAATTAAATACTCTATAAACTCACTAACTATTCTTGACCATTCCATGGATTTAAATCGTCCGCCTGAACCCCGAACGATCGTAAAAACGATCGCGATTGATGTCCATCATGTCCATACTTTCAGTTTCACAAGTCAGGCCAATGATGTCGCCGTGGCAACACACATAAACGAAGCGCTGAGAGCAATATTTTCATTGACAAATCACAAGTTTTGCGCGGTAAAAGTCCATTTTTACTGGAAAAGTTTCTATAATGAAAGTCATTAAATCAGCAACAAATAGCAACAGCACTGTGTAAAAAATATGTCCCAGATGAGAATTGATGAGAATTTTCTCCATTTCGAAGCTTTCCTCTGCAGTGCACATGCTCAGATGTACAGAATTTTTTGATTGCATGCTATTTCAAGAAAGTCACGTGACCTGCCAGCAGCTGTTCCCGCCAGCAGCTGTTCCCGGGGGTAGGCATTGAAGCTTGCTTGGCCGGCTATGCCGGCTGCGCTATTATACCGAAGGAAATTTGTTTTATATTGTAAAGTTCGATGATGTGAAATTAATATTACATTTTTAAAATTTTGTTGAAGAAGCTGATACATGTGAAGTCAACACAGAAATTATTTGCACACTATGGTTTTTCATCCTTGTGAACTCAATAAAATAAATTATCTGATGTTGTTATGCAAAAAAGGGACATTGATGTCACAATCGGCTGCTGGTGACGTCACAACAAACTGCTGCTCCTAACTTGGGAGAATTTGAAGTAATCAGACTGAAATTATTAAAAAACACTGATAAAATCATTGCAGGATACAAAAAAAACCCAATAACAGTGTAGTTCACAGCTCTGAACATCATTCGTATCAGGTCTGCTTCTCGTCCTGCTTACTCATGTTAATTCGGAGTAGACCTGCCACCAATGATGTTCATAGCTGTGAACTACACTGTCATGGGTTTTTATTATAGTTCGTCGGGGATGGGGTGTACTAAAATGATGCATGAAACCGAAAGGTGGAGTACTAAAAATCGGCATGAATCTCAAGGGGGGAAGCATCAATTTTTGACGGGAAGTTCTGCCAAAACTCCCCCCCCCACAGTCATAAATTCTGAACTGTCCCTAATGCAGCTCAAGTGATTTAAGAAAACTTCCTTGTCCTCACCGATGTAATTTCAAAATTCTTGTGATGCAATAAGATTATTTTGTTTATATGAAAATTAATATTTGAACAATTTTTTTTGCATTTAATTCTGACACAAGTGACACAAATTCAACGGAAAAGTGTGAAGCAAACGAATCTAAGATATAAATCTAAGCAAATAATTGAACAATTGTCATCTTTCTCATCAGAGTGTTCTGCAAATGTTCATGTTCTTCCCTCTTCATGCAGACATTCCTTAATTTCATCCACCAATATCTCAGACAGTTTCCTCCCAGTCTTCTTATCATCTGAAAATTTCAATATTGTTTTGTAATGTACAACCATATTGCCTTTTGTGTGCTGAATTCATGCCCCTGTGTGTTTATATTAGAATGAAATATAATACATTCTTTTTCAAACCATACAATCAACTGATTAATGTAAATCTTAAAAAATATCCAAAGTGCTGAATGACACCTATTGATTTTGCCAATATGCTATGGATCAATATAAATGCATTGGTCATCTAAAACCACCAATTCAAATATTATTTGTTTTGTCATCTAATACTTACCATCATAGTAAATCAGTCTGACAATGTGACAGCTGTCTGGAGCAGAGGGCCTTGTGAACAGGTTATTTAGCATCTCATAAAATATTCTGAGTTCAGCAGCCCGTTGCATTGGATTCAGAGCAGCCAGCTCTCCAGTTTCCATCTCATGCAGGATCCCAGCTTCCACACGGTAGCTAACACATGCAAAGTAACTCTGAAGTGATAATGAATAAAATAAAAAAATAGTATTTTCCGGTAGAAATATAGCAGGCATATTCACAATATCAATGTTTTGTATAGGACGGGCATTATCTCTCTTGTGATCCTTCTGTGTTGTTTCTATACCTCATGCTATCAAGTATTACAAAGTCGTGGCAATGCTACCTGGTGTTCCAGAACACAGATTAACAAAAAAAATCATGCAGGTTATACATTTATACCGTCAGTAGCCATTGCAATTCTTCATGGAAGAGTGAGTAATACAGCCGAGTTGTAGCAGGATGTGTTGAGTGGTATAAAATAATTATATTATCATATTTTAATGAGAGTTTATGACATGCCATGCTTTTATGACAGTCTTATGTGACAAGTATATATCTTACAGGCGTAGATGTCTCCACCTCCCAGTACCTGTTTAGTTCTGATAGCCACATGTAGGTGTTATAAAGTTGTTGTCAGGCCAAAATTGCATTTTGGGCAGTTGCATTTGAATCACGGGTATCCAACTGTGAAGTTGCTCTTCTCAGAACTTGATTCATTTCTTGTCATGCTTCATGGATTGCCTTTTTGATCTGATTGATAAGCTGAATGTTTCAAGGAGAGCTTATTTACCTTGATTGTTTCCTACATAGGTGAAGTTTCTTGTAATCGGTTTTTTTTATTGTTTATTCTTTCCGAAAAATGTCTCCGGAAAAAGGTTTTAAAAATGTGTATACGTAGCCTGCAAAATACAAGAGAATATTTTTGAAAAATTTGACCTTGACCTATTTTTCAAGGTCACAGAAACTTTCAAAGTCGAATTTCACTATATTTCAAATACATGTAGCTCACCCGGTTATTACCGGTTTTCATTTTCCTGTATATGGAAAGGTCCTAGACACTTTCTTCACAGTTTGACCTACTTTCATGAAATTAGGTCAAGGTCACATTGACTAAAGTCCATTTTTATGGTTTGAGGTCTATCGCGGGATCTCAGAATCCGTAAGTCGTAGAGTCATACCGATGGTGCCAAAACGTGCCCAAACTCACGGGACCCCTGACCGACCCTTTATTTTCCATCGGCAGTACCGGTTATTGAGTTCCGTAATTTTAAAGTTATACCGTGTTACCAAAACCAGTGACCTTGAGAATTTTACCTTGAAATATCGATGTTAGCTCATAACATGTCATAGTAAACCCCCCCCAAACATACACCCAATAAGCCCAAACTGACCTTTAAATTTGACCTTGACCTCATTTTTCAAGGTCATTTGACCCGAAAAAGTTTTGAAAAGGTGCCATCTCCAGCAATTTTTTTTACCATGATATTTTTAAGATATCAGCGTGATTCACAGGTGACAGATGAATATTGGCCTGTTTATTCAAAATAACTAATCATATTTTAACTACCTCTGTCCCCGGATTTATGAATTTTTTTTAAATATTGTTAACCGACAAATGTTAAAAATGACACATTTCTGCATTCTTGACAAGGAAATATTGATTGTACAGGGTTACAATGCATGGCTGACCCCCAATTTTTCACATAATGCCTTTATGAAAATCATAATTTATTTTGACCTAAAAAATGTTTTTCAAGGTCAAACTCAAGGTCAAACATGAAAACATTTTTTTCCTTTTTTGATATTTCATATTTTTTAACAGAGAAGGAATCAAGATAGTGTTACAGAAATGGTAGACATTCTTGCTACAATACTCTAGAGGCTTCCTGTAAATTTTCAAGGTCCTCGGATAGACCTACGTTGCACTGTAAAGGTCAAAAAGTCGAAAAACGAGCGAAAAATTTATGATTTTTTTTCACATTTGTCAAAGATAGCGTCATTCCAAACGGCCGTAGCTCCAGTCCTAATTAAGATACAGAGAATCTGAAAACAGATTTGGAAAGCCCAAATTCTTCTCTAGTTTCCATTTTCAAACATTTTGTCGTAGCTCTGACGGTTAAAAAGACCCCGACCCTGAAAATTTCATGTTTCTTGTCAAATTTTCACAATATATCAATATTTTGACAAGGACGGAATCATCCTTTTTTGATCAACCTGTCTAGACCTACTTCTAACATCTGTTTTCATAAACCTGGCAAATTATGTATGTTTTCATTACACCGTTTTGGTGAGTTTAAGTTAAAAACTAAATTTTTTCAGGTATTTCTAAAGTTCATTTTCCTTAATTGTACCATAATTTCAATCTGTATTAACTCCAGTCCTAATTAAGATACAGAGAATCTGTGAACAGATTTGAAAAGGCCTAATTCTCCCCTAGTTTTCATCTTCTTAACATTCTGTCGTAGCTAGGACGGTTTAAAAGATCGACGGACCCTTATAATTTCATGTTTTTTCCTGCAGAGCCAGGGAATACACAACACACACTGTCCTCTCCTCTCATATAATCTCATATCTTTTTATTCTATTCTATTCTGTAATGTTCTATTCTATTCTATCATATTTCTCATTCATTCAGACAGATAGCTGCAGATAAACTTTCTATTCTCTGGTTGAGTTCAGGCCAGAGCACTTTTTAAGAATTTTCGACTGGGAGACCAATGGAACTTTGAAGCGCCATGATGCACGACATCTATCAACCAACCAAAGATCAATAAGATATATTTGTGTAATGACATGCTTGCAAAAGGGACTTTGATTTGTTGAGCTGACCACTAATTTGTGATTTCGGCTGATTTCCACAAAAACTAATCGAAAAAATGTATGAAAATTTGAAATCCAAAAGTTGGCAAAAGTAAAGACAGCACAAAAATATATTTTATTTTTGGAAAGAAGAAGCCTCACTTTCAAATGAACCCAAGAATTACAAATCATGACAAACTAAATGTGTAGTTAAAAACTGTTTTTGGAAAAATTGGTCTCCCAGTGATACCAATTTGGCAATGACTGGGAGACCAAATCTGTCCACTGGGAGACCATTTGGTCTCCAGGTTACTATGTTAAAAAACGCACTGGTTCAGGCCAGAGAGAAGTCAGTGCATTCAGTTCAAAACAGTACTGGTCATCTCATGCATATGCAGCAGCAGGCCAGCAGCAGCAGTGACACCACTGTGACCCACATAGTGGGGCCAGGGGCTTGGGTTGCCAAGGTTGGCTTGCAAGGGTGTTGTGGACCCAACAGATGTCCAGTGTGGGCTTGGGTGTGCATTTTTACACATCAACCCACACTGGTCCGACACAATAAGAAATAAGTAAAACCACTAGTATGGAATTGAACATAATGATGATCTTTAAATAAATAGATGGACCATTAAAATCAAGAATGCAGACAAGTTATAGTACAGACAAGTTATTGATAACAGCTAACTTCTAGGACAAATTTAGTATAAACAAGTTATTGACAACAGCTAACTTTTACAGTTAACATCAAACAGGACTGCTGCACGGTGTGTCATGTTCTCACAAATGCTCATGTAACCTTGTTCCATGTGATAAGTGGACATTCTTGAAGTATCATATGCTGACCTGGTTTTTCACTTCCAAGGGAATACTTGACATGTGAACAAGAATTAAGGTTTGTTTTTCTCTAGGTTTTATTATCATTGTCAGCTAGTAGTATATAACATGTCACATTAAATATTGTTCATTTGATTTTTAACACAATATATGATTATTGCATTTTGAATAAACTTCCTTCTGAGATTAATTGATTTGAAGCATGCAGAGACATAGATCAACTGCACAATCTAGTAAAAAAATCATTGCACTTATATTAGAAATTAACGAATTAGATCTGGCAATTCTACATGGGCAAGAGCTATTGTGATGCATCAGACCATATTCTCTGTGGGCTGTGCACCTAATCCTGTGAAAACTATGCACTGTATGAGGCTCATTCAAGGCCCTTTTCAATTTTGGTTGCTCTCTGTCACATCCTCACTCAGTATTTCATGAAAATAAACCTCTACTATGCTTTTCTATGTCTATTCTCGCACCATTATGCTGCTGCAGTGAAACCAGCAGGATCAGCAGCAGCCAGCCAGCACAGTGGCATATCCAGCAATTATTTTTGGGGGAGGGGGCAAACAATCATGATATTTGAAGGAAGTGATAAAATCAAGGATATATCTTTGTCAAATTAGGGAAATCCAGCACCAACATTCTCAGGAAATAAATTCAGTCAAATAACTGACAAGAATCAAGTAGGAAAGGAAGGTAGCAAGGATTGATTGATTTGTTTCTACCACACATAACACTCATACAAAATACTACTTCACAAATTCACGCATTCCAGTGCAAAAGTATAGTAATTCCATTGCATGGTTATGAGGTGTATGTAGATAGATACATCCAGATAGATAGATAGACAGCTGTATAGACAGATATAGAAACTTAGATATAGGCCTATATTTCGATCTATTGATTCATTTATTGATAAATAGGTTGGCAGATATATACAGCTTCATTAAATTATACATCATGGATGGCTTGGTGGCGGAGCTATCAGGCACTCTCCGAGTGCTCGCTCTAGTTGAAAATAAAACGATCTCCAGGTTAGTCATATGTACTCTCAGCTGGAGGACTGAAAAATGGTACCACAGTTTCAAGCAGCCATAACTCTAATCAATTTCTGGTCGATGTACTACTTTATGTACCGGTTAGTGCGCTGGTTGATGTGCAGTAGGGTGATGCAGATTGCACACCAAAAAATTAATTTTTGAATTTTCAATGGGGAACCCCCCAATTATGTTCCAATATATGAAAAAAAAATCCGTAAAAATTTGGGCCGAATCAGACAAATTTTAGAGGGTGCTACCGCAATTTAAAATATAACATTGTATTGCAATGGGCGAAATCCCAGTTTTATGGGTGATGGGTGAAGGTAGTTATCCTACCACTAGAGTGTTTGTAATTTTTTTCTTATTTAAGCCTTCCACTATTCTCATCACAAATCCATTCATATTTTGCCAATATCTGGTCATTTCAGGCTACAGGGCACTCTTAAAGCAACAAATTTTGCCCGATTTTTACAGTATTAAGGTTATACGCGGTATTGAATAACATAACCAGGAATAAAGGTACACAAATTTAAGTTGTACCATCTAATTAAGCAGGAAAAGAGCTTTAATTTGAATACCGACATTACTATGTTGCTATATTCTACAGTATTACAGCATTGCCATGAATATTGGGAATTTTCGCAAATAATTGTTAATGACAAATAACCTAATTCAATGGGGTCAGATGGTCAGAGCATAGTAGTGTTGGTATTCAAATTAAAGCTCTTCTCATGCTCCATCTGTTGAAGTAACTTTCATTTCTGTGACATTAAAACGTGCAATGTTATTAAATACCGAGAATTTGTATATTTTGACTATTTTATCTTCGTTATTCTGGTGGTAGCAGCATGGAGAAGTAAAAAATAATCCAAATTTGTATTGATCCGCTGTTCTGACAACCAGACCCAAAAATTATGACCATGCCGCATTGGTTTGGTGCACCAGGTATAGTTGAACTTGCTACATGCCAAAATATTGGATATTTTTGTATTGAATACTAATGTTAATTTTCATGATGCGGTAGCACCCTCTAATTTTTGTCCGATTGAGCTGAAATTTTTACTGAATTTTTTTTTTCATATATTGGAACAACTTCAGGGGGTGCCCCATTAACATTTCAAAACTTCACTTTTTTGCATCACCCTAATGTGCAGGCCATGTACTGGTTGATGTACTGGTAGATGCACTGGTCGATGTACTGGTTAAAGTACTGGTTGATGTACTAGTCAATGAACTGGTAAATTTATGGGTCAATGTACTGGTCAATGTATTGGTCTGTGTACTGGTCCATGTACCAGTCCGTGTACTGGTCCATGTACTGGTACTGGGACCAGTCGATGTACTGGTCCATATTTCTTTCTGTCTATGTGCTTTTCAGTGCTTACGTGCATGTAATGCAATATACAAGAAACGTACTCGCATTCATGTCTGAAGCATGTTACATCATTTTGCAGGATTGCTGTTTACGTTTCGAGGTACCTTTCACTTGCTCATCTACTTATGTCTTCTTCAAGTGACTGTCACTGAGAGGTGAAGTTTTGTTACCGCTCGCGGTTACGTTTTCTAGTTTTATTGTATTTATAAATAGTTAGCAATTTCAGTTAGCTTCAATTAGATAAATTTAGATTGTAACTGTAGCTGATTGTAGACTTTATTATTGTTCAGGTACATATTTTGAGTCCTGGGTCCTATTCCATGATGATCACCCTGTGTTACAGTAGACCAATTTCAAGTGCTTACAGAATTGGACTGAAATGTTACTTGTGAAGTAATATCCCTATCTATTCCATGTTATTTTTCATTACTCAAATGCAATTAGTGATATCATACCCTATACTTTCAATTTTATCGAAAGGAGTGACCCTTGTATCAGTGTCTGTGCTGGGCAAGTAAAAGATCCCTCACATGGGGTAAATGTGTAACATGTTGAGGACTCCCTCTCTCTCTCTCATCTCATCAATCAACCCTCGTGAGCGCCCAGAACTGGGCTTAGAGGGCTGCACTTACCATATCTATCTATCTATCTATCTGCTGCTTCACAGCACTCATCATTGAGGTCACAAGTTACCCAATGACGAAATAAACACTTAATTTCAATGTATTTGATAGGGCTTGTTGTGAGGTCACTGATGGCCACTAGCAGCTGAATGTAAGTACTCCTCATTCGTTTACTGTAATATTGTAAGACTTCATACACCCTTAAAGTTATGTTACATTCCTGAATTTATGTTTATTTGAGATTAATTTCTTTATACAATGGTTAGTCAAATATCTAATTGTTACCGTAATATGGGGTGAATAGGGACACTGGGGTGAATCGGGACAAGCCAGGAAAGCATTTTAATCTTTCAAATGCAACAACTTCTACCTGTCATAGGGACTTGATTTTATGCACGTCTTTAGAATATATTCCAATGAATATTCAGACGGATTTTAACGATTCTACCTGCAGACAGTACGGAACTGCAGCACCTTTAACATTAGCCTGCAGAAATTACATTTTCACAAACTGGTCAAAACTTTGCTTATACCACAAAAACTATAAAAGCTACGCACACAAAATTCTCACAACACTTCAAGTGTATAGTTGTGGCCAATTACGGTAAAAATCATAAACTTAGGTACATTAGTACTCACTATATTCAAAAGGCAGTGAAGCACAGTCAGTTTCAGAGTTATTTTAGTGTAACTTTCGGCAGCCAGTAATAATTCAATAAACGAAATTAGTGATTGAATGTTATAAAAATAATGTTGGATATAGGGTACTACCATGCTGCAAAATCATTCTAATCTTGTAGAAATGCTATTGGAAGGTCAAACTCTGCCAAACTTGTGATAAATGTTCAATTTTGGAACCTGGTAAAAAATTATGTAATAAAACATCAAATAAAGGCAGAAAAACCAAGAGTTTACAGTCAAAATCGATTTAAATAGTTTTAACAGACCAAAAGAGTTGCTGAGATTTGAGATTTTGTCTGTTTAGCCATGGGTTCGGATCCAAGTGAGCAGCAGAGTTACATAGCCTGTCTGAAAAGCCTTACTAATTTTCAATCCTGCTTCTTTACATGGATTTTCGGTTTAAATTGTTGAAATTGGCATCATTTGTTGTGGATTTAGTCCAAGATTTTCCACCACCTGTAAAATTAGCAGATAGCAACATTTTTGCCAATTTACAGTGATTTATTAATTTTTTTAAAAACTGAACATTTTACACATAATAAATTAAAAATTTTACTAATAGTGACTTTTTTGGATACTAAACATGTTTTCTAATGTTTATTTATAATTACAAATCAATAAAACAGGGCAGGGAGTACTAGTTATTTAGATAAGTCCCTGTCCCGATTCACCCCAAAGTGAGGGGTGAATTGGGACAGTGGTTTTCTAAGCCTTAATCCTTGAAAAATGCAAGTATCAGTTAATGCTCTCAGGGATAGTTAAATCTACGGCCTGGACATAATTTTGGACTATTTTGATATTTTTTGGAGGTTTTGTGCCCATGCTATGGCAGGAAAAAGGCCAAATCTGTCCCTATTCACCCCATATTACGGTACTGTTTTTGTTGCAGGGTGTTTTTTTTAAAACATATATATATGTGAATAAATTGAGAGAACCTATACGATTGCCATCTGGTTTTACGGTTACGTACACATGCATACCTCTTGAGCCGATGAAATCTCATAGACGGGAATGACTCGCTTGTTCCACTTCAACTTCCTCTCATTCTTTATGCGTTCCTTTTCAGCATCATCCACGTTATGGTGGCTGAAATGATAAAATAGGATTGTGACATTTTGCAACATGTGTATGAATCGTGTTTAGCTGTGTCGCTTTGTTAATATTAGGGAGAGTAGTATCGGCAAGGTGTCACCTCGAGATCTGTTGCTGGGCAAAAAATTTCTGTAAAATCCACTGAAAAGTGTCCCAACTGGCTTGATCTAGTCTACTAATTTATTTATTTGCATCTTTGGTCCCAACAACAAGGGAAATTGGGTAAATTCTTTGCATCATGTAATAGAGAGGTGACCTAATTATGGCACTGCTTACTTTTTCTGACTTTTAATTCACATTGAATAAGGTAACGTAACAACCATAATCTTTCTATTTGATGTCAGGTCAAGAATTGAAAAAATACTTTTGACCATCGAATAGTACAAACTTTTCTCCAGGTACGGTAATTCAATTATTTCTAGCATCTTTACAAAACTAGGTTCTGAAGGTAAAACAAGTGCGGGGATGATGTCATGATATCTTGATACAGTGGAATTTGGTGAGATGCGCAAATTGATGAAATTTGCGAATGCGCCACCATGAGCCATTTGAGACGGGGCTCCTTGAGCCAGATACAAGGAAGGTACAATGTGCTTCCCTCGTCCAATTGATATTCGTTGGGGCGGACTGGCCCTATGGTCAGAGGGCAGTGCCCTGGGGCCCACCACCTGAGGGGGCCAACCAGCAACCTTCAAAAATTCTGAATTATTCAAAAATGGCTTAAAATAGGTCAGAATTGAATTCTAGGTTGATAAAAACAACAGAATACCTTCAATTAAGGTGGCTCGCTACCCACGAAATTACGTCACCTGCACATATTTCCGCGCAGCCAGGCAGGTCCTATCTATCGTAACGTCACCAATGCAGCAGTATTGACTTCATCATCTTTTTACAATTCTGAGAATCCCATGCATCGGCCGCTTCGTTGGCCATTTGCGCCACTTCTATTGGGGTTAGAGACTTCCCGTTTAGACCATTAGATGCGCTATGAAGAATACTATAAACCAAGGACCGTTCAGCTTTCTGCATTAAGCAAAAAATTTCGGCAAGCATGTCTAATTTGTCAAAAATGACTCTGTTATATAAATAAATGTTTATATAAATTTCAAGGCCCGTTGGAAGCCTCGTCCATATCATTTTATTGTTGCTCACTTTATTTGGGAACAGATAACAAAGAAATAGAAAATTCTATCCCGTTTTTTTTTTTTAGTGCTATGATTTATAAAAAGATAAAAATGTTTAAAATCGGAACTTTTGTTCAAAACAACTAGAAAAGTTTTTTAAACTAAATATATCTCTCTGGAATTTTAATCAGCTTTTCTATAAAGCTTTCGTCTTTAATTCCATGCTCCATTTAATAACATAGGATGAATGGCCACTGAATGGCAGGGAAAACTTCACAGTAAAAAAATTAAGAAAAAAATTGAGTTTTTCAGGTTTCCGTGGACTGACTTTCTTTTACATAACCTCAAATATTTTGAAAGAAAGGCTGGTAGCGACCACTTTCGTTTATATATTCTTGCTATAAACTATATTTTGGAACATTTTGGACTATTTTTAAGCGATCCTATCTTTAAAAGTTCACGAGTATCGAGCCTCCTTAAAACTAGACAAGCATTATAAACAATGAAGGGGCCCCTCTCTCAGAACGTTTTGGACCCATATGTGGTCCACTGAGGCCCTTATATTATGTGGGACTTCCTTGTAGTATATTTTGCTTCAAAACAGTCTAGGAGGGCATGGGCTCCCTATGGCCACCTTCTGAAACCCCACCATCCTCCCCTCAATTGATTTTATGCTCATATTTGCCGATGATAATCTTCCAATTAGTGATATAAGACTAGTAGTCAAGAAGCCAATTCTCAAAAAGAGGCTTAGAATAAGTTTCAGTAAACACCCCTGAGCAGACTTAGTTTGACACTTGGTGATGTTAGGGTACCCCAGCCTGCATATGGCCAGGGCTGTCTTGAGCAGACGCTCTATGCTAGACACGGGGGGGGGGGAGACGAAGCAGCATGCTGAGCGTCTTGTGACAAAAGTTTGGCGTGCGAGTCGGCTGTCTCCGTGGTAACCAAAAATCGTTCCATAAACTTGAATAAATAGCTCAGTTTACATTAAACTATTTAGTTACATAGATAAATATGTTCTTTGAAGTGAACATGGCCATGTTTAATCGTGAATTAGGAAAAAGTTCAGTCATTTAAATTTAGCAACAAGTTCCAGTCAAAACAAACCACACGGATTTCGTGTCTGCCTTCAAACGACATTTTCGAGATTCTGCAGTGACAAAATCAGTGCATATGTGTCTAGGATGGATAATCTAATGACACAGTTTAAATGTTGTGCTTGCTGGATAATGACATTGGAGATAACTTTGGAAAACAGCAGTTGAAAGTAGAAATTCATTTGGCGGACTACCACACAATTCAACAGGTGCGTGATTCATGTCAAAAATACAGTTCCATGAAAAATCGTTTGTGGAGAAGTGTCGAGAGGCCTCTCACTGCCACTGGTTTATTTGTGTGTTGCAGATTGACATAATAGATACATAGGTGGCTTGAAAAACATAGGCAATGTGTTGAACTGTTCCTCGACACTTTGCACTAAATGACACAAGTTGTGCGACATCATTTGTCACAAGACGCTCGGCATACTGCCATCGACCCCCCCCCCTTCCACGTTCAAGGAGCGTCTGTTCAAGACTGTGGCCAGGGTGGGTTTATTCATCTGCTGTGGTGCATAACCCGGTAATGCGGCCATATGTCCAGTTACAGAAAAAATTTATTGAAAATTCAGAATATTGAGTTTTGAGGGCCTAATAGTGACTGAATCAAACTGAAATTGGTTCAGATATGAGAAGAATAATTGGTTGCATGCATTTTACTGAACTGAAAAATGACATATAGTTTCTTTATTTTGTGATTTATAAGGAATTTGTAGTCATTTTTCATGGAAAATTCACTTCATTTTCAACCGGGAATAATTACAAATCTATCCAGAACTTCAGTTCTAATGCAGTTATCAACATAGTGTAAACTGCAAAAACTGCCCCTTATTCTCAGCTTGCCAGTGGTGTCACATTCATGGCTCTGTGATTGATACTTTTCTGCTATTAGACTTTAAAGTGATAAAAGTTATCCTGCCGCCGTTATTTTCGAAGTCATCACATATTCATAGATTAGCAGAAAATTTGATCTTCCGGTTTTTTGTAACAAATGAATTGCCTAAGTATGTAAATGCCCTGTTTACAAAAACTACAAGTGAACACAGTGACCATGTATATATTGTTAATTAACAAGATATCATGTTTTTATGGCCATTTTTAAACCAATTTCCTTCGTTTTACGGATGGATTGAAGCATTAGTCAAAGAAATTAGGGCAATGCAAGCCATCACCACAATTTCTACATTAGATTGGACCACAACTGTTAAAAATATATGCCCACATTTATATATGTATATGGTAGGCCTATCTGATGAAGTTCAACAAGTCACTACTTACTAAAATTTTGAAACTTCACAAAAGTCTTAAAACTCTTATATCTGAGAAATAAACAACTTGCGATGTCAAAGCATTTTTCATGATAAAGAATGTCTTGCCTCTGTATTTGCAAAACTCATGTCACTTCTTCTTTTAGTACAGCTGATCATTCGAATTATATGCTATTTATGAAATATGGTTTTATGAACACAGTGGGCCTGTGGTTTTTAAAAAAAATTGATTTGTTTTCAGCTTTATGAAGAAAATTGGTTGATGTCTGTTGTGGATTTACTGCCTTGAAGTGCTGCCATAAAAGTTTCCATGGCATCAGTCGTATTTAGAATTAGTTCCTCATTGTCTTCAAGGTAGGCTGGACCTCTGGGCCCGTGCGGATCATTAGCTATCATCCTCTTTGATTTCTCCTGCCTCTCCTGTCCCATTCACTTAAACAGAAGACACTGTTACAGTACAACCAAAATAAAGTGCGATTACCCCAGGAGGAAGGAAGAATCAGCCATTACTTTACCATTTTACACCTTTTGGCTACCCCTGAATCACTTCCTATCTTTACCTACTTGAGACTACCTTTTAAAATTACATTAAATTATAATTTAGGCAACACATATTCAAACTCTATCACCCACATTGTGTTTGATATCTTTGATATTGTGGCCCTTTGCTAATTGCAATTACATTGGTAGCTGTCTTAATAGAGTTTTTAAATATATGTGCTAAGGTTGTTGTTAGGAGTCAAAGATGGTTGTAAGGAGATTAGGGGGTTGAAAGGAGAAAGAAGGTCACAATAGGTAAACAGAGGACTTATGACAGAAAATGTTCTTACTTTTATTTTGGGTTGTACTGTACATATGGACTGGAGTGCTGCCCAGCTTTTGTGAAATGGGGCTGATATTTTTGTATCTACCTGTGCCCATGACTTCAGTCCTCAGTCACAAATCTGATTTTGTGCTGGAGCAGATATTGTATAAACGTGCTCTCGTTGCACAATGAGCATGCAATAAAAAGCAGGGGTCAGCCTCTTGATGGGTCGACAGAGGATCTTCAAGGTCTTCAACTGTTGGGTAGCCTGACATTCTACAATTTGATGCATTATTGAACTCACAACTGTGTGTTGTCACTAATGAATGTCACTGAGATCCAATTGCTACACAGGAAGCTGTATAGGTCAGACTTGTTTCTTGACTTTGACATGATTTTTCCTGCAGTTTGGGCAATGGATGTTGTTTTTTGCAATCATGATTTCAGGACTACTAGTGGGGTGGGGTTTATTCTGGCATATTCATGTGATTTTATGGAGAGCTTTGCTTGAAATCAGTCAAACATGAAAAATAAATTAAACAAAATGTTATTTGTCTCAAAAGTTTGTTGTCAGAGATGCTGAAACTTGATGTTCTGATAATGCCATGCAGGCCCTGAAATCAGAATTGTGGCTGAAGATTGGTGGCAAGGACAGAGGTAGATGCATAATATCGGCACCTTATCACAAAATGTGGGCTGTACTGATGCTAAGCTGATATTACCAGTTAATGCACTGAAATTATTAAACAGTGACAGCAGTTTGAATTGAAAGCAGCAGGTGAATATAGTATAAAGGCAATGATAGTACATTGAATTGGTCTGACAGCCTTATTCCATCATAATGTCTGCCTCTGACAGATGCTAATATCAGCTGAAATAGCTGCAGAGCTAGTAACATTGAGTCATAAGTTACATAGCTGGTGATCCAAACAGGCATAGTGATCTAGGTCACTTCTGGGACCTTGGATAAGTAGCTCTACACACGATTGATGCAATTGAACATTTATGACTGCACCGCACCTTAAGACAGCCTGTCACAAACATCGATACGTATGCACTTCTATTCTCACAGAAGTTTTCAACCGGATCCAATCCTTATGTTAGAAAATTCGAAAATCAAAGTAGTAAACCAGTACAAATTCTTAGGAGTCTTACTGGATTCCAAATTCTCTTTTATTCCTCATATCGCAGAACTCAAAGCTAAAGGTTTAAAATCTCTTAATCTTCTCAAAGGAGTCAGCAAGCTCAGTTGGGGTGGAGACACCACTGTGTTACTACGACTTTATAGGGCAATTACCCGATCGCGTCTTGACTACTGGAGTATTGTATATGGATCAGCAAGGCCGCCTTACCTCAGATGTCTAAATACAGAACACCATCTGGGCATTCGCCTGTGTATTGGGGCATTTAGAACATCCCCAATAAAGAGTCTATATGTCCTTCATAGATGTCTTATAAGGCATAGCAGACTTCCGCATTCACACCTATTAAACGGTATTCCAGCACCACTATGCGAACAGTGTCAGAGTCCACTAACAATTAAACATAATTCTGTTAGAATGTTATAACATTCTACACCATCGACAATTCCAATCAGTAACCTTAAACATTTTTTCTTAGAAAATTCAGCATCAAGTCTAACACAGTTCCTCAGGGAAACTGACTACTTTTACAAGTTATGAAAAATTACATAAAAGATAATCTACTAAATCAATGTTGCCTCTAAATAGCCCATAAAGGTGCTGATGAGGCGTAAAAAACAAACTCACTCACTCAACCCACAGACATCGATAAATTTTTTGTCTTCATCTCTTCAGTCAAGAGCAAGCAAGAAATGACATGCTGCCATGCTGCCCCAAATGAAAGATATGGCTTAAAAATAATACACATTTCCATTCCTATTCGCAGAAAAAGGTTTACATGTAACAACCTTTGCATGGGAACTCAGTCATATGTTGATGTTTTAATTTTGTATCACTGCACTAAATTAAATATAATTTGATTTGACTATAGTCCAGTTGTCAAAGGATGTTTACAGTATGAGAATGGGACTTTTGACACCTTTGTTCCTTGACTTATAACTAACTGCTGAAGCTGCACCAAGTGAATTGCTTGCTCTGACCAGAGGCACAATCTAATCTAATTAATAATGATTTGAGAAAGTTGTGTAAATGCTTGCTGAAATAATTTAGGAATCTTTCTTTATTACCTTTTTTAAAATACAGCAGAGAAGTTGCCATTTTGAGCAAACATCTATGCCTCAGAAGCGATGATTGAAATATTTACTTTAATTTATATTTATCTTTATTTATCAACTTTAAGTCTAAATAACAAGGTTAAAGTTAGTTGAAATGACGAGGTAGGTTATCCAAAGTTACTAGGTAAAATTATCTCACATTCTCACCCCAGTTCCTTGTTCCATGATAAGACATATTTGTTTCAGAACCTTAACTAACCTTTTATACTCCCTATTGGTCAAATGTATTCACAAACCAAATCAGTCAAAATGACCAGGTAGGCTTGTCAAATGACTAGGCCGATTAGGAACATGATTGGGGGAGGAGGGATTTTGCCCCCCATCCTCAACCGGCTGTTAACCTGACCTTGTGCATTTTAATGATATTATTTCTGGAATATGAAACTATACAAAGTTTATATATTGTTTTACTTATTTTACTGAATACTGATTGGTACATTTCATTTCTCTGAAGCAGTAATCGTTGGTTTTATCTTATTTTTTTCAGCTGTTGGGTCCAAGATTAACAATGCACAGCTTATGGTCTTCACATCACAATTCAGTAAGTTTATCACATACCTAACCAAGAGCAGAAGAAAAATGAAGGTACATATACATTTTACAGGATTTTGGATGTATATGAATTTGTGTAAGTGCATTTATGACACATTCTAAAACATGGCATGACTAACCTAAGTTATTCATATTAGGAAACGTCAAGTTGGCTAAGATTTTAGTTTTTTTTTTTCTGACTTCTAAGTCAAAAAATATTTTCAATGCAATTGAGACACACCATTACTTACATGACACAAGAGTAAGGCAACAGGATGAAGTATTTCGCAGGCATCCTCTTTTGCTTATACAGTTCTGTCTCCTTCATTGCTTTTACCAAACCTGTAAGAAATGAAAAAAAAAATCTCAACATTGTCTTGTTTGTGCATATATTCTTTGTGCTATTGTAAGTATAGCATTTATTGGCCGCACGAGTCAGTAACATGACATCTGGCCCTTGTTCTTATTATTTTAATTGTGCTGAATAAATATTGTGACAGTGTCATTGTTACTGACTCAATGGTATGTATGACTGCATGAGACCAGAAATTAGCAATGGTAATGCGGTAGGCATGATTATGATTGATGTTCAAAAAGCATTCGATTGTGTAGATCATTTTCAACTGTGCTAAAAAATTCGCCCAGCTGGAATATGCAGTAAAGCAACGCGCATGCATACCAATACTACCCTATAAGACAATACAAGCGTACGCAATTCGAATTTGAATATGCAGAAGCAGGGTCATTTTGCAAATAACATACAGATATGAAGCACATGCAATTGTTGGCCTTGAATATCTCACTTATTTGAATAATATTGTGGCATGCAAATAATTTTTTCCTTTATAGTATTTGCATATTTAGAAGAAATGCATAACTGGTGGGAGCCGGAGCTTGCCTACATACCCGGCTAAGTCAAGCATCTATGTCAAAGCCTGTGTCTGGACAAAGTGCTGGAACTGGCAAGTCACATGACTTTCTTGGAAAAGCATGGGATCGAAAAATTTTGTACATCTGGACATGCGTACTGAAGACAAAATTGACGAGATTCTCGTCCGACGGCAGTTATTTATTCAGTGCTGTTGCTATAAGTGGCTGATGACTTCAAGGTGTTTATTATAGGAACGTTTCCAGTAAAAAACATCTTTTTATCACTTAAAATGAACAATTTCTAGATGTAAACATAGATCTCGGCGCTGTGTTTACAAAGTTACCATGACGACATCAGCAGGTGCGACACTGGGCTGCCAGATTGAAAGCGTGTGTCGGCGAGAATGGACATTTACCACTGTTCACCATTGTTTTAGGCAGCAAAATTGCTCACATTTGTCGCTTAGGAGACATTCAAGTAAGTGCCCTGTCGGCGTGCCTCGGCGGTCCGGCGTCGGCCCGGCGTTGGGCCGACGTTGGGCCACCGAGGCACGCTGATAGGGTGTATATGTTTTTAGACTTCATGAAAGGCTCTGTGACCTTGAAAAATAGGTCAAGGTCAAATATCTAGAAAAAGTATTCTTAGATTATTGTAGGCTTTGTACATGAATTTTTTGAAAACTCTCCGATGAGTTTGAATAAATAATAAACTAGAACCCTGTAACTGACCAAGGTCAGTGACTAAGAATTTACCATGACCTTGAAAAATGAGGTCAAGGTCAAATCTGAAGGTATTTATGGGGTTTTGGGGGCATGTTAAGGGTAGTTTGTTATACATTTACATGACCTAAAATGACTCCTTCATGGTGTTCCGAGACCCACACCCCATATCCAGTGGACTCCTTTCACTAAAATGGCCACTGCTCCGTAACCGTTGCAGATATCAGAATGAAAATTTCACATTTAGCCGAACGGCCTTAAGGCCTGATGGCTGACTGGGGTCTTATAGATCGACACAAGCCCTGATCCCCCCAGAGTACTAACATGATATAGGCCACCGCTGTCACGTGCTTCACACTTCAAAGCTGGAAATTATGCGATTTGTCCACCAGAGTACTCAAGGCTCGTGGTGGGTGGGCATGTTAGTACTGTGGGGGGGATCAGGGCTTGTGTCGATCTATAAGATCCCAGTAAGCCATCAGGCCTTAAGGCCGTTCGGCTAACTATGAAATCTTATTTCACTCCACAAACTACCTGATCCCCCATCGTCCTAACAAGAGACTTGAAAGCCAAATCACAGAATTTCAAATTTTCAGACATACCACCAAATGACCATCATAAACCATCAAAAGATAACCATAAACCGTTTTCAAGTATCAAATTTTTTATTAACAAAAGGATTTAACAGTTGTAAAGGTCATAATTTGTATGTCATCATGTAAAAACATTTGTATCGATTATCCTTAAATAAATGTCCATCGATAGGATTAATTATCCTTGAATAAAAATTCATCAAAAAAGGATTGATTATTCTTGAGTAAATGTTCATCATGAGTAAAAGTTCATCAATAGGATTGATTATCTTAAGTATGGAGTCATACAATTGCTCCTCAAATTGTTTACATTGTATCAAATTCAATAACAATGGTACAAATCACAAATAAAACTAGTAGACGGCCACCGCAGAGCGGTGACAAAACTTCACCTACTGTAGTACCAGTAACTCGAAATGCACACCAGTAGATGAGCTAGATAAAAGTACATGGAAACGTACACAGGAATCCTACATAATCATGTAATACATTACAATACATGCAAGCATGCAAAGAAACACACAGACATACGAGTACATGAACCAATACATGACCCAGTACATCGACAATAGGACATGCACCAGCACATGCACCAGTACATGCACCAATACATGCACCAGTACATGCACAAGTACATGCACCAGTGCATGTTTCAGTACTTGTACCAGTGCATGCACCAAGCACATGCACCAAGTACATGCAGCAAGTACATGCACAAGGTACATGCACCAGTACAATGTAACAGTACAATGTAACAGTACAATGCACCAGTACAACGTACCAATACAATGTACCAGTACAAAGTACCAGTACATGGACTAGTACAGGGACTAGTACATGGACTAGTACATGGACTAGTATATAGACCAGAAGGATGAAAACTTTTCAAATGACTGCAATTTCTGAAAACATACATTTTCAGGGTCTGGCAATCTTTTAAACCCTCAGAGATACAAGAAAATATTAAATAGGAAGCCTAGAGGAGAATGTGCGCTTTCCAAATCTGTTTTCAGATTCTCTGTAACTTAATTAGGACTGGAGTAACGGCAGTTGAAATTATGGTATAATTCAGAAATATGGACTTTCAGAAATCACTGAAAAAATGGAGTTTTTAACTTAAAATCACTTTGGAACATAAACGGTTAAATGGAAATACATATAACTTGGCAGGGTTATGTAAATAGAACTTAGAAATATGTTCAATAAGGCTCATCAAAGAACGATGAATCATTCCTAGTTAAAATATTGATATATTGTGAAAATTTGACAAAAAAGATGAGATTTACATGGTCCGGCGATCTTTATAACCCTCGGAGCTACTACAAAATAACTACTTGAAAATAAAAACTAGAGGAGAATTTGGCCTTTCCGAATCTGTTTTCAGATTCTCTCTATCTTAATTAGGACTGGAGCTACGGCCGTTTGAAATAACGCTATCTTTGAGAAATGTGAAAAAAAATCATAAATTTTTCGCTCATCTTTTGACCTTTTGACCTTTACAGTGCAACGTAGGTCAATCCGAGGACCTTGTAAATTTACAGGCAGCCTCTAGAGTATTGTAGCAAGTATGTCTACCATTTTTGTAACAATATCTCGATTCCTTCTTTGTTGAAAAATATGAAATGTCAAAAATGTAAAATTTTTTTACATGTTTGACCTTGAGTTTGACCTAGAAAAACATTTTGTAGGTCAAAATAAATATGATTTTCATAATTGCATTGTATGAAAAAGGGGGGTCAGCCATGCATTGTAACCCTGTACAATCAATATTTCCTTGTCAAAAACACGCAACTGTGTCATTTTTTAACCTTTTTCGGTTAGCAATATTAAAATTTTTTTCATAAATCCGGCGAAGGAGGTACACAAAATATGATTAGATATTATAAATAAGCAGGCCAATGTTCATCTGTCACCAGTAAATCACGATGATATCTTGAAAAGAACATGGTGAAAAAAATTGCTGAAAATGGCACTTTTTCAAACTTTTTCGGGTCAAATGACCTTGAAAAATGAGGTCAAGGTCAAATTTAAAGGTCATTTTGGGCTTATTAGGTGTATGTTTGGGGGCTTTACTATGACATGTTATGAGCTAACATCGATATTTCAAGGTGAAATTCTCAAGGTCACTGATTTTGGTGACGCGGTATGAATTTAAAGTTACGTAACTCAAGAACCGGTACTGCCGATGAAAGATAAAGACTCTCGCAGGTGTCCAGTGAGTTAGGGCACGTAAAGGCACCAACGGTATGTTTCTACGACTTACGGATTCGGCGGCACAGGGGCAGACCTCAAACCATGAAAATGGACTTTGTACAATGTGACCTTGACCTACTTTCATGAAAGTAGGTCAAACTATGTAGAAAGTGTGTGGGACCTTTTCATGTACAGGAAAGTGAAAACCGGTAATAACCGGACGAGGTACATGTATTTGAAATATTGTGAATTCCGACTTTGAAAGGCTCTGTGACCTTGAAAAATAGGTCAAGGTCAAAAATCTAGACATTGTATTCTTAGATTATTGTAGGCTACGTATACAAATTTTTTGAAAATTTTCTGAAGACATTTTTCGGAAAGAATAATAAAAAAAACTAGAACCCTGTAACTGACCAAGGTCAGTGACTAAGAATTTACCAAGCTTTTACCAGTTCATGCAGCATAGCCCAAAGACAGCTTGCAACAATATTGTGGTGCACAGTGCCACCGTGGTGCACAGTGAGACGGTGGCGCACAGAGTCACTGCTCTGCACACTGCCACTCTGGTGCACAGTGCCACTGTGACTGTGACTGTGACTGCGGTGCTAAACTGCCACTGTGGTGCACACTGCTGTGGTCTAAACTGCCACTGTGTTGCACACTGCCACTGTGTTGCACACTGACGCTTTTGTGCACACTGCCACTGTAGTGCACGGTGCCACTGTGGTGCACTCTGCCATTGTGGTGCAGCCTGCCATTGTGCCACAGTGATGCACAGTGCCACAGTGATGCACAGTGCCACAATGATGCACAGTGCCACCATGATGCACAGTGCCACCATGATGCAAAGTGCCACCATGATGCATAATTATGAGAGTGGAAGCTGATGTTCCAGTCTCTGCAGAGCTACACTGCTGCTACAGTCATTTGATAAGTTGTGGGAAATATGAATTTTTCAGGGTCCACCGATTTTTTTTTCTGTCGATGTTACAAGGAAATACACAATAAATTAAATTTACAGGAGAAGCTTTCCAAAACTGCTTGTGTTATTCATGTAGCTTTATAAGAATCGGAGATACAGCCCATTCAAATAACGATAAAATTGCGATATTTCATCGAAAAATGGTCCCTGAAAATGTCAAGTTTTGAACTTCAATTTGTTGCAGAAGGCAAACGGTTGGGAGGAGAGACTTGAAATTGCACAAACTACTGTAAATGTGTTAGGACTATACCCACAAATATTATTGAATTTTTTGAAGATGGATTTCTGAGTAAAAAAAATGCAAAGATGTAAAATCATGACCAAAAACATGAATTTTTCAGGGTAGGGCGATCTTTTTAACTAGTAGAGATACGTTAAAATGTATAAGAACAGATACTAGAAGAGAATCTGGGCTTTCCAAATCTGTTTTTATTTTTCCTGTAGCTTAATTAGAACCGGAGATAAAGACCGTCAAAGTATGGGTACAAGTGCAATGTTGACAAATGAGCAGGTCAATTTTCAAGTCATTTCTTGACCTTGTGACCTCAATTGTGCAATGTAGGTCAATCCGAGGGCCTTCAAATTTTGCGTGGGGCCTCTAGGGTATTATGGCACCAAATGCTCATGAGATAATGCAAATCCCTCAACTGCTTCCCTTTTAAGAAAAATGTAATGTCTGAAATGTCTAATTTCGCCGAATATTTGACCTTTAGTTTGACCTTGAAAAAACATTTCTAGGTCAAATCCAATATTTTCCCCAGATTGGCAGTGTGGGACTTTGGGGGGGTCATTCAATTGTTTGAACTGCTTAGCATAAATATTTATCTCTCCAGAGGGCAAAAATAGGGTGTTTTTACATGTCGCAGCGGTATGCAATATTCGTGATTTTTTAACAAATCAACATGAAAGGATATCTGAATTCCGATTTCAGGCATCAAACAAACTGGCTGGTGCCTTCCAGAAACCAGAAGATGAGACTGATATGTGAAAAAAAAGGTAATTTTCAGAATTTCTGAAAATCGCCCATATTTGAACTTTGAGGGGTCAAATGACCTTGAAAAATGAGGTCAAGGTCAAATCTGAAGGTCTGTATGGGGTTTTTGGGGTATGTTAAGGGTAGTTTGTTATACATTTGCATGACCTCAAATGACTCCTTCATGGTTTTTGAAGACCCATAGCCTGTGTCACGGGTAGTCACCTCACCGAAATGGCCGCTGTTGCCAAACCATTGCAGATATTGGAATAAAAAAGTGACGTGCGAATGGCCCCAGATGGGATGCATTCCCTGGTGTATCCAGCGTCTCTCTTCTTATTGTGGTTCTTGAGATTACGTGAAAAAGCCTAAAACGGTGTTTTTCCGGTAGCTCCGGTTCCGCTTGAGCGATTCCAGAAATTCTTGTGCCTAAATACAGCCTAGTACTTTTGAGTGAGACATGACCAGTACAATGATGCCACCTGTAACGATTGCCGAGTAATAGGCCGTCAAAATTTCCAAAATTTCATCTTTGAAAGACCCTGTGACCTTGAAAAAAACTGACGATTCCACGATTTCTGGCATTAGTGTTTTCATGGTCTGTCCTTCTTCAGCTGCCTCCAGCTTCGTAAGCGAGTTTAGCGTGGCGATGGTAGACCATGTTGCACCGGCAATGGCCCCCTGCCCGGCCCGCAGCTTCATATCCCGAGTCCGGACGGCCTTGTTGCTGTCTTCGCCCATGGGAATGAGGAATTCCTCATTTACATCTGTCTTAAAAATGTCAACATTGGCAGGTCTGCCAAATTTCTCATACACGTCAGAGAGCTTCTGCTGTGTGCACCAGATAGAATTTGCTAGCGAGGAAACATCCTCCCGAACAGCCGCATGGCAATGATCATCCTGACGGTAAGAGGCAAGGAGGCCGTGAAGGCCGTCCGGCGGCCCGGGAAGAGGGACCTGAACAATCTCAGGCGCCGGATTGCGGATCTGCAAGGGCTCGTCATCCATTGGAATATCCTCGTCATCATAGACGTATTCATATTCGTAGTCCTCCTCGTCATCGTCATCGTCGTCCGCATACGGACGGTTTAGTAGGAGGTCGGTTGGCAACGCCAAAACACTTCGACGAGTGCCCGGGGGAGGAACTGGCGGGACCGCCGCCCGGAGTAAGCCACCGACATCAACCGTGTTGGACTGAATATCCAATTTCGGGGCAGTATTCAATCGAGGATCAGCCTCCGGAGTCGGTGAATCTCGGCCTGCAGCCGCGGAGACAGTCGTCTTGCCTCCCGTCGAGTCTTTCTTCGGCATTTCGCAATTTGGTAAATCCGTTGCGTGTCTGATTTTTGTCTCTCCTGCCCACGCTTCGAGTGAATTCGATTAGAGGAAAGAGCGGGAAGCCCGCAGGGGCCGCAGCCAATCAGGGCACCGCGTCAAATGACGTCACTCCGGAGTCTCGATAACAACCAATCAGAGCGCAGCGTGAAATGACGTCACTGTGGAATCCCGTAGTGGGCCAATGAGAGCGCCGTATCGGATGACGTCACCCGCAGTCACGTGATGACGCACTACCAAAAAAGGACAGGAAAGTCAGCTTCGCATACTAATGATGGCGCGATTATGCAAATGAGCGCGCAAAAGCCTGTAGCCAATCAGAAGCGTCAAAACGCCGTAACCAACTTGATACCAATCAAGCGGAAAAAAGGAAAGTGCGACAGGCAACGCAGAAAAAGGAGAAAAACCATCGATCAATCGAGGTCTAATTGTGAACAAATGTGACCATGAAGGTCACGGAACCAAGGGCATCTAATTATGCAAAAATTGGTTCACAAAACAGGTTCTGGTCGCCTCTAATAAAGCGAATCAAACAGAACCAACTGGTCTCGTCAACAGCGGAGAACCAAAGTGAAGCACGTGACAGCGGTGGCCTATCTTATGTTAGGACGATGGGGGGATCAGGTAGCTTGTGGAGTGAAATAAGATTATGCGTGCACACAGCCCCAGATACTGGCCATCTTTCAGCGTAATCAGAATTTCTCTACCTGCTTTCGTTTTTGAGTAAATTGGGAAAAACCTAAAACAGTGTTTTTCTCATAGCTCCGGTTCCGCTTGAGTGATTTCAAAAATGTTTGTACCTGAATACAGCATATTACTTTTGACTTATACACGACCTGTACAATGATGCCACCTGCAATAGTTAGCGAGTAATAGGCCGTCTAAATTTCCAAAATTTCATGTTTGAAAGGCCCTGTGACCTTGAAAAATAGGTCAAGGTCATGTTTTTTGGGTGTGGCCCAGTTTTAGTCCTAGAGGCACCTTGTGACCAAGTTTCGTGAAAATCAGAGAAAAAAAGTGTGTTGGAATAATAAGAATAAGAATACTACCAAAAACAATATGTAATGTAATGGTAAATTCTTAATAAAACCGAAAACAAGAAACTTCACCTATGTGTAGGTGAAGTTTAATAATAATATCGATTACAAGAAACTTCACCTATGTGTAGGTGAAGTTTAAATATTGTGCAACCTTTAACTTTCACAAGAAAATTCAGCAATGCCCCAGTCTGCTCACAGACTCTAAACGAACAGCACAGCTGGAGAGTCTGCCAGAAATCAGATACAGATATGAATATTCAAATAGGTCAGGTCATTCAACCAGGCAGAGGGACCTCATCACTTGTGCTCATACGCACAGCTGAGCTGCCAGCAAGATGTAAACAAATTGTAATCAACAATGTTAAACATCAATGAGTGCACATGCACTTACTGTCAGCCTTTCACTGTGGCCAAACTGCAGTGACACAGACAACACTAATTGATTGTTTATGGTTTTCTACATAAGAAACTAATTGAAACAACAAGCAGACAACAATGAAACACTCAAGCATTGAATTGCTTTAAGAGATCTGAAACTGTTATCGATTACCTGTCACACAGGAGGAGAGTTAATATCTATGTTACAACTTCACAAAATAGTGTTATGCTGTGGTCAGGGTAAGCTCAACAAGCTTACACTGAGAAGTGGCAGTGCTCGTGGCTGTCTGGCTGGCTGCCAAACAGGGACTACTCACAATTCCCTGGCCAGGAAAAGCATGATTCCGCCAAAAAAAAGTTCCTCAACAAGTACCACTTTGCAGCAATAACACAATTCTAAGCATACACTGGCCGATTAACAGTTATTTAATATTCAATTCTAGACATAATTCAACAGACAAAATAGTTACTCCACAACACTGTAGAAAAGTAACAGTTGCTGAATCTGAAATCTGTTAGAGCCTCACACAGAAAGCTGTGTTCGATTGCAGTTTCTGTTATGGATTCCAGAGGGCACAAAGATAGCCAACTTTGTTAACCTATTGAGCTCTAAGTTTAGAGTGGCAATGCCCTTGAATGTCATCCAGGAAACCAGCTATTTGGCAACTTGCCAAATATCCTTGCATACTCAGTGATAGGGCCTATTATTGTTCATGCTGGCATATTATAATCATAAATTTCAAGATAAATATAGTGTTAAAAGTACTGTGAAAAGGTATTGAGCCACCCTCACTTTGTATGTTTGATTTCCAAACTGAAGTTTGTCTCACAACATGCAAACTGGTGTTTGACCTGATTGCTCCTCATCTACAGTTCACACAGCAGTATACACATACTTATAAGTTACTAAATGGCCAAGAGCTGTATCTCCCTGGTATATCATCAGTCATCACCCGAGACCCTGTGTCATCCCGAGACCCGAAGGTGTCAAAAACTTGTATTGAAAAAAATGGTAACCATAACCATAACAGCGTTGACTATGCTCAACAAAATCCAAGCCAAAATCAATTTTAGTGTTGTTTTTGGATGAAAGTAAATCATTGGTAAATGCACAAAAAACGAAATTGGGGGTCAAGTAATATGAAATGAATAATGAAAATGGTTAAAACATAGTGGAAAATCAATTTAACCTTTTAAAATTGGTAAATGATGATTAAACACTATATATTGCTATAACGATAAATTCCCTTGAATTAACAAGAAATCATGTGATATAATATAGAGATGAAGGTATCAAAATAGGAAATTCTGCTCCAAATCAGTTAGAAATAGTTCTAGGGAACCAGATTATTAGACATAGTATTAATTCGATTTTGGATGTTGGGTCTTGGGTTCTGTTCCAAGTTAATAGCAGATTTTTGACTCTCCCCAAAATATCCCAAGTAATTTTCATTTGACCATAAATGCATGGTCCATCGAGGAAAATAATTCAAATTGGCATTATTGATATTGGATTTAATCCAGAATTACCTGTCTATTGCATAATTAGGAGAAAAATATGGTTTTTGACACTTTTCTCTCATTTATCATATTTTTCAAAATATGCTAATTTTGCGCATAATTGAGTTCAGATTTCTCTCAAACATTTTTTTTTTGCTTCTTAAATATGTTTTCTAATGATTATTCACAAATATCCGACACGAACGCTAAAACTGTAAAATCATATTTTTTTTAGCTAAATATGTTCTTTGTGTTTCAGTCTGCGATACTGAACCAATTATTTCATTTTGAAAATTGTTAAACTATCAAAAGCATCACTCTTTATATGCAACACTGTTTGTGAATGAGCTATAAACAAGGCAAAAAATATGTTTTTTTTATCAGAGTTTTGATTTATGGTGATAGGCGAATCAATCATCACATAGCAAACCATATACAGTGCCGCCTGTAAGTAAGTGAAACGCATGATATTGTGCCATTGCATCAATGTTAAACATCCTTAACCAAAATGCCTCTGGAAGGACGAATTCTCATCTGATGAGAGGAAAACATTTTGGGTCATAAAGGCCGATATGTGAGGCATGTGGGATAAAAATAGCAGCCACTTTTCTTTGCTGTATTTGGAGTTAGGTATGGGTCAAAGTCTTTGATAAGTAAGTGAAACGCAAGCCCAATGTTAAAACATAGGGAAGGGTGGTTCACTTACTTATCAAAGACTTTGACCCATACCTAACTCCAACAACAGCAAAGAAAATTGGCTGCTATTTTTATCCCACTTGCCTCACACATCAGCCTTTATGACCCTGTTTGTTTCCCTTTCATCCGATGAGAATTCATGCCTCCACAAGCAGTTTGGCGGAGGATGTTTAGCATTGATGCAATGGCTCAATGTCATGCGTTTCACTTACTTACAGGCGGCACTGTATTTCTGAAAATTACACATTCTCCTCTAGTCAATCAGATACATGCCATGTCCAAATGACATATCATGTCGAAATAACAAGCTTTCCAGTCTGGAAAATAGCCACTGTACACAATACCATGTTACAAGCCAAAGGTAAATTAAAACAGTGTCACGCATTGGACCTAATATGATGCTGCCAAAGCATGAAGAGACCGAAGGTATTAATTAGTTCTTTCGGCCTATAGCCTACTTAGCCTGTAACCATTAAATCTGTATATCAAGTGTGGGGAGGCTTGGAATTTTTCTTGACAGTGTATTGAGAATTTTCGTCATGACCGAATGATGTAGACCACAATGTTGTGAATTAAAACATGGATACATTATCAATCAATGCAGATTCTGATAAATACACAAACCAGCTAGATGCAGTTCTAAGAAATAAATAGATAGATAGATGAACAAATACACAGACAGGTCAATAGATAGTTAGATACAACTCACACTGAACTTCTACCCCTCTCCCCCTTGCCCCAAACTTCGATCTCTAGCACTAGTCTTGATGGCCCCATCTATGTTGTGTCATGATCTATTTAGGGACCGTTCAGAATTTATAACTTGGGGGACTGGAAGCTTTGCCAAAATTTCCCATCAAAAATTGATAACCCCCCTTGAGTTTCATGCGGATTTTTAGTACCCCACCCTTAGGTTTCATGCATATTTTTGGAAACCACCCCCCCCCACCCGACATACAAAACAACTGTTAGTCTATTACACACATGTCCTTGGATAGAGCCAGGAGCCAAGTCAGTCATGTCTTGATGACTTACTAGAACAAAACCTGACTAACTTATTCAACTTAGCCAAGTTTGGTGACTTCAACTTAGCTGACCATTTTCGACTAACTTATGTGACTTAGTTTACACCATTCTTCGTTTATTCTTGTGTTCACTTACTGCCCTGATTCTTTCATTGATATTCCAGATACCCACGACCACAGTTTTTGCTGTTCCTTCACGCCATTCTCGTCCAACAGGATTTTATGACTTCCATTATTAATCCTCATGGTGTAAGGCTACAGGATAACTTAATACTACCATTACTAATCCTCATGGCATAATACCACAAAATAAGTTGTTACTCCAATTTAGCCTATTCATCGTCATGGTGCAATGCCACATGATGAGTTATTACTGCCATTATTCACCCTCGTGTAGTAACGCCACAGGAAACATTAGGCTGTTACTCTCATTTTTCATCCTCATGGTATAAAGCCACAGGATGACTTATTACGACCATTCTTCGTCCCCACGTAATGCCACAGTATAACTTATTACTCCCATTATCCATCCTCATGGCGTAATGCCACAGGATAACTTATTACTCCCATTATCCATCCTCACGGCGTAATGCCACAGGATACCATATTACTCCCATTATTCATCCTCATGGCGTAATGCCACAGGATAACTTATTACCCCCATTTTCCATCCTCATGGAGTAATGCCAAAGGATATCTTATTACTCCCATTGCCACAGGATAACTTATTACTCCAATTATCCATCCTCATGGCGTAATGCCACAGGATAACTTATTACTCCAATTATCCATCCTCATGGCGTAATGCCACAGGATAACTTATTACTCTCATTATTCATCCTCATGGCGTAATGCCACAGGATTCGGCTGCTATACTGATCCTCATGGTTTCAAGCATGAGTATAAATTATCAACCCAAATATCGTATTTGAATCTGCTTACCATCTAATTCCACATTATCATCTTCCAAAGAGTCCTTCCATGTCCTCGCTCTCTCTTCTCCTCCTCCTCCTCTCCTCATCTTCTTGGCGCAACCCACTTTGTGGGTTGTTTGGCCTATCACTACGTTCTTCCCCAAGAAGTGAGGATTTTCGGACATTCTACTCTCATGTATATATATATTGGACTCTCTGTGTTTGTTATATCCTTGTTCACTCCATGTGTTCCATATAAGTATAATTTGAATCCTATTTATGTTTATTCTATTTACATATTTTTATCTGATTCATTCCTTGTCAATTATTGAATAAACATTTTTAACTCCATCACTTGTCTTCAGAACGTCTTCGACAAAAACACGTTTCAACGCAGTAAAACGCTTTTGTCGTACAGTGGAGAAGCTTTCACCCCCCATCGAGTGGTCAGTACGTCTGATCCACGTTTTACTCAATCATCACAGTGCCACTAGCGCATGCGTCGTGGGACCTCCTTCTGAAATTTTTTCAGGTCCCACCTTCCACCCCGTCAACCTCCTACCTTTGCTGCATTTTCCCCACCTGATAATGTGCGTACCTTTATGGGCTTAAGTCTATTTGATACTGACACTATGGGATAATTGGATGTTACAGAGTGAGGCCTATCACTACGTTCTTCCCCAAGAAGTGAGGATTTTCGGACATTCTACTCTCATGTATATATATTTTCGGACATTCTACTCTCTTGTATATTGGACTCTCTGTGTTTGTTATATCCTTGTTCATTCCATGTGTTCCATATAAGTATAATTTGAATCCTATTTATATTTATTCTATTTACATCTTTTTATCTAATTCATTCCTTGTCAATTATTAAATAAACATTTTTAACTCAATCACTTGTCTTCAGAACGTCGTCGACAAAAGCCATTATTCGCTATGAATATATGATTACATAAAAAAGATGGCGTTCAGTTGTATTATTAACGCAATTTAAAAGCTGTTCCTGCATTTGTTAGAGAGATGCGCACACATACTCTGGTTGGTTAATGCACTTTTGAGCTTTTTGAGGGCTACACTGCTATTCCTTCAAATGCTGCTGTATTAAAGGCAGTTCTGTGTATTTCATCCAAATTTTCGGCATAAGGCTTCCAAGAAAATATGTCAAGGAAAAAAAAATTTTTTCGGGGGGGGGGGGGACTGTATTTGTTTTATAGTAAAAATGCTATTTTTTAGCTTAAAATATGAAGAAAAACTTCAAAAAAAGGCTGAGTGATGAGTTTTAATGGTAGAAAGGCAAATGAGGTGTCAAATGAAAGCAGAGAAGCAGTACTACAAGACGATGCAGGCGCTTTTTTGAAATTGAAATTTTAATCCCTGTTCCAAGGAGTTTTAGTTGAAACTGAGCCATTTTTGGCATCTTTATTGGGAATAAAACAATACTCTGACCAAAATTATAAAAAGCGCCTCCAGGATCATATAGTGCTATTTCTCCTCTTTCATTTGACACCTTATTCGCATTTTTACTATTAAAATGCTTCCCTCGGCCTCTATTTTAGTGTATTTATCAAATTTTAAGCTAAAAATAGAATTTTTCCCTATTAAAGGATGCAGTGACCCCCCCCCCCCCGAAATTTTTTTTCCCCTGACATGTTTTAGTAGATGCCGAAAATTTGGAGTAAAACTGCACAATTGCCTTTAATTGAGCATCATTTAAGAGCATTTCAGTTCTTTCCAAAAAAGCTGAAAAGTACATTAACCAACCAGAGTAAGTTAAAAAGTGCCAGGGGTTCAGAGACTTTCAAGCACAACTGTATTATGTGACATTGTTTCATTCAACAGCTGTCATCAGAACTCCTGCTACTGTGCACAAGCAAGTATTTGCTTTATTATGATTGATCAAAATGATAGCCCCATGGTAAAACATAGCAGCTGAGTGAAAACTAATGGCCATGGTTGAAGGTAATCAAAACATACGTTACCTGCTTTACTTTGATGAATTCAAACTAAATTTTAGTGAATGGAAACGGAACACATCCTCAACTGCGGTTCAATTTTTACATACGTAGTTTAACAATAGCAGGCACATTCTTACATTGACCTATTTTGATTTCGACCAGATGAGTGCTGATTTGCAATTAATATTATTAGGCTTTGTCTTTTCTAAAAGCTGACTCAAAGGAAAGACAATTTTTCTAGATGAATCTCTGTTTGAAATTGAAGTGCATGTAGGTCTTTAGTTTGTTGACATTCCCGTTTCTATGACCGTCATTGTTATCTATATGGCTAAGGCACAACTTTCGAAAAGTGATAATGCGATAGTTGAATTAATATTCCGAAATGTTTTGTTTCTTGCTTTCCTTTATGAGATCCAATCTAATTCTCAATATATTTTTTAATTTGTTTCAATTTCAAAAAGTGGGGAGGACATTTCATATTATGTCCCCCAGGGTCACAATTGTGAGCGGGACATGTCCCTTCCGTCCCCTTCCCCGCAAATTACTCCCATGACTCATTCATGATCCCACAACCTTTTCATTAATATTAAATATTTATTAATAAATATATTTTGGTGTACCAACTTGCCAAATTTTTGCCCAATACACATCAACTGACAATTTTAATAATATAAGTGACAAATCAATTTTTTAAATGTGGAGAGGAAGATATACACTGCGTTCCCAATTATTATGCAGCCATAATTTTGTCCCATTGAAATAGCATTGTAAAAAGGAATGACCTGAATTCATTTCAAGATGTCGTTCAAGTGCACTGGAGAAATTTTAATTTCTTTGGTTTGGGGGAGAGTTCTAAACCTCAGGAAAGCGGAGTATGAGGTTGAAAATGATTTCATAATATTTCTTGCTGACACAGAGCTTTTATTGCAAAAAGATTGTCATTTCCATGTTATTTCAATGCAGGGGAATAATATCATTTGCCTACATGTAAAAACGCCAACGTTTCAAATGATGGTTCTATTTTTCATTTGGTGTCAAGGGGTAAGTGTTCATGGTATTTTAAGATCAGTTTGATTGATTTTGGTTGGCAGTTAGTGCACTTTCATGAAATTGCATAATAATTGGGAACACAGCAAAACGTTATTATATGGCGTAACTCCTCATTGAGTAAACGGAATTGGACAAAATTTATAGAATATTGGCTCCATGGCAACCACATCATTTTGTGTAAAGGATATCCTTATAATTTAATTTCTCTTTGAAATAATCATAAAAAATAGTGGTTGCATAATAATTGGTAACGCTGTGTATAAACAAGTGTTATGTTGCTTTTTCCTCTGTCGGTTAGTGCCTTAATAGGCCTCAAATGAAAGGAAAGACAATTTTACACAATTTTCACTATTCAGATGTAGGCTTTTTAATGCAAAATATAGCAAAACTTCAACATTGATGAGCCACCTCTAATTATTAATCAATTTGGCTGAAATTTTGCTCACTTCTTGCACATAGTCAAAAGTTAGGGGAATACAATCACCAAATTTTACACTTTCATTATTTTCCATTGGATGTTGGACCACCCTAATATATAGGACTGACTATACAGTGGTATATTACATATATTTTACAGAAGATACAGATTATTTATATCTGGATTGGTATACTTCTGTATTTAATGTCCAATCTTATCTTTCTATGTGCTATATTTCAATAAGGGACCGTTCCGACTTTATGACATGGGGGGGGGGTGGGAGTTTTGCCCGAGGGTAGGGTGCTCCTTCTGCCCCCCAAAATTGAAATTTTTTCTGGATCCAACCTTACTTTTTTGTGGTGGTGAGGTTATCAATGTAGACCATTTTTTCTGAAATTTCATGAAGTTTGAAGAAATCCTAGGTGTAGCACATTGCAATTGAAATTTTGTTGTTTTTCGTAATTTCAAGAGAAAATAAAATAAATAGCCAATCAAGAGATAACATGGTTTGCATGATACATCTGATTTAAACATACATAATGAAGTACAGTCACCATTTGGGAAAGATAGAGGTGAGCTAAGTACTAGGTACCACTTGCTAGGGTCATCAATATGATAGGTGTACAGCATCAAGTTTGTGCTGTTTTCTGTGATTTTGGCGATAATTCAGGAATTGTCGACCATACTTGTATTTCATTTTGAAATCGATCCTCCTTTCTTGATCTTAATAATCTGCTTCCAATTTACCCTCTTTCTGCACAGCCATTTGTAACCCTAAAGGCACTGGAGATCTTTTTCCCTGATATGCATCTGTCATCATATTGTCATTCAGAAGGTTCAGATGTGTACATCAATCTCCAAAAAGGATGGTTCAATTTTCATTAAAGGCACAATGTGCATGCCATAAGTCTGCAACCACTAACCCACAGTTTCATATTTTCCCTCAATTCAGGAAAGGAATTTAAGGCTTTTGATGTCGGACATTTGGTTTGTTTTAATATTTCTTGCACTAACTTACTGTCAGTGTTTTTCTCATCAGTACGCAAGTGATCATCAAACAGTGTCGCAGCGATCATGTCAGGAACAAGAAAACAGAGACGGATGTTTCAGTACTTTCAGCTCAGCTTCCCAAATTGCGGAGTGAGTTGTTAATAACTTGATGATATTATTGCATAGTACGAGGTTATTGCTTGGGTGCAGTTGAATTCAACCAAGGTGCATAGACAAATACCTCAAATTTGATGAATCATTAAATTTTTTGCATGCTGCGAGTACAAGCAAAAGCCTGGAGTCTTGTCTTAATTGTCACTACTTATTTATAATTGTCAAATAAAAACATGACTCTATTCAGGCAACAGCCAACTAGAGTGCATAAGAAGCTTTGCCATCCAAGTTGCACCCTCTTTTTCCCCTCCTTTTCAAGTCATTGCTCATATTGCTAGTCGCAATTGAAGAGTAGAAATACAGCAAGACAAGATCAAGGATCAATACATCATTGGAATTAGGGTACCTTCTGAAGTTTTACAAAAGGTCTGCCCCAATCTCTTTCAGCTCACTGAGGAAAGGCTACAAACCACTATCCGTCATTGACAATGAGTTTAAATCACTGAATGAATTTTTTTTTTGGGGGTAAATTTTCTCCTAATTTAATGTAATGGTGAACATATTCATGGTCCTCTGCCCAGCCACTGTGTCAGGAGTCTTTCCTCTCTTGATGTTTTATTTCAGTGCCACTGTAAATTCTTCATAGCATTAAATATTTCCAAAGTCATCGTATTTGGGGCTGACAGGAAATATGTGCTCTCTCACAGAAAGACAAAACAAGTTCAGAGTATTTTTTTCCAAATATCTTCCCCATGAGCTATGAAGCTCAACAAGACCTGCTTCCTTTGGGAAGAATGGTAGACACAGTTTCTTGTAAAACAAATACCTTGATCCTAGTGTCATGACATGACTAAGAATGCTGCGCAAAAGGACTATCCCAAGGATCTGCTGAATTTGATAATTGATAACTTTGTAGGCCTTTAAAACTTCAGAAATGTCCTTCACACTTTTACCATGTAAGGTACTGTGCAGCTGGGCACATTACAAAACTTTAATTAAGTGACTACTAGTATCACAAGTTAATGATTTAATGTGTAAATTAAACTCTGCATCTTGGAACTCCTGGCAACTTCTTATTTTTCGATTCATTTAAATGATCGAAATTCTAGTTTCCATCAAGATACAGCCTTGTTTTGATAAAGGCATTCAAAGAAGTGAAAAAAGTTTGATTTCTAACAAAGGTTACCATGTAATCAGGGGAAAAATAATTTTATTTGTTGTATAATATGCTATATATACTAAACCAGCCTTATTATCAACAATTGATAATAACGTTATGACATTATGAGACGACGCAATCAGTGTTGCCACCTACAGTGCCTTCCTGAACCTAAGCTGAGCCTTTAATCTGATGTTAAATTTAGAAATGAGTAAGATATGGATGGAAAATGCTGTTTTGACACAGAAATCTTCTTAAACAATATTCAAGGCTATTGAAAAAAATATGATAGATAACCTAGTAATTCACAAGAAATCGCCCAATTTTAAGGAAATTTGACAAATTTCAATCCAAATGTGCTACACCTAGGCATAAATAAAATTTCTTGAAATTTCGCATGATTGCTTGTATTGACTAACCTCACCCACAAAAAAAAGTATACGGGGTTCTGAGCAAGTTGGGGCAAAAGGAGCACCCTACCCGAGGGGGTACTAACTTTTCACACGTGTTTCAAAGGGGGCATTAATGTTTGACAACACTTCCAAGGGGGTTTGAAAATTCAACTAAGAAAAAATGTTATAAAACAAGCATACACTCACTTTATCCTGGCATTTTTACTCGCAAAATTGGCACGAATCTGTACGCGTGACCGTGTACAACAGTATATATGTTTATATTGCTTTTGTATGTCAGGGGGGGTACTAAAAATCCGCATGAAACTTGAGGTAGGGGGGTATCAATTTTTGACGGGAAGTTTCAGCAAATCTCCCACCCCCCCAGTCATAAATTCAGAACGGTCCCTAGATTCAATCCAATTCAACAATTAAAAATGGCTATTTATGCAAATATTCTCCTGACTTCACCCCTCATTTGCATATTCATTGTTGACCTCGCTAGAACTCTACATGACATTGAGAAATTAAGTTCAGAAAGTGTTCTTTCCAACGGTATCAAATTCAAGTGGTTCGCTAATGATGCGAACTGTATACAAAAAATAAGCCACTTGTTATGGGTTGGCTCCTGGACTACTCATATCATTACTCAATCATCCTGCCAGCGTCAGGACTAAAGTCTAGACATTTTATTTTGGCAACAAGTTTTTAGCCAATAAAACTATGATTAAGTCTGAGGTTTGATTTTTGGCTTATTAGGATGAGCACATCATGACCAAGCATGATTTGGACTAAATTGATGTCCTATGATCCCCCAGCACCATCATGGAGGCACTTACAATGCTAAATTGCTGCTGCTCTTCAGCACATTTAGAGCTATTTTTAGCCTTCTGTTGTGATGTCATCAGCATTGTTGGCTCTATGACATCACTGAAACAATGGTGATGTCACAACAGCAGCAATAGAAGCAGTAGAATAAAATGGCTTCTTCAGCTGTGTTGACAGCAATGTTATTCTAATGGGACTACCCCAAAACCAGGGCTACGACATGCCAATACTTTCAAATTTTTGTGAAACTGTTTGGTCAAGGTGTCAGGAACAGGAGGAGACAAGTATTTTTGTCAAGAGTAAGGTATGTTTTTAATTACCAGCAAAAAACTTACTGCCAAAATAAAATATCTTGACTATAAGCTAGAATTGCAATATCTCATAATTCGGGCTCTGAACAAAAACCTATATTATTAAAACTGAAAGGTCCCAATTTTGTATTTTATTAATGCATCAAAAACGGATTCATCATGCTTAATTGCCAATTTCATCCACCAGGGATTTTTCAATTGGTGATAAGATCTGAGGGTGTATTCAATGAACTACATAAGTTTAATTGACCCAGATTTAATGAAAATGATGTCTGATGATTCTCGAAAAAAAAAGACACTAAAATCAAGGAAAATGTGTGTCTTATACCTTAGCAGTGTGATGGTATGCCTATATCCATCCATCATTGCATCAGTGATTGACACCAGATGTCAACACATGCAAGTTCTCATAAATTGTTATTGAAACACAGAGGGAGAAAGTGGCAGTATGTGTCAGTTTTGCTGTTTTGAAACTGTAAAAAACATCCACTAAGTGTTGTGTTTGTTGCGTTTCCTATCTAAAATCACTTGCTGAACAGAGTTTAAAGAGAAAACATCTCTCTCTCTCTGAAGTCTTAAACTGGAAACATTTCATTATGTAAGTTAACATTATTTCTCTAATAGTATATATATATATTATTATTGTACATTTATGCTGTAAAATCATTATGATATCAATTACTTAAATATGTTGTACATACTGATGTTTCTATGCATTACTTGATTGTCCTATTAATGTTTGAAAGTTTTATTGTTTTGCTGTGATCAGTTTAAATTCAAACATTCTGACAGTTGTTTGTCATTTCTTCTAGGGACTGAAACAGCCCAGCTTCTGATGTTGGAAAATTCTTAAACCCCAAGGTTATTAATAGCTGTAAGACTAATTTACACTTATGTTTTATAGTTCATTAACTTTTGTTGTGTTAATTCTTATTTTACAATTATTTTGTGTATTTCATAAAACTAGTAACACTTACAGTTCAAGTAATCTTATGCTTAGGCTATCTTATATGTTACTTTAATATTAAGTTACTTAATTTACTTCTAAATAAGTTACCTTACTTCTTAAGATGTTCTATGCCTATAAATAGCCCTCACTGGTGCTGATGAGGTTTAAATCACAACTCATTCATTCTTAAGATATTAGTTGTTATTTGAGTAATTATTCTTAAAGTATCAATTAATAGAATATATCCTAAATTATCTTAAATCTCAAAATGAGAAATTATTCTTAAAATATTCTTAAAACTTAAATTATTGGTTAATGATTATTTATTATTATTATTTTGTATACATGTAATAATCATTTGTATTTTGTTTTGTTTTAGTGAACCTCTCGCTCTCGTAATGCGTGTGAGTTTGCGAATAACTTTGGAATAAAAAGTTGAACCACTGAAATCTTTGTCCGATGTCATGAAAGTTCAAGCTACTGGAGACCTCTGAAATCCAAGTACTTCGCTCATCTTCATTCTACTTCGCTCGTCTTCGTTCTACTTTGTTCTACATCGCTCTGCTTCGCTCACATCATGGAGAAGAACGAAGGAGAGGAACACGATGCAAACGCTGATGGTTGCAAGCCTGAAGATCAACAGGACGTACTTCGGGTAAAGCTTACTAAATTAAAGGCACAAAGAACTAAATTTAAGACAAAAGTAACAAATATGGCTAAGAGACTTACTAATTCAATTGCAACTGCATTGAATTGCAAAGACATTGTTGCAGATTTACAGAAAGCCATGTCTGACTTTAATGATGCACATGATGAACATTGTTGCTTCATTGAATGTTCTGAGTTACAAGAGTATGCAGTTGTCAATGGTTTCGATTTAGAAGCATACCAAAATGTTGTGGATGAGACTTATCAACAAGCAATGTCACAATTTGCTACTCATCTAAAGTCGCACGACTTGAAAAAAATGTGACACAATGTCGAGATACAGACCCAAAGACTGAAAAATGCATGTGAAAATTTTCAAACGGTTTTTAGTGAATCTCATGATGATCCAGATGTAATGCAGGACTATAGACGTGAAATTGACTATAAGAGTCAAGAACTCTTAGATCTTATGTCTGAGATTCATGTTATGAATGTTGTGTGTGATGATATTAAGCAACAGGTCAATTCAGCTGTGATATTCGCAGATGAAGTTAAGAGAAAATGTCTTGTTTCTGCAAAGTGTGCAGTACGTAGTGAAACTGATGTGTCTGATGCTCTTCGAGGTCAAGCCACTTCTCTAAAATATCAAAATTTTAACAATGAAGCTTCCTTATAGCAGCCTCCTCTTGATGGTAAATCCTCTTTAAGTCCCGAATCAGAGAGTGTAACTCAAATTCATTTTAAAAAGACCTCTCTGCCTGAATTCTGAGGTCATCGCTCGGACTGGCCTGCATTTAAGGCACCATGGAAAGACTTAGCTGAATGCACTATTCAAAATAAGTCCCTGCTTGCGTTTGAGCTCAAAAGATGTGTGAAAGGCCCCGCTAAATCTAAAATTAAACACATATACATCAATAAGCCAGGTGCATAAGAACTATTGTGGGAAAGGTTGTGTGATTACTATGACGATGTTGGTGCCAGTGTACAATGTGCTATTGATGGTTTAGCAAGGCTGAAGTTGGTTAAAGAAGTGGACTACAGAGGATTGGTTAGTTTTGTAGATTCTGTTGAAGATCAAGACAATCAAAAGCACAATACGACTGCTCGGCGCAAAAAGGGACTTAGTGCCATTAAGTCCCTTTTTGAATTATTGCATTTTTTGACAGTCCAACACATTAGGATTAATATCTGTGAATATTAGAACAAAGTGGGTTAAACTAGAGGAGATATTACAGGTCAAAGTTCAGGATGACACTATTTTGGGGAATAATGTGATATTTTCAAGTTTTTCTTGTACTTTTTTGTCTCAATGCAATAAGGGACTTAGTTCGGCTAAGCACCAATGCAAAAAGGAGCATAGTGCACTATGCTCCTTTTGGCACTGAAATTTACTAACAATGATAGGAAAAATACAGGCACTAAGCTCCTTTTTGCTCCGAATTACTACAAAACCAGTCGGCGCAAAAAGGAGCTTAGTGCATCTATGCTCCTTTTTGCGTAACTGTGAATGCTTGATTTGGTGCAAGAAGGAGCATTGGTCTTATTTCATGGAAAATAATCATATTAGTTTCATTATCTATACATATATGTGCAGAAAATATCAATATAAATATGCGTACCAAAAATCATTTAAATTGGACCAGTATTGATCAAGCCAGAACTGAAAACAAGTGTTCAAAATAAAAAGGCCTTTTCCTCAAAATCACATTTTTCCACTAAGCTCCTTTTTGCGCCGAGTGGTCGAATACAGCAGATTGCAAGGAGTTTAAGAAACTTCCTTTGTATGAAAAGTATGAGCAATTAAAGTCTGTTCATGCCTGTTTCAATTGCGTTGACATGCATCGTAGAGATAAATGCCCAGTAAGTCACCTTGTAAAGTTTGTGGGAGACAAGGTCATCATTTCTTGTTATGTAGAAAGTCCAACCCACCATCTGCTGTTGACAAGAGCATGAGTAATGTCGCAACAAGTAACAGCAGCTCAATTACTCCTTCTCTACTGACTTTTTTTTCGGATCACTTGGCATCTAGTTGTAGTAATTTTGCACGGAATGCTGATTCCATGCCTCTGTATGCTATTCATGATGCATTTGTCACCAACCGTGGTAAAATGACTACTTTGTTCTGCGACAATGGATCCAACACTTCATATATCACCATCACAGCCTTCGGTATGAGTGAGATAACTGGTCCTGGATCTAAATTGGATGAAGTTTGTTTGACACATTTGTTTCCTAATCATGATGTATCTCTACTGCAGCGAAAGTCCAGGAAGGTTGATTTCTTGTTGGGATGTGACTTCTTCGGACTGCATCCAAAACATGAGCTACAAAGGGCAGGTGAACACTTAAGCATCATGCAAGGAGACTTAAGAGTCTGCCTTTAAGGACATCATCCGGAGTTGAATGAGAATACCCAAATTTCTTCAAACATGGTAAAAGCATTTCATGAGTTTAAGATTAAGACTGATTGCAATCATGTATCTTTAGACAGTCATCCTGAGTTGTCTATGCCCGTTTCTTCATCTGTAAAAAGCCTGGTCTTATCTCACTCCATGTTTTGCAAGTCTGAAGCTCCTAATTTCATATAGGGAGAGCAACTTGCTTCAGAGACAAATCCACGCTGTGGAAGCTGCAAGTGTGGTAAATGCCCTCTCCTAGGTCATACTTACTCCTTCAAAGAAGAGCAGAAGTTATTTATGATTCAGGACAATCTGAAGTATGATGAACAGCAGAAGTGCTGGGTGACAAGTTATCCGTGGTTAGTGGATCCTGCACATCTACCAGACAACTATCATGTAGCACTTGCAACACTGAAGTCGACTGAACGCACATTGAGGAAGGATCTTGATTGGGCTGAAAAGTATAAAGCTCAAATCCAGGATATGCTGGACAGAAAGGTTGCCCGTAAATTGACCGAAAATGAGCTACGAAATTTGGATGGACCTAAATTCTACATCAGTCACCTTGCTGTACAAAATCCCAATTCTAAATCTACCCCAGTGCGTATTGTGTTTAACTCAAATCAACCTTGCAATGGAGTTTCTCTGAATTCCGCACTGGCCAAGGGTCCCGACAACTACATTAACAACCTTGTTGGTTTGTTGTTGAGATGGAGAGAGGAAGTGTTGCATTTGTGGGCGACATGAGGAAGATGTTCAGCTCAGTGCGTATGGAAGCTCTTGAACTTCTTATTTTACAATTATTTTGAGTGTTTCATAAAACTTGCAACACTTACAGTTCAAATAAATTTATGCTTAGGCTATCTTATATGTTACTTTAATATTAAGTTACTTACTTTACTTCTAAGGTACTTACCATTCTTCTTAAGATGTTCTATGCCTATAAATAGCCCTCACTGGTGCTGACGAGGTTTAAATCACAACTCATTCATTCTTAAGATATTAGTTGCTATTTGAGTAATTATTCTTAAAGTATCAATTAATCGAATAAATCCTAAATTATCTTAAATCTCCAAATGAGAATTTATGCTTAAAATATTCTTAAAACTTAGAAAATTATTGGTGAATGATTATTAATTATTATTATCATTTGTATACATGAATTAATTATTTGTATTTTGTTTTGTTTTAGTGAGCCTCTCGCTCTCGTAACGCGTGTGAGTTTGCGAATAACTTTGGAATAAATAGTTGAACCACTGAAATCTTTGTCCGATGTCGTGAAAAGCAGTAATGCATGGTTCACACATCTATAGACGAAATCACAGCCGGTAAACTGTTTTGTAGCTACCTTGGAGTGTTCCTCAGTCTACCCTGAGCTACCCTGAGCTACCCTTGTTACCTTGAGAGCTGTCAGGAGGTTGTGGCCTAATATCGTGGGTGTCTTGGAAAGATCCAACATGTTGGAATTTGCCGTGGTTATAAAAACTACCGTGGCTACCTTTGGTCATTTTCGTGCATGTGAGACATGAAGCTGCATTGCCGTGCTGGTTATCTTGGCTAGTTAATTACCTTGGCTGCCATGGATTACCCTGGACCCTATATTGACTACCTTGGGCACTACCCTGACTATCTTGAGCACTATCCTGACTGCCTTGAGCACTACCCTGGCTACCTTGAGCACTACCATGGCTATCCTGAGCAATACCTTGATTACCTGGCCTTCCGTGACATCTGTTATTTTAGTTACATTGTATGTCTAAAACATTCCATTTTACTACCCATTTCCTGCTTATTTTCCATCTATTTGGCCGACTTTTATCTTAAATTTATAACTACGACAGTCAGGACATTTTTCCTGTATGTGAGAACCAGGCATAAGTCGTTGCAGTGTTGATGTCGCAGCTTGCAGGCATCAGTGTGCATTGCAAGGCACTTTAGCTGCTCCAAGCTCCTGAGGAGAGCTAGAAGTGAAATAAAAGGACACCCCAGCCAAGTAAGAAAAGGCCATAGAAGAGATTGACTATCAACTAAGACAAATAAGAGAAGAAACAAAATGGGAAAAATATAACGAAAACCTCCAAAGCTACCCTACCCCAGAAATATATGATGAAATGGAACAAAAAATCACACAGGCTCTAAAAAACACGATCGGAACCAACAAGATAAATATAAACAAAAAACCTAGACTAGACCAGGGTGCAAAGAGCATAAAAAAGGAAAATGAAAGAAAAAAAAAGGAAATACAATCAAGCATGCAGGGAAAAAAACCCAGACATAGAACAAATATACGAGAACTACATCCATGACAGAAAAAAACTGCAAAAGGAAATAGAAAAAAAGCAAGCCGAGAGAACTAAGAAAATAGCAAACCAGCTGATAAAAGAAGGAGGAGTAAAGTCAAAACAATTTTGGAACCTACGAAACAAACTATCACAGCAAGAAAAAAAGGAATATGACCTTGTAATGGAACAAGATGATTAGGTAAACGACCCAAGCAGAGCGAAGGAGGAAATAGCAAAATACTATGAAAACCTCTACCAAGACAGGGAAGGAAAACCGGAATTTGAACCCCAACCTCAAGAAATTGAACATAGATACTCCAACATCCAACAGAACATGAAAAGCAAAACACCAAGCCAAAAAATAACAATAAAAGAACTCAATACAGCAATAAAAAAAACTAAAGAGAAAAAAGGCAACAGGACCGGACGGAATACCAAATGAGGCAATAAAATAGATGAATGAAACAAACAAGGAAAATCTATGCAATATCCTATATAACATAACACAAGAGGAGAAAATACCTAACCAATGGCTAGACAGTAATATAATCAGAATATACAAAGGCAAAGGGAAAAAAGGCAAATGCTCATCTGAAAGAGGAATAACACTTAGCAGCAATATAGGAAAGCTGTATGAAAGAATATTCAACAATAGAATAGAACCTATACTAAGTATAACCGATGAACAAGCTGGCGGGCGAAAAAATAGATCAACGACAGACCACATCTAGCACTAATAGCGTCAACAATAAGCTACTACAAAAAAAAAGAAAAAACCAACATATATCACCTTCTTGGATGTAACAAAGGCATATGACAAGGCGTGGATAGAAGCAATAATGTATGTACTAGAAAAGGAAGGCATAAAACAAAAATAATGGCAGATGATAGACCTCCTTAACACTTGATTTACAGCAACAATCCTAACTAAATACGGACCTACAAGACAAATTGAGATAAAAGACAGTATAAGACAAGGAGGAGTGCTATCAGTAATCCGGTATGCCACACTAATGGATGAAATAAGCAAAGAGACAAAAAAAACGAAAATAGGAATAAAAATACCAGGAACAACTGAATACCTGAACACACTGCTGTGGATGGATGATGTAGCCCTAATAACCAATAATAGAGATGACATGCAAAAACTCTTAGATATTACGTATACAACAGCGAGTAAGTACCACATAGCATTTGGAAAAGAAAAATCGAAGATGCTCAAAATAGGAAACAAAAACAACCAAGAAGAAATAACCCTGACCCTTGGCGAGATGCAAATAGAACAGACAGACAAATACAAATACCTAGGACTTACTATTAATAATAAAAACAACCTTGCAGACCAGATAAAGGACATAAAGACGAAAGAGCATATCAAACAGTAATGAGCCTATTGCATAACAAAGAATTTAGTAATATAGAGATGTCAACTATAAAGGAAATTAGTAGAAACATGTGTCACACCAAACATAACATATGCTTGTGAAGTATTGACCCCAAATCGGCAAGAAATAAATACCCTAAACGGAATCTTAGATAACATCCTAAAAAGGATACTTATGGTACCACAAGGTACACCACGAGAAGTACTGTACATAGAAACTAATCTCCTGGATGTAGTAAGAATAATAGACAAAAAAAGATTGAACATGCTCTACAGAATCAACAAAACAAAAATAAACTAAATGAATACCTCACCCAAAAAGAAAGAGAAACAGAATGGATGAAAGAGACTGAAAAAACAATAAAAAGGTATAAAATTGACAAGAAGAAACTCCTGGAAATGAAACCAAAAAATGCAACAAAAAAAACACATCAGGAAAGAAATACAAAAAAGTTTCCGCGAAGAAATGTTCCTTAACTAACAGAATAAGAGCAAAGTAGAATACCTAAAAAAAGGATATCTAGCAAATGAAAAAGCGACTTACACCAACCAACTTAACAGAATGAACAAAAGTACCATATTCAAGGCGAGATGCAGAATGCTGAGGTATATATTTTTCACTATTTGGCATGTACATGAATTTGTAAACCTGCAAAAACGAACATATACACAAATTTAGCATTCGTGTAAGTGTGAAATATTGCTATTCACGAATTTGTGTACGTGTAATTACGAACATTGCAACCTTAAACTTGGCTAAAACTAACTCTAAACCTAATTTTAACACTAAACCCTAATTATATAGCACTTCCACGAATGTTAGTATTATCAGTTACACCCTGCTCATTTCGAGGGTACGGGAATATACACCACGAAGGACTCCATACACCACGAAGCCGAAGGCTGAGTGGTGTATGGAGGCCTGAGTGGTGTATATTCCCGTACCCTCGAAAAACGAGCAGGGTGTAACGGTTTTATCCTCAGACTTCTTGTTTTATTGATGCCCATAGATTTTCTTGCAAACTGAGTCTGAAATGTCTTTCGGTAACAAAGCAACAGCATTGTGACGTCATAACCAGTGCTGTCACCTGGATGATGTCACAATGGCTCAAACAATGGCATTGTGACGTCATGACTATTGTTGCTACAAGGATGACGTCATAACAATCCTATGGTTGCAATTGTGACATCATTGTTTATCTCATACACCCTGTCTGGTGACGACAGACAGGGTGTACGGTGTCATACACCGCGGCTCTCAGCCAATCAGAATCAAGGATTCACACTGGACTGAGGATAAATTTCCGTACCCTCGAAAAACGAGCAGGGTGTAACGGTTTTATCCTCAGACTTCTTGTTTTATTGATGCCCATAGATTTTCTTGCAAACTGAGTCTGAAATGTCTTTCAGTAACAAAGGAACAGCATTGTGACGTCATCACCAGTACTGCCACCAGGATGATGTCACAATGGCTCAAACAATGGCATTGTGACGTCATGACTATTGTTGCTACAAAGATGAAGTCATAACAATCCTATGGTCTCAATTGTGACATCATTGTTTTTCCTTTACACCCTGTCTGGTGAAGACAGACAGGGTGTACGGTGTCATACACCTCAGCTCTCAACCAATCAGAATCGAGGATTCACACTGGACTGAGGATAATGGCAGATACACAAATGAATTATAAAGCACATTCACGAATGTTAGTTTTTACATGTACACGAGCACCTATGCTCGTTTTTTCATGTCCACGAATTCGTACATGCTCGTTTTTACACCTCCACGAATTCTTGAACATGCCAAATAATGAAAAATATATACATGGAATGCTAGACTTTAAAGACAATTACAAAAATAAATACAATAACATGACATGCAGACTATGCAAAGAAAAATATTAATCACAGGAACGTGTACTGAAAAACTGCCCAATAACACAAAAAAATAACCTGACCACTGATCTGGATTTACTACATACGAGAAGTCAAACCATCATGTCAAAAATAGCCCAGAAAATAAGAGAAATAGAAAAATTGCTAAAACCATAAAAGTACACCTAAACCAAAGACACTGTGCAGCTCCCTATTGATAAGACCCGTTCTTAACACCAGGTAGAGCTACCTGGCGACCCAGGGTACCCCAGCACAAACAGAAGAAGAAGAAAAGCAACAACTTGGCAAGACACATCTAGGCCCAAGGAAGTGTCAGTGATCATCCAAGGCCAGGAAGACCCAAGTTTACCTTCCCAAACAAAGAGAGGAGGATTATTCTGCCTGGCCTGCATCTGCAACTGCAGCTGTCATTGAAGGCCTCTCCTATCATTGAATTAATGCTTATACACTGAAAAAGAGTCTGAGAAATCCAGTTAGAGGTCTCTGGTGTTATTGAGTGGTCGTAACTGATGAATCTGGTGTCTGTCCTGCAGTGGATGCCCCAGTCCACAGACCTTAATTTAATCAAGCATCCTATTGATGACTTTGGCCAAAGGATTGCTGAAAAGAGGCCAGCAGGAAGAGTGAAATTCCATGCCACAGGATTGCAGGAGGTGCCAGGCTTGTGGTCTGGATCTGAGGGGTCACAAACATTATTGAGGGAAAGGTACCTGTGATTTGAGCCATTTTGTTCCCTGATATTGTCGATCCTTGTTGTTTGTTTGCTTTTTGTGTTTTTTTTTACTTACAGTTCTGCATCGAGTCATCACATTTTGTTTGCTGTTTCATCAATTCTGCAGACACATGTTCTTAGCTGTAGTTAAGTTGTTCACTAAACATTGATGAACCAAACAAATCAAGGCCCAAGTACTTCATGAAAGTTCTGATAGCTTTCTTCCGCCATTCAATTTACAAGCTCCAAAGTTAAACATAAGATGCTTATCATGAGAGCTGAGATGGTCCATGTTTTGTAAAACCCCTGGATTGGAAAACAGTTGGGGACGCTCGAGCAAATAAGTTGAACATGTATATAGAGAAATTATTATTGTTTGAATGAGAGTTTAGAACAGACCCTAGAGTTCTAATTATTTCTTCAAAGTAATGAAGTGTGCATTATTTGTTTATTACATCAGGAAAAGTGTTTTTTTTTTTACTTTGTGTGATTTTTCTATACCAAAATAGACTGTTCATTCATTTTTTAATACAATTCTCATTGCAAACTAGGACAGGTTGATTTTGTAAAAATGTTTGAATATTAATTTTGAACAAATTGTTATAGTGAGATTTTCATGTCAAGAGACCATGTCCAAAATTTCAGGTTTCTATTTTTTTTGAGAAATCCACTTCAAATTTCAAGTTTTTAGAAATTTTTCCATTGGTTCGCCGATTCACGATATTGGATAACTTAGTCAATATCGGAAAATAAGACAATAAAATGGTTGGACAGGGCTCAATTATAGCTTAATTTTTAATACCAATATCAATGGGTTAGGCCAAATTTGAAGGCACAGTAAATTCACAATGCGGTATCTTTTAATTTTTTGCTTGACTTGCAAATCAGAGTATGACATTGGAGGTTTTCATGTAACCTTTTGAAAAAAAACGAAACCGCAAGTTCGCAAAACAACCAAAAAATGTTCAAAATGTCAAAAATTCAAGGTCATTTCCTTCAAAATTTTTTCAAGTTAGAGACAGGAAATTTTGGATATACAGTGCCGCCTGTAAGTAAGTAAAACGCATGAAATGGTGCCATTGCATCAATACTAAACATACTCTGCAAAACTGCTTGTGGAAGCATGAATTCTCATCCGGTAACAGGAAAACATATTCGGTCATAAAGTCATTGAGGCACGTGGGATAACAATGGCAGCCAATTTTCATATTTGTGGTCGGAGTTAGGTATGGGTCAAAGTCTTTGATAAGTAAGTGAAACACAGGCACAATGTTATTTAATAGGGAAGGGTGGTTCACTTACTTATCAAAAACTTTGACCCATACCTAACTCCAACTACACCAGAGAAAATTGGCTGCCATTGTTATCCCATATGCCTCACATATCGGCCTTTATGACCCAATATGTTTTCCTACTCTAAACTTAGAGCTCAACAGGTTCACAAAAATGTATGTGCTGCCCTCTGGAATCCAGAACAGAATCTACAATCGATCTGACACTGTCAGTGAGCTCTAACAGATTTCAGATTCAGCAACTGTTGGTTTTCTGTAGTGTTGTGGAGTAATGAATTTGTATGTTGAATTGGGCCTAAAGTTGACTATTGAATAATTTTTAATCAGCCAGTTCATGCTTTGAAACATACTTTTGCTGCAAAGTGGTACCCATTGCGGAACTTCTTTTTTCACGGAACCATGCTTTTTCTACCCAGCAAGATGTGAGTAGTCCCTGTTTGGCAGCCAGCCAGACAGCCACGCACGAGCACCCTCACTTCTCAGTATAAGCTTGTTAAGCTTGCCCTGACCAGTGACCACAACATACATTATTTGTGAATTTGTAACAAAAAGATTAACTCTTCTTTGGTGTTACAAACATAATTAACTGTTTCAGATCTCTCAAAGCAATTGAATGAATGCTTTAGTGTTTCATTGTCGTCCGTTTGTTGTTTCAATTAGTTTTGTTGGAGAACGCCCTAAACTATCATTTAAATCATGCTGGCAATAGCTGTTAAAGGATTTGAAAACTTCATAATTTTATGGTGCTCATTGGCAGTGCATGTGCACTCATTGACAGTTTAAAATTGTTGATTGCGCTTTGTTTATATGTTGCTGGCAGCTCAGCTGTGCGTATGAGCACAAGTGATGAGGTCCCTCTACCTAGACATGACCTGACCTACTCGAATATTAATAAATGTGTCAGCTGGAGGTCATCCGATTTCTGGCAGACTCTCCAGCTGTGCTGTTCGTTCAGAGTCTGTGAGCAGACTGATGTTTTCCTCTCATCGGATGAGAATTCATGCTTCAACAAGCAATTTTGCTGAGGATGTTTAGCATTGATGCAATGGCACCATTTCATGCGTTTCACTTACTTACAGGCGGCACTGTAGCCTTCTGATATGAAAATCTCACTATCCCAATTTGTCCAATGGTGGAGTTCCAAAATCAACCTACTGTACTGCAAGCACCCATTATGTTATAATTTCACATGTAGTGACAAGACTCTATTATCAAGCTTTCCCAATATATTACCTGGTCCAAGATCCTGTACATAACGACGATAATAACTCCATGCAAGGCCTTCTGCCACCCGTGTAACTGAAAATAATAAAACCACCCGTTGATAAAAGGTTATCAATGGCAATTCATCAAGGGTAGATAGTGACACACTGTCCATTATGCCCTGATATTTATGATTGAACTTTTAGAGAAGAAAAATTGTTGGGGTATTGCGTCAGCCAATCTCTTTATTGCAATCTCCAAATATCTCAAATAGGTATAGTCGAGTAAATTTATGTCATAACATGCCCTGACCCCAAAAAAATTGCAAGAAATTGTTTTATTGCATTTCCTCACAGTATGGAGTCATAAGAACGGCATACTAAAAGTCTCCCGAAATTGGGTTAGCTAAAGTGGGTTAATTAGGTCATCAAAAATTGGGCCGCTAATTAGCCAAATGTTAGTCTATTAGAAGCTTATTAAAGCATGTTTTGGGGTAAGAATGATGTTTTATGGTTAATTTTGGTACTCTGGTGTGTCCTGAGGCAGATTCAGCCAGGTGTCACCTTGGCACCCTCAGGTAACCTTTTTATTGGCCAAAAACAAAATGGCCGCCAACCGTTAACAAAAATGACCATAACTTCCTTGATATTTGTGATAGAATGCTGATTTAAGTGTCTATACCTATGTTTTAAGGGTCAACCAATGCAAATAAACCATCATATTGTCAATAGTTCCTTTCCATTTCATGATATACCCTCAATATAAGCAAAATATAGATAAATAAATTAACTAGGTCGGGAGGATAGAAGCAAAATCTAAGCGTAATTTCACAATCACAGAATTGCTTCCAGGTAATTCCACCATGAAAGCTTTTCTTCAGTGACAATTTATTATAAAGTACTATAAAAATGACAAGAAGATTTAAATCTATTGTACTCATGTCACAGGAAGAGTGTATACAACATCATTACAAGATATTGGAAATCGTCAATTTTTTAAATTTATAATAGGCCTGTTGATACTCAATTTACAACTCACACAAATCTTTTCAAACATATCACCTTGTGTGATGCTTATCCCAATGGTATTCATTGTTCATACAAATCATACAGGTGTCGCTGTGATATCACATGAGCAATTATCCAAAAATACAACTGGCCAGTGACTGCCCACTTTTCCTTGACACTTTCTTCCTCAGATGAAGTGCCACTTTGAAATTGGATTTGTCCACGTTGTCATAGATTACACCGGCCATGGCCAAAATACAGAATAAAAAGCAGTTTGCTGCATTTGTATCTGGAAAACCTCGCAGATATTCAATAAATAACTTTGAAATGCTTCTGGAGCAGGATTCGTAACCGTCATATCAGGGATGCATGGTTAATTGTTTGATTTGTTTCTGCATTAGACAATTGCCTTGCTTTTCCCAAATGTTCCCATTATGTAGCATTCATGCCTTCATCATAGCCATGCATATCTTCACCTGGTGGTTGCTCCTCAAAGGTAAAGGTAAAGGTAAAGGTAAAGGTACTTTTATTTAACGTGGGTAGCCAAGCTTAGTCAGTGACTTGTTTCCAGTTGGGCCCATGGCGCCTCCAATTAAGATCTGATGCGAACGATGATGTCGTGGAATGACATGATGGCCAGCCTGGGGATGGAACCCCGGTCCCTCCCTTGAGAGGCGAGCACTCTACTGACTGAACTATCTGGGCTGACAAAGAGTGATAACATGCAGCTGAGGCTGTAGGTGACAATTGCTCCTGCAAGATAGTTTTTTGCAGCAGTCACTTTCGTACGTAAGATATTGTATCATAGTGAATGAAGACCATCTCCCAACCTGCCTATAAACAGTGCAACCGTAGCTTTGCATCCATTGCTTTCAGCAACAAAATGACTTTTTGTCGTAAAACTTTTAGGGTACAATCTCCATTCATCAATTTGGGTACCACTGTCTTCTTTCCAATACCCTGGTAGTCCTGTCACACCAAGTGAAGCATATAGGAATAGCGTGTTGGTGCACACTTTCGCACCGTGCATCTGCTTTATCACCTTGAGATCTGCCATTGATGCTGTCCGATCAGATTCTCCTTCAGCTTGAATCACATGGCAGTCTCTTGAAGGCATATATCGGGAAGTGAGCCAAATTAGGTCTTGCCTGTTGACATTATTTGAGAGAAAATTGTCTTTCCTGTCACTAAATAAAATTTTATGTGTGATACTGACTCGGTTCCGTCATTTCATTCTCATGATTTTCTTCTCGTTATTCAAAGCCAGAGGACCTGTATTTTCATGGGCCAAAAAGAAAGCCAGTGATGTAAAGACATCGCCAAATAAAACGAACGCATGCCAGACCTGTGCACTAATTGCCATGTCCATCCACAAGAAGAGAGAGTCTAGATCAGCCAATATCTCCATGATATACATAACATGAAAGATACTGATAATGAACAGCTCCTGGCAACTGAAGATCCAGGTCCTATGGCTATGAGTAATGAAAAGAAAATCATAAGAATGGAATCAATGGACCGAATCAAGTTCACACACATATTAATATTTACTAGCAAGACAGAAGAAAGGGAAGATGATCACCTTGAAGATACGACTAAGACAGCAACGGATCCCTGGAGTTAGTGGGAAGTACAATATTATCTGGGTTTGATGATGTTGTATCTCATCTTTCACAGCCAAGTGATATGGAAACAAAAATGGAAATCAGAGGCCCCTATTAAATGAAGTGCCATTGAAAAATGTGGCTATTGCAAAAGCCTATAGTGCTGAGAAATTGATAACATTAGAACCTGCACAAAAAGCCTTTTCTCTTCAAATAATTGTGTTCAACTGCAGACAATCTTGGAAATACGTACTTTAAAATTCTCCTGTGCAGAATATCCAGTGCAGATGTAGTCGTGATCGATCACAGAATATTATGTTTAACTTTCCACAATTGTCATGAAGAGACGGCTAGGAGCAAATTAAATCACCAGAGTGGAAACTTTTAAACTTCAAATTTAGAGGATGCAATTTCAATTGCAGAGCCATAAATTTTGCTGACACATTGTAACATTTTAGTACATAGGCCTGTATCAAGAACTTAAACATGGTGATGGGTTTTCTGGAATACAGAATTTAAAATTTTGCAGCATGTGCAGATAAATTAAATCATTGTGGGTTTTGAGGGTATCGTAATTGTTATTACACTGTTATGGTCATTTTCTAAACTTCTGTGTAAATAATCAAAACTTGGAAGGACTTGGAAATCTTTTGCAATTGACTGATACACAGATTTCAATTCAACTAAGAATTGACATTTTCAAGGCATTGTATTGATATATAAATTATTATTTTTAAAATTAAAGATTTGCCAAAAGCTTTCATGGGGAAATTATCATGAAGTTGTGCATGTGAAATATTGCGTAGCCTTCTCAGCCAACTTGCCATAGTTCATTCATTTACCAATACCTTGCATATATTTTAGGTGTATTATGAATTGTAAAGGAGCAATTAACAATTTGATGGTTTTAATACATTGCTTGACCCTAAAAACATAGGTATAGACACTGAAATCAGCATTCTATCATAAATATCAAGGAAGTTATGGTCATTTTTGTAAACGGTTGGCGGCCATTTTGTTTTTGGCCAATAAAAAGGTTACCTGAGGGTGCCAAGGTGACACCTGGCTGAATCTGCCTCAGGACACACCAGAGTACCAAAATTAACCATAAAACATCATTCATACCCCAAAACATGCTTTAATAAGCTTCTAGTAGACTAATATTTCCAACATTTTGGGTAATTAGCGGTCAAATTTTTGATGACCTAATTAACCCACTTTAGCTGACCCAATTTCGGGAGACTTTTAGTATGTTATTCTTATGACTCTATACTGTGAGAAAATGCAATAAAACAATTTCTTGCAATTTTTTTGGGGGCATAGGGCAAATTTACTGGACTAGTAGGCAAAAAGACTTGATTTAGATATTGGCAAAGAAAATACCATGCCCATCTCTGCAATTATCGCTCATAGGCTTATGTCTTTTAGGGCCACTTACAACATTAACAAATAGTTAAAACGTGCCCGATCCTGCAATTATCGCCCGCATGAAATGCGGAACGCGGTTGCGGGATGCGGGATCGCGGAATTTGCTTTTTTCTTTATTTTTTCTGAAATAACTGAGCTAGGATGGATTTTTCACTTGAAGGACTTCTAATAATGATAGAAGCGTAATTTTTGCACCAAAAGATGCGTCTTGGAGAGATTTGTTCATTCAGCCAGATAACAAGTTCATAGCTTGGAAAATGTCCAAATATTTGTTAAAAGTAAAATTGAAAATAAATAATCTTTGCAATTTTGAAAAAATTCTCTTCCTTGGAGTTGGAAGCAAGTGCATTATACGAGTCAGTAACTGGCCTATTGCTGTTTCATACATGGTAGCTTTTCACCTGGCCGTAATTATGGAGCCGCCTTCAAATTAAGGTTTATAGATCGGAATTTAATTATATGTGAGTCTAAGAATAATTTATTATGTTAAAAAAAAAGAAGAAATTACAGGAAATTTTCTAGTCAAGTCCATAATGGAGTATCTGGAGCTGTCAATTTGGCCACAGGCCTATAGATTAGAATTTGATTATAGGCTAATATATATTTGGGCCTATGAATATTTATTAAGTAAAAATAAAATAATTCTAGACAGTATTTAATTGTGGATCTATGAAAATAAAGTGAAAATTATAACTTTTGGGTAGTGAAAATTATAACTTTTGGGTAGTGAAAATTATAACTTTTGGGCAGCAAGAAGAAAAATGTTCTAAGCCAGCTACGGCAATGAAACTGACATTGTCAGATAGCTTTTTTAACGCCGAATTTAATGGTGAAAAAATTAAGTCTGTATCTTTACTAGAAGTCGCGCAAATTGCAAAAAACCGAATCCCGCATTTTCGGGATTTCCTCTGCTATGTCCCGCATTTTAATGACGAAAGTGGGCGATAATTGCAGGAATGGGCACGATTTAACTATTTGTTAATGTTCTAAGTGGCCCGAAAAGATATTTAGAGATGGGCAAATTTTGCCAATAGTTAGAATAGTGTGCCAATAGTTAGAATTGGAAATTGCTTTAGGCAAAGTGTGCCAATAGGAACCATAGGTTGCAATAGTTAGAATAGTAAATTGCTCCTTTGGGAAAAGTAAAAGGATTTTGCCCAAAGGGGAAATAAATCGCCAATAGTTAAAATAATTTGCCAATAGGAGAAATAATCATGCCCGATTTAAAATTGGTCATGATTTAGAGATTGGCTGCAGCAGGTATTATGCAGCCGTGGCATAACTGGGGGTCTCAAGCAAGGAACACCAGGGGTGGGACATGCAAATTTCTGGTTGGGCACCCACTACTTTGATTATATCAATTACAACCTTAAATGAAAAGTTTGTATTAGAGGGCACACATGGTGATGTCGTTACCAAGAAGCTAAGAAAAAAGGTAATATTGATGCAAAAGGTTGAAACAACAGGATCAAATGAGTAGATTCAAAAGCTACTACATATTGCTAAACTTCGGCATGAATAAAAATAATCAGTTTACATTCCAACCAATTACAGGAATTCGCGTAGGAGTTGACTTGTTGATTTTTATTGATGTGATCTTCAGCAAAATTTGTATTTTCAACATTGGACTAAAACAATCAAGATACATCTCATAATTTTATGCCTGGTATCAGGGCATATTAATTCAGAAACAATACCCACTAAGTGCTGGGTTCAATACTGGAAAATAAATGAGAAATTACAAATATAAATATTTCTTTCATGACGTATGGAACTCTACATGACGTGTGGTAGCAATAGAGTCAATTTTCTCAGCTGCTGTACACAGGTATCAACATATACCATAACTGTGAAATAGACAAAACCAACTGTGAAACGAACCACAACTGTGAAATAAAGTCATTTGTTTTATTCGGCCTTCTATAAACAAAAACCTTGATTGGTTGGTATATGAATGAATTATGAACTTGGCTGACTCAATCATACTCATAGGCCTATGTCCATTGTCCATATTTGCACGTCTCAGACCGCATTTTTGACGAGCCTCAGTGAAAATTGTAGTAATTAGATGCATAGGCAGACAGTTAGACAGAAAGACAATAAGACAGAAAGATTACCATAGAAATATTGAAATAAAACTTTTGAAATACCAGGCAAGCAGACGGATAGATAGATAGCTAGATAGCTAGATATATGGATAGATAGATAGATATAGATAGATAGATAAATTTCTTTCTGTCTATCTATCTATCTATCTATCTATCTATCTATCTATCTATCTATCTATTGATCTATCTATCTATCTCTCTATCTCTCTATCTATCTATCTATCTATCTATCTCGCTAGCTATCTATCTATCTATCTATCTATCTATCTATCTCTCTATCTATCTATCTATCTATCTGTCTATCTATCTATCTATCTATCTATGTGTTTATCTTGCCAGATAGCTGGCTAGCAAGCTAGCTATCGAATTATCAGAAATATGACATTGTGGAGAATAAATTAATTATGAAATTTAGTGGCCAGTCTGTAAATGTATTTATTTTCCCTTCAATACAGAGACGATTTATCAAACTTTTCCAGAATGCGTTCTGAGAAGATCAAACGTGGTCAAAGTCAATCCCTGTTCTGAGGAGGTGTGAACTTATGAATGCCTATCAATTGATTGACAGAGGATTGTGACAACAGTTAACTGCTACTCAAAAATCTGTTTGTATGCACATTCCTAAAATAAATATGATAAACTGATTACAAAGATTCCAATTTCACAGTTTCTTCGTGTCTGGGAATGTCCATAAAATTGAATGAAAATTGGTCACACATGAGTAGCTTTCTACCATATGTCATTTACAGCCAAGTTGCTTGATTCTAGTGTATCACAAGTCTACTTCAACACGAATTCCTGTAAGTTAATTTTATCAAGAAAGAATGTTTTATACTGCATGTACTCTACTAGTATACCTTGATTCCATGGATTCGTATTAATGGCCAAGGGTTCATCAATGAACTGTTTTGTTATCAGATCACACAGTTTGTCTGGCAGAGTTTCATAATCTTGACAGCATAAAACGAGAGCATGGTTCTGGTAAAAGGGATGAGAAAGAATTGACTTCATGGTGTCTGTGAACAAACGATGCTGCTTCTTCATCTCCTCCTCAGTCAGTGCTCCAGATTTATGCATGTACGTTAGTGCATCATGATGCTGTAAATATCTGCCGCTGTAGTAATACTTCTCACCCTGAAAATGGATCACAAACCTTCACTTTATTCAGTAATGGTGGTTAAAAAGACAATGCATGTATTCCCATTTAGGCAAAAAATTGCCATTTTTCAAAGCTAGCCCTTAAATCTGAAAATGACCTCATTTATCAGTGATAGTTATATAAGAAACTAGAAAATACCCATTTGAAAAGAATGGATGAAAGGAAATGAAGAATAATGTCAGGAAGTTATGACATTTGTATGCAATAGAAATGACCATCTGCAATGGGGCAGGTATTGGTGGAAAGGTGTTGGCCAATGACTGGAAGATATAAGTTGCCATTGTAAGAGGAATGAATGGATACTAGGCTGTAAGTGTAGAAATGTATGAGATTATGAGAAGCATATGGGAATGGAGAGAAATTCACGAAACAGCAAGTTAGAGAAAGAACTGTGGAAGGTCAGTAGAAGAAGAAAGACTGAGAAGAGGCTTGAAAGTGGATGCATTTGATGGAGACATGACAGAGAATCAGTGATGAAGACCTGGGAAGTGCAAGAGAGAGACAGGGATGACACAGGCATTGGACGAAAGGAAGGAGGCATGGTGCTACTTGTTGATGTAGATAGAGATAGACAGATAGACAGACAGATAGATAGACAGATAGATGCTTGTATTTTAATGTATTTTTTACTGTGTCCCATATCTGTTTGTAGAGAGGCCTGTTTTGATGTCACTTGTTTTTATTTCGATGTATACAGGGTGAGACGTAAATAAAATATTTATCTATCTAGATAGAAAGATAGATAGATGGATAGCCGTGAAGAAAAGAGTTAAAGGGAACACAAACAATAAGAGTCAAACTTTTGTTAGGTTAAGGGCCTGTCAGTTTCGTGTAATTGTATGGTTAGAGTGAATGATGATACATGGGCAAGTGGGCACTGTGAGGCAGGCCTAATTAAATAAATAAATAAAAAAGTTTTATTTTACCTCCAAAAAAGAGATATAGTAGATGTAAAAAATAAACTGAATTGCACTTCAGCTGGCAGTGTCAAGTTGGACAGGGCATCTCAATAGCACTTGACTGTGAAGAGATAATGGTGATCTTCACAAAGGTGTCAAGAGGAAGGCAGAACATTCTGAATTGCAATCGGAGGATTGTATTGGCTTCCTGGCTGGCTGTACTTCAAAAGGCTTGCTGATTCTGAGTATGGGTGGCTGTGCTGTGCCTGGAGCATTTTGGTGGGAGGCGCGATGGTGGCGCCACCCACAAAACGCGAGCAGTAAAGGAAGTAATATGCGTAAACATGTTATAAAAAGAAGCGTGTTGGCATCACTCCCAAAGTGTTCCTAATGCATTGAGCAATACCAACTAACTCTGTACAACTTCTTATGTAGAATATACCAGGTTAATCAAGTAGCATAGTGTTGGAATGAAAACAGAAGCAAGATATACTCTTGAGATCAAAACCAAGTATAAACTGACTTTATTTGGCAAAACCCTCTCTTATAATTATAGTTAAGAGGGAAATCCAATAACCAATGGCCCTTGGCCAACAGAATGCATTCATTAATTGCAAAGCAACACACATACAAACATGGAGTTAATCTTAGTAACCTAACAATAGGGGTTGCTAACAATATTCAATTAACGCCAATTAAGAAATGCATCAAGCAGATGCCAAATACACGCAATGGATTATTAAGACAATAGGCCTACATTTATGTACAGTCTTAATTCAGCCCAGTTCATTAAAACCTTCATGTATGTTGGACATGCCACAATAGAACATAGAAACAATAGTAATGGTCACAATAGCTTTCATAATTAACACACCAGCAGGCAAGCTGAAATTCAAAATGCTTTGGAATTACAGTATGAACCATAAGGGTGATGTTTAATAGAGAATATATGAAATATTCCAAAGTTTGTTAAATAGTTGCAATACTAGTAGGTAGAATTTATATACAACAATTCATCATAATTGAGGCTTTTAATGCTCATTATTTTACATCATTCCCTCCCAAAGGAAAAAGTTCAGCAATTATTATGAGAAACATGAGGAGCAGAATATTGAACTGATAATGTGCAAAAAGGAATAAAATATGAGATCATAAAAGGTAGTAGTACAATGTAACCATGTAGCAAATTAGCAGTGAGATAATTTGAACCATCATGCCTGAGTTAGGCTTAAAGTATCATCTCTAGATTACATGTACACAGTGACACAATGAGTAAATACCTGTGAACCGAAGTTGAGACTTAAATCTTTGTAAGCAATAAGTCCTGGGGCTAAGCCCTGTGTAATAACGCTTGTATGGAAATATACATTTGAAATAAATCCTTGAGATAAAGGCTATACAAGCAATGGAATGATATGCTAAGGCAGATCAAGTTAAACTAAAAACTAAACATGTGCAGCATTGGTGGACTTTATAGACCTATGGCTGCCTAAACTAAATAATGACAATGTGAAATCAAGAGTAATTTTTGTATATATGTATAACAACAATTAACTAAACATAAAAAACAAAAAAAAAACAAAAGAAAACAATGATAAAAAAAAAAAATTTCTAATGGCTAACAAAATAAATGTGTGTCTGTGATGAATCTGATGGCCTAACAACTATAGGAGTAACACAGAAACACCAGAAGCTACAAAATAATACAATGACAGACATAGGAGATCGCACGCTAAGCAACAATGAGACAAGCAAATATTAAAGTCACTGAAGGAGACCAGAAGCTGTGACGGCAGCTGATGAGTGTTCATGTTGCAGTGATCTCCTACTAATTAATATGTGCCTGTATGATGAATGATTATGTGATGATCACATCCTTGACTGTCAGTTGTGGGAGTCGTGACACAGCAAGATTTCGAAACTATAGCTTGGCAAGAATGGTTAATAAAAAGCTTCAGCGAGTACCTTGTTAGCAAGAGAGTGATCAGATATGTGGAGACAAAAGTGCTGAAAGGTGGAGTACAAGTCGCGGAGAAGGTTTTAGTAAGTGGGAGCAGATGGAGTAGAGACATCAGATTGTCTGCTGCCAAAAAAAAATAGGTTTGGCGCAATATGAACGATTCCCTTCTTATCCAAAAATAGTAAAAAAACTAGATATAAGTAACTGCAAGTAGTAACAAAACTTCACCTAGATATATTGGTCGATCAATGAAAAAACGAAAGTGACAAAAGTAATTTGAAAATTGAAAGTAATTTCGAAAAGTAATTTGAGAAGCAATTTGAAAAGAACTTGGAAAGCTAATTTGAAAAGTACTTGGAAAGTGACTGAGCCACTTTAGACAGCTGAGGAAGCCCTTGAGAGAAGGGTGAAAGCTCCTGGTGAGTCAGATATACAGACCTTTGTGTTAAGAAAACTAACCAACATGGATCTCCAAAGGTGATGCTCTGGATGGGGTTTTGTGTCACCCTGTCCCTTGGCCATTTTACTTTTTCCCTGTCCCTTTGCAATTTTATTAATGGCACTGTTAAATTCCCTGTCCCTTGATCATTTTACTTTTGAGTTCCCTGTCCTCCACATCCCCCCCCATCCAGAACCTCAAAGGTCAGGATTAAGCTTACCAAGTTTTACAATAGTTATATATTGATTGGCCTAGAAGTTGTTATTTGCTAATTTTTTCTCCAAACTTTTTATTGAACAGCCTGAATAGTGTGCATGCACTTTATACGTGAATGAATTTTATAGAAATATTATAGTTCATTACAATTCAATGTCTTTAAAATTTGTCTTTGGGGTCCAGGCGGTCCCCAGTTTTTTGCTTTAGCTTTTACGTATTATATCCAGGGTCATTCTTATGTAACGTTTTTCTGCGAATCCTATTGTGCAATTGAAATATAGCAAATATAATGCCTACATGCAGTTTACGAGTGTTGCTGAAAATGCATTGGAATTTGGAAGACGTCACTGATTTACCAAAAAATGTATTTACGATTCTGGCCAAGACAACACATTCTTTATGTCAAGCAGATTGATCATCCTTTGCTTCGTTACTCTGTTCCTTGTTAAACCTACTAAATAATAATGTATGTGGCATTGTGTTCGCAAGGATAGGTGTAAATTGTAGTTTTCGGTTGAACTGGCAATATAGTTATATTAATAATAATTGCAATAATAAAGGGTGACGCATTGCGTGGATCTTCACAAAATTGTCAAGATGGAGTTGTGCTCAAAGACAAAAAATACAGCCAGAGTTACACTGTATACTTTCGACAATTATGAATTGTTGTATTCTGGGTTATTATTTATCAGGCAATGAGATTGCTGCTTTCAAAATTCAAATCATAATAAATGGGAATTCCCTTGCAATACCCTAGGAAATGGATCTGAAGAACATGTTTTATGATGTTGACTACTTTGAATATTCATATAGACCTTTTACATAAAGGTAACCAAGAAATTCTACAGCACCAAGTCCAGGAAACGCCCCTTAGCAAGCTATTGTGCCCAATTCAGAGATTAATCTCATAATGAGGTACAATAAACAACCTTTAAATATGTTTGAATTGTAAAACAAACCTAGGATTACCACTTTTAGAATGCTTAGAACAATTTAAAAAAGACAGTACGATAAAGAAGGAAAATTGCTCAGTCCATCCAAGTCAGGGGAGGGGGTAATAAATACCAACCATGCCATATCGCTATCTACAAAATGCCAAATCTTAAAAACAAGGGCACTGAAACAACATGTTTAAGAGAGGTTTTCTGAGAGCATCAAGGATTTGATGGAAAGTGGGGGTCTGCAGATTTGAACAAAATTTGGTGGAGATGTTACCACAACTGATTGAAGAAAAACGCGACCATCGGTTTCATTTATATGAATTTGCCTTTCCAGGACAGCAATTTAAACAAAATGATCGACAATCGCCTTTTGGACAAATTTTTGACGTTTTCAATTCAAGAATATAGGATATCCAGCTCTTTTTTTTGTATCGATGTATTAACCTATAAAAAAACTTATATGTAAGTTATCTTAACAGTAAATCGATTCATCAAGGTAGGGAAAACCTACTGCGAAACTTTTTCCGTGTGAAACGTCATCAAAGATCGTGTACATCATTTTCAATGCAAAAGTTGCCCTAAAAACCTTAATAATCATCCGATTTTCAAAATTTAAAAACCTGCATATATCAAGTAAACTCCTCCGCATTCAATGCACTTATTCATTTTGCTTTATTTGCAATATTAAGCTCGCAAAAGGCGTTTCAGCGCAGGATGCAAAGTTTCTAAAACCCAGTGAGAACAACATACCAGTGGCAAATCCAGGATTATTTTTGGAGGGGGGATATTTGCAATTTAAAAAAAAATAAAATTAATGAAGTTTACTTTTTTTTGGGGGGTTGCAGAATAATTGAAGTTTACATTTATTTCACATATCCTTATATTTGTGTCAGATTTTCTTGAAACAAAGGGGGATTGGAATTTTTTTCAATGGGCGACTCTTCATAGAAATGCCTACTTTTAGATATTAAAACTTTATATTACATGCCTTATACCCTCAGGCTCATGGTAAGATCGATACAGTTCCCTTTTTTAAGGGTAATTTTCATGTTATACATGATATAGCAAAATGTAAACTAGGTTACTTTCTACATCCATAAATAACATATTTGCCGTGTTTTACATTTCTCCTGTAAATAGGCATTTCTGTATACCCCACTTACGGCAATATTTTCTCAACTTCTGCAAATTTGGAAATATGTAATAATGGAAAATAGATATCCTCAAATTGCCCGTCTGAACATGCCTACCCTGATAGTCCATTACATGTGGCTAAAGCAACAGTTCTTAGATGACGAATTTCATTAAAAAAATCATGGTTATTCCTATTCGTTTTTTTTTTAGCCTAGTCAAATAAGCATCAATTTTAAAAAGCAAAAAAAAAAAAGTTAAAATCGCCCTAAGAAACATGTGAATAGCAAAGCTATCCCTACCTTTTCCGTAAATTTGAATACATAACCTTGAAGAAAAGCATATGATACATATATTTCATTAAAAAAATCATGGTTAGCCTATTACAGTTTTTATATCCAGACACAGAAAAAAACTTGTTTTTCGGGGTTTTCTATAATCATTTGAATGTATAAACAAAAAAATGGATAAAACGGGTTAATTGTGGTTTGTTAAAAAATCAAATGAATCATTTAAAAACAAGTTTGGTTAACACAGGTTTATTGGGGTTTTATAAAAAATCACTTGGATATTAACAACACCAGCAACGATTAAAATGGTTTTATTGAAAACCAAATGAATACTTAAAACACCATGTGTCCAGGTTCATTGATCTTTAACATTGTTCACAGCTTCACATTTAAGGATATCAACACTTAATCTGGCAAGTTTGTGTTTGACATTGTTACAGCTTGTTTAAGGCTGATCACAAGGTAATTTTGTCAGACTTGAGACACAATTATATACCTTTTGCGAGAGTCAGTTAGATGGTGCTGAGACCAGGTCTGATTGATTTGTTCATTGAACATGTTAAATGAAGAGGCAAGGACATCCTGGTTTATCATCAGTTACAAGGTAGGAATTCTATGATTAATTTTCTTTTAGTTTATAAGCTGCATGAGAACATTCGCTAACATTTGTTCGACAAAAAGTCACTCTATTTTATGTATATATCATAGGCCTTTGTTCAGAGAGTGTGCACATTTTTAAAAACTGTTAGTTGCTGGTGATCAATTGCACGGGTACTCAATGGGACCCTTACATTTCAAAAATGAAAAACAAAAAAATTTCACCGACTCGTTTGGTTGCCATGGTAACGGCATGTTTTGCCTGATGGCTGCTTAAAAGTCATAAATTGAGTTTTTGGTTATGTACCACAAAATAAAGCATTACATGCATTTGTCACACAAAAACGTCATACATGTCTGTTGTTGTTGTTTTTCCCTTATTTCAATAGAATGTGCCTAACAATTTAATTATTTCTGTTTCAGCTTTTACTTGAATTTAAGCTTATCACCTGAACAGCTCTGGATAGGTCTCAGGAATCATCGCTGAAAAACCTATTCTCAGACCCGGATTGGTGATGTCCTTGAGGCAGACAAGTGAAAAGGTGGGTCTCAGTTTCTTAAATGAAGGGCATCATATGTTACAAATTCTTTGTTTAGCTTTTTTGCAAAGATGCACATATCACCATGAGCACATGACAGCTGTTTTGTATTTGAGCTCTCTTTCCTAGCTTTTCAGAGATTATAACGAAACCAATGGATTGACTGTCATAAAATATGCCAATAAATTGAGTCAATTTCAAATTAAAATAAAACTACTTAGTCGGGCGGATCAGAGGGGTCCCCCTGCACCCGTCTGAATATTTAACGGGACCAAGTTTTTTGGTGCCCTAGTAATGTCCTTTTAACAAAAAGCCAATGTTAACAGGGCTATCAATGTCCCATGGGGTTTTTACGGCGGCCATTTTGAATTGAAGTTGACGGCAGAAAAACGTCTCTTGGAAATTACAAGTTTGATTATCTCAGGAACTATTCAAGCTACATTCACAAATGGCACATCTATTTATATGTTTTTGGACATGCCGAATCTGAAAATGACATTAATTTCTTTCTAAATTGTAAATATCACCCCATTATGGCCAAATATTTACGAAAAATTGCATTTATTAAACATTTCACCTTAGTTCAGTTTATTCTACATCTGCCAGTTAAGCAGTAGCTCTGTGTGATGATCATATTTGACAAGCACTGAATATAAGCTTTCAAATGAGGTATAATATGTCTAAAAGAGATGATTCTTTGATGAGCTGTGGTATTTCAAAGATTTTCATTTGTGATTCTGTGATCATTTAGCAGAATGGGCGAGGTAGAACTACTAGTCAGGTTGCAAGAGAGATTGCCTTGCACCCTCTGGTATAGTTAATGGCACCCAATTTTTTGAATGCCAAATATTGTCTGGTAACATATTTTAGATGCTCCATTGCCAAGTATTGTTCCGTGGGGTTTTTCTGGTGGCTATTGCTCTATCATAGTTTATGCCAGTGAAGAAAATTTCTTCGTGAGCATAAATGTGTCTCATAATTCATTCAATTTAATTTTTTTAGTGAGTAGCCCTAGAAAAATTTCTGAAACCCAAAGATGGATAGCCCTTGATGTCAATTACCATCTAGCACATTAATTTTCTTGTTACTACTATTTTCAACCCTTCCTAAGCTAAATAAATGTTGCTGTCAGTGTCATAAATCTCCTCAGAAACATAAAATCCTCCCATTTATTTTCAATTTTACCTATCCCAATCACTAGATGATTTATCCCTAACCTACCAAATGGATAGCCCTTGATGTCACCTTTCTCTTGGCACCTTGGTTTCCTTGTTACTACAATTGTCTACCCTCCCAAACCAAAATAGATTTTGCTGTCCGGGTCGAAAATCTCCTGTGAAACACCAAAATCTCGCACGGATTTTCATTTCCACCTATCCTAATCACCTGATAACTCATTCCTAACCAATTAAATGAATGTGGATGGATAGCACTTTATGTCAGCTTTCTTTTGGCACCTTGGTTTCCTTGTAACCAGAACTGTCAACCTTCCCAAATCTAAATAAATGTTGCCGTCAGTATCAAAAATCTCCCCCAGAAACACAAAATCCTTCCATTTATTTTTAATTATACCTATCCTAATCAGTATATGACTTATTCCTAACCAAACCAGGATGAGGATGGATAGACCTTAATGCCAGCCTTCATTTGGCACCATGGTTTTCTTGTTACTACAATTACCAGCCCTCCAAAAGCAAAATAAGTGTTATGTCCTGGTCAAAAAATCTCGTCGGAAACACAAAATGCTCCCTTGTATTTTAATTTCCACCTATCCTAATCACCAGATAACTTATAATGAACCATACAAATGGATCTGGATGAATTGCCCTTGGTGGCTGCTTTCATTTGGCACCTTGGTTTCCTTGTTAATACAATTTCTAGACCTCCAAGAGTAAAATAAATGTTATGTCCCGGTCAAAAAAAATCTCGTCGGAAACACAAAATCCTCCCTTGTATTTTAATTTCCACCTATCCTAATCACCAGATAACTTATAATGAACCATACAAATGGATCTGGATGAATTGCCATTGATGGCAGCTTTCATTTGGCACCTTGGTTTCCTTGTTAATACAATTTATAGCCCTCCAAAAGTAAAATGAATGTTATGTCCCGGTCAAAAAAATCTCGTCGGAAACACAAAATCCTCCCTTGTATTTTAATTTCCACCTATCCTAGTCACCAGATAACTTATAATGAACCATCCAAATGGATGTGGTTGGATTGCTCTTGATGGCAGCTCTCCAAAAGCAAAATAAATGCTATGTCCTGTTTGAAATAATCTCCTCGGAAACACAAAATAATCCCTTGTATTTTAATTTCTACCCATTATAATTACTAGATAACTTATTCCTTACCAACCAAGTTGATATAGATGGATAGCCCATGATGTCTGCTTTCATCTGGCACCTTGGTTTCCTGCTTGCTACAAATGTCAACCCTCCCAAAGCTAAATAAATGCTGCAATTTGTGTCAAAAATCTCCTTGGAAACCCAGAATCCTCCCATTTATGTTCAGTTCTACCTGTGCTGATCAATAGATCACTCATTCTCAGCCAACCAAATGGATCAGGAAATATAGCCCCTGAAAGCTGATATCAAGGGCTATGTGTTTGGTTGGTTAGGGACGAGTCTTCTGGAGGTTAGGATAGGTGAAAATCAAAATACAAGGGGTGTATTTTGTGTTTCTGAGGAGATTTTTGACCAGGACAGAAACATTATTTTGCCTTTGAAGGGTTGACAGTTCTAGTGCAAACCAAGGTGTCAAATGAAAGCTGACATCAAGGGCTATCCATCCACATCCATTGGATTGGCTAGGAATGAGTTATCTGGTGAGTAGGATAGGTGGAAATTAAAATACTATGAAGGTTTTTGTGTTTCTGATGCAATTTTTTTTACCAATACATAACATTTAGTTTGCTTTTGGAGGGCTGGCAATTGTAGAAACAGGGAAACCAAGGTGCCAAATGAAAGCTGACATCAAGGGCTATCCATTTGATTGGCTAGGGATGAGTCATCTAGTGATTAGATAAGGTAGAACTGAAAATAAATGGGAGATTTTGTTTTTCCAAGGAGCTTTTTGGTTGGCTAAGAATAAGTCATATACTGATTAGGATAGGTACAATTGAAGATAAATGGAAGGATTTTGTGTTTCAAAGGAAATTTTTGATACTTACGGTAACACTAATTTAGCTTAGGGAGGGTTGACAGTTCCTGTAACAAGGAAACCAAGGTGCCAAAAGAAAGCTGACATAAAATGCTGTATATCCACATCCATTTGATTGGTTAGGAATGAGTATCAGGTGAATTGGATAGGTGGAAATGAAAATCCGTGCAAGATTTTGGTGTTTCACAGGAGATTTTTGACCCGGACAGCAACATTTATTTTGCTTTGGGAGGGCAGACAATTGTAGTAACAAGGAAACCAAGGTGCCAAGAGAAAGGTGACATCAAGGGCTATCCATTTGGTAGGTTAAGGATGAGTCATATAGTGATTAGGATAGGTAAAATTGAAAATAAATGGGAGGATTTTATGTTTCTGAGGAGATTTATGACACCGAAAGCAACATTTATTTAGCTTTGGAAGGGTTGAAAATTGTAGTAACAAGAAAATAAATGTGCTAGATGATAGTTGACATCAAGGGCTATGCATTAGAGCCCTGCACGGGATGGGAGCGGGACTGAACTTGACAAAATTTGGCGGGAGTGGGTCAAAATTCGGAAAATTTTATCATTGTAATGCCTAGAACGGGACGGGAGCGGGAGCAGATTTGGAAAGAACGGGCGGAAGTGAGACAAAAATCTAGTCCCGTGCAGGGCCCTACTATCCATCTTTGGGTTTGAGATGTTTTTCTAGGGCTACTCATTAAAGAAACGAAATTAAATGAATTATGAGACACATTTACGAAATTTGCAACCCAGGGAGGAAGAGTTTAATTATTTTTATGACATCCAGCACAAGCATCTTACAAGCATACTATTTACACCATTTGAAAGAGTAACTCCCAGGCTTTTATAGTTTAATTTGGTGTTTAATTTTCTTCACTGGCATAAACTATGATAGAGCAATGGCTGCTTGAACACAGAAAGCGACAATAATGCTAAAACCACACTTTTACAAATTTTAGAGGTTAATCCAAAATAGCCACCAGAAAAACCCCATGGAACAATAATTAGCAATGGGGACATCTAAAATATGTTTCCAGACAATATTTGGCATTCAAAAAATTGGGTGCCATTAACTATACCAGAGGGTGCAAGGCAATCTCTCTTGCAACCTGACTAGTAGTTCTACCTCGCCCATTCTGCTAAATGATCACAGAATCACAAATGAAAATCTTTGAAATACCACAGCTCATCAAAGAATCATCTCTTTTAGACATATTATACCTCATTTGAAAGCTTATATTCAGTGCTTGTCAAATATGATCATCACACAGAGCTACTGCTTAACTGGCAGATGTAGAATAAACTGAACTAAGGTGAAATGTTTAATAAATGCAATTTTTCGTAAATATTTGGCCATAATGGGGTGATATTTACAATTTAGAAAGAAATTAATGTCATTTTCAGATTCGGCATGTCCAAAAACATATAAATAGATGTGCCATTTGTGAATGTAGCTTGAATAGTTCCTGAGATAATCAAACTTGTAATTTCCAAGAGACGTTTTTCTGCCGTCAACTTCAATTCAAAATGGCCGCCGTAAAAAACCCATGGGACATTGATAGTCCTGTTAACATTGGCTTTTTGTTAAAAGGACATTATTAGGGCACCAAAAAACTTGGTCCCGTTAAATATTCAGACGGGTGCAGGGGGACCCCTCTGATCTGCCCGACTAACTGTATATGGCCAAAATTATGAAATGTTGTGAAGAGTGTTTCAAAATCAGACAAGAAGTTAAACTCATTGTTTCAATCAATATAGCCCAATAAGGTGCTGCAGAGGCGTAAAACACAAACACAACTCATTGTTTCAATCTGTTCATGAAGCCAATGCAATAGACACTTCGTAATACTATGCTTATGAACTTATGAAGAGTAACAAGGTGATTGATTGTATTTTCAGGAAGCCAAGTGCTCAACAGCAAATGTTGAAGAATCGTGGTCCATCTCAAAACCCATTGGACAATGGACACACTTCAGCGACAATCAGCATTCCAGACGATAACAGTGTGGGCCTTTCCCTGGTTCTTTCTTGCGTTAATGCTTGTTACCTGGTGTACGACATCAAGTGTTCACCCACATTTAGAAGAACATTTACACGTTTATGATCTATTACATTGCATTCTTCATGGACTATTACATCAAGAAATGTATCATATCAGCACGAGTATATCTAAATATGAAAATATGGATTTCATTTGTTTCTTTTGTGTTTGTGGTTTCCTGGTGTTTATATTTGACTGAGCAATTTTCCTTCTTTATCGTACTGTCTTTTTTAAATTGTTCTAAGCATTCTAAAAGTGGTAATCCTAGGTTTGTTTTACAATTCAAACATATTTAAAGGTTGTTTGTTGTACCTCATTATGAGATTAATCTCTGAATTGGGCACAATAGCTTGCTAAGGGGCGTTTCCTGGACTTGGTGCTGTAGAATTTCTTGGTTACCTTTATGTAAAAGGTCTATATGATTATTTAAAGTAGTCAACATCATAAAACATGTTCTTCAGATCCATTTCCTAGGGTATTGCAAGGGAATTCCCATTTATTATGATTTGAATTTTGAAAGCAGCAATCTCATTGCCTGATAAATAAAAACCCAGAATACAACAATTCATAATTGTCGAAAGTATACAGTGTAACTCTGGCTGTATTTTTTGTCTTTGAGCACAACTCCATCTTGACAATTTTGTGAAGATCCACGCAATGCGTCACCCTTTATTATTGCAATTATTATTAATATAACTATATTGCCAGTTCAACCGAAAACTACAATTTACACCTATCCTTGCGAACACAATGCCACATACATTATTATTTAGTAGGTTTAACAAGGAACAGAGTAACGAAGCAAAGGATGATTAATCTGCTTGACATAAAGAATGTGTTGTCTTGGCCAGAATCGTAAATACATTATTTGGTAAATCAATGACGTCTTCCAAATTCCAATGCATTTTCAGCAACACTCGTAAACTGCATGTAGGCTTCTCTATATTTCAATTGCACAATAGGATTCGCAGAAAATCGTTACATAAGAATGACCCTGGATATAATACGTAAAAGCTAAAGCAAAAAACTGGGGACCGCCTGGACCCCAAAGACAAATTTTAAAGACATTGAATTGTAATGAACTATAATATTTCTGAAAAATTCATTCACGTATAAAGTGCATGCACACTATTCAGCCTGTTCAATAAAAAGTTTGGAGAAAAAATTAGCAAATAACAACTTCTAGGCCAATCAATATATAACTATTGTAAAACTTGGTAAGCTTAATCCTGACCTTTGAGGTTCTGGATGGGGGGGGATGTGGAGGACAGGGAACTCAAAAGTAAAATGATCAAGGGACAGGGAATTTAAAAGCGCCATTAATAAAATTGCAAAGGGACAGGGAAAAAGTAAAATGGCCAAGGGACAGGGTGACACAAAACCCCATCCAGAGCCTCACCTTTGGAGATCCATGTTGGTTAGTTTTCATAACTCAAAGGTCTGTACATTGACTCACCAGGAGCTTTCACCCTTCTCTCAAGGCCTTCCTCAGCTGTCTAAAGTGGCTCAGTCACTTTCCAAGTACTTTTCAAATTAGCTTTCCAAGTTCTTTTCAAATTGCTTCTCAAATTACTTTTCGAAATTACTTTCAATTTTCAAATTACTTTTGTCACTTTCGTTTTTTCATTGATCGACCAATATATCTAGGTGAAGTTTTGTTACTACTTGCAGTTACTTATATCTAGTTTTTTACTATTTTTGGATAAGAAGGGAATCGTTCATATTGCGCCAAACCTATTTTTTTTTGGCAGTTGTTTTGTTTTTGGAACGGATTTGTTCAAAGTCAAAGCATTTTCTTAGAAACTTTTTCCGATATAAATTTTTTGAAAAAACTTTTTTACATCATCAGCATACCTGCCTTTTCAGAAATATGCAAAATGGTCGGCACAAAAAGATGGAAATACAAACTGTCAAAAGAAATGTCACCCACGTATTGATATCTCTTTTTGTTTATGAGATATTGGGGTTTTTTGCGCAAAATGTTTGCAAAAAGTGTTGGACTCTATTTTTTATTTATTTATTTTTATTTTTTAAACAAAAAGATAATTCTATATAATATTATTGTGTGTGTTGCATCGCGCCCCTTCCATTCATTTCCCCTTACTCTCACTGCTCAATGTCCAATACCTGCTCTATCCCTATATTTTGATCAAACAATTTAATCTCACTTTTTTATGGCTCTTTTCTTTACATCCACAAAATTTAAATTGTATTACATTCAGAAACTATATTTGTTGCTAGTGGCAACGATGACAGCTTCAAGATGCCCCCTTTAGTTTGAAACTGCAATGTCATGCATCATTGTACAAGCAGGTCATGGAATTAGGTCAGAAGTCAGCTGATGTTTTGGCTCTTCTCACTTTAAGAATTTGAATTTCCATCCCCTGTAAAAATGGCTATTTTGGCTAAAGACGAAGTATATATCCTGAAATCAGCGAATAATAATCACCCCTGCCATGAAGATAAATAATTTAGGGTGAATATTTGCCAACTTCTAGGTCTGTCAATATTGATTCCGCAAAGTCAGAGCTCAAACAATATCGATCGCCGAAAGTTATTATAAGCGTAGAAATTGTATTTAACAAGGGTGATTTTGACCAAATCAATAATATTTTAGATGGAGAAAATCCGACTAAGTTGGCGTCGTGACCTATCCATCACAGGACCAATGGTGGAACCTTTTTTTCCAACCCAGCATCAATTCAGAAACAGTGGCTCAACTACCATGGGGGCTGGCTAGGGCTGCCCTACGGGCCCCCACCCCTCAGGGGGCCCCCAACCCTCAGGGGGCCCCCACCCCTCAATGGAGGCCCCCACTCCCAAAGTGGGACAAAAAAATTTAAGCCAAAAAAAAATTATTAAATTCCATTGGGGGTCCCTCATGGATGAATTAACATTGTATCTGCATTAATTTTCTAAAGAACTGACACGTCAAATATAACACAGCTATGGTAGGTAACCAAAAACTCAGTAGTGGGGCCCTTTAAATTCTCTAACGTCGGTTTGATACAATTATAGAATATAATACATTATTGGTCCAAAAAATGTTGAATTCCTTTAGGGGCCCCCACAGATAAAAAATGTATAAGCTTTCTTTCAAAAGAAGGGACGCATCAAACAAAAATTGAAAGAGGTGGCCCAGCGGCTCAACTACCTGAAAATGTTGGAATAGTAATGGGGCGACCCTGGAGTCTTTCAACATGAATGAGGTATTAGTGGGGGCCCTTTAAAGTAAGTCATTTAGTCAGGAAGGCAGAATTATGTATCTAAAAAATGTTGGATTAGTTCGGGGGCCAACAGAGTCTTTCACAATGAATGAGGTATGAACGGGAGCCCTTCAAAGTAAGTCTAAAAGAGAGGAAGGCAGAATTATGTGGCTAAAGAATGTTGGAACAGTTCCGGGGCCCCCAGAGTCTTTCAACATGAATGAGGTGTCAGTGGGGGCCCTTCAAAGTAAGTCTAAAAGTGAGGTAGGCAGAATTATGTGTCTGAAGAATGTTGGAACGGTTCGGGGGGACCCGGAGTCTTTCAGCATGAGCTGGGACAAATTAAGGTTGGCAAAATTAGTATCTCAGAAAAATGTATTTCAGGGGCCCGAGAAGTTAGTGAAATGAATGAGGCAATATATAAATTATCAGTAGATGTCAATTTGGTCTGTTACTGCTTCGTAAGCTGTTATTACAAGAATAAAATTTGATGCGTGACCTTGATCAGACATACATTAATAGTAATACATCTGAAAAACACTCAAAAACAGTTAAAGGGGCCCTTGGAGTCTTTAATCAGAATGAATATTAGCGTATCAGTCTTGATGTCGATTTGGCCCTACTAATAACTGTTTCTAAGATATTTCAGTGATGTTGGACTTTGTTGGTTTACTAAGACTTAGTATGGAAGTAGATAGATAGATACATTTATTTTAAATCGACAGCAAAAACAAGAAACATTAGTAATGGAATCGGTTGACAATTTTGAATAAAAGCCTAGTCACTTTTTTCTTGATTGATGTTATCTTTTAATTGCAAAACTGACGTGAAGTTGTACAGTACAGGGAATTTGTTTTTTGGTAAGGGACCGTTCAGAATTTATGACTGGGAGGGGGTGGGAGTTTTGCTGGAACTTCCCGTCAAAAATTGATACCCCCCCTTTAGTTTCATGCGGATTTTTAGTACCCCATCCTTAGGTTTCATGCGTATTTTTAGTACCCCCCCCCCTCGACATACAAAGCAATACATACACATATACTGTTATACAAGGTCACACGTATAGATTCGCGTCATTTCGCGGACTTTTGAGCGTAAAAAAGTCTAGATAAAGTGAGTTTATGCGTGTTTTATAACATTTTTTCTTTGCTAAAATCTCCTACCCCCCACTTCGAAGTGTTGTCAAAAAATAATAGCCCGCCATTGAAACACTTATGAAAAGTTAGTACCCCCTATGCCAAAACTCCCACTCCCCCAGTCATAAATTCTGAACGGTCCCTAACATCCTGTGGAATCGTGAATAGTGTAGTTATGGGCCTGCCTATTTTCTGTATGGTGTCAGTGGCTTGGAGGTTTAATGTATAGATGGGGGTGAATTTATTTGGAAGAAATATTTAATAATCTTATATATAGTATATGCTTGCTGGGAGGTTGAAAAAAAACCAGCCATTTCAGTATGTCTAATTGTCAATGAAACAAGCTAGTGTTTAGACCATATCTACATTTGACTGCTGTGCAAGGCTCCTCAATGGCGGACTAAAGTAACTGGAGATTGATAACATATTTGTACTAATAATGTAATATTAAATTGGCATGATAAACTGTGTCTGAGTCTCACTGAGTCTTGTATGCCTTTCCGAGTGTGGGCACATTATAGTGAAATCTGGGGGCTTTAATTGAGTACATACTTCTCAATCTACTCTGGTACCTAATTTCACATAAATCAGACAGGCAATAGACAATGATATATTTAGCTGAAACAAGAATATAAGATTTTTCCAATAAACCAACATGAATTTTCAACCGATGATCAGGCCTACGAAATGACGTCCGATGACACGGGTAGGGGCCCCCAGCCTTCCTGATCCTACGGGCCCCACAACCTCTAGTTGAGCCCCTGTTCAGAAACTGGTTGAGATTATTGAGATGATGGTGGAAATACCTCTAAAAAGTCATATTGTGCCATACCTTTGATGACAAACTGAACATTGGTACGGTCCTAATGGATTTATCAAAAGCTTTTGATGTCCCCCCTCACAATTTGGTAATTGCCAAACTAAGTGCGTAAAATTTTGACAAAAAGGCTATGGTTTGATTTCTAGTTACTTGAAGCAAAGAAAACAACCCGTCAAGATTGGAAATACGCGTAGTAAATGGTTGACCATAAAAAAGGAAGTACCCCAAGGGTCTATAATAGTGGGGCCTACCCTATTCAATTATTTTCTGAATAACCTTATGATGTTACTAAATGATTTTTGTAATAGCAAATTATGCCGATGATCATACTATTTTTGCATCAGCATCAAGCAGAGATGCTCTTAAATTAGCAAATGGTACACAAACTGCTATTCACTGGTTTTCCGCGCAGCCAGACAGGCCCTATCTGTCGTAACGTCACCATTCCTGCTGTGCACTGCTGACACTGTTTCAGCTTATTTTTTGTAGGGACCATCTCATATCTATGTTACAAGCTCCAAATGATGAAATAATTAACATTGAAGGTCCCTAACTAAAGGGACAAAAATACCCAGCCAAGTGCAATTTGTCATCAGTTATTGTGTACTGCAGTGGTGGAGCTTCTAAGTTTCTGGAGGGGGCCACAGGCAAGTTGGACTTGCAGAGATACTTTCCCTATAGCAGGAGTACCCTCCTAATTGACCTCTAATATTAGGAGGGTAATCATGCCACAGAGGAGGTATCTGTGAGTACAATTAACAAATCAAGTATATGTTGCCCCCTCTTGACACACAGTAGCTACACCAGAGAGACAGCCACTCTACCATGAAAATGGGGTCAACTGGTCATGGTTGGGTGATTTGGGACCATCTCCAAAGCACACCTGGAGCATATCCCATAGAGATTTCCTTCAGGAAATTGGTCAAATATAGCCTAAGTTTATGAAGATTTGGGATCATATAATAGAAGTGTACAAACACGCTGTATGAAAACATTAGATATTCAACTTCTCACTACTCCTATGATGTTCACAAGCTTATGAAAAGTATAATAATCCTAATAAGCAAGCAATAATTAGTTTGTTGTTATACTTTTTTTTTATAACAAAAAATATTTATAACAATTATAACTAGTACACCTGTAATTGTGCACAATTACAAAGATAAATTCCCCCCTTCCCTTCCTCTCCCCTGCCCCCTTACATCCCCCTGCCCCCTTACATCCCCCTGCCCCCTTACATCCCCCTGCCCCCTTACATCCCCCTGCCCCCTTACATCCCCCTGCCCCTTCCCTTCTACCTTCCCCATCCGATGATTCACACAGAAATGTAATTTGGTCAGCATTTATTTCATCAAAGAAAATGTGCAGCCAGTGAAGTATGAGAAGCGATGAAATTGGCATATGGCAAGGAGAAAATGTTTCCAGCCATAAGAAGCATTTGGGGAGGTGAAAAGTGAGATAAAATTTTCAGGGTCCACCGCGATTTTGAACGGACGGCGCTACAGTAAAATGCTATATACCATGTGAAAGCTAAGAAACAGAGCTTTTATTTTTCTGTAGCTTTAATAGGGGCCGAGTTATCGGCGCTTGAAAATAGCGTTTTTGTGATGCTATAGCGCCGATACCGTTAACGCTAGAAAGTTGAAATTCTAGTGGATTGTTACACTATAGTATAACTGTAACTGCATGCAACCGCAGCTTGATTGGAGCATTTCTTCCTAGTTTTTGAAAAATTTTAGTAGCAATTTCAGGAATTCCCTTATTTGAAAAATTCATATAAACAAAACTTTTAGAGATATTGCCAAAAGCCGCCTTTCCGCACTGCGTATATCTCTAGAGATGATTGTGTCAAAATTTGGTGTAATTTCACTCATTGGTTCTTCTAAAACCATGACGACAAATTTTTTATGCATTTGCTGCGTAATTACCAGTTTACTACAAATTACGCTCTGTAATTCCGGTATATAAAATTGTTCAGCAAAAGCAATATTATTCTGCAATTTCAGGTAGTTACTGGAAATAGTTTCTGAAATACAGCCTGTCAAAATGTTGACGAAAAATAAGAAAAAAAACAACAAAAAACAAATATAAATTCCCCTAACGGGGGAATTTATAATTAGGCATGTCCAATAATGAGGTAACAAGCAGCAGGTTTGTCAAATGACAGTAGGTACATTGGAGGTATAGATGTGACTACACATACTTAAGAAATCAATTGAACATTTGGAAAATAAAATATGTGTTTGAAGAAACCTCATATTTCACACAAAGGTCCCTACAATTCTTCTTTTAAAAAGAATTTCTTGTTTACTTCTGAGAATTTCATGTGCCGGCCGCCATATTTTGCATTTGTGGGACTTCTAATAAGGTTACAGACTTCTCGTTTAAAGCATTAGACGCGCTATGAAGAATACTATGATCTGACGGATTTTCAGCTCTCTACTGTTAGTAGACAATTTCTGCAGGCGATTTTCTGCAAGCATGTCTAATTCCTCAAAAATTACTCTCTCATATTAATTCATTTTTATATCAATTTCCAGGCCCGTTTGAAGCCTTGTCCATATCATTATATTGTTCCTCAATTTATTCGGAAATAAGTGACAAAAAAATAAAAAATTCTATGCCGTCAATTTTTTTTAGCCCTGTGATTTATAAAATTATCAAAATTTTCAAAATCGAAACTTTTGTTTTCAAACCCCTAGAAAAGTTCTTTAAACTCAATGTATCTATCTGGAATTTTAATTAGCTTTTCCATATTACTGTCTTCTTTAGTTCCATGCTTCATTTAAATAATATGGGATGAATGGCCACTGAATGGCAGGGAAAACTTCACATTAAAAAAAATAAGAAAAAAGTTGAGTTTTTCAGGTTTGCATGGATTGACTTTCTTTTACACAACCTCAAATATTTTGAAAGAAAGGCTGGTATCGAGTCACCTTAGAAAAATGAGCACAGAGATCACCAAATTGTAACCTCAATTGACTGATGACAACTTCCTCTTTGCGTGACAGTTCAACAGGCAACAGTGACGGGCGGCATGGGCCATTCAAATTTCGCATGGAGGTTACAATCTTCTCAAAGGAAACAGGGCTACTGGATGCCCTTGTTTGGACCTGTAGGGAATTACACAGAGATATGCTACTTGGAATAAAAGATTTACAATATATTTCTTTGCGCATAATTGGAAAATTCACCTGAAGGTGATATGGCCCTCTAGTGCTATAATTGTGAGCAGGTTTCAGGTTGTCTAAGATAGATGTCAAGTAATGTGGGCAGTGATTGTAAAACATCTGGTACATTTTGAAAAGTTTCCGTCCCTGCCTTCTTGAGGATAAGGGAACCCAGCCTAACTCCCGATAAAGCCTGTCATGAGAAGTATACCTTTTCGCGCCAGTTGCAATTCTAGCTGCCTCAAGTTGCACCCCCTCAAGTTGGTCAGATTGGTCATTGGAGCAGCTATCAAAGAATACATCATCATATTCAAGAATGGGCCTCATGAAAGACAAATAACAACGAGCAAGAAACTTCCTAGAAGCACGGTACTTGAAACGTTCAAGAAGACCAAGGCGTTTGTTTGCTTTAGCCACGATACTAGTGATGTGCTTGCTCCAAGAAAGGTCACTTTGTGAAGTCAATCCCAAGGTACTTTTACCCTCCCTAAATTTTTAGTCCCTTTGGGAAAAATCCCTATTAATGTACCTTCTCAAGTTCCGTATCATTGTTGTGGGTCCACAAAATGTGTCAATTTGTGTTGTTTACTGCTGATGGAGGCAGGCTCCTATGGAAACCATCCAACTTAGCCTAACTCATTATTAAACCAATTATTTTAGAGACACACATAATTTCTAATAACAGCTAGAAATAGTAAACACCATTTACAGCAAGGGCAGAGTCTTTTTCCATGATTATGTTGTATAACCTTGCAGGAATTCAATGCAACCCTTCTTACTTTTTTAGCAACTTTGTTGAAATGAGGCAGTATTTTGAAGTAAATAATTCATGTAAAACACAGTCACAATAACTGATTGATAGCATTTTGTGCAATAACGATAAAATTAATAGTTCAACTTATATAATATATTTATACAGGAACTAAACAGAGGCACAGCAGGTACCTGTCTTCAATGATTTACACAATTTATTGTATTTTTGCTGACGATTTTTCATGAAAATGTAGGCAAAAATGTGGTTTTTTCCCAATAAATAAAAAAGTACTTGTTTAAGTGCCCAAAAATGTATTGAAGATGAATACAAATATGGGTATTCGGAGATTTTGGTGTCAATATCGTGTCTGTGTCTGCTTTAGTTCTCAAGATTGAGGGTATTTTGGCGTTGTTCTTTGTTATTGTCGAAAACATGATTTCTAAAATAACCCAAATTTGCAAAATGTTGGTATTAGGTGGTATCTTAGACCTTAAGGCCTCATACTACAATTGTGGAGTAGAACTTTTCAAACATTTTTTTAAAAAGACTAGCCCTTATATTACTTGTAATTTTTATTGTCTAGTCACAACATTTTTAGTAATACGGGTACTACATTTCGTGTCTTTGGTTGCAGACACGCAAGTTGACAGTTAAATTGCTCTTGGTACACTAGATTTGCATAAAATTGAACATTTTAACTGTCAATTATTTGTTGTTTTTTAATAAAATTGGGAACCTTTTGCTATCTGTGTTTTTTATTCATTTCTGCTGACCCGCACCATATCAGTAATGTATAAATATAACTTAATGACATAAGATGATTACCTTACTATTTTTGGTCTCAAAAACCCATTCTTCTGAACGATAAGGGGACCAACCAGCTCGTTCAATCCTAGTAGCTGTATAATCCAAATCTCCAATTCTCCTTTGAATGCCCTTCTCTTTTATTTCAAGATACATTTCATATGATTCTGGGATGATGATAACATAGTGGTCGCTCATCTTTTTATCATGTAACTTTTTGTATGCAGATTGTGCAATCCTCTTGCTGATTCCTGAAATATACCAATACTTGCAGCAAACGAAAACGTAAGCTGCACAGCAGCAAACCTTGAGCGAATAACACCTTTTGAAGAAGACAATTAAACCATAAAATTGGTGTGTTTACCCAACTGCATATAGATATGCAATATTGGACAAGTTGTGGCCTTCAATTATCTGTATTTGGCCGCTGCCCTGTCATCTGCCAATCTGCTTGCCAGGGTTTGTAAAATCAGGGAAAGTGTTTATTAGACTAATTTTCGCATATTATGGTACTAGTCAGGTCACATTTTCAAAAAGTGAACATCCCAAGGCAAGTAGATTCTTGTGTAAAATTTCCCGTAGATTTCAAATTTCACTGTTGCCAAGCTGAAATATGACTTCTTCACTCCATAATTAGCATAAAACAGGATGGCCGCCAATTTAATTTGTTTAGTGATAATTTGGCTTCTACTTGCACTAGGACAACAAGTAAAAGGTGTATTTTGATATATTTTGACCTGCTGAGTTCAAATTTGATGACTACGAAGTTGAATTATGACTCCTTGACCCCCTAATTAGCATAAAACAAGATGGCCGCCAATTTTTTCCTAATTTTCCCTTATTAGCAATATTTAGACTTCTAATTGCACTGGAGCAACAAGCAGAAGATGTATTTTGAAGTTTTTGAACTACTGAATTCGGTTTTGACACTAATAATTCTTCACTCATAATTAGCAGCAAGCAAGATGCTGCCAATTTCCATTGTTTTGCAATAATTTTGCTTTTGATTGCACCAGGACATCAAGTGACCCACTTGATGTGAGGAGTGTATTTTGATGGTTTTTGACATCTTGAATTCAATTAAATTAGGTAACTACCAAATAGATATTATGACCCCGTCACCCACAATTAGCATAAACAAGATGGCCAAAAATTCCCCTTGCTTAGCAGTAATTTGCCTTTTGACTGCAATAGGACACAAATTCCAAAAAAAAACTCTGGAATCTTTTTTCGGGCATTGCCTGTTAATACTTGGTATCAATGATAGATTTGGGCTAGGGGGGTGGGCTTTCATTCGGCACCTTGGGTTCGTTTTTGCTAAAACTATCAACCCTCCGAAAGCTAAACAAATGTTGATGTCAGTGTCGAAAATATCCTCTGAAACACTAAATCTTCCCATGTATTTTTAATTTCACCTATCTTAATCACTCGAAAACTTATATTTAGCTAAACCAAATGAATTTTGATGGATAGTCTGCAATGCCAGCTTTCATTTGGCAACTTGGTTTCGTTTTTACTGCAACTTTCAATCCTCCAGCAGTCAAAAAGATGTAGCTGTCAGCTGTCGAAAATATCATCCGAAACGCTAAATCCTCCCATGGATGTATTTTCAATTTCGCTAGAAAATTTTTTTTTAACCAACCCAAATTGATGTGGATGGATAGCCCTTGATGTCAGACTTCATGTGGCATCTTGGTATCCTTGTTACTACAATTATCAATTCCCCAAAAGCTAAATAAATGTTGCTGCCAGTGTCGAAAATCTCCTCTGAAACACAAAATCCTCTCATGTATTTTCAGTTTCTCCTATCCTAATCACTAGGTAAGTCATTTTGAACCAGTCAAAATTGATGTGGATGGATAGCCCTTGATGTCAGCTTTCATTTGGCATCCGTGTATCTTTGTATCCTACAAGTGTCAACCCTCCAAAAGTTAAATAAATGTTCCTGTCAGTGTGGAAAATTTCATCTGAAACACAAAATCTTCCAATGTATTTTCAATTTCATCTGTCTGAATCACTGGAAAACTCATTTTAACAAGTCAAAATGGATGTAAATGGATAGCCCTGGGTGTCAGCCTTCATTTGACACCTTTGTTTCCTTGTTACTGTAACAATCATTCCTCCAAATGCTAAATAAATATTACCGTCACTGGTCCGTCAGTATCGATAATCTCCCATGAAACGCAAAATCCTCCCATGTATTTTTAATTTCATCTATCCTAATCCCTGGAAAAATCACTTTTAACCATTCCAAAAGGATGTCAGCTTTCATTTGGCACCTTGGTTTCCTTGTTACTGCAACTGTCAAGCCTCCAAAAGCTAAATAAATGTTGCTGCCAGTTTCGAAAATCTCCTTTGAAACACAAAATCCTCCCGTGCTTTTTAAATTTCACATAACTGAATCACTAGATAAGTCATTTTTAACCAGTCAAAATGGATGTGGATGGATAGTCCTTGATGTCAGCTTTCATTTGGCACCTTGTTTCCTTTTTACAGTGTCGCTAAACTCCTAAGAAACACAAAATCCTCCAATGCATTTTCTATTTCTCCTTTCCTAATTACTAGAAAACTTATTTTAACCAACCCAAATGGATGTGGATGGTTAGCCCTTGATGTCACATTTTCATGTGGCATCTTGGTTTCCTTATTGGTACAGTTTTCAACCCATCAAAAGCTAAATAAGTGATGTTGCCAGTTTCGAAAATCTCTTCCGAAACACAAAATCCTCCCAAGCATTTTCAATTTCACCTGACTTAATCACTAGATAAATCAGTTCTAACCAGTCCAAATGGATGTGGGTGGATAGCCCTTGATGTCAGCTTTCATTTGGTATCTTGATTTCTTTATTACCACAATTTTAAACCCTCCAAAAGCTAAATAAATGTAGCTGTCAGTGTCAAAAAATATCATCCGAAACACTAAATCCTCCTTTGTATTTTCAATTTCACCAGTCTTAATCACTAGAAATCTCATTTTTTCATTTTTAACCAACCCAATGGGATGTGGATGGATAGCCCTTGATGTCAACTCTCATTTGGCAGCTTGGTATCCTTGCTACTACAACTGTCAACCCTCCAAAAGCTAAATAAATATTACTGTAAGTGTAAGTGTACATGTAGATAATCTCATGAGAAACACAATGTCCTCCCCTTGTCTTTTCAATTTCCCCTATCCGTATCACTAGAAAACCAATTTTAACCAACACAAATGGATGTGGATGGATACCCTTTCATGATTAGCTCTCATGTTACTACAATTGTAAACCCTCCAAAGCTAAATAAATGTTGCTGTCAGTGTCGAAAATTTCCTTCAAAACACTAAATTGACTCATTCTGTACTGGAAAGAAACCATTTTGAGGCCATAGCGCAATAAATTGTCTGAATTGTTTATGCTAAGGGTTCAAGGAGTCATAATTCAACTTCGCAGTTGTCAAATTTGTGTTCATTGGATCTAAAACATCCAAATACGCCTTCCACTTGGTGCCATCGTGTAATCAAAATTCTTGTAGAACAAAGGAAATCGGCGGCCATCTTGGTTCATGCTAATTAGGAGGTAAGGAGTCATAATTCAACTTTGCACTCATCAAATTTGAATTCAGCAGGTCAACAAACATCAAAATACACCTTTCACTTGCTGCCCTGGTGCAATTAGCAGCCAAATTATCACTTAACAAAGAAATTGGCGGCCATCTTGTTGTATGCTAATAAGGGGGTAAAGGATTCATAATTCCACTTTGTAGTCATCAAATTTGAACTCAGCAGGTCAAAATACATCAATATACCCCTTTTACTTGTTGTCCTAGTGCAAGTAGAAGCTAAATTATGACTAAACGAAGGAAATTGGCGGCCATCTTGTTTTATGCTAATTAGGGGGTGAAGGATTCATATTTCAGCTTGGCAACAGCAAAATTTGAAATATACGGAACATTTTACATAAGAATCAACTTGTTGCCTGCTTCTACTAAAAAATGCCTTGAGCACCTTAAATAAGCCCTTTTTCTGGAAAAGTGACCTGACTATACAGTTTCATGCATGTACAAACAATGTGCAGGTTATGAGCTTTTGGCTGGAAACCAAAAAATGTTATATTTTTCTCTATTTTCCCCAATCATTCAAAAAGTATTAAATACACATCAAAAGCACTTGTACATTGCATAGGTGATATTGTGTAGAAGATTTCATTGCTGTACATGTATATGCAATCGTGGGCAAGTTTTGGCTCCAATATGAAAAACAAAATTTTAATATTTTTTCTCAATATTAAAAAAAGTATTAAGTTATCCCGAATGATAGGTCAGCTTTTAAACGAAAAAAAGTCTAATGTTTGAATTACCCTGTGTATCGTGGTCACAATGATTAGTGTGTACAGTTTCAATGCTGCAGGACATCTTTTTCTTGTGGAAATGATGCTCTAAATGCACTAAAGGACCCCAAGATTTATTTCGGGTATGCACAGAAAAAAATCAACAGTCTTGATTGCTATCAGCTCTGTGACATCATCACCATTGTTAGAATAAACTAACTTATAACAATATATTTTTAACAATGTTTATTGTGACGTCATCTTTATGGATGTGCTGGAGGACGCAGACACTAACAAGAAAAAATTAATGATGTAACTAAATAAATTATGTAATAACAGAAATACTTATAAAAATTGTTAGAAACGTTATTGATCACAAATTATATATTATAATGCACATAAAATAAACCATATTTAGCAGAAGATTTTATGGTTCGGGGTAACTTTAAATACCTATTAGTCAGAACATGAAAAGGCACAACAAGACCATATATGTACCAAACGTTATCCATGTACATGCAATAGTGACTGAGTCTTGAGGCACAAACAAAAAATAAGTTATTGTAATTTTTTTTATATTTCAAAAAGTATATAATACATATTATACAAATACGGCATGATATGAGTGCAATATGAAAATTTATTTGCCCGAGGAAATTCATATTGAACGAGGGCGCAGCCCGAGTTCAACATGAATTTACGAGTGCAAATAAATTTTCATATTGCACGATAAAAGGTGCCGTATTTGTTTTATTACATGACCACTATGCTTCCGATATAATGTTCCATTCTGGAAAAAAACATTTTGAAAAACAATTTTTTTTTTCTTGTCAAATAACATTTTTGAAAAAAAAAAAATTTTTTTTATTTATAAAAACTCATGTTGCACTCTAACCATGCAATATGAAAAAATCTGAAAAAAAAAAAAAAATTCAAAATTTTTTTTTGGGAAAAATCTCATATTGCACTCGAACCATGCAATATCAGTTTTTATGATGTCGTCATGTGACTGATTCTGGCCAATCAGCATCACGCTAGCAATAGTAGTCATGTAAGGAATTTTAATATTTTTTCTAATTTTTTCAAAAAGTATAGACTATCTATCAATGAGAACAACAAAAGGCACAGCTAGACCATATCGGCCACATCTGTACCAACTATCATCCATGCACATGCAATAGTGACTGAGTCCTGGCCCAGAAACAAATAAAAAATGATTCTTGCATTTTATTAACTATTTCAAAAAGTATGATATTTATCCAACACACTATCAAAAGGCACAACTAGACCATACATGCTCTAAATGTACCAAATTTCATCCATATAAATTCAATGGAGGCCAAGTGCTGCCCTGGAAACGATCTTTCCGCCTGCTGCCCGGCAGACAGACAACATTTTACCCAAGTGATAACAATACCTTCTGCGAACTTCGTTCGCTGAAGGTAAAAACATTTAGTGGTTATTAAGTTTATCGGATTTTTGATCATGGTTGTAGATGTCAGGCCACAAAAAAATAAAAATTAATTACAATAACTGACAATTGGATTATACTGACCTGGGAGCATATATGCAAAGTAGGACTGGAAAATTGCCCACGCAAAACCAATGCCAACATTGCCATTGGTTTGGGAATATCCAGGGTTCAGTTGAGGCCCTGCAAAGAAGAAAAGGTTTATGTTTAATACTGTTTATCACTATCATGAATTTTAATCTTCCAGCCAGCAAGTCGGGGTGATCTAAATAGGGCAGGCCATCTTTTAGTACATGACAAACTTGTGTTGTGGCGCCACTGTTAGTAGGCAAAATGATGGGAGACGTAGTGACCTGTCAAGCAAAATTGGCTCTCCTGACCACAATATATATCCGATTTACAAAATAAAAAAGCATCATGGAGAAAATTATATTTTCTACCACTTTTACTAAGAAATATATTGGCTTCTTCAAGACATTTTGTGCAGTCATTGCCATTCAGCAAAAGAAATTTCATTTTGCACATTTTCACTTTTGGAAAAAAATAATTTCTCTGGAATGATTAAAGATAGAAAGATAGTTTTGATATTAAAAGATGTCTATATTAAAGGGAAAGCCTGAGTAAACATTTCATGCTCCTACAATGTAACTGTATTGGCTTTTTCAAGACTAAGCATTAAGTAAGCCAAAAATGCCAATTTTTGCGTTTTTTTTAGATTTTTTGTCTTCGGAGGAAAAAGTCCGGAATGATGTTTCAGTAAAAAATTCAAAACCAAATCAATGATCAAGGACTATACTTGCAGAGTCTAAAACTGTAAAAAAAAATATTTAAAGTCCAATGGTTGCTGATTTATGAGAAGATACGTTTTAACATACACAAACTGAGTTATGACGTCAAAATGCCAATATTTGACATTTTTCGAGGTAGTCTTGTTTTCAGAGCTCTAAAGTGTGAGAAAAAATGTCAAACAAATCAAACATCAAGGGCTATACTTGCAAATTCTCTAAAAATGTATAAGAATAATTTGAGTCTTTCAGTTACAGATTTATAGTCAGATATATGTTTCAAAATGCACAAGCTGAGTTATGACACCAGAATTCCAATTTATGACTTCTTTTTTTTTTTTTAGAAATTCTTGTTTTCAGAGGTTAAAAGAGGAGGGGAGAAGGGGAGAAGAGGGAGATGGAGAGAAGAAGGAGGAGGAGGTTGGAGATGATGAGAAGGGGGACAAAGGAGGTAATGGGAGGAGTAGGAGATTGGAAGAGAAGTAGGAGATAGGAGGAGATGGAGAGGATCAGATGGGAGAAGAGAGAAATGCTAGAAGTGGAAGGAGGAGGGGGGAGGAGGAGATGAGAGAAGAAGGAGATGGTAGGACAAGAAGAAGGAGTTAAGAGAAGAAGGGAGGAGGAGATGGGAGGAGGGAGAGAAAGAGGTGACAGGAGGAGTAGGAGGAGATGGGGGAGAAGTAGAAGGAGATAGGTAGAGGAGGAGGATGCACAATTGCACATGTATACCAATAATACTCCGTAGACAATACAAGCCCTGATCTTAAAAATTGTCCCAATATCATGATAGGATGATCACCAAGGCATTCTACAAAAGATAAAAGAACTAATTTCTACCTAACTTCAAGATGGCCACCAAAATTAAAGATGGCTGCCTGATAACAAGTATCTTTTCCCTCTATTTTAGCTATTTTAGATCTTTTTCGCGCCTCGCAGTCACAACAACAGCTGTAGCAACCAATACAGCAGCAGTCACTACAGCAGCAACTCCCATAACTCCTGGCAGGGGCGTAGATTTTTCATTTTTGTAGGGGGGGATAATTTCGGGGATCGCAAACTTTGTCGCAGTAGTAGATTTCCAGGGCCACTCTAAGGCCCAAAAGCCAATATATTACAGATTTTAGAAGGTTATTTTTGAGACTTTTTTTTCCACACAATATGCAACTTGCATCATGGAAAATTGCTAAATTGATAATTGTCAACACCAAGTATTGATAATTTTTTGAAATTCTAGGGGGGGATGATCATATGATCATCCCCCCCAGGTTCATCCTAGGGGGGGATGCATCTCCCCCATCCCCCCCAGGATCTACGCCCCGGACTCCTGGTAACTCCAGTAAATCCCACAACTGCTGGTAACCCTTGTCAACTCTTATATATCCCATAACTCCTGGAAGCTCCTGGTAACTCCCACAACTCCCGGTAACTCCTATCAACTCCCGTAGCTCCCGTAACTCCCATAACTCATGTAACTACCGTAACTACCGTAACTCCCTGAAGTTCCAAATGGCGGCTCCGTTTGAGAGTTATATGATAAAAATGACTTTAATCAAACAAATTTGTTTATGCCATTGATATTTTCATATTATATTGAACAAATTCCGTTCTTGCTTCTTTTCTCTTTCAGAGTGGTAAAAGAAATACCCTAATTTCAAACCTATTTAAAGACAATAACAATAAAATAAAGAATGCATCTGATCTGGAAGTTTCTACAACTGATCACATGTACTTGTATCTGTGCATTCAGTACAGATAGTTCCTGAATTTAACTATTGAGCATGCTATGGACTGTCGTTAGATTGCTCTTCTCAGGGATGCAAAAGCAAGCAAGGGAGTGCGAAGTAGTCGATATGCTAGGAAGAACTGTAGGTGAGTGCAAAGGTGAGCATCAATTAAGAAAAAAATTTGGTTTGTACTGTACCTAGCAGCTTTAACACAATCTGATTAAGAATGTCATCATCCAGTTGTGAACTTGCATCCACTAATGGTATGGCTTGCAGATTAATGGGCCAATGAATTGTCTTGTCTTGAGCATCATCCAGAAGAGAGGCAGCATCTTTGTCCACAACAACCAGCACAAAGGTACTCTTGCTGTATAGTGTGTCAAATGCAAAGAGCCTGAGAACTGACATCAGGTATACACAGAAGATGTCATTCTTCAAAGACTGAGATGATACAACTACAAAATATCCTTTGTACTTTGGATACTCCTGCAAGAGAAATTAAGGAAAAATAAATTAAAAATCTTCATTCAAATTACATTGTATATGTAACCTTTATATTTGTGATAAGATAATTTTGTAAATACCATACAGATTATTTGTATGCACTCATTTCTTGCTATACCAACACATATTTCCTTGTCTGTAAATTGTTCTATTTGTGCTTCATAAAGTTTTCTCGAATTTTGTGATCGATACCAATACATTTCTTTACCTGTATATATGATGGGTTTTCTATCGCTGCTTCATAAACTTTTCTTGGATTTGGTCCACTTTCAATAAAGTTGGTTATTAATTTCCCTTTTTGGTCATTGGTTTTGATCCACAAGCCACTGACTGAGTTTCGAAGCACTATGATATTTTTCCTGCTGTGTGTGTTTCTGAAACAAAATTATTTAAATTGTTCATCAACCCATATTGAACAGATTTGTTTCTTGGTACTCATTCACATACTCAACTATTACTCAGTTCTCTAGTAAAACGCAAGAATGTGAGGATAAGTAACTGTAAGTTAACACAAGAATTACAGGGCTCATAATTAGATTTTTTATAGATTCTTTTAAACAACGTTGAAATGCCTGACTCCTGAATCGTATTAAAGCAAGACACCAATCAGTCAGTCAGCTAATCTATCTATCTCTCTATCTATCCATCTACAGTCCTGGACAGAAATTCTGTCGCCAGCACTTGTCACAGATACAATTGTCAATAATTACTCAGCCTGCAGAGTGGAGAGCAGGCGGAGTATTGTGAGGGTGGTCACTTTCTGGGATCTCTGCTTTCGGGTTTGTGTGTTTGTTAATCGACCCCTGCCAACAATACTCAATGGATTTAGATTTCCTTTGGCACACTGTGTTCATTTGTACTTCACAATACCTGATTAAATTTTTGTAAATATGAGCTTTTTTGGCTCTACAATAAAGGAAAGTCAAAATTAGGCCTCTACCATGCTGCATGCACTGTAATGCAATACATGTCATTTTTACTCCTGCCCTTCAACTTTTAGTATAGTTTCAATTCAATTGCTACGTCTGTTGACAAATAAAAAAGATCTGAAGCTAATATTGATTGGATAAGCAGCCATTAATTGCATTTGATGATGATTACAGGAATTTGCGTTGAAGTTGACTTGTGCATTTCCATTTGTGAGCTCCAGGGCCCGTTTTCACCAACATGGTATTAAGAGTTGAGCCAGGTCTGAGCTAAGACCTGGTCTGGCTAAGCCAATCACTCAAGCGGAGCAGGTTCAAGGAATTTCAGTTAAGTGAAAGCTTACACATATTGTGATAACAGATCAGCTGTTACAAACACAATGTCTCAATATCCCAAACAAATGCAAAGATATGGCTACACAAAAGAGGGAGGGGCTTGTAAATTTTTATGATAGATAATTGCCGAACCAGTCTTGGTAAAAAAAAAACAAAGTTCAAAACTTCCCCCTTTTCCATTAACCAACCCAACCTATCATTGCTATCAAACAACACAACAACCTATGCTATGACTGTATTCTCAAAGTATCACAGTCTCTCGCACAAACATCAACTTTCATATATTTACTCTTTTGTCTATATTTAAGATGACATTCAAGGTGTTCATCACAGTCAACATTATCAACCTGCTCTACCCGAACCAAAATGAGTTCAAAGTTGGTAATTTAGATTTCCCACAATTAGCAAAATGTGACGAGAAGTCACATTTTGGTGACATCTTGGTGTTGAGGTCTCTAACCTGCTGTAGCGACATATTTTGAATTGCATCATCTAGACGGCATAAATTTCAGTAATATTTATTTGATTGCTGGCCCGAATTTTTAGCTTCATGTTACGTTCATTTTGATATCTATAAGAATCTTTGCTCTATGATTTACCAAAGTGTGTGAAATGGTGAAACTGGCCTCATTTGCATAACATACATGTGTGAAAACTTGTGTATTGGCCAGCTTTGGAAGTGTGTCTGACCTATTCCCTGGGTGAAAACAAATTCCTTCTTTTTTTATGTGCTAAACAAACTTTTATTTTCCAGTGTCATGTGCTGAACCTTTTTATTCATCAATAGCCCCCTCCCCTCATGTATTATCTGGTCAGCCCCAAGAGGCACCACTTTGACAGTTTGACTTCACTAATCTGTAAGTTGTCTAACAATAAATTGTCAACCACTGAACCTTGACTAGTCTATAGACTAAAACTCAGTTGGTGAAAGGGACTTCACTAAACCAGGTATAAGACCTGGACTAACTGTTAAAACTATCTTGGTGAAATCGGCCCTAGGTGTCTGCTGGTTGGCAGAGACAAATCATAGACTAATAGTCACAACTCATAGACTAAATAGTCAGTCCTCAATTAAACAGCTTCCCAAATATACTCTTATCACTGCAGTTGAGGGAGCTCAGCTAGCCAAGGATATGGCTATCACAATTCCAATAATTCAAAGACCAGATAGACTGGGATTTCAAGATGGTAACTTGCAGATGGTAATAATTACAAACAAAATATGTATGGTTCACAGATAGATTAGAAGATGATTTATTGAAGGTGACAGCAGGTTATATAGCAATATTAACAAACAGGTAATTGGAGGATGGCAACAGCCAATCAGAGTACAGTATTGAGACAATGGGGCAGTGCCCCTATGCATTGTATAAACAGTATGTGGGTTCAGTGATTCTGGAATCCAGGTTTCATAACCAGAAAGCTGCTAATTGTTAAAGTGCAATTAACTTCCCTTAGATAATTGTTACAAGCTTTTATCCCCCAATTTATCTTAATTCCCAATAGAAAGAATGCTGGATCACAGAGAATTGTCAGATGCCTTGGTTGGCAAGGCCTTTGTGTTGGGGCTTAAGGATAGCCCCAAAATAGTAAATGGTACAACAATATAGAGGATTAAAATTAGGGCTCTTTGTGTAACTTGCTGACACAAAGGGCAAAGGTATGTGTGAATTAGCTTCAATTATTTGGTCTCTTAAATGTGGACAATTCTCTGGACTGGCAAACTTGTATAATGCATTAAATGCATGGAAATTACTCTTGGCCAAAAATGTACCACACTTAAATGTAGACAAAAAGATATTACCCAACTTTTGGATCCAAGCCTCACTGATCAAGGTAAATACATAGAAATGCTGTAGGGAAGCTCTAGGCTATAGATCTAAGAAATATACATAAAATGATATTCACAATTGCATGTCTGCTTTTACATTGGTTATAAACTGCCCCAGCTGTGTGATACAAGTATACAACATTTTCCTTTAACCAGCAAAATTTAAATACAGTGAATAAATGACAATTTGTAACTGATAAAAGACTCTAAAGATGTAAATCCTACTTACAGTACGACCATCTTAAAATTGCTCAACATAGTGATCCGTAGTGATCCAGAGTGGTCCGGATAAAGAGTGATCTGTAGTGATCTGAGATGATACAACTCTATCATTTGTGATCTGCTAATCCACTTTTAGTGAAAATCAATCTTGTCAATTATTTAGGATTATAAGTCAAAGAACAGATCAAATCCATCAAACAATTGAACATATTGATTAAGGAAACATATCCAGAAGTTACTATTTATCAATATTAATTTTGATTAATAGATACAGATCACATCAGATCATTCCAGATCGATCACTCCATATCAACCAAGATCGCCATGGATCACTACAGATCGATAGATAAGTGTCGATCCAAACTGACGTGCCATTTTATGATGGTTGTACTGTACACAAGCAGGGTTACCAGCAATAGGCTTAGTAATAGGCTTATTCTTCAGTTATACAATGATAGGGCTTTCAAAGCCATTATCAATAATTCCAATTGACACCCTAGTTGGTGGACAATGGACAGTAATCCACAGTAATCTATAATACGATGTGTAAAATCTTTTGATGCTTTACAGATGCACAAACATGAAAAAAATTAAAATTTGACACACAGAGACATTAAAACATGCAATACAATACACAAACATCAAACATACAAAATATAAAACATATAATAAAATTAATACATAGACTTGATAGACAGACGTCAAACATGCAATTAAATCAGTACATAAAAAAATCGAACATACAAAACAGGCAATAGTAACTCTAGATGGGGGTACTAAGATAGCAGTAATGGCTATCAACCTCCATCCTACCAATTGACAGGTACCAGATGACTAAACTTAGGATTAAGTTGCAACCTAACTTATGACATCTAAGTTAATCTGTCCCATGCAATTGTTTATTACTAGGGTGGTTTCATGTGTGGCACAGGGGACTAAATTGAGGATCAAGCTGCCTACCTCTAGAACTTGTGACATCCCAATTGACCTGATGCTCAACACATAAATATAAAATGTTTGCTAATTTAGCTAATACAGGTACTCAGGGGGTGACTAAGCTGATGCCTAGTTCTCACGACGACGTAACAGAGGGTTTAAGCGACGGCGTAGAACGAATTTCCAGGAAAGGGCAAAGATTTGAGCATGTACGCCGTCAATTTTGGCTCGACAGCGAGACATGAACAGCATGCGCCGTGTTAAGAAGTCTTGCTACGCAATTCCTAGAAATTTGAGGATGCAGGAAAAAAAGTTTCAGCCGGCTGAATCTTTGCGAGGGAAGAAGTGGCGATGCAAGAACAAGCGAATCAAGAAATCATTGCGCGTCGCAGGTTTTTAAAGGTTCAGCGCGCCAAGAACAGCTTCGCTGTGGCAACAGCAGCGTAGCAGAAAGCTCTTGCCTCATGGCATGTGTTTCAGACACACGTCGAGGGAAGTCACATGTTCGCCGCACGTGTGAGGGTCCTCGCCGCGGCTTTTGGACCCCCAACGCAGCAGGCAGGGTGGCGCCTGAGTGCATGCATTGTTCTATCTTTAGTATCAACCCTTTGTCTGCGTGTCAACTTCTTGCTGGGCTGCGGCTGGCGCAGCATCAGCAAAGAAGGGGGGGCGAAGCAAGGGAAAAGAGCTGGTCTGCACCCTGCATATATATAGAGGGGGCCAGTTTAGAGCACCATACCCACCCAGATCATCGACCAGAACACACCTAGAATCTACGACACTCAACTGCTACATTTGCTGCTACATTTCGACCGCTCGGCACAAAAAGGAGCTTTTAAGTGGAAAAGTGTGATTTTGAGAAAAAGGCCTTTTTGTTTTGAACAGTTGTCTTCAGTTCTGGCTTGGTGAGTACTGGTCCGATTTGAATGATTTTGGTATGTGTATGAATATGGCCATTTTATACAACTATATTAAAAGTAATTATACTAATATGGTTATTTTTCATGAAATAAGACCAATGCTCCTTCTTGCATCAAAGAAAGCATTATCAGGCGGCGAAAAAAGGGGCATAGATGCACTAAGCTCCTTAGACCCAGAAGCCGTTTAATTTCAGTAAAACAGATGGCTTGACAGTTCTTTGAATGGCTAAGCCGGCTAGCCATTTTTGATAACGGCTGATTACGGCTCACAGATGATGTGGCTTGAAATGGCTTAGAGTGGCTAAGTCACCATAACATAGGTGAGGCTCTGGATGGGGCAGTTATAGGGGATGGGGAATTCAAAAGTAAAATGGCCGAGGGACAGGTATTCAAAAGTATAACGGTCAAGGGACATGGGGGACATTAAACCCCATCCAGAGCTGAGGGACATGGAATTCAAAATAACGCTTATCAATGAGACATTATGCTATACTTTAAGAATTTTCAACAATTGTTATAAGTGTACATGCATAGGCATAGGATAGACTCTCCATTAAGGGGGGGGGGGCAGTCCATAATTGGGTCAATGGGGCTCTCTGCCTGAATTTCTCAAATCTTTGTCAGAATGCAATGTCAATTTAAAAGGTTGCCAGATTTTTTTAGAGGAGAGACTACCCCTTGATTTCTACGTCTATGCTTAAATGTTTATCAGGAGATACCTCTGAGATAGACCTTGAAGAAGTACCAATCTGCCACATACTCAAATCTATATATATACTATGAGGTTATACCATGGGTGGAGGCAGTATATCCCTGGTATAGTCACCGAAGATCCAGTATATCCCGAGACCCGAAGGGTCGAGGGATATACGGGGTCGAGGGTGACTATACCAGGGATATACTGCCGCAACCCATGGTATAACCTTTTTATCCCATGTCTTTTTTTTTAATACTTTTATTTTATATCAATATAAAACAGCTTGAAACACTTAATGTGAATGCAGTTGTGCTACAAAAAAATCAATAATCTTAATTGGTTGTACTTAATTGCCTTAAATCATAACAATCAAAAAAGATGCTGGCTTGTTATTATGTTAATAAGCATGGTATACAGAGGGTCATGTACAACGTCTTTTTGTTTATTGTGGTATGTAAATCAGGCAATGCTGTTTTCTGATTTGCCAGTTTCAGTATATCCCTGTCATCTAATGAATAAATTAGTATAGCCCTCGTAGCCAATTTATTGAAGAGCTCTGATTGGGTGTACAGATATTTGTCCCTCTCGATACACACATATTTCCCTCTCTTATTTGGTATTTACCAGGGAAAACCTCAGTATCAGGGAGAAAAGTTTGCTAGACATGGGATAAATCTATATATACATTCAAACTAAATGCTAATGAGATGCAAATTAGGTCATACCACGTCACACGATGGTTGCCAGCTAAAAACTCCCTTCACAGGCCTGTCCTTCCCCTACGAGGGGTTTTCCATAAGTTCTGTCCAACTAGTCATAACTTTTGCTATATTATACACAGATACATGAAATTTTGGACAGTTTATATTGAGGTAATATGCAATTGGTTTGCAAAATATTAGATTCTAGAAATAAAAATAAATGGTTATTCTGTTACCATGGAAACCTGAAGTCATGGAATGCGGCCCAGATTTTGTGGTAATTTCATATTATTAGCTCAAAACCTGTCCGCGTAACTGGCTTCACTTAATAAATCAAAGCATATTAATATTTTTTTTCTTCTAACAATCAATGGGCTCATTTTGAAGAACTAAATAACAATAGAAACAAGGTTACCGAAAATATTTTAGTCAATTAATCATCCTTGATTCAGTAACATCGGGTTTCAGTGAGATGAGCAACTTTGTGATTAGTAAATGAGATTACAGACATCTATGAAATTCATATAATTTGCTTGAAAAATCTGACAGAGAGAGTAAGAATCTTCTTAAATATACATACAAGGAAGATAGAACGAGTAATAAAACCATCTGAACCTTATATAGGTTTTCTTGAAGGAATAGAAGACATATGCGTTTTTCCAGTTCTTGGATTCTGTGATATCTCCGAAACTATCCTCAACCTGAAGACACAGAGATATGCTTTTAAAGGGAATAAAAGTATGAATAAATACTAATGTACCTCCAATTGATCACTTGGGGATGTTGTGAAATTATGATGCTTGTTTTCCACAAGTTTCCAGTCGAAAATCTCTCAAAATGATTAACTTTTTTGACAAGACATTTATGTTACTGTCTGTTTTCGTGCCCTGGGCTGCATTTCAAGACTTCTGGTTTCCATGGCAACAAAATCAAGCATTATTTGTATTTCTGTGATCTGATTTTTTGGTGATCAATTGCAAATTACCTTAGTATTAACGAACCCAAATATCATGTGTCTGCATAAAATATTGCATGCTTAAGTTAAGGCCAGTTGGACCGAACTTTTGGAAAACCCCTCGTACACCCTTCACCTACCCTTCTTTCACCCTGTTCTTCTTCTGATGCCATCATAAATTGCTGTTTCCCTTGCTGTTTAATGCACTTTCTGTGTAACATCAAAGGTAGTTCCCTCTCTCTCCACCAGAGCTCCTCTTATGCAAATTACCTCTTAGGTCAGAAATTGTTCGACCCTAATATGTTATGCCAGATGGCAGCACCATCTTAATCTCATGGAAATACAGTACTTGACTTACAACTTTTCATCAACATCCTATCAAAATTTCCATTCACCTGTTCATTCCCTTATTGGTTTCTGTGATTTCAATGGGCTTTACTAGTCTATATATATTGCAGCTGCAATGTAAACTTCTAACTTTAATAAATTCACTGGGCTTCATCTGCAAACTCAGGAAGGTGCTTCAGTAATGCTTCATGCAATTTCCAGACCAAATCTACTTTTTGGCAATTTTAAAAATACCACATGCATAAATTTGAAAGAACAGTATGTTCTTACTGTTTTTAAAAAACATTCACTCAACTCAGTAGTGAGGCTGATATTATTTCACAATTAGGCCTACAATAATGCAAATATTAAATTACCTGAATATGCTCATCACTCAGAATTAACTCAAAACTCAGTAATATAACTACAGCATGCTAGGGTCTATGGGATTTTACGAATGCCTATAATATAAGACAAATAAGAGCAAGTATTTTACTGTTGTGAATGTTGATAGGCCTAAAGTCAACTTTCATCAAAAATATCTGTAACATTTTATAGTTTATACTGCAGTTTGGTCTAGCTAGCGTCATCCCATGTTGATAATGTTTATACCTTTGCAATCGTCTTTTCAAGACGATTCCGCTGATACCAAATATGCCTAGGAAAAGTTAAGACAAACGGCTCACAAAATTAATGACTGCTCATGGCTTGAAATAGCTGAAAGATTTTTCAATTTGCTCAGCCAAAAGATTATAGTGGCTGGCGTGGCGGCTGCTGGCGGCGGCTTCGGGGACTAAAGCTCCTTTTTGCGCCGACTGGTTTCTGTAGTAATTTGGAGCAAAAAGGAACTTAGAGCTAATACTTTTACTATCATTGTTAAGTAAGTTTCAGCGCCAAAAGGTGCATAACAGCACTATGCTCCTTTTTGCATTGGGTTAGCTCAACTACGTCCCTTACTGTATTGGCTACTTTTTCTAATGGCAGAGACAACAACGACCAACAAAACATTATCATCCTGTACTTTGACCTGCTATATCTCCTTTAGTATTACTCACTTTGTTCTAATATTCACAGACATTAATCTTGAGGTCTTGAACTTTCAAAAAATGCAATAATTCAAAAAGGGACTTAGTGGCACTAAGTCCCTTTTTGCGCTCAGCGGTCGATTTGTTGCTACAATTGCTAGTACTTTTGCTGCTACTTTTTGCCAACATGGGACCAAAGAAGAAAAGAGGGACCGTCATGAGGGCACCAACCAAACTCAGCACGAGGTCTACACTGCACACTCCTGGCAGCACTCCTGCTGCAACCCCAGTGACAACTCCAGCTGCAACTCCTCTCCATGACCCTTCAGATGCTGCAGTAGAACCCTTCTTCACCACAGCCATGGCAGACATCTCTCTATCTGGACTCTGCACCTCCACTACAGCCAAAGATGTCAGCCAGACGAAGACATCTTCAAGCAAAGCCCAGTCTGCTCCCAAGGGTCTTCCACAGCCTGCTGCCAAGTCCACTCCAAAGAAGACTCCAAAGAAGACTCCAAAGAAAACTCCAAAGAAGACTCCAAAGAAGACTCCGAATTGTTTTTGCTTGTATTGTTGATTTATACGAGGTTTTGGAGTACATACTATATCAAGTAGCATTCGAGCCACACTGCCCATCCTCAGTTAAATAGACTGGCCAATTACAGAACTTATGCATTTGACAATCGTATTAATGAACCAATTTACCAGACGCATGCGCAATACCATCAGATTCTACTCCAAAGCAGTGTGAGCAGTCACAGAAGAGCCAGCTCGAGAGAGGCCAACAACCATCGATTTCGGCCTAAACTGTCTACAAGTCTACAAGTCTACAAGTCTACAAGTCTACAAGACTGCAAAGCCACAACAGAGCCAGCCTGATCTTCAAGATGTCATTTTGGACGACACCTTCGAGGAGGAAGACCACCATTCGTCTGATGATGAGGGCCCTACAGCTCCTGAAGCCAAGTCCAAGGGCAAGAAGGGCAAAGGGAAGACCTGCAGGACCTCCCAGAAGAGCCATCACAGTCCAGACCTGACAGCCAGCAGTCCCAAGTCTTCCCTGGTGTGCCAAAGCCTGGAGCCGTGTCAAAGAAGAGAAAGGCCACAGATGACGGCATGACCTCCGCCATGAACGTCATAGCTGGCAGCATGCACGCCATGACCTCCTCCAGGAAGACCTCTAGAGGCTCAGGCTGCAGGATGTGCCCCGACTACCAGGAGTTGGACGACGATGAGGAGTCCTGGAGAATCAAGTGCCAAGACCTCTACAACGTCGGACGTCACTGCAGCCCTCAACTGAGACAGCGAATGGTGAAATCGATTGCAGAGACTGCCATTTACTGGGACAAGCAGAGGGAGATGGAATCCGCAGCCGCCAGACAAGACCTCAGGAGGAAACCTTCCAGCCTCTTCAGCTTCATCAGCGCCAGCAGATGCCACCTCCTCTTCCTCCTCCTGCGACGTTTGTGCCGTCTCATCACCAGCAGCACCACCAGCAGCACCACCAGCAGCACCACCAGCAGCACCACCAGCAGCACCACCAGCAGCACCACCAGCAGCACCACCAGCAGCACCACCAGCAGCACCACCAGCAGCAGCCCCACGCTTCCAGCAGCCATCACTTCCAGCACCAGCAGCCAACGCCAGGAGGATCCAGCCAGACTCCGAGCTACACCATGATGCAGCCCAGCCCAGGATCCTTGACACTGATGCTGACTGAGAACCCCGAGAAGTACGGCTACCCTAGACCCAGCTATGGTCAACCGATGGCCCATCAGCAGCAGCAGCAGCACCAGCCTTCCCCTTCACACAGTTGGAGTGAGACTGTCCTTTCTCCACAGAAGTAGAAGATGAGCAGCAAAGACAACAAAAAACCCTTGGCCCTTTTAAGGGCCACCAAATCCTCCCAAAAGGGCAGGCCACGTACACATCCTATGTTGACAAAAAAAAGAGCTTGTGTTGACCGAAAAGAGCCAAAAAGAGCAAAAAAAACGTTGACAATCCCCCCAAAAAAAAGTCTGGCCTGGCCTTCATTAAAAGTCATCACCGTCATAAAAGCAAGGTGCTAGTTCCCCCTTTGTTTGACCAAAAACCTACCAAGTGCTCCACTAGTACAAGTGCTGCATTCTTTGGTATAAACATATTTTTATTGCACTAGTAGGGGAGACCGGGGCTGGTTGTCACAGGGGCAGGTTGTCACAGTGTGTAAAACTTAAACATGCTACTATTTCTATATAAAGCATGCAGGAGCACTGCCGTTCTCTATGAATGGCAAAACAGACAGACAGACAATAGACGTTTATTTACATAATGAAAATAAATATATACACATTCATTTATAGGACCACACATATATGCAAAAGAAAAGAGACAAAAAACTTTCATTATGCAGGGAGATTCCTCTAAGGCCAAAAAGTGGCCGCTATCAAAAGGGGAGTGACTTAAACCTATCTGGTGAATATATACCTATATCAATCGAAATCTTGATGTGATATTGGACATTTTTAAAAATTCAGAATTCGTGGCAGGTTGTCACACTTTCGGGGCAGGTTGTCACACTCTCGGGGCAGGTTGTCACACTTTTGGTTATGAGCTCGAATGCAGGAAGTGGAACTCTGTAGGGCAAATCTTGACCAAGAAAAGTTTTTTTGGACATATGAGGAATCCTTTACTTGCCAAGTGAAGACCTTAACAAACATGCTACTGTGTACAAAAGTGCTGCAAATGAAGGCTTACCAATCAGTATGAAAGCATTCTGATACGGAGTAGGATTTTTACGATTTTTTTGGAAAATTTTACATATAAATTTGAAATCGATTTATTTAAACACAATGCAATATCTGCATACATCTTCAGTCATCAATAGCATGTATAAAGCACAAATTTATATTTGTGTTAGTTTTTTTGGTTTAAAAGCCTGGTTCTAATAGGTAACAACCAGCTCCAAAAAGTGTGACAACGTGCCCCGCCTTTTTGTGACAACCTTCCCCGACTGATGAAAATTCCAAAAACGGGTGACCAAGGCCGTTGTTATCAAAATTTTCACTATTTGTTCTAATGATGATTTAAAGAAATGTTTATATGGTAAGTGTATTAACTGTATCTTTTTCAACAATTATTTGATAAAGACTAGCATTGCATGCAAGTTAAAGGTAAAAAATTACTTTTTGTGACAGGAAATTTTTAACAGTCCTTGTGCCTACCAGACTCCCTTCCAGGGGTCAAGATTTTTCAAAAAGACTCCAGTGGGTTATAAAAGCAAAAAACAATGATTGGTTGAGCTGTGTGACTCCATAGTTTAGTGCAATAAAAAGTGTGACAACCTGCCCCTGTGACAACCAGCCCCGGTCTCCCCTACAAGTGCATAAATTTCTTAATTAAAATGTAATGCACTAGTACAAGTGCTTTGGTTTTAAAACTTGTGTTGCTTGCACAAGTACAAGTGCATCACTTTGTAATATAACTTGTCTAGGACAAGTGCTTTTTACCTTCAGCGAACGAAGTTCGAAGAAGGTATTGTTATCACTTTGGTCAAAAGTTGTACGTCCGCCGGGCGGGCGGTCGGGCGGCGGGCGGATAGATAGTTTCCGGGCCAGAACTCAGCCCCTATTGCACATATATGGATGAAATTTGGTACACATGTAGCATGTATGGTCTAGTTGTGCCTTTTGATGGTTTGATTGATGGATATTTAGTACACTGTGAAATATTGAGAAAAATATAAAAAATATTTTTGTTCGTTTCTGGGCCGAAACTCAGTAACCATTGCATGTGCAAGGATACAATTTGGTACAGATCTGGCCTATATGGTCTAGTTGTGCCTTTTGATGGCCTCATTGGTAGATAGTCTACTTTTTCTAAAAATGAGGAAAAATAGAAAAACATGTATTTTTTGGTTTTCGGGCTAAGTCTCGGTCAATTTTGCATGTAAATGGATGAAGTTTGGTACACATATAGCCTGTATGGTCTAGTTGTGCCTTTTGATGGTCTGATTGATAGTTATTTTATACTTTTTGAAATAATAAAAAAAATATAAAAGTTATTTTTGTTTCTTTCTGGCTAAGTCACCATTGCATGTGCAAGGATGAAATTTGGCACAGATGTGGCCTATTTGGTCTAGTTTTGCCTTTTGATGGTCTCATTGATAGATATTCTATACTTTTTCTAAAAATGAGGAAAAATAGAAAAATATGTATTATTTTGTTTTCAGGGTTGAGACTCAATATTGCATGTTAATGGATAAAGTTTGGTGCACATATGGCCCATAGGGTCTAGTTGTGCCCTTTGAAAGGTCTGTGGAAAATAAATGCTTTTTGAAAGATTGAAAAAAAAAAAACAACAGAAAAAATTTTTTTTTGTTTCTGGCCCAAGACTCGGTCACTATTGCATGTACATGGATAAACTTTGGTACACATATGACTTATGTGGCCTAGTTGTGGCTTTTCATGGTCTGACTGATACATGGAAATACTTTTTGTAATATTGAGAAAAAATATTAAAAACAGTTTTTTTCTTATTGGACCCAAAACTTGCCCACTATTGCATATGCAGCAATGAAATTTCCAACACATATCACCTATACAATGTAGTAGTGCTTTTTGATGTGTATTTAACACTTTTTGAATGATTGGAAAAGTTTGAAAAAAATGTGTACATGCATAAAACCGTACAATAATATCAGTAAATTGGTTTAATAAGGCCTTTCCCTGCTTTTACAAACCCTGGCAAGCAAACGAGCAGATGTCAGGGCAGTAGCCAAATAGAGATAATAGGTCATGACTCGACCACTACTGCATACCTATAATATATGCAATTTGGTCAATGCAACAATTCTATGGTGTAATTGTAATCTTCTAAAGGTGTTATTCGCTGAAGGTTTGCTGCTGCGCAGCCTATGTTTTATGGTTAGAAAAGGGATAGACAGATAGATAGATAGATAGATAGATAGATCGATAGATAGATCGATAGATAGATCGATAGATAGCTAGATAGAAGAAAAAATGTGCACGTCGCATATACAATGTGGCATAGAAAAACAAGTGATCGTCATGTTGCAGGAATGACACTTGCATAGATAGATAGACAGACAGATAGATAGATACACAGACAGATAGATAGATGGATAGGCAGATAGATAGCTCGATAGATGGAACACAATGCTCGTTACATATATACACTGCAGAAAACAAAAGCAGTTGTCGTCACTTTGCAGGGATTGGACTTGGATAGATAGATAGATTAATTTTTGGGCTTGTTTTGTCAACATAGGATGTGTACATGGCCAGCTCAATTGGGAGGATTTGGTGGCCTTAAAAGGGCCTGGGGTTTGTTGTTTTGAATAGATAGTCTGCATCTTCTTCAGATTTTGTCCAACTGCCAAGGGACACTTCTGCTGGACTGTTGACATAGGCATGTAGGTAGTCTCGAGCTGCCTTGGAATCTCTGGGGGCATTTCCGTGTCGAAGTGGTTCTTCTAGGTCATGCAATTGACCGTCTCCTCTTCAAACTCCTTCAGTGACGTCATGTGTGTGTGGATCTTCTCTGTCCATGACTTCATTGTCACGGGCATGGTGGACGCCTACTCTGTCTCGCAGAATGTTGTGTAGAACACAAGCAGCCATTGTAATGTATGTCACTCTTGTAGGTCGTTGGGGCATGGTGGTCAGGAAGCATCTGAACCTGTGTGACAGCAGACCGAAGGCATTCTCCACCACTCTCCTGGCTCTTGAAATCCTGTAGTTGTAGACTCTGGAAGCAATTTCAAGGTTCCTTCTTGGCACTGGTTTGAGCAGCCATGTCTTCAGGGGAAATGCCTCGTCACCCACGATGTAATATGGGAAAGGATTGCCTTCTGTGCCAGGTAGAGGTTCTGGAGGTGGTAGGCCTAGTTCTCCGTCGTCTAGGAGTTGTCGAAGTGTTGTGTCCTTGAAGACGCCGCCATCAGATGCACTTCCTTGACAGCCAGCCTGCACATAGATGAACTTGTAGTCGGCATCAACGAGGGCCATCAGGACAATGGAATGAAATCCCTTGTAGTTGTAGAACAAGGAGCCTCCTTGCCTGGGACATCGGATTGCGACGTGCTTGCCATCCAGAGCTCCAGTCCAGTGAGGCAAGTTCCATCTCGTCTCAAAGGCCTTGGCTATCTCCTTCCATCTTTCAGGCTGTGTGGGTAGTGCCAGCTGTCTTTCGAAGGCATGAGCGATGGCAAGGCACACCTCAGGGATGGAGTTGCAGATGGTGCTGGAAACCATTCAGAAAGAATAAGCAAGGGATTTGTAGCTGTATCCTGTCGCCATGTACCACTGGGTGACAGCCAACTTCAGACCAGGTTCCAAAGCCTTCCTCAAGTTTGTGTCTTGCTTAGTGATGAGTCTGGTTGGAACGTCGGTGAGGCAAGAGAGGCGGAACTCGGCGAAGAAAGGTTATGCAGCGCCGCTGACACCTCAAGACTCACCGAGGCTACAAAAGTTAATCGCCGCACATGGCACTAATTGAATACGTAACATACTCCATCCTACGATCTTCGCCACAACTTTCCAAGAAATGACTTCTTATGCCACGCCGCGCTTAAATCGCAGTCTTGAGAACTAGGCATTAGGATTAAGTCCCAGCCCAACTTATACCATCTAAACGGACCTTCCCAAGATTTTACTACACAAATCACCATGACAAAAATGACATACAAACAGTTTTGATAAATACAATGATTTTGAATAGGCCTCTTGACAGCAATATAAAGAAATAAACCATGCACAAGTTGACCCACACAATGGCATAATACATGTAATTCATTCAAAATATGCAGGCCTTGCAACACATAAAACACCTAAAACAACATACAGGTAACAATAAAACGTCACATGATTAAACAACAGGTAATCATACCGGACAAAAAAAAAAAAATTTTTACAATTGAAAATGTTAAAAAAATAGATATATATTGTTTAGTTTGCCACTTCATGTCTAATCACAATCTTCATTGATTGGAAGAAGGCAAATTATGACACAATTGGCATCCTTTTATCCACTAAATAATTTGGCAATGGTGGAGTAAGACTTCCAGCAAGACGAAAACCACTAACGAACTGGAAGTCATCTCCTGTACCCTCTGTCCTGCTACTAGGACAACTTTTTACATTGATCTATAACAATAGTTGTTTCAATTGTAATAATATGTTTATATTTATAATTTTGTACATTAAACTTGTTAAGTCATGCTGACTCAGCAAATTCCACCCAAATAAAATTCTACAGAGAGTGTCATGACTGCAAATCTCAAATGACACATAATTATACTTGGAGTCGCACAGCATCTCTTGGACCTGGCTTGTTGACTCCAAATATTAGTAAAATATAATTCACAGTAAGTCGCACAGCATCGCTTGGACCTGGCTTATTGAGTCTAAATTTCAAATAATATAAAATTGTACACGGAGTCGCACAGCATCGCTTGGACCTGGCTTATTGACTCTAAATTTCAAATAACATATAATTGTACAGGGAGTCGCCCAGCATCGCTTGGACCTGGCTTATTGACTCTAAATGTGGGTTAAAACGTGGTTTTGCACCCCTAATTTATGCACTAGATGATGCTTCACTGCGTACGGCTTATGTTAATTGCGTACGGCTTATGTTAATTGCGTACGGCTTATGTTAACCTAATTTGTAAGTGCAGTAAATACAATTTTAAGTGAGGTCTTTGAGTGACAAAGAAAAGCTATCAAGATGACTGAATGTCATAAAAAAATTGTGCATGCAAAGATGCGTATGGAGACCTCAGCTGCTCTATTAGGAAGCACCTAAACTGGGTCTTGTTACATAAAATAATACAATGATACAATAAAATACATAAATGAGGCGCACTGAGGTGCCCTAGCCCTGTATAATACTCAATCTTGGAATGTTATAAATGATATAATCTGCAGAATGACAATTAATTTCAACCAAATGACAATCTCCTGGCTACAAAATGTTTGTCACAGCCAGGTCTAGTTCGAACATTAAATGGTCGATAAAATTGGCTGATCAGAGCTATTGATCAGACCTAGGGGCATCATTCCCAGAATGTTAACCTTTACATCACTTGAAATTGATATGACCACTGAATTTGAACCTCCATACCTGGAATTTCTTTTGAGCATGAGACAGGAACTCGTTGAGTTGGTCCTCGTTGAGCAGATCTCTGGTGAGTCGACCTGGTGGAAGTTCAGTCCTCTGACGATGGGATGACTCGGCCAATTCGAGCACAGCAATGTATCTGTTCAAGTCAGTAATGATTTCGATTAATGAGATTCGATGAGTGTTTTTGATTCCTGGGACTGTGATGTGACGTGAGCAAGAGACCAAGCATCATTGCTAGGTGGTCCCTCCTAATATCTTGAGTCTCAAGGTCTATCGACAGACCTGTGCGTTCCAGTGACTTAATTGAATTCATCCTGCTGTTGTTGATTCTTTTTTAAATTTTTGTTGTTGATTCTCTTCTTCAAATTTTCCTTTTCATATCAAATTTTCGTTTCCCAAGTTCTCCTCCATTTAGGACTGGAAGCATCCTGGTGATGCAGGAGCCATGTTGGACAGGTTTTAGATGCTCAATTCAAAATCTTGAAGCCCATGTGTTGGGTAAAAGTGATCTTAGAGCCTACAACTTCCAGCTAATGTAGCTCTTGTAGTACGTCCAATAATGCGTATGGTAAAAGTTTCAGTCTGTCAATACATCCATAACAAAAAAAAAAAATTGGCTTGTGTTATGTCCAATCTGAATTCACTTTTGTTGCTCCGGTAAGTTCACAAAAAGTTGACTCTGTTTAATCACTCAGGGTCACCATTGTGAGCTCCAGGTGTCTACTGTTTGACAGACAATTCATAGACTAATAGTCATGACTCCTAGACTAAATAGTCAGTCCTCAATTAAACAACTTCCCAAATATATATATGTGACTCTAATGACTCTTGCCTGATTTTAGGAAACAGATTTTCTGTTTTAAGTGACAATTTTAATCTTGACTGTGATTTAAATGTTTCTGATTTTAACTTATCAGACTGCTCTTCAAATATATGTGTTGATGCCAATGTTACAACAAATCATTGCAATGTCCCTGATGTTAATGCTATTGTAAATGCAGAACTTTGTGTCACCGAAGATACCGGCAACCGGAAGCTTGATGTTAAATCCTTATATAAGGTTAAATCAATTGTTGATGATCATTCTGGTATATCTATTGGTCATTTGAATGTACGAAGCCTTTTACCTAAAATTGAACAGATAAGATATATTCTTGAAACTGCTAACTTTGATGTATTATGTTTAAATGAAACTTGGCTTGATGAGTGTATATATGATTTTGAATTTATGGTTGATGGCTATTCAATTGTAAACAAACCTAGGAACAGACATGGAGGAGGCGTACTTATATATGTCAAACATGACCTAAAATTTAAACGAAGATTAGATCTTGAATTGAACGGTCTTGAATGTATTTGGCTTGAATTGTGTGTTGATAAATCACAAATCTTGTTATGCTCTATGTACAGGCCACCAAAAGAAAGCAACTTGTACTATGATAAAATGTGTGACTCTATTGAGAATGCTTGTATTGAAGACAAAATAATTGTGATAACTGGTGATCTGAATGTGAACTATACATTAGATGAAAACCTTTATAAAAACCCACTCTATCAAATAGAATGTTCGAATGGTCTTTCCCAAATAGTAGGCCTAAATGAATTTACTCGAATAACAGGTTCTTCAAAAACAACTATTGATGTTATACTCAGTTCACATAAGGAATTACGCAGGACCACAGATGTTATAAAGTTAAGCCTAAGTGATCATTATCTAGTTTACACAATACTGAACAAATGTAAGCCAAAATTAAATTAACAATCTCATAAAGAATTGAGGTACAGGTGTTACAAAAGTTTTGATGAAAATAAATTCCTTTGTGATATTATAAATTCGAAAACTCTCTCGGATGTTAACAATATTCCTGATGTAAGTTTAGCCTGGAAAAAATTCAAAGAGGAATTTTTAAAAATTTGCGACATCCATGCCCCATTCCGTATTTCCCGCATGAAAAAAGGATACAAACCATGGGTTACCCCTAATATTGTACAACTTATGTATCGCAGGGACTATTTGCATAAAGTTATGACAAGAAATCCTGATACTGACACTACCAATGAATTTAAGTCAATTAGAAATGAAGTAAATGTTCAGATTCAAGAATCAAAGAGAAATTATTATGACAACTTACATAAAGAATGTAAAAATAACTCCAAAACTTTAAGGAAGGAATTGAAAAAATTGACAGGAGGTGTACCACCTGAAAATGGGAACACATCGCTTACTGCTAGTCAGTTTAATGACTTTTTCAGTTCAGTTGGGCACAAAGTAACTGAACACTTATCCAGTAACATTAACTTGACGTGGAAAGGTCCAGAAAGTATATATAAATTCAAGTTTAATGGAGTCTCAGAAAATGAAGTCTTGAAATTATTAAAAAACTCAGTTTTTGCAGTTCAATGGATGTCCTGAACTTTGATTGTAAACTACTTAGAATATCATCTACTCATATTGTAAAACAATTATGTCATATTTTCAATTTGTCTTTAAGTAGTGGTATTGTACCCGATGAGCTTAAATATGCAAGAATCACTCCAATTTATAAAGGTAAAGGTGATATGAATGACACTGTAAATTATAGACCTATTTCTGTTCTTAGCTTTATTGTCAAAATTATTGAAAATATTGTCCAATGTCAATTTATGCGCTTCCTGGTAAATCATGATTTAATAACCCTAGATCAATATGCCTATCGTAAGTTTCATTCTACAGTCAATTGTTTACATACAACTACAGATGAATGGTTGCAAAACATTGATGATAAATTTTATACAGGTGTTTGTTTCTTAGACATATCAAAATGTTTCGACTCTATTAATCATAGTTTACTGTTACAAAAATTAATGAGATATGGTGTCAAAAATGTAGAGCATGACTGGTTTATATCTTACCTAAGCAATAGAAGTCAAAGTGTATTTTATAAAAATGAGCTGTCTCAGCCTAATGAGGTTGATATAGGTGTGCCGCAAGGATCAACTCTTCGGCCGCTTCTTTTCATGGTTTTTGTGAATGACTTACCTTTATTTATAAAAAATGGTCGCTGTACTATGTATGCAGATGATACTATAATTTATGTACAAGATGATAATGTCAAAAATGTCTCCTCAAAACTAAATGACGAATTAGCTGATGTTTTTGATTGGTATAGTGCCAATAGGCTGGTTCTTAATGCAGAAAAATCAAATTCTATGCTTATCGGGCGAAATATAGATGATTCGCATAGAAATCAACTCTTTGTTAACTTAGATAATACTAAATATCTTGGTGTCTACATTGACGAACAACTAAAATTTGAATTGCATATCAATGAACTTATTAAGAAACTGTCTGCCAAATTATCATGGTTATCTAGATTACGAACTATTGTCGCAAAATTCTGTTATTATGGCATGTGAGAGTAATGATGTACGCACAAGAATTAATGACATGATGAATACTCAGGTTCCAGAATGTAAAACTGATTTTATGAAGAAATCATTTATTTATAGGGGTTCCATTACGTGGAACAATCTTCCGGTTGCCACACAAAACTCAGGGATATTGCAACAATTTAAAAGAAATGCTAGAGGTGGTTTTTGTTAGTCATTGTATTTATCATGAATCTTTTTTTTTATAAACTACAATATGTTGTACTCGTTTTTATCTTATCTGGGCCACATGAAAAACATTGTATGGATGTGTCATCCAGTTAAAATATTTTTAAAATAAAAATAAAATAAATAAATATACTCTTATCACTGCAGTTGAGGGAGCTCAGCTAGCCAAGGATATGGCTATCACAATTCCAATAATTCAAAGACCAGACAGACTGGGATTTCAAGATGGTAACTTACAGATGGTAATAATTACAAACAAAATATCTATGGTTCACAGATAGATTAGAAGATGATTTATTCAAAGTGACAGAAGGTTATATAGCAATATTAACAAACAGGTAATTGGAGGATGGCAACAGCCAATCAGAGTACAGTATTGAAACAATTGGGCAGTGCCCCTATGCATTGTATGAACAGTATGTGGGTTCAGTGATTCTGGAATCCAGGTTTCATAACCAGAAAGCTGCTAATTGTTAAAGTGCAATTAACTTCCCTTAGATAATTGTTACAAGCTTTTATCCCCCCAATTTATCTTAATTCCCAATAGGAAGGATGCTGGATCACAGAGAATTGTCAGATGCCTTGGTTGGCAAGGCCTTTGTGTTGGGGCTTAAGGAGAGCCCTAGTAAATGGTACAACAATATAGAGGATTAAAATTAGGGCTCTTTGTGTGACTTGCTGACACAAAGGGCAAAGGTATGTGTGAATGAGCGTCAATTATTTGGTCACTTAAATGTGGACAATTCTCTGGACTGGCAAACTTGTATAATGTATTAAATGCATGGAAATTACTCTTGGCCAAAAATTACCAATCTTAATGTAGACAAAAAGATATTACCCAACTTTTGGATCCAAGCCTCACTGATCAAGGTAAATACATAGAAATGCTGTAAGGAAGCTCTAGGCTATAGATCTAAGAAATATACATAAAATGATATTCACAACTGCATGTCTGCTTTTACACATTGATGTGATTTTCAGGAAAATGCATTTTCGAAATTGGACTAAAATTATCAAGTTAAATCTCATTATTTTTGCCCTGGCAATAGGGCTCATTACTTTAGAAACAATTACCACTAAGAACAGGGTTCAAGACAGGAAAATAAATAAGTTATTGCAAATAGAAATATTTCTTACATGATGTATGGATCTCTACCTGACAAACCAAGTGTCAAAGACAAAGTATAAGTGAGAAATAAAATCGTTTCTGATCCTGATGTTGATCATAATTGGTCAATGATATAATGACATGCACATTTGGATTAGGAACTTGACTGGTCAACATATTCCATGTTTGAACGTTGCAGACCGCATTTAGTGGAGCTTTTGAGAAAATTCCAATAAAAACTAGACATGTCCGAATCGCATAGCGATGAGTGATGCACTGCGCTACTGAGTTTGCGACATGATGCATCCCTTAGAATATCAGAATGATGTTCACTAATAAATGTTCATATTAGCTTGTGCATTGCGATGTATATTCTATCAAAATATGACTAGGAAACTAAATATTACACATTATATATTGTTTGACGGGATGAAATAGTTTTGAGATAAAATTGGGCTTTCAGGCACCCATCTCCAAAAAAGCACACCCACAGTTGCCCAAAGGGCACCTTCATATTTCACTGCAAGTTACTTTCTTCTTAAAAAGCACAACAACTTGCACTTCACATTTAACATGGAGGACTTATACTTGGGTGACTTTTAGGTTACAGTGTATGTTTCCTGATTTTTGTTCAAAGCATATTTTGGATTTGTTTTTCTTAAATTTGCCAGATAATTAAAAAAGACATGGCATAGTCTCCGCATGATCTCCACCACCATTATTGTCGGTGCACAGGCTTAAATTCATGAAATATAATAAGGAATGGAGCCATTTTCATCCGGTCCTTGTTTCTGGGCACCTACGCTTGGCAGTATTATAAAATGTGATGAAATAATTCTATAATCGAATTATTTGACTAATCATATGATTTGGATCATTCCAAATCTATTATTAACTGAAAAACACAGGGGTGCACATCTTAGGAAGAGGTTAGTTTTTTTTGGCACTCTCCTTACACAATGGTTGTAGGCCAATACTTGGAATTTAACATATCTTGGAATGGATTTCATGATTGTGATGTGAATATGAGCGGTGTACCCCAGATAAAACAACCCTCATGAAAAAGAGAGGGATCTGTTTTTCTTCTCATGTAATCAACAAATAAATACTTTCAAAGCATGACAGTAGGACATATAAATAATAAGATTCAGTAAATCAGTATTTTCAATTTAGGGTAAATTCTATCAAGATAAATCTCAAAATTCTAGTCCTAGTAAGGGGGCATATTACTTTAGGAACGAAAGTACCTAATCACAAGTCCATTAATGGAAAATACATATTGTAAGTGAGTAACCGCAGATTAAAAACACCATTTCGTGAAGTATGGTAACCTACATGACGTGTGGTAGCAACACAGCCACACTCTGAGTTACTTTCCCTGAGTGCACAGCCAATTCCAAAGATTAATCTCACCAGTAGGACTGTTCGCTCCCATTGAACCCTGTGAAGCCAGTGTCCTGCATAGCTCCCTCTGCAGTGTGGAGTGGACTGTGCCTGCTGCAGCTGCAGTCTCAGCATAGGAACACAGGCACTGGCCAAACAAACTCTTGCAAACTTTTGTTTCAGATCACATTTACATTGATAAATCAAGATAGCTCAACAAAACCGTTATTACAAACTTCCGTGTATTAATATCCACACAGCCATTTAGTAATGTATGGCTGGCTTTATCGCCATATATATGTGAGACTGAACACATTTCTGACAGTGTTTCAGGATCTAATGTTTCCTAAATAACACATATAGGCATAAATGTCATATTTATAAGCCTACTATCTATCTATCTATCTGTCTATCTATCTACCAATCTAATCTATGTATGTATCCATCTATAGTCTATCTGTATATCTATCTATCTATCCATCTATCTATCCATCTATCTATCTATCTCCTAACCATGTAAATGGCATGTATGTTCAACAGTTCAATGAATCGGGGATAGCTTTCATCACAGTACCTCCACAGGGAATCACCCCATATATTGCCCCCCCAGGCCATTTCTAGATACGCCCCTGCTGTCTATCATACTACTTAATCTGCCAAATATCAATCAATCGATCATTCAATCAATCAATCTTTCTATCAATATCTATCTATCTATCTATCTATCTATCTATCTGTATATCTATCTATCTATCTATCTATCTATCTATGTATTCGTTTATCACATCCTATGGTTTTGGATTGTATTTGTTGTAGAATTATCCTATCACTGACCCTAATAAAGGTATTAAAGGCCTTTGTCAGCTCTAACTTCTAAGCCCATTTTACTGGATAAGAAAGTAGGCCTACATGATTTCTTATTCGATGGAAAAGTGAAATTGTTGAATAGATTGCCAAGCCAAGTTTTACCATGTAATAGGATCCAATGGTTTCTGGGTTAGGGGTGCAAAATAGGAATTTTAATGGACTTCAGCTGTATTACTTCTTATTTCTTCAGAAATGTGTTGTTGACAGACATTGATCCCTGTGCCTCTGAAGTCTACTTCAACCGAAGAACCTGGGTGACCTGGTGCATTCACTCAATTTCACTGTATTCCATGCAACGGATTAACCAGATTCCAATGGTGCATCAAACAAGTACATTGTGCAGCAGCACATTGTTCAGCAGCGAGGCAGCCTGCTGTAGTGGACAGTGGTGAAATGTCGGAGGCAGAATAGTTGGAATATGACACAGTTAACCCCCTAACATAAGTCTGAACATGTGGGGGAAAAAATGTATGATATATAAGGAACATACATGTGAAGGAGAACCGTGAAAGTGATGTCAGTGAACCAGGAGCTCACACATAAAATTTGCAGCAAATTTTAGTTGATGAATCTGGAAGCCTATGAAAACAAGGCACTGCTAGCCACCTAGCGATGGGCTGGCGCAGTGCAATTACATCCATATGGACGGACAGAAAATAAATAGAAATAGACAGAAATAGAAAATATATAAAAATAGATAGATATAGAAATAGGTAGACAGACAGCTACACTGCTAGATAGATAGAATTATCTAGATAGATAGATAGATAGATAGATAGATAGATAGATAGATAGATAGATTGATTGATTGATTGATTGATTGATTGATTGATTGATTGATTGATTGATTGATTGATTGATTGATTGATAGATTGATAGACTGTAGGTAGATAGATAGATAGGTATATAGGTAGATAGGTAGATGGGTAGATGGGTTGATGGGTAGATAGGTAGATAGGTAGATAGGTAGATAGGTAGAAAGATTGATTAATAGATTGACAGATTGGTTGACTGGCTGATGATTGACAGATTGATTCATTGATTTTGATTCATTGATTTATTCATTGATTGATGGATTCGTTTTTGATAGTCAAAAAACGCGGTTTGATATGAATAAATATGGGCTTGGTCAATCACTGCTGCTTATGCAAGGTGATAAGCAGGCCACACTTGCACAATTAATACAAAATTTCACAGTTCCCGATTGTTTTGGCTTCCTAAACTAAACAAATAACTGATAGAAATGATTTTATTTTGACAGTTTCTTTGTGTGCACAAAAATGACTGCATATTAGGCACACATGAGTAGCTTTCCACCATACAGTCCAAATTGCTTGGTTCTTGGCTCAACAAGTCTACTGCTACGTGAATTCCTGTAAACTGACCAATGCCAATCAAGATGCCAAGACAATCCATAGAATTCTGTAATTAATTAGATTAAATTACAATTCAGTATTGCTGAACAGACTGTAGAAATATGTACACTCTCTTGGGCTGCTAGTTCATTTATTTTATCATACTTTGCAGGAAAGAAATACAAATAATCCTTGAACAAAGAAAAAAAAACAGATCCAAGGATAGAGTCATAAACAGATAGAAAGACAAACGCATAAATAGATAAATAGATAGATAGATTGGTTGATTTATTGATTGTCATATCCATTTTAATTAGCTCCAATAGGCCCATTACAAAAACAGTTTCTCTGATATGGTCACCCTTTAAAAACATACGTATTCTAAATTACAAAAACTGATTAATGTTCTGTATTGATTGATTGATTGACTGCCATTATAGGCAAATAAGACATGTTTATCAGTAGAATTTTAGAGAGATACCAAAAGGGATGGAAAGTTTAAGGTACCTTCTGAGAGCACTTTTCGTGAAATCTGCCTCAGTCCAAAGGCATGCCACCAAAACAGTAAGTGGATTTAGGGATATGCATTACGAGGAAAGACTAAGGAGGCTCCAATTTCCCACTCTAGTAGCCTATACAGGCGACGAAGGGGTGACATAATGGAAGTATCATCCATGGCCTCTACGATAAGAAATCCAGTCCAGTCCTACCAAGGACTAATAGAGTGGGCAGGTACAATGAATTTCCCCTATACAAGCGCAAAGTGAATAGACTAGATGTGCGCAAACACAGCTTCAGTATAAGAGTCCTTGAAATGTGGAAAAAGCTACCCCAGCATGTGGCTGGTGCCCCTACAATAAATTCGTTTAAATCGAGAATCGACCACCATTAGAAGGACGCCCCACTTAAATACGACCTGGATGGAAGACTCGACACAAGACATTAGGTAGCAGTGGCAGTGGCTATCTCATGGCTCTGGAAGATGAACTTGGAAGAAGAGGAATCAGGGCATCCATTTCCAACATAAGATTGGGCATACTACGGCATGAGGGAGCTACAGGGATATGAAATTTAAGAAATGAGTTCCTTAGTAGTAGACTACTAGAGACATGGTTTGGCAGTGGCAGCGGCTTAAACTCCTTGTTATATTGTTTGCCTCAAAAGTATTAAATGTTAATAGTTTTTACTATGTAGCTAATGTAGCCAATACAAATATCCGTCCATGTGCTGTTTCATCTGCATAATGTTGTTTCTAGCAACCCCTCCAGGTTTATGTAATTTACCAGTTATAATTATTGCTAGATATACTGGAGAGTGCAACGGCAGCGGCCTTTCCCATAATATTATGTGTTTGTCTATATAATCAGTCCAGGTTTATGTAATTTACCAGTTATAATTATTGCTAGATATACTGGAGAGTGCAACGGCAGCGGCTCTCCCATATGTGTTAGTCTATATATGTGGAATCAGATGATCTAGGACCTAGGTCAGGTCTTATCCTATAGGATACGAAAATCCCTGTGTAAATACTTGGCAGCAGCGGCAGCGGCTAGCCTCCACCAGGATAACCTCTGTATATACATGTATATACACTGCAAAAAAATTTCCGTTAAATTTTACAGTTAAATTAACTGGCAACTTTGTTCCAGGTCTAAGAACTGTAAAAGTACCAATAAACCTGAACAGGACAATGAACCGTAAAATGCAGATTGGTACATTGAACTGTAATTTTGCGGATTCAACAAAGTGATATTACGGTATAATGTACATGTATAAAACAGTTTATTTAAAGTATATTTTACAGTTATATCATCTGTCAAACATAGAGTGTGACGAATGCAAGGGGCTGTAGAATCTACTGTAAAAATACGGATAGTATTTGATTTAACTGTCGCATAGCTGTAGGGATGTATCGAAGCTGGAATCAGCTGAGAGAGTGAGAGAGCCCGTTACTCCAGGCTCGGTCTTGCTCATCTCTTGCTTGACAGCAGGGAAGTAAGTCCATCAATTAGTTTGCTCACAAACCATAGAATGGATGGATATTTTCCAAGAGAACCAGGTGTCAAGTTTACCCAAGTATGTTGTATTGGTGCAGACTGCGCTTGGGTTATTTTGGTTTTAATAGTGTCATTCTTTAGATCACATCATAAGACTCACACAAATGTCAATGTCACATATAGACATTACAACTTTTGTGTAATGACAGCATCTTTAAGATCATATGAATGAGGATGTTCCCTTACCTTCAGATAAGTTATAAATTAAGTTTGATTAACAGCTGTGTAAAGCATATGTTATAGATGGCACCACATGTTCTGTGGTTGAAGTCCATGCAATCTCTTGTTTATAGTTCCTAATCTGACCAGGTGTATCGATTGTTTGGCCAATTCAAATGTTTTGTCTGCATATTACAAGTTGCCAGTAAATTAACGGTTGAAGTAATCGTTCTTTTAAAGTGAACTGAATGTTGAATGACATGTCGCAGTAAATTTATCTTGTAGCCATTTTGTAACTGACAAAGAACTGTAAATTCCCGGACAAAGTCTGTATTAAAAAAATACTGGTAAAATAACAATAAATTTACGGTTCTTTTAGCCAGAAAAACACGGTCATTTCTTACAGTGTGCCCCTTGATCTGAAGCATGCACTTGTTAAGCCACTTCTAAAGAAAGGAGGTCTTGATCTCATCAAGAAAAACTACCGACCAGTATCAAACTTGTCCTTCCTTGGAAAGATAATTGAAAGTGCAGTTATTAAACAATACATGGATCACCTTGCTCGCAGCAAACTTGATGATGACAAGCAATCAGCATATAAGCAATTTCATAGCACAGAGACCCTTCTAACAAAGATCCACAATGACACAATGTTGAATATGAGCAAGGGTGTAATTACAATGCTTGTACTGCTAGATCTGTCAGCTGCTTGTGACACAATTGATCATGATATTTTACTGGCGAGACTGAAAAACAGATATGGGGTGTGCAACTCAGCTCTCAACTGGTTTAAGTCATACATTTCAGAAAGATCACAATCAGTCTTGATAAATGACCAAATATCAGATAAGCTTCATCTCAAATTTGGTGTCCCTCAAGGGTCTAAGCTTGGTCCAATCCTATTCAATTCTTACATTGCTCCACTTAGTGAAGTTGCCTCACGAAACCAAATTGAGGATCAGAAATACGCTGATGATGAGCAACTCGTTATATCATTTAAGCCAAACATCTCAGATCAAGAAGTAGCAATTGAGAAAATTGAGAAATGCATTATAGAAATTAGAAAATTTCTCCATGAAAACAAACTGTGCAATAATGGTGACAAAACAGAACTTCTCTTGATTGGCACGCCACACCAACTGAATAAACTCCAGCTTTCATCAATCAAAGTTGATAACGTTTCAATCAAAACAGCAGAGGATGTCAGAAATTTAGGAGTGACCATGGACAAAAACATGACAATGGAGAAGCAAGTTAACAAAATTTGCCGAAATGCCTACTTTGATCTGCAGAACATTTCCAAACTCCAAAAGTCTATGAACAAAGACATAGTCAAAACTGCAGTAAATGCTTTGGTCACACCCCACCTGGACTATGGTAATGGCCTTTTGTATGGCATATCTCAGCATCTAGTGAACAAACTTCAGGTAGCCCAAAACTCAGCAGTTCGTCTCATAGAGAGGTTAAAACGGCATGACAGTGTGGGACCACACAGAAAGAAACTTCATTGGCTGCCAATTCCTGCCAGAATACAATTCAAAATGATGACCACAACTTGGAAGGCATTGAACAGGCAAGCACCAACATACATTCAGCAACTCATCCAACTTAAACCAAACCTGAGCCATAACCTAAGGAGCAACAGCAAACTTTTATTGACGGAACCAGCTTCAAACAGCAACAATGAATTTGAAGACAGAGCTTTATCTTTTGCCGCACCAAAACTCTGGAACAAGCTCCCAGGAAGTGTCATGGTTGCAAAGACTCTGGATTCATTCAAGAGAAAACTAAAAACCCACTTGTTTAAAGCATTTTACAAATAACAGCCAACTCGCACAAGCGCTTTTGAGCAGTTTACTGGAAAAGGCGCTATATAAATTACTATTATTATTATTATTATTATTAATATATATACAATCAATAATGATGATAAGGATGGTAATGCTGTGACAAAATAATTAAAGAGAAGACAACATGAAGTTCTGGTGTCTGAAAGAAGGAGCGCATTACCCCTATTTAAATCATCCATGTATAGGATGGTCATTATCAACATTTCTTCATGTTGATTCTCATAACTGTTCATTTCCACTTTGATTATGCCAATACCGAGATTCGACGCCACTTCCTGGTCATTGGATGAAACTGGCATATATTGAACAATAACAGATAAGGAATAGCACTTTTAATATCAGTGGCTGGATGAGTTTTAACATTGTACATTTGATATAACTTGAACAGTAGGTGGTATAGCACTGTCCACACAAATCATCTATTTTGTTGTGTCCGGCATTACGAAAAAATGCATCTTTTGTGTTTATAATGTGGCACACTGCATTGATAGGACATTTGTCAGCGTCTCTTCATGGATATAATATATATTCTGAAGAGATGGATATTGCATATCACATGGACACACACTTTGACCACAGTAATACCCTTCTGGACAACTTCCTTTGAGGAACGTTGTTCTAAGGAAGCATTAAACCTCCCATTCACATCAGACCCAACGTTTGAAATCTACGTAATTTGTCGACAGCTGGTTACGAGGTTACTACGTACGTATATATCGTAAATAATGCGTATTTCTCCAACCTCCCTTCACTACGTACCCCCCACGTTGAAGAATCGGTCGTTATACGCCTCTGGGGCGTCAGGCGTTGCAGGCCAGCCCAGCGCACTGGTTCTTGCGCATGCGCAAAACTCGGAGGAGGCGGCCATGGCTGGCCCACGCTCGTGTGGATTAGATTTATATCGGTCAAGAACACCATTTATACGCCCGTAACGATTTATTTAACCATGGCCGATTGATTCTAGGATGTGCATGGGTCAAATGACTCCTTCGGATGGACTCTAGGTGTTGTGTATGCTTCACAATCAGCCCGTCAATTACCGATGTTTAACCAGTGGATTCAATGTATCAGGGAGGCGCCGGCCAGGGGCGGAGCGCTCGGGTGGGCCGGGGGACTGCCGCATTGCTTGAGGCGGACCCAGCCACCCGGCCTGCCCTGCCCTGCCCCCTCAAAAAAATTAATTTAATTTAATTAAATAAAGCCGTTGAATATTGGCCCTCGTTATGGATGAATAAAGAATGCTCTCATTTTATTGCAGGGTTTTTTTTAGGGGGGGGGGGCAGATTTCAAGAATTGTTTTTTTTTTAGGTCTTTAGGGGGATGGATGGTTGGTTGGAGATCTGCAAAGAGAAAACATAAATTAAAGCAGTGAAGAGAAGAGAAAAACAGAGAGATAGAGAGAGCAGAGCCAAGCAGCAAGCACTGAAGGTGGCTCCAAAATCAGCAGACTTTTCTTCCTTGTTTTACCAAGCAGTCTGCAGTCCATTTAGGGACTAAAATAAATAAGAATATTCACTTACCTTGTAAGGGATTAATGCTGCAACTCTGAAGAGTTGGAAAAATCCCAATCCAAATTGGCCTGCTGGATAGGTGGCATTCTGTTGCAAGTAGGCTCATTTCAATTACGGTCTCAAGTGATTCTCTCTTGCTCGTTTTTGGTTGAGCAGTACTTGGGAAATTTTTTTTTGCCTATCAAATCTTTCGCATGTTAACAGATATATATATTGAAATTTTTTTTACTGGTGTCTCTACTATCTTTTCATGGCTTCATTCAATCATCACCAGCAAGCATCCTGTTGGAGTTTTTATATTCTCCAAGTTACCAGATAGATTGGAATAGGTATGAAATAGATGGCGCTACAAGGCTCTCTGAGAATCAGGATCCTAGGTTCTGCAACTTTGTGCAAACCTTCAACAAACCTTTGGCAGATACGTATGATCAGACGTTTGTCCTGAACATTACTTTCAAACGTTGTCCATACATATCAAAAACACGTTGGAGTAACCTTGGAACTTACGTATTGCCAAATGTGTGACCATACCTTTGATAAACCTATGAATCAAAGGTATGGTCACACGTAGTAGTCTAAGGTTGTAAAAACATCTCAAATGAATGTTCGACAAACCTATGAATCAAAGGTATGGTCATACGTAATAGTCAAACATTCTTCAAACCTCTTTACCAAAGGTATGCCTGACGTAACAGTCTAAGGTTTTAAAAACCTCTCAAATGAATGTTCAACAAACCTATGAATCAAAGGTATGGTCATACGTAATAGTCAAACATTCTTCAAACCTCTCAACCAAAGGTAGACTAACGTATGACTGACACGTTTAGCCAAACGTTACAACCAAACTGTCTTCCAACCTCTCAACCAAAGGTATGACTTACGTGTGACTCGAACGTTAGGCCAAACTATAAAACAAACTGTCTGCCAACCTCTTACTAAGGTTGCGACCTACGTATGGTTTTCCATCTGATTGCAACGTTTGGAAATTACCTTTGCCCTACCTTTGTCATACGTCGTTTGGCCAAACGTTTGATTCTAACCAAAATAATTACGTAGTGAAAGGTTTGATTTACGTTGCTGCTCGGGAGGGTAAAAGGTCTCCCGTCGCATGCGAATCTGCCAGTTGCAGTGCGCATTTCTTGCAAATTTGTATGGTCCCCATACTTCTGCTGAAACTCTGCAACTTTCTTGGTCAAATCCTCTGTATCTTGAAAGAGAAATTCGAACAGAAAGCTGAATAGTTCGCCAAATTGATAACTGATGCAAGCCCATTCACTCAGGGGGGCCCATGTAAGATGCCAAAAAGTTCTTAAATTGAGAAAAAACCTCTGTCGAAAACTTTTTGGATTTTGTGATTCACAAACAAATAGTTTGGTGTGCTTGCTCGATCATGGACCAAAAATCAAACTTCAACAGGGGGGCCTAGTAGATGAGGGCCAAGTATTTTACTACAGGGCCCTCTTAAATCGGAGGCTAAACGGTTCACCCTAACAGCAACTTCACAGAATAGCCGCTTAAAAATTGTGGAGAGAGATAGACCATAAATGAGAAATCTATAGATTTACAATGTACAAATTGCGAAATGACTTGAGTTGCCTTTTGTATTTATTTGCCGTGGAGTTCAAAATGAATGTGCAAAGCGAGCATAATCTCATTTTCGCGACGCGTGGCTTTCTTCACTTTGAAATTGGGTCCCCTGAAATTTGGGGGCCCATACCATTTGGCCTCCCTGGCTCCCCTCTGTTCAGACCTGTTCCCAGCGAGACAATCTCCATGTCCCTATCCCTTTTAAATGCAATGATTGCCCCCCCCTTATTGTCTTCAAGTCAGTGTTTTTACTTGAATCATTGAGTAAATTTTTGCGCTGTTAGAGCTTTATTATGATGGGGTACATAAATCTTCTTTGCACAGATGCAGTTTACATCATATTTGAGGCATTTTTAAAAAATATGCAGATTTTTACCACCTGTTCTGGCATGCTCAGGACGAGCCTGAGCATATTGCGATATTGCATGACCTGCCATGTTTAACCTTCCGTAACTTCTTATCCCTTACAGTGACAGGCTTGTATTTTTTCTAGTACTAGTCCTTCTTACTGAGAGTATGTCTACCACATTTTGGATTATGTATATTGAGTAGTTAGGGAAATACAAATTGCCAAAAAGCATTGTTAGGACATTTGTCAGCGATAGTGCCATATTTCGAGGGTAAAATCTTCATATACAAATTGCCTTATATAAATTATTTTGAGAAAGGGTACATTAACCATCTTTGTATCACAGACAGTTGACATGATAAGAAGTCAATAAAAAAAATGTGCAGGCTTGTACCACCTGGACCACATGCTCATCCGGCAGCCTGAACATGCATGTATATTGCATGACTTGCCATGTTTAGCCAACCATAACGTTTGATTCATTAAAGTGACAAGCTCGATTATTTTATGGAGGTTAGTGCTACTGATTGAGAGTCTATTTACTCAATTTTGGATATGTATGTCAAGTAGTAATGGAGATAAAAATTGCTAAAAAGCTGCGCGAACGCAGTCGCGAGAGCAAATTTTAATACTAACTACCCATCTTTATATGGCTGCAACTTGAAAACTATTAAGAATTGGCTTGAATTGTTGGTCCATTTGACACGGAATGACCCAGAAGTACAGTCAGTCAAATTTTCCTAATAGCTTTAGGTTTATATAGACTGGTGTTTTCCAGAATTGAATTTGCACTAGGCAATTGCTTGAGTCAACTGGCGCATGAGATTATGAGTATTATATTTTTCTCATAATTTAATGACACATCACCTTTAAAGGGGCTTAGCCAAGGTCGAGGGCACATTACCATTTGACATTCCTGTCAATTATCCTATTAGTCACTTACGATGTCACAAATTAATTAGCATAGCATAAGACCCATGAAAGCATGCATGTGAGGGAGGGGGGGGATCAAGAAGGTTTTGTGATGGCCTGTTGTTAGATTATGGGAAAGCATCACCTACATTTTTGTGACTGTAAGTTGAACATCAAACCTGGCTAAGGACATAAAAGAGAATACAGAAAGCTGCTTGCAAGTTTTATAACTGGGCAATCAGTAGTTTGGTTGGAGTAGGGTAAGCGGTCCGTGAATTGATAGTGAATTGATAATATGACGTATACAATTAAATGGGAATAGATTAATGTAGATGTCATAAGCTTGGGTCAACTTAATCCTACGTTTAGTCATCAGTTTCCATTACTTGGCAGGATGGCATTCTGGAGCCTAAGAGCCGAAACTAGTGTCGCCATCTATTGCTGATATGTGTCATTAATTCGGTTTTTATATGTTCGATGTTGTCTTCTTAAATGTACTCAATATTATCTGTGGTTAAATGTCATTTCGTATATTTAAATGTCATTATACCTGTCTGTTTACTGAAATGACACGAAAACATGTCTGATTCACTCTTCCAACATTTTGCCCCAAGCAGAGATGATGAAGACGATAGGGACCTTTAAATTGACTGTGAGGGTCAGGATAACTTGCTGGATTCTGCCTTCAAATTTGCGCTCTGTTTTGCTCAGCAGGTTTGCTTTTAGGCGCTCCTGAGTCTTCCATGCAGTACTGACTGTAGATTAGAGCCATATCTCAGGCTGCGACAAAACCGCAAGGTGTTATTATCCTTCCAGAAAGTACGTAGAAAGTGATTTTTTTCTTGTAAGGTGGAAGTGTGACATCATATGGCAGTTCCCATTAGGGGGGAGGCATGCCCCTTAACTTTGAAGGGCACACAAAAAAGATTGCTCATGATTTCGATATAGTGACTGATCACAGAGTTCCTCCCTCCCTTCCCCTGAAGAGTTAATCCATTCATAAAAAAATGTGCAAATGTGTATCCCCTTCATGAGACACCCTAGATGTGCCACTGTCAGCAAACAGTAAACATCATTCAGATCAGGAAGCTTATGAGTGACAGTTGTTTATTGATTCACACAGATTGTAATCTTCTTCTTTCACTCAGTTATGCTTCATGGCACTCTCATACTATGTTATTTACCATACATGGCAATTCTGTACACTAAATCATGTGCCAACACTACCTCATACTGCACACCTCAGCCAATCAAGATGCCCCATCTGTGTGAGGTCACACACCAATTTTGCTAGATTTTTCAAATTTTACATACTTTCAGGAAGGATAATAACTAAGATTGCCAGATCCAGGACAAGTTCTTACAGTCTACAAATTGAAATAGGCAGACATCAAAAGCCAGTGATTCCTGCAGCAAATAGAATATGTGAAAAGTGTTCATTAAATATGGTGGAGGATGAAATCCATTGCCTTGTTGTATGCCCTGCTAATAAATCATTTCGTGAAAACCTGTTTTCAACAGCTGCTAAAGTTATCAACAATTTTCTCTTTGAATGACAGTGACAAGTTCACATCAATAATGAAAAGAATGGAGCCTGACCTACTAAATATTCTAGGGAAATTTTTACTTCAGGCTGATGTTTAAATTTAAAGTGACTTATCTCCTACATCCACACGGTCACTTATAATACACAATCATGATAATTATGATAATTAGCATACAATGTACACTTTAAGAAATAAGTTATTTCTAACATAAAATGAACTATTCAGTATAGCAATATGATCAATATTAAAGCAACAATGTATGTAATTTGATGCATGTTTTGTAAATAATGTTCAAATATGAAATATCAAGGATTATTAATTAATCTATAAATTTGTTAACTTGTATGTCTTTTGCTTAGGTCTTAATCAATCATAATTTTCTTAATGAGCTGAATAGGCTATTTGCAGGTGATTAGTATCAGTGGTGTGTTTTTTTATTGACTGTTATCTATATTAATTGGTGTTTGATACCTACTTTATTTTATAACTATTTGTGTGGCTGGAACCTAGTTTGTATTTCTTTTAATCTTGTGCTAAGTGCTCTTTTTATCCAAAAGTACTATTACTCGTATATGTTTGTATCAATATGCTCACTTGATTTTAGCTATTTATAACATGACATTGTGTATAATCAATTTTATGTATATAGTTTATCTTGTATATAATAGATAGATAGATAGATAGTTTTTTATTGATGCATGATGTACTTACAATTTTCATATCATACTAACAAAATAATAACTAGGTAATTAACAACACAATTTAAGAAAAAAATAGCATCAAAGGTAAACAGCGTAACTATATAATTGCTGCAACCAAGTTAAATAAATTATAATAATCTTTTAATTATATTATGTATAAAAAGAATGAAAATGAGAATGGGTATGGATATGGGATGTGATCATTCCTTAAATTGTGGCAAATGAATAAAAGTATACAATTGATCAGTATGACTGCAGTACATTTTGACAATAATGTTTGGCAAAAAGCTTAATTTAATTTTTTCTTTTAACTGCTCATTTAAGTGCAACCACAGATGAGGGGACCTTCCCAGGAAACGTGCATTGTATTTCTCTATGGTGTGTTGTGGGGCTCTTAAATAGTTTCTTGTTCGGGTATAATATGTGTGGTTACATAGAGTGAATAAATTGCCCAATCTCACTGGTAAACTGCCATATATGTACCTATGGGATATTTTCACTAATTCCAGCTTCACCAAGTCTTCAATTTTCACAATATTCATTTTTTTGTAAAACTCAGATAATCTTACCCTCCTCCCGATATTACATATACTTCTAATGGCTTTGTTTTGCTGTACTTGAAGTTTTTTTATATCTTTTAATTTGGCCATTGACCCCCATGCACTGATGGCATAACACATGTGGCTCTGTATGTTAGCTAAATACACTAATTTTTTTAAATTTTGAGGCAGAAGGTTCTTAATCATGTTAAGACTATAATTTCCAGCAGTCATCTTTACTAAAACTTGCTTAATCTGAAAATTCCAATCCAGGAATTCATCTATATGGACCCCAAGAAATTTAATGTGTTCCACTTTGTCAATGATGGTATTCCCTAATTTCAATAATCCATTATAATTCAGCTCTTTTCTCCTGGGCCTGAAAATAATATACTTTGTTTTTTCTACATTAAGCGTCAGTGAATTGCTTCTAAACCATTTACTTAAATTATCAATGTCTTTGTTTACCTTTTTATACAAGAACTTGAGGTTATTTCCTGATGCATAGACAGTTGTATCATCAGCATACGTTATTGCACTGCAAACTTTCAAACACTTAATTAAATCATTTGCTAAAACAATATAGATTAGGGGTCCTAAGACAGAACCTTGGGGGGTACCATAACTAACATTATAGGGATCGGAGATATGTTTATTGTATTTTACTTTAATTTGTCTATCGACTAAATAACTCCTAAACCATGACAATGTAACACCCCTAATACCATAATATTCAAGTTTTTTTAACACTGTCTCATGATTTAAACTATCAAAGGCTTTTGACATATCCAAAAACAGACACAATGTGTAAAATCCCCTATTAATATTTTCGACAATATTACCAGTGAGATCTAGAATGGCATCGGCAGTACTTCTGTTTTTTCGAAACCCGTATTGACCTTCAAAGAATACTTTGTGTTTCACAATAAATACTATTTTCATATATTTTATTTAACTTTTTCCCATTTCAAATGACTTTGGCCTATCTCAAAAATAATGAAGCCAAAGTGTGACATGACCATCAAAATTTTAAAACGTATTTTTGTATGAAATGACCTAAGCATATTGTAAAGAACATATTTAAGTTCCAGAAAATATATTGGCCATGGTGTTTTGATGAGTGGAAATAATTGATAACAGCTGAATATTACAGAATTTTTAAAAGTTTGTTTTTCATGGCAGTGAAACATAACTGGGCTGAATGGTAATTTGCCATGAACTTAAATCCGTTTTCTTTATTTGACAACAACTGGCACATTTTTAAAAGTCTTCTGGACAATTGTCATTCAAATACACCAAATATATTTTGAGAAACACCCAATTTTTCGAAATTTTTTGGAAATTTCTTTTCAAAACTTACATATATTAACCCCAGAAGCATATTTTTTGGTTTAAAATGATTTTAACTGCCCTATATTATGCGTCTATATGTGGGCTTCAAATTAATACCAAATAAGTGCCGCCAAAGTGAATGTCTGCTCAGCAACTGATGATAGAAGTGTGATTTTTTGCCCATTTTTCAACATAACAAGCTGATTTTAAGTACTGGTGTGTTATGAATCTTCAGAAAATGTTCTGGTTTTGACTCAAATCGATTTTATATTAATTATCAATCATAATTGGGGGGAAAATACAACCATCTACGACAAAAAAAATTTGTTGTTTATTGTCTTTTTAGACAAATTGGCCTCTAATTTGAAAGAATGCTCCATCAATGTAAAAATATTTGTAATTGGATCCTCGGGAGGCAAAGTGAACCAACCCTGAATTTTGGCATTTCCATGTTTCAATGGTTTTGGGCATAAAATTGTGTCCTCTATTCGATGGTTAGGTGACCTACCTTGATTTCCAATAGGAAGGCTATTTTTATAGGGGATGAACCAACCCAATGTGGCCAAAACTCATTTTAGGCGCAAGGCAAAGTGAACCAACCCACACATCTCAAGGCAAAGTGAACCAACCCATACATTTCAAGGCAAAGTGAACTAACCCAAGTTTTGATCATTATTGCAGCAATTCCATTCCTCAGAATGAGGCTGATTGATTAATTTTCACCAAAACCTTAAGTACCCTCCCTGGTTGGTATTAGGTAATTTTCAATCATCTGGCTGACCTACATTGCCATTGATTGGGCCGAGGATTCAGTATTACGGTAAAGTGAACCAACCCAAGCAACCATCACTTTGCGGCAAAGTGAACCAACCCATACTGTGAACTTTCTCTGAAGAATACACTCTCCAGAGTGAGGCTAATAAAGTGATTTGCCACCCTGAAGTTGTGATGGTCATGAAAGATCTTAAACTAAGTGCAATTATTTATTCATTTGGCCAATTTGACCCAAAATCATCAGCAGTTTCCATCAAATTCTGGGTTGGTTCACTTTGCCTTGCGATGGTTGTTCTCATTAAAATCGCCATTTTCCATGTGGAAAAAATTTATGCCATCAGTCTGTTAAAAAAATTTAATTTCAAAAGCCCCAATCAGGTTATTGTCATTGTAAAACATGTAACTGAAATAACTCCAAAACCATGAGCATTACAAATATGTTCAAAACTATTTTTGCCATTTCCCGAAATTTTGAATTTCAGGGTTGGTTCACTTTGCCTCCCGGTGATCCAATTAGGCAATGAAACGTACTCCAACTAATGAAATTAATTGTTAATTTTCACTCCAAGTAATATTAGAATGATCGCTTTAGTGTTTGTCAGAAAATAAATTGAATACGATCAAAATTTTTCAGAGCATTATGTGTGCGACAAGCATAACTTTTGAATTTGTCACCAGAAACCAGTCATCATCTTGGATTAGTTCATAGATTAATAAAACTTATTAGATTTACTATATTTTGAGCCAATCCAGATTAAAAACAGACCTTTCATAGCTCTGTACCACTAGAAAGTACTCCTAGCGTTACGCGTGCAACACATTCACCTTTCCAGCTATTCATTGGAATTTTTCCATGAACTAGATTTTCCAGAATCATAAAAAGCTCCAAAACAACTAAGTAGATGTAATACTAGATCTCAATGGCAAAAAGATTCAACTGAAATATGTTAAAGGGAAACTAGAGCATTTCCGATCAGGAACATTCAAATTTGACTCAATTTTACAAAGTCAACCTTTGAACACAAATAACTCAATCATGTCAAAACAAGTGGATGGAAGTGCTTGTTTCAATGGATTTATGAAGCCTGGGGATGTGGAGATTCCAAAAAGTAAAAGGAAATAGCAATGGAACATGTCAAACTTTGTAAAATTGAAAAAATTCATCAGGTGAAAAAGTCTATGTCACGCTAAATAAGTGAAAAAATGCATGTTTTCCGATATACTTTCATCTCTATCTCAATAACCCTTTGACGAATTGCCATGAAATGTTCAGGATTTTGGCATAAGAATGTATTTAAGGCAAGAATGTAATACAAAGTTGTTTCATACGGCTGTTATCAAAATTTATGACCCTCAGTGAAAACCAGCTGTGTGGCTTCATTATTTTTGAGATAGGCCGTATGTATCAATTGTGATATTTATAGATGTCAATAAAAGAATATATATATATATATATAGTATTAACAGGTGCTCCACCTTGTTGGAAGATGATTTTGCCATCAAAGGAGTTTATTGTCAATGACAATGACAATGACAATGACAATGAAAAATACTTTATTGAATGTTATTATAACGCATACCATGCTCGATTTTGCCTTTAGTTGTGATGTAATTTACAAATAAACATATATATTATTTGCAATAGATCTAATATGGCTGACTATCAAATTCAATCTTAAGTCAAACTTGTCACCAAATTCTGAACCTATATGAGTGCAAAAAAGAAGACAAGTGACTGTCCTCTTTTTCTGTATGGGCTTAAAATTTGTATTTCAAAATTGTCATAAAAGCCACTAATGGATTGCTTGATCTTAAAGTTTTCTGTACAATATTACATGCGCCAGTAATGAACCAGAAAGAAATCAGTCTCTTTCTCCACTGCCTTTGACCCTGTTCTACTTCATTTGATAAAAATTTCCCTGTCCAATTTCATGACACTACGCACCTCCTGTATTATCAACTGCACAGTTATTGTAAATGCAATAATTTGGCAAAAAAATGCATTTTTTTTTTTTACAATTTTTACAATAATCAGGAATATACATGCAATAAACAACAAAATATTTGCAATTACATGAACATTTCTGTTACAAAAATGTGCCTAAAAGCTAAAAATGAACACGTACTAAAAAAAATTAAAATGGAAAATTTTGCATTTATTCCAAGATAAGAGCACATTTTTATCCCATTGTTGCAACAATATTTCAGAGAAAATCATAAAGATTTCAGCAATTTATTATGTCATGGAAATGTTTACAACAATAATTATAAATTCTCATTAAGAGCAAGTTTTTCTTAGATTCAGGCAGGGTGTGTTACTCTCCTGACTCAGATTTTGTTCAGAATTTTTTTTTAGAAACAGTCATCTCATTACCTTCCTGGTGCACCTCTGTTAAATTTTAATGGAGAAATATGTGGACCCAACGGTATCACTTGGTGTCGCATTTATGATGATTGACTCAGGGCGCAGGCCACAGAGGCAAGGGCTTCCCAGCATTTTGATGCTCAGTCAGCTGAGGACTTACTCATATATTACCAGGGGAATGAAAATAGAATGCCATGCTCTGTTGACCATGGCTAATAAAGAGTCAAAATAATATGCTCAGCCTCAATAAATTCTGTCAAATGTTTGCTCTGAATAAAGTTTACCTCACCTTTGGTTAGTTGTGTAACTTACAGGCCTGTCTACTATCTGTAAGAGTCCTAAATACTTTGAGTCCATGTTGAAGCCATTGCTTGGTAAGCCATCAAGAACAGACTTGCAAGATTAGAAGTGGTCTACAGAAAAATTCCCAGGCACAGAAAAATAGATATATTCAAAATCTCCCAAAAAAAATCCAGTTTCAGCTTCATCTGGTCCATTTGTGAATTTGAATCCCGGGGGGATTTGAAGATTTGTTGTAACAATCCTGGTTAACTACTTATTTCCAATTGATTCTTTCATAAATGATTGAGCCCTTAATGGGTCAAATATCATGAAAACATGGTCCATATTTCTGTGGATGTTATGCTCCACTGAGTGCTTTGACACAGCATTCAATTGGTATCACTGATGAGGCATTTGCTGATCCTATTGTGATTGTTGGCTGTGCAAAACACAAACAGCCATAAACAACTATCAAATCATTAAAAACTATCGAATTATCACAATAATACTCATAATATAGAGAGTCAGGCCCACAGAAAAAATTTCTTTAAATATTAATATATATAGGCTTTCTAACTACAATTTGAGAAAAAATCCTCAGTAATGCATTCAACATTTGTTGAACTATTTATCCACTTGCCCGAAATCGCTTTTCCATAAATTTTATCTGCTAATTCCATAACATGTAGTACAGATGTACTGTGTATTTTGTTAATATGTCGTCATATCATTTTTGAGAGGAGGATGAACGGGCTGTTGGGTCAATATATTTTGCTATTAAAATATCTGCAGAGGTACACCAAGAAGGTACTGAGTAATGGGATTTGAAATACGGACTTTGACAGGATCCACATTTTGGGCCTATATTTCAAAGAGCCCCTAAAATTTACCTAAAAGACACTGAGGTCTGAAACTTGTCTGACTTTTTAGTAACAGTAACCTACAAAAAAACTATGAACAAAATCGAGTCGGTTGAGAAGCACCCCCAATGGTTCTGTGTCTGAATCTTAGAAAAACTGCCTCTTAAAGCATAAATTTCAGGAATAATCATACTAATTAGCACATGATTAATGCAGAAATTTGTTAGAGTTCACAAAAAATGTCTACGAATATTGCAGAAATATTAATGATTATTGCTGCAATTTCTTTGGTTATTTCCATATTTCTGTGTGATGGTAATAAATTTGGGAAAATCATGGAATTTCTGAGATTATCTTACAAAATTTTTATGATTTTTCATTGTGTTTTGTTGTATTGTTTGGTAATGCTGCACGTTCTGCAGAATGGTCTTTCACCCTTCCTGGAAAACACTTTCATGGAAGAATATACCTCTTTGGCAGTCAAGTTGTCATTTATCACCATCAGTAACACTGAAAAAAGGGTAGTCAAATACTGATCACAATCTTGTCCACAGCGAGCTTGAACAAACTTTGGGGTTAAAAAAATTGACCAAGAAAACGATTAGCGCAGTGATGTAGAGGAAGGTCAGACGAACATTTTGATATATCAAACGAAAAAATCTGTTGGGAATTTTTTGAGATATTTGAGTTTTAAACTTTTTACTTATCACACCCTATTGTTAGCATGGAATCTCCATCTAAAAATGATCAAAACAGCCTATTTTTCCCGTTAGGTAATATCTAAGATAAAAATCATTATTCAGAGGTAAAAATATGCAGTCGTTGTCTCCGCAGAAAGAATGTACTACTTCATGCACACTGACAGGGTGTGATAAACCTATAACAGTAAAAATTTCTCAGAAAATTTATAAAATATGTTTATATTCCAGTTTGTCCTGAGTTTCATCATTCTGGTGAATAATTGTAGTAGAATCTACCTCACTTTTGAACTCTATGGTGTATTATTGGTGTTTTTATGTGTTTTTTAAAGAAATTTTACCACTGTGAAAGCACTTTTGCAACCATGTAAAGTGTAGCCAATGTTGAGTGAATCATCAGAAAACGCATAGATAGAATGTTTGGAAGCATTTAGTTAAGTATGGAGTAAAATACTTTGACATTTCAGTCTTAATGTGCAATAGTTGTACATGTTTGTATTAACTACATTTTCACATAATTTGCTGAATTCATGCCGTTTTTTTGTTCTATACAATTAAAGATTGGTTGATTTTGGATGCCAGATAACCTACATCAACATGAAACGCCCAACATCCATTTTAAGTACTCAAAATACATCAAGTATGAATATTACTGTTTATTTATAGCTTTTAATCTTATTTTTGTCTTTTTGTCCAATTGCAAAGATTTTTCATGTAATAGCAGGGGATTCAACTTCATAGTGAAGCAGATACTTCAAACATTCTATGCATGCATTGTCTGATGATTTACTCAACTTTGTCTATCCTTTCACATTGTTATGAAATGCTTGTTTCATGGTGGCAAAATTTGTGATAAAATGCACAAAAAACTCAACAAAGCCTGTTACAATGAGATGATCAGACCAAATTTGCTAAAATTAATTACCAGAATTATGTAACTAACACAACCTGGTATTACAAACATTTTCTAAGGCCTTTAGCCAGAAATGTTAGCTGTTGCAGGTTTATCACACCCTGTCAGTCTGCATGAAGTGGTAAATACTTTCTGCAGACACAATGACTGCATATTTTTACTTCTGAATAATGACTTTTATCTTAGATATTACCTAACAGGAAAAATGGACGGTTTGGATCTTTTTTTCATGGAGAATACATGCTAAGAATAGGGTGTGATAAATAAAAAATCTAAAACTCAAATATCTCAAAAAATTTCCAACAGATTTTTTCATTTGACACATCAAAATGTTTGTCTGACCTTCCCCTACATTATTGCGCAAATCGTTTTCTTGGTCAATTTTTTTAACCCCAAAGTTTGTTCAAGCTCGCTGTGTGTCAATATGACGAGTTTTGCCTCGGTTTCTTGACGAAGGCTATATGTACGAGTTTTGCCTCGTCGTGACAATGGTTCAATAAAAAAATCATCAAAATCTTGTCAGCGTCTTGTCACAAACCATTCAAGGTTGTTTGATCAGGTAAGGACAGTTCAACTCCTGTCAAAACTCATCAAATTGTTGTCAAAAACTTTTCAACAGGATTCTGAAGCAGGTACTTAGTGCAAAATGACAACAGAAAGGCCTATATTTAGGCTAATTCAGCTGTCAACAAGTGCTTATTTATGAATTTCCAGCCACTCCATCATGGTCTCAGTCAGTTAAACCATCCAGAATATAGTAACCATTGTATAGGTCTATTTCAAGGTTTCTTAAAATGAAAATTAACTTCTAAATAAATTTTACAGGATGAATGTTACTTTAAATATGCATCATCCACAATATCAAATGGAATTGAGTTTGTAGAAAAGCATTCAGTGACTGCTGTACATTTACACCCAACATAATGTCATTATAGTGTAGGCCTATTTATATGGAAATGATGCGCTTGATCACCAAGATAACCAAAGGATTCATACTTACAAATAATCAATTAAAGACAGCATATAGAAAACTTGTGAGTCCCTTCAGAAAATTTCTGTTTCATAACAGTTCATGCAGTGGGGTTCACAAAGTCATGTCGGTATTGTAAATTATTCGTTTTGGTGGTTGGTGGTACCAAGTTTAACCAAACACAATTTATGGGCATTTAAGATAAATTAATTCACTTGGGAGGCATCAACAGCACTGTCTTCGTTTGGGTTTCCCTTGAATTTTCTGCATTCATTGAGGTAGAAATGGTGGCTATCAGTCAATTACCACTTCAACAATAAAATGATTGCACTCCAATAAATATATTTATTTGTCACACTATAGTAAATATTTAGACGGTAGAACACGTCCTTAATAATATGTGCAGCATAATGTGCGGCAGCGCACTCACGGATCGAGGGTATGTAGTACTATGTACATCTCTGTCCTTTGGCATGGGTATACACATGATGTCCAGCACTAGCGGAGCAATAATCCAAGCATGGAAAGATATATATAATGGTATTATAAAGACGGTTTCGTGGATCCATTGCTACTTGTGGACTTTCGTGCAATATCCTCAGTCTTATTGATGTTTTGACATTTCTGGGCTTCACTAGCAAGCAAAATGAGCAACACCATTATTACAGTTCTCCTATTAGTGTGCCATTTTCTTTTCAACTGCTACAGTGCACTTGTGATGTCAGTATCAGCATAATGATTTCACAGTTGGTATATTCGCAGTTTCAGCTGTGACACTTGGAACCCACACCGATCACATCATTACAAATACACAATAAGCTGTTAGATTGTTGCTCAACACTGATTATTCTGTTTAATGCTTTGAGTATATCCTAAAGTTACTAATTCAAGCTAATGTATGGATTTCGTGTACAACTGCTATACTGCTATCAGTTTTAGCACTTTTACAACAAAACTAATTCATTCACTCTCACATTCACTTGTTGGTCTGAGAGGTAATCATGTTCTGCTCTGTCTTGACAAAAATAGTATACTCAGGGACCCTTCAGAATTTTTAAGACCTGAGGGGGGGGGGGTTGGAGTTTTGCTTGAGAGCATACTTATCACTGATTTCCAATAATGTTTATTTGATGATTGACCCAAATTTTTAACCTCCTTGTCTGGCCTTTCCTAAATATTTGGGGGGCAACTACCTCCCTTCCCTCCCCCATTTACTGTCCTCTGGTATGCCCTGGCAACAAAACCACGTTCACTTCCAAATAATCTCCCCACCTCCCCCCCCCCCACTCATAAATTCTGAACTATTTCTTATGCCCACATCTCACCAAAAAGGCTGAAAAGCCACAAGGTGGTGCCCGCAAGGAGAAATTTCACATCAAACGAAACCATGATGGATCAAGCAAGTGGCTCAAACATATCAGTTTCACCTGCTCCAACTGAATCCAAACAGCCACACCAATGAATGCAGATTAATCAATTCTTATTCACACTTTGACCGCCGATAAACCTGATTTGTTGGTAGCAGTTGGAATCAACACTTAAGCTTGGAGTGCCGATAGTGATGTCAGTATTGGAATACTGATATCATCTCTGCATATATTCACATGGAACATGGCACCTTAATATGAGATCTGTAATAACAAATTTGGTTTCAGGTTCCAGTGGACGATTGTGAAGCTTCAATCCTCTGGAGGTGTCTCTCAGGAATAGTTATAGTTGAGGACTTCTGAAAGAACAGGACAAAACAATTCAGTTAAGCAAAATCATTAGTCATTAGTTCAATTATACCAGCATAATTATATATACTGCATGGAGGCACATAATCCTCACAAGTCAGACTCACTGTGAGCAGGCACAGCTAGCTTGCTCGAGAGGTTCTGATGTTTTGAGAATGAGTAAACACATAAATGTAGTATATATTATAAGTTCAAAATGCATTTGGCTATATATGTTTCTTTGCAATTAATTTTTTAAATACCAAAACATCAGAAAACAAGAAACCACAGATTTCCAATGCCCAATGTCTGAAATGTGTAATAGGACCTGGGAAATCAAAACGTGTTCTTTGAATTGAGATGTGACTATTCCTTGCAGGTAAACTTTGTTTTGTTTCAAATCATTTTGCGCAAAAGTGCAGTTTCCAATAACTTTATCAATTTATATAATACAGCATTCTAATTGCCACGAGGCTCACAAAGACCTTCCATTTTTCATACCAACATTTATGGCCTAAAAAGAGACCTTTCCAAACCTGACAACAGGAGTGCTGTGTGCTGTAATAGTAGTTGATTTAATTTTCCAGATAGATATTACAGAAATAATTGCATACTCAGTAATGATTTTTTTTTCAAATATTCATGCCATTTTATAGATAAACCAGCCTTTGAGAGGTCTCCCTTCCCCCTTCATTGTAATAATCAAAGGTAAATAATTGATTAAAATTGTAAATTATTTATATGGGAAAATAAACAAATCTGCATTTGAAAAAATCAGAAAAATCAGAATAACTTTACTTGTACCGTATTTTCTGAATTAAAACCACACCCCTTAATAAAACCCACCCCCCTCCATAAAGAACCAAGTTAAATCAAAATCCTATCAAAATATGAAAGCTTTTATGCAAAAAACTGTTATCTCCCATCTCATCATTACTGCTACCCACCAGGCGTTTAATACAAAAAATTGGGTATAGTTAAGAGAAGAGGGGCTCCTGTTGCAGCTTCTGTATAGAAAGAGAAAGCGAAAATAAAAATTATATGACACTGCTGTGTGACATGCATTGAGCAATCCTGTAAAATTGGGAAAAATTATTTAAACTTACCATGTCCAACTGTCCATCAAGTTAATGTTCCTTCTGGCAAGATGCATAGGATTTTTCGGCTTAAGTTTCAACTGCCCTCTGTCAGATCTAAGCTGTAAATGTTCTTTTATTGTATCAATTATCTCATGTCGAGTTATTGGTCATACCTAGTACCTAGACATAAAGAGTCCCTTCTCAAAAGATTCTATAAACTGAAGAATGCAAATCATGCAATGTAATTTGACTTCTGGAGCACAACAGCTGCTGAAAGCCGAGGTTATGCTGCTGTGCAGCCTATATTTTTATTGGTACATTGCGTCATTGCCGCCTGTAAGTTAGTGAAACGAGTGATATTTTGCCATTTCTGCCATGCTAATCATCCTCAACCAAACTACTTGCAGAATGAATTCTCATGGATCCGATAAGAGGAAAACATATTCGCTCATAAAAGCTGATATTTGAGGCATGTTTGATTACAATGGCGGCCAATTTCTTTTGCCGTACTTGGAGTTAGATATGGGTCATAGTCTTTGATAAATAAGTGAAACACAAGCCCAAATTGCTGACCAATGTTATTTCAATGGGATGAGTGGTTCACTTACATATCAAAGATTTTGACCCATATTGTACCTAACTTAGAGTACAGCAAAGAAAATTGTCAGCCATTGTTATCCCAAATGTCTCTATCAAGTATTGTTCTTGATGACCCATTATGATTTCCTCTCATCGGATGAGACTTCATGCTTCTACAAGCTGCAAGCAGTTTGGTCGAGGAAGTTTAGCATTGCGGCAATGTCAAAATAATATTTATCAGGCGGCACTGTAATTTTCAATGGAGTTTATCTGCTTATGCTGTAACCACTTAACAGGGCTGTCACAGGCATTGTGGCACTTAAAATAGTGTACATTTTTTCCTCCATTTCATAATAGCCGTTGAATCAAAACATAGGAAAGTGTGAAAAAAAAAGATTGACAAAAGCCTAGGTCATGAATGTAAATTCAATTTCAACAGGCTCCATCGAAAGAGGAATAACTATTACCCATGCAATAGGGAATGTTACATGTATTAATTTGCGTGGATAATATGGTACAAAATGTGTATGCCACTTAGGGGGTTACACATTATATTATATATCAAGGATGGATTGGGGGCGTGAGCTTGGACTTACTGTACTTTTCGAACAAAAAAATTCTTGCTAAATTCTAATATTTCTAGGAGGCCACTCTGGGTCACTGGGTGCTCTGGGTAGGATGCTTCGTTTGATTGAGACTGGAAAAAAATTATGAATTTGCGCACCTGAAATAAGTCAGGCATTTCCATGAATTAAATAAATTCCCATTGAGGAAAGCTCCCAAGCCCGCCTCCCTTCCACATTTCTAATGGTTGCTCCCTTAGCAAATTGCTATAAACACAATAAAAAACATTTTCCCCCTTAAATGCTTAATCCACCATTGAATCGTGCAGGAACAGAAATAATTGATTGATTTTGAAAGTCTACAGAAAGAAATAATCTGGACAATAATGTACTTGCACCGTGGAACTATTGTCTGGGTGGTTGGTAGTGGCAGCTGGGTGGTGTAGTGGTTAAGGTTCCGCTGAAGGTCTTTGCCTGCATGGGTTTGACTCCCGGTTGGGGAACCCGAAATTTTCAGTGTACCTTTATGAGTAAAATCCCAGCTGGATGTCGTTCGGATGAGACGTTAAATTGGCGGCCCCTTGTATCAGTGTCTGTGCTGGGCAAGTAAAAGATCCCTCACATGGGGTAAATGTGTAACATGTTGAGGACTCCTGCTCTCTCTCTCATCTCATCAATCAACCCTCGTGAGCTTAGAGGGCTGCACTTACCATATCTATCTATCTATCTATCTATCTACTTGCCATGCTACACATATGTATATATTTCAGCAATGAGGCAAAAGAGTTTGAAAAAATGCTGAATTGATTTGCACAAAGGTTTCTGTTCAAAATAATTGATATCTAGAAGCTAAGCATGGTAAATGACATCCCAGTTTGACCTACCAACCACCCAGACAATAATTCCACAGATTGAAGACCAGATGACACTTGTTTCAACAAGATTAAGACAGATTAAAATAACTCACTTCATCCTGTGAATCCATTCCTCTTTTCAAACTGCACATGTGCACATAAATACACAACTTTTGACGAGTTTCTGACGTGATTTTGACAAGGCAGTTGAAGGCACTGATCAAAATCTTGTCAATTCGTTGACAAGGCAAAAACAGTCACTTTCTTGTCATTTTGACAATGTTGTGACAACCAATTTTTTCAGTGAATTGGACATTTATCGGTCAAAATTTGCTAAGTCTGAAATTCTTGTCTTCAGTGTTTTTAAAACAATGATTCATGATGACAGGAAGGCACATGCAGGACCTCTCGTTGTCATTTATCAAGGATCATTAGACAAGGATATTAGCAAAAGTTATAACATAAAATATATTTTGCAGGTAGTTCTTATCCCATCCAAAAATAGCACTGGATTGGTCGGGCCTCCTGAAAATGGCCAGTCTCCATGAACATTTTCTTTGAAAGACTGCTTCACAAAAACTAGTACAGGATCCTAATTCAATTAAACTCTTCCATACATGGAGACTTGACAATCTCTCTTCTGAAATCCAGTTACTGATAGCTGAACTAACATTCTGTATAAGAACATGGGGTTGTTCTCTCCAATACTGCGTCACTAGCATTACACTGGATTTGTCTTTTCATAAAAATAAAAAGGACACACATTCACTGAGATAATCTTGTGTGGGACATTGTCTGAGAACCCTAGAAAATACCTACACGATCTGTAGCACTGTATCATTTATATAAACCAAAGTATTTCGGTTGGCATGTCAGTCGTCCTTTCCAATTAGTCATTAGCAAACATCTTGTTGCTTTATTGTGAATAGATATTTCTGTACCAGAGTTACCGTGAACATTTTTCTGGTGTTCATAAGTCCATTGCATGTGCATATTGCCAACCTGTTGGTTTTGCACTGGTGTCTGCAAAGATTTTTACCCAAATTGTCATTAGCATGGCACTGTCATTAGCACACGCCAAAAATGACTTATTGCCTTTACCTCACTAAAAATTGTTTGCTGGTGACTGAAGTTTAAATCGGTTGAATATATGTTGTCAATAAATATCTCTGCAGAATATTACATCACATATTTGCATTTTAATTGCATCTGGCACGCTTATTATCAAGTTTGATGCATCTCTGAAACTACTAATCAAACATTGGATGCCAGTGACATTTTACTATTCTATAGAATCTGAAGTATGGTTCAGCAAAGACATTGGGCACTGGAGGGAGTAGTGGAGATGACCTTTGTTATTCAGAATCCAAACTATTAGTGAAAAAGGTATTTTTAGTTTCTGTTGGTAAATTTCTGGTTCAAGAAAATGTTTTATCCCAATAACCATTGGTCATAGACACCTGAAATATAGCTCAATATGTGCAAAATAGTCACTTTCCCATACATTCTTAATACATTCTTCAGCTCTAAGTAGTGCACATTTCAAATTATACATATATAGGTGTGATGCTACAGTTGCGAACAAAAATATTCAAACAGCTGAGTATTCTGCACATACCTGGTATTTACAGGGATGCGAGGAGAACAATTTCTCGTTTAAGTCATTGCCCTAATCAATTGTCATTGTCAAGCACTGCAAACTTAGGCATATCTAGGTTTTCAAGCTCAGGCGGCACACAAACGTACAATTTCAGCATGACAAAAGTATTCATACAGCTCCAACACGCTGGGTATAAAATGCATCAAAAGCTTGAATTTCAGTTCCAAATAATTTGTAACTTTCTGTGGCTTCTTTGAATGACCTCGTTAGAAGTTCTGAATGCTTTTTTGGGTGCTTTATCTGTTTTGGTTGACCAATACCACCCTATAGCGCTAGTATCATTTTACCATTACACATCACCAAGATACTTATACCATTAGAAAAGCTGGTATGTAACTGACAATTTTACATGTTAGGGATTAACTCAGTTTACAACAGCAAACAAACAGTCAGATTATTGTTTATTTTGCAAAAATATAAATAAAATATAGTTAAAGTGTATAATAGAAGAAGCGTATGATGTCTAAGTCAGTTAGACACCTCTTTGTCGGGTCCTAACATGCATTTTGTGTCAGTTAGTTAACTGACAAAAATGCATGTTAGAACCCTCCAAATCGGTGTCTAACTAATACTTAAATGTATATGACATTTTTCAAAAGATGGCAATAAGTCCATGAAGAATTACCTCATTTCTTTAAATGGTCCATCATAGTTTTCTTTATGCCTTAGGTTGTGCCTGATGCAAACTAAAAGGAGTTGCATTTGGTTGTACAAGAATTAGACATGGGTACCAAATGTCTAGCGAAGTATTGAAAGTTTTGCCCATTGAAATAGCATTGGGCCTTGGCCAATTTTTATACTAGGTCTTTTGCATCATGTGAAAATCATCACCTGCATTCCACAAGTTAATTTTAGTCCAAATGAGAGTTTGCACTAATGATTAAACCAAATTTTATTGTGTGCGAGCATTTAGCTTGGTTTAGTGAGCATCTGTGCAGAAGTTTCACATACATTTAACGGTAAAATGATACCAGCGCTATAGGGTGGTATGGGTCAACCAAAACAGATAAAAACACTGCAAAAAGCACTCAGGACTTCTAAGGAGGTTATCCAAAGAAGCCACAGAAAGTTACAAATTATTTGGAACAGAAATTCAAGCTTTTGATGCATGTTATACCCAGCGTGTTTGAGCTGTATGAATGCTTTTGTCATGCTGAAATTGTATGTTTGTGTACCAGGTATGTGCAGAATACTCAGCTGTACGAATATTTTTGTCCGCGACTGTAATTAATGATATAATGATACACATATTTGGTATTTTAATTGACCAAAATGCAGTGTCCACCCCCTTGCCCAAAACTGACATGGAAAAGATAGGAAAAGCTGCGGAGCGCCCCATATTCACCCCTTGTGACGGCACCCAGACCGTTTCTAGATATGCCCCTGTTTCACGGTTTTCAAATTTTGACCCTTATAGAGAATGTTATCACACAAATGGAACAAAACAATCCTGAATTTCGACCAGAATAAGGAGCATAAAAACCACACAGGGTGATTCTGGCTTTTGGATGTAAATGAAAAAAAAATAAAAATTTTGTGTGTGTTTATTATCTAGACATACACTGCAGGCAAAAAGCTTGGAACGGTTTATTGCTAACTGTAGGCAGTTTCTTTTCAAACACATGTAAATTCCTTTGTTGCTTTAAAAGATACTAAAGCATCCAAAAAAGGGCACACCCTCCTTAATGATAGGTATTGGCCATGACTTTCTTATTTAGTCACATTCCTATTTTTGAGAGCCGCATTGGAAATGTAATGCTATTTTCACAAATGTACGTATATATTACTGTTAAAAATTATATAGGTCTGCTATAATTGGTCAAAAACTAATCTAAACACCAGAAACCATTTTGTGAAACATTACTCAAATGGTGAGCAACACGCTGTTTCTAAACGTTTGGCCTGGAGTGTACATGGTTTCACACTTACCTGATATATTTTAGTCCTTGACGATCATTCTCATCTCCTTGTTCTTCAAAATGATGAAGAATTTTGATAATATGCTGTGTTTTAGCTACTTCATGGAATGTACCGGTGTCCTTCCACCATAAAACCCAAGAATGAGGAGTCACACTGTCTTTGTCTTTGATGTTCACATTTGTTGCAGTTGCAAGTTGAGACAATAGATCCAAAAAATTATCAGTCTTTTCATCTGATTTGGCTATTCGCCAAATGTCATCAATTCCCAGCTTTGCCATAAGGTTGTGAAGTGGAGTTCTTCCTTCATTGTCCACATGATTAGGAAGGGTTGTTTTCATCATTTTATGACACATTTTCAGTAAGACTTTCTCAATGGAATGAAGATTCGAGTCATTATCAATAGCCATTGGAACTGACTTAATAATATCGTTTAAGGTACTTCCCTTTGCTTTTGAGAATTCATCAATTTTGAGCACTTCCTCAAAGAATGCTAAAGCTGACAGAAAAGAAGATGCCTGCTGATGATGAAAATTGGAGTCATGAAGAAATATCGAGAAAACCGACGTCTCTACAAATTCTGCGAAAGGATATGCACCTTCTTTGATCAGACTTGTCAGCGTGTCTATATTTTGCGGATTAAATGATCCTTTCTTGCTGAATAGATTTGCGCAGCTCCACAACAAACTATAAAGAAAAATACATAACATTACTGAGCATTAGTGATAATTATTTTAGATATTCAAGAAAATAATAATCAATGCCAGAACTAAATTTGTGGTTAAATTCATGAAATAAAAAAGATGTAGGGTATCTTTGAGTAGGACAACTGTATTGCAAAAATATGACATCAAAGATACTGGTGCCTTAGAGCTTTCCCTTCAAATCAAAAAGCCCATATTAGAGCACAGAATAGGTTAATCCTACTCCAAACTGAATGTCAGATCGATACCATAGGCAAACAAAAGATAATTGAAGCGGGAGAATATTCTACTAAAATTTACTAATTTCTGACACAAAATTTATTTTGCCTCATTAAAAAAATCATAGCAAAAGGTTTTCAAGCGGCACTCAAAATATTTTTTGTATCAGAAAAAGAAGCAGAAATTTTGATTAATATGGTAGCTAAAACATGGATAGTCATATTAACTATATCGCAAGGCACATTTGTTTCATAAGCAATTTCCAAAAATTCACTCATGATAATCTATTTTGATTATTTCAAAGCTATTTTTAGACAAAGATAATAGCTTTCCCTGTTTAAAGGCAATTACATATTATTTCCCAGCCTTTTTTTTTCTTTATTTATCAAATGTCAAACTCAGATATTCGCCATTAATTAATAAAAATTGAATGACAAGTGTCGGTTGATAACATCTGGTTCAGTGTTTACTTACTTCCCCTTATGCTTAAGAAGCCTAGGATGACCCCAGCTGATCAGAAAGTTGAGGTTGTAAGATAGCCTCAAAGTGTTGCACCATTCATGAATTTCACTGTTCATATCAATTTGCTTTTCCTGTGACAGTTTTGACAATGACAGAACTTTGTAACCGTTTTCCTGTAAAGACAAGACATCAATGACCTCATCCATGATGAGACTGGCCATTATTGGCTCTCTTTCTGCTGATTGAAATAAGCGCCAGATGTCTTGCAGTTTAAATGCTACTGAATTGCATTGTTAAAATTTTTTAGTGCAGAAAATTCCATCATAACTATTAAAGTGGGATTCAGATCCAAATTTAGAGTGCTGTAAAAGAGTTTGTAGATCTATAGCAATTAATGCATCTTTCTGGGGTTCAAGGATGACAACCAGCTAACAAAAGTATGTGACCTCCTGGCGTTTCTCCTTCAATTGTTCAATTGTCTTATTAATTGGCAGGGAGCAATACCTATTATTAGCAGCACCACGAGTATAGTCCAAGAGCAGGAAATTCAGGCTCGACCCCACAGTTAGATGCCAAGTTGTCATAGAGTTAATTGTTAAGAAATGAGTAATTGCTTGAAATTAGAGCTGATACTCTGGATAATATATTTAAAGAAATTACACAGACTGACAAAGTCTGGCTCGTGGGCATGGCTTGAAAAAGTAAGGAATTCGGGTGTGTCATTGCCTGAAAATCTCTAAATCTCTTTGGAAATTTTTGAAAAAAAGGTTCTAATTTCTGATTTGGAAGTAGTCGCTTGATTCGTGACCGTTGGTGGGAAATTTTGTCATACTTCATCAAATTGACTGGAAATTCACATTTTTTCTAGCCCTGTTCATGAGTATGTTTGTACCGGACGAACATCCGAACGTCATCATGGCTTATTTCATGATATCATATATATATATTGAGGGCTTTTTCTGTATGTATCTGAACATTTTTTAGTCAAAAGTTGGGGTGGCTATGGGGGGGGGGGGGGCTTCAGACATTTTTGATTTTTGGGGGCTTCAGCCCCCTCCCCCCCGCCCCCCTGGAGCTGCCACTGGCACTGACATAACAGGCATCAATGTTTTCAGACATCCGAATATCCACATGTGCATTACAAGGGCTACATTACTTGGTCTACCTGGTCAGATAATAATATCATGGTCATACATGGATGGCTTGATCTTTATAGCTATGTTGTCATTTAGGCCTACATGAATATATCGTTCTTTTCTGGACAGCCCAGGGGGGAATTTTATTTTTTTTAATTTAATTTTAAAAGATAGCAGGCTTGTTGAATTTTTTACATTGGCATGGACCATTCCACAACATACCTGATGATGGAAAAAAGCTTTTTTTGTACAGTTCTTTGTGCATTTGAGGTAAATTTAAGTAGCATAACCGTGAGTGGGACGAAGAATATTAATAACATCGTACAGGTATTCTTGACTTAATTCGTCTTAGATGTAGTAAAGTTTCTGTAGTTTATGAAGGTTTCTCCGAAGTTCCAGTGAGATCCAGCCCGGTTCTTTATAAAGAGCTTCACGGGAGGTATATCTCTTCGCTCCAGTCACAGTTCTTGCAGCCTCCAGCTGTACCGCCTCAAGTTTGTCAAACAGTTCCTTAGTACAACTATCAAAACATATATTGCCATATTCAACGAGCGGTCTGACCAAAGTCAGATAGCATCTCTCAAGTGCACCTCTCGAGGCAGTGTACTTATATTGCTTTAGTAAACCCAAATGCCTATTTGCTTTGGCAATATGCTTTTCCCAAGAGAGGTCACTTTGGAGATTCATACCCAAGTGGGAATGGTATTAAACCTGTTTCAAGTAGCTGTATCCAAGTTTTATCAAATTAACTAATGGCCTTACTCGACCACTTTTGAAAATCATGTAGAACAGTTTTGTCTACATTAATGGTCACTAGCCATTTGTCAGCCCCTCTTTTACCTTTTGGATATCATCATTTAAACAATTTGCAGTCAGTTGTATGATTATCGTGACAGGTGAAACATACAAGTGTCATCTGCAAAAAGATATGAGCATTGCTTGACACAGCGAGCCCGAATAAACTTTGGGGTTTAAAAAATGCCCCAGCATAACGATAGGCACCATTACGTGGCTAAAGATGAGACGAACAAGCAGACATAAAAAAACAAAAAAATCTGTTTGAAACTTTTTGAGATAATGAATTTTTTCACTTTCTGATTTATCACACCCAATTTTTAACGTCACAAGTCATCTGGAAAGTCTGTTAAATAAGCACCTCTTTTGCAAAACCAGTTTAAATGATAGAAAATATCATTCAAAATACATAATAATCCTTTTATGCTGTTGCATTTAATGCCAAAAAAAGGGTGTGACAAACTCATGCATGCATGATTTCCAAATAAAGTGTACATTTTTCATCAGAATTTCAAAATTTTGCATGCTCAACTATTCCCCGGGCATTAGCAGGTAGTTTTATGAAACGTATGTGCGCCATACCTGACAGAGCTTTTGTACTGAAATATTCTTATCCTATCAATTAGGGAGAGTAAGGAGAAAACACTTCACTTTATTTTGATTTTATGAAACAAACAACAATGTTAGCTGAGTAATCTAACGTTACTTGACCTGTATAATACTGTTTGACTACAATGCAATGGGGTTGTAACGCCACCAATCCACCAGGCGGCACTGTGAGCAATGATACAGCAGAGAGTTTGTTTACAAGTTGCTTGCTATAGGCAATTGCATGGTTTTCAAGACAAAAACTAGCCTACAGACCTTAATTTTCATCCAATTTGCAAATTGAAAAAAGCATCATATTTCCCAGCACATAGGCTGATTACAATTTTCCATTCTATAGAAGCTTTTGTGCATTCAGCAAGTAAACTTCGATTTAGCTTATTTTTTTTGACAAACTTTTTTTCAGAGGTAAGAAGTTTGCTATAAAGTTTCAGTAAAAAATTTCAAACCTAGCCTTTCATCAAGGACTATATTAACAGATTCTAAAAATGTAAAAAAAAGTTTTCAGAGTCCAATAGTAACTGATCTATGATGAGATGCATTTCAACATGCACAAACTCTGTTATGACGTCAGAATGCAAATTTTCGACCCTTTTTTTATACAAACTTGTTTTCAGAGCTTTAAAGCCTGCTATAAAGTTTGAAAAAAATAATTCAGACCCAATCAATCATCAAGGACTGTCTTTGCAGATTCTAAAAATGTGATACTTATATTTTGAGACCCTATTTGTAGCAGATTTATGACGAGATATGTTTCAATACGCACAGACTGAGCTATAATGCCCGAATGCCTATTTTCAAGAAAATTCAGAGCTTTAAAGTCTGCTATAAAATTTGCGAAAAAAATGTCAAACCCTATCAATCATCAAGTACTGTATTTTCAGATTCGAATAATATTTCAGAGTCCAATGGTTACAGATGTATGACAAGATATTTCGAAATTAGCAGACTGAGCTATGACGCCAGAATGCCTATTTTCGGCAAAACTTGTGTTTTCAGAGCTTTAAAGTCTGCTATAAAGTTTCAGTAAAAAATGTCAAACCTAGCCTATCATCAAGGACTATATTAACAGATTCTAAAATGTTAAAAAAAGTTTTCAGAGTTCAATAATAACTGATCTATGATGAGATACATTTCAACATGCACTCTATAGTGACGTCAGAATGCCAATTTTCGACCTTTTTTTGAGACAAACTTGTTTTCAGAGCTTTAAAGTCTGCTATAAAGTTTGCAAAAAAAAAAGTCAGACCCTATCAATCATCAAGGACTGTATTTTCAGATTCTAAAATTACGAAAATTTGATTTTCAGAGTCCAATGGGTGCCGATGTATGACAAGATATTTTGAAATGGACAGACTAAGCTATGACGCCAGAATGCCTATTTTCGGCAAAATTTGTGTTTTCACAGCTTTAAAGTCTGCTTTAAAGTTTGTGAAAAAAAATGTCAAACCCTATCAATCATCAAGGAATGTATTTTCAGATTCTAAAATTGCAAAAATTTGATTTTTAGAGTCTAATGGTTGCAGATTTATGACGAGATATGTTTCAACACGCACAGACTGAGATATGACCCCAAAATGCCTATTTTTGGCAAAATTCTTGTTTCAGAGCTTTAAAGTCTGCTATAAAGTTTGGGGAAAATGTCAAACCCTATCAATCATCAAGTACTGTATTTTCAGATTCTAAGAATGCAAAAATTTGGTTTTCAGAGTCCAGTGGTTGCAGATTTATGACAAGATATTTCATCATGTACAGAGCTGTGACGCCAGAATGTCAATTTTTAGTTTAATTTTGGGGATGTCCTTTTGTTAAGAGCTTTAAAGTCTGCTATGAAGTTTGAGAAAACAATTTCAAACCAAATCAACGATCAATTGCTTACTTGTAGATTCTAAAAATATTTTTAGTCCCAACGGTTGCTGATTTATGATGATATACATTTTAAAATGCAGAAACTGGGTTATGACATCAGAATGCCAATTTTCAATTTTTTTTTAGACATTCTTGTGTTCAGAGCTGTAAAGGCTGGACTATACTTGCACTGCCTTGCAGATTCTTAAAATGCAAACATTATTTTCTGGAGTCTAATAGTTGCAAACTAGTGATATGTTAGCCAAACAACATGTGTGTCTTATTGATTCTGAATTAATTGTCGACATTTTTGGAGAAATTCTTGTGTTCAAAGTTTACAAGTCCGCTATAAAGTTTGATAGAAAAAATTCTAACGAAATTCATCATAAAGGATAATACTTGCACATATTCAGAAATGGTAAATATTCAGAAATTGTAAATATTATTTTTGAGGGTCAAATAGTACTTCATTTATGATGAGATGCCTTTCAAGATGCACAAACTGACTTACGATACCTGATTGCCAATTTTCTACATTTTTCAGAGATATTCTTGTATTCAAAGGTTTTAACTCTCCCATGAAGCTTGCGGAAAAAATTCCAACCAAATCCATCATCAAGGGCACTATACTCGTATAAAAATATAAAAATATATTATATTATGATGAAATACTTTTTAGATGAACAAAATTACTTATGATGTCGATATAGACCCAGAGTGGATGGATGATTGGGGCGTTATGTTTTGTATTTATGCACTTGGTAGGCTAATTAGGACAGGAGGAGGACGAGGCAATTAGGTGAAGGATGTTTGAATCACTTAATTAGGCAAGAGGGAGCCAGATTGTGGAACAGCTTACCAGCACATATATGATTTAAGTTTAATTGATTTTTCTCTTACACTTTTTTGATAGTGCCCCCCTAATTGTATCAAAAATGTATTTTCTGGGTAGTGCCTCCCCAGTTATAGGCTCCAGATGCACAAGTGGGTCTCCCTGGTGTTGGGGTGGCCAAGTGCAGGAGTCAAGGCCAAGCGGGAGTGTACCAAAAGGAGGTGGGCAGAAAAAGGATCATGTACAAAAATGACAATGGAGAAAGAGGCAAAAAAATTACACTTTTTACCTATTATGGAAAAGTGAGGTTACTGATAATGTAGTTTAAGAGCCTACACATTAGGGGAAGGCACCTTGGGAAACATATTGAAAGGGGAACATTGGAAGTGAGTGCAGGGAGAAGCAGAAATTTTACAAGTGTGTAAGCTCCTTCCCAGGGAAACCTAAATGCATTCTGTAGTGCATAATAATATTAAAGTGCTCTGTAGTGCTGCAAAATTTCTATGCCTAAGTTTTTTGCATAGTTATTTTCTCGAAACTACAATCTTACCTAATTGCAAATTGCAGTGCATGGTCTTTAGTGGGTGTCCTTTCAATGATTGCCTATTGAGGAGCAGGAGGAGGAGATTGGAGAAGGAAATGGGAGGAGATGGGAGGAGGAGATGGGAGGAGGAGATGGGAGGAGGAGATGGGAGGAGATCGGAGGAGATGGGAGGAGGAGATGGGAGGAGGAGATGGGAGGAGGAGATGGGAGGGGGTAGGAAGAAGGAAGAGAAGGAGGCAGAAGAAGAGATGGATGTCGAGGAGATGGGAGATGGATTGGAAGAAAGAGATGGGAGGATGATAATTATAATGAGGTGATGGAAGAAGGAGAAGGAGGAGATGAGAGGAGGGGATGGGAGGAGGAGATGGGAGGAGGAGATGGGAGGAGGAGATGGGAGGGGGTAGGAAGAAGGAAGAGAAGGAGGCAGAAGAAGAGATGGATGTCGAGGAGATGGATTGGAAGGAATAGATGGCAGGATGATAATTATAATGAGGTGATGGGAGAAGGAGGAGATGGTCGGAGGAGAAGTAAATGGAGATGGGAGGAGGATATCACCTAGATGTCTGTGGAGGAGGAGGAGCAGGAGGAGGAGGAGATGGGAGGAGAACCAGGAGGAGAAGTAAGAGGTGATGGGAGGAGGAGATCACGTACATATATGTCTGTAGATGAGGAGGAGGAGGAAGAGGAGGAGGAAGAGTATGAAGGAGGAGGAGGAGGAGGAGGAGGAGGAGGAGGAGGAGGAGGAGGTATAGTGGGGAATAGAGAGGAGGAGAAGAAGAAATAGGAGGAGCTGAGAGGAGGAGCTGAGAGGAGAAGATGACAGGAGATGACAGGAGGAGATGACAGGAGGAGGAGATATGAGAGGAGAGGATAAGAGAGGAGGAGATGGAAAGATGAACAGGAGAAGTAGGTGGCGATGGGAGGAGGAGATAACATAGATGCCTATGGAGAAGGAAGAGTAGGAAGGAGGAGAAGTAGGAGGAGGAGGTATATTGGGGAATAGAGAGGAGGAGAAGGAGAAGTAGGAGGAGCTGAGAGGAGGAGCTGAGAGGAGGAGCTGAGAGGAGATGACAGGAGGATATGACAGGAGGAGATGAGAGGAGGAGATGACAGGAGGAGATGAGAGGAGGAGATGACAGGAGGAGATGACAGGAGGAGATGACATGAGATTGGAGGAGATGGTAGGAGATGGGAGGAGGAACTGGATAAGTAGGAGGATATGGGAGAAGTAGAAAAGAGAAGAAGTAGAGGAGATGACAGGAGGAGATGACAGGAGGAGATGACAGGAGGAGATGACAGGGGGAGATGACAGGAGGAGATGACAGGAGGAGATGACAGGAGGAGATGACAGGGGGAGATGACAGGAGGAGATGACAGGAGGAGATGACAGGAGGAGATGACAGGAGGAGATGACAGGGGGAGATGACAGGAGGAGATGACAGGAGGAGGAGATATGAGAGGAGAGGATAAGAGAGGAGGAGATGGAAAGATGAACAGGAAAAGTAGGGGGCAATGGGAGGAGGAGATAACATAGATGCCTATGGAGAAGCCAGAAGAGGAGGGAAGGAGGATTCAGATTCAGATTTTTATTTATTTATAATTCAAATAGCATAATTACCATGAGTACTTAGCACCATAGAAGAATCACTCAATGAGCTACAGGGACACCTCTAGGTGCTACTATCGAGGAGCTCCTGAGGAGGAGGAGGAGGAGGAGATTAGAGGGAAGGAGGAGGAGATTAAAGGGGAGGAGGAGGAGATTAGAGGGGATAATGGGGGGTGGAATAGGTAGAAGATAAGAGGAAGAGTAGGAATAGATGGCAGGATGATAATGAGAAGGGAGGAGGAGGAGAAGGGAGGGGAAGTAGATGGGAGGAAGATGAGGAGAAGAAGTAGGTGGAGATGAGAGGAGGAAATCACATAGATAATTGTCGAGAAGCAGGAGGAGCAAGGGGAGGAGGAGGAGGAGGAGGATTAGGAGGAAATAAGGGGGGAATAGGGGTAAATAGGCAGAAGATGAGAGGAGCGGTAGGAAGAGACGGGAGGATGATAGTGAGGAAGAAACAGGGAAGAAATGGGGGGGGGGATGTTTGAGGAGGAGAAGTAGGAGGAGGCGAGAGGAGGAAATCACATAGATAATTGTCGAGGAGTGGGAGGAGCAGGAGGAGGAGGAGGAGGAGGAGGAGGAGCAGGAGGAGGAGGAGAAATTATAGTGGAATAGGAGGATGATGTAGTGAGGAGGAGGAAATGGGGAGAGGATGGGGAGGAGGAGTGACAGGAGGACATCATACAGAATTAATGAGGAGGAGGAGGAGAAGGAGGAGGAGGAGGAGGAGGAGGACAATGATGAATAGGGAGAAGATGAGAGGAGGAGAAGAAAGAGATGGGAGGACGATAATGAGGAGAAGGGAGGCGGAGAAGTGAGGAGGAAGAGGAGACCTAGGGGGAGTTGCGAGGAGAAGTAGGAGGAGATGAGATGAGTGGATGATAGGAGGAGATGAGAGAGGAGGAACAGGAGGAGAAGGAGGTGGAGATGGGAGTAGGAGATCAGGCCTCCTCCTCCTTCACATCTACCAAGTGCACAAATACAGGATGTAGAACCCCAATCATCAATCCATCCATCCTCCTGCTTCACATACCTTTCTCCCATCTCTTCTCATATCCCTCTCATCTCCTCCTCTTTCTGCTGTCTCCTAATTCACCTCCTATTTCTCCTCTTCCTACCGTCTTTTCCTCCCGCCTTTTTCTCCCACTTTACTTCCTATTTCTCCTCCTTCTCCTATCTTGTACTTCTCATCTGGCTCCCATCTACTCCAACCTATGTTCCTCTAATCTCCCAGTTCACATCCTCTCCTCTGCTCATAATCCTCCTTCTTGTGCTCCTCCTGCTGCCCCTTCTTCAATCTGTGGGATCCGAAGATTTAGCTCCAGATATGCCACAGGTAATGAATATAACGTAAGGGGAGAGTAGCAGATCTGGCTTGATTTGCCCACTAGAAAAATGCTTTCGCTCTTTTTTTTCTAAAATTATGAATCTTATGACTTTGGGACTTGGGAGTGTTTGTAAATTTAATAGGAGTTAGCAAAAAATTTAGACTTCATCTTATATTGAATACCTTTTATAAGATCAATAGGCATATCCCTAAAGTTCCGGAGTGTGAAAGCCTGGCATCGGTTGTTGTAACTCAGTTTGCGTTGTTTTGATGTGTATGTTGAAACGTATCTCGCCATACACATAAATCTATTTATAAGACTTCCAAAAATAATTGTTAGATTTTTAGAATATCTATACAAATTCTGTCCTTAATAATTGACATGTATTGGATTTTTTTCCTCAAACTTCTCAGCAGATTTTAAAGCTTTGAACGCAAGAATGTCTCAAAAAGGGCAAAAAATTGGCATTCTAACGTCATACTAAGTTATTGTATTTTAAAATGAATTTCATCATAACCAGTAACTATTAGACTCGAAAAACTTATTTTTTAAACATTTTTAGAATCTGCTAATTTAGTACATAATGATCGATTTGGTTTGCAAATTTTGACTCAAACTTCATAGCAGACTTACAGTTTTCAAAGCTAGAATTTTGCCAAAAATAGGCATTCGGGCGTTATAGCTCAGTCTTTGCACGTGGAAACATATCTCATCATAAATCTGCCACTATTAGAGTCTCAAAATATAATTTTTACATTTTTAGAATCTTTAAGTACAATTCTTTATGATTAATTGGGTTTAAATTTTTTCTCTCAAACTTTATGGCAGACTTTAAAACTCTCAAATAAAGAATTTTGCCAAAAATAGGCATTCTTGCATAATAGCTCAGTCTTTGCATGTTGAAACATATCTTGTCATAAATCTGCAACTATTTGAGTCTAAAAACATAATTTTTACATTTTTAGAATCTTCAAGTACAGTCCTTAATGATTGATTGGGTTTGAAGCTTTATTCTCAAACTTTATAGTAGATTTTAAAGCTTTGAGAACAGGTTTGTCTCAAAAAAGGTTGAAACTTGACATTCTGATGTCATAATGAAGTTTGTGCATCTTAAAATGTATCTCATCATAGATCGGTAATTATTGAACTCTGAAAACTTTTTTTCACATATTTAGAATCGAAAAATACAGTCCTTGATGATAGATTCACATTGATATTTTTTACTCGAACTTTCTAGCAGACTTTTGACCTCTGAAAACAAGAGTTTCCTCGAAAAATCTCAAAAATTAGCATTTTTGGGTGACTTAATGCTTATTCTTGAAAAAACCAATACAGTGAGAAGTATGATATGTTTCTCTTAGTGTTGTCCTTTAATATAGGCATCTTTTGACATCAAAACTATCTTTCTAACTTTAATCATTTCAGAGCAGTGAATTTTTTAATATAGAGAAAAAAATGCTAAATCGAGGTTCACTCGCTGAACGTGCAAAAAGTTTTTATATAAGCAACAATTTTGATGATTTTAAGTGCTGGAAAATATTGTTTCCTCCATGATGCTTTTTAAATATTGCATATCGGACAAGTATTAATGTCTCTAGGCCCGTTTTTGTCTTGAAAACCATGCAATTTCCTGCAGTCAGCCACTTGTAAACAAACTCTCTGCTGGTATCATCGCTCAGAGCGCCACCTGGTGCATTTTAATTTAAGACACAACCTCATTGAATAATAATAGGTTTTTGAGTAGAAGAATATCCGTGGTCTTCTGTCATAAACTTCAACTTAGTACAGGAATAAAATAACAAATTGACAAACCACAGTGTTATGAATGGCTAAACACTGTATACTAAATGTCTATTTGAGGCTCCAAACCTGTGCACTGCCTGACATCCAATCCATTCACCCTATTTGATAATTCTGTGATTTTATTCATAAAATTAATGTGAAACGAACTGATTAAAACTAAGATACCAAAGTCCATAAAACCAATTGTGTACTTCTTCTTTCTTTTAGATACCAAACTTTCAAAGGCAAGCACACAGGCAGACATCTAAGTATTTGTAACCATGCATTTCATGAAGAATTATATATTTCCAGAATAGCCATATCTTTTTATAACTCAAATTTTCAATTTAATCAAACAACAACTATTATATAACTTGTTTTGTGTCAATAATCAAGAAATTGTGGTATTTCCGTGGTAAAGATAAAGGTAAAGACAGCAAATAATCCTCTAGGCTAGTGACACAATTCTTATAAATACACAAAAAGAAGTTTATCACACACAACATCAATATGGGACTTTTCCCAATAAGGAATGATGATAACATTCTGTCTTATTTTAGAATATCATCTAAAACACACAAAAATATTGTTTTGAAGTTTGTTCACATGAATTTTTAACTTGCACCCCAGTTAGATGGAATATCAACCAAACAAAGGAATGTGTCAAACCAGAAATTGAAAAATTTGAATATCTCAAAAAGTTTGCAACAGATTTTTTTTGTTTTTTACATCTGCTTGTTCGTTTTATCTTCAGCTACGTAACGGTGCCTATTGTTATGCTGGGACATTTTTTTACCCCAAATTTGGTTCGGGCTCGCTGTGTTGATAGACCATCAGTTATGTAATAAATAAAAACAAGAAATAATAATGGTCCCTACACAGAACCTTGAGGGATACCAGCTGGTATAGGGGTAAATAGGCAGAAGATGAGAGGAGCGGTAGGAAGAGACGGGAGGATGATAGTGAGGAAGAAACAGGGAAGAAATGGGGGGGGGGGGATGTTTGAGGAGGAGAAGTAGGAGGAGATGAGAGGAGGAAATCACATAGATAATTGTCGAGGAGCGGGAGGAGCAGGAGGAGCAGGAGGAGGAGGAGGAGGAGGAGGAGGAGCAGGAGGAGGAGGAGAAATTATAGTGGAATAGGAGGATGATGTAGTGAGGAGGAGGAAATGGGGAGAGGATGGGGAGGAGGAGTGACAGGAGGACATCATACAGAATTAATGAGGAGGAGGAGGAGAAGGAGGAGGAGAAGGAGGAGGAGGACAATGATGAATAGGGAGAAGATGAGAGGAGGAGAAGAAAGAGATGGGAGGACGATAATGAGGAGAAGGGAGGCGGAGAAGTGAGGAGGAAGAGGAGACCTAGGGGGAGTTGCGAGGAGAAGTAGGAGGAGATGAGATGAGTGGATGATAGGAGGAGATGAGAGGAGGAGGATCAGGAGGGGGAACAGGAGGAGGAGATGGGAGTAGGAGATCAGGCCTCCTCCTCCTTCACATCTACCAAGTGCACAAATACAGGATGTAGAACCCCAATCATCAATCCATCCATCCTCCTGCTTCACATACCTTCCTCCCATCTCTTCTCATATCCCTCTCATCTCCTCCTCTTTCTGCTGTCTCCTAATTCACCTCCTATTTCTCCTCTTCCTACCATCTTTTCCTCCCGCCTTTTTCTCCCACTTTACTTCCTATTTCTCCTCCTTCTCCTATCTTGTACTTCTCATCTGGCTCCCATCTACTCCAACCTATGTTCCTCTAATCTCCCAGTTCACATCCTCTCCTCTGCTCACAATTCTCCTTCTTGTGCTCCTCCTGCTGCCCCTTCTTCAATCTGTGGGATCCGAAGATTTAGCTCCAGATATGCCACAGGTAATGAATATAACGTAAGGGGAGAGTAGCAGATCTGGCTGGATTTGCCCACTAGAAAAATGCTTTCGCCCTTTTTTTTCTAACATTATGAATCTTATGACTTTGGGAGTGTTTGTAAATTTAATAAGAGTTAGCAAAGAATTTAGACTTCATCTTATATTGAATACCTTCTATAAGATCAATAGGCATATCCCTAAAGTTCCGGAGTGTGAAAGCCTGGCATCGGTTGTTGTAACTCAGTTTGCGTTGTTTTGATGTGTATGTTGAAACGTATCTCGCCATACACATAAATTTATTTATAAGACTTCCAAAAATAATTGTTAGATTTTTAGAATAAGTATACAATTTCTGTCCTTAATAATTGACATGTATTGGATTTTTTTCCTCAAACTTCTCAGCAGATTTTAAAGCTTTGAACGCAAGAATGTCTCAAAAAGGGCAAAAAATTGGCATTCTAACGTCATACTAAGTTATTGTATTTTAAAATGAATTTCATCATAACCAGTAACTATTAGACTCGAAAAACTTATTTTTTAAACATTTTTAGAATCTGCTAATTTAGTACATAATGATCGATTTGGTTTGCAAATTTTGACTCAAACTTCATAGCAGACTTACAGTTTTCAAAGCAAGAGTTTTGCCAAAAATAGGCATTCTGGCGTTGTAGCTCAGTCTTTGCACGTGGAAACATATCTCATCATAAATCTGCCACTAATAGAGTCTCAAAATATAATTTTTACATTTTTAGAATCTTTAAGTACAGTTCTTTATGATTAATTGGGTTTAAATTTTTTCTCTCAAACTTTATGGCAGACTTTAAAACTCTCAAATAAAGAATTTTGCCAAAAATAGGCATTCTTGCATAATAGCTCAGTCTTTGCATGTTGAAACATATCTTGTCATAAATCTGCAACTATTTGAGTCTAAAAACATAATTTTTACATTTTTAGAATCTTCAAGTACAGTCCTTAATGATTGATTGGGTTTGAAGCTTTATTCTCAAACTTTATAGTAGATTTTAAAGCTTTGAGAACAGGTTTGTCTCAAAAAAGGTTGAAACTTGACATTCTGATGTCATAATGAAGTTTGTGCATCTTAAAATGTATCTCATCATAGATCGGTAATTATTGAACTCTGAAAACTTTTTTTCACATATTTAGAATCGAAAAATACAGTCCTTGATGATAGATTCACATTGATATTTTTTACTCGAACTTTCTAGCAGACTTTTGACCTCTGAAAACAAGATTTTCTCGAAAAATATCAAAAATTAGCATTTTTGGGTGACTTAATGCTTATTATTGAAGAAACCAATACAGTGAGAAGTATGATATGTTTCTCTTAGTGTTGTCCTTTAATATAGGCATCTTTTGACATCAAAACTATCTTTCTAACTTTAATCATTTCAGAGCAGTGAATTTTTTAATATACAGAAAAAATGCTAAATCGAGGTTCACTCGCTGAACGTGCAAAAGTTTTTATATAAGCAACAATTTTGATGATTTTAAGTGCTGGAAAATATTGTTTCCTCCATGATGCTTTTTAAATATTGCATATCGGACAAGTATTAATGTCTCTAGGCCTGTTTTTGTCTTGAAAACCATGCAATTTCCTGCAGTCAGCCACTTGTAAACAAACTCTCTGCTGGTATCATCGCTCAGAGCGCCACCTGGTGCATTTTAATTTAAGACACAACCTCATTGAATAATAATAGGTTTTTGAGTAGAAGAATATCCGTGGTCTTCTGTCATAAACTTCAACTTAGTACAGGAATAAAATAACAAATTGACAAACCACAGTGTTATGAATGGCTAAACACTGTATACTAAATGTCTATTTGAGGCTCCAAACCTGTGCACTGCCTGACATCCAATCCATTCACCCTATTTGATAATTCTGTGATTTTATTCATAAAATTAATGTGAAACGAACTGATTAAAACTAAGATACCAAAGTCCATAAAACCAATTGTGTACTTCTTCTTTCTTTTAAATACCAAACTGTCAAATGCAAGCACACAGGCAGACATCTAAGAATTTGTAACCATGCATTTCATGAAGAATTATATATTTCCAGAATAGCCATATCTTTTTATAACTCAAATTTTCAATTTAATCAAACAACAACTATTATATAACTTGTTTTGTGTCAATAATCAAGAAATTGTGGTATTTCCGTGGTAAAGATAAAGGTAAAGACAGCAAATAATCCTCTAGGCTAGTGACACAATTCTTATAAATACACAAAAAGAAGTTTATCACACACAACATCAATATGGGACTTTTCCCAATAAGGAATGATGATAACATTCTGTCTTATTTTAGAATATCATCTAAAACACACAAAAATATTGTTTTGAAGTTTGTTCACATGAATTTTTAACTTGCACCCCAGTTAGATGGAATATCAACCAAACAAAGGAATGTGTCAAACCAGAAATTGAAAAATTGGAATATCTCAAAAAGTTTGCAACAGATTTTTTTTGTTTTTTACATCTGCTTGTTCGTCTTATCTTCAGCTACGTAACGGTGCCTATTGTTATGCTGGGGCATTTTTTTACCCCAAATTTGGTTCGGGCTCGCTGTGTTGATAGACCATCAGTTATGTAATAAATAAAAACAAGAAATAATAATGGTCCCTACACAGAACCTTGAGGGATACCAGCTGGTATTTCCATCAAGGATTACTTATTACCTGTTATAGTGACACAATGCTTATGACCTGTCAAGTAGGACTCAAGCCATTTGAAAATATTTCCAGTAATACCAATATTTTTAAGGTTAAACAAGAAGCATTTAAATGCCAAACTATATCAAAAGCTTTAGCAAGATCAAGAAAAACGGCAATAACTTCCTCATTCATATCGAGAGACCTGTATTGATTTGACATCAGATTGTCATCAAAATGGTTAGTAAGCAGCTCAATGTATGTAGTGCTCAAACATGGCATCTATTAATGGATTGGAATGATCCTACAGTCTGTCACTGTGATACGGAAACAATGAGGACCAGTTCACTGTGAATAATTCACTTTGTGACTCATGATAGCCGATGAAGTGTTATAGTCTCTATTTTTAACATGGGAAACATAGAGGCTGTTTGATTAGTCATGATCAAGAGAAGGCCATTTGACTTGTCATAACGGACCGTTCAGAATTTATGACTGGGGGGTGGGAGTTTTGCTGGAACTTCCCGTCAAAAATTGATACCCCCCCTTAAGTTTTATGCGTATTTTTAGTACCCCCCCTGACATACAAAAGCAATACACACATATATACTGTTATACACGGTCATGCGTACAGATTCGCACCATTTCGCAGACTTTTGCGTGTAAAAATGTCCGGATACAGTTAGTGTATGCGTGTTTTATAACTTTTTTTCTTTGTTAAATTTTCTTACCCCCCCCCCCTTGGAAGCGTTGTCAAAAATTAATGCCCCCCCCTTGAAACATGTGTGAAAAGTTAGTACCCCTCGGGCAAAACTCCCACCTCCCCCCCAGTCATAAATTCTGAACGGTCCAAAACTTATTTTATAGCAAAAATCAGATGCATGATGCTTACGTTTGGCTGTCACCAACAAGCGAGATAAATCAAATTAATATTGAGCGCATTGGGTATGATCAGGACAAATCATCAGCATTATGACACACAAAGTGCCATTTTTACAGTCCAAAAGTCCACTATATTTCTATGTCAAAGTGACAGACTGTAAACAAATAAACTTCAATGCCTTCTAACTGTCCGACTCAATGTTACCCTCTCATTTTTTTATTACCTAAAATTAACCAAATATACAATGTTATAATTATGCAAATTGGCAATATTCTAATAGATTTTGGAAAAACGTACAATTTGATGCCCTGGTTGATATAGCCTTTCACCCTTAAGCCTGGCCACCTATCACTTTCTAAAATGCCTATAATCCAGCTGTCCGACTCAAGGAACTTTACCCTATGTCAAAGGGAATAGCACTAGTCAGATTTTCAACAATTTGAGTTTTTTTGTCAATGGGGGACCCAATGGCACAAATTTGCTGGTATGCCTATACAGGTTTTTATTGAGTATAAGGGGTCGCATTTGACAAAAAGTCAGTTACATCGAAAGCGAACAAATAAAAACATGATCAATAAAACAGACAAAAATAAATAAAATCTCTAGTACTAAAGGAACAACTCAGGGCCGGATTAAGGTAGCATGAGGCCCTAGGCTAAACCTGCCAGTGAGGCCCTTTGCTGAACCTGACCTGAGCCCGCCAATCTAACAGTTGCTATTAAAGCTATCACGTCAATAATATACAAATATTGACTGAGCATGAGGGCACTAGTGCAAACTATTTGGCCCAAGGGAGTGAGGTTGGCTACTATTTGCCGAGGGGCAGCCCAAGGGCAATAGTAGCCAACCTCACTCCCGAGGGCCCGTTTGCACTGGTGCCCGAATAAAACCAGTCAATAATTGTTTTAGTACACCTCCAATCACCCCTCCACCACTGAGTACGGTAGCAATTGTGACCGTATCTTAAAATGGCGTCCACCTAAAATGTTAGTGACATAGAGGTCAGCACTACTCAATTTCCAGGGTTAGTTTGCCTGAAATATTGAAGTCTAATAATTCGTCCTCACACAAAACCCTCAAGTTCAAAAGATTACTGTGATTCAATCAGTAGCTTTCACTGTGCACTAACGAGGGGGGTACCCTCGCCATCAGGGTAGCCATTACAGCTTCTGATTCGTGATTTCAAAGTGAAATTGCTTAAAATTTAGGTGGAGTGAGGTCTTCAAATTGTTTAGATAGGGTTAAAGGGCTTGTGGAATGAATCATTGTCAAGTGCCAGACTCTAACTTGCAAGATGAAGTAAGTTATTCATGAAACTGGAAATCACCCGAGGCGAGGGTACCACAAAAATGAAAAAATGGTAGGGCGAGGGTACCAGCATTTTGGCGAGGGTACCAGCACATTTTGGCGAGGGTACCAACAGAATTGGCGAGGGTACCAACCCGGAAGTGGCGAGGGTACTGCAAGATTTGGGCGAGGGTAACTTCCGGTTGGCGAGGGTACCCACCAAAATGAAAGTGGCGAGGGTAACGCTATCCAAGACAATCTGAGTAAACAGTCTTGGAAGAAAAGGCAGTGAATCAAAGTAATTACCAATCAGGAATCCAAATCAAGAAAACAATTGCTATACCCTGCCAAAGTTATATAGTCTATGTCTTATTATATTTTACTCCTTTGGATCTATATGTGATGAAAACGATAAATTCATATTGGCCTACATTGTATATTGAATTAAGATACTTTATGAATTGTAATATGATTAACGAGTGTGTTAATTTTGCATTGTTTGTCATAGTTCTTTTTCTTGATAATGTTATCAATTTTTGTTTTATGGCATGTAAACTGCATACTTAAAGGATCACAAGTAAATGAATTGGAATCTGAAGTAGGAATCATGGAAGACTTGATGAGAATAAAGCTAGTTTTTCCCATGAAAAAATAAGTCACCCAGAACACCCTTGTCCTAAGCAGTACAATCCCCAGTGAGATTTTCTACAATTAATTTTAACCCCCACCCTTTGAGAAAGCATACAAAAGTGCACATGATGAACCAGGAAGCATCAGCAGCCATCAAAAGCTATGTATGCCAGGTTACTTTGAATAATTAAACATGTTTAATTTTTTCCTGTCTATGTTTTTGGGTTAATTAATACAAGATAATGCAGTATCCCCAGTAAATGAGTACACCCTATACATTGACAAATTTGCTTATAATAATTCAGGAACTAACTTAAGTAATCCAACTTAACCAGCATATGATATCCTCTGGACCAAAGAAAATGTGTTTGTAAAATTTCAATGGTGCAGACTAACGTATTTGTAAGTTGTGAGTGTTTAAAAATAACTGTGCTGCAAAATAAGTGAGTACACCTTAAATGCGAAATATACATGGGGGTGATCTAAAAATTGTAAGTTTTACATGGTAACATCATGGAAATTGTGTAAAAAGTGCGTCATTGTAAAATAGATCACATCCAGTGGCGTATTTAGGGGTTCCGTTGGGCCATGGCCCCATCCCCTCATGCCAAAATTAACATGGAAGAGATAGGAAAAGCTGCGGAATTCCCTGTATTCACCCCATATAATGGCCCCCTTCCCCTCAGAGTGAATTTTAAATGATTATGATAGGACTCTTTAAAAAGGTTTATAAATGTTAACAGGACAGGCAGGGACAACTGTTTTCAAAGAGCAGTCCTTCTTTCATAGATAGATAGATAGATAGATAGATAGATAGATAGATAGATAGATAGATAGATAGATAGATAGATAGATAGATAGATAGATAGATAGATAGATAGATAGATAGATAGACAGATCTATCATCAGGGCCGTATTAACCTATGGGCACACAGGGCATTTGCCCCGGGCCCATGAACTCAGGGGGGCCCATGATGGAGCTGAAAATAGTTGCGACAGACACATGTATCTGTATTTGATATTTCTGCTTGTCAATAAAAGTTTATATATATATATATAGCAAAGAAAGTGCCTTGGGTAACAGGCTCGACAATGTAATTTTCAGAATTTAGAGCGTTTTTGGGGTGCGATGGGGGTCCATTAGAAACAGTTTGCCCCAGGCCCAGAAATGCGCTAATACGGCCCTGTCTATCATGTAAATCTAACTCCACCATTGCTTTTGTTACAACAGCAAACAAAATAAAAATCAATAACTGTTACTGTCAAGTCAGGTGGTACCCTCGCCATGACATTTATTGAAAATGGTGTTACCCTCGAGAGGCATTTGTGGTTACCCTCGCCCTGTCGATGTATTTCAAATGCAAAAATCTAATAATTCTCTGACCTATTACACGTGGAATGCATGTCCAATGGTTAGTTTAACATTAAAACTACATGCTTGATAAATATAGGCTTTACATTTGATGAAATAACCTCAGGATGACAGAAAACAACTTTGAATCGAGTGTTGTAATGGCTGCCCTGATGGCGAGGGTACCCCCTCGTTAGTGCACAGTGGCTTTGCTACTGCTATCTCTCCTCCAAATTTCGAATCGAGAGACGGTAACTGTAACGCTCGGAGACGGTAACTGTATTTTGAAATTCCTCAGGGAGACGGTAACTGTTATATTATTTTGTGATTTAAAGACTCTTTACAAGTTTTCTGAGAACGTGGAAATGGGGAGGGGAAGGTCTAGACGCATAAATGAACCTTTAGTCTGTTGAGTAGGACCATGAATTTAGTGTTGTTAGTGAAGAGTCTAAACCCCATATTCCGTGTATTTTTGAAGGGACCATCTCAGATCTGTGTTAGAAGCTCCAAATGAGGAAAGATTTTACAGTGGCGGTCCCTGACTAAAGGGGCAAAAAGAAACAGCCAAGTGCTATTTGTCATCAATTTATGTGTACTGCAGTGGTGGAGCTTCTTGAGTTTCTGGAGGGGGCAACTAGGAAGTTGGCCTTGCAGATATACACTTTCTCTATAGCAGGAGTACCTTCCAAATTTACCTCCAATAGTAGGATGGTACTCATGCTACAGCGAAGGTAACTGTGACTCGGATTTACAAATCAAGTATATATTTGCCCCTCTTTATGCTCAGTAGCTCATCACTGCATGACCTTTGGAGCCACTCAACCATGACTGTCATGGTTGAGTGATTGGGGACCATACCCAAAGCATACCTGGAGCATAATATTATCGCATAGAGATTTCCTTAAAAAAATAAGTGTATAAAGATTTCAGACAATATAAGACAAGTGATAAAAGAAAACACTGTATGAGAACATTAGATATTCGACCTCCACATACTGGCCAGTATAAAAGTGTAATCATCCAAATATTATGCAAGCCTCAATTAGTTTGTTGTAATGGAAATATAAATTTCATGTTCATGACAGAAAATATTAAAGGGCTTCTCATCGCTTAGTTTGCTGTCTATGTTAATAACACCAGTAATTAGACATGCTAAATCATGAGGTAACATGTATTAGGTTTGTTAAATCACACACTCAGTGGTACATTGGAGGTATAGATGTAACTACACATAAATAAAACATTATTTGAATATTTGGAAAATAAAATATGTGTTTGAAGAAACCTCAGGTCCCTACAATTCTTTTTTAAAGAATTTCTTGTTTAATTTGAGGCTTTACAATTTCAATCTGATAAAGTGACCTCAGTATCATGCAATTCCTGGGGAATCATATATATATGAAATGATCAATACTGCATAGAATACATGTTACTGATTGAATTGAAATAATAATTAAAACATCCATTCACATCCAAAGGTATGATTCTTTGAGTCTGACACTTAGAGGGTGTAACCTTAAGTCGGACACCTTCTGTTGGGTTTTATTGGCCAACTGAGAGCTCATATTCAAATATATTTGGTGCCAATCTTTAGCTTAATACTTCCTTTATCTGTAAAAAAAATATCAGCATGATACAAACAAGTATAGAGGGGTTTTCATGGATGTATTAAAGGTAAAAACTTGGTTTTTCTCTTTAATCTCTGATCAAAAACGTTGTCTATTTTAGTGAAATAATGTCAGACAGATGGGCGTTTGGCTGGACAATGGTATTCATTTGACTTCAGGCTTTGCTATTTTTTTGTTTCTCAAAATAAACCCAGTATTCAGTGGTTTTGTTATGCGAATTGTTATGTTACATTGTAGTGTAGGAGAGATTCCAGAAATTGTGACTTTAATAGGCATTTCTTGTTAAAAGTCGGCAACAAGAGGTTTTAACCTAATTTGAGGGGGTTGATTCTGAATCTGCTTGTTGCCAGGCTGGATTTTTAATTTTAAGGGGTCAAAATGGCAAAACAAAATGGCCGCCGAAATGACAAAAATTGTCAGAAATATGACAATCCGACCTGCACATTCAGCTTTTCTTGCAAATGGCTCCTTGTGACATACCATATTCATTGATTCCAGCATAAACAAAGGCTGTTGGGACTATTTTAATTACATTTAATGCTCTACTTTGTGGGGGTTCAACAGCCTGGAAAACAAAATGGCAGACAAATTACCAATAATGTTGGTTTTGCTACTACAAAATCGAACTGTTATTATTATTATCATGTTTATTCGTACTGTTGTACAAGGTTGTATAAATCGATTTAATTAAAGAATATAATTATTTAAATTAAGTTACACATAAATAATTGGCAAAATTTAGAGATTCTGCGGGTGTAAATACAGAATTTAACTGTCCTTTCGCAGTCAGGATAGCTTCTCTTATTACACCCCCAACGGCCACGTCATCAGTTGTGTAACATCTGCTTTTGCATCCTTGAAGTGCTGCCAAGCGAACACTGATTTCATCATCTTTGAGGTAGTAGTCTGTCTGCAAGTCACAAAGGCTGGCACAGTGGTTCAAGTTCTTGGAAAAGACTGAGTTTCTGCAGCTTTGGGCACATAGTGCAGTCTGTTGTGTAATTCCGTAGGATTTGTTTGCTAAAATTGATTTTTTTGCAGATTTGGGGTCAATGGGCATCTAATAACAAAATATTACGGGGGACAAATTTTCCCGCCATTTTTACCCCTCCTGTGGGGGTATTTTCAAAATGGCCGCCAAAATCACAGACAAATCTGCTTTTTCTCATATTTCAGTCCCTAATTAAGATAAAGTAACAAGAAAAAGATCATTTTCATTGTTTCTTAGATCAAGAAAGTCATTCTGAAGGGTTTCAAAGCCATACATACAATATTTGGTGGGCTAAATCCAAGATGGCCGCCAAAATGGCTCCCCAAATGTTGACAACTTCTATATCAGCCCCTAATTGTCGTAGATAAACAAATAAAAGGTCATTTTCTATGTTTCTTGGGTCAAGGAACTCATTTACGTACCTTTTAGAACCATAAATATGATATATGATCCAATATATCCATGATGGCCAACAAAACTGGCCGAGTATATGACCCAATGCTAAGTAAAAATCATGTAACTTCTCAGGTTTTTGCCATCTTTGGGATCTTGATGAATCATATCACCAATACAGGAAGAATGAATGATATTAAAGTGTGATTAAAGTAAAAGAAGTTGTTTATAAGCTTGGTTGAGACAATTATGATGGCAGCCCAATTGCTAATATTTATGGTGTCAAGAAATCTAAGGCACCCAAAATGGCCCCCGAACCTCGTATCATTAACAACTTTGCCTAAAGTTGAACAAAACATTTTGTCCAAAAACAGGTTGACAAAGATTTTGAACTCATTCAGTAGACTTTGGTACATTAGAAATTATCTATATGGACAAATTCACACTATTTTGCAAATTTGTAGTACACAATATTTCCACCATAAAAAGGACAAGCTATAACTGATAGATGCAGAGAAAAATTAGTCAGATGCTAGAACTGAAGATGCTGCATGACGGCTGCAATGGTAGTTGTTTTTTCAGATGTTGAGATACATAATAAATTAGCAAAAAAGGGTGTGTGAAATATAAACATTGGTAGGAATTTATAATTTTGAATGTACACTGATTACACAATGGACAGTTATCTCCTAGCCTGCGTGACAGACAGGAGATTGTCATTGCTGGAACGCAATGCACATCCAGGGTTGTAGCTTGTCAATATAGGTCCATGATGTATAATGGTGCGAAACCATTTAAAGTTTTGAATGTTAGCATAATAACCTTGTAGTCAATACGAAACTTGATGGGAAGCCAATGAAGGTCTTTAAGCACAGGGGAGATGTGAGCATGTTTAGGTACACACTTGATGACATGGGCAGCACAATTTTGGACTCGCTGAAGTAGATCTAGAAGGGTCTTGGGCAGACCTACAAGTACGCTGTTACAATAATCCAGGAGCGTGGTCACATTAGCTTGGACAAGCGTATGAGCTGCATTTTCAGTGATGTATTTTCGCACTTTATGGATCAAATGGATTGGTAAAATGCCTTTTTACAAATAGATTTTACATGAGATTCCATTTTCAACATAGAATCATAGTGTACTCCAAGATCTTTGACAGTGGTGCTGATGTCTATATCAGAGCCACAGATGTTCATTGATGTTATGTTGTGCGAATTCAGCGATGGTCTGGTGATGACAAGGATCTCAGTCTTATCATTATTCAATTTCATATAATGTCATCGCTTCCACATGCCAACACAGTGCATGAATCAACAGTCCGCAGCATGGAGTTGGGGCTAAAGGACATATAAAGCTGTTATGTGTGTCATCAGCATAGAGGTGGAATGACATGCCACTGGACTGAATAACCTTCTGTAGAGGTTGTGTGTGGAGGGAGAACAGCTTCGGTCCCAAAACGGAGCCCTGAGGGACACCACAGGGAAGACTCCTCTGAGTGGGGATGATGTTTCCAATTTTGACAGACTGATGGCGCTCTGTCAGATAGGAGCGAAACCATGCCAGTTATTCCAAATTCCATCCTTAGTGTTCTTAACAATACAACGTGATCGATTGTATCGAAGGCAGCAGACAGATCAAGGAGGACCAGAACAGCTCCTCCCTGACTGTCCACTGCCCTCAGGAGGTCATTCTGCACTCGCGTCAGTGATGACCTGGCAGTTATTACTAAGTTTCAAGTAGCTGCCAGGTAGGACGTTGAAGTAGCTATCTTCCACTTGGTCTCAAGTATCTGCCAGGTAAGGGGGACAACTATTTCATATCATATCCAACCCCTCAATATCAAATGGTTACCGTCCAACTGCTAGGTGCCATTTCATGTAGCTATCTTCCCAAAGTTTCAAGTAGCTGCCAGGTAACTGCCAGGTAGCCAGTTCAAGTAGCTATCATCCACTAGGTCTCAAGTGGCTGCCAGGTGGCTGCCAGGTAGCCAGTTCAACTAGCTATCTTAAAACTAAGTTTCAAGTGGCTGACAGGTAACTGCCAGGTAGCCAGTTCAAGTAGCTATCTTCCCAAAGGTTTCAGGTAGCTACCAGGTGGCTGCCAGGTACCAGCTTGGGGTATCTAGCTTCACATTTCAGGTAGCTGCCAGGTAACTCCCAAGTAACCAGCTTCAGGTAGCTAACTTCCTGGATCTAGCAAGGAGAGAAGTGCATGGTATAAGGATGAATGAGTGTTTCCCATTTTCCCTCTTCCCAATCTCCTCCACACCCCCACATCTCTGTCATAGATATTTGCCTCAATCCTCCCAGTTCCTACCAGAGGAGTTGAATGTCTCAGTTTAAAAAGAGGCTGCTTGCCATGTATGAAAAGTGCTTTGAGTGAAAAACCATGGGTTCAAACCCTGGATGGCACATTATTGATCATTGACATTACTATTCAACAGGCCAATGGGTCAAGGTGAGGGTGAACTTTAAAACTGTGATAGAACCCCTTGGGGCTTTACTATTGATGGGAGGAGTTCCATGTCCTGAAGCTGAGAAAACCTATAGCCCTGCACTTGCATCAGCATCAAATATCACAAGTGCATCTTTTCTCCCAGTCTCCAGTCAGTTGTTCAACTTCCTGTCCAGTCTCCTCTCTTCTGGCCTGCCCCTCCATAACCAACCATTTAGTCTTTTACGTTAGTTCCTTTCTTTCCTCCCCCATGCATGCCACTTCTAATTATATATTTTTCTTTCTTAGCTCCTCCCATATTTCCTCCTCTATATCCCTCCCTGCCTACCTCCAGTGGCATCAGTGTACGTGGGGCTGGTGGGGCATTTGCCCACCACTTTTTGACCAAACCATATGTTTCATTTCGAAAAATGTTGAGGATTCCACGGGACACCTTTCTGTAAAGGCTTCAGCCCAATTTGCCCCAACACTTTAAAATGAAACTGACGTCCCTGCCTTCCTCATTGATCAGTGCCCTTCTTTCATTCCACATGACTCAACCTGCCATTGGCCTTCTTCTTCAATATATTGTTTCTGCTGATTCATAGATACTAGTCCTGCCTGACTCTGTATCTATAGGCGCTGTGCTGCAATGGTGAAACCTCATTTCCAACCGCCCCCCTCTTCATACTTCTTTCCTCCATTTATTCCTAGAGCCTCTTTCTGTACCTCTTCCCTTCCGTCTTTGTGGTTTACTCCCACCCCCCCCCCCATCTAAATGTGTGCTTGTCCCCTTGCCACTTTCATTCCGGTTTGATTACAGTATGTCTCCTCATCAGGCAGCTGCGTGAGTGTCTAAAGGTCTTTACTAAATATAATTTCGAACCCAAGGTAGGGTACCGATTTTTCCGAGGTCTTTCATGAGCAAAATCACAGCTGGATGTCGTTCAGGTGAGACATGAAATTGGTGACCCCTTGTATCAGTGTCTATGGATGAGTAAAAGATCCTGCGCATGCACTGTAGTCAAGTGCCCGGAACTGGCCTGCACTTTTCATGTCTATTTGTCTATCTTCCGCTGCATATCTCCTTTGAATCTCCTCAACTCATCCTTTATCACCTGCCCTCTTCTTAGTTTCCCCTCAGCTGCCTCCCCGTTGATATGCTGCCAGTACGTTTGCAATTGTGATTAAATAAGAAGGTATGTGCTGGAGAAAAATATATGCAGGAATTTGCCGAATAACTTAGAGGTAAGGTTTGGCTATATTTTTGCAAAAATGTTATGTAATATCCCCAACAGATGGGGTACCCTATCAGCATGCCTCAGCAGTCCAACGTCGGCCCGAAGCTGGTCCGATGCTGCTGAGATCGGACTGGCGCTGGGCCGAAGTTGGACCGACGAGGCATGCTGACAGGGTATTCACATAAGATTTTGTCTGATATCTATCAAAGTCTGCTAAATAGGTTTTAAACAATTGAAAATCCCATTAGAGACACAATTTTCCTAGGAAAATTTTTAGGCAAAGTCACAAAGGTAATATTAGGTTTGGGAGCCACAGATTTCTTGCCTCCATAAATATTAACAATTGGGCCGCCACCATCATTCTGTTAATTCTATGCACCGGGCTTGTCAACAACTTTTTGGTAAGTTTCACACTTTATCCACTCTTTAATATCATTCATTCTTCCTCTCTTGGTGATACGATTTGTCAAGACCCCAAAGACGGCAAAAACTTGTGGAATTACATGGTTTTTACTAAGCTCTAGGAAGTATGTTCAGCGAATTTTGTTGGCCATCATTTATATATTGCATCATATATCATATTTATGGCTTTAAAAGGTGCATATTTGAGTTCCTTGACCCAAGAAACATAGAAAATGACCTTTAATTCGATTGTCTAGGACAATTAGGAGCTAAAATACAGATTGTCGACATTTGGGTAGCCATTTTGGCGGCCATCTTGGATTTAGCCCACCAAATATTGCATGTATGGCTTTGAAACCCTTCAGAATGACTTCCTTGACCTGAGAAACATTGAAATTGATCTTTTTCTTGTTACTTTATCTTAATTAGGGACTGAAATATGAGAAAAAGCAGATTTGTCTGCGATTTTGGCGGCCATTTTGAAATTACCCCCACAGGAGGGGTAAAAATGGCCGGAAAATTCGTCCCCCGTAATACGTTGTTATTGGATGCCCATTGAACCCAAATCTGCAAAAAAATCAATTTTAGCAAAAAAATCCTACGGAATCCATATATTGGACATATCAAACCACACTAACAAGTGAAAATGTATTTGACTACAGGGGAGTCATGTCTGAGTACACTTGTGGCAAAGTTTAGGAAGCGTTTTGCGCAGATGTGCTCTGAGCAGAGACCGTTTGTTATGCAGGGCAAAAGGGCACAATGTGTTCTGTACGGAAGACTCCACATGGTACGTATAGCCTTTCTGTATGCTACATGAAGTTTGTGACTTCTCCGCAACTCACACAGTGGAACACCATACAGCGACGTACAGAAAGTAACAAAAAGACTATTTTTGACCTGAGGAGGCACACTTTGAAACTTGGCACGGAAGATATTGAATTGTTTGTTGAAATTTCTCACCACACTCTGGAGATCATCTTGATGAGGGTCTGAGTACAATATGTGCCCAAGGTGTGTGACAGAGTTGGTGCAGGTAACTTTACAGCCATTCACATAAACATATTCCCTTTTGCAATCCATATGGCGCTTACTTGACTTGAATTTCATCAGCTGGCTTTTGTCTCCATTGAACAGAACGTTGTACTTTGAAGCGAAGTCTTCACAAACAGCAACCATTTGCTTTAAGCCATCAAGTGAAGGTGATAATAAGCAGATGTCATCTGCATACGACAGGGCACCGCAGAAATAGGGTCCCATGTAACAACCAGCGCCGCATGAGCGCAATTGGACCAACAATTCATCCATGTAAGTTCCAAACAGGAGGGGTGAGAGGATACCTCCTTGTTTGACTCCACAATTTGCAGTAAACAAAGTAGATTTGTGATTGTTCCATTTCACACAAAGTTTCTGATCAGTGTAAAGATTAATTAGACACCTCAAATAGACAGAGTTCATCCTTCTATTTAGAAGTCCCCTGAACAGTTTGACGTATTCCACTAGCATCAAGACATAATAGGTATAAGTCACTTCCACCACTTGTAAAATGGCAAGCTATCTCCTTCAGAAGACCAGTGCAGAGAGTGGTTGAAGACTTCTTTTTGTAGCTGAATTGTAAATTGTCAGTTTTTAGTGACTTATCATCCTCTCTGATGAGAATCAGCAGATCCAACAAGCGACCAATACAACTACTTAATGTGATGGCTCTGTATTTGTCTGAGCAATTAGCTCCCGAGCGACTCTTGGGTATAGGAGACATGGTGCCTACTTGAAGTTCGGATGGAATTAGTCCATGGAAGAGAATGCAATTGAACAGCATAGATAGATAAACATACAATTTGTGTGAGCCATAAATGATGCAGTCAGTACTGAGACCGAGATATCCATCGTATTTACTGCTTTTGAGCATTAATGTCAATTCAGCAATTTCCTTGCTGCTTATGGGGAACATTTCTCCTTTTCGTAAGTCATCAAGATCATGCTCAACCTTTGACATAACTTCCGATTTTATGATGTCCATTTCGGCAACATTGTAAGGAACACTGGTGTACAAATTTTCAAACTTTTTGTTAAAAATGTCAGCAATGTCCTTAGGATTATTACATCCGTCAACAGTACTTGAAACATGCTTGGAGACATTATTAAGTCGTAAATCTAAATCTAAATTGCTCATGTCACCATTCCAGTATAATTCAAGGCTGTTGTATCTATTTCATTTAAAATTCGTTACTTAAGGGGTCAAAATGGAGCCTAAATCAATGTTAGAGTGAATATCACAGTAATTTAGATTTTCCAAAATTTCCAATTTTCGATGCAGCTTTCTGACTAAATCTGGTTTGTTGTTAATTGTATTCAATGAAACACATAATAAGAAAGTTATTATGAATTTTCACATGACAAGTGACCATTGTAAACCTTTTTTTTCAACTTTAAATCGGCTTTTAAATGGTTGGAAACTGGAAAGGCTGCGTGGGATCCTCTCCAAAATGTTAAAAATTTGCATAAATCTAGCTCCTTGATGAATATAAGATGTTTTGTAGTTACATATAAATTGTTTTTCTCAGCTAAATATACCATCTATGTGTAGTACATTTTATAAATTAATATAATAATGTACTATACTGAAAACTAACAGATATAAAATTAAGTTTTAAAGCCCCTATAGGTTGGCATCTGCAAAAGGTTGAAAATCACAGAAATTCTTCAGCTTTGAGCGTCAGATGTCAATTTTTGTGCAATTTTGTTAATTTATTCCTATTAAGCTATTTAATAAGACTGACATTATCTGTTTGTCAGAAATATTAATGTCCGTTTGTGAAGTTATTCCAAGGACACTTATCGGAAGTTAATATATGGCGGATCAATCAAAAAATTAAACTTACAAACAGGCCTAGAAAAAAATGTGAATTTCCGGGCTATTTGATTAAGTATAACAAAATTTCCCACGAATGGTCGCAAATCGAGCGACTACTTCAAAGTCAGAAATTTGGAACTGTTTTCAAAAATTTCCTGTGACATTTTGAAATTTCCAGGCAATGACATGCCCGAATTCCCTACTTTTTCCAGCCATGCTTACAAATGGTAAAATCTTGCCAAATAGCATGCTTTCAACCTTGGAAACAGACAATTCTTGCTTCTTCCTCGTTACAATTAACCACACATCTATATTATACATACCCCTAAAACCATTGTTTTTGAGGGTCTCAGGGGTGTAATTTTCGCGGCCAATGTGGGGGGGACACGCGATGACGCTGTCAGAATCGTCAAATTCGCAAATAAACAGAGTCAGTCAGGCTTTTTTACATTATGAATTTCAAAGTTTTGTATGGCATGGTAACCTGCCCAAGCAGAAAGGTGGACATGTCTGTTAGAACTATCAAATTGAATCAAATTGAACCAAGGGGCCATTGCTACTTTAATGCTTTCACAAAAAAAGGTTGGGGAAACATTTCATATTATGTCCCCAAGGGTCAAAAGTGTGGGGGGGGGGAATGTCCCCCCCCTTCCCCCACCAAATTACACCCATGGAGGGTCTGTTCAATGATCTGTACAAATTATACAGCTTCATAATGAAGGTTCTAAAAATCATTGATAATTAACCTGTTGTACAAACCACATTTGCAGGTTTACTCTTGTTAAACGTTTACAAAAGCACATCCCAACAAGGAGGAACGGGTGTGACTAGGACTGTGGAGAGACTCAACAGAGGACTGAGATAGATAGATAAGATGAGCCGGAGTAGACCAAAAAAGTGGAGGGAGTTCTGACGGACAAGCCGGTATTCTGTAAAGCAATTCAATAATGCCGCTGTAGCCTGGAAGGAGGTAGGAGTAAAGAGAGGAAGAGGAAGGACCAAAAGCGGAGACCAGAAAAGAGGAGGCAGGGAAGTTCTAGACAAGGGAATTGGAAAAAGGGATGAATTGCATAGAGGAAACTGTTAGCTTGGTTGTTCATTCTAGGTACCATTTAAAAATGGCTGCCTGTCACAGTGCAAAGAAGTTATAAATGAACAACATTGAAATTGACGTCGATTAGCAGATCAGGATTGATTTTTGCTCTTCAGCAGAGACAAGGCTATTCATCACTTCAAGCTGTTACAATGCACAAATAAAATCTTTCCCAAAGTACAAAAGCATATATGTACTACAAACATTTATATAGGAATATAACAAGTTTGCAAACATTTTTAAAACAAGAATACACATGTGAATGTGGAATGTGATTACAGGTTGAAAGCATCCTATTTGCCAAGATTTTACCATTTGTAAGTTTCCTTTTTGTATTGTTCCTCCATATATCAACCTCGGATAAGTATCCTGGAATAACTTCACAAACAGACATTAATATTTCTGACAAACAGCTAATGTCAGACTTAATAAATTAGGAATAAGTGAGCAAAATTGCACAGAAATTGACAACTGACACTCAAGGCTGAAGAATTTCGACCTTTTGTATATGCTAAATTTGACCTTTTTACAACTTAATTTTATGTCTGTTAGTTGTCTGTATAGTACATTATTATATTAATTCATATATATAAAATGTACTACACATAAATGGTACATTTAGCTGAGAAAAGTGATATACGTGTGACTACAAAACATCTTATTTCCATCAAGGAGCTAGATTTATCGAAATTTTAAACGTTTTTGTGGGGATCACACTCAGCCATTCCAGTCTCCAACCATTTAAAAGCCGATTAAAACTGATTAAAGAGTTTTCAAATGGTCACTTATCATGTGAAAACTGCATAATAACTTTCTTATTATGTGTTTCATTGAATAGAATTAACAACAAACCAGATTGAGTCAGAAAGCTGCATCGAAAATCGGAAATTTTGGAAAATCTGAATTACTTTGATTTGCAACCTGACATTGATTTAGCCACCATTTTGAACCCTTAAGTAAAGAATTTCAATGAAATACATACAGCAGCTTTGACCTATACTGGAATGGTGACATGAGTAATTTAAGGATGATTTATAACACAAATGAGTTCGATTTGTAGTACCAAAACCAACATTATTGGTAATTTGTCGGCCATTTTGTTTTCCAGGCTGTTGAACCCCCAAAAACTAAAATTAGACCACCTAAATGTTACTAAAACAACCTTTGTGTATACTACAATCAATGAATATGGTATGTCACAAGGAGCCTTTTGCAAGAAAAAACTGAATGTGTGGTTCAGATTGTCATATTTCGGACATTTTTTGTAATTTTGGCGGCCATTTCCTTTTGCCATTTTGACCCCTTAAAATTAAAAATCCAGCCCGGCAACAAGCGGATTGAGAATCAGCACCCTCAAAAACCGCTTGTTGCCGACTTTTAATAAGAAATGCCTATTAAACTTTTTACAGAGGCTTTTTTGAGAATCTCTCCTAGACTATTGTTATTAGAATAGGCAAAAACTTTTAATTTTAGGCCCTGGTTGATAACCTACAACCCACAGGACAAGCAAAATATCACATGACTTTCTAAATATGTCTCAAATTCTGCTGTCCCGCTCAAGGAACATTGCCCTATGTTGATTGAATTCAATTCGGGTTAATACATTTTCAAAATGGTCAATTCAATTCACTATCTTTTAAAATTTTGAATTAATTCAAATTGGGCCCATTTCAATTTATGATTTGAATTGTTAAAAATGTATTTGATATTTTCCCTCAAGTGTCAAGCATAAATCTTAAAATCGAAATTCGATTGCCATAGTTTCTTAGTTCTTACTTAGGCCTACTTGCATGTGAAATATCAATGACCTGGCATGACCTTTGTCCTTTTCTTTAAAGTTTAGGTCCACACATAAAAAATCTTTTTTGTCAATTCTCCTCATGCATGAAAGCCAGAAAAGAAAACATTCTTGGTGCTCGTTTGCTTGTAGCTCAATTGTATTTAAAAATATAATTGAATGCCTAGTTTCTAACTCACTTTAGGAACTGACAATAAAATTCTTTACATGACTTACACGAGGGACTCGTGAAGTCTGTGCCCAGAAGGCAAGTTAAATTTATTCAGGGGAAGGGCACAGTTACCGTCTCCGAGGAGAATTGTTACCGTTCTCAGCCTTTCGAATCGTTTTTGCAGTTACCGTCTCTCGATTCAAAATTTCACAGGCCTATCTTAACTTTTCTGCTGGATAAAGAGCAAATTTTAAGTGTTATACCTATGATATGAATAGTACACTGTTATTTCAGCCATGTCTCAAGCCAATATATGCCTTATTACTGTAGACGAACTTCGAGTGCTTACATGCAATACACTTGTAGGCTGTTACTGACATCACAGCCCTATCCCTGCCATGTTAAGTGACCATGACTTTGATACCTCATAAAGGTGTGACTGACTCATAGCCCATACATACCATGCTGTGTGATAGGTGTCATAGCACTCACCAGTGACCTCACTCCTGTCTCTCTGAGTAATAGGCCTGCAATCGCCTTGGAATCAACAGAGCTTGACCACTGATATTGCTACTGATCCCAAGCTGATCTTGGCAGCTGACCATAACGGTGCAGTGTGACAAACATAATTCACTGTTAGAGATATTCAAAGCTATCAGGGGCGTATCTAGAAATGGCCTGAGGTGGGGGGGGCATTACATGGGGTCAATATGGGATGCTCCGCGGCTTTTCCTATCTCTTCCATGTTCTTTTTTGGCCTGAGGAGGGGATGGCCCAATGCCCCCCCCTAAATACACCACTGAAAGCAATTGTATCTATGTTTGAATGTTTAATTGTTGTCTGTTGTTCCAAATATTTCTTTGAGGAAAAACACAAACAATTATATAATTGTGGATATTTCAGGCTTGAAAAAAAACTGAGAAGGATTAGAATACTTCAGAATTGTATTGGACTTGTTGGCAGGGCAAGTGTAAGCGAGCTCTGCAATGGGGGGATGCTCCTGGCTTTATGACAACTGTTCTACTGCTCCTTCACTTAGCATTGCTCTGATACACGTCACTGAGCCAGGTATTGCTCACTTATGCATTTATACACGTCATTAGAAGTCCTATGAGTCAGTGAAAGAACCACCAGTTTCAATGGTAAAGATTGAAGCAACAGCTTTAGTGACCTCATTGATCCTCTGAAACCAGTCATTTGTAAGCACTCGAAGTTCGTCTACTGTATCTTTAATATTTGAGTTTTTAATCCTGGCCACATGACAAACGTTTTTGGTGTCCACCATTTTAGGATAAGGTAAAATCGTTACCGTATTCAGTGGTGGAGGGCTGCAATGTTCATCATGGAAAACTTACAATTTTTTGTTTCAGGAATGTGCTATTTTTAGTATTTAGAAAAGCCTTAATCATGATCTAAAAAGCCTAGGAAAAACATCCAGTGTTGACTGAAATACCCACCAAATTTCAAGATTGTGCCAGTCGTAGTCACAGAGTATCATGGCTTCAAAGTTGGCATGTTTTGGGGAAAACACTCAACTGAGAAAGTCATGGTGTCATGATTTAGCCTGCCTAGCTTGTGACATCACAACAGGGGCGTAGCCAAGGGGGGGATATAGGGGTCAGAACCCCCCCCCCCCTTTGGCCCAAAACTAAAGCAACATTTGCCAGAATTTTAAAAGTAAGTCCTCAAAAGTATGTGAACTTGATGCAAAAATACAATTCTAAAATTATATTTTTTATCACAAAAGTTTGTTCCAGCGCTTTTCTTCTACGCCTGATCCATATTTACGGGGCAATGAGCACGGATTTGACAAAACTTCAAATTATTTCTTTGACTCGTTATTTTTAGATCTAACCTATTTTGAACATAAATTCCATCTGTTAGTTTAATCAAGTGTATTTTGTCAGATGAGCCCTGTATAACAGCTCTAATGGGTCAAGAATATAAATCGGAGGAATGTCTGCTGGTCGGCTTTGATGTAAATATACAGAAAATCAAGACTTGCGGGCCTGAAAGTTGTTCTTCAGAAACGCCACTTTTATTTTTAAAAATTGTCTTTTTGAAATTGATTGTTTTTTATTTTGTGAGAGACACTTTTTGCATTCCTTCACTTTACCAAAAGACCAACCATAACAGGTAGCATGTTTTCTAATGGGAGAATGTTGGTAATTTTAAACCAAGAGGTCTAGGATAAAGTTTTAAAATAAACGGATTTAGATTCAAGAAAGTCACTCCCTTCATATTGTACATGTATTTAGAATACGGGCTGACGTATAATGGACATACATTTATGTTATTTGTGCCCTATAGGAATCTCCAGTGTTGTCTCTGATTATGCTAACAACCCATGGATGATAGTTTATATTCACTCCCTTGCAACTTGACAAATATTCCAATCCAATCTAAAGCACAAAACAAAATTGAAAAAAAAAACATTATTGGACACTTCGGCCGTGTCCTGATCATGGCGCTGAGTAAGGGGGGATTCTCAAATAGTTTGTATAATGATAATTTACAGAAAAGTTTAAAAAAAAAAACATTTTTAGCTTTTTATACCAGATCTTCCATGAAAGAATAATAGCCTTGTAATAGCTCAGAATCAGTATCCGGCAACATAAAATCTGTTGGCTTTTGGGGGCCTAAAGCGGCCCCCAAACACCCTGCCGCATAGGCTTCGGCCCTACGTGCCTTGCCAAGGTAATCAGAAACAAAACTCCCCCCTTACCTGGTGTCTGGCTACGCCCCTGCATCACAATGTGATGTCATGGCAACTGTGACCTCATCACAAGTTTTAAAAGTCTGCCCAGTCCAGTGGTGTAGCCAGGGGGGGGCAAGGTGGGGCAATTGCCCCACCTGTGGCTACTCTTGCCCCCCTCTTGCCCCCCCCTCTGGCTCTGCAGTAAAAAAATAAAATTAGCCTGAAAATTCCTGTGCACGATCTAGTTTTACTATTCTTCTAAGGATGCCCACTACCAAATAGTGTTCCAAACGCCGACCTAATATATTTATTAGACCAAGTGACTTGTGGAGTCGAAAAAAATCAGGGTCTAGAAACACCATTTGGACTCTCCCGAATTTGTCAAATTTATTCAGCCATACAGTGAGGCCTTCTATGAGCAATATAGGCCTACGAACTCTGTAAAATTGCAGTGACGATCCCAGTGTCTAGTGCTTCTTGTGAGCGAAGCTTCTCTGCCATGAAGGCATTGAAGGGGATAAAAACCTTTGTAAAATATTCATGGCAGTTGATAAGCTCTCAAACTTAGTCATCCATATTGCACGACAAAGGTCAAATTCATTGATTTGGATCAGTTTGTAGACATATTTGTAAACACTCACAATCACAGAAGGATCATGCTTCTTTAACTCATATCTGAGACTGATGTTGCTATATTCCATTCAGCAATAATTCTATGTGAAATTTAGTATTCTATTGTTATCACACAGCTCTGTTCCAATTAAGGATCGGGAAAGTTTTTCATTATTCTATACGACACTCATCACATTCCTATACAATTATGTTTAGTCTGATGAAAAATGCAATTATTCTGTTCTAGTGTGATTACATTGCTAAGATGACGATTGCTATGTGATGATAATTATAACTTTTCTGTTTCTTGTTCTGAAAGATCTTCATTGTGATAACTGAAATCCTGTTAGATAAAAATGACAATTTTCTGATGTTTTCTATGGGTTTTTCATCATCTAGGGATCCAATCATCTAGAAAAACATTTAGTGGCATTCAGTTATGCAAATTTATATGAGGTAATAAACACTTAGACATTTAGCGGCAAAATATCTATGGCCTTGAAATGATATGCAAATACAACATATAGTTAAATTTAATGCAATTCATGTTCAATTTAACACGTTTACTTGTTCACTTGTTTGGTGATGATGAAAATTACCATTGTGGGAGTCCAAAAAATGTCGATAAATATCGCTAAATATCGATAAAATCGGTCATGTATCTTGCCCCCCCCTCAAAAAGTGCTGCCCCACCCGCTGCCCCACCTGTGACAGAGACCTGGCTACACCACTGCGGTGTGCAGAGTGCAGCTCTGAGATGGTTCAAATCCTATATTTCTGAAAGATCACAGTCAGTCATTATAAATGACAAAACATCAAGAAAGCTTCGGTTACATTTTGGAGTTCCTCAAGGTTCCAAACTGGGTCCAATCTTATTCAACTCCTATGTTGCCCCAGTCAGTGCAGTTGCTCAAAGAAATCAAGTATACGATCAGAAGTATGCTGACAATGAGCAACTTATCCTTTCATTCAAACCAACCTTTTTGGGTCAAGAACAGGCAAAACAGAAAATGGAAAATTGTATTGCTGAAATCAGAAATTTCTGCAAACCAAACACTGTAGTTCTTCGTTAAAAGTTTTAGCATTGGCCAGTTAAATTATAGAGAAAACACTGCATGAAAGTTAGTGTCTTGAGTGCCAAATGAAGACATATTTTGAATTTTTTGCGGAAATGGTCTGCCTTTTTGATTTCAACATTATTGACATTGATGGATGACACTTGAAGTTTCTTCAGTTGCTCAAACCCTGCAATCAGATGCTGTGTTGGCATGGCATTACCTTCTTAAGAAAGAATTGATATCTCGAGTTTAGAACAGATATTCCAAATAATTTAAAGATCTATACTATACCACACAGTCCATTTCATTGGTTTGCATTGGCGAATACAATGAGGACCTATATATGGGGGTAGACCTGGGAGTCAGTTGAAAATCAAATCATGACTGACAAAATAGGAATGCAACTGATTAATTCAACTAGTATGCAGAATTCAACTCTAACTAGTTCAATAGTTTACAACCGACTAAATTGATAATGCAACTTTAAAAAAAAAGAAATAGTGAAAGGCAAGATTGACCAACACTTGGATTCTCATTTTCAAAATTACAGTTATCTAAAAAAATTTGTTTTTAAATTCGACTGACTTTTTCAACTAATTCGACTGACTCTGGGGTCTACCTAGGGGTCCTGGCCCCTCTTAAACCAGAGATTATTAGGAATTTTGAAGAAAATATGCCACGACGCGGGCCCGCGAATGCCGGAAAAAACTCGGGATCCTGGTAGACAACCTGGTTTGGGTCACCCACAGGTTCGCTCTCGCTGAACATGCAATCATGTGCGTTTCTTTATGATACCAAAAGTTATAGAGACATTATTTTCTGTCTAAGAACACACTTTTTTGGTCAAAAGTTGGGGGGGATAAAGGGGGGCTTCAGACATTATTGGGGGGCTTCAGCCCCCCTTGCCCCCCCCTGGAGCTGCCACTGTTAAGTAACCTATCAAAACTCAGAAAAAACCTTGACAAGGATGTTGTCAAAACTGCAGTTAATGCTCTAGTCACTCCTCATTTGGATTACGGAAACGGACTGCTTTATGGCATAGCCTGTCGATTTTTGAACAAGCTTCAGGTTGCTGAAAACTCAGCAGTTCGATTAATTGAGAGATTGAGAAAACATGACAGTGTTAGTCAGAGTAGGAAACAACTGCACTGGTTACCAATCTCAGCAGGAATTCAGTTCAAATTGATGACAACAACATGGAAGGCAGTAAACAATCAGGCATCACAATACATTCAAGAACTAATTCAACTAAAATTTCAACAAGAACATAACCTGAGAAGCAACAACAAACTGCTATTAGCAGAACCTGCCCCATGCAACAAAAATAAGTTTGAAGATCGGGCATTTTCCTATGCTGCACCAAAGCTATGGAATAGTCCGCCTGAAAAATTGAGAACTGCAAAGACAATAGAAAACTTCTAGAAGAATCAAAAACTCATTTGTATCAGTATTCCTACAAGTGATTTGACCTGAAAAAGTGCTGATGAGCAGTTTACTGAAATTAGCGCTATATAAATTCATATTACTATTATTATTATTATAATGGAGTTGTTTCATATATCACAGTAAAATCTATTCTACACTTCAACTTATATAAACAAACTGGCTCGATTTCACCAACCTAGTTTATTTTTTAAACAATGTTTAAATACAAGTTAGGCTTCAGTGGCGGAGCTATGGGGGGGCCTGGGGGGGCCAGGGCCCCCCCAAATGGATAGGTGCCCCCCCCCCCACTGGCCCCCTCATTTCAGATTTGAAAAATTTGAAAAAATTATTGGAGCAGCAACAGTCACTGGAATACATCCATCTAAAGTTGTCGCCCTCTCTGGCGGTAACTTATACCCGATTTTCTCTAGAATGACTATTGCCCTTTGAAAAGTTCTGAGGCATCTCATAATATTTTATTTCCCTATTTGAATATATCTACCAATATGTTTACCATGCGCAAACCTTTTGGGGTGAGCGACATTTGCCAGAATATCAGGATCTAGATTTAATAATATCCCAAAAGAAATCTCTTTGAAACTAGCGATTGATTGTTTAAAATTATGTTTATTCAATTATCTGCCCGAATTTTTTTGCCTTTTTGCCTGAATCTTAGAGTTTCCCAAATTCTTTTAGGGGAGGGTGACTACTCCCCCTTCCAGTATGCCTATGTATCTTGAGATTCCATGCAACACCTAAAATCAGGGTGTTTTGAGGAAATCTTTCTGTTGCCATTGCTCAGTTTAAGAAGTAATGCTCCTTTGAATATCTTCTGATTAAACCGATCTGCTTTACCAGAGTGATTTGTACAAACTGCTCAATTTTTCATGTGTGCATGGATTTCCCTATTTTTTGGTAATTGTGTCATTTGCAAAAATTGCTACTACCTTTTACCAATTTGAAAAGGTGGGTAGATTTCCATCAAAAGGACTTTGAAAAGTTCTGAGGCATCTCATAATTTTTTATTCCCCTATCACAGGCACCAATTTTAAATGGTGAAGCCTGCTCCCCAGTCCTAAATTACAGGATTTATTTTCTATTTAGACCTTTGAAATCAGAAAGAGGACATTCTTAGCAGGAATATACTGAAAACTTGCAAAGACAGTTATAAAAAACAAAAAAGAAGAGGATCATTTCGCTGCAAAAGATACTCTTTGTGACTCATGGTAATTGATGGGGTGTCATTGTCATATTTTCTTATCGGAGCCATAGAATCTGTTTCATTATTTTTTATAAGTCAAAACTGATTTTAGTGTAAGTATGAGATGTATGGTCATTTTGTTTATCAGTCACAAGAGATTAAGACAGTCAATATTGCTAAGTCTTTCGTAAAGAAGACTCCAGATCGTAACGCTGTTTCAATTTTTATCCATATAATGCCGAAAAAAATGTCGCAAAAATGCCAGGAAAAGTTGGCCCCCCCAGTTCAGACCCTGGCCCCCCCTTGGCCCCCCCACTCATGGATTTCTGGCTACGCCACTGTTAGGCTTGTTTAAATTTTAGACACATTTCACCAGTACAGTCTAACTTTAACACACTGTTTAAAATTCAATAAATTTAGACCTATTCAAACCCAGGTCTAACATGTTTAAACTTTGTCTAAGTCAAAATGTGGCAGATATATGTCAGGCTATTTGGGGGACGGACCGGACAGTGACAACAGGGATGTGGAAGATTCATCCAGATGAGTATGAAATAGGCCCGTGGTGGATCTAGGGAGGATTCGGGAGGGGGGGGGCTATAAATCACCTAGAGGAGAAGTAACGTTTTGAGGCAAATAAGTGATGAAGCAGATTCGAAATAATGAAAAAATGACAACACTGAAAACCCTTATACCTACCTTCAAATGGTTTTCATTTCGAAGAAACTTCCCAAAATATTAAAGACCAGCTAGCTGTTCAATGTATTCGTCCTTTCTCTGTGTATCATAGATAAAGCGTGAGCGTGGTGCGCCATGATTTAGTGATGCATCAACAGCACAACAGCAATAGTTGAAGGCTCTTGAACTTGTTTGATAATATATATGGACCAAATTCTGGAGAATTTGAAAAACAAAACTTTCTGGCAGTTACTTGAAATCTGGGAATTAAGCTGAACTTCAAAAAGATAATTTTTAGGATCCTCTTTTTAAAACTTTCTGAAAAGTTTTCAAAATTAAAAAAAAAAAAAAAAAAAAAAAATCATTTATTTTAATTTTAATTGAAGAATGAAACAAGGGAAATTTTCAAGAATTATGTTGAATTCAGATCGTACATATAAAGAGCTGATGCTTGATTTTTTTGACTGACAGTTATTCTTCTCACCACATCATAGTAACATAGGGGAGAGTGGGACACCATGAGCCATTGGGCACAGAAACGGTGTGACAGATTAACTAGATAGGCGGACCATATACTCCTTTATTAGCGCAGAAGTAGATAATGTCTTCTTCTTCTTAGTCGGTACTCGATCAACTTTAGTGGTGATGGCTGTGTCAAGGAGTTGTGAGTGCTCATGCGGCTATTAGATTTTAAATATCCGTGAGTGCTGGTGATAATTCAAAAACTCGAGTTTAAAAACAGAGGTTTCGATGTAGCAACCATAATCTTTCTTTGCGATGTTTGACCAAGAATTGAAAAAAAATGCTTTTGACCGGTGAAAAGTAAAATATTGAGCGCTCGATGGATCTTTTTTTCCTTGTACTTTAAGTATTTTAAAAAACATCTTGATAAAACTTATTTTGCTTTTAAAAAGAAGCTAAAGCATGTGCTAGGATGATGTAATAACATTGGTACTGGGATAAACTGGAAATTGGCGAAATGCACCAATAGATGAAATTTACAAATGGGGCACCATGAGCCATTTGAGATGGGACACCTTGAGCCAGTTTAAATGAAGTTTATATTAATGTTCCTCCCTCATGCAATTAAAGCTTAGTTGCCAACCATTGAAACTTTAGGCTCACTAGGGCTAAAAACGTCTCATGTTGCCCCAATCTCCCCTATTCTGAAAAACTGAAACATTTTTTTTCCCCTTGACATGACCCAGGGGCCAACTGCGGCTATCTGACAAACTTTTTCACTTGCAAAGTTTGTTAAGAAGCAATGGACTTTTTTATTGTCGCAATTCAAACATTGCAGTACACCTCCCCCCCCCTCCCTGCAACGGTTTGGACTTCTTCTTTCATGTGCTCAACAAACGTTTTCTTTCAGTTTAAAGTGTGGAACTAACTTTTTTCACCAAAAATCCATCCCCCCCCCCAAGGGAGGGATAGCCTGGTCAGCCCTCAATGGTGCCACTACACAAGGCATGGTTGGCTTATTGATGAGACACTCCCAACTGGGTTTGTTGGTGTGAACAACATTACTTAATTGTGCTATTTCTACTTATTTGACTGTTTAAACTTAAAAAAACACTGTCTTCCTAGACTGAGTTAAGAAAAAAATAAACATCCGTGGTAAAATGTATTTAATTTGGACAGTGTTTAAAGGTTAAACGATGTCTATGGAGACTAGGTCTAACTACTTAGACTGCCAATTTTAAACATTGTTGGTGAAATCGAGCCACTATGTCAATACATCACAGTAATAGGATAGAAATTAAACATAATCACGGTAGGGTATACCAATCAGTTCGTGGTCTGATGACCGCGGTGTTATCAGAGTATGCATACATTTCTCAACTCCTTCTTTTTAAGTATTGTTTACCTGAATACTGTATTTTGATAGTAAAAGAGGAACTTTGACATAAACTTGGACATGAACCAGGAAATGAACTTGGACTTTTAAAACCTTGGATATGAGATTGTACATGATCTTGGACGTGAGCTTGGACAAGTACAATTATGCTATATTGAGTCTTGGCCCTGTGCTTCTACCCCTACAATAATGGTTTGACTGATACTCAGTTGCAAGTCACAGACTTACAACTGATGCATCTTAAATATCTTAAAAATAAATTTGTATTTACAAGTTTTACATCAGATGACATTTACAAAATAGCACAACAATCATATACAAAACCTGTCAGTTGAGTTGATATCAGCTTGTACTCGATCTTCATTTACTCCAGAAGGAATCACTTGGGAAACCTCACGATTATCTCTGGAATCAAGACACCATTACTGATTAGCACAAATACATCTTCACCAGACAGTTAATGCTCGTAATTCACAGAGAAAACATGGTGGATTACCACAGAGCAAAGATCAGTGATTGGTCCTAACTACTTGAGGACAATTCTAATTAAATATAAGTAACTAGTAAAGCCCATTAAAAGATAGAAACCGAAAAGGGAATAAACAGATGAATGTAATTTTGTACTGCACATTGATGATTATACATTGATTAAAAGTTTTTAATGAAGTATTTCTATGAGATTGCAAATGGCCAGAAAACATGAATGTTTGCCAGTGCTGCCATCGGCATAACGTTTTCGGGAGGAAACATTTGTGAGCCATTAGGTGATTTGCATAAGTGGAGTTCTGGTGGAGACAAAGGGAACTACCTTTGATGGTTCACAAAAACTGCATGAAACAGCAAAGAAAACAGCAATTCATGATGTCATCAGAAGAAACAAAGGGTGAAAGAAGGGTAGGTGAAGGGTGTAGGGGAAGGACAGGCCTGTGGAAGGAGTTTCTAGCTGGCAACTATCCTATGAGCTGGTATGACCTCATTTGCATCTCATTAGCATTTAGTTTGAATGTATATATAGATGTGTTGGTTCTAATACACAGTCACACACCTGTAGACAGTGAAACCAATCATGCATGTCTGCTATTACCCAGTGCTTGTTCAAACAGTGTCATTCCACTTTTACTCCACAATGGCCAAAATAAAATAATTACCAGCAAAATAAAGTGCAATTAGGGATATTTTCAAAACTTATAGAATAGAAAAGATGGATACATATTTTGTGAGTATTTCATGAATGACTGCAACCATTAAATACAAGTGAAAATCTTACTTTTATAAGTTATGGAACCGATTAAGCATTTTTAGATTGAAAAATAAGAAAAATGGTATATTTTCTGCTTTAAGTGATTTTCGCTTCAAAGCTTTAACACTTGTAAATAAATCAATTGAATACAGTTGAATACATTCTTAGAATAAGGGCCAATATCACTCGATCTATTGAACTGCGGACATCTGTGGTCATCAGTGGCGTCCCTATGGGGGGGCACGGGGGGGCACGTGCCCCCCATATTGGACCTGTGCCCCCCCAGGTGCCCCCCCATATGAACTTATCAACCTTGGCTAAAATATACAATTAGTATTGTCAGTGGCCCCCCAGAGAATCGCGTGCCCCCCCAGGTGCCCCCCATTCGCGACCCCCTAGTTACGCCACTGGCGGTCATTATTGCGGTCAAGCGGGGCGGTCGCGGTCAAGCATGCCATGACCGCATGCGGTGTGGGGCGGTCACAGTTAGGCCTTAAGCATGCGGGGCGGTCGCGTCGTGGTCAGCCTTTTAGCAGTGCGGGGCGTTGTGGTCGCATCTTAAATATCTTAAAAATAAATTTGTATTTACAAGTTTTACATCAGATGACATTTACAAAATAGCACAACAATCATATACAAAACCTGTCAGTTGAGTTGAGATCAGCTTGTACTCGATCTTCATTTACTCCTGAAGGAATCACTTGGGAAACCTCACGATTATCTCTGGAATCAAGACACCATTACTGATTAGCACAAATACATCTTCACCAGACAGTAAATGTGACCTGCTCCACCAAAATGAGTTCAAAGTCGACCTCCTGTCTTATTTAGTTGTGAAAATGATTTTATTCTACTGGAAATGAGCTTTAAAATGATGGTTCATATGTTCTCATATCTTCATCCAATCTGAAGATATGGCACCTCAAACATTGATGATACGAAACATCTAACTTTGAGAAAATGGCATTTGAATTTCCCGCCATTGCAATGAAAGAACTAAGAAAATTAAGGAGGACACCAAACTTTGAAAATTTAAAATCAATTTTTGGTAAAAATGGTCTTAGTTATTCAAAGAAAATAACTTTTGTTAAAACGTTGCACCGACAGCTAAAAAACATCAAAATGTGACCATATAACACATTTTGCTAAATTGTGAGAAACATTAATTGCCTACTTTGCTCCACCTATTTTGGTGGAGCAGGTCACAAATGCTCGTAATTCACAGAGAAAACATGGTGGATTACCACAGAGCAAAGATCAGTGATTGGTCCTAACTACTTGAGGACAATTCTAATTAAATATAAGTAACTAGTAAAGCCCATTAAAAGATAGAAACCGAAAAGGGAATAAACAGATGAATGTAATTTTGTACTGCACATTGATGATTACTGTACATTGATTAAAAGTTGTTAATGAAGTATAAATTTTCTATGAGATTGCAAATGGCCAGAAAACATGAATGTTTGCCAGTGCTGCCATCGGCATAACGTTTTCGGGAGGAAACATTTGTGAGCCATTAGGTGATTTGCATAAGTGGAGTTCTGGTGGAGACAAAGGGAACTACCTTTGATGGTACACAAAAACTGCATGAAACAGCAAAGAAAACAGCAGTTCATGATGTCATCAGAAGAAACAAAGGGTGAAAGAAGGGTAGGCAGTGAATTTTTTAACATGGTAACTGGGAGACCAAATGGTCTCCCAGTGGACAGATTTGGTCTCCCAGTCATTGCCAAATTTGCATCACTGGGAGACCAATTATTTCCAGAGACTCTTATCAATTTCTCATTTGGTTGTCTCAGTTTGTAGTTTATGGGCAAATTTTAAACCAAGGCTTCTGCTTCTCATATACATGAAAAATATTCTTCACTGTCTCTAAAATACCGTAATATGGGGTGAATCGGGACAGAATTGGCCGTTTTTCTGTCATAGCATGGTCAAAAATCAACTCAGATATCAAAATATTATGTCAAAATGTGTCTGAGCATAATATCTTGGTATCCCTAGGAGCTTGAAATGATATCTTAAATTGCTGAGGCTCAGGGCCAAAAAAAACCACTGTCCCAATTCACCCCACGGTTTGGGGTGAATCGGGACACTCCTTTATTTCCACAATCAATACTTCCTAGCTCCCTTGAGTGATTGATTCTTTGACTAAACATTAGAAAACACCTTCTATTTGCAAAATATTAATTTTGATGAAAATCTGAAATCTATTTCTTTAATAATACGCAGATTTTAGAAAAATGTGGTAAATGACAGAAAATCATCAAAAGCTGTAGTAATCTGCTAATTCTTTAGGTGATTAATAATTCTGGACTAAATCAATAATAAATGATGCAAAGTTCAACAACATTTATCAAAAAGCCATGCTAGTATATTCAAATTAAAATTGGTAGATTTTATTTTGATTATTCCCGAAACTTTGCCATTGACCTGGATCTTAACCCATGATCAAACATACATAGTCCCATATCTACACTACTAGCCTGGTTCCCTGATACCATTTTATATTGAAAATAAGCAAATTTGATGGCTCTGGTGTTTATATTTTTTTAGGAATAGGCAAAGTTTTTTCAGCATGTCAAAATTCAAATTATGCAGGGCCAAGTTTAAGGTGCTGAAGCTCCTCACTGCCTGCAGTTAGAAGTGTAAAATTTTATCACAATATGTGCGTATATGTGTACTATACATGTGCCAAAAATGAATTCCCTATTTTTAGTGGAAGTAGTTGAACTTTAAAGAACTAATACATATACCTGTACTGTCCCGATTCACCCCTGTGTCCCGATTCACCCCATATTACGGTACATACTTCTGCTTATGTCATCTTTCTGGTTTTCCATTTTAAAAAATTTGTCAAGACTTTTTTTGTGGCAATCAGCGATACTCCTAAGTTAGCAGCCAGCTCAATAGTTCAAAATCTTTTGGTTCACAAATCATCATACAAATACATTGTTATGGATATACATCTGCAACTGCTAATCTATAAATGGGCATCATGATGCTACGAAATTGGGTTGGTCTCCCAGTCGAAAATCCTTAAAAAATGCTCTGAGGGTAGGTGAAGGGTGTCGGGGAAGGACAGGCCTGTGGAAGGAGTTTTTAGCTGGCAACTATCCTGTGAGCTGGTATGTCCTCATTTGCATCTCATTAGCATTTAGTTTGAATGTATATATAGATGTGTTGGTTCTAATACACAGTCAGACACCCAGTGGCGGAGCTATGGGGGGGCCTGGGGGGGCCAGGGCCCCCCCAAATGGATAACTGGCCCCCCCACTGGCCCCCCCATTTCAGATTTGAAAAATTTGAAAAAATTATTGGAGCAGCAACAGTCACTGGAATACATCCATCTAAAGTTGTCGCCCTCTCTGGCGGTAACTTATACCCGATTTTCTCTAGAATGACTATTGCCCTTTGAAAAGTTCTGAGGCATCTCATAATATTTTATTTCCCTATTTGAATATATCTACCAATATGTTTACCATGCGCAAACCTTTTGGGGTGAGCGACATTTGCCAGAATATCAGGATCTAGATTTAATAATATCCCAAAAGAAATCTCTTTGAAACTAGCGATTGATTGTTTAAAATTATGTTTATTCAATTATCTGCCCGAATTTTTTTGCCTTTTTGCCTGAATCTTAGAGTTTCCAAAATTCTTTTAGGGGAGGGTGACTACTCCCCCTTCCAGTATGCCTATGTATCTTGAGATTCCATGCAACACCTAAAATCAGGGTGTTTTGAGGAAATCTTTCTGTTGCCATTGCTCAGTTTAAGAAGTAATGCTCCTTTGAATATCTTCTGATTAAACAGATCTGCTTTACCAGAGTGATTTGTACAAACTGCTCAATTTTTCATGTGTGCATGGATTTCCCTATATTTTTGGTAATTGTGTCATTTGCAAAAATTGCTACTACCTTTTACCAATTTGAAAAGGTGGGTAGATTTCCATCAAAAGGACTTTGAAAAGTTCTGAGGCATCTCATAATTTTTTATTCCCCTATCACAGGCACCAATTTTAAATGGTGAAGCCTGCTCCCCAGTCCTAAATTACAGGATTTATTTTCTATTTAGACCTTTGAAATCAGAAAGAGGACATTCTTAGCAGGAATATACTGAAAACTTGCAAAGACAGTTATAAAAAACAAAAAAGAAGAGGATCATTTCGCTGCAAAGGATACTCTTTGTGACTCATGGTAATTGATGAGGTGTCATTGTCATATTTTCTTATCGGAACCATAGAATCTGTTTCATTATTTTTTATAAGTCAAAACTGATTTTAGTGTAAGTATGAGATGTATGGTCATTTTGTTTATCAGTCACAAAAGACTAAGACGGTCAATATTGCTAAGTCTTTTGTAAAGGAGACTCCAGATCGTAACGCTGTTTCAATTTTTATCCATATAATGCCGAAAAAAATGTCACAAAAATGCCACATAAACTTGGCCCCCCCAGTTCAGACCCTGGCCCCCCTTGGCCCCCCCATTCATCGATATCTGGCTACGCCACTGCAGACACCTGCAGATAGTGAAACCAATCATGCATGTCTGCTACTAGTAGCCTATTACCCAGTGCTTGTTCAAACAGTGTCATTCCAATTTTACTCCACAACGGCCAAAATAAAATGATTACCAGCAAAATCAAACTTGCAAGTAGGAATAATTTCAAAACTTATAGAATAGAAAAGATTAATATATATTTTGTGAGCATTTCATAAATGACTGCAACCATTCAATACATGTGAAAATCTTACTTTTATAAGTAATATCGAACTGATTAAGCATTTTTACATTGAAAAATAAGAAAAATGGTATATTTTCTGCTTTAAGTGATTTTCGCTTTGAAGGTTTAACACTTGTAAATAAATCAATATACAGTAGAATACATTCTTAAGAATAAGGGCCAATATCACTCGATCTATTGAACTGCGGACATCTGTGGTCATTATTGCGGTCAAGCGGGGCGGTCGCGGTCAAGCATGCCATGACCACATGCGGTGTGGGGCGGTCGCAGTCAGGCCTAAAGCATGCGGGGCGGTCGCGGTCGTGGTCAGCCTTTTAGCAGTGCGGGGCGGTGTGGTCGCGGTCAAGTGTAGTCCATTGCGGGGCGGGACGTTCATGCTTTTGGGTGACCGCGCAGGGCTCTACTTATGGTAGGCCTATAGTATTCTGATATTCTCTTGGGTTAAAATGAGCCTGTTTTGGCCATTCTTCAGTCAAATAATGAGTGAACAGGGGATGTTCCATAACCAAGGCATTGTTTTAATTGAATGAAGTTACACTGTATTTGATACATTTTTGGCATTATCCTCCTTGCAAAAACTCATGGATGCATCTACCTACTATCTTAGATCTCACCAGGAAATGGTCACCTTGCCACGCCTAGAGTACCAAAGAAAAATGTGTACTTCCTTTTTGCAATGTTGAGGTGAGTGCGAACAGTGTAAAATATTTTACTGGTAAAACACACAGAGAGAAGACAAGAATACAGAATTCATATTCTGCCAGTGTACACCTAAACTTCAATTGAATGTTTTGCAGATAAAGTGTTAGATTTGTATATAATGACTACCTTGCCTGAGTTACTTTTCTTTTTTTGCACAAAAGTGATATTTGGATACCAATGCTATCCACTTTCCGCTTTCAGAATCCCAATGATGTACACTGCAAGGTTCAATTCAAGAACAGTTGTTCACCTTTCCTCCATCCGAATTGACCTAAAAGCACATAAATAGTGATATGAGAAGGAAAACTTCAACCAACAATCATACCATCCCAACACTGCGCATTCATAATGAAAAAAATATCCTCTTGGCTACTGAGAGGGGAGGGTAGGTCTCATGATAGCTTGCTGGGCTGCCAATGTCTGAGTCCGGGGTTCGAATTCAGCTCTAGCCGGACTCATTGCTTCGTCTTCCTACTGTCCTAGTTATAGCCTGACAAACTAATACAGGACACAACAGTGGCGGATCCAGACAGGGTCATCTAGGGGGGGCCCGGGCGTGTTTCAGCATTCGCGGACCCAGGTCGCGGCGTATTTCCCTAAAAATACTATTATTAATCTCAGTGGTCTAGGGGGGCCCGTGCCCCCTAGGCCCCCCCCCTGTATCCGCCACTGCACAAAGCCCCAATCATCCATCCATCAATCCATCCTCAAGATTGGACCCTAGTCATTAACAATGTAATATTTTCTACATGATTGTAATGTGTCTTTATTTCAACGAATTCATACTTTTGTGCAAATTTCTGAAAAGTGGGACCAACATAGGCCTAAATCCCTGTCTTTCGACGTGGAGATGTCAGGAAATATTCACACCAGGGATGTAGTTAGTATTTTTTTCTGTTGCAGAATATCATAATACAGCATTTCAAAAAGTAATTTTCTCAATATACATTTCTTAACCTTTTTGTATCAATGTCTCAACCTATAGAAAAACTTACATGTAAGTATTCTTAACAGTACATCGATTCTACAAGATAAGGAATTTCGTTCATGAAATTTTTTCTGTGTAAAACGTCATCAAAGATTGTGCACATTTTCAAGAGGGGCTCAATGCAAAACTTGGCCTAAAATCCTTACAGATGATTTCATATTTGTAGACTTTTGAGGTAAAAAATACATCATTTTTCTTGCAATTTTCATAGGTCAAGAGAAGTTATGACACCACTCTCTCCTGAAAAGTGACATAGCGTTTTACATGGGTGACCATGGCATTTTAAGCCATTGATCTCCTAACAGGGACTGACTTAAGCAGTTTCAAGTGAGAGTTTCAGTTTGTGTTTCACACATTTTCAATACATACATTCTGCAAGTCGAATGTTGTGCATTCAGACGATTAGGATCAGGTGATCCATGCAATGACTGTTTATACAGAACATAAACATGTATAATTGTGAAAGTAACAGTTTCTCAGAAGAGGGGGGTATACATTTTTGATAGAAAGTTCCAACAAATGTTCCCGGAATTATAAATTCTGAATGGTCCCTCAGGACAGGATGGTAGCCCAGTGATGTAGCCAACATTCATAAGAAAATCCCAGTTGGAATCAGATCAAGGACCCCGAGATTGGTAGCCCATTGTTCTGCCACACATTCCATGTGGTTGCCTCTAAATAGCCCACACTGGTGCTGATTGGGCGTAAAACACAAACTCACTCACTCACTCACATTCAACGTGGATTTTTAGTATTTCCCCTTTCTTAAAATTAACATTTCATACCCCCCTTAACCATGTTGTGAGTAATAAGTACCCCCCCTTGAAACATGTGTGAAAAATTGGTGCTCCGTCTGGCAAAACTCCAATTCCCGTCAAGTCATAAATTCTATTTAGCCTGTAAGGCACATAGATTCTGGACAAAAGGTAAAAATTAGTACTGTCCCACTAGAAGCATGTAGCACCCGCTCAGTTAAAACTCCCATCTCCCCCCCACCCAGTCATAAATTCTGAATAGTCCCTTACTGATGTCATAGACAATGCTTTTGGTCATGGTAAAACTATGATAATTTAGTGTAAATAGATGTGAAGCCATTCAGAGTCAGCTTGAAACTGATTTAATATCAATTGAAACAATCAACAGTTGTACACAGGAGTGTGAAATACAACTGTTCATGAAGAAGTGAAAGAGTTCATGTGGATTGCGATTTGACATGTGTGAACAACTGCCACAATACCAAGTTGGTCTTTGCAGAATACTATTGGTCAAAATTATGATATCATTTTTCCAGCAAACATCACTTGCTTGAAGCAAGCTGAAAAAAGTGACACGCAATGGGCAACTTGACCAATCACCTGGCAGGATTTTCTGATGTCAGACCAAAAATTTGCTAAATATTTTGTTATTTGAGAAAAGTCTACAAATATGAAATCATCTGTAATACACGTCCGATTTTCAAAATTTAAAGACCTGCGTATATTAAATAAACTCCTCCGAATTCAATGCAGTCGTTCGTTTTGCTATATTTGCAGTATTCAGTTCGCAAATTAGCTTTCGTCGCATTAAGCTGCTTGAATGCAATGTTGCTCAATCCCAGTGATCAAAACAGACCAGTGTCATATCCAGGATTTTGTAAGGGGGGGGGGGGAGTTATTTAAAGTTTCCCATAATCAAATAAATCTGTTCTAATGGTTAATATTTTTCATATGTTAGCAGCTAGGCTAAGCAAACTGTATTCTAATAACAAAAATGTTGGGAGGGAGTGGGGTTGAATTTTTTTCCTGGACATTATTTTATAGAATGCCTACTTTTAGATATTAGAGCCATTAATGAACAAGTCATATGCCCTTAGGACTTAGGTCCATATTAAGACCGATACAGTACCCTTTTTACCTTCAGCGAACGAAGTTCGCAGAAGGTATTGTTATCACTTTGGTCAAAAGTTGTCCGTCCGCCGGGCGGGCGTCCGGGCGGTCGGGCGGCGGGCGGATAGATAGTTTCCGGGCCAGTACTCAGCCCCTATTGAATGTACATGGATGAAATTTGGTACACATGTAGCCTGTGTGGTCTAGTTGTGCCTTTTGATGGTCTGATTGATGGAACTTTTTTTCATTTTTGAAATATTGAGAAAAATATAAAAAAAATATTTTTTTTGTTTCCGGGCTAGGACTCAGCCCCTATTGCATGCATACGGATGAAATTTGGTATATATGTAGCCTGTATGGTCTAGTTGTGCCTTTTGATGGTTTCATGGACATATATTTTGTACTTTTTGAAATATTGACAAAAATTAAAAAAATATATTATTTTCATTTCTGGGCAAGGACTCAGCCCCTGTTAAATGCACATGGATGAATTTTTTTACACATGTAGCCTATATTGTCTAGTTGTGCCTTTTTATGGTCTGATTGATTGATATTCTATACTTTTTGAAATATTGAGAAAAATTTATTAAAATTATTTTTTTTCATTTCGGCCAAAACTTGGCCACAATTGCATGTAGATGGATGAAATTTGTTACAATTGTCACCTATATGATAAATTTGTGTCGGTGAATTCATGGATATTCTATACATCTTGAAATATTGACAAAAAAATATTAAAATTATTATATTTGTTTCCAGACCAAAACTTGGCCATCATTGAGTGTCCATAGAGGAAAGTTTATATACATTCCCTATATAATATTTTAGTGCCTTTTGTTGGTCTGCTTGATAGTTACTCTTAATGTTTTTTGAAATATTCTGACCCATACCTCACAACTTATTCCTTGTTTATGTATGAAACTGGTCCATATTATGTGTATACTGGTCTAGTAAGGTCTTTCCATCGCTCAACATACCCCGGCATGCAGTCGGGCATATATGGCGGACCATATAGACCATTTCAGACCAAGATCGGGCCACTATTGCAAATACTACATGCAATGCTGTTCACATCACTTTCATGGTGTAATGGTGTCCTTTTAAAATGTTGTTTTTTCGCTGAAGGTTTGCTGCTACGCAGCCTATGTTTTAAGGGTGCTTTTCTTGTCTATAGCTTAATTAAGAGTCAAAATGGCTGTTTTTGTATGTAAAAAGTGTCCAAAATTTAACAACCTATGTTTGGCCTTACATTGTGACAAGACTTATCATTGGAAAAGTTCAAACCATTGTTAATATTTAAGAGAAACACTTGGCCAACAATAAAAAAAATTATGGCATATGTTTGAAAAATGTTTTAATTTGGGATATCCCTGCTCAAATTAAGGGGACAATCAAAATTGAGCAAATGTTACTATCTTGGGCAATGCCCACAGAAGCCTGAGAATAGTCAGTATGGCAACAACTTTTTTTTCATGGATAGGTCTAGGCTGGGGCTAAATTTTGACATCAGTTAGGTTGTCCTAGGTCAATTAGGCTGGCCACAATAAATTAAGTAGTCCATGTAATGTACATGCAACGCACAGAAATAGTCACGCTTCAGACAGAAAGTGTGATTTGACTTACTTTATTGGTGACATCAATTTCAAATATGCTGTGACTAACGTGACTTTGCCCATTATATTTGGTATCATTGGATTCGTCTCGCAGAGACGAATCCAATGGTGCTAAAATCATCAAAATTGAATGATGCTGGATAAAACTGTATGACTGTAACCCAAATTTGGTTGCACTTTATCAAAACATGCTTCTGTAATTTTTTCAGAAATTTGTCACACATGCAAATGAGTGTCATCAAAAATTTATTTAGCAGTTTTGCAATGTTTTCTTATTCATTTAGTTGCCTAAGCTGACTTAGTCAGCCAAACTCATACTAAGTCAAGTCAAGTCACAGGTGATGATTTAGTCAACTAAGTCAGTCAAGTCAAGTCACTGAACATCAAGTCAGTCATCTTAGCACGACTTGACTGACTCCGGGATCTAGGGGAGAATGTCAAAGAAAATTCTGGGGTAAAAATTCATTAATGGAATCTTTTTAGCCCCAATTTGCCGAAATTTGGAATGAAAGTCACTATAGTAACGTTTGTTTGCATTTTTCTCAGAATTGCCCTTATGGCAACAAAATTTGGTCCTGGAAAGTCCTAGGACCTAAGACCTATGTTTGGTGTCCTCAGTGAAAAAAGAATTACCACAATGAATAATAAAAGGTCGATGAAAGATACACAAAATCATAAAGTGTGGCCGATGTTACTTCTTGCTCAGAAAAAAAATCTGTTGTGAATATATTAGTATCACAAGTCAATTTGGAACTTTTTGCGTGACTGCTGTGACTTGTAATCAAAATTTACTCACTAGAGTCAAGTATGGTAAATCCGTCCAGGATGGTAAATCCGTCCACCCCCTTATATAGGCATATAAATACATTTGTTACAGTTGTGTGAGTTGTAAAAGAAAGAAAAACTCGTTTTTCAACAAATTTTGCGATTTTATTGTGTTGACAGCATTTTAAATGCTCTTTCAGGGCCATTTAAAAACACACCACAAAATACAATGAAATTCTGTGACGTCATCACAGCCATTTTGTGAAATACATGTAGGCAGCTTGTGGGCCTATTTCAATTAACAAAAAACGTTTTGAAGAAAAAAAAAAGTTAAATGAGATGTAGAATTTTATTGTTTTTGTGGGGTTTGTTAAATAACTTAATTGCAATACCTGGAAAGGTGATACAATGGAAATAAAAGTGGACGGAATTACCATCAATATTTCAAAAGTGGCTTGAATTGGTGATTGTAAATCCGTCCACCTACTTCAAATGGGGTTTAAAAGAACTTTGATGACTTTTAATATTTATAAATGGCATAACACTGATTAAAGAAACTAGATTGAGCAGTTAGAACACTTGATTGGACGAAAAGAGTTCTTCAATTGTAATTTACGCAGTCAATTGAAATTCTTGATAGTCAACTTAACCTCTCTTATTTAATTCTTCTATTATAATTGCAATCAGAATCCTATTATCCTGAAATCCACAAAAAATCCTTTCTAAATGTTAATCAATTGCAACACTTGAAAAAATAACAAGATATGATAAGTGTGTGCTGGTTTATGCCCTGTGGACGGATTTACCATCCTTGCTGGACGGATTTACCAGCAGGTGGACGGATTTAGATGCCCAAACCTTCAATTTTTGTTGCCATGGTTTCAGCAAAAAATATTTGAATATTTGACCTTTTTAGGCTGCTGTTGATAGTATGGAACAAGCCCCTTCCAAGGTCCTAATTTTTATTTTCATATCTACTCCCATTCGCGGTATTGTATAACTTAGCCATTTTAAATCTTAAAAAAATTTAATTAGATTTTTTGAACAGGGCTGAATGAGAGCTTCATTTTGAATACCAACTTTGATGGTCTATGACAATTCTCCATGAGCCCCAAGAGTCACACGTCATGAGCTATTTTCAAAATTGTTTGTTTTGATATATATGATGTCTCCAAATTAAATCTGGAGGCAATAGCTCTTAACCAGACCTTGTAAAATCGATTACCAATGATGGCAGATGCTTGTTCTGACCAATTTTTAAGGAAAATAATGAAAAAAATCTTTCATGGTTTGGGGTAGGCATAATTTCATCAAAACTGATAATTTTGAAAAATGTGCATAAGGAGTTTATTTGTAAATTGTAAATGTGTTGGTTTTAGCAAAAAAAATCAGTGCAAGATATAATTTTCCCATATTCTTTTATCAAAATGTTATGATTTTCAAACAGGACATTCGGTGATTCTTGTCCCATGGCCATGGGCCAGGAGGGTTAATTGTTTGTCAGATTTAACAGCATTTCTTGTTATATTTTTTTTTTACAAATTTGTTACTGATTTGAATCTGGTTGTCCATTACTCCTGACTGGCAAGCAGTGGCGGAGCTATGGGGGGGCCTGGGGGGGGCAGGGCCCCCCAAAATGGATAACTGGCCCCCCCCACTGGCACCCCCCTTTCAGATTTGAAAAATTTGAAAAAATTATTGGAGCAGCAACAGTCACTGGAATACATCCATCTAAAGTTGTCGCCCTCTCTGGCGGTAACTTATACCCGATTTTCTCTAGAATGACTATTGCCCTTTGAAAAGTTCTGAGGCATCTCATAATATTTTATTTCCCTATTTGAATATATCTACCAATATGTTTACCATGCGCAAACCTTTTGGGGTGAGCGACATTTGCCAGAATATCAGGATCTAGATTTAATAATATCCCAAAAGAAATCACTTTGAAACTCGCGATTGATTGTTTAAAATTATGTTTATTCAATTATCTGCCCGAATTTTTTTGCCTTTTTGCCTGAATCTTAGAGTTTCCCAAATTCTTTTAGGGGAGGGTGACTACTCCCCCTTCCAGTATGCCTAATTGCCTATGTATATTGAGATTCCATGCAACACCTAAAATCAGGGTGTTTTGAGGAAATCTTTCTGTTGCCATTGCTCAGTTTAAGAAGTAATGCTCCTTTGAATATCTTCTGATTAAACCGATCTGCTTTACCAGAGTGATTTGTACAAACTGCTCAATTTTTCATGTGTGCATGGATTTCCCTACATTTTTGGCATTTGTGTCATTTGCAAAAATTGCTACTACCTTTTACCAATTTGAAAAGGTGGGTAGATTTCCATCAAAAGGACTTTGAAAAGTTCTGAGGCATCTCATAATTTTTTATTCCCCTATCACAGGCACCAATTTTAAATGGTGAAGCCTGCTCCCCAGTCCTAAATTACAGGATTTATTTTCTATTTAGACCTTTGAAATCAGAAAGAGGACATTCTTAGCAGGAATATACTGAAAACTTGCAAAGACAGTTATAAAAAACAAAAAAGAAGAGGATCATTTCGCTGCAAAAGATACTCTTTGTGACTCATGGTAATTGATGAGGTGTCATTGTCATATTTTTTTTATCGGAACCATAGAATCTGTTTCATTATTTTTGCATAAGTCAAAACTGATTTTAGTGTAAGTATGAGATGAATGGTCATTTTGCTTATCAGTCTCAAAAGACTAAGACGGTCAATATTGCTGAGTCTTTTGTAAAGGAGACTCCAGATCGTAAGGCTGCTTCAATTTTTATCCGTATAATGCCTAAAAAATGTCGCAAAAATGCCGCGAAAAGTTGGCCCCCCCAGTTCAGACCCTGGCCCCCCCTTGGCCCCCCCACTCATGGATTTCTGGCTACGCCACTGCTGGCAAGTTCCTTGTCAAGTTGTACCAAGTCATCTGCTAGACCAGTGAGTGGCATGCAGGTTTTGTTGAGGTCTACCAAGTATTTGCGAGATATTCTGACATGAAATTTTCCACATATTTTACAAAAAGGAAAATTTATGAACAACGGCATCGTTGCAGGAAAAATTCCGAAGAGTGCCTTTGATATTATCCAGACGTAGGAAACCTGTTGGATAATTCACAAACAGGAATGGGGAACACAGGAAATGAGATCATAGGAACTGAGACATAAGATCTGGGGAACATATGATCTGGGGAGCACAGGATCCATGGAACACAAGTACACACACCGCATGCTGGCCCGGTCTCCGCAGACTTATGCCTAGTTCTCACGACGGCAATTTAAGAGCGGCGCGGCAAGAGAAGTCATTTCTTGGAAAGTTGTGGCGTAGAACGTTGGATAAGGCACGTTACGTAATCAATTAGTGTCATGTGCGGCGCTTAAAGTTTGTAGCCTCGGTGAGTCTTGAGGTGTCCGCGGCGCTGCATAAGCTTTCTTCGCCGCGTTCCGCCTCTCTTGCCTCACCGCAGTTCCAACCAGACTCATCGCACTTTGTTTTGGACTTCGGCGAGGCTGCTTTTACTCGCCAAATGTTGTTTCCTGTTACGCTGCTGATGGTTGTGAGGCAGCTACGTATGAATTTGGCGACCTGCGACGCATCAAGAAACCGTCGGCGTATATCCGAGGTAAGATGCGCCGCTGAAAAGGACAGCCTCGGCGAGGACTGTAACGATGCAACGCCGCATTAAGGTACTTGTTACTGTGTACCTGGATTGTTCATCGTCGCACATGCATTTAAACTGCGCCGAGGACATTACAGGCGCGTCGAGGCTGAGCTTCTTCGTCGTCCTTGCCTTAAGCATCGACGAAGGTCTCTCGACGAAGGTCTCTTCTTGCAGCGCTGAGGCAAAGTGTCTTTCGCAGATGCAGAAGTCACTTTTGGTCACCATAAAAAGGGACACAGAGGACCTCCTTGCTTCATTTGCTGATTGCCCTTCAATGAGAACACAATGACTGCCTACTGAACATATGCATGATGAATGAAGAAGAAATTGTTGTTGTGGCTGGTGCTGCTGCTGCTGCTTTGGGAGCTGTCTATTTGAGACACAGGAGGAGGAGGGCCAGGAGACAGAAAAGGTGGTGGATTCGCAACTGGTTGCTGCAGAGGGAACAACATGGTCACTACCATCAACTGCAAGTCAATGACGTGTCTGGCTACTACAACTACACTAGAATGCCCCCTGACATCTTTGCTGAACTCCTGGAAGCTGTTGGACCGCTCATCACTAAGCAAGACACTAACATGAGGAAGGCTTTGGAACCTGGTCTGAAGTTGGCTATCACCCTGCGGTACATGGCAACAGGAAACAGCTACAAGTCCCTAGCTTATGCTTTCCGTGTGGCACCCAACACCATCTGCAACTTCATCCCTGAGGTCTGCCTTGCCATCGTTCATGCCTTCGAAAGACTGGATCCATCACTGCATACTGGCCCCATCACCACAGACTTAGGAAATCTGTTCATTAATTCACAAACAGGAATGGGAGAGCAAAGGAAATAGGACCATGGGAACTGGGGAACATAAGACCTGGGTAACACAGGATCCATGGAACCTAGGTGCACTGCACGACTCGCTGCTGATAATGACATCAGTCACAGTAGCACATGTTTAAAAGTAATAGGAACGAGCTCCATGATCGGTACAAGGCAGGGAGACATATTATCAGGGGCGGACTGGCCTATGTGGCAGAGTGGCAGCTGCCACGGGCCCATCCACTCGGGGGGGGGGGGGCCCATACAAGATGCAAAAAATTAAAATTTCAAGAAAAAGTAAAATTTTGCGTCAAGGTTCATGATTTTGTGTTGCAACCAGACTAACTAGAGAAGACTACACCCTCTCATGTAGGGGCCCCCTCCCTAATTTTAACAATTTGCCAAATTAGGCCTGTAGTATTTTGCTTTTCTATTTTTAAGTATTGCCGATTGTATTGACGTAGGGGCCCATTGACTTATTTTGCCACGGGGCCCGAAATGCCGCCAGTCCGCCCCTGCATATTATCACCGGGTGCTACATCACAATGTCGCTACCTATTGTTATAGAACCAGGTCATGTTTATGTCAACACATTGTGGCTATGATTTGACCCAGAAACTGTAGGACAGGTGATAAAATCTTGTTTTATGACAATTCAATCAAAGCAATTTGTACAAAAAGGTTGCCAATGACTAAAACAAAGTCTCAATTTATGAATTATAATTCGTTTTTAATTATTTGACTTGCACCTTTGGAGGAGATAGCTCTTTAAGTTCTGCAAGGCCACAGAATTGTCTGTTTGGCCACTTTTAAATGCTGTTAAATCTCATTGAAGTACATTTTCAATGCACACTATTTATTATTTACAGACAATATACATATAAAAAGACATCTTGGCACAAAGAGAAGTATTTGATGCTGTAATAAGCTCTCAACATGCGTAAGGGACCGTTCAGAATTTATGACTGGGGGGGGGGGGGGTATTTTGTCGGAACTTCCCGTCAAAAATTTATACCCGCCCTTGAGATTCATGCGAATTTTTAGTACCCACCCTTTGGTTTCACACTTATTTTTAGTACCCCCCCCTTTCGACATATAAAGCAATACACACATATATACTGTTATACACGGCCATGCGTACAGATTCGCGGACTTTTGCGCGTAAAAAAGTCCAAATAAAAGGAGTTTATGCGTGTTTTTCAACATTTTTTCTTTGTTAGAATTTCTTACCCCCCCCTTGGAAGTGTTGTCAAAAATCAATACCCCCCCTTGAAACATGTGTGAAAAGTAAGTACCCCCTCGGCCAAAACTCCCACCCCCCCCCCCAGTCATAAATTCTGAACGGTCCCTAACAAGTTTTTGTAGCAACATTGTGCTGCATGTCAAGACATTGTGTGATACTCAGGATCTCCTAGAGGAGATAACTCTATAAGTTGTGCAAGGCCACAGAATTTTCTGTTAGGCCAATTTTAAAAGGAGACAGTGGCACACAATGATGGGGCACTGTTGGGGTTTATGGGTAAAAATCAGCACTGCTTTTGCTGTTGTAAAGAGTTCAATGGAATACGGAATATACTTTTTGATATACATGTATGATGTGCCAGGAATCACTCTTTGACTGCCGGGGTAACCCAATACTGCATTTGAGAAACCAAGAAAACCTTACGTGCAGGCGGCAGTCACCACCTCCCGCAGCAACCCCTTAGATTCGGGCACAAAAGCTAAAAAAATTGGGCAGATTATTTTAAAAATATCATTGGAAATGAATAGTTGCCAAGTGATTGAATTTGGCCAGAGGCATTACCCCCATCCCCAAAGTTTACGCGCAGTACGCCTGTGATCTCTTGCAAGAATCCTTCAAATTTCAGCCTCTTTCAAAAAATAAACTAAATTTAAAGCAGAAAAAAAACATCTTTTTTTTAATGCAATATTTTATTAACATCAACTTATGAAGAAATAACAGATTAAAACAATGACTGCAACTTCAAAGGACAATATTTTGAATCTCAATATGAGTGTCTATAATGACAATAAATACATGACTACAAGTGACCTGTGTGCATCTTCATTATTCAAGCAAGTCGAAAAAATAAAACATTCAAGTAAATCAACATGGATGTTCAAGAAACCCTACCAAATTTTTATTGATGGATGTGGTGTGTATATGTAGCTGAAGGAAAATAAAACTGATGTTTTTTCATGTTTTGCATTACCAGGCTCAAAACAAAGGCAAATAACCTTAAGCATCAGTTTACTGATCAGCATGAAATACAAAAATATTTTACAGAAGTCTTTCTCAGCTGATTCCCTTCTGCATGAGGCACTGTTGAATTATTCTGCACACCGGCTGTTGAGCATTTTCTTGGCCAAGGAAGAAATCTACAGTATAAAAATATACTATTTATTGGGGTTACTTCTAAAAATGCCATAAATATCATGGGAAATAGGGCTTTGGTTGAGAGATCTTATTTAATGTAACTCAGCTTAAACTGTGACACAATGTTGCTACAGTTCTCACAATGTTGCTACAAATTTTGTTTTGCACTCCAAACAAAGTAATTCTGCATTTCTGCAAGTAAGATCCTAGGAGCACTACTATTATGTTATTTAGAAGGCATCCAAGTGACTGTTGCTATTTTATGGAAACTGTATACTACATTTACAAGCATGATAACCATACACACATGCCAGCTTATATCGAGGTAACCACTTATAATGAGATGTTCTCCCAACTCAGACCTTTTTGCAGATAAAATACATTTCAAGTATTTTGTATAGGTATATTACTGGCCATTAGGCTTGTTGTACATTGTCTTCAGTGACAGGAATTAGGTATAAATAACGAAAACTCACCTTCAACCACCTGTCAATCTGCTAATTGTGTCAAGTTCTGCAGCACAATGTGTTGACATAAACATGACCTGGTTCTATAACAAGGGGTACGATATTGTGATGTAGCACCCGGTGTTATTATAGTGACAAACCTTAAGACTGGATGCATCACTGCATGCTGGCCCCATCACCGCAGACTTAGGAAATCTCAAAGTGTGACTATAGTTACTTCCTCCTGCTTATAGTAACATCAGTCACAGTAGTGCATGTATAAAAGTATAATAGGAACGAGCGCGGTGATCAGGACAAGGCAGAGAGACATATAACAATGTTGACAAGCCTCAAGACTAGATCCATCACTGCATATGCTGGCCCCGTGATTGCAGACTTAGGAAATCTGTTAAATAATTCACAAAACAGGAATGGGGGAACACAGGAAATGAGACCATAGGAATTCAGAATGTAAAGCCTGGGGAACATAGGATCTGGGGTACAAAGGATCCATGGAACATAGGCGCACACCGCATGCAGGCCCTGTCACCGCAGACTTAGGAAATCTGTTCAATAATTCACTAACAGGAATGGGAGAACAAAGGAAATGGGACCATGGGAACTTGGGAACATAAGACCTGGGGAACATAGAATCCATGAAACCTAGGTGCACTGCACACCCCACTGTTGATAGTAACATCGGTCACAGTAGTGCATGTCTAGAACTGAGAGGAAAGAACCCGATTATCAGTACAAGGCAGGGAGACATATTATTATAGTGACAAGCCTCAAGACTGGATCCATCACTGCATGCTGGCCCCATCACCGCAGACTTAGGAAATCTTAAAGTGTGACTATAGTTACTTCCTCCTGCTGATAGTAACATCAGTCACAGTAGTGCATGTATAAATTAAAAGTAATAGGAATGAGCCCGATGATCAGTACAAGGCGGAGAGATATATTACTATGGTGACAAGCCACAAGCATGCTGGCCCCATCACCGCAGGCTTAGGAAATCCGTTCAATAATTCACAAACAGAAATGGGAGAACATAGGAAATGGTGCACTGCTCATCGAACTGTCAATTGTAACATCAGTCACAGTAGTGCATGTATTCATAAAACTGAGAGGAAAGAGCCCGATGATCAGTACAAAGCTGGGAGACATATCATTATGAAAGGACTGGATCCATCACTTACTGGCCCCATCACTGCAGACTATGGAAATCTGTTAAATAATTCACAATCAGCAACAGGGAATTGTTGGAAAGGGGAACATAGGAATGAGGACCATCAGAACTGGAATAAGACCTGGCGAACATAGAATCTGGGGAACATAGGATCAACAGAAAAAGGGCACACACCCCACTGTTGATACTAACATCAGTCACACTAGTATATGCATAAAACTGAGGGGAAAGAGCCCGATGGTCATTACAAGAGAGCAAGGCATATGGCTTAGGAAATAAGTTTAATCATTCACAAACATAAATGGGGACCATAGGAACTGGGGAAATTGAGACCTGAGACAAATATCCCGATACCAGATATTTCTTAAATTGTGTATATTCCCTGGATGATGGTCAGATGAGTCACACTAGCAGCATTAGCACTTGCACTGGTTAAAAGTCTCAACAGTAACTGTCACATTTTTAAGAATTGTGACTATAGTTACTTCCTCCTTTGTGTATTCATCAAAAATGTGTAAGTCACAAAAGTCACAAGTGACGAAATTGCCAGTTTTTTACCGACTTACCCTGCCAATACATATGGACCAAACGGACTAAAATTTTTTTGGCCCTTTCTGACACCTAAAACTAATTTTTCATGTGCATGTTATATGTGATTTCCAACATTTTAATTTTTGATGCCAAGGACACTTTTGGCCCCCTTTTTCAGAAATTTGCCTTTTTGTTAATATCTGCTCTCCTGTGTTTTGACTACCAATGACTACTGTGATGTTTTTATTTTGTGTGTTTGATTACCAATGACTGCTATGATGTTTTTATTTCCAAGGCAAAACTGTTAGAAATAAGGGTCATTATCGGTTTTCAAAAAATTGTAATCTATTAATATCAATATATACAATTATTATGAGTTTGTGTGAATGTGTATATATGTAAAAATAAACATTGAAATCAGATCCATGGAATATATTTTTTTTTTACTTTTAACTACATAATATTGTAAGAGAAATGTGAGAATTGATTTTTTATTGATACTAATGCTGAAATACTGATAAACCTCCATTAAAAGAAAATGCGGATCATAATAGATCAAATTTGGTATTTTCCATAATGATTGGCCTCCCTGTGGGATGGTTCTGACAGCCAGATTTATCATATTTGATTCATTGCAGTGCCTCGAATAGCATCAGTTAAATCAATCCAGAAACTTTGAAATACCTTATTCATAACAGTTTGAAATAATTTCACTGGAATAAATTGGGCTTTATGTCCTGTATTAATGTATCTGTAGGCTAGTTTGAACAGCGGTGTATGCAGCAGTTAAGTGCAGCAAAGAAAAATTTTAACTGAAGCCAAAAATGAATATAGATTCAGGAGACTCTACCAAAGTTGGAATGAAACTTGGGTCCCAATGGTTGGCAGCACAGAGCACTCCCATGCAGCTGAGCTATCTTGGGGGTGGGGGACAACCTTTCCCAAAATTGTTTCTGAGTAATGCTAAGATCTCACGGGACATGACGGAGAACTTTTTGTTGCCGGCGGCGCAGAGGCAGACGATTTCTTGGAAGATTTTCAGTTAGGACGGCGGGAAGGGCAATTATGTAATCAATTAAGGTTAATCGATAACCATGCAACGAAAGGCCCGGCGGGGTTCTTTTTGTTCCCTGCGGGGAAGAAAAGTTGTACGCCGGACCCAAAAGCTCGCCGGGGGGAAAGGAATTTCCTCCTCCTGCGGGATACTCTTATATCCCCCCGAGATATAAAAAGTACCCCTCAGGGAAGCTGTAACTGCCCCTCAGGGAAGCTGTTTTTTCACAGCGCCGGGTATTGCTTTTACGACTGCGGGAATGGTTTAGTACTACACCGGGATGTCTGTAGCACCGAGGGCATATCGCTGGGGATTAAAAGCATCCCGGGGTTGTCAAGGGCACCCCGGCAGAGGAGGGCGCTGCCAAAGCCAATAAAAAGGGCCGCAGAGGACCGCCTTGCTTCACTTGCTGCTTGACCTTTGAAGAGGACACTTCTGGATGCTGGTCTGATGTCTGGACAGACATGATGGCTGATGAAGATGCTGGGGAAGACGTTGCTGTTGTTGCTGCTGTTGCTTGTGCTTATTATCTAAGAAGAAGAAGGAGGAGGAGGAGGAGGAGGAGGAAGAGATGGTGGGTTCGGAATTGGCTGCTGCAGAGGGAACAACATGGCCATTACTACCAACTGATGCCTCAATCGGCCAACAATGATGTCTCTGTCTACTACAACTTCTCAAGAACGCCCCCTGACATTTTTTCTGAAATCCTGGCTGCTGTGGCTCCTGCAATCACAAAACAATACACCAACTTGAGGAGGGCTCTGGAACCTGGATTGAAGTTGGCAGTCACCCTACGGTACCTGGCGACAGGAGAGAGCTACAAGTCCTTGGCCTATGGTTTCAGAGTGGCTCCCAACACCATCTGCAATTTTATCCCCAGTGTCTGCATTGCCATCATGCGAGCTTACGAACATCTGCTGACCCTGCCAATGGATCCAGCATCCTGGAAGGAAGTTGCCAAAGGCTTCGAGAAGAGGTGGAACATGCCCCATTGCATCAGAGCACTGGACGGGAAGCATATTGCCATCAGATGTCCTCGGAAAGCTGGGTCAATCTACTACAATTACAAGGGCTTCCATTCCATTGTGCTTATGGCTTTGGTGGATTTTGACTACAAGTTCCTCTACGTGCAGGCTGGATACCAAGGAAGCTCTTCGGATGGAGGAGTCTTCTTGTACACAAAGCTGAGGGACCTGCTGGAAGAAGAAGGACTTGGGCTACCCACTGCTGAACCTCTACATGGCACAGTTGGGAATCCTTTTCCATACTTCATCGTTGGAGATGAGGCCTTCCCCTGAAGAGCTGGTTGTTGAAGCCTGTTCCAAGAAGGAACCTTGACATCCCCTCAAGACTCAAGACTCTAGATACTTTCATTTGCCTGTAGAAAAAATTCTATTAGGTATTCTGTTACAAAATTAAGTTAATAAAAATTTACAAATTTTAAGTATTAAGGCAGGAGGACATTTTAAGACCATGGTTGCAGGTCGCTAGCAAATGGCCCCCTTGGTTACATATATTTCAGAGAGAACTAAGCACAAGCCTACCAGACTACAATACTGTTTTACCAAGTATCTAATAGTTCAAGCGGAGACGGAGAACTTTGAAGTATAAATAGAAGATCACAAGGAGTATAAAATTACATAGATATTCACATATAAATTGATATTAAGAAAAAAAGCATCAATGAGCCATTCCCTGGCAAAGTGAATCGAGATAACTATAAACCTTTCACCAGATATAAAAGTTGCAAATGAAATTAACAGGCGACAAACCGTTTTATGACAGAGTCTACAACTACAGAATTTCAAGAGCAAGGAGAGTGGTGGAGAATGCCTTTGGTATCCTGTCCCACAGGTTCAGATGCTTCCTAACTACAATGCCCCAGAAACTCAGCAGAGTGGCTGCCATCACTCTGGCAGCCGGCACTCTACACAATCTTCTGCGAGACAGAGTAGAAATTCATCGAGCCGTGGACAACGACGTAATGGACAGAGAAGATCCTGCATGAAGTCATTGAAGGACTGTGGAGAGGAAGACCCTTGCCTGACCTTGGATTTGCTCCACCATATGGAAATGGGACCAGACAAGCCAAGCAGTTCCGAAACTACCTACGAGACTACGTCAACAGCCCAGCAGGAAGTGTCCCCTGGCAGATGGAAAGAATTTGAAGATGAAGCAGAGAAGCAGCAGCAGCATCACTGCAACATGACGATCAATCGTTTTTCGTTGCTACAGTGTATAATTATGCGACGTGCAACTTTTTTCTTATATCTAGCTATCTATCTGTCTATTTATCTATCTATCTATCTATCCAAGTCAAATCCCTGCAAAGTGACGATAACTGCTTTTGTTTTCTGAAGTGTATATATGTAACGAGCATTGTGTTCCATCCATCCATCTATCTATCTATCTATCCAAGTGTCATCAATGCAGCATGATGATCACTCGTTTTTCTTTGCTACAGTGTATATGCGACATGCATCTTTTTTCTTCTGTCTAGCTATCTATCTCTCTATCTATCTATCTATCTGCCTATCTATCTGTCTATCTATCTGCTTATCTATCTATCTATCTATCTATCTATCTATCTATCTATCTATCTATCTATCTATCTGACTATCTATCTATCTATCTATCTATCAGACCATCTATCTATCTGTCTGTCTATCTATATTAATGAAAGTGTTGAAAAAACTTTAATTAAGAAAGCAGAAATGCCACCTGTACTGGTGGAGCAGAAAGTGAAAATGGGCAGAAAAAATTGAAGGGAAATAGCACCTTGCTTTTATGAAGGTGTTTAAAATTTACAAGGGCCAGGACCGGATTTTTTGGGGGGAGTTTGTCAACTTTTTTTTTGGGGCTCTTTTCATTTTTGCTCTTGTTTGTCAACGCAAGAGTTTTTTTAGTCAACATAAGATGTGTGCGTGGCCGGCTCTTTTGAGAGGATTTGGTGGCCTTAAAAGGGCCTGGGTTGTTTTTTTTTTCTTTTTTCAGACGACTTGAACAGGCATCACTTCCTTGGAGAGGGCAGGTTGACTTGGCTCCACTGGTACGACGTCAGAGGTTGATGTTGCTGCTGGTGGACAAGTGTCGGCTGCTGTGTCTGCTGCTGTACTTGCTGCTGCTGTACTTGCTGCTGCTGCTGCTGCTGCTGTAGAGACTGCTGCTGTAGTGGTTGCTGCTGCTGCTGTAGTGACTGCTGCTGTAGTGGCTGCTGCTGCTGGCCAAAAGAGGGTCCGGGGAAGCCAAGCTTCTGGGGGCTGTCAAATATCAGCTGGCTGAAGCTTAAAGATGACTGCTGCAGGGCTGGAGTCTGGCTTCGAATTGGCTGCAGGGACTGGAACTGGCTGCTGCTGCTTGACTGGGACTGCAACTGCTGGCATGGAGGCTGGGACTGCATCTGAAGACTTTTCGAAGGCCTTGTTTGCTGGGGCTACTGCTGAGTTGTTGGAGGATGCTGCAAGTCCAGGTTGACGAAGGATGGAGAAGGACCAGGAGGAGGGATGTATTGCTGCTGCTGCCCTAAAATCATCTCCACATTCGATTGCTGCATTGTCATGATTTTATCTTGGATGGCCGTCTGTACTAAGTAGTGGTCCGTCTGACTCAAGGAGTCCAGGAGGCGAAGTCTCAGGGCGCGGTTCATGTTCTTGCCAGATGTGAAGATACTCCTGCACATGTTCTGCAACTGGTGTTAGGGGGGGGGACTTAATCCTACTTTTATATGTATACCGGCTCAAAATGTGCCATTAGGTGAGTTATGAACATTAAAAAAAAATTTTGGAAAAAAATCGGAGCACCGCTACCCCCCTTGACATGGGCCTTGAAGTTTTCAAGATATACTATGCTTCTCCAAAGTCGCGGTTTGCGATATTTTTCGGACCTATCATAGATAGTAGCATGGGGATAAAATATTTGGATTCTCTGGAAAATTTCCTTCAAAATGAATACATGGAAGCTATATTTTCGATAAACTAAAGTCGATGCCATTCTGAACAATTTTTGATGTAAATCACTTCTGGCATTCATATTTCATAAGCAAACGTTACTTTATGTAGATTTTTTTCTGACTGGACTCTTGGATTAAAAGTAATTGATTTTAAATATTTTGTGCTTAATGTACATTTATGAATTGAAATAATAATCTACTTGGTATTCCTTTTTGACTGTGAATGTTATGGTTGGTGTGTCATAAGGCGTTTTTATGGCACTGAAAAAAAGGCAAGTAAGAATGACATCAACTGTTAATAAGCTACCTAGCCTACCTTGATGTGGTTGTAGGATCCTGACTTATTTTATCTAAAACCTGGCTCTTCTGGCTCATATCACAAGAAATTTGATCTAAGACTCCCAAGTACACAACATTTTGATAAATCAATAATATTCAGCAAATCATTGCAATACTAATATCGTTAGTGGTAATTTGCCTTTCAAAGCGTTTTTAATTGTTATGAGGCCAAATGCTCCCAGGCAAAAATAATCTCAAATGGACTACGTACAATAATAAAATAATGCTAAAGTATATCCTGCACTGTATAGACATAGAATTATTAATATAAAGTAATTATGAGAAATTCAGTCAAAATTTAATCTAAAATAGGTAGAAGCAATTCCACAAATCATATATATTATGAAAACTGTGTGCAAAGATCTTTGAAGAGAGAACTATGATTGTTGAATATGGTATTGTACATCTAAATATAAAAGTGCTAACTCTCTTGGCTCCATGTCTCAAGCATAACTCTATCACAATTCTCTGCACACCTATCAAACTTTGCATGTGCAACATCACTGACATTTACTTTGTTTTGCAATAGTCACTGTACTTCAACAATTCCTAATTGATATGAAATCCACCTTCATTTAACACCTTCTGCACCAATATTTCACTAATGTCCATAAATGGGTCACAGGCTTTCTGCCAAGCTCCCCAGGTGGCAACATAGGTCAGCCATTCCAGACAACACATGCAGGTGCTGCCACCACAGCATGGCTCATGAATGCGAATTGTATTACTTCACTTCTCCACACCAAATTTGCATGAACAAAATATACTATGTTTTATAATTTATAATCAATTTCTTGCAAATTAATTACTCAAAGGCCACAACGGTTTATATAATATTGTCACCCTTTATAATTATCAGTAGCATACTGCTATTTCCACAGGCACACAACCACCCAGTCTAAATGGCTCAAATACCCGCTTACAACGGGTTTTCTAGTATGTATAATTATTGTAATTGTATAAACTTTATGTTTCTCTCAAATGTCTCTTTTTTGATTATTTTAAGTTGTTTCTTCATTGCTTTCTGTGATTCTAATGAAAAGCTCTTGTATAAAAACTTCACAATTTGTTAGATTTTCACAGTTTCAGTAAATGTCATTTCTCCCATGTGTTGTGTTCATTTCATGGTTTCATTGTCTTCTTTCAACGCCTTCACAGTTATTAACAGGTTAATTTCTATAGATTTCCTCTTTATATAATATTGTTCATTCAGAAGCTATCTTTCAACATAGCAAGATGTATTTATCCAAGGCAAAACACAAGTAATTCTAACTGTTGATTCAGAGCTTCTTAGACTTTCATAACTTGATAACACAGTTCTAACGCACAAAATCCTTTATTGCTTGCATGTGTGCATGTGTGTGTGGTTAGCTACAAGGAAGAAACAAAGACAATAGTTTAGATTCTAAGAAGAACTAACATACAAATATTCCATAAATATATGATACAACCGTCATCACCATAGAAATTAATAACCTCAAATTACTAGCTACATATTGAAATCTTTATCCTTATGATGAACCATATAACAAAGAATATTGATAAATATTTATATAAAAATAAATTAATAGTACTTACAATTACTTGAAAACTCTGAAAGCAGTTTGCAACATTGCCAGCATGAGATAATGACCAGTACAATATGTCGCAGTTGGCCGACATGAAGCACTTCTGTCATAGTGCCTGTGTTGCAGAAGAACCATGCCAAAGCTTGTTTAGAATTTCCCCCAATCATCAGCAAAATAGTTCCACATGATCAATTTCAAATTCTAAGCTTTGGCTTGATTTTTTTGCAACAGAGGCACTATGGCCGCACTGCATCATCTCAGTCTGCGGAGACATACTGTACTGGTCATTTCTTCTTATTGGTAGAGTCGCAAACTGCTTTCAGAGCTTTTGCTAAATCATCGTTGGTTAGTCTAGGACATTCTAAAATGGTTTTTGCACTCATGAACTTCAGCGTAGGTGAGATTGCAGTAGCACTGCAGATCGGTCTTGCCTAGTGGTAAGTTTGTCCTTTGTTCACTTACACACAATGTCATGAATTATCATAATTTTCACTGCCAGATCATTACATAGGGTTTGTGTACCAACACCAGACTAGTGTCAGTCAAAAAATCAAGTCTCTGGTGTCTTCTGATATCTTTTTTCAACCGCTCACTTTCAAAATTAGGAAATTACCAAAAAATTATAGAAGATGTAGTTGAGGGCATAAAAAGGTAAATTAAATGGGGGGAAATCAATAGAAATAGGTTTTGATTGCAATAAATTTCAGTTATGATAGCCTTCCAAGTGTTTGTTTTGTAAAGTCTGATGATAAACCCTTTGCAAACGAAGGGGTCAAATACTTATTTCCGAAGACTATTTGGATTCTTATGCACATATATTACATAATGATTCTTTCACTTACTTTTTATGCATTACCTGTCTTCGAATGTTGGACAAGATTTAACTAAAAAATTTCAGATTTTTGGAGCGAGCGCAAGTGCCCAAACCAGAAAATATTGTGGGGGGTCAAATACTTATTTTCCTCACTGTATATATGATTTGACTGTTACGAAATAGCAAAATTGACTCATAAAAACAAAATTAAACCCAAATTGAAGTTGTTTCAGCAAAAATAGTCCCTGTCTGTCAACGCAAAATTGAGCTTCCACGTTAATCTTAAAATAAAAATGCATCTCTTCAACTTTGTTGTCACCTCCAATTTTCAGTCCCTGTTGTAGCTACGCACACAAAACTTTGCATGTGCTACCGGACTGACATTGCCTTTGTGTGTTGCTCATAAAATGTCACCCAGGAGCCCATTGTCTTCTTTAAATCCACTTTTGAATCACCACCTCTACCAAGAATAGCCTGCTTGCATGGTCAAGTAGGTCAGAAATGTTATGCCCAAGAAAGTTTATGCCAGAGGGCAACACACTCTAAGTCAGTCTCCCCAAGTATTTGGGAAGTTTCTATGGCATAGCTCACTCACTGCTCATTTCAGCTATTAGTGTGTCATTGACCTCAACATATTTGATTATAATTCTGGCCTCCACAATATGATACAGAGCAATGTCACATCTAAAAATTCTTAAACTGATGCACATTTAATTTCTTAGCATGAAAAGTTTGTGTTCACATATTTTCAATAATGAAATCCCACATTTTACATCACAATCATCAAAACATTTAAAACAAACATACAGCCATGGCCATAAGTTTATGCTCAGTTGCTATGCTTCACTATGGGGCTATTATTGTGACCAATTGCGATATAGCAAATACTTGCTCAATCTTCACAATATTTACTGTTAGGAATTATAACTTGCACACAGTAGCATGCGTTCTGATAGAAATTGTAGCATTAAATGACATAGCATAGTAATGGTGATGCAAAATACTGAATTTGTTTGAATGTAAGCATAAAATCAATTCTAATGCTATATTTTATTTCCCTGATGGTAATAGTGACCAAAGTGTCTGGATGTATTGGGAACACATCAAATTAGGCATTCATAACAAAATTACGATCAAATACATGCTTGAATTTTTGGTTCATTGGGTTTTACTCGAAGTATATTTTTCTTTAGATATGACAAATTTGTAAGTAGGTGTAGGAAGATAGAGCGCTTCTTTTGTAAGATGGAGCGCCTCTTTTGGCGGTCGCATGAAAATTTTGACAGCTCTAAGTTTGTTTTGTTTTAACCGAAAAGTTTGCTTCAAACCACGTAAAAAGTTAAAGAAGACCGAGGAAGGTTCCTCCGTAAGCCAGTAAAGATCCAGAGACGAGACGAAGGTGTGTTTTTGTCGTCCTAGGACTTTTTTCTCGGCAAATTGTGTATCGTGTCCGATTATCGCCCATCCGCAACGTGGCACGTTGCCATTATGGCGGACCTCGAAGGCAAGTGTATTGAAACGTGTCGATATGAAGGCAACCCTGATGCTGCAATTGTCCAATGTTTCCTATGTAGAAGTCAATTTCACGGTGAATGTGTTGGACCCCCGAAATCTGTGCACATCTCATGTGACACTTTCTGAAATTTTGAGCTTAGTCAAGAAGACTCATAATGAACTGTCGAAGCAAATTAAATTATTGAAAGATGAAGCTGATATTGACAGAAAAGAAAGAGAAGCTTTAAAGAAAGATAATGAAAGACTGTCTGCCGTCATCACTGATATGAAAAACAGTAAACAACATTCAAATTGGGAAAATTTTAGATTGTCTGACAGAAAAGAAACGACACACACAAAGAAGGAACTTGTTCTGAGTGACTCTCTGCTCAGTTCAATAGATGAAGAAAAATTAAATGACACCAAAGTATTATGCATTGCTGGTGCCAATATTTCTAATATCCAAGAGCGTCTCGATGGCCCTGCATATCACGGCTCACAGTACGAGAGAGTAGTGATTATGGCAGGACACAATGATATGAACAGTAAGAACGAAAAGTGTGTATCGAATATGCTTGAAAAGTATGAAACCCTGATTGACTCGGCTAAAGCCATTTCATCGGATGTCACGATCTCTGCGCTCAGTCCCAGACTAGATGAATGCTGTAACCTGGTTGAGCCTGCCAATAATGGCCTAGTAGAGCTATGTAGCCGTAAGAAATGTCAACTGATCACAAACGCTGATTCCTTCACCCTTGCAGACTGTAGTGTGAACGATGGTTACCTGGCAATAGGAAAAGGGCCCAATTTAACAAGGTCAGAAGTAAATAAAGTTGCAAGGAATTTGAAGCTTCGTGTCAAGGAAGGAATTATCGACGTGACCGAGTCCTTTCATCATCTTGATGGACCAAGAAGAGATCTACCTCAAGGCCAATATCCGCCACATGGTCACTCGCAGTACCAGCCGTACCCTCACCGACAGTTCCAACGACCTACAGTTCCCGGTGTGAGGTTCAATCATCGTGGATGTGTGCTCTGTAATGAAGGAGGGCACAACACTGCAAATTGTCGTCATCGTTCCCTTGGCCCCGTGATCTGCAGCACTTGTCATCTCCCTGGCCACAAGTCGAAACATCACACGACCACCAACTAGGAAGTTGGCAATGGAAAAGAAGCCGCTTCGTCAGACTCTGTCCTGTCCGAGTCCACTTTAGACATTTCCAACATACCGATTGTTGAACAGATTTGTACCCCCCTAGTGATGATAGACTTTCTAACTGCCCATTTCCAACCCTAACTGACCTTAAAAAGAAACATATGAAGCAACTTATTCTCGCTCATTTGAACATAAATAGCCTGCGAAATAAGTTCTGTGAAATTCATGATATTTTAAATGAAAATCTATGTGACATGTTTTTTCTCAGTGAAACGAAGATTGAGTCTTCCTTCCCAGATAGTCAATTTAATGTACAAAATTTTAGAATTTATAGACAGGATCGTAATGAACACGGGGGATGTCTTACGTGTTATGTCAAGTCCTCTGTGAGCCATAGGCGTCACGAAGATTTTGAGATAAATGAAAATGTTATTGAATGTATCTTAATTGAAGTGTTGTTTAATAAGGTCAAAATGTTTGTTATTAGTATTTATAGACCACCATCAGTTCCTGTTAAATACTTAATTGAAGCAATGGATAAAATGTGTACTAAGTGTCTAGCTGAAGGTCAGTTCCTGATTTTAATTGGAGATTTTAATGTAAATTTTAATGATGTTGATCATAGTCTCACCGACACTATGGAAATTTTCTCGTTAAAAAACATAATTGATGGTGCTACATGTTGTAAAAATTCTAATAATCCTACTAAAATTGAGGTGATTTTAACAAATCAGCCAAAACGTTTAGCAGGTTCGTTCAACACCGACATCGGTGTAAGTGATTTCCATAATATTATTGGTACTGCCACTAAGGCCCATATTGGTCATATGGTAAAAAAAACTATTATATACAGATCCTATAAACATTTCAATATTGATAATTATAATGAGAGCCTATCTCAAGCCCCGTTTCAGTTATATGATATCTTCTCAGATGTTGATGATAAACTATGGGTACATAATAAACTGTTAGAAGATGTTATTGAAAAACATGCACCGCGGAAAGAAAAGCACGTTCGAGGAAAGCCAGCCCCCTATATGAACAATCAACTTCGTAAGGAAATTAACGCTAAAGCCATGCTCAGACGCAAACACCAACGCCTGACGACCCAAGAATCTTGGAACAGATTCCGTCAACAGAGAAATAAAGTCAACAAGTTAAAGAGACTATCACTCAAAGTTTACTTTGATACTCATTGTAAAAAAATTGATAGTGACTCGTCAGAGTTTTGGAAAACTGTAAAACCATATTTCACAGACAAATCTAAGGTGTCTGGTCAAAATATTACTTTATTTCATGATGGAAAAATTGTTAGTAATCAAGAAATGGTAGCTAATATTTTTAATAACCATTTTGTAAATATTGCCGATCATTTACATGAAGATGAAAAAATTATTGCAAATGGTATAAAAGAAATTACTACTCACTATGAAAATCATCCTAGTATTATCAAGATAAATGACTGTATGAAGAATTTCTCTTCCGATAAATGTCTGACCCTTAAAGAAGTTACTTGTGCAAATGTTCATGATAAACTTAAGAAATTAAATGTCAAAAAAGCTTGTGGATATGATGGTATACCGCCTAGATTACTTAAAACTGGTGCTGATATTATATGTCAAACTATTACACCTATTGTTTATCTTAGTATTTCTAGTAACGTTTTCCCTCGTGAAATGAAATGTGCCGAGGTATCTCCTTTATATAAGGAAAAAGATGTTTTATCAAAAATTAATTACAGACCTACCAGCATCTTAAGTACTCTTTCAAAAATTTTAGAAGGTATTGTTTGTGATCAGGTCAATGATTATTTTATAGATATTTTGTCAAAATTGTTATCAGCTTATAGGAAAAAATATTCTTGTGAAAATGTTCTATTTAGATGTCTCGAGGAATGGAAATTAGCCTTAGATAATAATGAGTATGTGGCTTGTATTGCAATGGATCTTAGCAAGGCTTTCGACTGTCTGCCACATGGTCTTCTTCTAGCAAAGTTAAAAGCGTATAAAATTTCCGAAAATAGTTGTAGTTTTTTCTGAAGTTATCTAAAAGATCGTAAACAAAGAGTAAAAATTGGTAATCATAGAAGTGATTGGTTAATTGTTAAACGAGTAGTGCCGCAGGGTAGCTTAACTGGCCCTCTTTTATTTAATATTTTTATTAATGATTTATTCTATGTATTGATAAAAAATGTTCTATCTTCAATTACGCAGATGATAACACTCTCTCCTATCATGATAATAATATTGTAAATGTACAAAATGTATTAGAAAAAGAAACTCTATCAGCTGTAAAATGGCTTGACTCTAATTTTTTGGAGGCTAATTCTAGTAAGTTTCAAGCTATGGTTATGTCAAGAGATTTAAATTGTACATAGATTTTAACGTAAATGATGTCCTTATTCTGTGTGCTGATCAAAATACATTATTAGGAGTAGTTTTTGATAAACAATTAAAATTTGACTGTCACATAAAAAATTTATGTATAAAAGCTGGTAAAAGACTTAATGCAATGTCAAGACTATCAAGTTTGCTGTCTGAAGAGAGTATGATTAAGATTTTTCAAACCTTTATAAGATCAAGTTTTAATTATTGTAATATTATATGGCATCTCTGTAGTTCCAGAAGCTCAAAAAAGATTGAAAGAATTCAGGAAAGAGCATTAAGATTAACTTATAAAGATTATGTTTCTAGCTACGAATTGTTATTGGAAAAGAGTAATAGATGTCAAATGTATGCAGATAGACTTAAAAATTATGGCAACTTGTGTATTCAAAATTTTAAAAGATGAAATGAAACCTGTATCAAACGATTTTTATATAATGAAGAGAAATGGTTATGGCTTAAGAAATAAGATGTGTTTTAAAAGACCAATAGTTAATACTGTTACTTATGGCATAAATAGTCTACGATATCAAGGTATTCTAACTTGGGATAAGTTGCCCGAAAATGTCAAGAGATCTGAGAACCTGTTAGAGTTTAAAAGAAATGTAAATAGTGTTAAATTTTAATTAATCTTATTACTTTTTGTTTATGTTCGGGTTTTTCCACTGTGTTGGTGAAAAGCGGTTCGTCGCTTATCTTGTCTGTTTTTATTCTGTACCGACTTTAAATAAAGGTTTTTATTCTTTATTCTTTTTTATTCTTATCTGAAAATTAAATTGTGTCAAATGCTCTCCATATATGTTGAATTTGATGAAACAAATTAAATTTAACAGAAGAAAAAACTTTTGCTACTTTTTTCTTACTTGAGAAATAAACAATTTTTCTAATTAAAAACCCTGCTAGCAAACCCCGATGAACCAACATTAAAGCTGTATATTTAATAGTGATTTTGTCAAGAATTCTTCATTTGGTGTGTGCCCAATGCTTCCAGAGACTTTGGTGTCTGTAACTATCATGAAAATGACATGGAACTGATAGTCAGGTCACTTTTCCAGAAAAAGGGCTTATTTAAGGTGCCCAAGGCATTTTTTAGTAGAAGCAGGCAACAAGAAGATTCTTATGTAAAATTTTCCGTAGATTTTAAATTTTGCTGTTGCCAAGCTGAAATATGACTCCTTCACCCCCTAATTAGCATAAAACAAGATGGCCGCCAATTTCCTTTGTTTAGTGATAATTTAGCTTCTACTGGCACTAGGACAACAAGTAAAAGGTGTCACAGCGAGCTTGAACAAACTTTGGGATTAAAAAAATTGACCAAGAAAACGATTAGCGCTGTGACGTAGAGGAAGGTCAGACGAACATTTTGATGTATCAAATGAAAAAATCTGTTGGGAATTTTTTGAGATATTTAAGTTTTAAACTTTTTATTTATCACACCCTATTGTTAGCACAGAATCTCCATCTAAAAATGATCAAAGCTGCGCATTTTTCCTGTTAGGTAATATCTAAGATAAAAGTCATTATTCAGAAGTAAAAATATGCAGTCATTGCCACAAGAGCAAGTACATACGACTTCGTTCAGACTGACAGAGTGTGATAAACCTATAACAGTAAACATTTCTCAGAAAATTTATAAAATATGTTTATTTTCCAGCTTGTCCCCAGTTTCATCATTCTGGTGAATAATTGTAGTAGAATCTACCTCACTTTTGAACTCTATGGTGTATTATTGAGGTTTTTATGTGTTTTTAAAGAAATTTCACCACTGTGAAACAAGTACTTTTGCAACTATGTAAAGTGTAGCCAATGTTGAGTGAATTGTCAGAAAATGCATAGATAGAATGCTAGGAAGCATTTATTTAAGTGTGGAGTAAAATACTTTGACATTGCAGTCTTAATGTGCGATAGTTGTACATGTTTGTATTAACTACATTTTCACATAATTGACTGAATTTATGCTATTTTTGTTGTTCTATACAATTAAAGATTGGTTGATTTAAGATGCCAGATAACCTACATCAACATTAAACACCCAACATCCATTTTAAGTACTCAAAATACATTAAGCATGAATATTACTGGTTATTTATAGCTTTTAATCTTATTTTTGTCTTTTTGTTCAATTGCAAAGACTTTTCACGTAATATCAGGGGATTCAATTTCATAGTAAAGCAGATACTTACAAATTTCCTATGCATGCATTGTCTGATAATTTACTCAACTTTGTCTATCCTTTTACATTTTTATGAAATGCTTGTTTCACGGTGGCAAAATTTGTGATAAAATGCACAAAAAACTCAACAAAGCCTGTTAAAATGAGATGATGAGACCAAATTTGCTAAAATTATTTACCAGAATTATGTAACTATCACAACCTGGTATTGCAAACATGTTCTCAGGCCTTTAGCAAGAAATGTTAGCTGTTATAGGTTCATCACACCCTGTCAGTCTGGATGAAGTGGTACATCCTTTCGGCAGAGACAATGACTGCATATTTTTACTTCTGAATAATGACTTTTATCTTAGATATTACTTAACAGGAAAAATGGACAGTTTTGATCACTTTTTCATGGACATTACATGCTAACAATAGGGTGTGATAAACAAAAAATCTAAAACTCAAATATCTCAAAAAATTCCCAACAGATTTTTTTGTTTGATACATCAAAATGTTCGTCTGATCTTCCTCTACATCATTGCGCTAATCGTTTTCTTGGTCAATTTTTTTAATCCCAAAGTTTGTTCAAGCTCGCTGTGGTGTATTTTGAAGTATTTTGACCTGCTGAGTTCAAATTTGATGACTACAAAGTGGAATTATGAATCCTTTACCCCCTTATTAGCATACAACAAGATGGCCGCGAATTTCAGGGGCGTAGCCAAGGGGGGGGATATAGGGGTCAGAACCCCCCCCCTTTGGCCCAAAACTAAAGTCGCATTTGCAAGAATTTTAAAAGTAAGTCCTCAAAAGTATGTGAACTTGATGCAAAAATACAATTCTAAAATTATATTTTTCATTACAAAAGCTTGTTCCAGCGCTTTTCCTCTACGCCTGATCCATATTTACGGGGCAATGAGCACGGATTTGACAAAACTTCAAATTATTTCTTTGACTCGTTATTTTTAGATCTAACCTATTTTGAACATAAATTCCATCTGTTAGTTTAATCAAGTGTATTTTGTCAGATGAGCCCTGTATAACAGCTCTAATGGGTCAAGAATATAAATCGGAGGAATGTCTGCTGGTCGGCTTTGATGTAAATATACAGAAAATCAAGACTTGCGGGCCTGAAAGTTGTTCTTCAGAAACGCCACTTTTATTTTTAAAAATTGTCTTTTTGAAATTGATTGTTTTTTTTTTTTGTGAGAGACACTTTTTGCATTCCTTCACTTTACCAAAAGACCAACCATAACAGGTAGCATGTTTTCTAATGGGAGAATGTTGGTAATTTTAAACCAAGAGGTCTAGGATAAAGTTTTAAAATAAACGGATTTAGATTCAAGAAAGTCACTCCCTTCATATTGTACATGTATTTAGAATACGGGCTGATGTATAATGGACATAAATTTATGTTATTTGTGCCCTATAGGAATCTCCAGTGTTGTCTCTGATTATGCTAACAACCCATGGATGAGAGTTTATATTCACTCCTTTGCAAATTGACAAATATTCCAATCCAATCCAAAGCACAAAACAAAATTGAAAAAAAAAACATTATTGGACACTTTCGCCATATCCTGATCATGGCGCTGAGTAAGGAGGGATTCTCAAATAGTTTGTATAATGATAACTTATAGAAAAGTTTTAAAAAAAACCAGCATTTTTGGCTTTTTATTCCAGACCTTCCATGAAAAAATAATAGCCTTGTAATAGGGTTGGTTATATAAAACCTATTTTATTGTTGGAAGTCTGGCATCCTCCCAAAAAGTTGGGAAATATAATCAATTTTGAGTTAAGAAAAAAAAAATTTTGATAATATGTTTAAATCCGGATCCTACCCTCAAGTTTATATGGACATGTTTTTCACTAATTTTGGCGATTTCGCGACTTTTGACGTTTTTTCATCTATCTTCTTGCAGCTGAATAGATATCAAAATAAACTTCCAACTTATGGTATTAATCAGAAACAGCATTATACATATGTATTGACTGGAATTTTTATGATAATATGTTAAAAACCTGACCCTGCTCTCACATTTAAGAACATACATTTTTCCCTAATTTTGGCGATTTTGCGCCTATTGACATTTTTCTATCTGCCTTCTTGACCAGTTCTTGCAGCTGAATATGAATGAAACTAGTCTTCCAACTTGTAATTTTAATAGAACAAAGTGATGCATATGTATTGACTGGAAAGAAAAGTCAACAGACCTTAATTTAATTAGTAATGGACTGTTCAAACCCTGCTCCTGCAAAGGCCAGAAGTTATGCATTATCCAGGTCTTGTAATGATTGGTACATTAGTGGTTGTCAATTATTCTGTTGCCAAGGCTGTCTATCTATTATAAGGTAAACAAATCATATATATGGAACAGTTTGGAAGATCCAATTGGACAGCCATGTTGTTTTTTTCAAGATGGCACCACTGAAAACCAGTTTTCTGTTATAGTTCAGGAACTACATTAGTTAGAGTCTTAATTTCAGTGGCTTTACCCACATTACTGAGGAGAGGGAATTAGATACAATTACTTTAAAAGATTTAGGGGTAGCCATACCGTGAAATTCAACATGACTACTTTGGTAGTACATTTTTTTGCAAGCCCGTGGAGCTAAACCACAGGATAAAATATAGTTATGGCTGAACCCCCGTCTTAGGTGCAACATGTCAGATGTACTTCCAATTGGAGATATTGGGTAATGGCCAAACATCACATTCCAAGTTACACACTTACCCAAGGGCATTTTTCATGCATGTGATCAATACATCATCAATGCATGATATAATAACAGAGGAATATTCCTCTGTGGTATAATTATCTATTATTGAAATTTTTTTGGATCGACTGAAAATATATTTTGATGATCATGCAATAGTTCAATGGAGGGAATAAACAACCTGAAAATCACCTCATGCTGCTGCTAGTAAGGCAATCACCCATAGTCAGTACAAACTACCTGGAGTGATGATGACTATCTATCAATTATAGTGTGTTGTCTGATAATAGCAATTAAATTTCAACGAGGCAGAAAGCTGCCGTATCACTCAGTACAATGTCACACCAGCTGCAATTTTAATATACATCTCATTATGCTTCATGGCTGAGCATTCTAGATTATACTAGATGTAGGTACACGTAACCTCTAGATATATGAAACAAATATGATATACTTCAGAATAATTTCTCTGTGTAAGGACAGCAGATAATTGGTCTGAAGTAGCTGTGAGAAGTATAGTGTGAACTGAATTAGTCCTGCCCATAATTTCAATGAAAATTCAAGTTATGTTTATATTAGTTAGCAGTCTGTTTGATGCAGGTCATGTATCATGGTCTAAAGTATTCCCACATTAAAGCAAAAACCAATTTTAGATTCAAACAAAACTTATGTTTTTGATAAGCCTGGACACATCATACTTTCAAGTCCTGTGATTTGAATATGACAGCCTTACTGAAATTTTATTTCATTGAGAGACTACCTATGTACACAAGCTCTCTCAACCAATAGCAGTGTCAAATTACACACACATCAATCTAAAGTCAATCAATAATTTAGACTTTAGCAGTAGGCATAATGGAAATTGAAGTATTAGTAAATTCCAAGACTTCTTCAAAAGCAATATTTTTGCATATCACCATCACCGCTTGTAGTCAAGTACAATTGAATTTGCATAATACTGATTTCATGCTACTTTATTATTTTAAATTAAGTCAACTTCAATGCCTTGGTAGCTAGAGTAACTGCTGCCCATGTCTTGACAGGGGAACTAAACCCGTTAGTCTACCATCACGCTTTTGCTAATTATCTGCCGGACCACAACACTCACAAATTATCAGCTTGCAAGTTTTGAAATCCTGTGTCTCACAACTATTACACTAGTATTAAAGTAAGAAAGTGATTCTTCTATGTAAATAGGCAACTCATTACTTGGTTGTTTAGCAACAACTTGAGATTGCAAAGTTATCAAGTGGAAAGAAGGATGAACAATGGAATCTTGAAGGAAAAGTATAATGCAAAAGACCCTTTTCAACAAAAGCATTGACATTTAAAGCTAATGAGAATCTCGTCATTGATAGATAGCTGGTCCAGTCTCCCGCTATTTTTTCTAGAATGTTTACTTTAGTCACCCTGGTGAAACAGTGCTACTTATAGTTGTATGGCATTATGTAATAATTCTTCCAAAGCGTGAATTATCTGATATTGTGTATAATTATAGGAATAATGAGATGGCAAATGTTGTAACCATCTTAAAAAGTGTTTATAATACCAGAACCAATTAGTCAGTAACTTACAAGTGATGGTCTATGTTAAAAATTGATGATAACTTCCAGCTTTGTTTGAAAATATCCCTCATTTCGGAGCTTAAAATACTGCAAAAACGCCTAAATGACGGTGTTTTATAAATTGGAGGGTAATATTATTTTGAAATTGATTGTTTTTTTTTTTTGTGAGAGACACTTTTTGCATTCCTTCACTTTACCAAAAGACCAACCATAACAGGTAGCATGTTTTCTAATGGGAGAATGTTGGTAATTTTAAACCAAGAGGTCTAGGATAAAGTTTTAAACTAAACGGATTTAGATTCAAGAAAGTCACTCCCTTCATATTGTACATGTATTTAGAATACGGGCTGATGTATAATGGACATAAATTTATGTTATTTGTGCCCTATAGGAATCTCCAGTGTTGTCTCTGATTATGCTAACAACCCATGGATGAGAGTTTATATTCACTCCTTTGCAACTTGACAAATATTCCAATCCAATCCAAAGCACAAAACAAAATTGAAAAAAAAAACATTATTGGACACTTTCGCCGTGTCCTGATCATGGCGCTGAGTAAGGAGGGATTCTCAAATAGTTTGTATAATGATAACCTACAGAAAAGTTTTAAAAAAA